>CP053454.1:48570812-49826709 GCA_022644695.1 Cenchrus purpureus
GGCGAAGGTGATCGATAAGAACAAGAAGTCTTCCAAGAACTTGAGCGGTGAGCTGCTTTCGAGATGGCTTCCTACCATGGAGCGTAGCTCGGCAAGAAGAGTCACCCAGGCGACTGGGACTCAGGACTCGAGGATGAGGTCGTGTGAGCTTCCTTCTTGCGTGAGGAGAATGAACGACTTGGCAAGTTGCTTGATAATCGTGATGACATGCTTAGAGGCTAAGAAGATGAGGAAAGAGCTTAGGGCCTCGCTTGAGGATGCTAGGACTAGAGTGGTGAGCTAGAAACACGAACTTAGATGGTAAGCTTGAGATTGATTCGCAAGGCTTCACCTGTTTCGATGAGTTTGATTGTCTTGATTGCTCTGTGTTCCTAGCTGATCTTCTTTTCAAGGAAAAGCATGCCTCAAGTGTGAGGAACTAGATGTGCTTAGGGTCAAGTGGGTGAGCTTAAGTCTAGACCTGCTTTGCTAGGTGCTTGTACTTCTTGCCCTGTTTTGCATGGAAAGATTGATGAGATGCATGCTTACACTGTTTCTCTTGAGGCTAAGTTGAAAGAACCTGTTCCCACTTCTTGCTCTACTTGTGAATTGCATGCTTTGAAGAATGGAACTTGCACATTATGTTGATCGCTTGCAGGATGAGAATGATGAGTTGAGGAAAATGATGGATTGGTTGTCGGGTCATGAACCACAGCTTAGGATGATGATAGAAGCATACAAGCGCTATGATGGGCAAGCGCTTGGCTCGGATAAGATTGGAGAGTGTAGTGGTGAGGAGGAGAGAAGATTGGTGATATCCAACCTCCACCAAAACCTTCCACAAAATGCCTATGCTCCTAAGCCCAACCCACTGAGAAACAAACTTGACACAACCCCAGATCCTCCCATATTTCCTCACCCAACAAATGATTTCCAAAAACCGGTGAAGTTTGTGAGCTCTAAGGAGAGTGTAGTTGGAGAGAAGAAGGGTGAGAAGCCGAGTGAGGAGAAACCAAGTGAGCAGCCCCAACTCAAGCCTAAACCTAGGCTCATACGGTTTCATTGTGACTATTGTGGGAGAGATGGTCACAAGGGTGAGTTTTGCTTCAAGAGGAAGCGTGAGGAGAGAATGGCTAAGGAGTGGGCTAAAAAGGATATGTACCGCCCTTCAAATGGTGTACCTGAGCCTCGTATGCAAATGCCCAGGGCCAAGGCGATTGTGAGGACGGTTCCGGCTTGGGGAGATCGAAAGGTGGCAGGTGGTGCTGCTGGCCGAGCACCACCGGCCACCGTCGGTGACCGGTCGAGACCCGGTCTTGTCGGGCAGCCAGTTTGGTTTCCATGCTCGTGAGGATGCTCGGTTTAGTTCCTTTGGTCGTGGTTCTGGTGGTTGGCATGGTGAGTTTGGTGGTGGTCAGTTTGCTAGTCGTTCTCCACCTCGTGCTCAATACGAGGGTGGGAGGAGTCATAACTTTGAGTTTGAGAGGAGGAACGGTCCACGGTCTTCCTTTCGTGGTTTTCGTTCTCCTCCAGCGAGACAGGGGTGGTTCCCTAGTGGTGGTTCCCGTGGTAGTTCCCGTGGTGGTTTTCGTGGTGGTAGCTTTGATAGGCGTGGTGATATGGCTTGTGCTAACCCCACTTTGGAGCAAATGGCTCGGCACTGGTTTTACTCTTTTGGTACTAACCCCAGTGCTGAGTCGTTTGTTCACTCACGTGCTCGTTTTTGAATTTCAAGTGGGAGACTTGAGGAACGTTTGGTTGATTGACTCCGGTTGCTCGAGGCATATGACCGAAGACAAGGGGTGGTTCTCAAGTCTCGTCCCGGTGGTGTTCAAGACATACATCACCTTTGGGGACAATGGGCGAGGGTGTGTATTTTCAGAAGGTGAGATTAAGGTAAGTGAGAAGGTCACTCTCAGGCGTGTTGCTCTTGTTCAATCGCTCGGATTCAATTTGCTTTCGGTTTCCCAGCTTTTGGATGAGGGTTTTGAGGTGTTGTTTCGGCCTGGTGGTTCTCGGATTTTGGATTCTCGAGGGGACCTAGTTTGCATGGTCGTTCAGGGTCAAGTTTTCCGAGCTGATTTCTCTATCCGTGTGGCTCGTTGCTTTTTGGCTGGTTCTTCGAGTGAGTTGTGGAAGTGGCATAGGAAGTTGGGTCACTTAAGCTTTGACCTTTTGTCTTGTTTAAGTAAACTCAATTTGGTCCGAGGATTGCCACGGCTGAGGTTTGAGAAAGAGTTAGTTTGTGCGCTGTGTCGGCATGCTAAGATGGTAGCCTCTTCCCATCCACCCCTCACCGACGTGATGACGGAGCGTCCATGCGAGCTGCTCCATATGAACCTTGTTGGCCCAGCTCATGTGCGATCTGTGGGTGGGAAGTGGTACGTCCTTGGTGTGGTGGACGACTACTCTCGGTATGCGTGGGTTTTCTTTTGGAGGAGAAAGGGAGGCGTTTGGTTTTGTTCGAGATCTTGTCTTGAGGTTGAGGAATGAGAGGCACGGAGATGCCATACTGAGCGATCCGCATGACAATGGCTCGAATTTAGAAACTCTCGTTTGAAACCTTTTACCATGACTTGGGTCTTGAACACCAGTTTTTGAGTCCGTATACACCTCCCCAGAACGGCGTGGTGGAAAGGAAAAACAGAACCTTGTGCGAGATGGCTCGACGATGCTCGATGAGCATAGGACTCGAGAAGGTTACGGGCGAGGTGGTGAATACCGCGTGCTATGTGTCGAGCAGATTTACCTCGGGGTGCATAAGAAGAAAACATGCTACGAGTTGATGCAGTAGGACTCCCAAGGTGAGTCACTTTCATGTGTTTGGGTGCAAATGCTTTATCACGAAAGGTAAGAAGTTGGATAAGTTCGAGGCTAGGTCATCGATGGCATTTTCTTTGGTTCTGGCGTCTCATTCTAGAGCCTTTCGAGTGCTCAATCTTGAAACTAACCAAATCGTGGAGACTTGCGAGGTTACCTTCGACGAGACACAGCCACGTAGTCAGCTTGTTTTTGAGTGTGCAGGTGACGAGGAACTTGGCGAGGAGATTTTTCAGGAGGAGGAGCCTGAACATGGAGATGATGAAGATGGTGGTGTGGCGCCATGGCTGAGCATGTCTGAGACTACTTCGACTACGATCGTGGACGGTCCTTCTCCCACACCTACGATGACGTGCCGAGATCGTGAGGAAGCTCGGTGAGGAGGTGGCTTCGAGGCGAGAAGCTCCCCGGCGAGTACAAGTGGATCATCCAGCTTCAACGATCATCGGGAACATCAACGAATGCACTACACGGTCGAGGTCTCGTAATGATTCTCACTTTGCCCATGCTGCTTTTGTTGCTACTTTTGAGCCCAAAGACATTGGACATGCGCTATCTGATCACAATTGGGTCAATTCGATGCATGAGGAGTTGGAGAATTTTGAGAGAAACCAAGTTTGGGAGTTAGTGGAGCCTCCACCGGGGTGTAAGCCGATTGGGACAAAATGGGTGTGGAAAAATAAAGAGGCAGAGAAAGGAGACGTAGTGAGAAACAAGTCAAGGCTTGTTGCTCAGGGGTACACACAGAAAGAGGGGATAGACTACGAGGAGACCTTTGCTCCCGTAGCCCGTTTGGAGGCGATTAGGATCCTTCTAGCCTTTCTTGGCTAAAGGGTTCAAATTGTACCAAATGGATGTCAAGAGTGCTTTCCTGAACGGTGTTTTGGAGGAAGAAGTGTTCGTGAGGCAACCACCGGAATTTGAGAGTGAGAAGTACCCCCACAGGGTGTACAAGTTGAGGAAGGCGATGTATGGGTTGAAGCATGCACCTAGAGCTTGGTATGGTAGGTTGAGAGGGTTCCTGTTTGAGAGAGGTTTTGAGATGGGAAGGTAGATCGACCTTGTTTCTCCTCGAGCAGGAAAAGAGATCCTAATTGTGCGGTGTCGTGGATGATATTGTCTTTGGTGGCTCGTCTAACTCTTTGGTTGCAAGGTTTGCAGAAGACATGAGCAGGGAATTTGAGATGAGCATGATGGGCGAGTTGCAGTTCTTCCTCGGGCTCCAGATCAAGCAATTGAAGGAAGGAACATTTGTACACCAAGCCAAGTACACCAAGGACATTGTGAGGAAGTTCAAGATGGAGGACTCCAGGCCATGACGACTCCAATGAGTACGACTACAGCTCTTGATGCGACGAGGACGGTGAACACGTGGATCGGCGAGTACCGAAGCATGATCGGGTCACTCCCCTTGACGGCGACGAGGCGGACATCCAATTCTTGGTATGTCCGTGCGCTGCGTTTCAAGTGTCTCCAAGGACTTCGCATCGACAAGCGATCAAGTGCATATTCGTGTATTTGCGACATACTCCGACTTGACCTTTGGTATTCTCGTCTTCTTCTTTAGCTCTTCATGGATTTTCGACGCCGGATTTTGCGGATGTCGGTTGGATAGGAAGTCCACTAAGGACTTGCAGTTCTTGGGTTCTTCTTTGGTGTCTTGGTCTTCCCGCAAACAATCGAGTGTTGCTCAATCTACTACCGAAGCTGAATACGTTGCCGCAGCCAGTTGTTGCTCTCAGCTTCTTTGGATCACATACACCATGAGTGACTTTGGTGAGGAGTATACCCATGTCCCACTTCAATGTGATAGCACAAGTGCCATAAGTGTTGCAAAGAACCCAGTGCTCCATTCCAAAACCAAGCACATAGAAGTGAGGTATCATTTCCTGAGAGACAATGTTGAGAAAGGGAAAATTGCTTTGATCCATGTACCCACACATGACCAGCTAGCCAATATTTTCACCAAGCCCTAGATCAAGCAACTTTCCCTCGTTTGCGGGGGGAGCTTGGTGTGTGTTTGATTTCCTGAGTTGGGTGTGTGGGAGCTCCTTTGTAGCATATGTATAGCTTTCCTTTATGCATTTCTTGCATTTTGCATTGCACTTGTAACATGATGTATAGTCATCTTTGTATGTTAGGTTGCATGCATTTTGTATCATATGCATTGTGTAGGAAAAGCTTCTCTTATATACATAGTTCACCATGAAGTGCTTTATATGATCTTGTGGGCTAGTTTGGTATGATATGGCTTAGTGTGGCTTAGCTCTTGATGATCTTGATTTATATCCATGGTTGATAGCTATGCTTTTGAAAAATGTCATATGTATGCTCTTTTGTGAGTAAATGCCTTTATATGATCATGACATGTTTTAGTGGCATTTCTATGCTTAATTTGTGCTTGGATAGCTTATTTTGAGCATATGGGGCCAAAGGCTCATTTGCCATCATGAATGTTTAGCCCCCATGCTTTATCTTGTGGAGGGGCATAAGTTCCTTTTTGTCGCAAAGACATTTCATGTACCAATGATGAATTTGAAAATGAAATGTAAATTGCTTGGAAAATGTGCTCCCATGTCATATGTGCTTAGTTTACTTGCTTTTGGGTGCTAAACCGTTGCATGTTGCTTACCAATGAGAAGTCTCATTTAGAAGTAAGCACATGGCTCGGTGGCTTTGACATGACATGAGGTGCTTGTGGGTGTTTATGATGGTCTTATGCTTAGAATTGTTGTCCTAGCATGAAGTTTGTGTAGCTTTGCTATTTTGACATGTTTTGCTCATGTTTAGGACTTTGCTCATGAGAGGAAATTTTCGCAAAAATAGTCATTTCTATCTTAGCTTCGCCCAATGGTTGCGAAACTTGGTGATCTTATAGTTTTTGTCCATACGAAGCTATAGAGTATCTAACTTGCTCATTTGGATGTGTGTAGCATGTTATGTTGAATTTTGTCTATTTGAGAAGCTCTAGGTTGAATTTTTCCTAATTTTGACTTGATTCATGCATTGTCAACAAGGGGGAGGAGTTTGAGCATGTTTTGGCTTGATGCATGCATTTAGAAGGTTTCCAAGTGGTTTCGAGCTATTTTTGAGCTCGTGTAGTTCCCAGTTTTTTCCAGGTGGTCATCGGCTGATCGGTCGCTCACCGTCGACCGTGTGAGTGTCAGTGTGGGCGATCTCCTGTCCACCGGTCTGACCGGTGAGGTGGACCGGTCTGACCGGTCAGAGCTGAGCTGAGGCAGCTGCTCTATTTCGTGAAGTGGTTTGCATGCATTCGTCCAGGGGGAGTTGCATTGGTTCAGGGGGAGCTTGCATGTGTGCAGGGGGGCTCTTTGTGGTTTTCGAGCTTTGCTTTGGTGGTTTGTTGCTCTTTGCTTGAGCATGTTTTTGACTCGGTTGTGTCGAGCCGTTGCCCTTGCCTAAGGGGACCGAGTCTTTCCTCTTTCAAGTGATCTTGCTCTTTGCCTTTGTTTGGCTTTCGATCGCTTGCTTGAGTTTCCTTTTAGTCGTTTCTTTTCTTTTCCTTTTCTCTTTGGTTACCAAATGTGTGTGTTGTCAATGCACTCATCAAGGGGGAGATTGAGGACCTGTGTAGTTCGAGGACCGGTGGATGGTCGCTTCCTGGTGTGATGAGTGATTGACAACGTTGTGTGGACTGATTCTTGGCTAAGTATTGCAGGTGCAGGTTGCGGCTTGACTGGTGTTGGTGCAGGTGAAGAGCAAGCGTGAAAGGTCGTTGCCGGGTAGGCCTCCAGGTGTGGAGAAGACAAGTAGGCTTGACTCGAGGGACCCGGTGGCCAGCGGCCGGTCAAGTCACGGGCCGCATGGTGGCAAGAACGGCAACATGAAGTCATGCGGTTTCTTGGTCGAGCCTCAAAACCAAGGTCGAGCCGGGACTACGTGGGAGCCGAGTCATGAGTGGTGATTGGCGGAGGCTACACCGAGTTCGGGGTTTCAGTGGTTCACCGTAAAACCCCGGGTTCCTTAGTTGATCCACAAAGCCAAGACCAAGGACGGAGGTGCAGCAGATCAGCCGGTCTCGTGGTGCCGGCTCGACCGGTGGGTACCGGGTCGACGGTGAGGAGCACCGGGTCGACCTGTGCGACGACAGAGACTTCGAAGCGGAGGACACGCGTCGGGATCGCAATGCTTGCGTCGAGGCTAAGCAAGTTTGCGGTCGTCAGGCATCCGTCCGATGGTGCGAAGACAAAGATTCCCAAAGTGCCCCTCGGGGGTGTGTATCATAGTATTAGGCCTTAGGGGTAGTTTCGCCTTTCGGCTAGCCTCCATATAACCCAAGTGGTGAGAGGATGGCAGCCATCTCTTGGAACCCTAGCTCATTTTGTTTTGCTATTTTCCTCTTCCTTTTTCCTTTGGAATTTCTAGGACTAGCTTGAGAGCTTCATGGTGAGATCTTGATAGAGGGATGGATGACCGGGTGGCAAGCGAGACCTTGTATGAACCTTCATGATATGTATAGATGATTCGTCGTGGTTCCTCAAGGCGTGATTGTGTCTCTCTCGTTTTTCCTTTTTGGTGATTTTCGGAGCCTTTTCTTGGTGATTTTCTTGTGGCGGTTTTGAGACCTTTCTCTTTGGGATTTGGTGGGGGGATGTATGCTTGAACCCTTCGTGATTCTTTTCCCTTTGATTCCCCTCTCAAATCCGTGAGTAAAGGAGCTCAATTTTGGGGTTTTCTTGGCTCTAGGGTTAGAGGCGTTCTTGGTCGAAATCCTTTGATTCCTCTCGTTCTAACAAGTTTTGGTGTACCAAATCTTGGCTATGGAGTGCCCATGAGGTGTTCCTACTATCCCCAAAGTCTTGTGCAAATCCGTGGAGCGAATCGGGAGATCGGGAGTTGGATTTAGGGGAGTTGACCCACGGGTGCTGTTCATCCCGAGAGCTCAGGTCCTGACCGGTCTGACCGGTGCCTCTCACCGGTCTGACCGGTGCAGACCCTTGGTTGGGTTTTGCTAGGGTGAACGTCTTGGTGTGTTCCCTGTTGTCTCGTGTTGCTTCTTTGTTTCGAGTTTGGCCGGTTTTGGAGCTCCTCGGAGGTCTGTTTGGTGGATTTGGGATTTCCTGGCTTGGACCGGTCTGACCGGCGAGCTACACCGGCCTGACCGGTGTAGGAGCCTTCTGTGGAAGTTCTCGTGTTCGCCAGTTGCTCAGAGAGACCGGTCACGGCCGGTGCTTGCTCTCACCGTAGGTCTAGGTGGTTGTTGGTTCCTAGGACCAGTAGCACTCCAGTGGCTATGTGGTCTTGACCAACTTGGGTAGTTGAGCCGGAGACGTGTTTTGGTTAGCCGTGTTCGTCTTGTTGGAGTAGCCATCTCCTTCGAGAAGAATTTTTATCGGCTCCCATTCACTACCCCCCTCTCTGGTCGCTAGTTCGGTCCTTCAGCCACTTCGCCGGCGAATAAGTTCGCCTGCTCCTACTATTGGTGAGGCGACGACTTTGCTGCTCCAAGATGGCCATGGCGATTGTGGCGGCGGCGACGGCGCCAGATCTGTTTCTGGTTCAGTTTGGTTGTTTGCTGTTTGTGTGTCTTCTTTGCGGAAGAGGGGCATCAAGTTTTCCCTGCGATGGGATTCTCATCCGGGCTGCTGTTGGTGTCGGCAGCTGCAGATTTTTCTTCCAAATGGCGAGTGGTTGTTTGCCTGTGGCGGATTGATTTCCCTGTGATGGGATCTCGTTCCCGGCTGTCGAGGACATCGGCAGCGGTGGATTCGCTTTTCCGGCTGGTGATCGATGGCGGCGGCGGATTTGCTCTTCTCCTTCCCTAGTCGTTGGTTTGTCATCGCGCCGGATGCTGCTCTGTTTTTCTAGCGGAGATGACCGATGTGCTTTGGAGGCAGTTTACTTGGCTTTATCGCCTCGCATTAAGTCCTCCTACGCGGTCTCCACCACGTGGACTTCTGCCGGTGCAGCACATGGCGGCTCCAAGTTCAACTCGGTGGCATGCAAGTGGCCCATCGAGGACGAAGAAGACCCTGAAAGTGGAGTCTGTAATTTTTAGATTTCTCAGACCTTTCTGTAATAGGGCAGGAATGTATTATTCCAATCTGGTTTAATACAATTCCCTCCTTTCGCAAAAAAAATAAACTTACAGAAATAATGGTTGGTGATTTTCTAGATGATAGCCGAAAGAGTAACAGTGATGACTCAATGTCACATCCTTGTTGGAGGTGTCGCTCTGGGATTCAGGCTTTCATGCTTGGCCATGATTGAGGTGTCCCGTGCATGTGAATGGCAGAGCAGCAAGATCGTTACCACGATTTGGCAAGATGTTTGTGGCATTAAGAGTTTCTAAGCAAACAAGAGACGATAAGTTTTATTGCAGTACATGGAGAATGCAAGGTAGCAAGGTTGAAGCATGGATACAAATCTTGAAGTTTAGTATTTTTAGTTTTCTTCTGTGTATTCCCAATTTGAGATTTAGAGTCTAACAACTCTTGTAACCTTTGGCTATATATATTCACTTGTGGATATAGAGGCTGGATTTCTATCTAGTAGCTGAGAAATGATATAGCTGAGGACACTTCAATGCAATTTCACCTTACAAAAATTTAGTCTCTTTTTTTTGGAACACATAATTTGTTCTCTAGTGCGTTCTTAAAAAATACAATAGGCCATGTTCTCCCTCTCCTTGTGGGAACATACCTAGTTTTAGCCACCATTGTAACAGTGAACAAATTGCATAAAATAAAATTGAAAATAAACTCATTTTCGACCATCCGACTATTTTCTCAGTTTGGTTTCGGCCATCGAACTTCAAAACAGGGCATCTTTGGCCATCCAACTATTAAAACCGTTCAAATTCAGCCATCGGACTGTTTTTATGAGTGGTTTTAATTTTTTATTTAAAATTTAGTCCTTAGATCTTAAAATGATCATTACTTCTTGTCTGTACCTCCGATTTAGATGATTCTTGCGGTCACACGTTCATAATGGTGAGATTTATCTTTTAAAATATTCTTTATATTATTTTATCGCCATTTGTTATATTATTCTTATGTTATTGTGTAAAAACAACAATATAAGAAAAGTAAAAAATAATTACAAAATAATATGAACAACATTTTAAAATATAGAGCTCATCATTACAAATGCATAATATAATCACAAGAATCACTTAAATCGAAGATACGAGAAAATATAGTAATCATTTTAAGATCCAATGCTATTTTAATCATTTAAGTGATTATTGAAGTCCTTGGATGATTACTATTTTTCCTTGTAGTCATGAGTTCGACTTATTACTGACTGCACAAAAATTTCTCGAACAACAGACTAACAGTTGAAAAAAACTAAATTCCTCGATACTAATATTTGTCATAAATCCTAACACAGATTGCACTCCTCTTACAGTTGACACAGGTGAGTTCAATATTCAGGCATTTTGCTGACAGCAACACTCGGTGTCCAGGTAGAGAGCTCCCTGAACCTGAATGTTCGATTCAAATCCTATTTCAATGTGAACAGCACTGATGAGAACTTGCTGTCAGACTCTTGGTGATGTTGATGATGTGTCCTACTTGGATCGTAATGAAAAAATTGCTCAATCCGAAATTGCTTGGCCTGTAACTTAGAATGCCTTGCACTAGTGAAGGAACATGAAAACTGGTCCTGAATTTCACTGGAACACCAGCCAAATGTGAAAGAAACACACTGTGTCGCCCACTGCAAAGAACTACCTGAACACTTCTAGTGTTATGCCCCTTTGATGACATGATTGCTGGCTACAAGCAGCAATTACTCATACAACAAAATACACTGTTCACATCCAAAGACAAGTGAATTGTTCGTCTGGCTTATCAGCCACCAGCCAATAGTAATTTTCTCTCAGACCAAATCAAAATCAGCCACCAGCCAGCCAGCGGTATTTCTCTCAGAATAAATCAGCATCGGCCACCAGCCACCAGTCAGCAGGACAGGCTGCTATCGGCTTTCTTGCTGGCGGCAGCCTGGGTGTGAATCCAATGTGGCATGTGCTGGCGCACGCTCCTTGTCACCTGTAGTACATACGCTTAACTAAAATATAGAATGAAGTTAACACATACGCCTACAATTTCTTGTATCGTGTTTCTAACTATTTTTTACTAGATAAAGCTTTCAAACCGATATTCAATTCTACTAGCACAATGTGAACAAAATGCCCGTAGCAGGTGTTACGCTTCTTTCTTAGTTTATGCTTCCGTATTTGTACCATATTTAATCTAATATACAACACATAAAGATGTCTCAAAAACTCATAAAAATATAAGGAAATATCTTTCCAAAGTATCACTGATTCATCCAACATACATATATAAGCATCCACACTATGCATTGTCCTTCAACACAATTTTACCAAATTTGACAGCAACCACGTTCTCATTCAGCCGACTGCAATGTACGCGTCAAAAGTAAGACATATATACTCCACCTCTCCTCGGCACACCTTGCATAATCTATCTAGCAAACAACTAACAATCACCATTTCCCCAAGTTTCATCTTCTCATATCTACTCCACAACAACTTCACTAGCTCTCTTTTTTCGCAATGGAGGTGCAAACTGCAGTCCTCATAGTTGGTGCAGGTCCAGCAGGCCTTGCAACTGCAGCATGCCTCACACAACTTAGTATCCAATATGTCATCGTTGAGCGTGAGGGTTGTAGTGCATCCCTATGGCGCAACCGTGCCTACGACCGCCTAAAGTTACACCTTGCAAAGGAGTTTTGTGAGTTGCCCCACATGTCATACCCGGTGGATGCTCCAACCTACATCCCAAAAGATCAGTTTGTGAAGTACTTAGACAACTATATTGAGTGCTTTGACATCCGGCCCAAGTACCATACTACAATTGAGTCGAGCTCTTACGATGAAGTTAGAAAGTGTTGGTTCAGCATGGCACGTAACATCAAAACATCAGTAGTTGTCAGGTACACAGCTAGGTTCCTTGTTGTGGCAAGCGGTGAGAACAGTGCAGGGAACATTCCGATGATCCCTGGACTGGATGGTTTTACTGGAGGCTATCCACTCATCAAGATACAAATCAGGTGCCACCTACTCAGAGAAGAATGTACTTGTGGTTGGGTGTGGCAACTCTGGAATGGAGATTGCCTATGACCTTGCATCTCATGGTGCCAACACATCTATTGTTGTTCAATCCGGTAAGTTTTCTTCCGCTTGCTATAAGAAAAAACACATACATGAAACCTTAGTTAATGGTGTAAAAGGAGAATTTAGAAAATAAGAGCATAAATTTGTAACATTTTTCTAAGAAAATGGTATATATACTCTTAATCATGAGAAAAATGTATTGTAGATGCACTTCTACTAACATGAACCATCTATGCTTGTCTATGTTTATGTGATCTTTCAAACTAAAATATATGTGTGTGACATGTGTGCTTGCAGGTACATGTAGTGACAAAAGAAATAATACGGCTGGGTATGACTTTGGTCCAACATATACCAGTGAACATTGTGGATGATCTTCTTGTGAGGATGTCAGATTTTGTGTTTGGAGACCTGTCAAGGCATGGCATTGTGAGACCCAAATTGGGTCCTCTCCTCCTCAAGGCAAAAACTGGTCGATCAGCTGTGATTGATGTCGGAACAGTTGGTTTAATTAAGAATGGCACTATCAAAGTGAGAATATTTCCTCTTATGACAATATTTCTATAATAAAGTTTATTCATCAATTTATTTAAGTTTGTCTATCACTGCAGGTATTTGGAAATATTTCCAAGGTCAAGAGCAACATAATTGAATTTGAAGGCAAGAAGGAAAGTGCTTTTGATGCCATTGTTTTTGCAACAGGATATAAAAGCACTGCCAATTCGTGGCTCAAGGTAGGACCATTAACGTTTCATCATACCCTGCAAATAAATTAATTAAATTTATTGAACAATTGTGTCATTTGTGTTTTAACAAAAATCAATACAACTTTTGAATCTATAATTTCAGAATGGTGAGGGCATGTTAAATGGTGATGGACTGCCAAAGCAAGAATTCCCCAATCATTGGAAGGGTGCAAATGGCCTCTATTGTGCCGGTTTGGCAAAGAGAGGTCTGGCTGGTATTGCCATGGATGCCAAGAATATTGCCAATGACATCTTGTCTAACTATCACCCATAAACGTGCTACCTTAATGAATTAGAAATAGCCTTGAGCTGTATTGTCCGAGGCATCTTGTATATATTTTGTTGTGTATATATGATGTCGATCAAGTTTCTGTGTAATATTGTTTTGTAAATTAACGAAAAATATTACCATGATCATTCTATATCTTATATTGTATAAGTATGGGGACCACCACGTCAATTATTCATTGTTGATGTGGGGTGTTAGCGTTATTGTATAATTATGGATTGTTCCTATAAGTTTATCTCTCAATGCTAAACGTCCACACTAATTTGAAACGATCGTGATCAACCGAGGCCAACAGCTTGTGCAAATTTGTCCCCCGGATGGTTTATCGATATCTTTGCAAAATAATTTGTGGGGCCAAGGAGTGAGCAGTGAGCACACACCATGCCAATGCAAGAATTTTTGGACGGCCATGCATTTTGGTTCACCTTCTGGATTGAAGCAGGCTCGCATCCATCTGCTTGGCTGCTAATATAAATCTGAACCAGTAACATCTGAAATCCTGAACATCCATGCAGTGATACGTGCTAACTGCTAAGTTGCTAACTCACTACTTCAAACTGTTACATTGTGTCAGCTTCGGAATCCTGAACCTGCATCAAAATTCAGCATGTTGTGTTGCCTGAAAATTCGGTCATCTAAAACCGCACCAGTTGTTTCCCTCTGCACCGTTCTTGCTGCCACTTTGTTCAGCGCAGCGATGGATTCGACGTGGAGATGTTGGAAATTTATAGTTGGTTTGTGATTGTCTCAAATTCGAAAAAAAAGATTGTCTCAAGTTCGAGCAACACTGAACCTGCAAACTGCAAAGATCCATCGCCCACTACAAATTTCGTTAGAGAAGCTGGCTGGCCACTGCAGTACTGCACAATGTACTAAAAGTGCCCTCCTTGTGATTTTTGTTTCTGAATCTCTTCGATGTGAAAGATAAATTTGGATTTGAATTTTTGTATGTTTGCTTAACTACAGCAGTTCTGAACTTTCGAAACTGAAGTGGCGAGAGATGATTCTGAACGTTCAGAGCATACGGAGACTGCTGCCCAGCCGATAGGAAGACAATGCCTATGGAGAGGTTGCGTCTGGAGGCAGAGGAAACGCCGGCGACGACCGTGAGGAATGTGGCGGCGATGTCGGCGGATCCAACGGTCTGGCGTCGAACGCTCCGGCTGGTGGCCGGCCGGCCACGCCTCTCCCTGACGCCACGAACGCGTGGCGTGGGAGCTCGGGGAGAGAAACTCGTTGCCGGGGTCAGAGACGGCGTCGATGGAGGCGCTGCGGGCGGCGGCATCGCCTCAGCCAACCACGAAGGCACGCGCACCGGGGGACGTGCACGAGAGCACGTCCCAGGCTGCAACGCCAGCGGCCGGAGCCATCGCCGCCGTCACGGATCCCGGCCAACGCATTTTGCAAAAGAACCCCTCATTTGGATCGCAATTATTCAGCGTGATCCAATTTAGGGGGTTATTTGAAACTTTTTGATGAATATTTTTCGTATAACCAATGTTCTTGTAGATATTCAGCCATTCAGAATGGGAGCTTTCTGAATGTTCGATTCATATATCATATATCTTGGCCTGTTATTCCTAACCCTGAAGATTTATGTCTCGGTGAATATTCAGACTGCAAATTCCTCGAATGTTTTTTTTTCGGGAATACGCAGGAGAGCTGCGTATCTTTGTATTAAGGAGCAAAACAAAGTTCTTGTTACAACGCGGGCCTACCAGGCGCACGCACACGGGTTAGTGCTCGTTCTAGGACTTGTACGGCAAAGAAACAACAACCAAGGAGGAATGGGGTGGGGTGGGGGGACTAAATGGGTAACCGGTAACCCAACCACTGCTGCCGCTGTGGACGGCCATCCTAGTGCCGCCATCCACTTGGCTCCGGCTCTGACCCATAACTCGCCTTCCTTCCAGATGGTGTGAATGATGTCGCAGAGGTTCCTTGCTGGTGCATTGCCGAATGTTATGGCATTGTGCTCCTTCCAAATGCACCAGACTACCAGCATCACCACCGAGTCGATGCCCTTCTGCTTCAGCTTGTTGTGGCGCTTGCGAAGTAGGAGCCACCAGTCCAAGAAGCTCGCCTGTGGCCCTGGCAGGGAGATGCCTAGAGCGGAGAAGATCACGTGCCATATCTGCTTGGTGAAGCTGCAGTGCAGGAACAAGTGTTCCGCGTTCTCGGAGTCTTGATCGCACAGCCGCCAAGCAGGGACGTCCTGCAACCCGCGGCGCAGCCGACGATCTGCCGTCCAGATGCGATGTCTGACGGCTAGCCAGGTGAAGAACTTCACCTTAAGGGGTGCCCACGCGCGCCAAATTGGTTTTTCCCCCGCGAATCTAGTCGAGCCTGCAAAGAACATCCTGTACGTCGATCGTGCGGTATAAGTCGCCGTCGGCGACCACCGCCAGACAACGACGTCTTCGACGGCTGGCCGCAGGTCGACACTCTGCAGTACGCGCCACAGGGAGATGTATCGATGCGGACGCGGACCGTCGGTGGCCGGTGATGTCTCCTATCCAGCGCTGTCATGCGCCCGCCACCGTGGAGCGATAGCGCACAACTCAGGCGCAGCAACGCACGGCGAGTGCTCGCCATACCCGCGGTCTTGCCAGAACAGGGCTAGGGTGCCGTCGCCCAACTGAACATCGACCGACGCCGGAACATCTTACGCACCGCGTGATCCGCACCAAAGTCAAGTTGCAGCCCCTTCCACGGTCGTTGATGCCGACGTTGGAACCACAGCCAGCGGAGACACGCGAGGTCAGGAAGAGACCACCAAACTCTAGCGGCCGGCAGACCGAGGGCCAGGATACGAGGCATTGGCCGCCGTTTGCTGTGTCTTTACCCGCCCAAAGGAATCATGCGCCTCTTATCGATTTCCTTGAAAACCCAATCCGAATTTTGAGCGATCATGGCGTGCGTGCACTTAGCCGAGAGCACCGCCTGACCATCGTCAAGCGCCCAGCTTTGTTCATGAGTTTGGACTTCCAAGTTGGGATGGTGGCTCCTACCTGTCCACAAGCGGCTGGAGGTGAGCTTATGCGGAGGCGAGTAACCGATAGAGGCAAGCCCAGGTAGGCGATCGGGAATTCGCGATCTGAGCCGGGAAGAACGCTCCGCTTGGGAGCACGCAATTGGCGCCACCAATGTCTTCTGCATGTTGATTTGCAATCCGGAACAGTCCCCGAAGAAGGTCAGGATTTCTGACGTCGTGACCAGGTCCTGCACCGTGGGGTTGATGAACAAGACGACGTCATCCGCATAGAGGGAGCATTGGTGAAGGATTGCTGCGTCCCTGGGTGGCGCCAGAACGCCCTGTCGCGCCGCATGAAGCATCAGCCGGTGCAGCACTTCCATGAGGAGAATGAATAGCATCGGGGATAGGGGATCGCCCTGGCGCAATCCCTGTGCGTTCCTGATCACCCTGCCTGGCTCACCATTCAGAAGCACTCTGGTTGAGGCCGTGGAGACAAGGATTGAAATCCAATCTCGCCAACGGTGCCCGAAGCCCATACCCTGGAGCACGTGTAGCAAGAACGGCCAAGCGACAGTATCGAATGCCTTCGAAATGTCCAGCTTCACTAACAGCGATGGCTTGTGCTTCCTGTGCAAGGTCTTTGCAGCGAGCTCGACGAATTTGAAGTTATCATGGATGGTGCGGTGCTTGACGAAGGCGCTTTGATTCACTGCAATCAGGTGCTGCAGTTCGGGCGCGACTCTGTTGGCGAGCAGCTTTGCAACCAGTTTGGCGAAGCTGTGGATCAAGCTGATTGGGCGGTAGTCGCCGGGCTTGCGCGGATCTTCTTTCTTTGGCAACAACGTGATCAATGCACCATTTAGACGGTGAAATTGCCCCGGTTAGTGCGGTAGAAAGCGTTGAACGCGGCCATGATGTCTCGCTTGATTATCGTCCACGCCGACAGGTAGAACTCGATTGTAAATCCGTCAGGGCCCGGCGCCTTTTCCTTGGGCAAAGACTTGATAGTCTGCCATACGCCCATACCTCCGTCTCCGAGAAAGGCGCTTCAAGCCGTTCCAGCGGCGCCGGCGTGATACCGATGGCAGCCAGGTCCACCGTTTGCTGCCGTGGAACCGCGGTCCCTAAGATGTTGAGGAAGTATCGGTGCAGCATGTCTTCTTTCTCTTCGTGGCCGAACGCGACGCCGTTGTCGTCCTCGAGCTGGAGGATTTGCTTTTTCTTGGTGCGGTAGGACGTCTGGGTGTGGAAGAGCCTTGTATTGGCGTCGCCGTCACGAAGGAAGGTGATGGGCGAACGCATTCTCGCCATGGTGCGCTCTAGGGACGCAAGCCCGAGGCACTTCATCTTTAGTTCATTCCTGAACAAGCGCTCAGCGTCCGTTAGGGTTCGAAGCTCCTCCGCGCGGTCGAATTCGTCGAATGTTCAGAATTGGGTGTGAGTATTCAGGCCCCTTGCTGACAGGAACACTCAATGTTTTTCAAGAGTGTAAACTCTTCCTGTCGGCTGTCGCACTGCATATGGATAGTGAATTAGTGATGGCGCTGGCGATGACGAGCCGAGCCGAGCATGATCGCTGACTGAAACTTCACCGTCGAGCGCGCGGGCTGGTTGCTGCAAGACGACGGGCAGAACAGCATGCTCCAGCACCTCGACGGTAGGTGACTCCCTCACCACCGGCCTTGGTGAGCTCTAGCACCGCGGACGCCAGTATGCCCTGGCCAATGGCAAGCGACGGCAGGGCGCCGACGATGAACCACGGGTGTTCCTGGAACATGTCCTCCGTGTCGTAGAAATAGCGCAGCTTGGTTCTCTTCTCGAATTGTAGATGCCGGATCTGACGTCACCTCTGCACCAGCAGCAGGCGGAGGGAGCGCCGGCGAGGGGAACTTCACCCTGTTGCAGGCTCAAGTCTCAACCGGCAACCTGCGTTCAGGGTGTCAGATTGGCAGGAATCAAAGATCTATTTGCATTGTTGACATTCAGTAATATTCAGTTAGAGATCGATGGATTCAGACAATCAGACAAGAAAGAAGAAGAAACGTCCTGAATATTCAGTTAGAGATCGATGGCATCCGTCTACGGAGGTTGCGCCGGCGGTTAACTTGGAAGGAATAAGAGATTCAGAGAGGAGTCCTCGACTCCTCAATGCATGACCGTGTTGATCGCTTCTTCGTTACCCTGAAGAATCTGCCAAAGTTTGGGCACTTGTAAAAAAGCCAAATTGAGACAAACTGACAACTTGCAGAATGTTCAGAATTGAGTGTGCATATTCAGATGCTCTTCTATGGACGACACTGAAGGAAACTCTGCCATCTTTGTGATCTTGAGTTTATATTTCTCTATTTTTACCACATTTATTATAATAGATAACATAAAAGTTGTCTTGCACAAAATCATAACATATAAAGAAATATTTTCTCACAAGGTCATTGTTTCATGACTTTCATCCTACATACAAAAGCATCCATACTATGCATTGTCCTTCAGCACAATTTTACCAAATTTGACAACAACCACGTTTCCATTCAGTCAAACTACTCAACTGTACGCGTTAACGTAAAAGCCTAGCGAGCAACAACAATCACCATTTCCCAAGTCTCATCTTCACCTCTCTACCCCCACAACTTCAGTAGCTCTCTTGTTCGCAATGCAGGTACACACTGTAGTCCTCATTGTTGGCGCAGGCCCAGCAGGACTTGCAACTGCGGCATGCCTCACCAAACTTAGTGTCCCTTATGTCATCGTCGAGCGTGAGGATTGTAGTGCATCCCTATGGTGCAACCGTGCCTACAACCTCCTAAAGCTACATCTTGCAAAGGAGTTTTGTGAGTTGCCCCACATGTCATACCCGACAGAAGCCTCAACCTACATCCCAAAGGATCAATTTGTGAACTATCTAGGTAATTACATGGAGCATTTTGATATCCAGCCGAAGTACCATAGATCCATTGAGTCAAGCTCCTATGATGAAGGTACAAAGTGTTGGTTCAGTGTGGCAAATGATATGACAATATCGGTGGTTGTCAAGTAGATAGCTAGGTTCCTTGTTGTGGCAAGTGGTGAGAACAGTGTGAGGAACATTCCGATGATCCCTGGGCTTCATCAAAATACAAATCAGGTTCCTCCTACTTGGGAAAGAATGTACTAGTGGTTGGGTGTGGCAACTCTGGAATGGAGATCGCCTAGGCATCACATGGTGCCAACACATCCATTGTTGTTCGCAGCCCGGTGAGTTTGCTTTTCCACTTGCTATCAGAAGCACACATGAGACCTTAGTTAATTGTGTAAAGAATAATTTAGAAATATAAAAGCTTAAAATGTTAACATTTTTCGAAGGAAATGATATATACTCACAAACATGATAAAACATGTTGTAGGTGTACTTCTACTAAGATGAACAATCTGTGTATGTTTGTGCTTCTGTGCTCTTACAAAATACTGTTGCAAATAAGCCCATAGACAATAGGAGGCAAATATCATACATCCAAAGGCGCGAGCACACGCCATGCCAACTAGTGCCGAGGGATGGAGTTAGTGGGCAATTAGTGATAAGGCACTCCACAGCCAAGGTGCCGCCATGTTTTGTTCAGTTGGGTTGTGTTCTTGTTCTCAAATTTGAGCACCTCCGAACCTGAAAAAAACATGCCTGCCACTGCACTCTATTATTCACGCCCAGTTCAATCCTGCAGTGTTAGCATGCTTCAATTTTTTTCAGGTTTCAAGCAGGCCCTTGGCCTGCTAAATCTGAACCAGTACTTCTGAATCTGAACCAGTGCTGGCTACTGCAAGTTGTGATGTTAAAAACATCGGTCCACAAAAACCGCGCGTTCTGAACTTTGTGACCTCAAGCAGCAAGATGATTCTGAACCATTCAGAGCTGTTGTCCTCTGCACCATTCTTGCTGGCTGCTGACGTTTTGTTCGGGGCGCAGATGCAGTCAACGTGGCCATGGTGATGTGGGGCTGCCATGCTTTTGTTCAGTTGTTTTTGTGATTGTTTTTGTGATGGTCTCAACTACTCTCAAGTTTGAGCAACTCTGACCCTTCAAACTGCAAAACCGTCCACCTGAATCCTGCATCGCAAAAGCATAGCCCACATCGTTTGCTTAGCTTGCTGAATCTGAACCAGTAAACTGGAACAGAGGGTCTCATCCAAAATCAGGACGCCAATTGCATTCCTGAATCTGGCTGGCCTCTTGTGATTTATGTTTCTGAATATCAATATGAAAGATTAATTTGAATTTGGATTTTCTTTTTATGCTTGCTTAGCTTCATCTACACTACTAGCAGCTGGCCCCGGCACCGGCAGCAGTTCTGCACTTGCTGCTCCGTTTCTGTGGAAAAAGCTGCGCAGCTTTCTCCAGGTGACAGGCCTCACATTCACATATCACAGGAGAAGATGCAAGTTTAACTAATGCATAGTAAAATCACTAGTGACTTCCACAAAGGTGGGCAGGGTAAAAGTACCAACAAATTCACATCCTACAGTTTCACTGCCAAAGAAAAGAAAAGAAAACAGCTCCCTTCCCACATACAAAATACAAGAATACAACTTCCTGTTGGGTATATCAACTTTAGAACTTTGGTGTTCTAGCCCACACAGACCCTCAAATTTGGCGCCTGTATGAATTTAATCTGCAGCCAGTTTGGTGGATTGTCTTTTAGCAGATCCAGACTACCGTTCCCCAATCATTCTTTCTTCACCCGGTTGCGTGCCGCCCTTGCTGAGCTCGACCGCTCCGCCTGGGAGAACATGATGAACACATGCATAACCCCAGTCACGAGGGCCATCCCAACAGCGGTGAACGCTACACCTCTCCATGTCGATAGGAGCTGTGTCCACTTGAAGAACTGGATGGCGCCGAATAAAAGGAGGCATGCCCAAAAGAGGGTCACCTGTTCCATCAGGAGAAATAGGGAATCAGTTAGTTGCCAGGGACATGCTAAACTGCTGACGCATTTAGAGATGGCAAGCAAATGTGTTGAGCTATGAATCTGCAGGTTTCTGCAAGGCAGTAGGGACAGCACAACCACCTCTTCTACGGCCCAAAACTCAATTCCTACACAAGTACTTCATTTTATTGGCTGTGCAGGGTCATGTATCGATAGCATCAAGATTCTACATGATATTCGTTTGATTTAGGTAACCTGACCCATCAACAAAAGCACCCTGCTACAAGCACATTTAACATTGCCCATGGCAGCAACCAGCAAGTCCAACTTTTTTGTAATCAGCAAAGACAACAATCACTAAAGCATTTGAGGGTGCCATTGCCAGCGATCATACTGTTGCAGATTATGTTTGCAGAACATGTTATTGTATTTGAGGTTTTACCAGCAATGATTTCACCGGACGACCAATTGGTCTGATCTCCTCATCAAATGTGCCTGTTGCCAAGTGCTTATCCAGTAAGGCATCCTGTAGCAAAAAGGGAGACAGATGGTATGTACTTGAGAATTAGATGGTCCCACATAAATGAAGAATTTAATTACCAACAAGCTCCAACCAAACACACATCTGAAAATAACTATAGATAGTTCAGTACCTTAGCTACAAAGATGTCTTTGCACCACTTTGAAACATCCTCATCTGACTTTGGCATCTCACTCATTGCATGGCGTTTCATGCGAACATGTATCTGAGGGAAAAATGTAGTAATTTGTTTAACATCACAATATGTAATTGAGCATCTGAGCACTAAAATCTGTGTCCAATTTGATTTTAAGAAGCTTTTGTAATACTGAAAAATAATAAACTCAATTTAGTGTTTAGTACTTTAGTTGATGCAACTCTATTTCCATATTGATCTGCTTTCAGATATTCATTGAGTTAGCAGAGTTACCACTGAGGGTTGGCCTTTCAAAATCCGCAGCATTGTTGGTTGAGGTGAATCTTTGGGAACTATGACAGTTGTGTCATAAATTGCTGGAACAAAATCTCGCATAATACTGACAGCAGATACGAATCCCTGGAATTTTCCACGAGAGTATCAGTACATAACTTTATTGTGAAACATATTAAAGTGGTGCCAGATAAGAGGCAAATGCATGATACAACTATAGTTTCTTGATAACTATTGTCCATAACTGTCTAGAATAGATAACTCAGCCATTCCATAAAATCAAGACAGTACTCGGTATTTATTACTTTACGTACTAGAGACATATGTTCCTAATAAATACTATTCTGAAATGTTGTGTTTGAACCTCAAGATTACGGTTTTAGCTTTATATGATTGTAGTTGTAGCTGTGTCATCAATGTACAAAAAAGCTGCATTTTCTCCCTACATGTTTGCATGTATACGCAAGTAAAACCAACAGACATGTTATTAGTTCTACATGCAGTCATGCCATAAAATATGCAGCAAACTGCTGACAGTTATCGCGGCTATACTCAAAAACAATATGAGGGATGAATTCTGTCAACGAACTAAGAAAAATAAATTGTCCACAGACCAAGAAAAAAGTAGCTTCAAAATCATATGAATAATGTAGCTTTTAGGAGTAGGCCAAGTTACATTTTGAAATAAGAATCACACATTACATCTGTTATTACAATGCAACAGAAGGCTAATGTTAGTAAAACTTCTTGTTCATTTGCAATATTAGAATCATTTCAAAGAGAGAACAGTGATGTACCTTGGTGCGTGGAATAAGTACATTTCGCGGAGCTGGTAAGCCCTGTGAAGCTGCATACTCCTGAGCTGCGAGAAGCTTTGCTGGAGTAAAGCGAGTACCCTCGACGAAAAGGGCTAGCCAAAATGGTCTAGGGAAGTCATTCAACCTTTGGAGGCCCCACTATAATCAAGATTTACAAGATCACTAGGTGAATGGAAAACTAAAATTTTCTTGTACATAAAAGGTGGAGAGTTACCTTTAGTGTCTTTTCATCCTTTGCCCAGCTCCTCTCCAAAAAGAGGTATTCTGCAAACCACATGGACCAGCCAATAACCTGCAGAAAGTGATAAAGATGACTTGCAGGATATTAAAGCATGAGTCACCTACTGTATGCCTCTAGCAGAGATAACTCAAGTGGGATCTGAAACCTGGCATGTTTGCTTCACTTGCAGCTAGTGCATGAATGCCTTATAAACATAAATGGATCCTACCATAAATATAAGGTAACCTCCACATAACTGAACCTAATGATGATTGATGACTATATATTCCTTTTTTCCGAAAGTATACTATCTGGTCTTAGTTCTGTCATTTTATTTCCAAATCTACCTGCTATTCCATATTGGTCAACTCCGTGAAATAGGTAACAGTACTTGTAGAAAGACTTTTGCTTCTCAGTTAGTACTAAATACATGCTGGACCTCCATAGCTAACATAATATAAAACTCAGTCCAGACTCCAAAAAAAAAGTACTATAAATTTCAGTCAGGCCATAGTTCATACAGTTGGTGCAGTTGTATAGCAAGAACAAATCTTTAAGCAATTTTGCTTGGGAGTTATGCTGCAACCCACAACTTTTATGGTGAGAACATTACAATGCAATATTCTTTCCTAATTTCTTGATACTAGACAAGCAAGCTTGGACCAAATATATTTGTCTATGTTGCTTACTTATGGCATACATAACTTTCTACATGTGCTTTACAATTAATGGCACTAGCCAACCAAGTACAGCAATCAAAAGAGATCGGGCATGAGATAAATGTTAAATTACATGCTACAGAAAAAATACATATGAGCTAACTCACTGGAAGAAACTTTGATGACTTCTTCATCACAGCAAGTGTACTTCCAAGGCATCCCGAGCGCTGAATAGAGTAGAAAAAGGAATCAATAAGCTAAACAAGTTTGTAACAGCAGTTCAGAAAGATGGGAGGTAACCAACCTGTGCCAATATCCATCCAATAAGCCAGTCAATATCACTCCGATGATTTGATATGATGAGTGCATGCTCTTTGCCTACAGAGTTTATTCAGATAAACTTGTAATCTAACTCTAACATTTTTCTTAAGCTGGTATGGCGGTTAATGTAAGCACCAGCAATTTGAGTAACAAAATCTTAAAAATTGGATCCTTACCCATTGATCGGTAAGTTTCCTCATCAGCATGCAGTTGTACCTGCAGAACATGAACTGAATTTTATATTGTGATAAAATTGCTTCGTAATTGAACATTAAGTTCGTATGTTACGTACCTATTAAGAAGTATTTTCATTTATATTTACTCATGAAAATGTAGAGAACAACAGCTTCAATCAGCAGTCCAATTGTTTTACACATAATACAGTTATGTAAACATTAAGTCATCGCAATATAATTGATCATAATTTGTCTAATAGTATACATCCATAATACATCTGACAAAAAAACTATCTTCATAGTTTGGCAAGCCACACTGCCATAGCTACCTTCCTTTTCAGCTTCACAGACGATGATACGAAAGGTCACTAAAAGGCAGCAGTACAGAACTGAACATTGTGTGTATAAGTGTATTCCATGCTGGTTTGCCCAGTAGGACCCTTAAACACATCATACTCAACTCTAGCTAAGGTAGGTTGTCTTTCCTTGGGACTGCATTTTCTGAACTTGACGTGTGAGAGCTAAGTTCTTAAAACTGCTTTGCTAACTTTATTCAGCTTAACATATCCATCTACTAGATTCTGTTAGGGTGTAACACTCAAAATTGCTGTTTTTCTCAGCTCCTTTATAAATGCTAGCTATTTCCACTGGATAAAATTCCTAAAACACGACAAATGACACGCACAAGTAAGGTTGACTAGCAAACCGCTGGATAACATTCCCAAAACACGACAAATGACACGTACAAGTACGGTTGACTAGCAAACCGACAAAATGATGCAATCTCATGGCGCGAATGCAACTTTAAATCCTAATGTAACGGCACAAACAAGTTAAAATTATATAGAAATGAAATGAGAAACAGATTCTGCTTCGCTGCTGACAACATCAACATACCTTGACTCCTGCCCACCAGTCCACAACCCAAACCAGCTGAAGCCACAGCAGCTCGGCCAGGAATCTGTTGATCCGCCGGTAGAAGCTCTTTGAGAAGGGCCTTATTGTCACAAACAGGATGGCCTGAAAATTGCAGCACAGATACAAACAGATCAAGAAATGTTGAGTGGTGGGTGCCTTATTGTGTAGCTCGTGCCATGACCAGGTCAACAGCAGTAGGCTTTGATCATGTCAATAGAATTTTGCAGTTTTGCGTGCAACTACCATTCCTAGCCGCAGTCAAGGAAATTTCTGAATTATTTACAGAAGCATTATACTACCACGGAAATTAACAGAACCACATGAAGCTTTTCCCTCTAAAAAAGACACATCTTTGAGTGAAAAGACGTCTGAAATCATCAGGACGAACGGAATCCCAGAGCGGAACCGTGCCCATCCGTGCCCAAAAAAAGATCAAATCTGTCAGTAAAACACGCAACAAGACTAGATTAACCTGCTACGCGCAACCATCGTTCAGGCATCCAACAAAAACGTCTTGGAAGTGGAAAAAAAATCAAATCTTTTGCTGATTCGCATCAGATCAGCCCGTCCGCCCAAAGAGGGGAAAAAATGGAAAACAAATCGAGCTCAGCGGCCCCGGTGGGGAAGGAGACTGGCTACCTGGATGGTGTTGACGATGAGGCCGGAGAGGAGGAAGAGCAGGCCGAGGGGGAGCACGACGAGCACGAGCGGGATCGCCATGTCCGACCGCCGCCGCCGCTTGTTCCAATCTCGGAGGAGGTGTGGGGGGTCCGGTGGGAGGCGGCGGTGGAGAAGCTGCGGCGCGGCGCTCCTTCCCCGGCGAGGGGGAGGCTCTGTCGGCGAGCTGCGGTGGGCGGAAGCGGCTCCGCCGGCGACGAGGAGGACGGGGCACGCGAGGCGGCGGATTCGGAGGTTTTTATTGTAGGGGCGGGGGTGTGGTGGATGGATGAGCGCTGGGAGGCAGGCGATGGAGTGAAGCGGATGCGTCCATGGTTGGCAACACGAGAGAGATGGTGTGCCACGTCGGATAACTCATTTTCCAGAATTTGTTTTTTGGATTTTTCACTTTTCATTTTGTTTTTAGAGGCCCTTTTCATTTTTTACGAGAGAGATGGTGGCAAATGGAAGCATACTACTGATAAATATGATTATTTCACTTACCATTTTCTAAAAAAAAAAATCAGATTTGCTCCTCCTCGAGAAATTAACGTTTTCCTCAAACATTTCTTTTTTTTTGTCTTATCCCCCAACTTCAGTAATGGTGCTGGTGAACCTTAAGGTTAGAGTTTCAAGTTTTTACCTATGATCTTTGAGTCTGGAGGAGATTACAAGAAGGCTGCCCGCGTGGTAAAGACGATGGCGGTGGAAGCGGTGCGGCACCACTGGAGCCGGGCGGTAGAGGCGATGGGGCAAGCGCTGGCAATGAGTTAGCGTAGGAGTAGTTGAGATGGTGATTGTCCATCGGCGGCAAAGGAGGAGGAGGAGAAGGGAGGAAGAGGAGCAGTGGAGGGTGGGATCGACGAGAAGATGAGGAGGATGGGGAAGAGAAAAGATGTGTCGAGGAGGATGAGAAGAGGGAGGGTCGTGAGAAGAAGATAAAGAGAGAGAGAAAGGAAGCGTTGGGATCTGAGTTGTGGGTTTCTCATTGGGCGGTTAAAAAGAAGTGATTGAGAGATAGCTAAATCTCAATCACTTTGAGATAAGGACAGATCAAGATGTTTTTGTTTGGTTTGAAACTATTTGCAGCCTCAAATCCAAAATATGTGTGAAAAATGTCTTGCAGTAATGTAAAGAGAGAAATATGGCAAATTAAAAGGCTTTCTTTATTCACGCGTTTGGTACATGTGCGGCAAGTTCCGTTAGACAACGTCTTGCAAAAAATTAAATTAGTTGTTCTAGATGAGGCGTGTAAAACTCTCTTCTTTTGAGCTAATAATAATGCTCTTGCCAAAGGCACCGAAACGTGTGTTTGGATGGAGCGGTGGCAAATAATCATGAGGTCCTAGTTTAAAATCCACGTGTACGTTGATCATCTACACGCTGGAAAACGACACAACAGAAAGAAAGAAAAACTATAGAGCAACGTTTTCGTGAACCCTTGCACATTCTCAAACAAGAATATAAACTTTTTTTTGCCTCTTAAAGTTCTTTTTATGGATTTTTTCTTAAAGTAATTTGTGCATTTCCGTTAACTTTTCCCGCATTTGGTTTGCAAAATAATACACTTCGCATTCCCCAACGGATGACCTCATTGTTTGCAATAAATAAATAAATACATAAAAATACAGATCACTAGTTTTAGAGAAAATAGTAGCTAGGCACCTCCTTTATGTGTATACTAGGGGATTCTCACTCGCGCGTTGCTGCGGGAATTAAGAAAAATGCAATGATCGTAAGAGAGAATTTCGGCGACCTCGGCAACCTCGTCACCGCCGTTGGTAATTCTTTTATCTAGGTTTGATCTAGGTTTGAACACCACACGTGTTGCTGCGGCTCTAAACCCTAGAGTAATCGGTGTTACTGTGTGTTAGCATGATGACATACTAAAGTCACGGTGGTATTTCACCAAAATTCACCTAGCACGATTTCTCTTACAATAACATATCTCTCTTACAATAACATTTTCCTTTCACGGATTGTCAGCGTCCAAAAGGAACTTTAGAAACCATAACTTACACTTTTTTTAAGCGTAGTTTAGGGGTGGTGCCGGGCCTACTCACGTGTTGAATAGCTATTTAGTATAAAAATGATATATTTCATGATGTCAAATGAAAAAAGATCCGATCGTTATGTTTCTGCTAGGACTATCTACTGATATTCCTTTATATTCTCAATTCCCCTGTTGCAGCGAGTATGTAGGAGAAATCTATGAGTTAGAATATTACTATCACCCTCCTATTCTTTTCTTTCTTCTTTTCCTTTTCTTTTCCTTTTTTCATTCTTTTTTTATTTTTCACTTTACTCTATACCAACTACCATCGATGGGGCCTATTTGTCATTTTATCAAAATATATTCATATGAGATCTTGTTTTGAAGGATTTATTAAAAGGAATCTAATGGTGTAATCAGAATTTAATTTGGTTTTTTGATTTTTGAGTTATAACATTTTTAGCCTTTCAAATAATGGGACCCACCACCCACGCATTTTAGTGAGATCTGGATAGACGTGTTGAGAACTCCCAGTGGGAGCTCCTATATAGGAGTTATAGATGTGTATTTATATATTAGCTTATTTTGTATTAAAAAATTGAAATACTGGCACTGACAGTCTGGGGATGGCTGGAAAAAGAAATGCAGCTAACCAAGAAAGGACAAAATATGATGCGCAGGTGAGGTCATCACTCTATTGGTGAGGACAAGGCTAGGAGGTGACTCGGACAGGCGAGTGAATGTTGCCTTCATTTTCCCATCAATCTCGGCAGGTATTTGTTGGTGAGCTGCCGCTAGCTCGAGCTGAATGAATATGGCCTGAATCCGGATCCAGCATGCATCTACCCCCCGTGCTCCTTGCCAAGAACCCAACGTCAATGTGAATCACTGAATCTGAACATATGGTTCGTGGTGGCACAGTTGTTCTGAACTTTGGTTGAATGAAAATCAGCGGGTTTTTTCCCTTTGTTGTCTCAAAATGGATAGGTAATTAATTTTAATTTCTTTCTGATGAAATTTGTCCGAATTTTCATATTCCGTCAATTTTTATAAAAAAAGTAAAAGTCTCTGATTGTTTTGGTTTTACAGGATTCCAAGCTTCCGCACAAAAAAACTATTTTTTTAAAGATAAAATATTTTATTTTTAAAACATGGTAGGGCGAACCATAGCACCATGACAAAGGACCTTATTGAGCTTCCGCATGTGTAAAATATGGTAGAGGGGTTTGAATCGAGAGAGCTCGATCTTGCTTCATGTCAGGAGGCCGTTCAACTAATTGAAGCCTAAGAACTAAGATAAAACTTTGAATCGTTTGATTACTCCACCAGCACAAGGGGTCACATCCAAGATATACACCACACAAACCGTTCGACCATCTCGGCTCTGACAGCGATGTGGGTACGCCCGTTGTTGACACGCACCAATCTCCACAAAGAGCTCTTAAACTTAATCCGTGCTTCAAATTAAAGCACGTAAAGAATTGTACTCTATCCATTCCAAATTATAAGTTTGTTTTGACAAAAAATATTGAAACTAAAAAAAAACTAAAATAACTTACAATTTGGAATGGAGTATATATATGTTTAATTTATACCGAAATACATCGCAAAACCTTTCGATAAAGAAAAGAAAAAGTAACTACGCTAGCTAATATAAGATGATATCTCACAAGGGTTGGCATCTCATGCATTGTCACAAGTCCCTAAACTCAAACAGTTCTGCAGACTGCAACCCAATCTCCCACTGACACCTTGACCCATAAGACGTCAAAACCACAAGTGCATGCACAACTTTGAGCTATAATGATTTTTTTAAAAAGTACTTTGAACTATAAGCACCAAACTCTCAAGCCGGATTCGAAAGTTGTTTCAGACTTTGAGTGTATGCTTATACGGAGTATTGTAGTTCTAATGTTCAACCAAACTCTCAGGGCATAAATAACGAGTTTTCAGCTGTTTTAGTTTTCTCCTCGCTTGATAGTGACGTTCACGTGCCAAAGAAAACCTAGCCAGGTGACACGACAAACATGTGGTGAGTACTAAACTTAGCACCTGAAATGAATGTGGTTTGATTTAACAAAAAAAAACAACTAAATTTAACAAGCATACCTGTGGTGGATGAGTATTGTGTGGTCTGTGGTGTGATTGTGAACTGCACATGCTGCAGTCATTAACATGGGATTTTTTTGTTTTAACTTTTTAAAATCTAAAATTTTAAAATAATCCATCTCAAACTAAAATTCCAGAAACTAGCTCTTTTGTTCACGTCAAACTACACAATGGCGCCACCTCTTTTGGCATGATTGAATATCCACGCTGGCTTGTTGCTTCGTTGTGCTTCCACTGTCCAGCTCCATGGTAGGCGAAATGAAGTTTGTATGCATTCATGCGTGCCAAATATGTAAGTTGGAATTTTTCTTTCCACTTGGGATGATCAAAACAGAGTTACTACCTAACCTGGCCAAAAACCTCATCTTCTAATTCATCAGTCTCTTGCCCCAGTACAAGCTCTGCTCTGAAAGACCAATAAGGATCAAATTCATTGTCATCGGCTTGAAGTTCCAATTACTATCAAATTCCCACCTCACCATCCTTACTACCTGAATCTGAAATTTCTCCAAATCCTCACTGCACAGTGCCTCTTTTATATTAACCAGTTAGAATCATGCAATTTTCGGAGGTGTCTGTCAGCGCCTTCTATGAATATGCAACTGAGGCTCTCCACAGAGGCGACGGGAGAGTGCTCTCCAGTGCGGGGCCGCGCGGCGCGTCAGCCAGCTGGAGACTGGACATGACGGATTTAGAAGATGGCGGGGAGGACGGCGATACCGGAGTCTAAAAACTTCTTCAAATCTGCACTGTTCCTCTTTGCAACTCCCTGCATTCTTCTTCGCAGAGAGATTTTGTTCTCCGATGAGGAAGCGCGGCTCCCCCGGCGGAGGCCCGGATCACCGCCGCCGCCGCCGGCGACGTAGTAAACCACAGAGGACATGGAGGAAGAGTGCTCCGGTGCGGGACGCGCGCGGCCGACAGTCGAAGATGGCGAGGTAGCGGGGAGCACGCCGGCGGCAGCGGCCGCGGGAGGAAGACACATCCGAACCGGGGTCCTGTTTGTAAAATTTTGATCCCGAATTAGGGTGTTATATATGCAAATAATCGGATCGCGATTATTAATCGCGATCAAAATAGGGGTTTCTGCATATATATGGATCGCGATTATTAGTCGCGATCCAAAATAGGGTCTATTTGCAAAGTTTTACGGGTGCCTTCTGCATATCCTCCGGCCCGGCCGCGGGTGCGGTCGCCGCCGTCGACGGACGACCTCCCCGCGGAGCCTCCGTCCGCTCGTACGCCCAGACCTCGCTGCGGCTCGCCGCTAACATCCCTTGCCCCTGTAGTGAGAAGGGACTCACCCTGCGGCCTGTGCTTCCAGCCGCGGCTCGCCGGAGAGTCGCCGCGCTCCGGCGAGATTCCATCGTCCTGAAGAACTCCGCAGCCTCACCCGGGATGCATCTTCCAAACCACCCTGGAAGCCTGCAACGTTGGAGATGATGATTCTTTTTGGCTTGCAGCATTTGGACCGTGCGCAGTGACTTCAGTTTAGCTACGGTTAAAGCAAAATTCAGAACTTCAGAATACGAATAGAACAAAAAAAAAGAGTTATTTTTACTTGGATGGAAGACATAATTGGAAAAAGTATGTCCTGTTTCAATTTTCTGAGAAGCAGCAGTGTTAATGTGAACAAGCATCCTGAGTTGCAGGATTCTGAACCAGCCTACATTATACAGCAATGGCTAGAAACATGTTGAACAACTGTACACATTTGAAGAACCGAGTTCATCTGAGGGCTGAATGCTACTTTTGCACTCTAAAGTATGATCTACCATTTGATCCATGTAGTCCTTTTGATTTTTTTGACTAAGTGATACATGCATTCCTTTTTGGATTGTGCTCTCTCCTGATGAACGTTGTGGCAAGCAAGCAGCTGGCCTCTGCACCTCTGTGAAACCTGAATATTAGGTAGCCAAATGGACACCAAATTGCACATTTGCAACTCTCCGCTGTAGATCGGACGCTTGCCGATCAAACTCCTCCATTCGGTCAGCTTTGCAGGCCTCCCAATCCTGACAAATGAAGTGAAAAAGGAAACTAGGTTTGTTTTACAAAAGAAGAACTTCATGATAAATCACATCAGTTATGTGATTGAACTTTCGTATAGCAGAGATAACGATAATCAAGATGTCAGACATATCTTGACATCATTTTTGCTTGCTGATTGTGAACACCCGTTGACATGCTAAAATTCTAGAAATCTGTACAGTGCCTCTTTCAAAGATGGAAATTTCGAAGATGTCTGTCAGTGTCCACAGGCACACGCTGGTCCTCTGAAGATGCAACTTATGCAGAGAATTTGTTCTTGGTTGGATATAAACAGGAAGAGATTTTCGTTATCTAAAAAAGCTGAAAAGATTTCCATATTCTCTGAAGTTGCCAATTCCCCTTGGCATGCTCCCATCTTTTAGGATCAAAATTTAACAAACCCAATTCAGTACGTTATAAATCTGAAATAACCTTATCATCTTCTAATTCAGCCTCTCTTGCCATGCGTATCTTCAGATTTTCTAAACACAGAGCAGCTGTTTCCAAAATGGATCAAATTTATTGTCATCGACCGTTCTGACACAAAATCTTCAAATCAGTACAGTAACTCCTTGTAACTCTCTGCGACTTGTTTTTACCTGAGCTGTAAACTGTAATCAGAATCATGCAACTTCCAAGAGACCAAGACTGAAGAACTCCGAGCATCCCCCGGGATGGCATCAGCCAACCACCAGGCGCGCATCTTTGCTACTGTGCTGGGAGAGCATGCCTGCAACTGCAGGTTCGGATCGTTCTTTGATTTATTATAGTCGTCACTGGTACAGGACACATCAAGCTCAAAGCATCCAGATTTAGTGCCCTGCTACGGATGGACTCATCAGAACACAGCCAAGACTGAAGAAGCCTGCCTGCCTGACAGAGCTAACCAAGAACAAAATGGTTCCGTCACTCTGTGCTCTGTCGAAACTAGAAAGCAGTGCATGCCGATTCCGATTAGTGAGGGAGAGAAATTACAATTATGTTCAGTTTATGTTGTACTCTCTTCTTTCACCCTCTTCGCAAAATCCTCTATACCTGCGGACGCGTCCGTTGTGAGGGCGCCCGCCCTGTCCCCTGGCTTCCAGTGTGTACCAAAGCCCTTGAAGCCATGATCAACGAGGTCGAGGATGTGTTCGCGGACATCCTGAGGCAGCACGATGAGAAGGGGTACGCCATGGTGCGGGTCGAGCACTTCGATAATGGCAGGAAGAGGTGGTTTCGTCTCTCCGAGGAAGAATTGAAGAAACTGCCTAGTAAGGTTTCCAGCTAGTTATTAGGGGGTGTTGCTAGGATGTTCAAGTCGATCGCCACTATAGTTCTAGTGTTATAGTAATATATTGATATCAAATCTACCCAATCTTCGGTATGTTCCGTATTTTCTTTCTACAAATACCGTTGCGTTTGGCATGTATATACCACCAAATTACCATCACAAGTAATTGAGTGCCTCGAAAAGAGTTCCTTCCTCTTAACGAAATATGCGATTGAAGTGCAAAGCTTAAAGCTTAATGTATACATTAGGCCGGGTTTCTGAGGTCTTAGCTACTTCAGGGAAGGTGGCATGATGCCGAGATCCCGGAGTGACCGGTGTTACAGTGTTGGGGAGGAACACCCGTAGTCATGTCATGAGGTTGTAGGTTTTGGCCGAACCTCGTGAACAAAGATCGTGTCTCTATTGTTATATGTGATTGGGCAAGTTCGTCTCATTAGATCTAATTGATGCTTCACCTGGTGGAGATTAGCAAGCAGCGCGTTGTCACAAGAGACTAATTTTCTTACCGATAGAATGGTATAGATTATTGTGATACAAACACAGTTTTATGGCTATGTTGCCAATTTTTGTGTCACATCCATGGCTCAAACCATATAGGTGCTGTCCATTGCTTTATTTATTTATGATTCCAAACGTTCTTGCATTTATTTATCTTTGCTAAATACATAACTTTGATATGCATTTAGATACATATTATGTCTAGATGCATAATAAAAATTACTCATATAGAAAAGTCAAAACAAATTGTATTTTGAAACAGAGGCGTACACGAGGTCGGGCAGGATTGGATCATTTTTCAGACGGGGATCGGAGCGCTAGCAGCAGCAACAGTCTCATCCGCCGTGCATCTGGTAGCGCACCAGCACTGGAAGAAGGCGCAGTAGCCGTGAATGTTGTCGGTGTTTTCATCCCAGCAGACACTTGCGCAGTGGTCGTCGTCGAACCACGACCAGCACGCCCCTTTGTAATTGCCGCTCAGGTGCTGGTTGCAAGCATCTGCGGCATGCGTCCAGGCGGCGGCGGCCACAACGGCGACGAGCAGGATGGCGGAGAGACTCTTTCGTGACGGCGCCATTGAGCGAGCAGCAGGTTGGTGGAGGATCGAAGTGATTGGGATAAATCTGGCAATCACATGGTCCGAGAGATCGAGCATATATACACATAGTATAAGGTAATGGACAATTGATCTCAACAAGAAGAGAACAAAACTATCATGACTACCCGACGGGACGATCCATCGGAACTGCCAAGAACGCTGGGAGAAAGTTACCGCATTGATTCTGCTGTGACCTATGATCCCTCGTCATGAGGCATATTTCTAATCGGAGGCATGAAAGCACAGGTCGGATCCCCTAGTGTTTTCCACCGCAGAAGCAAAAGTACAGGATTCTCGTATTTTTTTAAGAAAAAGGATAACAAATCCGGCATCTATGTCCAGGGACATACACAGCTATTATTATAAAGTTTGGATAAACAGAAAAAAGCACACCAGTCTGTAAAAAGGCAAAGAACTAATGTAAGCAATAGACATGCTTCCACCCTCCTTTAACTAAATCAAGAGCTACTATTTTAATATGTCTGCTCAAGCCGGAGAGCGTGTTCTTGGCGTGCTCCTCGCGCTGCAACTGCGCCCAAAAACGTAACTAAGACGTTCCCTTGAAGATAACCTGCAAGATCGAGTTAACCCTTGTTTTGTTAAAATAATATCATTATGCGACATCTCCGTGTCGCCCAACATACAACAACCCCCACCCATATTAAATTCCTAATCTTTTTAGATTGATTAGATAGCCAAGAATTAAACATATGACTAATTGATCTAGGTGGCGTTAAACCTGTAGCATAAAAGATAATCCTCCAAACCATTCTTGCATAGGGACAGTCCAGGAAAAGATGTTTTTAGTCTCATTACTATTACATCCGCAACATTTTTGGCTTCCTTTCCAGTTCTTCCTAGCAAGATTATCTTTAGTTAAGACTATCCCCCTTTGAAGATACAGAGGAAAATCTTAATCTTTAGAGGAATCTTCAATTTTCGATCATCTTATGTCTAAAAGGCGGTTGTCTAACTAATAGGTGCAGATACAAAATCGAACTGTAAAGGACCCTGATTTGGTCAAATTCCATCTAAACGTATCCGATCCATCCACCAATTGAATATTCGCAATCTGAGCTACAAGGTTTTGCCATTCAACCAGCTTGTTATCCACCAAAGCCCTCCTAAAAGATAAATTGAGGGGTCTTGTGGCCATGACCTTGGCCACAATCGCGTGAGGATCACACACAACATTATAAATTGATGGATATTTGTCTTTGAATGGCACTTGACCTTCCCATACATCGTCCTAAAACCTAGTCTTACTCCCATCTTTAATAATGAAGGAGCCATTAGGAAAAACTTCATCTTTGATTTTCATAAGACCTCTCCAAAAATGAGAGTCATAAGGTTTAGCCTTCACCTGCGTGAGAGACTTCGATCGTAGATACTTGTTAGTTAGTAAGTTTTGCCACACACCATTGGTATTAAGCAAGTTAACTAACCATTTTGCCAATAAGTATTTATTCTGCAATTGCAGATCTAAGATCCCAAGTCCCCCTTGATCCTTCGGACGACACAAAATGTCCCATTTGGCAAGTCGGTACTTATGTTTACTAGAAGGGTCTTGCCAAAAAAATCTCGATCTAAAATGATCAAGATTTTTTAGTATCCCTTTTGGGATTTCAAAAAAGGACATCATAAACATGGGTAGGCTGCTAAGTACCGAATTCAATAAGACCAAGCGCCCCCCATAGGACAGGTACTTAGCTTTCCAACAAGAGAGTTTTTTCTCAAAGCGTTCTTCAATTTTTCCCCATTCAGAATTGAGGAGTTGTCTATGGTGCATTGGAATTCCCAAATATCTAAAAGGGTATTCACCAGCATTACAACCAAAGAGATCAGTATAAAAATCCTGCATCTCTTTAGCTCGTAAAATAATTCACTCTTGTGGAAGTTGATCTTTAACCCAGGATAATGCTCAAAAGCACATAGCAAAAGTTTAAGATTCTTTACTTGCTCTAGGTCATGATCGATAAAGATGATGGTGTCATCAGCATACTGCAGGATTGAGATACCATCATCTAAGAGATGAGGTACGACACCTCTTATTTGACCATCGTCTTTTGCCCTCTTAATGAGGAGCGCCAGCATATCAGCAACGATGTTAAAAAGAATAGGTGACATGGGATCCCCCTGACGGAGCCCTCTCTTAGTTTGGAAGTATGGACCAATTTCGTCATTGACTTTGATCCCCACACTTCCACCGGAGACCATCCCTTCAATCCATCTACACCACTTAGGAGAGAACCATTTCATGCGTAGAGTTTGTTGAAGGAAAGACCACTTTACTTTGTCATAGGCCTTTTCAAAGTCAATTTTGAAAATGACCCCATTCTGTTTTTTGGTATGTAGTTCATGGATAGTTTGATGTAAGATGATACTCCTTCCATGATATTCCTGCCTGGCATGAAGGCAGTCTGCATAGGGCTCACCACTATTTGGGCAACTTTGTTCAACCTATTCGTGGCAACTTTAGTAAAATTTTTAAAGCGGCGTTAAGGACGCAAATAGGTCTATATTGTTGAATTTTAATTGCCTCCTGAATTTTTGGAATTAGTGTAATAATTCCAAAATTCAAACTGAAGAGGTTCAAATCCTCTTTGTGGAAGTCCGTGAAGAGGGCCATAAGGTCGTCCTTAATTACTTCCCAGAAAACTTGATAGAATTCAGCAGGGAAGCCATCAGGACCTGGAGCCTTGTTGTGTTCCATTTGGAAAACAAGCCACCCCACCTAGTGAGAACCTCATTTTCCTCTTGGGTCACTTGTGGAACATCCTGAATTTGATCTTCCTCAAGTGTTATCTCTGATGCAACTGGTGACCCGAAAAGATTCTTATAAAACTGAGTGATATGGCTCTTGAGCTGGTCGTCTCCGATAACAATACCTTGGTCATTTTCAAGCTTATAAATATGTTATTTTATGTGTTTCCCATTAGCCACTAGATGGAAGAATCTTGTATTATCATCTCCCTCTAGAAGCGTTTTCACCTTTGCTCTCGTACCATTTAATTTCTTCCTCCCTCAAAAGAAGAATTAATCTCTCTTTTAGATAGTGCTTAAAATTAACCTCTTGATCTGAAAGAGAGGTAATCTCAGCCTTCTTATCTAATTTCTCTAGAAGAGCTAGTAGCTTCTTCTTTTCTTTTCTATATGTTCCTGCTGTATGCTTAGCCCAGCCTCTAAGATGTTGTCTGAGCCTGCGAATTCTATTTTGCCACAACTCCAGGAGTACGCCCGACGCTTCGACACAAATTTTTACAACCATATCATAGAAACCATCCCTAATCAACCATCCTCTCTCAAATCTAAAAGGACATTGATTAGAGACATGAGTGGACGCCCCCGTATTAAGAATCAGAGGAGTATGATCAGAAATATTTCGATCTCTAGGTTCCACTGAAGATAGAGGGAACTTATCTTCCCAATCTGTACTAACCAAAACTCTATCAAGCTTCTCAAAAGTCAGATTGTCTCCGGACCCCCATGTAAATTGACGGCCAGACATAACAATCTCTTTGAGATCAAGAGATTCGATAACAGCATTGAACAAGTTTGGCCATTTTAAGTCAAAGACCCCAGAACTCTTATCTTCTGGTCTTCTCATAATGTTGAAATCCCCTCCAATTAAATACGGAAGGGACTCCTTTGAGCAGGTATTTGCCAATTCGATCAAACGCGCCTGCTTGTTTTGATATTGTGCTGGGCCATAAACCGTATACAGCACAAATTTGAAGCCATCATTTTTGCATCTCAAGGTAAATTTCACATAGAAATCTCCCTCATCAATGGCTCCAATATCGAAAACTTGCAGGTCCACACCTAGTAGGATGCCTCCAGATCGACCATGTGGTGCCATACTATGCCAAAGGAAGTCTCGGCCCGCACAAAGGTTCTTTAAAATGTGATCTGGGAAATCATCCCTACCAGTCTCGAAAAGAGCTATGAAATTAATTTGCTCTTCTTTAACTAAATCGCAAAAAACTGTGTTTAGCCAAGTCCCCAAGACCTCTGCTATTCCAGAAAACCCCTTTCATTTCATCACAATTTTGGAAGGCGCTTTTGGTTTTTTAGGGAGTCTACCATTTTAGGATTTTTGGCAAGATTAGACTTTTCTTCCCGATGATCGGAGAAAGATCAAAAATGTGATCAGACTCATGGTCTTGCAAACTCTCATTTAGATTACCACAAATGTGGCCGAGAACTCCATCCAGTCTAGCATCCCTTTCATCATCACTCTCAAACTGTAATTTATTACATTTTAAATTACCTTTTTTCTTATTAGCCTGAACCACCATCCTATCTATTTCTAGATTTTTTATAGAGACAGTAGAAGCTTTAACAATATCATCAGTCTGGCCTAAGTTGATGCCTACCCTACCAAGGTTTGAAATAACTTGCGAATCTGAAAAGTTGGTAAAAGATGTACCTGGTTCAAGGTTCTTTTTGGCAGCCATACGCGTAGTTTTCTCCAGAGTATGTTCATCAGCCTTGGCCATAGATCTGGCGCTTCTACGAAGTGTGGTGGGCTTGAGCGCAACATCTTCCAACACGTTCCCGCTCTTGGCCTTGGGCTTTGTAGCGGGTAGCTTCTTGTTAACCACCGTACCTGGAATTGCATCACCCAGAGCAGCAACAACTGAAGCCATATCACCGACAACTGTATCGTCTGAAGCCTTAAAGGGCGGTGGTGCGTCACACTGAGATAGAGGGACAAAATCCGGAGTGGAGTCCACCCCTGTCGCCGGTGCGTCACCCAGCGCCGGGAGCTCGGAAGGCACCATCCGAGCGAGCTCACCAGCCAGAGCGCTAGGGGGCATCAAAACCAGCATTCTATCCTGTGGCAACCAACAACAGAGGGAGAGCCACACCCCCTGGTGCCGTGCAGTGCTGCGGGACCACCGGATCCTGAGGGCTAGCAGGCACCTGTCCCTCCACGGGCGGAGTATCAGGCACAATATAGTCCAAAGTCTTCATTGGTAATTGCTTAGAAGACCCTACTAAAGCCTGGTACTTAGCATGATCGGCTTCAGTAGGTGGGGAGTAAGGTCTATCCTCTCCATTAGACTCAACCATGACCTTGAGGCTAATCTCCTCCAGTAGTTGCTCACATGTTTTATCCAGCACCTCACCAATAAAGGCCCCTTGTTGTTGAGCATTTGGAATTGTTTTGCCAGAAAGATGGACGTTTGTAGCATCAGGCTGCTGAGTAGAATCCTCAGTAGCATCCTGCATAACATGATCCCTAGAGTCGTCCAAACCATGGTGAGAATCATCATTATGGGTATCATCAAGGTGTCCATCGTCTGCATCGTCACCCAACAAATCATCCTTCTCTGGGTTAAAGGAGTCATCCTATAACACTTCCTCAACTTTGAAGTACAGCCTGTAGATACTCCTAGTGACACAAATATCGGCCTTTTTTGGAATGTCCTTGGTGTTAAAGACAGCCACCAGGATACGAACCTCCCCTATTCGACGCAGGTGAACCATATCCACCTTCTGAGTAGCACCTACCACAGAACCAACCGCCCACAAGGGCAAAAAAGCACGGAGCAGAGTAGGAACATTGGTCATAGACAACCACACTTGGTCCAGAACCTTGATAGGCTTAACCTTTGCGTCGAACTCCTAAAAGATCAAGACACCCTCCCTGTTTTTGGTAGTGATAGTGTGGATCGCAATCATGCGCTCAAGTTCCACTTTAGACAGAAATGGGACAACAAAAGCCTTCTCCCCATGTTCTCGACCCAATCCCATCGAATCGGGATAATCCGCCAACTCGACTTCAAGAACTTAGCCGTAAGCCCCTCTTCCACTGTGATTAAAGCAGAGACATTTGTATGTGCATTAGGAACAATATGAAACGTCGCCGCTTGAATGTAGAAAAATCCAAACCCATCCGTTGCAGCCCCACGAAGACACGATGGTTTAGGGCCACGGAGTTGAGGGCACTTGCTCGTGTAATGATCCTCCGAACAGATTGTACAGTCCAGCTTGACCGATGCCTCGTCTTTGCGCTTCCTTTTCTGCTTACCGTGTTGCGAACGCTCTGCCGGCTCTCACAGCCGGTTTGACCACCAACGACATCGCATTGGGAACAGCATTGCGCCCGACCCGACCTCGACCCTTCTGCGTGGCGCGCCCACCATGCCCAGCGGCACCGCAGTCGATTGGGGCGCACCACGGCCTCTGTGTCCACGGTGGTTTCCATCTCCACGTTGGTGGCCACCTCCCGCGCCAACCCCTGCAGCCAGGGCCTCGCCAGAGTCCCCCGCGGATGGATCCGCAGCGCCGCGGCCAGGGATGTCGCGTCCCCTCGGGTGACGTCCCCGCGTGTTGCTTTCTCTCGCACACCGGCCTAGAAATTGGTCACCACGACGAGCACCCTGTCCCTCGGCCATCACTGCGGCGGCGTAAGATTTCCGCAGCAGCGACTCTGGAACGAGAAGATCGACCAGATGGCGGTTAGGTCTAGACCAAATGACATTTTCCCCCTTAGAACATGTTCCTGTCGCAGGTGGGGTAGACATGCAGTTGGGCCGTGGCCCACCAGACCGTAGGCGCAGTTTCGACACACGACAGGAACCATTCGAAAATTGAATTTCCGTCGAAACCGGATCACCGGCTGCAGCCGCTGCCGTCGTTGCGCCCCCGGCGTCTTCCAGCATCGGAAGGAGGAGGTCACCTAACGTCCTCGGCGGGGACATTCTCTTCGGAGGCAGCGGACCCTTCCACACCTTCTTCCATGGAGGAATGGCCCTCTGAACCGGAGCTTGGAGGATCTTCATCGAACGTGGCTTGAATTGCCGTGTTTCCGTCTGCCGACTAGACGGTGATCCATTTGGGAGAACTGGTTGCGGGTGAGGATGAGCCGACACTTGATGAGAAGATGACAGAACTCCTGCATCCCCAAGGTCTTCGCCCTCCGAATCGGAGTCTGACACCCAAAATTTCCCCGTTCCACCGCTCAAAGATGCGGCTGAAAAGAGTGATATCTCTTCTCCAGCGAGCTGCAACTTGAGACGATCTTTTTCTGGATCGTAGCATGGTCCTGGATCCTTGGCTGTACAATGACGAAAAGCTTGTCAAACTGCAGGAGCGATTTTGCACCTCGTCGACATAGAGGCGATTCTTGGCGACGCGGTGGCCGCAACGGCAGTGCCCAGGCCGCTGCTGGGCGTCACCGAGCCGCCGGCCACCGCGACAGCAGCGGGGCCCGTCAGAGTTTTCTAGTGCATTGCTTTCATCCTTGCCTTCATCACAAGATTCTCGTATGGATCCTATGAGCGAGCATCTCCAAGAGTATCGTAATCCTTTTCCTAATCCATGATTTTTGGTAAGATTATAAAAAAAAATCTCTCTCGAACGACTCCTAAGACGTCCTCCTAATCTTTTAGGATTTTGAAAAAATAAATCACATCATCTGCGTAAGTTTAGGCGCTTCATGGTGCCTAATCTAAAGGTGGAAGGGGACAGAAAGAGTAGGTAAGGGTTCCTGATGTAAATGTACAAGAGAGAAAGAATATATAAAAGCGGTTATCATAATTTATAATAATATAGGATTCCTGATGTAAAATTGAATTTTATATTTTAGGAGTTGATTATTAAGAACTCTTGGAGATGGCATTCTTTATTCCTTCCAACACTTTTTTAGGAGTTGTAAAACTTCATATTTTTAGGAGAAAAAATTAGACACTCTTGGAGATGCTTGCACGCTTAAATTTTACATTTTCTGAAGAGCATTGCCTATATATTTTTAGGAGTTAAATTAGAGGTACCATGTATGCAATTTTTATACATATATGGAATTCCATTACCTGAAAAATATTTTAGCCGTTTCCGCTACATGAGTAGCAAGCCTTATGATCCTAATGTGATACTAGAAAAAAAAAAGAATATTAGTCGCCAAAAATCAACCGAGAGATACTCTCATGTACTCTCAGATTATTGAATCCAAGATTTTTAGCGCAACGAGACCTAACATATCTTCTGTTGTGAGCAAATTGAGGAGGCTCATGCCAAACCTAAATTATGATCATTGACATGCACTTGAAGGGGTTATGCACTACTTTGTGGGTAATATGAGTTACGGATATAGTGACTCGAACTATATTTTTTATGCTGAAGAACTTTATGCCACTAGTAGGTAGGTGTTTACCTTGCAGTATCATGAAGGTCTTGCAAATAGATTATTTCGACGAGGTCAACCATAGAAGTAGAACTTATTACTTTGGATACATCCAGTGTTGAGGTAGAGTGGCTGCATATGAACTCTTGATGACGGACTTGTCGTGGTTGAAAACAAATATCAGTCATCCTTATGAACTGTGACAATCAAAGCTGACGGTCAAAGTGAACAATGCTAAAGATAATGCAAAGTCATGAAGATACATGTCAAGAGATGACTCATGTTCGTCAGGAAATTGTGAAACTCCGGAGTAGTAAATGTGATTTATATTCAAATAGAACAAAATCTAGTAGATTCCTTTACAAAAGGGTTATCATATAATGTGATAAAAAGTGCATCATGAGATGAATATGACATCAATTTGAGTTGTTGTTGGTGTTTCTCGACCCGACTTGTAATTTTCCGAACCCTCTATCACCATCGATTGTCGGTGGTGATAAGATATATTACAGACCGAACTTTACAAAAGGGTTATTGTCAGTGTTTTAGACAGGCAACCTACTAAGGGGAGTACCCGAAGTAGATGAATGTGGCCTCGCCGAGATCGGTAACTCAAGGAAGAGACACGTGGCACACAATTTAGATGTGTTCGGGGGTGCGTAATACCCTACGTCCCCGTATGCTCGATTGATTGGGTGCGATTACAAGATGATGCAATCTTAAGCCGTCCGAGAGGGTCCCCGCCGCCTTATATAGTCCCGGAGGCAGGTTACAAGTCGGTTCGGAGAGAGTACTAGTCGAGTACGTCTAGGAGTCCTCTATACAAGTGACATGTACACTTCCTATCCGGCTTCTCCTCTCAGAGTCCTTGTGCTTCACGCCATCAGGTGCCGTGGCAACAAGAAGTCGAGTAGTCCTGTGGGCCCACCGAGTAGTCGGTCTTGGTACCCACCGAGGTAGTGGGCCCAGGAGGTCCATCTGACAAGCCCCGAGTACTTTGTAGTCGAGAAGGATAGCTTCGAGTAGTCTTGACGGCCTTAACGAGTAGTCCTCAAGCGTCCCCCGAGCGCCACAAGTCAAAAAGTCCTCAAGAGTAGTCGAGCATCCCGAGGTCGGAATGTACTCCGGTGATATTTGAGCAATCACAAGTCTTCTCGAGTAGTCCCAAGCGTCCTCGAGTCTGCTCTTGAAGGTCTTCAACAATGCCCGTGTTGTTGTCTTGAAGGAAATATGGAAGTGCGATTGCAAAATCGCACTCCATATGGAGTAGCCCCGAGCCTTAGGTTGAGTTGCACTCTGGTGAGGGTCCATCTCAAGTTTTGGCAAGAATATCCCGTGAAATCGGAGAAAAACCGAAGGACACGTGGCACGGAGCCCCCGAGCCTTGAGTCGAGTACTTCCTCTCGAATTGAAGGGTCATCTTGTAGAATGTGTCCTGAGTTGCTCTTGAATCTTGTCGCTACCGTGAAGTTGAGTAGAAGTAGCCGAGCCCCGAGGGCAGGCGTGTCGACTAGTAGAAGTTGGAGAGTCAAGCACCGCCGAGTCACCGGGCTGAGACTTATCCATCCGGCCGTTGGAGGGGCCGCTGTTGACTTATAAATAGAAGCCGAAACCCTTAGGGTTTTTCACCCCACGCGCAGCCATTCCTAGCGGATCGAGCGTAAATCACCGCCAAGCCCGCCGCCGTTGAGAGGATTGTAGATCCGAACGTGCCAGAGAAAGCCACCGCCGTAGCCCCGAGCGAATGCGAGTGAAGACACCGTGCGAATGAAGCCCTCACCATCGAAGACCTCAAGGGTGGGAAGAAAAGGGCTCATGAGGAGGCCGATCCGGATCGTCGCGGGGACATCGCCGCCCGTGTCTCCATGACCAAATCCGAATCAAGAATGGAAGAAATCCAAGGCCAAGACAAGATCTGCTGGCGCTTCTCAACAGTGGATTCTTGCGGGAGAAGGAGGTTGACATGTGGAGAGCCGCTGCAGGGGATCCGTACCCCATGGAGAAAAGCCCAACGAGATCCCTATGTTCACCCGGTTCATGCGGAGGCGGGTTGTCTCTCCCGCCGGCGACTTCTTCAAGGCTGGGTACTACGACATCGAGTACCTCAACCTCAACCCCAACGGTATCTTCCACACCTCAGTCTTCGTACACTTCTGCGAAGCTTTCTTGGGGATCAAGCCCCATTGGATCCTTTTCCGAAAATTCTTCCGAGTCAAGCCCCCACGCCAACAATCCTCGAGTAGTGGGGGAGGCATCCGGATCTCGAGACGCCATGAGCGGTACCTCTCGTACAAGCTTATCGACTCCAACCAAGATTGGAAGTCGAAATGATTTTACATCACCACCACCACTCGGGCTTGAAGCGGGAAGCGGCAAGCAGCCATGGTGGAACTCGGAGCCAACAATGCGGAAGGTATCCAGGTTGCTTGGCAAAAATCAAGGCTTTGAGAGAAGCCGGTGAGGCCGAACATGTGGCCTTGACTTCATGAAGCGAAGGGGCCCGATGGCCCGCGACACCCTAAGGGTACCAAGATACCGGCGATGGCGACACGTCGCGGATGCCCGGTGATGAAGTCGACGGCGACATCGCTTGATAGGTGGGCAGGATCTTCAAAGACATGCTTACGCCGTGCCTGACGGAGTACTCCGCGTACGCCCGCCAAATGAGGTCGGTTGGCCGTACCCATTGTCGAGTACTCATTACGTAAGAGTAGTCGTCGACGTATTGTGCTTCTTGCGGATGACTTGGTGAAGTTCGCTCAGCCGCCGCCTCCTCAACTTGTCGAGGTCCCGGAGGAAGGAAAGCCAAGGCCAAGGAGCGGCGCGAGGTTGGTGAGGAGGCGACACGATGATCGTCGAAGACACATCCGAAGAGGACGACGATGAGGAGCTGCAGAGCGCTTCCAGCTGCGGTCAGATTGACCGCCTGGATTGCCTCATATTCTTCTCGTTCAGATCCGCCGACTAGCACGGAGGCTAGTTTGCCTGCCGCCAAGGAGGCAGCGCACGTGGCCGCAAGCGTGGCCAAGAAGTTGAAGGTCACGGAGACCACGTCCCGTGAGGTAAGCCGCCTTGAATAGGGTAGTCAGTACTTATGTCTCGATGTTGTACATTGACGACGAAATTCCCTTGCTTGGGAGATGCCCGACCGTAGGGGCGGGGGCGAAGGCAAGCGGGATACGGTGGAGGAGCCACCGGGGTAGTTGTAGCCCAGCCCCACCGTAGAGGAGCTCTTGGCGCTTGTCACGCCAGATTCTTGAGGGGAGCACGTAACCGCTGCTATTGTTGAAGAAACGGCGGCTACTAAGCGCAAGAGGAAACACCTACCGGCGGGTGGTAGATATTGCCATCCTCGGCCCAACCGTGTGATGGTCCGGTCCGAATTGTAAGTGGTGATCCTTCCCGAGTAGTACATTAGATTTGGTAGTCGTCTTGGGTTGACAACCAGCTTGTGCACTCTGCAGAAATCGACGGACTTGACTTGGGAGGAGATGAACCCACCACGGTGGTGGAGGAAAACCGCGCCGCCCGAGGAGTCCGCTCCGCCCCTCGAGGCGGAATGCACGCCTGTGGAAGCTACCTTGCACGAGGCCAAGATCGTAGAGGGTGAGTACTTTGCTCAAGTGCAAGTAATCCCAAGAGTAGTCGTAACCGCCATGTATGGTGATCCAGTTGTCCTTTATTGACGGTCGAGAGGGAAGTGCTATCCGTCGGCGGTGCCCATTGAAGATTTGGCACGAGACCCGGGAGCTGCCAAGGAGCCCCGAGCAAATGGAGGTGGCGGTTGAAGAAGCCACCGCGACAGTGGAGGGGCGCAACGACGTGCATCCGTGGCGCCTCGAAGTAGTCGCTCGCCGAAGATCCAGACGCGAGCCAATCCGCTCGGCGCCAATGTCCGAAACCGTGACGAGTAGTGGCGGGATCGAGCGCTGGCGCGGATGACTTAGTCGATCCAGACGGTAGCTCGGCACATGGAGGCAATGCGCCAGTCGAACAATGGATGAAGGTGAGTAGTCGACACCCTTGAGTAGTCAATCCTTTAGTGTTGAGTACCCATTTGACATGTGTTGTCTGGCGGGGCGTCGCGGGCGGTCTCGGCAGTCGACATGCTTCAAGTGCGGCGACACGGTGCTCCGCCGAGGCCTTAGAAGAACAACTCGTGAAGGCCCGGGAAGCACGCCGGCGATGCGAGCCGGACACCGCCGCCCAAGATTATCACAATGAAATCCAAGATATGCGGCGAAGTAAGAGCGAGCTGGTGAAGAACAAGTCTCTCCGCAACAAGAATAAAGTGCTTATGTGCCATCTTGAGTACCCATTGGTAGTGTCTTGGAGAGTCTCGACCCGCTTTGCCTTGTTGATTGCAGAGCTTGAGACCGCGTCGACCGGTGAAGGCTTCAGAGACCGACCAAGAACCTCTTCTACCGAGAGCAAGAGGCCGCGAGTCTTGGAGTATGATTATAAGCAGCTTGCTTATGAGTGCGACAAGCACATGGAGCTTCGCATTGCGTCGGATCGTGACCTCGTCAATCGCTACAAATCTTTGCGACGAGCGAGGATCGTGAGAAGCTGCGGGCCCCTGAAGGAACTCGAGGAGGCCGCGCTTCCCATCAGGCTACGGTGCCTCACCGGGACCGAAGATAGCCCCATTGGTGGACCGGTGAAGGAAGCCCGAGCCACTGGCGGCGTCGTGAAGCACCGGCGGTCGATCCCCAACCAGGTCCTGGCGATATGAAGTCGTACTTCCCAAAGCTCCCGTTGACGTAGTCGCCGGCGGACTAGCCGCCAAGCGCGACGATCGATGCGAGCTGCTGGAGCAGATGGCGCCCATTGCCGAACAAGTCGCCGAGAAGCTCAACCTCCGATGAGTCCTGTAGGGTTAGTAGAGTTGTGTATAAACAAAGTTGTAATGAACTTGTTTAATGATGAATGAAGGAAACTTCCATAAATGAGTACTCATATATTGATATTTCCATCATGGTATGTGATTTGGAGTTTATGGAGCTAGTGGTCCTTGAGTGTGGAGGAAAAGGGACATTCAAATTGATAGGTAATCAAACTATTATCAAGAAGCCTATGGCGGGCCGTTGTTCTCAGGTTCGCCAGACCACAGGCCTACGGCTAAGTAGTGCTGTATGGCGCCCTTCAGTGCAGTAGCCCGCATGGGCTGGATCTAGGAGTGCTTGGTCTCTTAGTAGACAGCCAGTCCTTTGTCGCTTCGTCCCGATCAAGTTAGTAGCAGCGTGGTCTCGATCACGGAGAGGAGTAGTCAGGGAGGCACAGTAACATCCTCAAATTTATTATTTAATTATGGGGATTTAGATGATTATACTTATTTAAGGATGTCTAGACCTTTAATTCCTAGATTTATTTTGAGCTAAATAAAATTTCTAGGAAATATAAAAATATTAGTGTGAGAAACTTGGAGTTCTTTTGGTTTTATTTGGAGTTTATTTGAGTGGGATTTCAAATTTTCAAATTTCAAATTCAAATTTGAATCTAAAATAGAAAAGGGTTGGAAAGAAATAGAAAAGGTAAAGGAGGATAGCTTCACCTCATGAGCCCAAAGTCCGTCCGATAGAACCACCCTCTTCTCTTTTTCATGCGCACCTCCTCTCACTTTCCTCGAAACAGCCCAGCCTCGGGCCTTCACCGCCACCTCTTCACGCCGCGGCTCACTGCCGCCACGGGACCGCCCGCAACCCCTGCTGCCGCTTCTTTCCTTCTCTTTTCCGCTTTAGTGATGCCGGCTGCCCTTCCGCCCACGCCGCGTAGCCCAGCGCCGCGCGAGCGCGCCGGCGTCCCAGCGCCCGCTCGCTGCCCTCGTCATGCTTCCGCCCCAGCCATCCACCCTGATCGCCACAGTGGAACTTCCTGCAGCTGCGCCTGGCTGCCGGGAGGAGAGAAGGGAGGGAGGAGTTCGCCGTCGACCTCGGGTGCCGCCGCGAGTAGCTCGCGTGTGCCAGTGCCCAGCGCCCGCTGCTCCCGCTGGCGCTCTCCTTCCTTGCCCGCACTTCACCGACGCTTGCCGCACGGCCGTGCCACCAAGGTGAGGCCGCGCGCCTCGCCCATTTGTGGGCACCTTCGAGCCATGCTCAACCCGAGTGAGTGGCGCCGCAATGGCCGTGAACCTGGCAGCACCTCCCGTGCGAGCTTCGTGCCATCTTTGGGCCGTTTGCCGGGCCGCCTTGACGCCGTCGCCACGCTCATGCCGCGCCTTGACTCGCGTAGTCCTCATGCGCCGCACGGACCATGCCAGTTGAGGCGAGCATGGCCTTTGCCTTAAGGCCCGCCCGCTTCCTTTGTTGCGCTCCAGTGGTGGGGCTGTTTCGCTTTCTCTGCCGTCAATGGGCCCCACGACGCCGGCCCTCGGCCTCTGCCACCATGTCGCCGCCAAGCTCCGCCATGGCGGACATGATTCTGCACCTAGAAGCAAAGGGCAAAGCCGTATTTCGTTCACTAGGTGCACGCACACATGTCTGGCATTTGGGACACCGTCTTCATAATTGCCGCCATTGCCAGCGTCACGCCTGCTCGCGCCTTTCCATGGCCACCTCCTTGTTGCCCGCCATGTGCCCCTGGACCTCCTCTAAGCACCTTGTCACTGGTCGGTCGGGCAAGCCGCCCCGCTTGCCGCCCAGGCTACAACCAGAGCCTCACCAGAGCACCGCAACCCAAACCCCGGGTGTCATGCGCCCCACACGCACACACACACGACGCAGAGGATCTGGGATCTTTGAAGTGGCCAACCCAGAGCCGAGCCACAGCGCTTTACCTTGTCCTTGGAACACCTACGAGCTAGCCTGGATCCCCTAGCTAGCCCACGTGGCTCCACCATATATTTTACCCCGCCTTATGGATGTGTGGCGGCGTTAGCCTGGGATACCTCGCTATAAGTCCCTTTAGAGCTAGCTAGAGATAGTCTAGAGCTAGTTAAAGTGTTAATAGCGTATTTTAATTTCAGAAATGTATTTTATCTTAAAAATCATAACAAATCCGCTTTTAGCTCGAAAAATATGAAACTTCTTCTTGAAAATCTTCTAAAATCCAAACTTCGTACTAGACTAGAGGTTGCCTCTTTTGGATCTTATTTGCTTTTTATCTTGGATTTATTGCTATGTAGTAGCCGAGTTTATTTATTTAAATCGCCTAGGAGGGGCGGTGTGGTCGTGTGAGGGGAACGGGACTACTACGAGGACCTCACTGACGACCACTCGCCCGGCTCCTCGATGTCTTTGAATGCCCATTAGGCATGGCTATTTTAGAATGCTTTATTTAATGCATAGAGATGGATATGATGAACCCATGCATAGCCTCTTTACATACTTGTCCTTGATTGACCTACATTTACTTGCTAGATGATGTCGAGCTTTGCAGTGTTGGGATTATTGTGGTAGTTTGGCGTGTATGGAAATTGCGAAGGCGTTTTGGGATATTTTCTTGGGGAGTGTGTGAGCTCGGCCGTCGGGATGGGGATAGGATCTTCTGACGTTGCACGAGTTGGTACCTATGGGATGGTACACCGCTTTGGGAGCACGAGTGTTGGGGATTTTGTGATGACTTGGAGGATATGAGCTCGCCGTTGTCGACCGAGTGGGTGCTCTTGTTACAGGACTTTCGTACACACCACCTCGCGAGAGTGGGGATGCTCGACCCAGCAAGTGCGGTACCATACCAGCAGGATAGCGGGGTACTCATGGGGGAGAGGTGGGAGTGAGTCCACCTCTCATGCTCGACTTTGTGGGCACACGGGCATTTTCACACTGGGTGTGGTCTTCATGGACTGACGAGACCCGGATGCGGGATGGAGCCGTAACTCCTAGGTGTTCGCCCGGTAGGGTAGGCTCGGCCGCCACTGGTGCTGCTATTCCGGAGTTGGCATGAGTGTACACGCCTCGTGGTTTAGATCTATACGTGATTAGCGTCCTCGGTTATGGACATGCCCGTTGTTCTCCGACTCTTACGCTTTTGGGATTTCTACCTTATATATGGATGATGATTGGTGAGCCGTGGTTGTAGAGAGAGTTGCTCCTCTACCTCGGGGCAGGATTTGCGGGAGTTCTCACGACGATGGAGGTGGATAGGTGATGGGGTGATCCACTTTTGGATGTATCCGTATGTGGATGAGAGATATGGGATATGGTGAACTTATGGAGATATTACTTGTTTGTATGAATGAAGGAAACCCCGCTACTACCTTGAGATACTCTTTTCCCCTTAGAAATAGGCCACTTAAAGCTTGCATACTGTTGGTGGCGTGGACCTTGAGGATAGATAGCGAGCTTGATAGAGTCCGACTACGACAACAATGCCAACGTACGACTGGAGGGGGGGCGACGCTCGCTCAAGGATGCTTGTGGAGATGCCAAGATGGAGACACCTTTTGAAGACTAGCTACCGCTACGTAGGCTCTTATTTCATATTCCGCCTAGAGGCGCAGTATTGATGTACTAGGAATAATCGTGGACATGTAATAATCGATTATTAGTAGCTTTATTTATGTATGACCGTTATTTCCTGATGAATGCCGTGCGATAGCGTGATAGTGGACTATCACGAGAAGGAGTACCGGGTTTTCGATTTTGAAAACCTGTAGGCCTGACTGGACACAGGAGGCCGCTTACGGCGAAGGGGTCTTTGAGTAGTCGTATAGGCGGAGCCCCGGTGTAGACTAGGTGTAGAATCGGCGAGTTGGTCGATGTTCCACGAGTTGTTGATGTCTTCGCCTTCAAGCGTCTGAGGCGGTAGGAGCGGTCCGGTCACCTTTGCAATTGTGAAGGGACCTTCCTAGGCGGCGAGCTTGTGTAGTCCTTCCGTGTTCGGATGCGGCGGAGGACAAGATCACCAATGTTGAAGGAGCGTTCCTTAACGTTGCGATCGTGGTAGCGTCGGATACCCTCTAGGTACCTTGCGATTGGGACGAGGGTGGCACAGAGCTTCTTCGAGTCCGTCGATGTCAACTCGTCTGTCTTCGAGAGATGCCTTCGTCGTATTGCTCCACGTGAATCCCACATGACATCAGGAGGGAGGATTGCTCGAGCCGAGACCATTGTCCGTTGGCTTGAAAGGTTGAGTAGTTCCTTGATCCACTTGCCTCCTTTGGAGTTGGCGTCGTGTAGCCGCTTTGAGAGCGCCGAGCACCATCCCATTGGCGTGCTCGACTTGTCCATTGGCGAGGATGGGCAATCGAGACATATCGACGTCGATCCGCTGTTCTCGCAGTACTCAGGCGGTGATTGTTGAAGTTGGAGCCCAGTGTCCGTGATGATGCGGTGGGTGGTGTAGCGATGCACGAGTTCATCCAGAAGTCGAGTACTGCAGCCGGCCTTGGGGCATGTAACCGGCTTGACCTCGATCCACTTGGTGAACTTGTCGATGGCCACCAATACTCGGTTGAATCCACCGCGCGGTTGGAAGTGGCCCAATCATGTCGAGCCCCAGCGAAAGGCCAGTTGGCGGTATGGTGACTAGCTTGTAGGTGGGATGTGTTGTTGCTTGGCGTATTGGCACCCTTGGCACCTTCGACGAGTTCTTCGGCGTCGCCCAGAGCTGTGGGCCAATAGAAAGCCCGTCGGAAGGCCTTGCTGACCAGCGTGCGTGAGGACGCGTGGTTGCCGCAGACGCCTTTATGGATCTCCTCCAAGATGTCCTTGCCTTCTTGTTTGGGAACGCACTTCATGAGTACTCCAAGATGCGCCCCGCCTGTAGAGCTTGTCTCCGACGAGAACGTAGGACTTGGCACGGTGGATGAGTTGCTCGGCCAAGTTCTTGTCCGAGGGAACCTTCTGCTCGCTGAGGTCGTCGATGAAGGGCTGCCTCCAGTCCACGTCGATCATCATGACCTCCTGGCCAGCCGGGGGATGCGCTGGGTCAATGGTCGGTGGCGCCGGCTCCGGGATGGATGGCGCGTGAAGCTCGTGGACGAAGACACCCGCTGGTACTTGAGCGCGAGTAGAACCAAGCTTGACAGACGTCCCGTGCAACGTTGTTGTCGCGACGACGTGGTGGAACTTCGAGACCATAGAACTTGTTCTCGAGCTTGCGGACTTCTAGGCAGTAGGCGTCCATGTTCTCCTTGTTGCGGTCCCAGGACTTGTTGACTTGGTTGATGACCACTGCGGAGTCGCCGTAGACTAGTAGCCGCTTGATGCCCAGTGAAGCGAGGCGGTGAGCTTCGTACGTTGTTTGAGACATTCCGGAAGATCTGGAGGATGTACTTGAGTTGTTCGCCTGTTGGAGAGATCAAGAGTACTCCTGCACCTGCGCCCTCGAGGTTGAGTGAGCCGTCGAAGTACATCACCCAGTGCTCTGGGCGCTTGGTTGGAGTAGGTAGTCGATTCTCCGCCACTCCGCCATGAAGTCGACTAGTGCCTGCGACTTGATGGCTGTGCGTGGCTTGAAGTCGATGTTGAGGGCGCCGAGTTCGACTGCCCATTTGGAGATTCTTCCAGTAGCATCTTGGTTCCGCAAGATGTCACCGAGCGGGTAGTCGGTGACGGCGGAGATCGAGTACTCCTGGAAGTAGTGTCGTAGCTTCCGCGAGGTGATAAGCACTGCGTACAGAAGCTTCTGTACTGGCTGGTAGCGTGCCTTAGATTCTGATAGGACCTCGCTAACGGCGAAGTAGGCGACGCCGGACCTGGATAGGCGTGGGCCGTCTTCCCCGCCGGCGATGATGGCAGTACTGACCACGTGAGTAGTCGCAGAGGTAGAGCGATGTTGCTCGCCTTTACGAGGAGCTGTGAGGACTGGTGGCTTCGATAGGAAGTCCTTGAGCTGGGCAAGGGCTTGGTCCGCCTCTGGAGTCCACACGAACTTCTCTTGGTGTTTGAGTAATTTGAAGAAGGGGAGCCCCCGTTCTCCAAGCTTCGAGATGAATCTGTTCAAGGCCGCCATGCACCCGGTCGACACCGCATCTTTGATGCACGTGGGAGCTTTCATCGGTGATGGCGGAGATCTTCGGGATTGGCTTCGATGCCGCGATGGCGATGATGAAGCCGAGTAGTTTGCCCGACGACGCCGAAGGACGCCTTGTTCGGGTTGAGCTTCCGGTGTACTTTCGCGAGGATGCGAAGTCTCTTCAAGATCGTCGATGAGCGTCTTTGAGTTCGGTCTTAACGACCACGTCATCCACGTGAGGCTTTGACGTTCTTGTTGAGTTGCCTCTTGAAGCGAGCTGGATAGCTCGTTGGTATGTAGCGCGGCGTTCTTCAACCCTAAGGACATGGTCGTGTGCGATGCGCCAAGCGGGGTGATGAACGCGGTCTTCTCTGGTCTTCTTCCTTGATCGCGATCCTGGTGGTACCCGAGTAGCGATCGAGGAAGCGAGCGATCGCACCGCCATGGAATCGATGACTTGGTCAATCCGCGGCAACCCGAAGGGTCCTTGGGCGGTGCTTGTTGAGGTCGGTAGTCGGCGACATCCTCCACTCGTTCGAGTTCTTCTTGCGACGAGGGCGGGGTTGGCGAGCCACTCGGGATGGAAAACTTCTCGATGAAGCCAGCCGCGAGTAGTTTGGCGAGTTCCTTCTTGATGGCGTCCGTCGTGCCGCCGGCCAAGCGGCGGAGGTGTTGTCGCTGGGTAGCTTTAGGATCGACGTTGAGTGAATGCTCAATCAACTCCTGGGCACCCCTGGCATGTCCGCTGGTTTCCACGCGAAGATGTCGCGGTTAGCCCGAAGGAAGTTGATGAGCACGTCTTCCTATTTGGGGTCGAGGCCCGCCCGATGGTGGTGGTCTTCTTCTGCCGTCCGTCCCGAGGTCAATTGTCTTGACGTAACCTCCTCGGTGGTGAGGCTTGTTAGCTTTATCCGACTTCTACGGGATGTCGAGTTCGCTTGGGGCAAGCTTCTTCGACGAGTAGATCTCCATCATTGCATTGGGTACTTGATTTGTGGAGGCGATCTCCACGACTTTGTCGCATCGTGCGATATCTTCAAGTCCCCCCAGCGAGAGTACACCGGACTCGGCATCTTGAGTACTAGGTAGGTGTAGTGGGGTACCGCCATGAACTTGGCGATGGCGGTCTCGAGGATGGCATGGTAGGGGCGTCTCGAAGTCCGCGACTTGAACTTGATGTACTCGATGCGATGGTTGTCCGAGATTCCCCGGTAATGGCGGGACCACCGAGCCCGGTGGAATAGCGTTCGGGAATGATGCCGTAGAAGGGCGAGGTGCTCTTGGTGAGCATGTGGGTGATGTCGAGCTTCATCTTCTTCAAGGTCTTGGTGAAAAGGACGTTAAGCCGCTTCCACCGTCGATGAGGACCTTGTTGAGCTTGGAGCCCGCGACCACCGGCTTCAGGACGAGTGGGAACCGCCCTGGTTCGGAGAAGCTAGTCCATTGATCCACGCGGGAGAAGGTAATGGGTACCTCAGACCACACGAGGGGTCGGGACGCTGGTTCAATGCTCATGACTTCTCGACGGGTAGCCTTTTGGACCCGTCTGTGGGTAGCCCTTGAAGAGGGCGTTCACCGTCTTGTCGGGTTCACGGAAGTCGCCATTGCCTTCTCGTTTCTTCTTGCCTTTCTTGTCATGAGGGTGCCGTGGCTCCGGAGTATCCTTGAGTGCTCGCCTGAGTTGGTAGCACTGCTCGGTGGTGTGGTTGCCGTCCAGATGCCACGGGCACTTCTCCTTGACAAGTCTTTGAAGCCGGGAGGTCTTCTTCGAGTTCTCCTTCGCAGGGCGCTGGATAGCCGCGACAGTGTTGTCTGGCTTGCGCTTGCGGTTGGGACCCGAGTAGTTGTTGTTGTTGCGACCGCCTTGGTTCCCGTTGTTCTTTCGCCGCCGCCGTGCCACGGATGGCGTCGTATGGCGTTGGCCTTGTCTTCTTCATCGGCCGGGCGTGATCATGTCCTTGAGGTGGGTGATGGAGCTTGGGCGGCGGCGAAGTCTTCAGTGCGGCGGTGGTAGAGGCGTCTTGGAAGAGGTCGATGACTTCTTGTCGAGACATCGACTCGTGGCGCGCTTGTCGAAGAAACACCGCATGTACTTACGAAGGGTCTCGCCTTGTTCACCTTCACCATAGCTAGGTCCATGCAGTACCCGAGCGCCCATAGCGCCCGTGTGAAGTTCTTGGTGAACTGCTCCTTCAGCTGGTCCCACTTGTCGATCGAGTACTTCTCAAGTGACTCGAGCCATGTAAGCGGTGCCTGGTCCAGACAGAAGGGGAAATATAGGCACTTGGTGTCGTTGTTGCCACCAGCGTTCTCGATGGAGAGGGCGTAGCATCTGAGCCACTGCACAGGATCTTGCTTCGCGTCGTACTTGGTGATTCCCAGAGGCTTGAATTTCTCTGGGAGGAGGAGGTTCGGTCGCGCAGAGAAGGCGAGGGAAGCCGTCGTTGCCCGACGTGGAAGCCTTCTTGCGCCCGTAGTTCTTCAATCTTGGCGGACGCCGGCCGCCCGAGAGGCTCCGAGGCGTGGCTATTCGCGTGGCGTCGGCCGCGGTCGCCTCCGCCACCGCCCTTCTATGGCCCCATGGTTGGAGCTTCCGCCGTCAGCCGCCTCGCCGCCGGTCGCGATGAGGGACGATCTCACGATCGCCGCCAGCCGGCAGCCGCTGTTGCCACCTTGAGAGGGTCCGCCGGCCGTTGCCTGCAGTACGGTTGGGATTGGCCGGCAGCTCAGCTCGAGTACGGTTACGACCGAGGTCCGCGCTGCGACTTGTGGCTTCGTTATCGCGATTCCTGGCGGGGCGGCGACCACTGTTGTCGGCATGAAGTAAGCGTCGCAAGCTTGGCGATGACTTCTCACGCATCCCCAGCTTGGCGTGCGATCTGTGATCGACATGAGGCATTGCTCCGGGGTAGTGTGTACCCTACTCGACTTGGTCGAGAGCCTCCGCGAGGTTGCGGATGGGGAGGTTGTCTCGAAGGCGCGGCGTCGTTCGTTCCGCTTTCAGTTACGCTCACGTCGAGCGTCCCTGTTGGCGTCAGTCTCATCCGCGGGTGCGTCGGCGCAGCTTGTCTGGAGATGTCTTGAGGTATCGGGCCGCTTGTCGTCACGAGGGTCTGGCGTGTCGCGGCAGCCATGAAGACTTGGCGGTCGGGGTTGCCAAGGATCGAGTCGAACTCGCCACCTCCGTTGGGGTGTACTCCTCACCGGCGGTGGCGTTCCCTGGAAGGGAAGCGAGTCGAGGTAGGCGGCGTGGCGTGAGTTCCCGTCGGTCGGCGGGCTTTGCGGTCCGCCGATGACAAATCTTCCGGTGTGTAGATGTTATGACCAAGCCGGCGGGTCCCCGAGGGGTTGCTCGTGAGTTGTTCTCGGACTCGGGATCCTCGTGGTCCGACTGAAGTCGAACTCGTCGCGGTCCAGTAGAAGCCGAAAAGGGGGTTGGAGTCCGAGGCGTGGCCGGGAGCGGTGTCGGAGTCCGAGTCGTACTCGGCTACGGGCTCCTTGCCGGCCCGACGTGTAGTGGGAGCCGTGTGGGCCTGGCGGCGTTGCGGGGGCCACGCGTGAAGTGCTCAGCGGGTGGGGAGTCCACATGCGATGGCTGAGTTGCGGCTCGCACGATAGCTCACGGGACGTCGAGCCCGAGTTGGAGGCGGATCAAGCTCAAGTCGGCGTGTTGGTCGGTGAAATTCGCCGAATTTGCCGGCGAGTTCGCCCGTGACTACTCGGGAAGTGTCACGAGGCCGGTCTCCGGGTTGGGCGGCATGGTGAGGCGGCTGGAAAGATCCGCGCCGTCGCCAGCGAACCCAGCACCGAAGACGAAGGTGTCGCCGCGGTTGAAGGCGACGGTTGGCTTGATGTAGACCGAGTTCGCCATGAGATCTTGGCGAGCCCCTACCGCGCGCCGGTTGTCGGTGTTTTAGACCGGCAACCTACTAAGGGAGTACCAAGTAGATGAATGTGGCCTCGCCGAGATCGGTAACTCGAAGGAAGAGACACGTGGCACACAATTTAGACAGTTCGGGCGGCGTGCGTAATACCCTAAACGTCACGTAGTGCTGCGTGGTTGGATTGATTGGGTGCGATTACAAGATGATGCAATCTTAAGCCGTCCGAGAGAGGGGTCCCCGCCTGCCTTATATAGTCCGGGAGGCGGGGTTACAAGTCGGTTCGGGAGAGAGTACTAGTCGAGAGTCGTCTAGGAGTCCTCTATACGGCGGGACATGTACGACTTCCTATCCGGTACTTCTCCTCAGTCCTTGTGCTTCACGCCATCGGTGCCGTGCAGCCGCAAGTCGAGTAGTCCCTGGGCCCACCGAGTAGTCGGTCCTGGTACCCACCGAGGTAGTGGGCCCAGGGAGGTCCATACGACAACATACTACTTTTTGTACCTATTACTGCTGGATCAATTACAGACCGGCGGTAACAAGTCACCGTCTGATCGCCGAAAACCGTGATGATAGCATTTTCTCTGGTAGTGGGATTTCAAAGTTGTTGTAGTCTTTATAGCAAGATAGAAAACCTTGCTTGCCACAACGATTGCATTGGCCGTCAAATTAAATGTAGATGTGATGTGGCGAGTAAGTTAACATTAGCGCAACCTGACAAAGAATGTGGTTTGATTTTAATTTTGAACCAAGCTGCACAACAACAAGTCGACAGATTTTTTTTTATCATGGACCAAAAACCTTGCCATTTGAAATCTCGTGGAAAGAAGTTGTAATTTACAACCCAAAACCGATTGTGATTTTTTTTGAAAAAATATATAAGGTTTTGACCTTTAACATTACATATTAAAATAGTGACAATGCTAGCACCCGGATGTCCGATGACGTATGGGCACAACAACACCGTTCTAGGACGCGTCAAAAAGAGTTCACCAAAATATTTTCCATGTTGCTGGAAACACTGAATGTCTTCCTTCCATCGGAGCTCTGTGCGACCAAGCAGGCATCATCTCTCTATCTTCTTCTTTCCCAATTCAGACCGGGACCCCCAAAAAGTCACATGAAACATGTCGAGGTAGATTGCAGCACCTAAAATCATGAAACATATCGATTTGCTAGTGGGCAACAAAACGAAACATTGTGTACATGTTGTATAGTACATGTTGAAGTCGGAATAGCATTCTCCGATCCTGGCTCGTCTCGGGGCAACATATATAATGTGACACTGGCCCTGGGATCGTCCGGCCCAACCCAACAAGTGATACCAATCGTGATCACCAAGCCCGCCCTTGAGGACGATGAAGTCGGACCCGGCGGGCAACACCAACGGCGAGGTCGCCGACGCCTTCACCACCGAGATTCCCCACGCCGCCGCCGCTGCTGCGGACGAGACGACGATGCCGTCGGAGGCCAGAGCGGTAAACAAGGAAGCGGTGGCGGCAGACGTGTCGGGCAGCACCGATCAGCGGGCGGTAAGGGAGCAGGACGACAAGCCCAAGCCGTTGCCGATAAGGCCTCGTTTGGCAACTAGTGTATTCACGTGGAAAGTGGCCCAAACCCCACCTCCCGTGGAGCCCAGCCCACGCCGGGGCGAGTTTTCCCTCTTGGGCCAAAAGCGTATTTGGCAGCCCGTGTATCAAAGTGGAACGCATCTAGATCCCGGTCATTCCATGGGAGAAAATAAAATCACCAAACACGCCGTGGAAAAAATCTCCATCTCTCTCGGCGTCATCCTCACCAACGCGTCCTTTCATCCGCGGCAGCGTGGAGCCGTCGTAGCAGCGGGGATCGTAGGCGCGCGCAGATCGACTGCAGCCCGAGGCGGAGGTCGACGTGGAGCTCGTCGCCGGCCTGGTGCACGGCGTAGCAGATCCACCTGTCCATCGCCGATGCGGACGCGGCGGCGGTGCCGTCCCGTCCCTGCCGTAGAACTCAATGTAGAGACCGCGCAGCGGCACGGCAACGACGCGGGAGCCTCGATGGCAGCCGTGCAGCTCGGCGCTGACGGCGTCGGCGAGGACCCGGCGGGGGACGCGAGCGCAGCTCGGCGTTGACGGCGTCGGCGAGGACCCGGCGGGGAGCCGCGAGCGCTTGGTCCTTGTAGGAGCCGGACGAGCTCGACTCTGCTGAGCCGGTGCTGCTACTCCAGTCACTTTCGTCGTCCTCATAGTCATCGTCGTCGTCAGGTACAGAGCGCCGCTTGGACTCCAAGAATGAGAGGGTATGCACGGCGGCGAAGACATGACACCACCGCCGCGTGAGAGCGCAACTGCACGCGCACGACCGTGGCAGCCAGGAGGGTGGACAGGATGTGCTCAGCCCGCTGGTAGCGGCGCTGGGCTCCGTCCGGGTCCCCATGGCCGCGGGAAACCCTTGCTAAACGGACGGCGATGTTCCCGCCGAACCCATCCAGCCACCCCGTGGAACACTCTCCTGTGCAATTATTAAAATCTAATCCACCCGTGGATTTGGTGGGCTGCCGGGATCACCCAACCCCAGCCATGGAATCAATTTCCCGTGGAATGAATCCACTAATTGCCAAATGAAGCCTAAGGGTGGGGGGCAGGCCGGAGCCAAGGGTGATCGCCGTCAGGACCGAGAGGGTGAAGGAAGATTACATCGAGTACCTGCGTGCGCATCCCATGCGGAGGCCCACTCCTCTCACCGCGGAGGACATCAGGGATTTCCCTGATGCCAGAGGCTGCCCGAGCAACCAATGCCAATATCAACAGGGCCGTGGACCTGCAGGAGGACATCTTGAGGCAGCACCACGAGAAGGGGTATGCCTTGGTGCGGGTCGAGCACCTCGACAATGGCATGAAGAGGCTGTTTCAGCTTCCTGTGGAAGAAACCACTGCCTTGTAGGTCTTAGGTTTCTAGAGGTTGTTTCACCTCCCCACGGAAGAATCCACTGCCTTGTAGGCCCTTAGAGTACTAGCTATAGTTAGGATGTGTTGCTAGGATCTTTACAGTCATCACTACGGTTATATTAATATGAATCAATCAGCAACTTAGAGGTTAAGATAATTTTGAATTTTTTGATTACTCCACCAAGTGGTGGAGGCATGATTTCAATGTTGGGTATTCTCGATTCAAAGTCAGTTTTCTATTTGTTTGAAGACATAAATTAAAGTTCTTTTGTATCCTATAAATTAAATTCCTTCAGGCTAGATGACGTCGTTGTCCTTAACTTGCAAGAAAAAATAACTCGTAGCGAATATGAATTGAGCTCTTGCGTCGCGGTTAATGAATTTAGCACTTGGTGTTTAGACTCGGCATCGAGTTCGCCAGCGGATCTACGACAAGATCCCCTACCTGGCACGCCAGTTGTCGGTGTTTAGACTCGACAACCTACCAAGGGGGTTACCCGAGGTAGAGATTGATGGTGGGGCTCGCCGAGATCAGGAACTCGAAGGTGAGACACGAGACACACAATTAGACAGGTTCAGATTGCAATGTGTGCAATACGTTGTATGCTGCATAGCTCTTAATTGATTGCGTAAGTTTCAGGTGTTGTTTGGGGTCCCTGCCTCACCTTATATACTGCAGGAGGCAGGGTTACAATTATGTTTATGTACCCAGTGGCGAATCCAGGATTTGAAGTTAGGGTGGGCCAAGAGCTAATTTTTCCCCCTTCATCTACAGTAGCTACAGTGGTTGGAGGAGCAAAATCGGACTTTTGTGCGAATTCAGAGATGTTATACCACTGGTTTAATAGTTAGAGGATCAAATTTGATCTTTTGTGATAGTTGAGGCTGATAAATCAGACTTTTTTAAAGAAAAATCAAAGGTTCATCATTCTTGGGCTGAATCTTAGGGTGGGTGGCCCACCACCCACCCTCTAGATCCGCCCGATGTCGGAGTACTAGTCGAGTACGACTAGGAGAAACCTATGGCAGTTACATGAGAAACCTATGGTAGTTACATGAGAAGCTTTCCTAATCTAGTACTAATCCCGAATTGCCTTGTAGTCCACGCCGTCTTCCACCATGGCCCACATGTCAGAGTAGTCCTGATAGCCAGTCCTGTATACGGCACACATTGATGTCCGTCTGACGGTGACGCGGGCATGACACGAAAAGAATGACACTAGAATGACCGACATGAAGCGGATAGTGCCTTGGGCCGGCCCATCCTGATGGTCGGATCGGACCTGGGCTGCACCCTCGGCACGGTGGCCCGGCATGGGTACCGCACGATTTTGGACCAGCCCGATGTCGGCTCGTTAAAATTATCCTCATTCATACAAGAACCACCAAACCCTAATTCTTTTCCCCTCCCATCCCCTGCAGCCGCCAGCCAGCTCCTCCCGAACTCCCTCACCACCTCCACCGGCAGCGGCCCTCCCTCCCTCCTCCTCCGCCACGGCCGGGCGCTACTGCCGTGGGCATAGATCGAGCGGCGGCCGCGGCGGCATGGGTTAGGGCGGCGGTCGCGACAAAGTGGAGCAAGGGCTGCCTGCCCTGCGCCATGGGAGCTGGTGGGCGCGGCCGACCATCCGCCGCCGTGCTTGGCCCGGCACTAAGCACGATGGGCCAGCCGAGCCACCGGGTCGGCCCGGCACTCTCCAAAGGCCATAGTGCCCAGCCCGATGGTCCGACACGGCCCAACACAAAAGAGACTTCGAGCTTGGTAGTGCTGGGCCACATCGGGCCATGCCAAATCGGGCTCGGGCCACATCGGGCATGTGCCAGATCGGGCTCGGACCAGGCTAGGGCCGGGCGGCCCGTCTGGCAATCTACACCTTCCAGATTCATATTTTAGAAAGCATTTGTGCTTCTGGTTCTTAACGTGCCAGCTCCTTGTGCCGGTGGTTGGCATTCATGCCCACTGGCATTGAAAACCTAGGCGGCATGAATCATTTCTCACCTAGTGATAACTCGACACAAAAGTTTATAAGGTCATTCTCAGTGGCGATATAATGCAAGACGCAAGTTGTCTAGATAATCGTGTAGAGAGGGTGTCTTCCTCGTGAAACTCATTTTACCTCTCTCTTCATTAATACATTGTCACATCATCAAAAGTGATGACAGGACAGCCTACTTAATGTCTATATATGAAACTCACACTGAGACAGACCCAAGCTAATAAGAAAGCAATTAATGTTTAGAGGCTGTTTGGATGGGTGCTGCTGCTCGCCTTACCAATTTATTGCTAATGCCAGTTCAATTTTCTGCAAACGCCGATAACGGAGAAGAGAAATTCGGAGGAGCATAGGGAAATTGTGCTAAACAAAAATTCAGAGGAGCATAGGGAAATTGTGCTAAACAGAGTGGAAACATATGGTATAATAATAATCACAACTTCCTTGAGGTATACATGTAGGTAAACTTTGGAACATCATCATAACTGTTTGCACAACCAACTACTCCATAAACGAGAAGAAAACTAGTAGGAAATAATAGAAGGGGGAATAAAAAACAGAACCCTGATCGGTCACGCACTATTCCTCTAGGATTATGGCAACAAGACAATACCGGGCTTATCGCATACAGAGACATGGTGTGATCACACACACATTGCATCAATAGTAATAGTTATTAGTGCCGTTAAGGCAGATTGGGGTGCCTGCCGGCGGCAAGGTGTTGGCGGTGCAGAAGGTCACGCAGAGTTGCATACACAGTCCGAGCATCCGCACCTCGCAGGTGTCCTTCAGGAAAGGCGAAGTCTGGACTATACTCCTGCATAGAGGAGGAGCGAGGGGGTCGCAAGCAGGTCGACAGCTCGATCGGCACTCTTCCAGTAGGTCGGCCATCGCCGGTGAGCCCATTGACAAAAAGGCCACTGCGATGCAGATAGCAGCAACAGCGGCCATCTTAACCATGGCGCCACTGAAGGAAGCCATTGGACAATTTGTGTGTGTGTGTAGAAAGGGACAACCTATGCTATTTGTAGGCAACTGGTTTTCCCAACTGATCTACTCCGACGTCAACGGAGAGGCTGGGGAGACCTGTCCAGGAGTCGAGGGCCGGCGCATCGTCGTCTTCTTCAGGTGATGATGTTGTTGACCCTGTTAATCTCGAGGAAGATGTTCTTTGGCGATAATCTGAGCTTTGCTCGGGTTGCTGGCGATGGTTTCGATGGATGCGTCGTGGATACTGGAGTTGGTCGATGCGCCTGAGAGGCAGTGTACTCGGCTGATTCACCTAGAAGTAAGCTCTCCTCTGCAGCCTCCACCTTGTGGAGATTGACTCTGGTGCCCGACGATGATTGGGAAGCGGCTTCGGCGGCGGTGACAAACGGATCTCTGAAGGCTTCGAGGAAGATGATTAGGAGTTTGGACAACTTCTTTGTAATCTTTTTTTTCTTTGAGATCCTGTTTGTAAAAGGGTCAGTGTAATAGGTTAAGATCAATGTATTTTCTGTTTAAAAAAAACATCAAATGCAAGTACGTGAGCGACAAAAACGGAAGGTGATGTATTACAGCAAACTAGCACAATCATGGATAGAATGATATGACAACATGGGGAGGATAGATGCAACTACTTCGTTCTAACATGCACAGTGGACTTTCTAAAAAAAAACATGCACAGTGTGTGGACTTCCTTACATAAAGACGTCCAAACTTGACTTTGTTTTTATATAATGAGGTCGTGCTCCACACCTGCATAAGAAATATGGATTACCGCGCCTACCAAAATCTTAGCATGGTGGTCAGGATCTAATGAGTTTGTTTTTACTGATGATATATAAAGCCCAAGTAAAATTGTTGAATGCACGAAAAACAACTGCTTCACACCCTTGCTTCACATGGGACACTTCTTGTAGTAAGAACCCAGGTATCTGAACCTTTAGATCATTCAAGCTAATTTGAGAATATCCAGGGCCTACGACCATGAAATAGACGGTGACAAGCAATGGACCTGTACATCAGAAATAACTTTTGGTACTACACGTCATTGGAAAAAAATGCCTTATTAATGGAAGTAGAGGGCAAGGAAGTGATTCAGCTACCATGTTACTTTTTGCAAGCCAGTACATCACAATCTATTTCTCATTTAGCAGAAAATGAATGCTAACACTTCAAGATCATCAGCAAGACATATTTCTTTCACTATTTACAAATGTGTTTATAACAGCAATTCACATTACTGGCAAAACATCCTCAATTTCATGAAGGCCAATATTTTACTTTTGTAGCTCGTCATTTTCCCTTTAAAGTCGCTTCTCTTTAGCAAAAAAACATGTGGTAGTTGGCAACTAGTTGCTTCTTCTCATAAATGATAACATCCTCACACAGTCACACCAATTCCTAGCTTGCCATGTGGAATTCTATCCACACATTCATATTCATTGATGACAGATTCATCGAAACTGGGATGATCAGCTCTGTTTCTGATTCAGTCCATGTTTCTTTCCAAAAGACATAAGAAGCTAGGATTAGTAACAGGAGAACTGCTAGAGGTAGGAGATAAATAATTAATAGCTAACTCCATCATTTTCCCTGGAACAGTGGAACACAATTCATGATTGTGCAACCAAGCACCGCCAAGTCCAGGATCAAAACCAGCTCTGAGTGCAGTCTACATTTAAAGGAGAATATAGGTATTGAATGGTATAGTTCTTATGGATGTTGGAAAATGATACAGTGCTTGTTGCTGAAAATTGGCATGTCATTGGCAAGATATATTCTTGAGTGAATGATGGTAATTTTCTATTACTACCTAGTTTTTCCTTTGACTTTAAATTTTGGTGTACTCCAATGCTCACATTGGAAAGCCCAACCTTCGGTAGTTAAAATATTTTGGCTTAGCATAAATAAGTGGTTCCCTTGTTGTCCATGGATAAGTGTTCTCTTTTGGCTTAGAATAAATTATGTGCTAGCTAGCACACATTATTAGTTACTCCTAGTTTGCGGCTGAGACAAATTTCAAATGTAAAAATGACATTCTTGAGGTAGTCGGAACATCATTCCTTGAATAGTTAGGACAATGAATTATAACAAGAAGACATCTTGAACCATACAAGTGAAAGCTAAAAACAGAACACAGATCGATCAACCACACATGATTCCTAAATGCCGGAGACAAATGCCGCCGGTTTCTAGGGGACTTATTGCTTACAGAGACATCATATGATTATACATAGCGGTAGTGGTAAATTCTCTAAGTACTTCCTCCGTTCCTAATTGTAGGTCGTTTTAGCTTTTTTATACATAGATTTTGCTATGCATTTAGATACAAGGTATGTCTAGATGCATAATAATATCTATGAATCTAGAAAAGTGAAAACGACTTATAATTTAGAACGGAGGGAGTATTAGACTAGCACTCAGCAGTCAGGCATCAAATGACGTTAAGGCATATGGGGGTGCCCTCTGGTGGTAGGGTGTTGGCGGAGCAGGAATCGATGCAGAATTCCATACACAGTAGGAATAGCCGTGCTATGCAGGTGCTCTCCAGGTCAGGAGCATTGTTCCTGACAGTCCTGCATGCAGCGTAGGAGACGCCATTGCAACCAGGAACACAGCTCCCACGGCACTCAGTCACTGTGTCGTTGGCCATCGCCGGCGGCGGCAACAACTGGACCACTGCGACGCCGAGGGCAACAACAGCGGCTATCTTAACCATGGCGGCCCTGAAGGGAGCCATTATTGGCCCAATGGGGCTCGAGGTGGAGTATCTGCAGCTGAGCTGATGCCAGGAGAGTGGGACAATGTATGCAATTTGTAGACAACTGAATAGCCCAGCGTCAGGAAATTAAAAATTTTAAATGTGCATTAACACAGAAGGTGATGTGTCTACAGCAAACTATCACAGTCATCGATAGAATGATGATGGTAACATGGGGGACAGCGGTAGCTTCTAACATGCACATTTGACTTCATTTTAGATAATCACTGTGCACAGTTGACATAAGGGAGTTAATTTGTAATATAATGAGGTCGTGCTCACACTTTGACACATCAGCAAACTCTGCATTCTTAACTACTTTTTCCTAATCTTAGGACAAATAATTCCTAAAATCAGCACCTTCCTATTAGCTACTGTTTTTAAGAAATGGGAATATATTGATATTCCATATTCCTCTACATCAAAAATGCAAGCAGCTTACATTATTACAAAACCAAAGTGAAAAGCTCCAATCCTAAAAGCACACAGGAAAAGGAATAGAGGAGCAAACCAAAAAGAACATCTATCCTGTAAACAGAGTGTTCACCAACAAGCCGCTACTTCCAATTGACTACCATCACAGCAAAAAGACACAAGGTCTAGGCTAAGCCTTAGATGAGTTAAAATGGTTGCCACTATATCCAAACCTTCGACACAATTAAGTCATATCCAAACCATCGTCTTGACACATCTTGCAACCTTAAGCACATAGTAAATGTCTGCGTTCCACGCACCTTGATCCTACACAACCAAGGCTGCCACCATGAAGATCAATTTCTTCACACCAATCCAATTTGCCAGCTTTAACACTTTGACACAAATCTTAAATTCATGAGAGATCACTGAAGATATATGACAACATGAACCGACAAAGAACTGGATCATAGATGAAAAAGATCAATCTGGTGTCTTACACATCAAACTCCGCCATGTCCAAAATGCTAGCTGTTGTGTAACCCAACGTGTTTCACCCAGAACTTTGACCAAGGATGGATCCAATAGGCTCTCTTCTGACTTCCTCGCCAAGAAGCTTGCACTCGTCGCAAATAGACGCCACAACGATAGCTACGGACGAGCTACCACCACCGAACGGGCCACACATCCTAGACAACCTTCTCCCACCAACGACACTGCAAGCCAAGTCCAAGAGACGACACCTCCAAGGAGGACGCGGCGCTCATCCACGAGTGGACAGGGTTTTCACCCAGAGACCTCTCATGCAACAGGTAGAGCAGCTCCCTAGTTGTGCCCCCAATGGGGAGATCGACACCCGCTCGGGGGCGCAGTCACCAAGACTTTCGCCGGAGCAACCCCATCCTGCTACACGAAAAAAAGACCTGCAACGCAGCAGCAAGCTGATGGACACAGAAACCGCCCCGCCACCAGCCGCCTATCACACTAAGGGACGGTTTGAATACCCCATGCTAAACTTTAGCACTAGTCATATCGGATGTTTGACACTAATTAGAAGTATTAAACATAGACTAATTACAAAATTAATTACACATATGCAGACTAATTCGTGAGACAAATCTGTTAAGCCTAATTATTCTATCATTTGACAATGTGGTGCTACAGTAAACATGTGTTAATTATGGATTAATAGACTCATCTCGCGAATTAGCCCAAGGTGTTGCTGCAATTACTTTATAATTAGCTCATGTTTAATCATCCTAATTAGCATCTGACATTCGATATGGCAAGTGTTAAACTTTAGCCAAGCATCCAAACACATCTTCCTAGCTTCCGAAATATACTTGTTAAAATCCTCAAGGACGTGCGGTGTGCGATCGAGGAACCTGGGAGTTGGCAGCGACATCGGCATCCTATGTAATGTGGGATGAGCACAAGCTGCCAGAGTGGCAGTCGTGGTACTGGTGGATGGTGTTCTGCGAGGTGGCGAGGCCCCGTGGGGACGCCGCGTGATGGTGAGGATTGTGGATGATTGTGGCAGGGCCAATGGTGGCGTGACGCTCATGATGGACATTGTAACATCCCGACCCCACTAAAAGAATTTCATAGTCAGGTCACCCATCACCGAAATTGCTCCACACCAAGAATGCTTAATCACAAAGTTCTTTGGACATGGGCTTCCAGAAAATAAATTGGAACTTGTTAGTGTATTATATCAATGATATTAAGCTCTGGGCCAAGATGTCACAGACACGCTCGTGTGTTCTCCAGACCGACACCTATGGCAGCGGCATGGGCACATGGCCAGGGGGGCAGCTACGGGTGAACTACCTGTTCATCGACTGCCAAGGCTAGTGAACGCGGGAGGAGTATAGTATGCATGCGTGTATGCATATGTTCTTGTGTAATAAGGCATAGCTAAATTTGTCATGATGGTATAGAAAACGTCTGATTTACAATGATTTTGCTTGATTTAGTTGTGTTTTGGATAATGTTCATTTAACCCGATTGCACTCTGCAGTTCTATCTAGGGGTTTTTTTTAAGTGCATAGCCAGTGGCTTTAAACTTGTTCAACCATGTCAATTAGGTTCCTGTACTCTCAAAATTTATATCTAGATCAGAAAACTTAGGCTTGTGTCATTTAGATGATTAGATCCATATACTCTCAAAATGCAGGGGCGGAGCCAAAAGGGGGCGTGCAGGGGCCTGGCCCCCCTATGCTGCAGCAGCACCACAGTACGTCAATGCTGTAGGAGGCAGGAGCCCTTAAATATCTTGCTGATTACAGATTAGGCCTCCCCTAAAGCAAGACTAGTTATTTGATTCAGTTCTGTTACGTATTGCGCCAGCGGCCGGCACCATTCTCCCAAGCATCCCCAAGCGCAAGCCGGTGGTGGCGGAGGTGGTGGGCAGGCCGGAGCCAGCGGTGATCTAAGTAGGGATTGAGACAGTGGATGAAGAGTTTGTTGGAACTACCCAGGAACGCACGTTCCACAGGCTCCCTCGCTGAACAGCTAGCTCACAATCTCTCACATGGCGACGAATGGAGGTTGAAGATGAACAGTAGATTTTTCAGTGCCGAATGTCACGGCCGCCACACAGCCTGTATCTTGGCTGTTTTATTGATCAAATGGATTCACCTCGACCTAGAACACAAGGAGTACATGACCATTTGTAGGCCTCAACAACACAGCTTCCACACCACCACACTCCGACGAGTTCGGCGCCGACACACACTCCTGGCAACCCGACTTCTCCTGTTTGTGGGCAATTACCTCCACCCACGAACCCGTATGCGTCCATCCCACTGCTTCGGCGATGCTCTCGTTTTGGCCGTCCTTGCCTCCAACAGATGGGCCAGCATGCGCACACCATGCTCGCCGCGCTCTGGGATACGGCTGCGCCAGCATCCGACCTTGCGCGCCTTTCTTCTGTCACTGGACCCGAACACAAGCACGAACTCGTGCAGCAACCACCCTAGCTACAGACTCGATCAGAACCGACAGACCTAAGCACGAATGCCACCGCGCACACAGACGATGCTCGCGACGCAAACACAACACGCACATGCCACGGCCACACCATGGCGTGGTTTATACTCCAACAGATTTCACCAAGTGCCTAAGGACGCGTCCCGTCGTGAGGGCGCCCACCCCTGTCCCCAGGCTTATAGGATGTACCCGAGACCTTGAAGCCATGATCAAGGAGGTCGAGGACATGTACGCGGACATCTTGAGGCAGCATGACAAGAAGGGGTACACCATGGTGGGGGTCGAGCGCCACGACGACGGCAAGAAGAGGTTGTTTCCTCTCCCTAAAGAGGAAACTTCCTAGCTAGGCCTTCATCCATAATAATATATGTATGTGAAGCTGCGATGCTATGTTCTGCATTTTCAGAGAAGCGGATGAGTCGATGATCAAGAAACATTCCACTTGACACAATACTTTGTTGGTTTAGAACTTTATAGACGTTTCTCTTACTCTTACTCTTACTCTTACTCTTACTCTTTTGAGAGGATGGTAGATTCTTTCCTAAGTTACAATTTTGGATGGATTTTGTAATGCTCACCAGCAAAATTCTATTGCCCTCCCACAAACTTTAATTGTCTAATACTCCAAGCTATCGCTGAGTATGATGGTAACACTTGTCAGGTTGTGAAACTTCATTTGGATTTACATTGCATTTTGAATTGTATATCTGATTGATAAACAGTAACACTTCTCATCCCTGCATCAATACCTGTGGCTAACCGAACAAGAAAAAGGTAGTAGTAGGGATTAGTGCTAACATGGAACTTAAACCCCCACAGGGATTGGGTGACAGCAGGGGGTCCACCCAATACCAGCTGCTATTTAAACAGCCTAGGGATTTGACCCCTCAGCCGAACAAGTCCTAAGGAGGAAACTGCCTAGCTAGGCCTTCGTCAGGGTTCTAGTAGTATTATTGTTAGGGGGTTTGCTAAGATGAACTATGGTTTTGTTGTTATATTTGATATCAGAGTCTACCAAATTTTCGGTATGTTTCTTTTGTTTCGAAGTACGATAAAAGGTAATTGAAGTGGTTGGTCATTGCGAAGCATTCATGAGATGTACAAACGGATCCAAGGTGCACAACTTTGAACTATACGCCATGTGAACCAACCAATAAATCATGCTTGTGTGGCAAAAAGAAGTAGAAGAAAAGTGGCGGTGATGGCATCTTTTTAGTAGTGGGATTTCAAAGTTCTTGTACTAGTATTTACAGCAAGAGAGATAACATTGCTTGCCACAAAACTTTTTTTTTGCGAAAGAGAGTTTTATTGGTTAAGGAGAGTCATTACAAAACTATTGCATTGGCACTGCCAAATTAAACGTACATGTGGAGAGTAAGTTAACTTTAGCACAACACGAAAAAAATGTGGTTTTGATTTTCATTTTGAACCAAGCAGCAGATAACGACAAGTCGACATATTTTTTATCTCGTGGAATGTACTAGTAATTCATAGCCAAAGCTGATTGTGATTTTTTGAACTTTTTATAAGGTTTTGACCTTCCATCTTACATATTAAAACAGCGGCACTACTAGCTAGCGCCCGGATGTCCTACGTATGGGCACATCAGCACCACTGTAGGACGCGCCAAAAAGAGTTCCACCGAATAAATATTGTCCGTGTTGCCGGAAACACTGAACTTCGTTCCTCCTTCCATCGTTATCTCCCAATCTTCTTCTTCCCCAATTCAAAATGGGAACCCAAATTAAAAAATCACATGAAACATGTCTAGGTAGATCGCAACCCTTAAAAATCACGAAACATATCCATTTAGGTGCAACAAGACGGAATATGGTGTGCGACATATAGATTTCAAATCAATATATACAACATTATGTACATGCTATCAACGCAAAATATTTGACAAAAGCAGATGCAACATATTCCAACATTAAAACCAAGAAAACAGACCCACATATATTTAAGATGGAGGCTTCAAGATGGCAGAATGTTCACCGAGGTGAAGTTTTGTTAGATATTGTGTCGAATATTTGTATAATCCGATTACGATGGAATGACTTGAATTGTATGTAGAAGCATATATAGAGTTGAATCCATGTCGTACTCTGTGACCCGGACCTCATAAATATGAGAGGGGATTACTATTGTAACCATGACGACATAGCGGCAGTCTCTTACCGTGTGTTTGGATGCGGGATCACTGGGTTGGGATGGCTCCAACCCTCGTTTTGGGGACGGAGCCGCTCCGTTTTTTTTTTTGTTTGGTTGCAATCTTGATTTTGGGGACGTAGTGGCTCCATCTAGTGTTTGGTTGTAGGTATCAGGAACGAAGAACGGAGGAAGATGTAACATCATTATTGTTGACACTTTGCATCAGGAGCCCTACAGTTTATTAGAATAGAATCCACCAGGGCCTAATCAGGCCTAATCTAAAATTTCTTCTCTCTAGTACTTTTACCTAAGCAACCCTGAGAGTTAAATAAATTTTTTTGACAACTAGAGTTAAATAAAATTATGTTCAACACCCTTGTTCCTCCTCGAGCGGACGGAGCGCCACCATGACCTAGCCCGCTACGGTTGGCCTTGCCGCCCTCGCAGGGGCGCCGCGCCGCGCCAGTGGCCGCCGTCGCCGTGAGAGGCCGCACCCGTCGCGAGGGGCCGCGCCTACTTTGAGCTAGCCGCGCCCATCGAAGTCGTTGTGCAGAGAAAGGAGTGGCAGCGCTGAGAAACGGAACCCAGGACTGCGAAACGGGTGTTCTCTCCGTTCGCTCGATTTCAGCGGATGGAGCCAACCCGCATCTCTGCCGAATATTCCCTCCTGGGTCCAACCCAACCATCCTCAGTCTGCAACCAAACACACCCCTAAAGTGGGTCGGCTCCAACCCTGTTCGCCTCGTTCCTCCAACCAAACACACAGTTAGCCACTTCAGGGAAGGTGGCATGATGCCGAGATCCCGAAGTGACCGGTGTTACAGTGTTGGGAAGGAACACCCGTAGTCATGTCCTGAGGTTGTAGGTTTTGGCCGAACCTCGTCAACAAAGATCGTGTCTCTATCGTTATGTGTGATCAGGCAAGTTCGTCTCATTAGATCCAACCGATGCTTCCACTGGTGGAGATTAGCAAGCCGCGTGTTGTCACGAGGGACTAATTTTCTTACCGATAGAATGGTACAGATTATTGTGATACAAACACAGTTTTATGGCTACGTTGCCAATTTTTGGGTCACGCATCCATGGCTCAAACCATATAGGTGCTGTCCATTGCTTTATTTATTTATATGATTCCAAACGTTCTTGCATTTATTTATCTTTGCTAAATACATAACTTTGATATGCATTTAGATACATATTATGTCTAGATGTATAATAAAAATTACTCATCTAGAAAAGTCAAAACAAATTGTATTTTGAAACAGAGGCGTACATGAGGTCGGGCAAGGATTGGATCATTTTTCAGACGGGGATCGGGAGCAGCAGCAACAGTCTCATCCGCCGTGCATCTGGTAGCGCACCAGCACTGGAAGAAGGCGCAGTAGCTGTGAATGTTGTCGGTGTTTTCATCCCAGCAGACACTTGCGCAGTGGTCATCGTCGAACCACGACCAGCACGCCCCTTTGTAATTCCCGCTCAGGTGCTGGTTGCAAGCATCTGCGGCATGCATCCAGACGGCGGCGGCCATGACGGCGACGAGCAGGATGGCGGAGAGACTCTTTCGTGACGGCGCCATTGAGCGAGCAGCAGGTTGGTGGAGGATCGAAGTGATTGGGATAAATCTGGCAATCACATGGTCCAAGAGATCGAGCATATATACACATAGTGTAAGGTAATGGACAATTGATCTCAACAAGAAGAGAACAAAACTATCATCACTACCCGACGGGAGGATCCATCGGAACTGCCAAGAGCGCTGGGAGAAAGTTACCGTATTGATTCTGCTGTGACCTATGATCCCTCGTCATGAGGCATATTTCTAATCGGAGGCATGAAAGCAAATAGGTCGGATCCCCTAGTGTTTTCCACCGCAGAAGCAAAAGTACAGGATTCTCGTATGGATCCTATGAGAGAGCATCTCCAAGAGTATCCTAATCCTTTTCCTAATCCACGATTTTTAGTAAGATTAGAAAAAATCTCTATCCAACAATTCCTAATACGTCCTCCTAATCTATAAGGATTTTGAAAAAATAAATCACATCTTCTACGTAACTTTAGGCGCTTCATAGTGCCTAATCTAAAGGTGGAAGGGCACAGAAAGATTAAAGAGTAGATAACGGTTTCTGATGTAAATGTATAAGAGAGAAAGAATATATGAAAGCGGTTATGATAATTTATAATAATATAGGATTCCTGATGTAAAATTGAATTTTATATTTTAGGAGTTGATCATTAGGAACTCTTGGAGATGACATTCTTTATTCCTTCCAACACTTTTTTAGGAGTTGTAAAACTTCATATTTTTAGGAGAAAAAAATTAGACACTCTCGGAGATGCTCGCAGGCTTAAATTTTACATTTTCTGAAGAGCATTGCCTAATATTTACACATATATGGAATTCCATTACGTGAAAAATATTTTAGCCATTTCAGCTACATGAGTAGCAAGCCTTATGATCCTAATGTGATACTAGAAAAAAAAAGAATATTAGTCACCAAAAATCAACCGAGATACTCTCATGTACTCTCAGATTATTGAATCCAAGATTTTTAGCGCAACGAGACCTAACATATCTTCTGTTGTGAGCAAATTGAGGATGCTCATGTCAAACCTAAATTATGATCATTGACATGCACTTGAAGGGGTTATGCACTACTTTGTGGGTAATATGAGTTACGGATATAGTGACTCAGAGCTATATTTTTTATGCTGAAGAACTTTATGCCACTAGTAGGTAGGTGTTTAACTTGCAGTATCATGAAGGTCTTGCAAATAGATCATTTCGACGAGGTCAACCATAGAAGTAGAACTTATTACTTTGGATACATCCAGTGTTGAGGTAGAGTGGCTGCATATGAGCTCTTGATGACGGACTTGTCTGTGGTTGAAAAACAAATATCAGTCATCCTTATGAACTGTGAAAATCAAACTGTGACGGTCAAAGTGAACAATGCTAAAGATAATGCAAAGTCATGAAGATACATGCCAAGAGATGACTCATGTTTGTCAGGAAATTGTGAAACTCCGGAGTAGTAAGTGTGATTTATATTCAAATAGATCAAAATCTAGTAGATTCCTTTACAAAAGGGTTATCATAGAATGTGATAAAAAGTGCATCATGAAAGATGAATATGACATCAATTTGAGTTGTTGTTGGTGTTTCTTGACCCGACTTGTAATTTTCCCGAACCCTCTATCACCATGAGATTGTCGGTGGTGATAAGATATATTACAGACCGGACTTTAATTACAAAAGGGTTACCACTTTTGTACCTATTACTGCTGGATCAATTACAGACCGGCGGTAACAAGTCACCGTCTGATCGCCGAAAACCGTGATGATAGCATTTTCTCTGGTAGTGGGATTTCAAAGTTGTTGTAGTGTTTATAGCAAGATAGAAAACCTTGCTTGCCACAGAACGATTGCATTGGCACTGTCAAATTAAATGTACATGTGGCGAGTAAGTTAACTTTAGCGCAACCTGACAAAGAATGTGGTTTGATTTTAATTTTGAACCAAGCTGCACAACAAGTCAACGGATTTTTTATCATGGACCAAAAACCTTGCCATTTGAAATCTCGTGGAAAGAAGTAATTCACAACCCAAAACCGATTGTGATTTTTTTTGAAAAAAAATATATAAGGTTTTGACCTTTAACATTACATATTAAAATAGTGACACTTTAGCACCCGGATGTCCGACGACGTATGGGCAAAACAACACCGTTCTAGGACGCGTCAAAAAGAGTTCACCGAAATATTGTCCATGTTGCTGGAAACACTGAATGTCTTCCTTCCATCGGAGCTCTGTGCGACCAAGCAGGCGTCATCTCCCTATCTTCTTCTTTCCCAATTCAGACTGGGACCCCAAAAAGTAACATGAAACATGTAGAGGTAGATTGCAGCACCTAAAATCATGAAACATATCGATTTGCTAGGGGGCAACAAAACCAAACATTGTGTGCGACACACAGATTTCAAATCAATAGATGAAACATTATGTACTTGCTATCGATTGACAAAAACAGATGCAACATCTCTAATGTTGTCTTCCATCATTTAAAACCAAGAAAAACAAAATCAGGCATATTCAAGATGGCAGCAAGATGGCGAAATGTTTGTCAAGGTGGAGTTTGCTATATCCTCATAATATGAGATGGAAGCTGCTACTATAACTATGATGACATAGCAACATACTCACAGGGTGACGTGTTAGTGAGGAGCGCGTGTAGTCATTACTACCGTAAATCCCTATATGCCGAGTGCTAGAAGGTTTTCTAAGTGCAATCCTTCGGGCACTTGGCAAACAAGCTCTTTGTCGAGTGCTTCGTGAAAAACGCTCGACAAACTTGATTGTTTGACAAGTGTTTTCTGTTGGCACTCGGTGAACAATTTTTTTTTGCACTGGAACACTTTTTTTTTCTTTTTCTCACCTTCAAACTTTTTTACTCTCCATATACTATATGTGGTGTTCCATGTTAAAATTTGAAACTTTTTTGTATTTATTTGCTATATTTAACTAATTAATTGCATTTCAAGCAATGTTTTCAATCAAGTCAAATTTGAATGGCAAGTGATTAAAATAATATAAGGAAATAAGTAAAAGAATGTTATTTAACTTAGTTTTATTCTTTACTCCTGAAATGAAAAGAAATTCCAAACACTTGTTAAGGAAACACGACCATGTGACCGAATGGTTTACAAATTCTACAAAAAGCAAATAATATCTAAAAATCATTAATATTTGTCATAGTGTAATGATATCAAACATGGAGACTATGGTAAAAAAATTGAGAAGGTTCTGGATACTTTGTCACGTACAATGTTTACAAATCGAAGCATCTAAGAAGAGATCGTAGGGTTGAGAAGGATTCAATAAAATTTGGAGTCAAAGTGACAATCTAATTGTGATTTGAGTACACAATTTTTTGTATAGACAATATACAACATAGATTGCTTAATATGACATTTTTGTAAAGTATTTGATAATTTTAATATATTAAGTGCAATTACAGGATCTTTTTGACCGAAGTCAGCAGGGGAGAAGCATCTAAGAAGAGGATCGTAGGGTTGAAAAGGATTCGATAAGATTTGGAGTCAAATTGTGATTTGATTACAAAATGTTTTGTACAGACAATAGACAACATAGATTGCTGAATATGAAACTTTTGTAAAGTATTTGATAATTTTACTATATTAAGTAAATTATTTGATAATTTTACTATATTAAGTGCAATTACATGATTTTTTTACCGAAGTCAGCAGGGGAGACCCTACCTATTTTTTTAAAAAATTTTATTCCAGACCCTTTTAATTTGCTCCCATGGAGAGTCAAACTCGGGCCTGCTGGGTACTACTTGAGGTGCTCTAACCACTAGGCTATATAAATTAATATTGAGCTTTAAGGGCATAATAATGAATTTAGATGAGTACAATTATGAAATACATATTGTTGGGTAAATTTAACATTGTATTTTAAAAATTCATCAAAATAAATTTAAAAAAGCATGTTATGAAAAAGGTGGAGAAGGATGAAAGAAAATGTCAAAAAGTTTGCTGAGTGGTTTTCATTTTGCACTCGAGACGAGCAAAGGTAAGTGTGGGAGTGTTGTTGATAGCTGTTAAGTGCCTCTTTTAGGTCATCAACTCCTGCATAAACTACACTAAAAGCAAGCATCAATACTAGAATAGGGGTTTATACTGACAATTTCCACAAGTGTCGATGAATATTTAAATGCGACATTTACTAGAAGAAATGGAGGGAAAGCACACATATTTGGACCATACCGCCACCTTAGTTGATGAGGTGTTGCCACACCAGATCCTACATGGCCATGCCATGTCATCGATCCAAGGGAGGCAAGTCCCGACGAATCAGAGCGCCACATGGCTGTCACAAGAATCCAAGGGCCCACTCAGGGAGCAAACCGACTCAAAATGTTATACACACCTAGGATACACTCAAGGGCCCACATGTCAGCCACCTAGATGAAGGAGGTCAGCAATGCCCACAAGGGTTCGGCCAAACAGCCTTAGGGCCGGTTGATCCTGGCCTTCCATGTGGTGGCGTCCCATTGGCTCCTCAGTGAATTCCCAGGGTGCTTTCAGCGATCCTCAGTACACCTCCCATTCTATAAATAGAAGATGTCCTTCTCACTTTTGAGACACACACTTCTTCTCCTCATTTTCATTTTGGCCTTTGGCTACTATCTTTAGGAGAGGAGAGCTCTTTAGCATAGGATTAGTGCTTGCTTGCTAGTGCTTTTAGAGATCTAGGAGGAGAGTGAGGGGGATTCTTGGGGCCTTGCCATGATCATTGGCAACTTTCCTCAAGAACGAATCTCTACGGATGCTGATGTTCTTCATTTAGAATAAAGTGAGTATTTCCATATTTTTCTTAGACTAAAGTGACATTTATGCATAGTTGATTGTGTTCTTATGTTCTTAGCTTGTTCATCATTTAGAGGCTTGTGTTCTTCAAAGACAACCCTTCTGATCCAGTTGATCAGGTTCATAAGTTTGCATTCGATTCATGTGGTTGCTTGTCTATTAGAGTATAGTGATAGTGCTTACATTCCTCTAATTATATCAAAGTTTGCATCTATGATCCTTGCAAGTGGTAGAGTTTATCCTAGCTAGTTCTATCTTCTCCCTCACGGGTTCATCACTTCGTATTTATAGTGCTCTGAGAAAAGGCTATGGGAGTACTATCGTGGTTCGCTATAGCGATGTCGGTGGTGTGGACGCGGTATCCAGACTATAGGTTATTCTTCGTTTACCCTGTATCCCACGTTTACATTAGGCGGCGGTAGTGACAATCGTTGGACCCTTTGTACTCATCCGCGTTCAGATACGTCATAGAGCCAAATACCGGAACCAACTGTTAGAGCCAGGCGGGGTCGGTGCCCGAAGTGAGTAATCATACCAGAGAAGTCATTCTAGACTTGGTTTCTGCCAATTCCTCTCTAATCTTATCCTATAGAGTGGTGCCCTTAGACCACAACTAGGCCTAGAGCTAGTGCATTACGCCCTTGGATTCGATACCCTTTGGAATACTACTTGGGTGAAGTGCTATATCGGTATATCCGTGTGCTTGCGGATTCATTCGTAACACATAGGTGTACCAGTGATTCTTGGACTCATGCTAACAAGGCGCCGTTAGTGGTGACGTTAAGAAATACCAATAGCAACTCTGTTTTTAATAGGCAGATTCTAACTATACTTAATCTGATAGCATTGTATTTTTAATCGAGAGGAGTTTGATATATTTTTAGGGTGGATATCATTTTAGCTTCTCAACCGAGCAAGTTTACATCTGTGAAGTTGGGATTTTTCTAGGAATATGTTGGACATACAGAGGGATGTCAACACTAGGTGGTCTTGCGGTGATGAGCATACGAGCGGGGAGATAAGGTGATGGTGGTACCACTGGTCAATGTGGAATAGGTCATTGGGTAGCATAGGGTTAGGGCAACCATCTCAAGAAAGATTAGTGTACTCGGGAGGGGTGGAGTGGTGGTGGATTCAGCGGCGATAGCCACCAAAGATGCGGGGAGGAGGGCGGAGCAGGGGTGAACACAAAAGGATTGTGTCATTTGTGGGCTGCGCCACCGCTAGATTGTTGCTAGGACTTCGCGTTCTCCTGACGATGGGATTGTTGTCTATGGTAATAAAATTATTGTGGTATGAGATTAGATTTATATGTAATCCACCTTGTTCGATTGGCTGATGTTGATTTCTTGTGAAAGATTATACCCCTGACTGGTTGGTGTTAGATGGTTGGTGTAGATTTGTTGTGAGAGAAAAATATTATTGGATGGTGGCTGATAAGTCATCCGAACAAGATAGATATACCCATGTACTTTCAATTAAAAATGTATCTTTTTATTTATTGTCTATTTTAAAGCACTTTTCCATAAAATAAAATTTTAATTATTTTGGTTTTTAGACACGTGCATGGCGCACGCATTTTACTAGTCATGAGAAAACCATACATAAAATCATCCCATCACCTTAATTTTTTTGTACACTTAAGAATTTTTTTTTAGTTCCACTTGTCCTGGCATTGATGCAAACCTTAAACTTTCGTGCAAGTTAATATCTTGTTTTTTCTCTCGAATACACAGGAGAGCTGCACATCATTGCATTAAGAAGAAGAAATCGATGTTTGTTTAGATGGCACACGCAAGTTAATATCTTATTCAGTATGAAATGATTGAACTGTAAAATGATATGGGACATTTTTTGAATAATGCATCCTATGCTGTGTCCAATAAACTTAAATTTTTTGTGCAGGTTAATATCTTATTCAGTATGAAATTATTGAACTGTAAAATAATAGGGACATATTTTTAAAAGACATTGTAAAATTGCCACATACTCACTCCTTCTCAGAATATGACTTCATTCAGTCCCACGCGATGAACTAGTGAAATAGCGGAATTCGAGGCGATCGAAGAGTACGTGTTGGCGTGGCTTGGCTTGCTCCTGCATGCAACGGCGTGACAGCCGAGGTCGTATACATGTCGAAGTCCGAATAGCATGGAATTCTTTCTCCTGGCTGGTCTCTGCCCTCTGGGCAACATATAATGCGTGACACTGGCCCGATCGTCCCGCCCAACCCAACACGTTACACGTGATACCAATCGTGATCACCAAGCCCGGCCTTGAGGATGATGAAGTCGGATCAGGCGGCGGGCAACACCAACGGCGAGGTCGCCGACGCTTTCGCCACCGAGATTCCCCACGCCGCCGTTGCTGCGGACGAGACGACGATGCCGTCGGAGGCCGGAGCGGTAAACAAGGAAGCGGTGGCGGCGGACGTGTCGGGCAGCGCCGATCAGCCGGCGGTAAGGGAGCAGGACGACAAGCCCAAGCCATTGCCGATAAGGGTGGGGGGCAGGCCGGAGCCAACGGTGATCGCCGTCAGGACCGAGAGGGTGGAGGAAGATTACATCGAGTACCTGCGTACGCATCCCATGCGGAGGCCCACTCCTCTCACCGAGGACGACCTCAAGGAGTTCCCTTGGATGCCAGAGGCTACCCGAGCAGCCGATGTCCATATCAACAAGGCTGTGGACCTACAAGAGGACATCTTGAGGCAGTACGACGAGAAGAGGTACGCCTTGGTGCGGGTCGAGCACCTCGACAATGGCAGGAAGAGGCTGTTTCAGCTTTCTGTGGAAGAATCCACTGCCTTGTAGGCCTTCATCAGGGTTCTATTGCTAGCTTGTTAGGGTGTTGCTAAGATGTTTAAAGTCATCACTATGCTTCTAGTGTTATATTGATATCGAATCAATCAGCTACATAGAGGTTAAGATAGTTTTGAATTGTTTGATTTCTCCAGCAAGTGGTGGCGGCATAATTTCAAAGTTGGGTATTCTCAATTCTTATGTCAATTTTCCTTGCTATTGCGAACAGCCGTTGACGCCATATCTTGACGTGCTTAAATTCCAAAAATCTCTACAGTGCCTCTTTTTAATTAGTCACAATCATGCAATTTTCAAAGATGTCTGTCAATGTCCACAGGCACACGCTGCTCCTCTGAAGATGCAACTTATACACAGAATTTGTTTTTGGCTGATATAAAGAGAAAATGACTTGCATTATTTTAAAAAGCTGAAAATATTTTTGTTGACGCTTTTACAAAATACTTGTCAACACACACGAACGCTAGATCGCACAGAAGTCCGGAAACTGAACTCGCCGAACCTCTGTCCTGATCGGTCAGGGGCACCGGTCTGACCGGTGTACGCAGGGGCACAGTGAAAACATACGAACGTCGCCTCGGGAGGGATCCCGTCGGAGATGGCGCGCCTAGGGTTGCTCTGAGGTCGGCAAGGCTACTCAGAACGTCTTTGATCGTCGTTGAGCCAAACAAGGAAAGCACAAGGGTTGGAAAAGCTAGGGTTCGAAGATAAAAGTTGTAGAAAGTAAATGATCGATTGGGTCATCCCTCAACCGGCCGTGGCCCTTTATATTTATAGGGTGGGAAGGTCTTGCCCCGCAAGGAAACCCTTTACAAGTCGAAATTCACTAGGATTCCTCAATTCTACTCGGACTCGAGGTCCACCGGTTAGACCGGTCAAGCCCACCTCAGCCGTCTCAGGACACCGGTCGACGGGTGGCGCCAGCCTGATCAGCTTTGTGCCAATTTTGGGTGCGAACAATTTTCATATTCTCTGAAGTTGCCAATCCCCTTTTAGGTTCGAAATTTAACAAACCCAGTTCAGTAGTATGTTCTAAATCTGCAATAACTTTACGGAGCTGCAAGCGCCCGGATGTCCGTTCCGGGCGCTAGCATCGGACAATCGTCGTCTGGCTGATCCGGGCGATCAGCTGCTGATCCTGCTCGTGCCCTGCCCGAGATGCTTACCCCGTCGAAACCGATGCCCCTCGCCGTTTCACGTGCCCGCATGGTCTCGCACCGACCCCAAGCGGTGACCGCCTTCCATGAGCATCTCACTCACTTTGCTTGCGCCCCAAAAATACACATTTGCAACACAAGATATACACTTGCAACATACAAATGAAACACTTGCAACATGCAGATCAAACACTCCAAACATATTTCTGCAACATGCGGATCAAACACTCAAATATACGCAACATCCACATCAAAACACTACAACATGCATAGACCATGAACACTTGCAACATGGAGATCAAACATTCCAAACATACTCATATAAGAAGTATGCATAGAACACTGATGCAACATACAGATCAAACATATGCAACATCCACATCAAAAACACTGAAACATGCATAGAACACCGACGCAACATCAATTGACCATGACTGTAACATTCAGACAAAATTTGCAACATCCTAAAAAAACTCAAAGCAACACCGCAACATTAGAACATCATACACCGCAACATGCTAAGAACACTGATACAACATCGGGAAGACAACGATAGCAACAAAAAGAAACTCAAAATCAGCACCGAGAGGGAGAGGTGGCGGTCGTGGTCGCTTCCGAGCCACGGCAAGCGACAGCGGCGCCCGACGCCCGACCAGGAGCAGCCTCCGTGCTGCAAGTCCCTCTCCACGGAGCAGAGCTCCTGCATGGTAGGCGACGCGCGGCAGGCTGTGGCGAGCTCCGGCGTTGGGGTTGCGACGAGGTCCAGTCGTGCTTCTCCTCCGGATTTGGCGGCGGTAGCCCAGCCACGGCGGTGGCGGCGTCAACCGAGGCCGCGGGCGGGTGGCGGCGGCGCAGAGAGCCATGGCAGCGGTGGGGCGTCGGCAGGCAGGCGGCCGGCCTCCGAGATCTGGAAGACCTTGTGAAGGAAGAGATAAGGCGGAGCTCGTAGTGGGGCCCGCATTCGATATTTTTCAAGTCTGGAGTCGACAGCCGTATGCGGTGGGGAACGAGTGACGTCTCCGTCCGGAACGAGGGCACGTCTCCGGACGTCCTACCCTAAGTATTATCGACAACTTTATCATCTTCTAATTCAGTCTCTTGCCATGTGTATCTTCAGATTTTATGAAACAGAGTAGCTGTTTCTAAAATGAATGAAATTTATTGTCATCGACCTACTACTGCCGAGCTCGGTAGTAGCCATTAAAATGTCCCAAAAAAGGTTAGGCAAAACGCGGTTCTGACCCAAATAAATTCTTCAAATCAGTACTCCCTCCATACTCATAAAACATGTCGTTTTAGACAAGGTTTTAGTCAAACATTAGGAATATAAATCATGAATAATTTTTAAGTTGTTCAGTTTGAAAATGTGAAAACTACATGAATAGATTTGTCTTGCAAAATACTTTCATAAAAGTATAGTTATGTTAGTTTTAAACAAATTCTTTTATAAAAATAAGAAGTCAAAGTTATGTATTGGAGACCGTGTCGCTGTCCTAAACGACATGTTTTATGAGCATGGAGGGAGTACGCTAACTCCTTGTAACTCTCTGCAACTTGTTTATCCGGAGCTGTAGACTGTAGTCAGAATCTTGCTACCGTGCTGGAAGCCTGCAACTGCAGATGTAGATCGTTCTCTGGTACGGGATATATCTGAACGATCTGAATCTGCTATATATGGATGGACACATCTCAGAACAGCCAAGACTGAATTACAATTATGATCATTTCGAAAGAAGTGCATGCTCATTTCGATTTGTGAAGGAGATAAATTACAATTATGTTCAGTTTGTGGAAGGTTTGTTTTTTTCTTCTCTTTTTGGCCGCAGAAAAAGATGGTGAATCGTGAAACGATCTAGTGATAGAATCAACAGTTCTTCTTTTCTTGAATTGTGAATTCTCTGGAACCTACTGGGAGTAACTTGCTAGACTCCAATCAAACTAAAGATTGGTACGACACCTTTGGAGTCCTGCAGTCTTTCAGAACAAGCATGCAAGTGCCCCTTCAACAGGTAGTTGGTGATGAAATTTTTGTGAACTAAATTGGGCCTATAAAAGCAAAGTTCATCAGACTCAAAATTGTCTTGTATTCTGATCCGACTGAGCCTCCTGCATTGTCGGAAACAGAAGGGGCTACGAAGTACGAACGCGAGTACGCGACGTCTCCGCCGGTCCGCCCTCGCTCGTCTCGTTGTCATATTTGTCAAAGACTCCAAGTCGGAAAAGGAGAGCCTATCTCCTGCTGGCCCTATATAACGACGCCCTAGGCATCGTCTGCCCCGTCACGCGGCTAGGGACTCAGCCGCCGCCGACGAGAGACAGAGACCTCGTGACCACCAAGCCCCTGACGAGCTGAGGTCCCCGTTGCCGTCGCCACCGACAACGAGAGTCCCGAGGCCACCGCTGCGGCGAGGCGATGTCGTCGGAGGCCACCGAGCGGGGAAACAAGGCGGCGGCGGCAGCGAGCGGCTTCGAGCCGGCGAGGCCCAAGCCCATGCCGTTGGGGTGGGTGCAGAGCAGGCCGGAGCCAGTGGTGGTCTCCGACTCTCCGTCGGGACCGAGAGGGTGGAGCAAGATTACATCGAGTACCTGCGTGCGCATCCCTGGCGGAGGCCCACTCCTCTCACCGCGGAGGACATCATGGATTTCCCTTGGATGCCAGAGGCTGCCCGTGTTGGATTGATCTCTCCACCAATGGGCCCAACGGTCCATTGGGCCCTTGACTCGCGTCCGGATCGGGACGCCCACCCGTTAGAAGGCTGGTGGGGCCCTGTCACAGCACTATAAGAGGGAGTGGGGCCACGGGCTCAGTGCAGGTTCGCCGCCGCCACAGTAAACCCCACACTCCTAACCCTAGCCGACCCAGAGGGAGTGCTGAAGCGACGGGATGTCTCACCCACGCCGCCACAGGACCTCGCCGTGGTCACCAACGTCTCTCCACCGAGCCGTCCTCGCCATGGATGGCTCACCGGGACCAAGGTATGATTCACACAGTGTATTCACCCACTCGATCTACTCCTAGTCGATTCGGTGAATCTATCAATGGTATCAGAGCCGTGCTAGGTAGTAGATCTTGTTTTGGGAAAAGGAAATTTCGATTTCAAATCGAATCAGAAAAGGCAACAGGAATCCATCCCGTAACCCTAACCCTAGAAAGAAAAGTTGACAGAGGAGAGTAAGCCCTACCTGGGCTTACCTCGCGGCGTCACCACTGTCGTCGAGCAGGACTCGTCGCGGCGCGGGATGACAGGGTGAGCACGGCTCATGGACATCCATCGCCGTAGACGCCAGGGCGGGGCCAAAGGTATGCGAATCAGCGTTGACGGCGGCGCGCTCACTCTTCGGTGAACGCGCGTGCCGGCGAAGGGGCCGGTGGCGGTGCCAGTCAACACCTTCTTCCGAGCCTCCATGGGTGGCGCAACCCTCTGGATCTCGCCGTGAGCGGGCTAGAGGAGTGTGGGAGGGGAAAGAGACGAGAAAGGGAAGGAGTGGAAGAGCCGGCTGCGGTTTTTGTCGCCAGGCGGCGCCGCTTTTTGCCGTCGCCGGTTGACCGCCGGCCGCGGCGCTCCGACCGCCGCCGCCTGGTGTGTGCGAGAGATCGGGGGAGAAGGAGAAATGGGCTAGGGTTACAAGGGGGCGCCGGCCGCAGGTGGGTTTTGTTCACGCGATATGGGCGGACGACCGTCCGATCATGATCCGCTGCGATCAACGGCTCCTGGCGGTCGGCGCTTGGATGGGCCAAAGTCGGCCCAGGCGGGATAAGGCGCGCGAGCCGCCGCGGCCTGCCGTTCTTCGGCCACGGGCCCAAGAGGGTGCGTGGGAAACGGCAGTGGGCTGCATTCTCTCGCGGGCCGAAAAGGAAAGTGCTGCACAGTATGTTTTGTAAATTATTTTGATGTTTTCAGAAGCATATATGTATGATTTTTTGATGAATTTCATCTAGATTTTGATTTCTACTCAAATTGAACCAACGAGATATTTGTGTAGAGATTGAAATGTTATAGAATGCTTCTGAATAGTATGTTTTTCATGAATTTTATTCATGTTTTCCTCTGCAAAGTTTGAATTGTTACTCCTCTAATTTAATTCGGAAATTAAATTAAAGGAAAAGTTGAGTAGAGAAAATCATAGAAAAAGAAAAGATTATATTATGATGGAATATTTATTTTAAAGTAGAGTATTGGAAAGTTTGTCAAGTTTTGGCAAGTTTGTTAAGGTTTTACCTCTACTCAATTTTGAACCAACGGGATAAATTGTTTAGAAAGTTGACCGGTATAAAGAAAAGTTTAGAAGTGTGATTGCTTCTGAAAAGAAATAAAAGTTTTTTCCGCTGCAAAGTAAAAGTTTTACCCTCTAATTAAATTTAATTAGTGGAGTAGAAACATATTTATTTAAAGTTAATTATGGTATTGTTATTTTCTGACCAACGTTGATGATAACAATATTATAATTAAAATGTGTCTTATATTTAAAGTTAAAATCTCTGATATTTGCATCAAATTGATCAATGTTCAGAGAACTTAGAGATCAAGAAATGTAGTCTTTCATTTCTTGTTTTCTGCTGTACAGTGATACTTATCTCTCAATTAAATTGGAACCAACGAGAAGATTTAATTGAAAGAACAGTTTGGAAAGTTTTCCTGTGGGTTGTATCCACGTTAAAGTTAAAGTCAGCTTCCGCTGTATAAAGTTCAGATAAAAGTTGCATTGGTTTTGATTGCCAATTTTTTGTTCAAAGTTTATGTCTCTACTCAATTATAGATACAGAGGATATTTTAGAAATACTTATGATAAGTATTATTTCTAAATGTAAAGTTCATGATGTTGTCATTTTCTGACCAACGTTGATGATGACAATATTGTGATATGATAGATTAATTCCAATTCAGTTGATGGTGACTTGGAATTAATACTGAGATAAATGTTTTATTCTATTTTCTGCCCAACGGTGATATAGAATAGAACATAAAGTTTTAAAAGCTTCATAAGCTTAAAGTTTGGATTATTATTGAAAATTTTCTCAGAGAAAAGATCTTTATGTTTTCATTCATGAAAGCATTAAGAAAAGTGAGCTGAGCACTTGTGGCTCAAGAGATGACAAAGAAAGAAGGACATAATGTGAGGGACTATGTTCTCTTTAAAAGAATGTCTTTCAAAAGTAAAGTTTCTCGGATATTAATCCAAGAAAAGAGATAGATCATCGAGAGTCTTGAGAAATGTTTTTTTTTTCGTGTACTCTCTATGACAAGGAATTTATTTCCAAGTTCAGTCATCATGATAAAAGTTGCACTAATTCATATGCATGTTTAATTTGACAAATGTCGAATTAAGTATGTGTGTGTTATAGTTTTATTCAGATTTATTTTCTGAATTTTGAATTTGATGATTGAATGCAAGCCAATGTTGGCATGCATGTCCCTTTTTCAGGTTATTACCTGAATGGAGAGGAAAGTTTGTGATACTCTCGCACGACGAGAAAAGATCATAATAATACCCGCATGGCGGGAAAGGCTCTGAGAAAATAACCGCATGATTGGCTAAAGTTGGCATAATGCTTATGTTAGACAATCTTATATGGCGGGAAAAGTTTTGTCAAAGGACTAATCCTGCATGGCGGGAGAAAGATATAATGACTCATGTGCTTATTGTGTATCCCACACAGGGAAAGAGAATTTTTGGAGTAGCTCACATGCTATTCTAATCTTGTATGTACATATCGTACTATAGTCATTGAGCACTTATGAGTTTAAAGAGAATCAAAAGTAATATGCGAACCTAAAGATAAAGAACGATACACAAGCTAGAGTTGCTTGAGTTTTGAAAAGCATTGAAATAAAGAACTCTGTTGAGTTCTTTAAGTGAAATGAGAAAAAAATGTACTCCCATACATGAGTTAAGTAATAGCCTTGTTTTTGTATGATATAATCATGCAGATAAAGGAAGTAATTGAAAGTGTTCTCAAAGTTTCCTCACTGATATTAGTTTTTGAATGGTTTCGAAATTGTGACAAGAAAGTTTTGCCACATTTCGAGGGGGAGAAAAGAGAAAAGGAGAAAATCCCCTATACTTCAAGAAAGTAATGCATTGTATGCATCTAGAGTGTGATCTAAATATGATTGTCTGGGGGAGTACGACAGTCATAAAATGTGATACCCCTAAAGAAATGGATAGCTAAAATCCTGAACTTTTATAAGTTCGATAGGATGATAGCGATGTCACTAAAATGGTGAAAGAACAAACCCAAAATGAGAAAGTTTAAAGATAATCTATTATTTATAATAGATGGAAAGATCTGGGGAGCCATTTAGTTGGCCATCCGGATGAAAGAAAAGGATGATTTGGGAGAGTCATTTTATTGGCAATTCAGATAACAGGAAAATGTTCTTTTATTTCTAACGAGACACATTGTCTTCTTGGAATACGAGAGCAATCAGGGGAGCATGGTGGCTCGAGAAATTGTCTTCGAGGAGAAGTGGGCATATATGCCCACTCTGATGATTCGATAGCTATTTCTCTCTGCACTCGTGACAACAACATGGTAGATGACATGGAACCTGTCCTTCAGGAGCCATTGAAACTTCTTTTTGTGCATGGGAGGCTCTGCAGCCTTATGGTAGATGTACCAAAAGTTGAGGCACACAATGTGCCAAAGGTTGAGGCCTCTAGAAGGTCTCAAAGGGTCAAAAGACTGATGGTTGCAAAGTTTGCAATATAGAAAAGTTCACATTGAGTTTTATTACATCTCATATGTAGAAACCGTAAGAAGCGCTTGTTCGTTGAAAGTGGAACTAATGAATCCCGAGGAAACTTGGGACTCGTAAGTGATTCTCAATGGAGCCAAAACAAGTGGTCTGTAATGGGTCTACAAGTCGTGACGTGACTCCAAAGAGAATATGTGAACACACAAAGCGCATCTTAAATCAAAAGTTTCTGTGCAAAGAGAATGAAAGGACTACAATGAATTTTATGGCACATCATGATCTGAGTTCGATCGAATGAAAGTATTTCATGGCACAATCTAAGGGTTTTGTCATGTAAATAAAAGAGGAAAAGAAATGTTGCTTAAAGAAATCATTTACGAATGATAACATTCAAAGATAAAGTTTTTGGGTTTAAAAGTGAATAAGAGGACAACATTTGAACAATGCTATAGAATGGGAAATTCATTTCCTAATCGTGCATTAATGTGATTGACATCTTGCGTAATAGCAGTATTGTCAATCTATTGTAAAAGGAGAAGAGGTTCTTGTCCTCAAAGTTCAAAGAAAATTCAGCGAGATGAAAGAAAAGGGGTATTAGGACTATCGCAAGAGGCATACTTAGAAAAGTTGCAAAGAAATATAGTATGCATGCGAATAAACCTTCGCCTGTTCTCATTGTCAAGGATAATGATTTTGGGAACTTTTATGTTCCAAGATTCAACATGGAATGGATTAAAGGAATATGGTACCATATGCTTCAGCTGTTGGAAGCCTAATGAATGGAAAAGATAGAACTTACCTTGACATAGTTTGTATATCCGGGTTGTTTTGGCAATGTCCAATCCAGCTATAGATCACTGGAATGGAATTAAGTTTATCAGCCTCATGCTAAGTTGAAAAGATCAAGTGCTCTCAAAGGGTTATGAGTACAAAGATATTTTGTGAAATGGGTAGCGAAATCCACAATTGTCGCTAACTTTCACACTTGGAGTTTTTGTGTGGAAATGCTCCAAAGGGATTAACACAATTGTCATCAATGTGATGCAAAGATGTGATATAGCATGATACGAGGCTGAGGGACAGGCAAAATAGTTAATGGAACCTGTACCCGGAGTTGATAATGGTTGTCAGAATCACCATTAAGGTAGTTCACTCCTATGACAACAAGTCAAGTGTGCAGCCAAACACATTGACACAAAAGTTATATGTTGTAGAGGAGTTAGTCCGGAATCATATTAAAGATATTGCGCATATAAGAGACAAGCAAGTGCTTGAGGATCCTCTTACGAAAAGTATATAACCCAGTGCACTTAGAGAGCACATGTGCAACATGGGTTTATGTCATAGTTTAAGATTCGGATCATAAAGGGCCCAAGTCTAAAGAATTTGTTTTGATGTAGATGTGTATTGTGTAGCTGTTGAATCTATCGAGATTGACGAAACGAGATTGACCGTGATAAACATGCTCTATACAGCGATCTGTAATGGAATGAGAAAGCGATTAAAAGTATATGGTGAGATCAAGGGGAGAATGTTGGATTGATCTCTCACCAATAGCCCAACGGCCCATTGGGCCCTTGACTCAGCGTCCGGATCGGGGCCTTGCCGATAGAAGGCTGGTGGGGCCCTGTCAGCGCACTATAAGAGGGAGTGGGGCCACGGGCTCAGTGCGAGGTTCGCCGCCGCCACGATAAACCCCACACTCCTAACCCTAGCCGACCCAGAGGGAGTGCTGAAGCGACGGGATGTCTCACCCACGCCGCCACAGGACCTCGCCGTGGTCACCAACGTCTCTCCACCGAGCCGTCCTCGCCATGGATGGCTCACCGACCAAGGTATGATTCACAGTGTATTCACCCACTCGATCTACTCCTAGTCGATTCGGTGAATCTATCAGCCCGAGCAACCAATGCCAATATCAACAGGGCCGTGGACCTGCAGGAGGACATCTTGAGGCAGTACGACGAGAAGGGGTACGCTTGGTGCGGTCGAGCACCTCGACAATGGCATGAAGAGGCTGTTTCAGCTTCCTGTGGAAGAAACCACTACCGTGTAGGTCTTCATCAGGGTTCTAGCTAGTTATAGGGTGTTGCTAAGATGCTTAAAGTCGTCACTATGCTTCTAGTGTTATATTGATATCAAATCAATCAGCTAATTGGAGGTTATTAAAGTAGTTTTGAATTGTTTGATTACTCCACCAAGTGGTGGAGGCAGTTTCAAAGTTGGGTATTGCCAATTCAGAAGCCAAGTTTCTCTTCGAAGACATAAAATTCTCTTGCATTGTATCCCAAGTTAAAATATAACAAACTGTTCAAACTGAACACATCTCAAATAAAAATCAAGTTATTTTTAAAGAAATCCTTCAATGTTCGATGATGTCATTGTCCATGACTTGCAAACAAAAATAAATCGTAGCAAATGTTTATCAAGACTACTCGGCTCTTGCGCCGCGGTTAATGAAACTAGCATATGTGTGCCCACTGCTAGTTCCTCAATCAAGCATTTCAAATCACTTGGTTTTGGTTCCATGCATTTTTCAAAGTTGACCACTAGTGTTTCCTATACAATACAAAACTGCAGAAAAAGACATACTGGTCTGAGCAATAGTTTAATTCATCAAATGCACAAGGGAAAGAATCAATTCAATCACTGATTGTTGGAAGTGGTCTCACATAATCAATTTGGTGGATTTGGTGATGAGAAATTAGGCGAGCTGCTTGGGTATAAGAAGAGGATTGAGTTTAGTTTGCTTGGCTCAAACAAAAATCTAAGAATTTTTTTAAACGAACCGACAGGAGAGCTGCCTGTTACGAATCTAACGAATCACACCTCTCTCTCTCTGCTGTAAATGGGACGCTTGCTGATGAAACTCCTCCATTCGTTCAGTTTTCCAAGCCTCCCAAGCCTGACAAATGAAGTGAACCTTGGTAGCTGAGATAACTTACATCAGTTATGAAATTGAACCTTCGTAGCTGAGATAACAATAATCAAGATGTCAGACATCAGTTTAGTTTGATTACGTACTCCACCAACTTGGTGGAGGCAGTTTCAAAGTTGGGTATTGCCAATTCATAAGCCAACTTTCTCTTCGAAGACATAAAATTCCCTTATGGTATCACAAGTTAAAATATAACAAACTGTTCAAACTGAACACATCTCAAATAAAAATCAAGCTATTTTTTTTTAAAAAAAACTAAGCCGGTGGGGCTAAGACCACCCCCACAGTTTTCATTAAGAAGAATAAACCTTTTCCCGATTTAGAAAACCCCCGAACCTCGGTTTCACCGGTGAGGGGATTTTTTTAAAATCAACCCCATAATTCGCTCCAACGAGAAATCGAACCTGGGTGGTTGCGACCATACCTTAGCTCCACTAACCAACTAGGACTAGAGGGCTTTGGTAAAAACTAAGCCGGAAACCTTCTCCCGACTTAGAAAACCCCCGAACCACGGTTTCACCGGCGAGAGGATTTTTTTTAAATCAAGCCCATAATTCGCTCCAACGAGGAATCGAACTTGGGTGGTTGCGACCATACCTCATCTCCACTAACCAACTAGGACTAGAAGAAATCCTTCAATGTTCGATGATGTCATTGTCCATGACTTGCAAACAAAAATAAATCGTAGCAAATGTTTATCGAGACTACTCGGATCTTGCGCAGTGGTTAATGAAACTAGCATATGTGTGCCCACTGCTAGTTCCTCAATCAAGCATTTCAAATCACTTCGTTTTGGTTCCATTTTTCAAAGTTGACCACTAGTGTTTCTAACAATAGAAAATTGGAGAAAAAGACATACTGGACTAAGCAATAGTTTAATTCATCAGATGCACAAGAGAAAGAATCAATTCAATCAATAGTTTAATTCATCAGATGCACAAGGGAAAGAATCAATTCAATCACTGGATTGTTGGAAGTGGTCACTGGTAGGGAGAGGGGCTTTAGTCCCGGTTGGTAAGGGGTATAGGTCTCTCAAGTCCAACTGGGACTAATGATGAGTGACAAAAGCCCCCCCCAGTCCCGGGTGAACCAACCTGGACTAAAGGGGTCCTTTAGTCCCGGATCGTATTACAAACCGAGACTAGGGGGGCACGCCAGCGCCTGCGTCTCTGTTTTTTTTGCTGTTTTCGATTTGAGGTATATTCTAATTGTTGTCTAACCCGTATATATGTTATCGTATTTGCACTTGTATATATGTATACTGTCTATATATATCATATACGCATAGATTAGACTTATATATAAATTAAACCCTATATATCTACATATATAAACTTATAAATGTATATACACATAATAATTTATACACATGAAAATAAATAGTATTTTCTTAAACTAGTATATATACATCAAAACCCCATATAGTATATATACATCAAAATATCATTCAGTTCAAATTTCTAGTCTCAATTAGCTTTCCTCGGAGGTGAGTCGGTCAATTGGATGGTTGTCATAATAATGTTTTCCTTGTGGATTAACCACCTCGTCCATGAGGAATCCCATGAGAGCTTCTTGAATTGCCAAGAGACAATCCTTCTCAATGAGTGCGTCCCTTTTTATAATCCTCTATAATTTGCAAATATGTTGATATAATACACCAAGCAATTAAATATACAAAAAGAGGATAAAAATGATGTATTATTAATAGGTTTATTTTATTTACACTATCATCATCCGTGTTGCCATTGTAATGGTGTATGTGCTCACAGACGTAGTACCCACATAAATTATTTTCTGATTCTTGTCTCAAACACTAAAGTGGAGAGGAGAACATATTACGAAGTACTAGTTCTCGAGTTCTCGAGTTCCCGATCATCTACCTTGGAGTACCGTTGTCTACTGGGCGCATACCCAGATCCTTCATCCGCCCGCTCGTGGAGAAGGTGGCCAGGAAACTACCGACGTGGAAGGGGCCTCTAATGCCGAAAAGTGGACGTTTGGTCCTCACCAAGTCCGTGCTCTCCACCATACCAACGTATATGCTCATGGCAGACCAGCTCCCGGGGTGGGCAATCGAAGATATCGACCGCATCAGATGCAAATTTTTCTGGGCTGGATAGGACACTTCGGTGCGCGGGAAGTGCTTAGTGGCGTGGCCCACTGTTTGCCTACCGACAATACAGGGAGGGCTCGGCGTCCAGAACTTGAAGCTCGCCGGCTATGCACTGCGGACAAGATGGCTTTGGTTCACGCGGATCGACCCAGATCGCGCCTGGGCGGCGCTGCCCATGAAGGTGGAGCCGCAGGTGCAGGATCTATTTGATGCCTCCATCAAGGTGCATGTGGGGAATGGGATGCAATCCTTCTTCTGGAAGGATAGTTGGCTCGACAGGCGATCCATCGCCGATCGGCGCGCCTACTATCGACACGGTGAGTGTTTGGATCGGGAAGTCCCGAGCGATTGGCGGAGGTGCTCATCGACCGGCGATGGGTGCGCAACATTACCGGTGCTCTATCCATCTCAGCGCTTATTGAATACCTACACCTTTGGGACCGCCCGGAAGAGGTGCATCTACAGCCGCAACAAGAGGATATCATCAGGTGGAAATGGACACCTGACGGGCGCTATAGCGCGCGCTCTGCCTATTTGCTAATGCATCACGGCGTCTCCAATTTCCCCGGGGCCAATCTGCTATGGGACTCATGGGCACCACTCCGAGTAAAGCTCTTCTTGTGGTTGGCTTGTAGGCAGCGCATATGGACTGCTGACCGACGCAGAAGACGGGGCCTCGACGCACACGAGAAGTGTCTGTTGTGCGATCAAGAGGAGGAGACGGCGAACCACCTGCTGGTCACCTGTCCACTGGTGAAGGAAATTTGGTGGCATGTCTGCTCCTGGGCGCGATGCATTTGCAGCTTCACGGCTGTGTCTGTCATGGAATGGTGGGAACACTTAGTGCTGGCCCAAGCGCCGCGCCGACGGCAAGGCACCTCCACGTTGATTATGCTAACCTGCTGGCAGATTTGGAAAGAGCGAAACTCCCGCCACTTCGATCACAAGATAGAGTCTGTGGAGGTAGTACTAGGAAAGATCAAGGCGGAGGCCGATCTGTGGATCGCTACCGGTGCCCGCAAGTTAGGAAGTCTGTGTTGCGAGTAGTCCGCATGGGGAACTTGGGTGTGTGTTGTGTTGTAAATTACTCTTTTCCTGCTTAATACAATGATGTGCGGCTCTGTTGTGTATTCGAGGATAAAATTAATGGAAAAATCTTCCTGAACTCAGAACGGAGACCTTTTGGGTTTTGGCCTTTTCGTGACAGAGATCATACACACGAACGGACGGGCCCGAGACGGAGTCCTAGTAGGGTTTCTGACTCGGCCATATAACACGACGCCCTGGTCTTCCTGATCAGATCGATCACGCAGCACCCGATCGACAAACTGACCGGAGCAGGGAACGAAAAGGCGGCAATGGGGCAGGTCGAGCCCAAGCTGGTGGTGGTTGACGCCAAGCCTGCGGCGGCGACGGAGGCGGGGTAGCGGCATCGAGCCGGCGAGGGCGACGGTGCCGGCGAATTACATGGAAATCCTGAAGGTCAGGATGCATGGCTGGGCCCGAGCCGAAGGTGGTTAAGGCTGAAGGAGGATCCCCCGAGGAGGCCCACTGTTCCCCCCAAACACTACTTCAAGAAATTCCCCAAGGTCCGAGATGGTGCTACGTTCTATTGCCAAAATCAACTTGCACATCGATGGGGCGGTGACCGGTGGGCATCAAGGTGGCGTTGTGCGGCCGAGCTGAATGGGTGGCGGCGGCTGCCCTGCTGGGTAAAGTAGGTCACGGTAGGTGATGGATGGGTGGATACTTGTTGGGCTGGGCCAGCAACATTGGGGTCTGGGGTTTCCGGGCTTTTTTTCCTAGGTTGAAAAACGGGATGTTCCGCTTTTGTGTATACAGGATATCTCGAGATAAAAACGGGATAAACAAAAAAGCAATGCGATGGACCAAAATTTGTGCATAGCTTGACTGAGAAGTGAACGCTTAAACAATACGAACGCACCGAAGAGCTGACAGACTCGATATCAACAAAAACATATAGTAACCCACTTTAACAGATAGACAGTTTAGCACCATAACAGAGTAGCATCAAACGTATTATATAGATAGCAGAAAGACACAGCAGACGGCAGGATGACACACTCTTGAACTTAAGGATCGCACAGAAGAGCTGACAGACTCGATATCAATGGAAATATATAGAAACTTAAAGAGTTTAGCACTACAGAAGAGTAACAGATCCACAGTTTAGCACCATAACAGAGTAGCATCAAAGGAACCCTTTCCCAAGGGAAACCTGAATGCCTAGGCAGTGGTTTCCTCCGGCAGAATAAACCACCTCCTCATGCCATTGTCCATGACCCTGATCCCCACCACGGCGTGCCCCTTCTCCTCGTACTGCCTCAAGATGTCCTCCACGTCGATGTGCAAGTTGATTTGTAATCGCCAAGGAAGCATTGATAAAGGTGGATTTGGAGGCAACCTGCAGCATAAGGTTGAAAGCAGTCGAACTCGGTCGGGATAACCTCAATATCATTTTCACTTTCACATTTGAATACGAAACGAAATCAAATTCAGAAAGGTCGGAAGCGGAAACGAAAACGAACTTGCGGGACATCGAAAGACAAATCCATAGAATCTAGTTGAGAGTAACAACATACGAACATGCAAATGCAATCACCAATTCACTATTCTATTCACCAATAAAGCAATCACCCCGATTTTCCTTCAAAAACTAAAATTTTGACCACAACAATTATTTACCATCGGCAGGCCCATCCTGTCGGTCCTTGCTGTAAGTCTCACAATGCATTCTCTTGGAAAAAAGAAAAGAACAGAAAAAACCATCATTATCCTCTCCTGAAGATGCACATGCCTGCGACCTTGGAGCTCAGCTTTGCTTTCTCTGCGCCCCGTGATTAGTCCCGGATTAACAACATTTTCACTATTTATGTGCAGGTATATGTGGAGTTGTGGAATCACGAAGCAGAACGTGTTGCTAGCTAGGTGTCGACGCGTTCCACGGGCCGGCCATGCGTCTCCTTCACCGGTACGGACGAACTGCCGGCGAAAGCTGACGCAACGACGAGATTGCCTGTAGTACGTGTTGGAGCACAGCGCTGCCGCAGTCGAGGTCCGCCGCCGCTGCCGCTGTCACGGCCCACGGGCAGGCGCGGTTCACTCGACCTCCGGCCGGCCTCAGTCCTCCGACATTCCGTGACCGACCTACAGAGTCGAGGTCGCACCGACGCGGCGACTCAACCACGCAAGGGTGGCCGCGGCTGAGGTCTGCTTCCCGATGCCGCCACACGCTCGCGAACCACAGTGTCACGTTCCTGACTCCATGCGTCCCGCCGCAAGCGCCCGACGCTGCTGCGACGCCGCCGCCTGTCATGGATCGATGAACAGACAAGCGCGTGCCGCCGCCGATGGTGCCCCCCGTCTGAGAATTCGCCGACGCAGCGCGGGCGGCCTCTCCGAAATTCCGGCAGGCGGAGCAACGGCTCAACTGTAAGAGCGTGACGCTGCCGGCGATGCCCCTCGGAAGCCGGCGGAGACGCCGCCGGGCGCCGGCGACCTCCAGCGCCAAGTGGCTCCGTCGCCGCTTGCGATAGAGGCAGGAGAACGACCAGGTCAAAGCATAACCTATTAAAATCCATGCTGTTGGGTCCCGATCTGACGGCTAGTAGTGCGCCAGGGCCCAGGGGTGCCCCGACCCTGGACCGAGACCGCCCGCTCAGCGCGCAGGGTTTTTTATACCGCCCGGTATATTTATACCGCTACCCGTGATAACGGTATACCTGGGAGCGGTATAAATGGTACCGCTTCTCGCTCGAATTCAAAATCCAAACCAAAATCGCTTATACAAGCGGTAACCGGTATCAGCGGTATAAAATATTTATACCGCTGCGGTAAGGATTTATACCGCTCGGTAATGAATTAAAACCGGTGCAATGAAAAAGGGTCTCCGGCTTGAAAGAAATGAAAATTTTGGCATGATGTTGGCACAAAGTAGTGTTAAATACCACCCAATCAATAATTTATAGTTATGCATAGAAATACCACACCAAACACAATAATATTAGGCGTGCATAAGTGAGTTGATAGTTCAAATACAAATAATTCGATACAAGTCATACAACACAATAAAAATAATATTAGGTGGCACCTGCAATGGAGCATCGTGATCATTTGAATCTAGTAGAACCACCACCACTTTTCGCATACCACAATAGTTGCATCGCCATCCAAGAGCTAGATTGTCACCATGTTCCATACGGGATCTTTAGATCTGCTCGACATTGTCTACGCATAAATGCCAATATAAACAAAAGACTTACTTAATCGTATACCCAAAGAAAATGTACCTAAATAAAACAAATCCTAACTAAAATTGGATCCTACCACAAATCCTACATTCCTACCACAAATTATCCTACCTAAGGCAACAATTCTATTTCTACCTCTACCTCACATCCTAAATTCCTACCTAAAATCCTAAACCAAAATAAACCTAAATCCTAACACAAATCCTAAATCCTAACACAAATCCTAAAGCCTAAAGCTACACAAATGAAAAAAATTCATACACTGTCTTGCGGTATACCGCTGCGAGGCCAGCAGTATATGCAACTCCATGTGATTACTTAGCCCGCCGAGCGGAAGCTGGCGGATCCGCCATGGGCTGGTTATGACTGCCTCTGGATGCTTCTAGGTCATCCGGTGATTTGGGCTTCATGGGCCTTAACGGGCGGCCCATGAATTTTCTTTTCTTTTTACAACTTCTAAACCTCGAAATAAATACCAAATGCACTCAAATTTGAAAACTTTCAACACCATTAGACTCTACAAATCATGAACTATTTTTGGAGATTTTTATTGATTTTTCATTTTTGAATTCAAATTCAAATTTGAAATTTGGCACCGTTGCTTCTACCGCTCATCCGTTACCGTGCCCAGCGGTAGCAGCGGTAACCGCGGTATACCGCGCGGTAAGAAACGGTAAAAAAAACCCTGACGTTGCCTCGCCGCGGCCCATGGCTTCCAACGGCGGCAGCACTGCACGAGGCGAAAGCAGAGGCCAGGGCAGCGTGTGGCTAGTGGCGCCGGCTAGCAGCCGGTGAGACTCCGTCCGACGAGCGTGGGAGCGTGCATGTCACGAGTCGCGCGCTCGTGCGCCGTCTGATGAGGGGGACCTGCTCGCTCGAGGCGTACACCAGCTTGAAGAGCGGGCTCTCGACGCCGGACCCTGCAGCGCCGTCGCCATTATTGGTGCCGCCAGCGCGTCGTCGCTGAACAGCGACCGCGTCATAAGCGTCTCGGGGCAGTCCGCACGCGCCTCGCCGAAGATGATGGCGCTGAGTACGGGCGCAGGCAGCGAGCACGCGCGCGTCACGGCTGTTATCGGCGACGCGGAGCGCGGCGGAGTCTGAGGAGCAGATGTGGAAGCAGACCGTCGTCCGATGCACGGAGCTGCGGAGTCCAAGCAGCGACGCCAGCCCGAGGTCCGCGCCGGCGCCGGGTATGTACGCGTCCGAGTTGGTGGCGAAGACAAGGTGGGTGATGACGTGACGTCGCCTGCCGGGAGGTCCGACTCGACGACGGCTTTCGTCGCGCGCGCGGCCGCCGTGAGCTCTGGGCTGTGGCACCGGGAGGCGCGGACGTACGCTAGAATGCCCTGGCCAATGGCGAGCGACGGCAGGCGGCAGGCCGCCATCGATGAACTTCCGGGTGCTCTTGGACTCTCGGTGTCAGTCGACGTACTCATCACGTGGCACACAGCTCGCCGGCGTTACCCGTGCCAATGGGCGAGCATGGCTGCGCGCTGCGTTTGCCGAGCCGCCTTGTCGAGGTTGCAGCTCGCTCGTTCCATGGCATCCACGATCCCGCCATGTCGTCGGCTTGCTGCGGCGCCATGGCGTTCGCGTGCGTACCCGATTGTGTTCATGGCAATTATTGGAGCTCCTGAACAACCCATCCCCTCGCGTGTACATGTGACGACAGTTCTGCACGGAGATGGAGCAGCCCAATGAGCGAGGTTTGGACGACCCCGTGGGCGTGTTCACGTCGCCGACCGGGGGCAGAGCCTGCCGCCGCGCGCAGCGGTGGCACATCGATCGAGTGCAGCAGCAAGCTCGATCATCCCTTATTCCCTTCTCTTGGAGATCTGACATTCACCGGCATGGTTCTCGAGCTAGCCACGGCAGAGCAGCCGACGAGGTTCGACTTCATGATCAATCCTCTCCGAAATGGCAGGTGACACAGAGGCGCCGGTTCTCCCTCTCGGCATTTCGGCAACGAGCTTCGACTTCTTTCACATTGCACTCGAAATAAAAACTGAAATTTCCTCGTCTAGTAGCTGGTGGTGCTGCCATGTGCACATGGTATCTACCAACTGATCTGGGGGCGTGCTCCGTTGTACGATGCTGCTGCCAAATTAACACATGGGCCTTGATGCAGTCGAGAGCCTAACTTGGTGGATCTTGCCGTCTTCGGAGCTATCCGGTACGTACTCGAGAGAAGGAAAAGGACATGGTTCTCTTGAGAATACTGAATCTGGTGACTCGTGCCGACTTGCATGGAAGATGCAGTTGGGTACTTGGGTTGCGTGTCGTCGTCGTCTTGGAGAGCCATCAACGATTCAGCAGTGGTTAATTTACAATGAAACTGACAAACCGACCTTCTTGAAAGTGGAAACTGGCAGCCGAAGATATTCAAAGTTCACCAAACTTCAGTGTGTGCAAAGCTCTGCCATGAACGAGCTAGTGCTAGCACGAGTGCAGTTTATTTGTTCCTATTCCAAGTAATTACATAGTCTGACATTTTATACACCATAAGCGTCGATATGTCCGAGTGGTTAAGGAGACAGACTTGAAATCTGTTGGGCTACGCCCGCGCAGGTTCGAACCCTGCTGTCGACGGCAAATTGCTCGATGCCATTGTTTTTTTTTTTTTTTTGCTTATCAAATATCAAAGTTCACCAAACTAGCTAAAATCGAATCGTCGTTCATTTGCTCCAGCAATCAGCACTGCTCACCCACCAAAATAATGCAAGACTAACTGCAGTGGTAGCCTGGATAAGGTCCTGGACACTAAATGTAGAGGATTTTGACAAAAACAATCAGTGCAGCGGTAGCCTGCAAAACAACCGCTATTTTCCAGGTACTGCCGTCGCTCCGCCAAATTTCCGGGGCCTGGCTGGAGTCCTCCGCTCCATTCTCCGCCCCACGAGGCGTCGCCCGCTCGCGCTTGGCCGCCGAGGGAACAGGTGGGGAAGAACACGAGCTCCCCGCGCGAGGGGGCCGCCGCCGGCCCCGGCGCCGCACACGCGCTCCCCACGCTGGCGCCGTCCACCGCCGCGTCATCCTTCCTCGCAAATGACAGCAGGCTAGCAACGGAGGGGAGGCGGACCATCGCTGGAGCGCTTGATGGCTGCCACGGGCGACGCGGAGCTCGATGCATCCAGAGGCACGAGCACGGCGGGAGAGGTGGCAGGCCATCAATAGCGGACCTGGAACGCCACCCACCTGCCAAGAACAGGGCTCTGGCCGAGCCAACGGCAACCACGGCGGCGAGACCAAGAGTGCCATCTTCGGCTTCCTGCGGTTGAAGAAACGCCATCTCGCCTAGTTCCCCACTGCGCGCGGAGAGAGGAAGGCGAGGCCGCCGGCGCGGAAATGCACAGCTCCTCCATGGCCACCTCCGTCGCCGTCGTTGGCCACTTACCGCTCTTGCTCTCGCACCAGAACTTCGGCTGCGGCGCCGGCACCGCGCCCGCGCCGCCCTCCTCCTGTGCGCCGTCGCTAGTGTTCTCCAAGAGCAATAGCTCCACCAATGCCGCGGCGGAGGAGATGGCCAGCATCACGGAGGACCTCATGACCCCCGCAAATGGAGATGCCGCGGGGCAGGGGGAGATGACGGCGCCGCCGAGGGCCTCCCGTCCGGGCCTTGATGGCCAAGACTGTGGCCCCGCTGGAGACGCGACGGTGGCCGCCTCCGCCTCCCCTTCCTTGGGCGGCGCGACATCGACAGGCGGACATGGGGTGGGGGTTTGCGCACCATCCAAGATTGCGCGGTGGTGAGAGAAGAGGAGGTGTGCGGCAGTGGCGGAGGAGGATGACCGCGGCGGTGGCGGCGAGCTTGAGCGCGCCGGAGACAAGGCCGACGGGGCGAGCTCTTGGTCTCCCGCGTACAGGCTACCGCGCTGCCTATGATTGGGAGGAGGAAGGAAGGACGGGAGGCGGTGGAGGGCGGCCAGCGCGGGCTCCTCCGGCGGGACGAGGCCGCCTCTCGTTTCGCGCAGGAGGGCGGCGCCCGCAGGAACCAGCGGTGCGGCAGGGCCGGTGGCGCCCACGTAGGTGGATTGGTGGTGAAAAGGTGGGGGTCCGTTGGGACTCAAGGTGAGGATAAGATTTCGAGAGAAAAAAAATGACATGTGGGACCCATAAATAGAGGATGGGAATAGAGGACATCCCTGCAGCACTTTAGGGGTTAAATTTTTTATAAGACCCTCCAAATATTCATTTAGAGGGTGATTTTTAGAGGCTATCGCTACGGATAGCCTTAGTGGAGACATGGGCGGCTCCGCGCAGTCTGTCCCTGCTGGTTATCTGTTTACACCACTGTCATCCTTCTCCCTTTCCACCTTCTGCTCCTCGGAAGGAGGGATTCATCTCTAAGGGTCCCTTTGGGAGCCCAAAATCCCCCAGGGATCCCCCACTTTTCCCCGGGCTGGCCCACCTCGTCAATTTTGGTCTCAGGTCAAATCTTCCTAGCGTTTGGCAGCCCATGAACCCAGGACGCCGCAACCCTAGCCTCCCTTTTTACACGTGCTGATCCTTCCCCACCTCCAGACTCCTAGCGCCGCGCCTGTCCTTCCTCGTACCGCGTCCCACCACGCGCTGCCGTCCCCCGCCCACTCCACCACTGTCACTGCCGCCGCTCCACCACGCGCGCCTCCCCGTCCGCTTCACCACCTGCGCCGCTGCCAATCTCGACTCCAGGCGCCGTAACCCGGGACTCGAGGGAGCGAGGGAGATAGGAGGGACCCTCGAAGCCTTCTTCCGCTCCGCCGGCCCGCCTCTCCGACCAGGAGTTGTTCCTCACTTGACATGTGGAAGTCTTGCAAGCTCAGGAGTTGTTATTTTTGTTTACAACTTTACTGATTTTGACAAACAGGTTAGTGAAAGAGCAGGCTGCGATTTGTGCATTATTTGAGTCCAGGTGCTAGTTCAGTTCATAGTTCATAGTTCCTAGTTCATGTTATCAATTTGAGCAGTTTCAGTTCATGTGTTTCATTTCCCGAATGAAGCTGATTATAATCGCCATATCTCGTTGTAATGCTACGGTTCTTGCATCATGTCCCTTTGATATCCCTTGCTATCATGCAACATAGTTCATTTGCATTTTAGGTATCCCCATGTAACAATCATGCTAGCAGCAGTTACCCTTAACTATATTATATCTGTATACAGTTAATAATCAGATGTATATTTGTATATTATATCTGTAAATAGTTAATAACATTATATCTGCATATTAGATAATGGAGACTTCGGAGGATGACCTTAGGAAATTTATGTTAGACTAGGAGGAAGAGGATGATGAATTATTTCTAGTTCTGGTCTCTGCATTTCAATTGTGTCTATATGATGATTGCAATCCTTATTCTAACCAACAACTTTTAAGTTATAGCACTCTTGCACATAATTGGTGGCTTCCTCATTTTCCAACTAAATTGTGAAATATACATTTACATGTTTGGTTTGTGTAGTATGAACATTTGAACATAGTATAAAATCTGATATATCGAACATCTAGTCAGGTACTGTTTCCTTTCTATTATGCCAATATGATCATTCCGAATTCATGTCCTTATTGTCCAGTTGTACATAAATAAGGCTTGCTATTCTTTGTAATGTCGGTTTATCCATCATATGCCTATTGATGTCACATTAGTAAGTTATTGTAGTATTACAATCCTGCATGGTACACCTAATTTTGAGAAAGTGTAGTGGGTTTTCTTTCTAGAATCATTATCTTGTGTTTTTCAGCCATGGCAGGAGCTTTCTACATATTTTTGTGATGGAGCTTTCTACATCCAAGTGAGCAGGAGTCATAATTTGTGAGCTATGCAGAGTACTTGTAGCAAGGTCTGGATTTGGGAGCTGACATGTGGCTCTAGAGTGCAAAGTATTGTCATAAATTAAACTTGTCTTATTTTTTAGATGTCTCTGGTCTAAATTTCTGTAAATTAAACATTGTACCTTATGTGCTGGTCTAAATTTTTGGATGTCGAAGACTATAGATGCTTAAATGACCAAAGGCTTGTAACTTTTTGTCAATGCATGATCCGGATGTAATATGCCGAATGTAATTCCTTTGTGATGTGACTTTGGTTTGTGGCTTATTTATATGGATTTTTGAGGTGTTAGATTAGCATCTGTGACTGATGTTGCCTATTGATTTTTATACATATGTTAGGATCTTATTTGTTAAATGGATTTTTTTAAGTTTTCCTGAAATTTTGAGTTTTCATATTAGTTTTATTGGTGCAGATAGTAGAATATCTTGATTTGATGGAGGGATGTGTATGGCTCATTGTCCCTAGAGTCTCCAAACAGCCCAAGGTGGAGGCGGGCTTTCCTCCCCCTGCGTGGGGAGGGATATGTATGGCGTAGGGACTTCCCTGTGGGGAATGTGCTGCACAGGGCTTGCCCCCGACCCCTGCCAAATGAGGCCTAATATTAGATTGAGTCATTTATAGGGTTTCAGTTTCTCTATATCGTGATTTGTGGTATTGGAGATTTGTTTCCTTCTTCTCCTTTTTATAGTAATAGCGAGGAGATAAGGTGGATCTTGTCTATCCATAGCGACCCCCACGATGATGATGGCGCCAACTACAGCATCAACAATTTTCTTGGTATGTCAACATGGACAATTAGGTTTTCGGATGGCGGCATCGAGGCAGAGATGATGCCGTCATTGTTCAGCCTCTTCTCTGTTTTGTATTGGTTATATCCAACCACGATGAAAGGCTATGGAGATTATTTCTACCCCTCATGCTAATGTTGATAAGTCTCGGTCTAGATAGATTGGGATCGGGTCTATTTGGGTAGATTGGGATCAGTCTCTTTTCTTCATCGGTGGCAGAAAACAGGAAGAAGAAAGACGCAATAAGGAAGAAGAATATTGTGCTCATTCCGACCTCTGGGGATGTTGGTTGTCGTTCTTTGGACGCTTGTTCTCAGCCTACTTGTTGAGTGTATGTATGTACGACCTTCTATAAAATAAAATACTAAAATAAAAAGCTCCAGCAACTACAACTAGCTATACTAGTGAAGAAATCAGGAGCAGCCGCCGCGAGCCACCGCACGCCCGGCCTCCTCCGCCGATGACATCCAATGCCAATTGATGAATCCGACACATACATCATTGGCAGTTGATGAATCAACAATGTGATCGATCCACTACCTTCAGTAATGAATCTGCTCTAGCTCCAAATTGATGAAACTTGAACTTTAATAATGTTAATTTCAAAAAAGAACTTTAATAATGCACGGTAGAAAATACAAGTGGGTGGCCTAATTGCATTTTTTTAGATCAGTTGAATGATCGTTACATTGATTTCCCATTTTAGTTCATTTCTCCTATCGAAGCCAGCAGTGGCGAAGCCAGATTATGAGCTAAGGGGGGCTCATTCACCTTTACTTCTTCTTCCTCTTCTAAACATGTGATAAAAATTGTTGGAGGGACTTGGTGGGGCTTAATGGAGTTTCCAACGGTAGGGGGACTTGAGCCCCGACCGCCCCACCGCTTGCTCAGCCCTGGAAGCCAGCAATGGCAGCTGAGGGTCAGCCAGTAGCTTGATTCAGACATGCAAGCAGAGAGCAGAATGGTGTTGTTCGTGAGTTACCACAGCTCGCTAGAAGGCTGTTTCATAGTGGCAATTAGTGCAGTATGGCGCAACCAACCACCGGCCTGTGCTGATTATTATCTAGTTGCTTGAATTGTAATTCTTTTAAGTAATTACTTCCTCTGTCTCAAATTACTTGTCGTTGTTAATTTTTTATCACAACATTTGATCGTCCATCTTATTAAAAAAAGTAGTGCAAATATGCAAAATGTCAAGTTATACTTAAATTATATTTGATGCTGAAGTGAGTCACAACCAAAATAAAATGATGTCAACATAATTTTTTAAATAAGATGAATGATCAAATGTTGTGATCAAGTAATTTAGGACGGAGGAAGTAATAATAAAACTCTCTTTGTTGCAAAAAAAAGTGTGTTAGAAGATTATATTTGATGATGCCATGGTTACTGAAATTTTCTCGTCTCTGACGACGCATGGTTTTGTTGCTTCTTTCGACGTGCTCGTTGTCCTTCAGACCTTTGTGGTGCAGGAAAAGAAAATTCAGTTTGACAGAGGTGTGTTGCTGCCATGTGCCCATGGTATCTAACAACCGATCGGATGAGCGTGCGCGGTTCGCTGTACGATGCTGCTGCCAAAATTAACACATGGGCCTTGATGCAGTCGAGAGCCTAACTTGGCGGATCTTGCCGATTGCCGTCATGGGACCTATCTGGTACTCGAGAGAAGGAAAAGGACATGGTTAAGAATACTGAATCTGGTGACTCGTGCCGACTGCATCATGTGCATGCAAAGATGCAATTCGGTGTCTTCGTCTTGGAGAACCATCAAACGATTCAGCAGAGAGGTCGATCGATTTACAATGAGAAACTGACAAACTTTCCTGAAAGAAATCGGTGTGGAAACGTAACTCTGTCAGCCCAAAGCTACTCAACAAGTTCACAAAAATTCAGTGTGCGCAAAGCGCTGCCATATGCACGAGTTCAGTGGCCGTGGTTGTATTATATTGTATGGTCTGATGGCAAATCGCACGGACGGAGACACCGTTTTTTGAATCTTTTGAAATATCGCTCTTTAACAAAATCTAGCTAATTAAATCAATTCGTCGTTCATTTGTTCCAGCAATAATCAGCATGACTGCTCACCCACCAAAATAATGCAACCGATCGATTGATTAAAAGCTAGGGGTACCAAATTTTCAACGAACACATCGTTGATTCGCCTGCAACCACCGAAAGAATGCCATCATCTATCATAGACGTGTCAACACTTGGCTTTAATTAATACTCCCATCAATCATTATCATGTCTCCAGTCTCCTCCCAGTTCAGATCGACGCTCCCAAATCCCACTGACTCGGATCGATTGAGTAAAATTTTGGCACGTCTCTTTCCGCCAAACCACCAACCATTCCACCACTGATTTCAATTCCACTTCTTTTGCACAAATCTACTACAAAAATCATCTTCTTTTACATTCATTCACCAAACTAGCTAATTAAGGGTAGCACTAGCAGAGGCAGGAAATAAAATTTAAAAAAAAACTCAAGCAACTACAACTAGCAGCTACTAGTGACGAAATCATCAGGAGCTAGCAGCCGCCGGCCAGCCAGCCAGGAGCGAGCTCCGCGCTCCTCCGCCGCCGATGACATCAAATCACATGACGGCGCAGGCGTTGGGGTTCTCGTCGCTGAAGGCGTTGCCGTACCTGACCTCGGTGGACGACGCCCTTGCGAGCGGCGCGGCGGTGGGGTCGGCGACGACGTTGCGGACGTACCCTGGCGGCGCCTTCTTGTCGTATGCCCCGGGGGCGTAGGGGTGCGCCACCACGTCGTAGGGCACGTACGGCCACGGCTCGACGCGCTTGCCCGTCTTGTAGGCGACGCGGCGCATGACCTTGCCGGCGTCCACGTACCCCGTCACCGTCACCTTGTGCTGCCGCGCCGCCACGTCCACGGAGCTCACGCCCTCCATGCCCTCCAGCGCCTTCCGCACCTTGCGCTCGCAGCCGTCGCAGTCGATCAGCACCTTCATCTCCACCGTCTGCCAGGATATATATATGTAAATCTGTGTTCTTCTCTGTTCCGGAGCAAGGAAGAGATGGGGGATGGAGGATGGAAGAAGGTTGGTTGGTTGGTTACCTGGAACTGCTTGCGCTTCTTGAGGTGGCGGCGGGTTCGGGGCAGCGTGCAGTACTCGGAGACGACGTCGACGATGCCCATGGCGGCGAGTTGGAGAGCAACCTGCCGAGGAGATTTCTGGAGAGGAAGAAAGAGGAACGGATCGCTCTGGTGTTCTGCTCTGCTGTGGTGTGTCTGTGTGAGAGGTAGGAGGAGGTGGAGGCTTGTGATTGTCTGATTGATATAGGCGTCGTTGGGAGCGGGCGGCGTCCAGTGCGGGAGCGACACGTGTGCGCGGGTCCCCCACTGAGATTTTTCCTCCCCGCTCCCCTTTGTCCTTGTGTGTACAAGCAGAGCAGATGCAGAAAGGGGACCACCGATGGCCAACCGTCGGCATGCATGGCCCTCGCCACACCTCACCGCCGGCGGTCAGCCTGGGGCCGCGGTCGCCGAGCTGCCGTCGCATGCAGTGCGGTGATGCAGCTTGCTCTGTGCTGTGCGTGAGCGAGGAAGAGGATAAGGTCGCGGCAGCGGCACTGTGGCCTGTGGGGGCCAGGGCAGGTGGCGACGTGCCTGTACTGCTCGCCTCGCCTCGCCTACTCCTCCCGGCTTGTGGACTCCCGTTACATAAACGAGAAATGAAAACCGCTTAAAATTCGGTAGAAATTCATACAAGATGTACAGACAGTTTTGAACCACCACAGTTTAAAATCCCAAGCATGATTTCCGTTTTGCTTTGTACAGGTGAATTTCCCATCATTAAATCTAGCCCAATATCCCGTGCGCATATATAAACTCACATTTTCATGAAACCTAACTGGTCCGTTCTTCTTCCACTCAGAGCGACTCGCGAGCGGATGGCAGGAATCAACAAGAAGATGAAGGTTCCACGAAACCATCTCTGTATGCGCGGAGGTGCTGGTGAAGCATCCATCTACTCCACGTGAGGCAAGATCTGGGCATCCTGATTCTGTTGATGTGGGGACTCGTGGAGGTTCCGGCAAGGCAAGTCATCCATCGACTAGCAGAGTAGCAGTGCATAGCATAGTCATCTCGTTCTTGATCTTTTAGCTTTAGCTTTTGATCTGAGACTACTTGTTTCTCTGTACGTGCTATTGTAAATATGCATAATCAAGTACTGGATTGGAGTTTTGGACCACCAAGCAATATTCCTCTTCCGTGATTGTGTGATTGTTTTGAGTCTAAATATTTCAATCTCCTTAAACCACCAAGAACACGTACTGCTAATTTGCATCAATTTTGCACAAATCGGATCTATACTAGCTAGGGTAGCACTAGCAGGCAGGAGCTTTGTAGCCCCGATAAGCAACTAGCAGCTAGTTGGGGATCGAAATCACGGGGAGCTAGCAGCCGCCGCCACGGCCGGGCCTGCATGCGGCATGGGCACGTGTGGGTGGATCACCGCCGCCGCAGGAACGATGTGACCTCACCTCACATGACCTCCTGGCTGTTGGCAAGCTTGGGGCAGTTCGTCGCGGGCCGCGGGTGCGCGTACCTGAACCTCGGTGCAAGCCTGCCGAGCGCGCCGGCGACGGCGACGAAGCTGCCAAACCGGCGGCGCCTTCTTGTCAGTTTACGCCCCGGTGCGTAGGGGTGCAAGCGCGTGACGACGGTCACGCGCTTGCTTGCTAGCCATGTGTAGTGCCAAATTAAAGTTTCCTCTCTGCGGCAGCGACCTCACTTCACTTTGGCTCAAGACTCCACGGAAGAAGTTGACGGTTCTGCTTTTGTAACCATTCCAAAGAGCCAATTTCAAGTCTGCATCGATATATATGTAAATCTGTGTTTTTTTTTAAAAAATTGGAAGAGATTTCTGCCGTCTGAAATTACCATTCGTTATGACTTTTCTAGTGAATGCATCTAGAAAATCTAGAGGTCCCCTTGGTTCGGGGCAGCGTGCAGTACTCGGAGACGACGTTTCGGATGTGATAAATGAATCAGTGCGGCGAGCAACCTGACGCCATCTTGGGACAGTGAAAGAGGAACGGAAGTGTTGAACCGATGGCAGGCAGTGTGTGTGTAATCATACTGGAGGAGGTGGTTTGTGATTCGCGGAAGGCGCGTTGGGAGATGGGTTGGGCGGAGCGACACGCGTCCAGCTGAGATTTTTCCTCCCGCTCCACTTGTCCTTGTGTGTACAAGCGGCAGATGCAGAAAGGGGACCACCGATGGCCAACCGTCGGCATGATGGCTCGCCAGTCCTCCCGCCGGCGGTCAGCTTGGGGCTGCGGTCGGTGCTCATGACGTCACGGCGGTGATGCAGCTTGCTCTGGGGTGGAATGATGCATAAGAGGATAACCTCTGGGACGCGGAGTTGACAATACCAGCTACAGTGACCTCGCAACTCGCCTAACTACCCCAAGCAACAACACAAATGTGGACTAACACGTCTGAAACTGCAGAAACAAGGATACCAAGACAACATCACCGAAGTCTCAACCAAGATGTACAGACAGTTTTGAACGAGAGCTATGCAAGACGATGATTTCCAAGGGCGACATCAGGCCGTGGTTATTGTCCGCTGGGGTTACGCGAATAAGCAGACCACGTCTTCGGCCTGCAGGACGAAATGGAAAGGAGGCAACAATGCCTCAAGTGGATCACCGGCCGCAGGAACGGGTGTGACCTCAACTACCTGGCTGTTGGTCAATGCTTTCGTGAAGCCCCAAATCCATCTTCTGAACCTGCAATCGACGACCAAGTCGGCGAGAGAAGCCAAAAGTGGAGAAAACATCACAATCCATGGTGATGACTTGACGATAACAATCGCTGACCGCTTCCAAGACAACCACGAGCACCAAGACAACTAGGGGAGTGGAAGAGCTACACTCATTGGGCAGCTCAAGCCTCACAAACACAGTGGTCAAGCATCCGCTTTTGTAACCCAGTGGCTACATCCACTCGAAGAAGCCTCACACCTCAAAGAGACTTCCAGTCGGATTGGGACATCGAAAGTCTTCTTTTTTAAAAAATTGAACATTTCTGCCGTCTGAAATTACCATTCGTTATGACTTTTTCAAGTGAATGCATCAAAAGGACCAGTTCGCTCCTTGTACATTTTTATCGGTACTAGTATTTCGGTTAGTGTCTCCAAATGAATCAGTGCGGCGACGACCTGACGCCATCTTGGTCGGATCAAAGGAAATTGAAGTGTTGAACCGATGGCAGGCAGGCAGGTGCTTGCACATCACGGTTGGTTGCGCGGATTCGCCGGAAGGCGCGATCTGCGGCGTCACGCACAAACCGCGTCACGATGGAGCCCCTTCCGCCGCCGGTATCTCACTTGCGGCCGCTCAATGACTCAGTGGCGTGATCTGGCGGCGGCCGGACGGGAGAGGATGAGAAGCGCCGGCGGCCAGCGCCGAGAGGCCGCCCGAGTCACGGACGACGCGGAGCTCTGTCTCGCCACCTCCGAGACAGCAGTCTCGCAATCGACGTACCAATATCTACCATCGATTCCCACCGTACACGTGCGGATGTAGGGTGCTCTATTGTAAAAATCTGAACACGTCGTCGCAACTCAGGTGTGTGTCACGGATAGATCACAGTGCGTCACGTCCCGCCACAGTTTTCGATCTGGGGCCACACGGACACGGCGCAGCCGACCGCTGAAAGACCCGCACTGCGGCGACAGTGACCGCGCTCCGCCGCATCGTTCGTTTCTACGGAGCAGTTGGCGCCATCACAGTCAGTCTGGCCATCTCAAATTTCGCCGCCGCTACTTCCTTCCCTTCCCTTTCCCTTTGCTCGGCGGCGGCGACACAACTCCATCCGGCCTGCACGGCTCGGCGGGGGCTCGTACCTATCCACGGCGGTGAAGTGCAAGCCCAACTCGAGCGGCGGTGATCGATCGATGTGGCTGAGGTGAGCTGAGCGCCTGAGCCGGTGAGCGCGCGGTGACCTGCACCCACTGAGCCGGTGAGCGTGTCAGTGCGATCGATGATACCCAAGTCACGCGGCGACGGCAACCGCCGCGGAGGAGTCGTCTCGACGGAGCAGCTGGCGCCATCAAGCCAGCGCATGACAAATTTCGCCGCCGCTTCCTCGGTGACTCTGCTGACTCATCATCATCAGTCAGTATAGCACGGGCACACGGCACGGCACGGCTCGTGCCCGTCCATCATCATCCATGGCCATGTGTGCGGCGGTGGCGCCCGAACCTGACTCGACCGTGACCATGTACGTGGCCTGACACGTGCACCACTAACTTTTTTTCTGCTGACTGACGGGCAGGACGGCCGGTCACCAACCAAAGCCGTAGCCGACCTTCTCCCATGATGTGCATAGTCCCATCTACGGCCCATGTGCCTTCCACGTGGGTGCTTGTGAATAGCGGAGATCGAACGCGGCACCGTGCCTATGAGACTTGCCTCAAACAAGACACAAACCCATGCGACCAGGGCGAATCTAGGGGTGGTTTGGTTTGTGGGTGCTGCACCCACAAAAATTTGAAAAGTCACTATTAAAGACAAAATTTTACCATGTTAGTAGATTAAAAATCTTCACATCTACGAGAAAATGCACCACCTCTAATAACTGGTCTAGCTTCGCCCGGAACTGCAATTGACTTTCATGATGCTACTAGTAGAAATTTTAGAAACCTTTATAGACATTTTCACTTGTTTTGAATTTTTTATTCAGACTTTTTGCGTTCCAATCCATCTCTAGGGTTTTTATCTGAATTTTTAGAAACTTAGGTATTTTTTCTGATTTAATTATCTTATTAAGTAATTAAAATATTTATTTTTAATTAGAAATGACAAAACTGCCAACGGAAACCGCTTATAACCAAGGTATAGAGGTAAATTGAAAGGTTTTAAAAGTTAAGAGAGGATGTTGTCTAAGCGCGCAGTTCCCACATCCGGCCCAAAAGCCCAAAAACCTAAGTTGAATTAATACACGGAACAGGAACGCCTCATTAACAAAACATGGAGAGACACCAAAACAATCCCGCTACTAGCAACAATCTGTTCCTCTTCTTCCATAACCAGCGGAGGCATGGGGGAGGGGCTCGAGCCCCCCTCATGGCTCGCCACGTACCTCCTGGAGCCTCTTTTCAAATTTTACTCATGTATACAAGTAGAAGGGGTTGAAAAAAATACACGAGACGTATTTTGGTGTATTGGGCCAACAATTTCACCTAAGCCCAAACTTCAAAGCGCAACAAAGAAAAAAAATCCTATCCGGCCAACAATTCTGTCCGGTCTCCCTGCCGCCTCACGTCTCGCTTCCTCGTAGTCTCTCACGTCGCCCAACCCAAAGTCCCCAATCCTCTCTTCGTCACCCCAAGCCCCAACCCTAATCCTCTCTTCGACTCTCACGGTCTCCTTCCGTCTGCACCTCTCCGGTTGGCGGCCCCGCCCTCCGATCTCGGGTGGTGCGGGGCGGCAGGTGGGCGCCGGCGGGAAGCCCGCACGCCGCAGGCCGCGACGGTGCAACACTCGGGGGTGAGCCGCGAGCGCCGAGCAGCAAGACGTCAGGCGGCCACAAGCCCACGAGCATAACTATGTAAAACTATTTTAAATGGTTATGTTTTACTTATGATGTATTTTATGAGTTTCATCGTTCATCGATGTTTCAATATATATAACTATATAAGACTATTTAAAACTGTTATATTTGCTATTTTGAGAGGTCATAGTGGTGTTATGTCGATATGGCTTTATAGTTTAGCCCCTCCTAAATTTTTCCTGGCTCCGTCCCTGTCCATAACACAAGTTTGATTCCAAGTCTTTGTACTCCAACCCAACCACACAGCTTCCACAAAGTTAATGTTTCCATGATCCATCCCATTTCCTCTTCCTCTTGAAACCAACTCCAAAGCTGCCAACAACCAACCGGTCGTGACGCAGCACCAACCACATGACGATTTGGATACGACCAGGCAGCATTCTCATATCCACACCACTGACTCACTCCAGTGAAGGTATTGCCTTCACTGGCCTTCCTAATAGTTTCCATATAATACTCTTCCTGATCATTCACTTCCAGTACTCCTCCAAGTTGCCTGCTGCATGCCCCTGCATTTCCATGTCGCGGAAAATCCACCTGTGAACCTCAAAAGTACCCACTCCACGTGTTTTGCATCAGCCGCGGCTATACTCATCGACAAAGGTGTGGCTCCATTAGGTAGCCAGAGCCATCCTGCCAGGGGTTGTTCCTCCTGGGCTCTGCGTTCTACCATCCGCAGATTTACCTGCCAAGAAGAAATGGCAAGGAAAAAAGAAATGATAGTTTTACTACCAGCCTTGTAATGTCTCACACAGAAAGGAAACTGCGGATCCGGAGGAGCTAGCTAGTGATGGATGCGTGGATTTAAGAAACTACAAATTAATTTGCTTCTGTTCAACTATCTACTCAACTAAAATTGTGCGTCGGTATTTTTTTCTCACCTCGTTTATCCGTCCGCCTCCTGCTACGCCACAGTAACCGGATAGGGGTGCCTGGGAATCCAGCATCCGACCGGAGTTTCTTTTCCATGTAGCGGCGGTACATGTCAGAGAAGAGCTTTGCGTCGTTTACGAATAGAACAAATGTTGGTGGACCGACGGCAGCCTACAGATGACCAAATAAATCCCCTTAAGACGCGAAAGAATGCAAAGGGAGTTTCATATACATTAGCTTCGAAACAAATTTCATGGCATAAAGTTTTTTGAAGTGCACTTGCTTATGGTTATATTAACCAGATACATAGGATCAAATCAGAATTATTTAACAGAAATTCCATATATTCTATCTGAAGATAACAACTCCTATAAATGCTATCAGGCTACCACACATTGACCCCCTTCCAGTGCCGCTCCATTTTAAATGCTTGCTGTTATTTGCCACAACCCAACTCAGGATACTAGATAGAAAATGAAAATGTCACAACAAGGGACACTCCAGTGGTGGGGCTGTGGTGGTCACACATTCTCTTCTCCCAATTCTCAAAGATAATTTACCTTCCCTTAGGACCTACACACCATGGTCGACAATACTACCAAGTTGCACCCGTGTGATCTGCCACCATAGCTTGTCCAACAACCACTGATGTTTCCTGGAACACCTTCATCCCCCAATTAGTTGGTCTACACCAATCACCTCATCTATTTATGTAAACAGCCACAAAAAAAGGTGGAAGAGGATGTTTTGGACTACACAGTAACTCTTTTAAAATTCATCAGGAAGATATGCACCATGTTTTGGTCTACAACATCAAGGGAGGACTGGAGGAGAGCCATGACATGTGAGCCCAGAAAGGAAAAGACCGTCACTTTCCAGAAAAATACAGCAACTTTTCAGATCTTAACAGCAACTGGCCCTAGAGGCTAACAGCAATTGCAAAGGGCAGATTGCAGACACACAAGTATTGTTATATAAGTGTCACTGAAAGATACATAATTGGCATTTCTGGGAATATCTTCAAATACTCACTATTTCGGATTGTTGTTTATTATTTTGTCTGCATGTGTCACGGATGGAAAAGTTGGGGAGATTGGAGGGAGGTTGACGACGAAGATTATACTTAAAATTGGTAACAGGACGCGGCCCTGGACCTCGCCGGCGCGGAGGAGCCGTGATAACTCGACTACGCACCAGGGAGGCAGGACGTGAGGAACAAGATCAATCTTAATCTAATACCTGCCTAGCTAATGCAGGGTCACGGCTTATATGCTGCCAAGCCAATGCACAACCAACTTATTCTTCAAGCTAACAAGCTAACAAACTCTATCTCTAACTTAACTAATCTCTATCTTATCTCTAACTCAAACCTATCTTGCGGCAGCCTCCAAAATCTCCACATGACATCTCTCCCCTCCTTTTCTAGAAGCTCGTCCTCGAGCTTGCACTTGCATGCGCTGGGTCGGAACGTCAAAGTATGTGTTTGGACTCCTGATCGTTGAAGCCAAGCACCTCAATGACGAACAGCTTCTTGCAGCGATGGCCAACTAAGACGCCTCATGCCACCTCAGCTGGAGTGAGACGACGACGAGGGAGCGAAGATGACAGTGGTGTCGAACGGCCGGAGCCTGATGGTGCGGAAGAGGTCGAGGCTGTAGCTGCAGCCGTTGCCAAGGATGATGTGTGCGCTGAGGATACGGGCGGCTCGCGGAGCGGCGAACCGTCGTCCAGTGAGCCTATGCTGTTGGACGGAGATAGCAGATGTCGCTGCTCGTACGCTCGTGCCAACATGATGGCATCGTCTAGAGTCCCCGGCCAGCGGAGGGCGACGTCCGTCTTGAGAGGATTGACCAGGCCTGCCGTGAACATCTGGACGAGCTGTTTCTCGGTGAGGTCTGCGTCACGGCAGGCCAGGGCAAGGAACTTGTCAACGTACTCCTCGACCGGCCCCGTGCGGCGGAGGAGCATGATCTCGCCCACCGGACTGTCGGTGATGGGCGGCCCGAAACGTTGCTGGACAAGCTGGGCGAAACGACGCCACGTCGGGGTGCCGGCGGTGAGCTCCAACCTGTAGTACCACATCTGGGCCGAGCCGGTGAGATGCAACGCCACAGACTACTGCGGCGTTCGGCGTTTCGGCCTCAAGAACGTCTCGCAGCGATTAAGCCATGGGAGGGGATCTCCCTTGCCGTCGAACGTCGGGAAGTCGAGGCGGACGCGCGGGTGGAAGCGGCTGTCGTTGTACTCGTCCTCCTCCACGCGGTATGGATTCCGCGGCGGCGGCTCGGGGTGGAACGGTGGCTGCTCGGAGCGGAGTGGCGGCGTCTCCGTGCGTGGAGGCGGCTTGGGCCCGAGCTGAAACGACCCGTTGGCGGAGCCGATCGTGGCGTCGCCGTCGTCAGCGGGCGCCTTGCCGTCGCGTTGTGCCGATTCGACACGCTGGAGAGCGAGGTTGAGGGCACGGACTTGCTCCGTGTTCTCGAACGCTGAGGATTGGAGTGTCACGACCTTCTCCGGCAAGGTCGCGAGCTGGGAGGCCACGGGAGCAAGCGGCGAGAGCTTGTCAACCTTGATGGAGAGATCTTCGAATTTGGCACCATTGTCGATCACCATCTTCTTGAGGTCGCGGATGGAGGCGGTGAGCGCGGCGATCTCCTTCTTCAGTTCAGCGAGCTCCGCCATGGACACGCAACAAGGCTCAGCTGATACCAAGTTGTCACGGATGGAAAAGTTGGGGAGATTGGAGGGAGGTTGACGACGAAGATTATACTTAAAATTGGTAACAGTGATCGCTGCCTGGACCTCGCCATACGGAGGAGCCGTGATAACTCGACTACGCACCAGGGAGGCAGGACATGAGGAACAAGATCAATCTTAATCTAATACCTACCTAGCTACTGCAGGGTCACGGCTTATATGCTGCCGAGCTAATGCACAACCAACTTATTCTTCAAGCTAACAAGCTAACAAACTCTATCTCTAACTTAACTAATCTCTATCTTATCTCTAACTCAAACCTATCTTGCGGCAGCCTCCAAAATCTCCACGTGACAGCATGGCAAGCTGTTATCAACTTTGATTGCAGAGAAAGGTTGAGTGGAATTTTCAGCTTGTACTATGAAGATTTATCGTATACACGTTGGTTTATAGAGAGCAAGTTTGTTGGCTCAAGGAAGTTAGGAAGTTACCTGTGTTGTGTAATATACACGACCTCTTTTGCCACCTCTTGTTCGTGGTGGTGGTTTGAATGCTATAGCTTCTCTAACTACTTGATTAAGAATAGAGGTGCCAAGCCTTCTAGACCTTTCCTTCTCAACCAAAGCAGCAGCAGAAATTATCCTGTAAGACAATTTGATACAATGTATTACAGAATATCAACACATGGAAGGATATCTATTTTGGGAAGTGAACCATATTTTGGTTATACAAAGCAGGCAAGAGCCAATGCACAACTACGAATTTTGGGGGGAACAAAAGTTTCACAGGTATGCCAAGAAGAAAAGTGATATAGAACAACAATTATAAGCTGCAAGCAAATTTAGGTGTCCAAAGGTGAGAAGTTTACTTTTCAACACTGGTGCCATTTGTTGCAGAACAGTAGACAATAGGTGCCCAATCAAGTATGCGAAGCTTTTCTCTAACATCTTGCTCATAATGTGTCGTACTCTCATGGTTCTTGTTTGGGATTGTATCCCATTTATTGACAACAATGACACAAGCCTTCCCTTCCTTCTCAATTCTCTCTGCAATTTTGTAGTCCTGGTACCACAAGAGTTTCGTTGTGTTAAAATTAACATACAAGACAATGACAAAAGAAAAAAATAATATTAAAATAGCAATGATGTGTCTCTTCATGGGTCTAGATGTTCATGTGCTTATAGTTAACACCTGCTCTGTAACACACGACATTGCTTCAATAACAAGGGCAACCACATCAGAGCGTCGAATTGCTCGAAATGCGCGTTTAACCGAAAGAGATTCTGTTGTGCTGCCAGCAGAAATAACTGCTGCCCTGCGTCGGATCCCAGCAGTATCAATGAGTTTGTACTTCTGCAGCATATTGGAGCAGATCAGTGTTATATTCCTGGGAAAAGCAATCTAAAATCATTTTTTTTATTTTGTTATGAAGAAGCAGCAATGTAAGTGGACATTATTAGGGCATTCAATGGACTAACATAGCAGCATTAGATTTAATTAGGCAAAATTATTGAGAACAGACCTCCCCATCAGCTGTAGTAAACTCAGTATCAATAGCATCACGTGTTGTCCCACTAACTGGGCTCACAATAGTTCTATCTTCTCCAACCAAAGCATTTAGAATGCTACTTTTCCCCACATTTGGTCTTCCCACAATGGCAATAGCAGGAATCTTATTTTTCTCTTCTTCAACTCCATCCAATCCCTGTAATGCCCAATAAGTTATTTTATGAGATGTAATTGACAAAATACCTTCACATAGCAAACAAAAATGAAAGAAATGTCAGTTATCCAATAAAAATATTTTAAATAAATAAATTTCTGAAGCACGAAGTTACAAGTGCCTGTTAGCAATTTCAATACCTTAAATTTTGTTAGCTCTGAACAGACAAGATCAAGTAGATCTCCAGTTCCTGTGCCGGTAATAGCAGAAATTGGCAGAGGAGAAAACCTAACATGAATCGATACAAAGATAAGCAGAGCAACTTGGCTGAAGGTTGGGAAGTAAAAGAAAAGGTACATGTTCAAGGAGTTAACTATGGATAGGAGTGCTTGGAGACTAGCAATCAACGTGCCTGAACCATGACCTCTGTTTCTTCTTTCTCTATTTACCCTTAACTCTACCTACTTTTTTTACTCCTATCCTTGTTTCTTTTGGGTTTCATCTCTAGCCTACCCCAACTTGCTTGGGACAAAAGGCTATGTTGTTGTAAAGATTATGTCCAAAATATGACATAAATGAACCAAAACAATATTGTATATAGATTGCGATGCAGAAAACAACGATGTGCACTTTTGAGAAACAGCAAGTTATAGGCTCACCCTAGTGACCAAAAATCTAATGCTTGCATTTGCCCTTTCCGTGGAGATTCACACTTATTGACAGCAAGTATAACACACTTGTCAGAGTAGTTGCGTCGTAACCAATCAGAAATCTCTATATCAGCTGCCACAAGACCAGCCTGAAATGTGTTTTGGCACTATTATATTAGTACGAATGAACTTAGATAAGAAGTTATAGAATAATAATTTCTGGCAAAAAAGAAGAAGAAGAATAAGGCAAATATTAGAACTAAGGCAGTTCATAGCAAATGAAATTTATAATTCAGATTAGAAAAAAAAAGAATGAATATCAAGCCTTATAGTATGATTTTGAATACTCTAAAAAAGGAAGGAGGGATGCGGGAGAGATAAAAACTTTTGGATATATTCATTCCAATTGAATTGCAAATATATCAACGATAGAATCAATTCAATTCTGAATTGCAATAAGCGAGCGGGGTCTCTCAAATAGAGATGAGCTGCTAGACTACGTCGAATAATGAATTTAATGATTCAAAAAAACTAAGAGATGGATGAAATTATACAAGGAATCCTGGTTTCAAAGAAAAGGAAAAGGGGGATATAAATATGAAAAAAAAAACACTTCCCACAAAAAAAAGAAGATTATTGTCTAAACCTACCTGACCATCCACGATGAATAGTATGATGGTTGCTTCTTCAACAGCTGCAACAGATTGCTTTTCAATCATTGATGGCATCCTAGCAATAGCAGCTTCTCTAGTGGCGAGAGGAATCCCGTCCATACCAACAGTAGTGGTGACAGCAAGTTCTTCCATCACACCCGCTTGAGACTTTGACAAAGTAATTACTCCACCAGTGTCAATAACCATAAACTCCTGATCACCCCAATAAGATCTTCCATATAAGCGATCTCTTGTCACACCAGGTTCATCAACAACGATGGCCCTGTTTCCCTGCAAGACATGAGAATTCAATATCTTGTAGCAACTTTTGCATTCATACACGGCACTGAAGTGATGATGATTGGTATACCCCAACAAGACGGTTGAACAGCGCAGATTTACCAACATTCGGCCTCCCAATAATCGCCACCTTTGGAAGAAGGCTATCTGGGATCTGAATCATGTATGGAGCAGTACATAAAAAAAGAATCAGCATTTAGCCATTTGATTCGGTAGAACACGAAGTTATGCATACTGACCTGTTTAGCCACAGATATCTTATCCCTGATGTTTCTTCGTTTCTCCCGGACGTCATCATCTGCAATGCAATTGGTCTATGAGTTACTGAAACATGAACTGATGGAAAAGACAGTGGCTTTGAGATGAAAAGCAGACACAACATTCCACCCTACAGTTTTGTAACAAATGGGCAACTCATGAGCCCCAAAAAAGAAGGCAGCGTGGTTGCAAGTCAAGGCTGATGACTAGTTCTGAAACGCCCTCTAATACCAAATATCTGCTGTACCAAATATTGCTGTCAAGGGAACATGCTGCAGATCAAAGTGGCAGAGATAGATTGCACGATTCAGATAAAGCTAACAGCTATTGCATGAGCCGATCCTTCTACCTTCACAAACATCGAGTCTGAACTCTGAACTATAGCTCCCACCATGATGTGCTCTAGAATTGCAGATACTGACCAACAGGTAAAACACACTACCACTGAATGCTTGCTCGCAGCAATCTATCTGTGCAGACAGTAACATAACAAAGCTGGCATTCTGAGACGGGACTAAGCGCGAACCCAGCTTCAGTGATTTCTAAGTCTGAATTCTGAAACTCTGGAACCCAGCTTCAGTAACTCAAATTACTTCCACAAGCCAGAGGGAATGACGCGACGAGTCAGAGCCGCTCACCGATGTGGAGCTCCCGGGCGAGGCGCTTGGCGAGGTCCGCGGCGGCGTCGCGGGCCTCCTCCTCCATCGCCTCCACGTCCATCTCTTCTTCCTCCTCATCGTCGTCGTCTTCATCGTCCTCCCACTCCTCCTCCTCCTCGCCGTCGTATCCTTCCTCCTCACCTTCTTCATCATCCTCGAACTGGTACTCGGCGGAGCTTTGCTTCTGCGCGGCTGGAGCGCGGAGCCCGGCGCGTGCGGGCGTGGGGAACGAGAGGAGGAGCGGGCGCGGGGCGGCGGGGCGTGGGGACGCCCTGCGGCGGAGCAAGCGGGCGTGGTGGTGGTTCGGGGAGTTGTACGGGAGGCGAGCGGGTAGCGAGGAGGCGGAGGAGGAGGGCGCCACGGCGGCCATGGCGCGGCGGCGGCGGTGGAAGCAGAGCAGAGCAGAGGAGGCAGAGCGGGGGCGGATAAGGGAGGGAACGCGACGAAGTGGGGGGTGCCGTTATTAACGGGCGGATCGAGCGGGCGTGAGTATGGCAGGTGGGACCGGGTCTGTCAGTGAGCAAGGGTGGAAATCTAGGAAATGGCTTCCTCATCGTGAACAACAACAGCGAATGTTTTCCAACAAGAACAGCAGGGCAGGACCCTTCCAGTCCAGCCCTCAGCAGTGGCGAAGCTAGGAATTAGGAGATTAGGAGGGATTCCTTCTTCTTCTTCTAGCTTCAGCCCCTTCTTTTCCTTTTCTTATTCTCAAATTTGTAGGAGGGACTTTTTTTTAATAACATCGAGGGAAACATCCCCACCTACTTCATTCATGTGAGTAACATGATTGTTACAAACGTACAAGGCCCTTATGTGTTGGGCAGAATTACAGAACTACAGATGGGAGGAGTAGGAGGGACTTAAGGGGGCTCCATGGAGCTGCAGGGGTAGGAGGGTTTCACCTCTCCGCTAGCTACTGAACCCGGCTCGTGCAGTGAGCTAGGATGATCGAGTTTGGGGCTCATTCCCCTTCGCCTTCCTCCAACCCCCTCCTTCTTCCTCACCCTCCATTTTTCCTCTCTTCTCCCTCCTTCTTCCCTCTTCTTTTCAATGAAACGCACGGCAGTAGGGGGGCTAGAGCCTCCTCCGCCCCACCCGCTGCTTCCGTCCCTGTGAACATCCACACTATTCATAGTGAAAGTGATAAATACAACATGACATATATGTAAACGTTTGCGTCCGCACTTACTGTATAATAACAAATTTAGCAATTGGTGAATCAAGTGAAATCCCTTTCTTTAGCGTCCTTAATATTCCTACATGTTGATACTTCTCTAACCCGCGCATTGAGCCGGAGTTTCCACTAGTGTCATTTATGCTTTTTATCTGATACACCACCTTCTGTGGAGTATTTTTTTTTTGAGATTACTTCTGTGGAGTATTTTGCAGGGTAGTAGTTTGCAAAAGGAAGCTCGGGACAGCCAGGTCGCAGTCCCAACTCCCAAGCCAAAGGATAACCAGTTGAGAAAGATTACAACAGTGATTGCAGATCATACGCAACATTTCCCACGCCGCGATCACTTTCATCTTAATTTTGCACGCATTCCGCCGTGCATCACTCAAATTGCATATCACGTGGAACTTTTTTATAATTTTATTTTATTACGATTTAAAAAAATAATAATGGTGCCTAACAAAAATTTGCAAAAATAGGCTTGGACGGATTTATCTTTGAGCAGATTTTTCTATGATTTTGTATTTGAACACAAGGATGGTTCAAACAAAAAGTTTGAAGTACAAAATTGTAGATCTCGTCAAGATCTACAATTTCTATACAAAACTTATCTCCATCCAAGTATAGATGAAATAATTATGGTTTTTTGAATATGGACTGGGAAGTTACCAACGTTTGAAAATCTGACGGGTTTTTGAGAAAACTGCCCTATAAAACAGCGGTAGGAGCCTATTTTTGTACTGTGGTTTTTTCATACGACGCTTGATGGTTACTTTTGGAAATTTTTATTAGGCACTATTATTTTTTAAAATCGTTGAAAATAAAATAAAAAATTCAACATATTTCCGTGTAATAATGGGCCAGCCCAACTGCAGTTAATGGGCCAAGGACTTGCCATGCAGCCCAAATCTGCGTGGCAGGCTTCCTTTTTTTTTGAGCGAGCGGAATCGAATTTTTAAATATATTTTTTAATTATTTTGCAAAATTATACGACGGTTTCAAAATTTTACAGTTTTGACAACCAATCACCGTGAGCGGTTTGGGGTCCCAAGTATTCACGGCCATAAGCACGGGCCCCACGGCGTGGAGGTCGCCGTGGCCACGGCGATTGAGACTATGGGCGCTACTGGCGGCATGACCAACCGCCGTAGCCCACAGGGGGGCACGGCAGCCGGCGTGGCGTCACGGCGGTCTCGAGCCTCTATATAGCGAAAATTAGCGGAAATGTCATAAAAATTCGGAAAAAAGAAAGAGAGGTTGGGAAGGAGAAGAGAGTGAGGGCGGAGCGTGAGCTCTGGGTTCTTCGCTTCATTGTAAGTATTTCGTCGATTTCAACCTTTTAGCACCTATACTTAGAAGCGTATTTAGTGATTCACCGCGTTTCTTTAGATCGTAGTATTAAAAATGTCTGTTTGTAGGGTTAGGGTTGAGAAGGATAAGAGGGAGGTGGAGGTGCGGGCGATGAAGCTCTGCTTCTTCGCTTCATTGCGGTGTATTTCACGATTTCACTAATTTCACTAATTGCTATTTCGATTGTAGTGTAGATTTACGTAGATTTATGTATGGTATAGATTTCTGGAGTATAGATCTGTAGTTGTAGTTTATAGATCTGTAGTTGTAGTTTATATTACGTAACATATTTACTGTTAAGTGTGTAGATTGCAGCTGATTAGTTTGTTAATTTAGTTTAGATATAAGTTTATTTGTTTCTTAGTCCCTGGATGTAGTATTTGATAGCGATTCTTGCTTTTTATTATGAATCATATGTCGGAGAGATCACAATCAAATTATATTATGAAATTGGAGAAATTATATATGGTCCACAAGGAGTTGACTTATCAAATTATAGTTCAATTGAGAAAAATGTTTCAAGAGCAGGAGAAAGAACTTGGGAGGCTATAATCAACTGGCTGGTTAAGGCATTTTCAGTAGATTTAGAGCATCAATGCCTGTTGGTGATGGCACTAATCAACAAAAGTGCACCAATATATTGGGAGCTCGTGCCACTTGAAGGGACTCCACGATGGAGGAGTTTTATCAGAAATGCATGCCGAGTTGGTTTGCCTGTGATTTTGTTTGTCCAAGTTACCAGAAGGGTGAGTCTAGCAGTCAAGTGCATGAGAAAGCTGAGGATGTGGACGAGGGAGGAGGTGCTGAAGAAGGGGAAGGTGCTAAAGAAGGGGAACATGCTGAAGAAGGTGAACAACAAGAGGAGGAAGAAGGGGATTCTGAGGGTGAGCAGCCACTAGAGGTTATGTTGTCACTGGTGTTATTGATGAGGGAGAAGTAAACCCAGATGTGATGAGACAATATCAGAGAGAGTTGGAAGCTGATGAACGTGCATTGGAAGAGGACTCTTCAGATGATGATTATGATGATGATGAGTCTGAGGATCATGTGCCCTTGCATTGGCGGAACTACGATTTCTCCCGGTGTACTGTTAATAGTGGTGAGAATGTGCCATGGGAGTACATTTGGAACCGAACAATTCAGGGCTATCTCGTGCAGGGTTCTTTTACTGAGAACCCCAAAGAAAATGCTGTGCACATACCAAATCCAGATCCTCAGTTGTGCCAAGGTATTGGAAGACGGAAGAAGAAGAGGATTAGGAACAACATGGACGAAGTAGAAGCTGGACCTGCGGTAGTGATGTGTTACAAGTGCCACAACACGGGTCACACGTACAAGAGGTGCACAACCACAAGTTATGCTTGCAACGCACCACCTACGGCCAGTGTGGGCTCATCAGCAACTTCAAGACCATCCCAACCCCCATCCGGACGTGGACGCGGACGCGGACGTGGGTGTAGGACCAACGCAGGATTCAGATGATCATAGTTGCTTGTAATGTTAAGGGCATTTAATTTCAGAATTTGTAATATTTGAACTATATTTCTTATATGAACTTATGCATGGTACTGTATTGTAATAATTGAACTTCTATTTGTATTATTTTGCTGGTGATTGTTCTATTCTTTTTTGTAACAATTTATGCCGATTCAGTTGTATTATTTTTTGCCTCTGATTGTTCTAATCTTGTTTTGCAGGTTCGTAATGGCCTCCTCAGGTCCTGAGTTGGACTTGGAGTTCCTCACGAAGAGGAAGGACAATGTCGAGGTGCCACAGGGGATCGACACTCCTATGTACTTCTGCGGTGACAATTGCAAGCTCGTTAGGGTGCAAGGTTACGGGCACGCCTACGGGATGAGGTTCTTCATGCGCTAACTATGCGCGACCCGATCCACCATTCACCGCAACCTTAGAGCCAAAGTAAAGACTTACTACATTTCTCAATTATTCATTTGTCATTTGTGATTTAATATTCACTGACATGTCTTTGGAAAAAGACTCCACCTCCTCTTTGTGATTTCATGCAGTGGCTAGATACCGAGCAGTCCGACTTCGACAAGAGCTACGTCGAGGGAGAAGCCCGTGATGCAAGGGAGAGGTGGTTCCGCATGGTTGAGTGGGAAAAGAGAGAGGAGAAAAAGAAGGAGGAGCAGAAGGAAATGCGCCATCGTCAGGAGATGAGAGAACGTGAAGCGGCCCAGGCCCGTGAAGCCGATAGAGAGAGGAAGAGGGAGAGGGCTCGCCGGGCCAAGGCAGTGGGCCGGATGCCATGAGGAAGGAAATACCCGTTGTACTCGTGAGACCTAGAGTATTAGCCGAACTGTATCAAATAATGTCGGATTTCATGACATCGTCAACTAGGGTCCTCGGTTTGTATCCTTAAGAACTTTAATCGAACTGCATTAGAGTGTGTTTTATCCGTTACGTGTGTTTCGTTCTGATGGATCGTAATATCTGAGTTGTTGTGTTTCCTCCGAGTTCCGACGTGCCCTCCCACGGATCGTCTGGCCCACAAAGTGACAGTGCCCTAGTACTAGGGTGTGTTTTCTCCAGTCAACGCTTGCTTCCTTCCCACGGATCAAGGGCCCACCACCCGCCCACCCTCCTTTTACGCCTATATGTAGCACCATTCACTCAATTGCCTTCTTCTCACAGCATTAGGCAATGGCTTCATGGAGTGGGGATGAACACGGTTTCGGTCCTGAGTTGTGGCATCAGCAATTAGAAGATTTCGAAGCCAATTTCCCACTGAAAGGCAAGAGTGACTTCAGATCGATGCGTGATGTTAGAAGCTACGCATCAAGCAAACGCGGTGTTGTGGCCTAGGTGTTCACATGGTGAGTTCTGCGTGATGCAAGTGTACCAGGGATGGAACAACTCCGGTCGTCGCTTCTGGCACTGCCCATATGCATGGGTAAGGAATGTCCACATATTTGTTCATCATCTTTCTTTGGTTTGGTAACGTTTTCTTGCCTTTTGCAGTACTCCACCCAAGCAGAGAACTGCGGTTTCTCGCAATGGGTGGATCCACCAGCTATTGATCCCTATCAACAGTACATCGATGTTGACGGTGAATTTCCGTCAACCTAGCCATGAGTTTACCTTTAATGTTGTCATTGATTTATTATTCTAACCATCGGAACTAACGTGATATAACAAGTTCACTCTTGCATATCGATTTTGGAGTTTATTGTTTACGCAGGAATTAAGCACCTAAATGAGGACTTTCGGGATAAGTTCATCAAGCACTTTGGAAGAAGATCATGAAGCCCGACAAGAGTCAAGACACGCGATGAACATGACTCCAAATAACCCGAGGACCGAAGCGTCAACGTGCAAATCTTCAGGGACTCAACCGAAATGAAGCTTGGATGGCAAGCATTCAAGCCTTAACCGTGAAGGAAACGACGTCAAAGGCCCACATGCAAGTGCACACAAATAGGGAAAAATGCAAGAAGCTCGCTCGCGAAGAACGGGGCCGAACCGGGCCAAAAAGGCCCTAGGACGACCAGCCTGGCCTGTTTTCGGCCCGGCTCGGGCTCCCCTTTGACCTAGCCCCTCTTCGGTCTATTTAAAGCCACGGTGCAAAACGCCACGGAGAAATACATTCGTCATCCACCGCCGAGGAGCAGAGAAGAGAAGGACACCATTCCGGAGAGGAGAGGGTCGAGATGGTTGACTAGGGTTCCCCTAGTCGGCGTGGGAACCTTGCATGGAAGACCACGACGGAGTTCCAGGAGCTAGGATCAAGATCAAGGTAGGATCCCGGTGGTGATCTTGTCCATGTATTACTTCTATGTTGAATTAGTAGATTGAATCCGATTCTTAGCATCAAGTGCTTTCGTTGTGATTTTGTCTTCGTTTGGGTGTTTTCCTCTCCGATCTATCCCGCGGGTAGATTGCATAGGATGTTCTTGTAGCCATGGTGGCTAGAGGTGCATACCCGATCTACCAAACGTTTTCATCTTGTTCTTCTTGAACTCGCCGAGTAGTACCAACCCGTAAGATTATCCCCCGTAGTGACAAGATGCGGTAAAGGAGAAAACGGAGTCCTGAGTCGGAACAGGAGCCATGCTTTTAATGAGATTCGTTTTGCTACATTCTTCTTTACTTTGGAACTTCAACAAAGACCCGATCCAATCTCTAGATTGGTTCTCCTCTCTTTCTTGCTACCTCCGTGTTTAGTAGATTAGATGAGTTTTGATGATGATCTAGTAGATTAGATGCAAAAACAACCTCTTGAGATCGAAGCTTTTCTGCTTATTAGATTGGATCTTGCGTTACACATTGTTCCACGGATTCGATACCTTGGGTTCACACTTAAGGGAAGAAGGGTCCCTTGGCTACGACGGAGGACTTGTCCGCTTGCAAATCTAAATGAACTTTGATACGACAATCAACCGTCAACAAGCCCCTTTTTCTGGCGCCGTTGCCGGGGAACAAGTAATCAAGATTCAATCTAGTTTATGCGTTGTGAATATTTTCGGTTTTTCTCTTGATTTTTCTTTTGCATCTCTTGATTTCGACCATCCTCGAAAAAAAATCAATCTAATCTAGGGTTTTGCTAAACCCTAGTTTTCTTTATTTTGTTTATATTTGCTAACCCTAACCGGAGATGGACGGCTACATCTCCAACAAGAAAACATATATTTTGTGGATGGTCTAGAAAAACTTTGCAGGCAAAGGTGACGTGCAACACAAGATCTAAAAGCGGAGGCCGAACATCGTCGGAATCTCCAAGAGAAACTCCACCTCCAAGATCGAGAGGAGATCAACCTCATCGCCACTCATCCTAGGGAGATCGTTCCTCACTGTTGACGGATAAAGCACGTATCCACCTACGATACGCAAGCGTACGGACCTACACCTTTTTCACTACGGGGATTCCCTAGGTTCTTATCAATCCGCGGAGCAAGGGGATTACAAGCGTTTGATCTAGCTCTACTCACTAACTTAACCAAACCCTAATCTACGGTTAATCTAGAGAACTACTACGCTACACTAGAGAGAATGATCAAACCAACAAGATATATAAAAGACACTTGCCCAAGGGTCTACGATACTTGAACATGCAACCGCTTAAGATATGAAAACCGATCTAATCTATCAGGGGTTGTGACCACGGTTTCTCCCTTTCCCTCCCGTCATTGTCACTACGGAGGTATTCGTGACTAGACCTATGATGGACACGGCGTATTGAATGGTTCCAATGGAGCATTGAGATCTTTACTCCCTACACGGCATGGTAGCTAACCTTAAACGATAAATCATCTTCAACACTAAATGATAGATAGATAACCATTCAAAGTAGCGATTACATCTCAAGATCGATTACAACCCATGGACAAATGAGAAGATTACCCCATCAAGGTACCGTTGATCATGGTGACGCCTTGACGATGTCTTCCTTCTCCTCGGGGTGTCTTGGCAGGGCCTCGACGTCCTTCTCCACTTGTGGTTGCTTCCTTCGAGTAGAGCGATCCTTCTGCGAATGATCTCCTCCTCTTCTCTCTCTAGCTTGTGGACGGCCTCTCGGGCGAATGGCTCATCCCCCTGCGAATGGCGGCGCCTCACGTGCTTAGGTTGAATCATCTTCACGCTCAAGAAATGGGGGGCCGAACCGCCTCGGGGATGGGCAGGCCGGCCGGCAGCCGACCCAGCCCATTTCGGCCCGGTTCGGTCACCCCTTCGTGCACATGGGTCCTCTCATCATTTTGCACTTTGCCCCCTCCATTTGCACCATTTTGACGATGTCATCCTCGCGTCCAAGATGGAGGGTCTTCTCGCATGAAGTTCGGTCTTTTACGCTTCAATCCTCGGGGATGTTCCTTTGTAACACTTCGGTCCTTGCCACCTTTGGGAGTGATTTCATCATGCTCTCAAACACGAACGAGGCTCCTCAATTGCTCCTTTGAACTTGTTGTGACTCCATCCTTTATGCCCATGTTTTCCTTCAAAAACATAACACTTCCAAATGCACAGACAAAGATGAACTTGTTATGTCATTAGTGTGCCTAGTGGCGGGTTAGTTCCATAATCAAATCCAAACCAAAGTGTAATGAACATGTTTGGTGTACCAAAATACACCGTCAACATCTCCCCACGCTTAGATCTTGCTAGTCCTCGAGCAAGTACTAAATAAAGAACTTTTGCCCAAGGTGTTGAAAACGTGCTCCGCTAATTCTTTCTTCACAAGTTAGTCAATCCTTTATTTTTAATATAATAAACATAAAGCAATGATCATCATACATAAACATGGGCGTTTAGAATTTTTACCAAATCGAGATTTACCCCACAACTCATACCTTTCACTCGAGGTCCTCAATTCCAGCCATGCTTACTTCTTTGCTTCCATTGGAGGGTTTTCATGATTTTTCAAAAAATAAAATTCCTGCAACAAGTATTAGACAAAAACCTTTCTCCAAGTTCTCACATGTCGCTCATATGAAGTGGCTATCCTAAACAATTCATAAACTCTCACCTCCCATAAGTCTCTCATATATTATGTAAAGTGGAGCTATGGGTATGGCTAGTGTAGTCAACACAAGTATTGTCAAGCTAAGAAATTCCTATAATGGTTGTTTACCTTTCAAAGCCAATGATCATGAGAATTAAACCATAATGTAGGGATATCAAGGATAAGAAGATATAGAATGGTGGACATGTGCAAAGGCAAAAGAAAATAAGACTACGAGGCACCGATGACGTCCTCGTTGTCGGATTGCACATGGTTGGAAAAGGAATGGAAGTTTCGTCTCTCAACAACAACGCGGCATCCTTCCTTGCACTTTATTTAACCTTCACTTGATTCATCCGTCTTCTTATCTTTCTTGCCTTTCCTCTTTCTTTCTTTCTTTCTTTCTTTCTTTTTCTTTTCCTTATTTCTTTTCTTTTCTTTCTCTCTCTTTTTCTTTTTTTCTTTTCCATACACATATATTTTCCTTTACTTCTCTCTCTCTCTTTTGACATCTTTACCTCTCTTTCAAAGCTCTTTACTCATCTCTTCTTGCATAAACACAATCTGAATTTAAAATAAAACCATGCTAGAGGCGAGGCGAAACTTGAACATAGGTTGTGTTCAAGGAATACGATGTACAAAAGAGATATTATGGTTTGGGTATGGAATTCGGCAATGTACGGGACTTTCGATGTGAGAGTCTCGATCGAATGCATGTGAGGCTAGCAATAAAAGATAAACACAAGGACATGATCATTGCTCAAAATTAAAACTTCCAAGAGAGAAGGATCCTAGCCCAACTCATTATGCAAACCGCACTTATGGTGGAGCGAATATTGAATTGGCTTTGTATAGGATTTTTCTTAGTCTCTTAACTTGGAAAAAGAGAATTCGCTAACCTTTATTACAAGGGTTTTTAAAAAATTTTCAGAATTAAACTCCTCCAATTTTAGCATCAAACTTAGCACAACCGAAACGAAGTTCTATATCAAAGCATGATGCGGGTACTTTTAAAGGTAAAAACTCCACTAAGCACCACAGTAAACATTTTAAACCAAGCGCTCATGTTTATATATCAAAAACTAAAGACCAATGTACAAGTAAAGGAAGAAAAGCATTGCAAGAGACAAAAATTTAAAGGACACTTTTTATTTGATTTTCTTGACTCGAACACTAAATTTAAGACACTTTAAACTTTGAAAAATTTAAAAGCACACCTAAAACTTTAAGACTCAAACTCTCGCGAAATCTAAACCAAACTGAACTAAACTTGAAGCAAAAGGATCTAGCTAGCTAGCTCTCCCCCACGCTAAAACCATACGACGTCCTCGTTGTATCTTACAAAAAACCTAAAGGGGGGAAAACTCTATTTCCTAGTGGAACTTTCCACAGCTCTTGCACCACTTGTTCTTCATGTTGCCCACCATGCCAAACAACTTCCGCACGTTCCGATTGAGGAATTTGTAGTCGTCCTTGACCACTTGTTCCAAGTCCTCCATACGTTGCCTCATCGCCTCCATAGCCTAGAAACATTCATCGACCGATGCGTAGAGCTCCGAGATGGAGTGACAGCAAGCCGCACAACATAACGGATGCATCCCGAAAGGGTCGACATCGCTGTGGTCGCCACGTTGTTGCCGCCGCCATCGTCGGGATCTCCGCCATCGTTAGGACCTTCGAGAGTCTTCTCCTTGGGCACCTCTTCCCAATAGAAGAGGTCGTTGTCGTCCCTCCCGGCGGCTGCCCACGAGCTCGGGCTGCGGTCATCGAAGTAGTCACCCCCCCCGTAATCTTTCGGCTCGGGCGACACCTCCTTGTAGTCTTTCCTCTTCATGCCTCGGATGCGCTCCGATCTACGGATGGGAGTAGAGACCCTCTCCTCCTTGACGTGGTGGCGAGATGCGATTGGCCCGGTCGGGACACGCCCTCCACAACGGATGCGGGCGGTCCTTTTGATCTCCATTGATGGCTTGAGCTCACATCGCTTCGCCTCCTCCGGCTTCAATGGCTCTCGGCGCCTAGCTTGATCTCCACGCTCCTAGAGGGCGTCATGGCTGCTTGGGTGCAAAAGGATGTGAATTGGGATGGATTCCGAGCTCCCATCTCATCCCTTTAAATAGTCAGGAAAGGAATGCCCTAGAACCCATCTTTTCCTTTTCTTGACTTCCCTAAAATTTTCTGACCAAACAAGGAAGTCAAGGCGTCCGAGAAAACCGGGGGCGAACCGCCACCCAGGCCTCCTGGGCCGATCCGATCGGGCCGGCCACCGCCTGGTTCATGGGCGGTTCGGTCCGGTTTTGCGCCCACTATTTTTCAATTGCCACCCATGTGAAAAAGTTGGCTTGGTAAAACTTCGAGAAACTCTAGAAAATAAAGAAGAGCTATTTACAAAATGCTCACCTTGTTTTATGTCCTAGGCTTGACGTTCGGGCTCATCCTCCATGATGAAAACATCAATGTGTGAAGGGGCACAACGTCGGGTTCGTAATAAACCTTAAGTCGTTGACCATTCACCATGAATTGATCACCTTTCATATCCATGATGGTTACCGCCCATTGGAGAGCACAATGAACAATGTAAGGTCCATCCCACTTGCTTTGCAATTTCCCCTTTCCGAAAGTTTTGAATCTCGAATTATAGAGGAGGACCTTATCTCCTTCTTTAAACTCCTTCTTCTTCAATCTTTGTCATACCACCTTTGATTCTCTCTTTGTATATGCTCGCATTGTAAGCTTTAACCTCATCTCTTCTAGCTCGCTTATTTGGATTCTCCGTTTTACCACCGCGACGTCTAGATCGAGGTTCATCTCTTTAATTGCCCAATAGGCTTTATGTTCTAACTCAACCGGAAGGTGACAAGCCTTGCCATAAACAAATTGATAAGGGGTCATACCTATCGGTGTCTTGAACGCTGTTCGATATGCCCACAAAGCTCCATCCAACTTCTTTGACCAATCCTTGCCTCCCTTCTCTATAGTCTTATTAAGAATGCTCTTTAATTGCCTATTCGATGTTTCCGCTTGTCCGTTGGTTTGTGGATGATAAGCCGTAGAGACTCTATGTTCAATCCCTAACTTGGACAAGCACTTTTTAAGGTTCTTCCCGGTGACGTGAGTTCCTCCATCGCTTATCAAAATTCTCGGAGTACCGAAGCGAGGGAAAATCACACTCTTGATCATAGCAATGGATTCCTCCGTGGAAGCTTTACGACATGGCATGGCCTCTACCCACTTGGACACATAATCAACCATGACTAGGATGTGCTCAAATCCATGTGAGTTTTTGAAGGGCCCCATGAAGTCTATCCCCCAAACATCGAATAAATCGATTTGTAGATTATATTTCAAGGCATCGCATTCCTTTGAGAAATGTTTCCTGCTCTTTGGCATTCGGGCATGATGCAACATATCTTTTAGTATCTTCATGCATCTCGGCCAAGAGAATCTACCGGACCACACTTTTGCTTGGGTCCGAAAGTGGCTATAGTGTCCATCACTACCGAGTGGCACTTTCTCAAAATCTCATGCCTCTCTTCTCTGGTACACATCTTCTCATAACTCCATCATTCCCAAGTTTGAAGAGATAGGGTGAATCCCAAAAATATTTTCGACTTTGGAGACTATCCTCCTTTGAGTGTTTTTATCTAAGTGATCAAGAGGCATTCTCCGAATTGCTCGAATGATGTCGATCATCCAAGTATCTTTGTCGAGTATTCGGTAGAGGTGGTCATCTCTCATCTTATCCTCTATGGGCTCTTTATCATCTTGTCCACGGTTCATCCTAGACAAGTGATCGGCCACAACATTCTCCACCCCCTTTTTGTCACGAATCTCCACATCGAACTCTTGGAGAAGAAGGATCCAACGAATCAACCTTGGTTTAGCGTCCTTCTTAGCCAAAAGATACTTGATGGTCGTGATCGGTGTAAACAATGACCTTTGAGTTCACAATGTAAGATCTGAATTTTTCAAAGGCAAACACCACCGCTAACAACTTCTTTTCCGTAGTGGCATAATTTAATTGTGCCTCACTAAGAGTTTTACTAGCGTAGTAAACGGCATGAACTCGGCCTTCCTTTCTTTGACCTAAAACCGCTCCTACGGCGTAGTCACTTGCATCGCACATGATCTCGAAAGGTTTGCTCCAATCAGGAGGTTGAATAATGGGAGCACTCACCAAAGCACTTTTCAAGGTCCGGAATGCCGCTAAGCACTTCTCATCAAAGTCAAAAGCCACATCCTTTTGAAGGAGTTGTGTTAAAGGCTTAGTGATCTTTGAGAAGTCCTTAATAAATCTTCTATAGAATCCGGCATGGCCTAGAAAGCTCCTCAAGGACTTAACATCCGTTGGAGGTGGGAGTTGCTCAACCGTCTCCACTTTAGCTTTGTCCACTTCAATTCCTCTCTCGGATATAACATGTCCGAGCACTATGTCTTGCTTTACCATGAAGTGGCACTTTTCCCAATTTAGCACTAAGTCTACCTCTGCACACCTCGTGAGAACCTTATCTAAGTTTACCAAGCAATCCACGAATGTTTTCCCATAGACAGAAAAATCATCCATGAACACCTCGACAATTTCTTCGATGAATTTCGAGAACACTGCCATCATGCAACGTTGAAAAGAGGCCGGAGCGTTGCATAGACCGAAGGGCATCCTTCTATATGCAAACGTTCCATAAGGGTAAGTAAACGTTGTCTTGTGTTGATCATCCGGGTGAATGGGAATTTGCATAAACCCCGAGTACCCATCGAGAAAGCAAAAATAAGCGTGGTTTGCTAATCTCTCGAGCATCTCGTCAATAAACGGTAAGGGGAAGTGATCTTTCTTCGTCGCTTTGTTTAGCTTTCGGTAATCGATACACATCCGCCATCCGGTCACGGTTCTTTGCGGTATTAACTCATTCTTCTCATTCTTCACCACGGTTAAACCTCCTTTCTTCAGTACATAATGTACCGGGCTCACCCATTCGCTATGCGGCACCGGGTAGATGATTCTGGCATCAAGTAACTTGATTATCTCCTTCTTTACTACCTCTCGCATGGCATGAGTTAGCCTCCTTTGATGGTCCACTACGGGCTTACATTGGTCTTCCATAGGTATACGATGAGTGCAAAAGGCTGGGCTAAGTCCTTTGAGATCATTGATTGAATATCCAATCACCTTCCTATGCTTTTTCAATAAATTCAGCAACTTCTCATTTTCTTCGGGACTCAACTCGTCGCTCACGATGACTGGATAAGTCTTGTCTGGGCCCAAAAATTCGTACTTTAATCCTTTGGGCAAAGGTTTGAGATCCACCCTGCACTCGTGGCTCTTCGGGTTTAATGTCTCCTATGTCTTCAAATTTTTCTTCCTCCACGCTTCCATCTTGTGGTTCTAATCCCTTCGTTGCTTCCTCTGGTTCCTCGTCTTGTTGATCATTAGATTGATTCTCCATCACTCTTTGCAGCGGGTCTCTAAGGGTTTCAACAAAACAAAGACTACCTACTCCTCTACTTCTTCATCTTGGAGGAAAAGGTGAAGGATGACTAGAAACGCGGAGAAAATTATATGTGTACTTCTTTCCATTAAGATTTATTGTTACTTTGCCTTCTTCGGCATCCAACACGGCATCAACCAACTTAAGAAAAGGCCTACCTAGGATTATGTGATCATGATTACTATGGTAAGCATCTATAACAAGGAAATTGGTTGGTATGCACTTTCCAGAGATGATTACATTAATGTTGGAAGCAATACCTAGAGGTCTAATAGTTCTACCATCTCCCATAATTAACTTTGTTGAAGTTGGAGCTAAGTTTAGGTTGTGGTCTTGAACTTTATCGTAAATTTTGGAGGATAGGACACTTACTTGGGCTCTGATGTCGCATAAAGCCTTGCATTGAATTCCGTTGATCTCGCAACTCAAGTGTGGTGTCATCTTCTCCTCTTGGTCGGATGCTATTGCATAAACTTCGGCGAGGCGAGCATATGGCGATGCTTCGGGCTTGATTCCCATGATTCTTTTCACCTCGGCTATGTGATCCGGATCCACTTCATCATCACTAAAGAGCTTTCGAAAGATCTCACCGGTGGTTTCAAGATCGTATGAATCCGCTTGCTTTTCCGGTGGGAAATCCGCTTCCAATGCTCTCGCCATCCCCTTTTGGTTAGGGAACGGTCTTCTCTTGTCGAATACTTCTCCGTAATCGATTGGAACCCAATCCATATGCTCGAACTCCCTTAATGGCTTCACGCTTGACATACTCCTTTTGTTTTTTTCATTTGACTTGGAAGTCAACGCTATGTAGTTCTTGTCTTGATGTGTACTTCTTCAAGCTTTTCCGGGATTGGCTCCTCTTTCTTGTCTTCTGGGGTTGCCTCTTTAGAAGTTTCAGCACATGTCTTCATCCTTGAATTGTGTTCCGGCTCTCCCGAAAGTCTTATTTCCCAATCTCTTCGCATGGCCGCCGCTTTGCTAATCTTTTGTAAAAGTTGAGCCGCCTGTGAGTGTTTTCTCCATGAGATCCCCACCTGCACACATTTGAACATGTTCCATGCAACTAGGGGTTAGGGAAAAGAAAAATGTATGCAAGAGTACGTCACCGGAGAAGTCGAGTCTTGGTCCTTGTTCAATCAACTCATTAAATCTATTCCAAGCTTGGTCTATCCCTTCCTCTTCTCCTTGCGTGAAGGTGATCACTTGCCTCCTTAGATGTTGAACCTTGCTAATTGGGAAAAACTTCTCGCAAAATTTCTTCGTCAACTTGTTCCAATTGCCTTCAACTTCAAAGGACGCAAACGAGTACCATGTCTTTGCTTCGCCGGCAAGTGAGTAAGGGAAGAGATTCCACTTGAACCATTCATCGGGAACTCCTTCTTGACGCACCGTGTTGCATAGCGTCATGAAATGCCTTATGTGTCTATACGGGTTCTCCGTCTCCATCCCTCTAAATGGGGTTGCCGCCGCCATCTCGATGATCCTAGCTTTGATTTCATACTTGGTCGCTTCGAGCTTCGAATCCGACTATTGTACCTTTATGTCTTCACATCGAGGACTAGCGTAATCCCGTAGCGATTTCTCCGGTTCTTCCATGAGGTGGTTGGCGAATGCCATCTAGACAACAAAATAAAATAAAAAACAAAACAAAGTGGTTTTCTAGGTAATAGGGGTTAGATGTTAGCAATAAACGATAAACAAAATCTAAAACAAAATTAGATGCAAAACCAAACGATGTAAACTGGCTTGCTCCCCGGCAACGGCGGCAGAAAAAGGGGCTTGTTGACGGATAAAACACGTATCCACCTACGATCTACAAGCGTACGGACCTACACCTTTTTCACCACGGGGATTCCCTAGGTTCTTATCAATCCGCGAAGCAAGGGGATTACAAGCGTTTGATCTAGCTCTACTCACTAACTTAACCAAACCCTAATCTACGGTTAATCTAGAGAACTACTACGCTACACTAGAGAGAACGATTAAACCAACAAGATATAAAAAAGACACTTGCCCAAGGGTCTACGATACTTGAACATGCAACCGCTTAAGATATGAAAACCGATCTAATCTATCGGGGGTTGTGACCACGGTTTCGCTCTTTCCTCCCTGCATCGTCACCACGGGAGGTATTCGTGACTAGACCTATGATGGACACGTCGTATTGAATGGTTCCAAGGGAGCATTGAGATCTTTACTCCCTACACGGCATGGTAGCTAACCTTAAACGATAAAACATCTTCAACACTAGATGATAGATAGATAACCATTCAAAGTAGCGATTACATCTCAAGATCGATTACAACCCATGGACAAATGAGAAGATTACCCTGTCAAGGTGCTAGGCATAGCACCGTTGATCATGGTGACGCTTCTGACTGTGTCTTCCTTCTCCTCCGAGGGTGTCTTGGCAGGGCCTCGACGTCCTCCTCCACTTGTGGTTGCTTCCTTCGAGTAGAGCGATCCTTCTTGCGAATGATCTCCTCCTCTTCTCTCTCTCTGGCTGTCCCCCGCGAATGGCGGCGCCCACGCATACTTAGGGTTGAATCATCTTCACGCCAAGAAATGGGGGCCGAACCGCCGGATGGGCTGAGCCGGCCTGCCTACTGGCCCAGGCCCATTTCGGCCCGGTTCGGTCACCCCTTCGCGCACATGGGTCCTCTCGTCATTTTGCACTTTGCCCCCTCCATTTGCACCATTTTGACGATGTCATCCTCGCGTCCAAGATGGAGGGTCTTCGCATGAAGTTCGGTCTTTACGCTTCAATCCTCGGGATGTTCCTTTGTAACATTTCGGTCCTTGCCACCTTTGGGAGTGATTTCATCATGCTCTCAAACACGAACGGGGCTCCTCAATTGCTCCTTTGAACTTGTTGTGACTCCGTCCTTTATGTCCATGTTTTCCTTCAAAAACATAACACTTCCAAATGCACATACAAAGATGAACTTGTTATGTCATTAGTGTGCCTAGTGGCGGGTTAGTTCCATAATCAAATCCAAACCAAAGTGTAATGAACATGTTTGGTGTACCAAAATACACCGTCAACACTCACGATCGTCGGAGCAATCGACGTCGGCAAGTGGGAGATCAAGTTCGACATCGATGGCGTGAGGAGTGCATTCAAGTCAACCATAATTCGAGGTATGTAAAGTGGTCAATATTAAATACATCGTCGTGCATCGGAAGGGAGGAGTCAAGGGAGAATGAAGCGAAAAAGACGCAAAAGTTGTTGCATCCGTCAAGACCAAGAATCAACATCGGCCTGTGAAGACCAAAAAGATGACTAAGCCGAAGAATAAACCTACACTGAAGCCAAGGATGGTGTAGAAGTGGGGTCCCCAAGATTGCAATGCCCACAAAGAGCGTTGATCCGAAGTGAAGAAGAGAAGAAGTCTAGCTATAGACTATAAACGAAGCGCTTGCGGGAGGCAACCCGTTCGTCGAGTCAAGAATAAGCTACCGGGAGGACGACCCGTTGAAGAGTCAAGCTACCGGGAGGGCAACCCGAAGAATTTTCCAAGTTTTTCAAGTAAGTTGTTCTTAGAATTTGCTACGCATTACATACCATAAATTCCTATGTGGTTGAATAATTTTTAGAGACATTATAATTGCTGGGTCATTTTACTTGAATTTTATATTGATCATAAACCGATGACTTGGGCCATCCGAAGTTTTGTTTGCTTCTTTTTGAGAAACCAAGACCAAAAATTCAGAACCTACCCCAACCTTTCATCCTCTCCATGATGTTTAGGTTGGCTTGTTTCACATGTTAAAAACACACGGGTAGAGCCTTGCTTTCTTCTTTAATGTTTTTAATCTTTGATGCATGGTAGGACTCGCGTGAACCTAAGCAACTTTATTTTTGGTTTCATTCAACTTGACATCCACGGCGATTGGTTGTCAAAACTGTAAAATTTTGAAACCGTCGTATAATTTTGCAAAATGATTAACAAAAAAAATATAAAAAAATTCAGCGGAATCAATCATTCAGGCAAGGTGGCCCGAGTTCGCGGCCCAAAAAGGAGTGGCTACTGAAAAATCTCCAGATCAACGGCTGGCTTCAGTGCAAATGTGCAGTGGAGCTACAGATGCTGTACATGCCCTAAAAGCTATGATGGGGCGAGCTCCCAATGCAATGCAATGCAATGCAACCACTACCGGATTCGATGGCTTTGCTGAGAGCGCGATGCTCTCGGCAAAGGCCCCGTTACTCTCGGCAACACCTTTGTCGAGAGGAAACTCTCGGCAAAGGGCACTCGGCACAGCTGGGCCGGCAAAGGCCTCTTTGCCGAGAGCCACCTCAGATCCTCTCGGCACACGTGTGCCGTGAGGCCACATGGCTCTCGGCAGAGAAGGTTTTCCAAATAAAAAAATCAATCCCAACGGGCCCCACTGGCCCACCGGCCAGCACCGCCGCCCACCGATTGGCGCGCCGCCACCAACACCACCACCCCCGACCGCCCGCCACCCACCGCCGCCCGGACCACCCCAGCACAACCGCCGCCACGCGCACACCACCACCACCACTGTCGTGCGCGCACCGCCGCCACCACCACTGTCGCGCGCACACCGCCGCAGGCACCACCGCCACAGACACCACCACCACCGCCGCCGCCGCTGCCCAAAATAGATAGAGAGAGGGGGGGGAGAGAGAGAACTCGGCCTCGTAGATCACGCTGCCGCGCCGGGAAGAGGGAGAAGCCGCAGTCGCGCCGGGGGGAGCCATCAGATCCGCCGGTGGAGTTAGCGCCGGGGGAGGAGACCTCAGATCCGCCGCCGTCGAGCCTCGAGCTCCTCCCTGGGTGAGGGATCTGAGGGCGGCTGCGGCTACCGGACGAGGAGACGAGGAGGGCTGCAGCTGCCAGATCGGCCGCCACCGCGCCTCGCCCCGCCGCTGCTCCTCGCCACGAGGTGAGGGGCGAGCGGAGGGGGGAGGAGGGGGGCGGCGCGGCTCAGCCGGCGGAGGGGACATGAATATCAAATTTTCACCAACTTTACTATATAATTTCATGCACTTGCAGTTCATATCGGACGTATGCGAAAAAATACCTAGAAAGAAGTAAAATTGTTAAATATAGCAAACAAAGTTAAAATTGTGCAAAATTTGAGCATAAGTCTTGTATAAGTGTATGTTGAGGATAGAAAAAAATTGGATTCAAAAAAGTGATTTTTTAAAATTTCTTTGCCGGGAGCCAAAAAATTGCACTCGGCAAAGAAATTCTTTGCCGAGGAATCTGTGCCGAGTGTTTTTTCTTTGCCGAGAGTTTTTTTGTTGGCTCTCGGCAAAGCCTTCTTTGCCGAGAGTTTTTTATTTGACTTTCGGCAAAGACGCGAGCTCTAGGTAAAGCCTGCAATTCCGGTAGTGAACCTTCATAATGTTGTCCTCGGAGATCACAACCCCTGTGGCTATTTGCGAGGAGATAGGCGCACTGCCTTGTTCTTAGACCAGTCTCAATGGCAGGGTCATAGACATTAAATATAGTGTCATATATGCAAAAGAGATGACATGTCATGATATTTAATAGGAGAGAGGGGAAACCAGGGTCATCCTCATGACCCTGGGTCGGCGCGGAGTTCTATGAATGACACCCCCATAACCCTCCCACTGAGACAAAGTTGACACAATTTTTATAGTACAATTGACCAACCAACATGCAGTAATTTAATATTTACAGGAACTTATAAAACTGTGCTATGACTCTATGCATTGAGAGAGGGTGTGTCATCCCGCAAACCAAAACAGTAAAAATGATTTGTCACTCTTGAAAACTCCCCCATGACCATTTTCACTGAGACTGACCTTAAAGATTACCAGCAGAGCTCGTGTTTCGGAAGGGCAACGTTGAGCAGGGTACAGCCGTGAAGCAACCATTGAATCGTGTTGAGATAATTTTCGAGAATTATCTCAACCGCCGCCGTGCGCAGGTGATGGCTGGCGTGTCTTTTTCCGATGAGCAAGATGCTCCATCGGCTTCACTACGCATGCATGGCTGCATGCTGGTGCCAGTGGATGGATGCACCACGCCGTCCGAAATAAAGCTCTCTCTCACGCCCTATAAACGAGCAACCCTAGGCGATAGATACCGGGTCCCGTCGCGGCTCGATCGGACCCTTGTTTCGGCAGCGGCGCGTGAGAACGGATCGAGGTCGCATACATGTCCAAGTCGGAAAACAGGAAAAGGATCGTACCCTGGGCAACATATACCCCGCGGCCGCCGAGGGACAGAGACCTCTCGCGTACGTGACCACCAAGCCCTGACGATGAAGTCGTCGTCGGACCTAGCGGCGGGCAACCCGAAGCTGATCGCCACCAAGACCGAGAGGGTGGACCAAGATTTCATCCGGTACCTGCGTACGCGTCCCATGCGGAGGCCTACTCCTCTCACCGAGGAACAACTCGACATGTTTCCGTGGATGCCTGAGGCTACCAGAGAGGCCGATGCCTATACCAACAAGACCGTCGACCTGTTCGAGTACATCTTAAAGGAGCACGACGAGAAGGGGTACGCCTTGGTGGGTGTCGAGCTCTTCGACAATGGCACCAAGAGGTTTTTTCGTCTCCGCGAGGAAGAAACTACCTAGGCCTGCTTTCAGGGTTTCGCTAGCTAGCTGGGGATAGGAGTATATGGTTAAGATATGTTTATCCTGCTCTCTGCTGTGTATAGCAGCTATATATGGTTATTATAGTTATTAGGGGTATATATGGCTAAGATGTTTAAGAGATCACTATAGTTCTTGTGTTATATCGAATCTAATGCTGTTCTTCAGCGTGTGTTCCTGCTGTGCAATACCAACGAAGAAGTTCAAGAGATTTACGGGGGAAAAGTTCGTTATATGATTTCCTGACACATGTTCCATGTATATACAACAACAACAAAAAAAATCCTAGAAACATTGACCTACCAGAATGTATGAAAAGAAGATTAGCACGGATATGCAAAGGATGCTTCAGACCCTTTACGTGTGTGTCAGGTGAAGAACAACCTATTACAAAAGAAATATGTACAGTGTAGTAGCTAATGGTAGTTTAGTTTGGTAAATTTGATGCAATCTGATGGATGAATACAGGCAATTTGCTAGCAATTTGTCACATTGAGCCATGCATGGAGAGAGTAGTACGTTTCGATGTGACAGATGAATTGACAATTTGCTGAACTAAACAGGACCTTAACATTCAGCAAACTGTCAGTGGATCTCTTTAGAAGGGACAGTGCTAACTATTGCTGTGAAAAAGGCCGCGCTGTGACTCCCCTCCCCGAGCCTCTGCCTCGCGCCCGCGAGATGCCACCGGGTGCCGAACTTGTCCTCCGCGCGGGATGCTACCGGGCGCCTCCAGAGCCAGATCCCTTCCTCCGATCCCCCCGATAGACGAGATCCACATTGGAGGCCGCTTTCCCCCACTGTCTCCACCACAAGTCACCGCGGGGCCCTCCGGCGAGCGGCAGCGTGCTGGCGCCCTGCGGTCTGCGGAGGGGAGGGAGCCGAGGAGCGGCGGCGGGGAGAGGGACGAGCGGGGGAGCGCCATCTAAGGAGGCCAGAGGGTCGAGGGGAAGTGGCGCACGGCATAGCCATCGAGGGGGCGGATCGAGGTCAGCACAAGGCCGTCGCGGGGCTGTCCAGGGGCGGCGTCGTGCCGGTGCAGGGCTGCCGCGGGGCTGTCCAGGGGCAGCGCTGGCCCCCGCGCAGAGCTCGCCTTGATTGGAGCAAGGAGCGTGCTCGGTTGTGGAAGAAGAAGACAATCGAGACTGACCGGTGGGATCCACAGAAAAGGATGGAGCTGGTAGCCAAACACCACAATTTTAGTTTGGAGTTTTGAAGTGGAGTCAGCTCCACCTAGAGTTTTGGAGTAGAGCAGCTCCACCTGGAGTTGGAGCCATCCCAAACAGACCCTACCATCCATCTTCCTCGATTTGGTAAGCTGTGGTGATAATTCCAACATGGCAAGAGCATTGAACCATGTAAATTGATTAGGAAGATAGATAAAAAAATATATGGTCCTGAACATAGCTTATTAACAGAGTAGGAGCTTTAACCATCCATCTAACTCGATAGAGTAAGCTGTGGTGATAATTTCAACATGGCCAGAGCATCGACCCATGTAAATTGAGATCTAGAAAAAAAAAGCATATATGATCCTGAACATAGCTTATTATTCCACAACCATTACAATTATATAACATAATAAAAGATCTTTGAATAACTGAATTGGTTATTAGCAATATCATTATACTAAATAAAAAAGCAAGATTATGATTACTGGAATTGGGGTGAAAGTTTCGGCAGCTAGCGGCGTGAGATCCGATCGAGGTCGCATATGTGTCGAAGTCGTATACCAATTGCAGAATTCGAGTCGAAGAGTAAAGCATGAAATTCCTGGCTCCTGGCCGGGCAACATATAACGCGACACGCATACCCTGGGCAACATATATACCCCGCGGCCGCCGTACGTGAAGCCCCTGATGATGAAGTCGTCGGACCCAGCGGCGGGCAACGCCAACGACGAGGTCTCCGCCGCCGTCACCACAGAGATTATCTCAGACGCCGCCACTGCGGGCAAGACGATGTCGTTGGAGGCCGGAGCGGGAAACAAGGCGGCAACAAGCGGCGGCATCGAGCCGGCAAAGCCCAAGCGCATGCCTGTGGCGAGGGTCAAGTCCGAGCAGGCGTCGGCGAACCGCATCGAGCTGGCGGCCCTGCTCAACCGTACCCGCAAGTGGAAGCCTCCTTTTAAGGTGGAGGACAAGCCGGAGCTGAAGGTGATCGACGTCAGGACCGAGAGGGTGGATGAAGATTACATCGAGTACCTGCGCACGCGTCCCCTGAAGATGCCCAGTCCTTTGACCAAGCTGGAGATGAAGCTCTTCCCATGGATGGAAGAGAGTTGCAAAGCCGTTAATGCTGATATCAAGAGAAACCTTGACCTGCACGACGACATCTTGAGGCAGCACGACGAGAAGGGGTACGCCGTGGTGGGTGTCGAGCTGCTCGACAATGGCATGAAGAGGCTGTTCCGTCTTCCCGCGGAAGCAACCGCTTAGGCCTTTAGTAGGGTGTCGATGGGAAAGGTTATATGGCCAAGATGTTTATCCTGCCTTAAGTCTGATCTATCTGGTAGAAGTTATCATATTATGGTGCTAAATGTTTTAGTGGCTCGTAATAATCTTCTGTTGCTAGATACTGAATCTATGGGTGGTGCTATGTAATATATTTGGTGTTGCATCAGCTTTCATTTGTCTTTGATCTCTCCCCTGTTTGATATCCTAAATCTAAAGTCTGCTGTCGATCTGCAACATTTCTCCTAGCATGTATGCTAATTTTGCAAAGAAGCAAAGAAAATGATCAAATGTCAGAAACCTGACATGGCATTCTCTTCCGGATCCCATGACTCTTCTTGCAGCAAAGTTAATAGTTTCACAGATTCCACAAAAGAACACCATCTGATTGCCCTGATGGTTTACAAACGGCATGCAGTAAGGCAAGAATATATAAAATCATCTTTGGATGTACCTGGGAGGAAATGAATTCAGTCAGGGAAACTGGGAAAGAGTATATATACTGACGAGATTGATAAGCTTATCTAAACTCATGAAGCCTGGAAATAATTTCACTTCCATGTTCCAATACAGGTATACATTGGAAGTGCACCCACCAAAAAGACATTTCATAGTAGCGACACATAAGAATAATACAGCAGTTACAAGGAAGTATGAAGAAGCTCAACAAAAATTCTAAAAACATGATGAGAGAAATTAGTACCCATTAGGCCGAGTTTCCCGTCACACTCCTAGCTTGTTCAAAAAACTAAGTTGCTGCTGTGAAGCCTGTACATGACACCTATTAAAGGATAAAAAGTGATCAACTTATATTAGTAGCACAGAGAAAGGAAACATCAATGACTTCTCTTTTTTTTGGAGGTAGCTCAATGTGATCAACAGCTGGAAGGGATTCAATCGACTCACCTACCATTCCATTGGGCGTCAAAACTCACATCCAGTGTCAGCAACATACGTATTACTATCAGATAACTACAACTGTGGTAAGTCATCATCTTAAGCACAGAGTCGAGCAGGAAGCTCGCCATCTCATATTTTGATACTTCTTTCTCTGTTCCCAAAGCATCTCACAGGTGCGCACTCTAAACATAAGTCAAATTAGCATGTAACTTGATATATATGTATGTATAGTCTAATAATTCATTTTGCCAATGCATCGGAATGTCTCCAACAGTTTGCCAAATTTTACTTGGCAAATCCTGTGTTTTGCCAACTTCTAATAAAACATGACAAGTAAAAAAAAGTTCATCTCCTACAGTTTGGCATAATCCACTTGCCAAATCCAGATCTAACTTACATCAGGAACCCTGAGAGAGAAACAAAATTATGTTTCCACCCTTCCACCTCTTGAAAACTTAAATCAGGAATCCTGAGAAAAAACTAAATTATTTTTATACCCTCCCACCTCTTCTGATACGCGAGGATGCGCTGTGGATCGCTGCGCGCATTTATGCGTGCGCGGAGTCGATTTTTTCCAACTTAGGATAAATGACAACCTGAGATGGGGAACTGTTGGAGAAGGTTTTTTCTGTTTTTGCCAAAAATAATAATGGCAACTTGGGATGGGGAACTGTTGGAGTTGCTCTCATGTGACAAGGGGTTTACCCGAAGTGAATATGATTTACTTGTTTCCAAGAATTGAAAGGTGTACAGGTGACTACATCAAACAGCAGATTGTCTTGCATAATGTATGTTTGTAATTTTCATGCACTTGCATACCTGAACTCAATAATTTTGTTATGGAAAAAAACAGATAAGTGAAAGTGGTTTTCATGTTTGGACAGATTTGTATTTTCCATTTAAGTTTATTGTTATTATATCAGTTGTGGTAAAAAAGCTTTTCCAAGTATGGTTTATTGGCTTATCAGTTTATGTAATCAACATAGATAGCCTGATCTGATCAACTCTTATCTTTTGCCATAATACAAAGTTATGTGAATCACTATTGCCATTCTTAAGCTGGTATTATTTTTAGCTTTTGGTTTTAAAGATCATTTTGACTTGTCTTCTGTATTTTTCAACCATGTTTCGTAATGTAGCTATGCCTTTTACTTTTGCTAACAAATTTACTTTCTTTGTTAGGGTTTGTAATATGCAGTCTGATGCACTTTGTATTGGTTTCACTCATGGCTATGGGTTCAGCTAGCAGGCCGCTGTTCCCAAGCACACCATCCTTGGTTATACCAGGTCTGGCCTAAATTAATGCTGCATAGGTAAAGTTGATCCTTTTGAGCTACCTTCATTTTTTTCATGTCTTTAAACCCTTTGCTTGTCATCTGGGATATATGTTCTTTATTATTTATTGCTGTCTTTTGACTTCACAAGTATATGTGTGCATTTTGAACTACTTATGCACCAAGCACCATGTTCAGCACATTTCACTAACACGAGTGAACTTTGTATGAATTTGCAAAATATACATATGTTAATATATTTGTCTTGCAAAATACTTTCATAAAAGTATACATATGTTATTTTTTAATAAATATTTTTGTAGAAAAATAAGAAGTCAAAGTTGTACTTTGGAGACCATGTCGCTGTCCTAAATGACTTCATTTACCAAACCGGAGGGAGTATGAGAAGAGTTATTAATTTACATCTCATCTAAAACATTCAATGCAATAAACTTAACGCTACAAATTGATTTCTGCATAAAGCACTCTCATCTGTGTGAACTATTTGCAGTCAGACTAGTAAGTACATTTTACGATTTGTTATTTATCTTTAATGATTATTGCTTTAGTTTATTCTTCTAGTGACCTTCTATGGTTTTGGTATTGTGCATTGCGTTAAGTATATCCTCACGTTTTGTAGAGACAGGAAGAGCAGTAGCACAATTGACCTTAAATCAAATGAGATCTGAGGATGGTAGTGCTTCAGAGAGTGATACTGTCTCAGAAATATCATTAGGACTCAACCCTTTTCACAAAGAAAAGACAGTAAAAAGCAAGAGGAAGGAGGACCAGAATATACAACAGACCCTGCCGAAGCAACACATGCCAAAAGTCTTATGTCCAAAGTTCAATGGGGACAATCCAGTGATCTGGAAAGACAAGTGTATTGGTTACTTTATGTTGGTGGATTTGGAACCGAAACACTGGGTCAGAATGGCAGCAGTACATTTTGAGGGCCCTACCGCTCAGTGGTTGAGGGTGTATAGAAAGAAGGTCCAAAATCCCACATGGCTTCAGTTGGTCTTAGCTGTGGAAGAAAAATTTGGAAAAGATGAATACATGAAGGCATTAACTAAATTGCTAGAGCTTAAGCAGACTGAATCAGTGGAAGAGTATTTCTGTGAGTTCCAGGAGCTCCAGTTTCAGTTATTCATGCACAATGAAGGCTATGATGATTTATTCTTTGCATCCCAATTTGTGAATGGGTTGAAAGAGGAGTTGAAATACACAGTCCAATCTCAGGTGCCAGATACTATAGAGAGAGCTGTGTTATTGGCCAAGATTCAACAGAGGATAGTAGAGAGAGGAAAAGGGAAAATGAACAAACAAGTTGGGGGATACAAATCTGGAGGGCACTTGACCAAAATAGAGGGGAAGCAAACAACACCAAGTTCTAATCTCTGGAGAGAAAGGCAACTCAGAGACTATGGAAGAGCTAATGGGTTGTGTTTCTTTTCTGGAGAAAAATTTGATCCAGCTCACATTGAAGTCTGTCAGAAGAGGAACAAGGAACAAGTCCATGCCTTAGCTATTAATGATTTGGATCAAACTCTGTATGAAGAAACACTAAATCAATTGGCTGTGGAAGATACACTGGCTGAAGAACTGTGCAATCTATCTCTGAATGCCATTTCTGGAACTGAGAATTCTGAATGCATCAAGATCAGACCATGGATAAAGAACAAAGTGATGTTGATATTGATGGATAGTGGCAGTTCACATTCTTTTATCAGCTCAAATTTTGTGAATCTGGTAGGATTGCCAACTGTACCAACTAATCCAAGAAAAGTTCAGTTACCAAATGGGCAGGTACTGATATCTGATAGAATGGTGCAAAACTTGTAATGGTGGTGTCAAGGGTATACATTGGCTATATATATGAGAGTGTTAGACATGGGAGCATATGATGCTATACTAGGGTATGACTGGTTGAAGACCCATAGTCCCATGAGTTGTCACTAGGAGAATAGAACCATAGAGTTCATGGATGGGGGAAGGTCAGTGAAACTTCAAGGGGTAAAACCTATAGAGTTATAGCTACAGCCAATGGAAGCTGAACAGTTGTGGAAATGTGCAAGAGGCAATGATATCTGGGCCTTTGTTGTAGTGGAATGTGTGCAACAATCTAAAGAGCAAACCGTACCTGAGACAGTGTAGGAGGTAATTGATCAGTATGCTGACATTTTCAAAGATCCCAAACAACTATCACCATCAAGAGTGTATGATCATGCTATAGCTCTTCAGCCTGGTGCAGTACCAGTGAATTGCAGGCCATACAAATATTCTCCACAACACAAAACTGAAATTGAGAAGCAAGTCAGATAGCTATTGCAAGCTGGATTAATTGTGCACAATGATAGTCCATTTGCATCTCCAATGTTGTTGGTACAAAAGAAATATGGGAGTTGGTGATTTTGTGTGGATTACAGGAGATTAAATACCATCACAATCAAGAATAAGTTTCCCATGCCAATCATAGAAGAAATACTAGATGAGTTGTATGGAGCAAAGTATTTTACTAAGTTGGATATGAAGTCAGGCTATCATCAAGTGAGGATGAAGGAAGAAGATGAGTTTAAGACAACATTTAAAACACATCATGGGCACTATCAGTTCAAAGTAATGCCATTTGGATTGACAAATGCACCATCAACTTTTCAGTGCCTCATGAATGAGATCTTTCAACCATTTCTAAGAAAGTTTGTTATGGTTTTCTTGGATGATATCTTCATATACAGTGAATCTCTGACTCAACATGTGGAACATCTGCAGCAGGTGTTAGCAGTGCTAAACACTAATTAAATTTTCTTAAAGCTCAGTAAGTGCTCTTTTGCCCAAAGAAGATTAGAATATCTAGGCCATATTATATCTGTGGGAGGAGTAGCCACAGATCCTAGCAAAACACAAGCTATGTTGAAGTGGCCTAAACCAATGAATGTAACTGAGCTTAGGGCATTCCTTGGCCTCACTGGCTATTATAGGAAGTTTGTTAAGGGATATGGAGTGATGGCTAAGCCTTTGACACAACTGCTGAAAAAGAAAAGCTTTGTCTGGTTTGAGGCTGCTGATAAGGCATTCTTTGTTCTGAAATCAGCTATGATGAATACTCCAGTGTTAGCACTGCCAAACTTTCAAGAAACATTTACCATGAAACAGATGCTTGTTCAGATGGGATTGGGGCAGTGTTGATGCAAAGAGGGCAACCAATAGCTTTCTTGAGCAAGGCATTAGGAGAAAAGCACAAGCATCTGTCTATATATGATAAGGAATTTTTGGCTTTGATGATGGCTGTGGAAAAATGGAGGCAATACATTCAACATCAGGAGTTTATTATAAGAACAAATCATCAGTCATTAACATATATGGGTGATCAACATCTCCACTCTGATATGCAAAAAAGGCTATGGCTAGGTTGATGAATCTCAAGTTCAAAATTGTGTACACAAAAGACAAAGATAATGTAGCAGCTGATGCTCTATCTAGAGTGGGACATCTTATGGCAATTCAGGGTGTTTTAGAAGTTCAACCCCTCTGGATTCAAGAAGTGCTCAATTCCTACAAAACTGATAGTTATGCACAGGAATTGCTTACACAGTTGGTTGTAATCAGTCCAAACCAAGATGGTTTCAGTCTTGACAATGGCATTATTAAGAAGCACGACAAGATCTGGGTGGGAAGAAATTCTGCTCTGCAAACTAAACTGATCAGTGCTTTCCATGCAAGTGCTATTGGTGGCCACTCAGGGGGCCAAGCTACTTACCAAAGGTTGAAATAAATGTTTTCATGGAAAGGGCTTAAACAAGATGTGGAGAATGTAGTGAAGCAGTGTTTGATCTGTCAGAAATCCAAACATAGTCAGCAACATCCAGCTAGTTTATTGTAGCCCTTACCTATCCCTGAGGGAGCATGGCAGGGAGTGTCTATGGATTTCATAGAGGGTTTGCCTACCTCTGAAAATTGTTCTGTCATAGTGGTAGTAGTAGACAGGCTGACCAAATATGCCCATTTCTTTTCTACTAAACATCCTTACAATGCTCAAGGTATCACTCAGCTCTTTTTGGATAATGTGGTGAAATTGCATGGGTTACCAAAGATGATTGTGACTGATAGGGACCCAATTTTCTTGAGCAAATTTTGGAAGAAGCTGTTTAAGTTATATGAGGTGAATCTAGCTCTGAGTACAACCTACCATCCCTAGATAGATGGGCAGACAAAGAGGGTTAATCAGTACTTGGAAATGTATTTGAGATGTGCAATACATGATTTCCCCTAACAATATAAGAGATGGCTACCATTGACAGAGCTATGGTATAATTCCTCTTACCACTCTTCACTGGGATGTTCACCTTTCAAGGCACTATATGCATATGAACCAAATCTGGCCCTGGCTTCATCAGTGGCCCTTGAGGTAATCCCATCAGTGGCTGAAATGGTTCAGGACAGAGAGCTACACTTGCAAGCTTTAAAGGATCACTTGGCTGCTGCTCAAAATAGGATGAAGCTTCAGGCTGACAAAAAAATAACATCCTTGGAGTTTGCTGTTGGGGAGAAGGTGCTACTGAAACTTCAACCATATGTTCAGACATTGGTGGCTAATAGAGCATATCCCAAAATTGCTTTCAAGTACTATGGGCCATATGAGGTGGTGGAGAGAATTGGTCAGGTGGCATACAAGTTGAAATTACCAGAAGGAAGTATGATACACCCAGTGTTCCACATTTCACAGCTGAAAGCTTATACCCCAGATTACACACCTGTGTACGCTGAGTTACCCAAGATCAGTGATCTGACAGCTGCAGATACTGAACCAGAGGCGATCTTAGACAGGAGATTGGTGAAGAAGGGTAATGTAGCAATTCCACAAGTAAAGATCAAGTGGACGACATTCCCTGAAGCGGCGGCGACATGGGAAGACTACAATGTGATCAAGACGTGGTTTCTGGAGAGCAAGGCTTGGGGACAAGCAGGTGTTTCGGTGGGGGGAGATGTCACACCCATGACCGAGTCGAAGGCGTAGAGTATACAAGGCGCCAAGCAATGAAGGAAACGTTTCTATACTTTTGTATCCTCTTATTCATATATATGACGGTTGGGGCCCACTGGGTAGGAACTTGGGCTAGCATATAAGCTACCCGCGATGTAACAGAACACTATGCTTAATCTGAAAACAGAAATCCGGTGAAGGGGAATCCTCTCCCTGATCCTTCGTTCCGAATTCGGATCTGCTTGGCTATCTCACGTCGTCAGAGTAGTTCCGGCGGCCACGGGTGTGACGTCATGCTACCTCAGGATGTCCGCGAACAAATCCTCGACCTCGTTGATCGTGGCCTCAAGGGCTTTGGTACACACTGGAAGCCAGGGGAGAGGAGCGGGCACCCTCAGAACGCGACGCGTCCGCAGGCGCTGGATGAAATCTTCATCCAGCCTCTCGGTCCTGGCGGAGATCACCACTGGCTCTGGCATGCTCTCCACCCAACCCAACGGCATGGACTTGGGCTTGCCCTCTGCCTTCTCTGGTGTCATCGTCTCCACCACGGTCCCTCTTCTCTCCCTAGCTCCCTCCTTCTCTCGCTGTCGAACCCTAGCTCTGGATGAGAAGTTGCGGCGGCTGCGGTTGTGTTGTTCTAGGGAAGGAACGAGGGACCCTGGATATATCCGGCAGCCTAGAGAGCTCCACACCATTCCGGAACTGCATCGGCAATTGCAGTTCGGAGAGGAAACCGCCAAGTCAGCGCGGACATGGGCTTTGCTTCTGGAGTGTGGGTCCAAATGAAATTGTGACGCTGCAGCCAGCAAGTGGGGTCGGTCGGTCCCTTCTCCCCTGCCCGAAAACCAATGCGATGGGCCCTTAATTCCGTCCGCCGGGGATGCGTCCAGGGGCAAGGGTCGTCACCTGTTTGTGTCGAGGTGGAGGTGCTCTACAGCATGCCCCGTGCGCTACCTGCCACCGACCTGCGCCTGGCGCGGGACATTGTGTCGCCGTAGGTTGGCGCCGGCTGCTGCTCCGATGAGGGTGCCCGGCGTAGTGACTAGCTCGGAACCCACCCATAACCTGCCGAGCCAGAGGTGACATCCTCCGCACCCCAACCACCCCAAATTAACAATTGCAATGGTAAAATAGCAAAAACAAGGTCGTGTTTGACTGTATCATATCATATCGTACTTTGTTAAAATAGTTGCTTGTGAATAAATAGTTTTGCTTCAGTCTTACAAACATTACATTGTAAAATGTGGTCACAGGGATTCATTGTCTTGGTGTATGGTCCTGGTGACACTGGTTTATGCAAACTGTGACTGTTTTACTTATATTTCTATGACTGTTTCCCTTTTAATAACTAGATGGTACCCGCGTGTTGCTGCGGGAATTTTGAACAAATTTTAAAAATAAAATTTGAAAGTAGAAACTAAAGTGATTGCTTCGCAACATTCTACTGCAAATAACACATTGCACACATGGATGCTATTAGCCGTAGAAAATCGATAGAAGAAATAAATTGATGATTTTAGTGGATAATGATGTGGACACCTTGCATGTTGAGAGAAGACATAGTGGATGGTGACGTGGCGCGCTGAGGGTTGAGAGAACTCTTTAGTGGGGAGTTCTTATATAATTTTGTATGATGCTATCTCGGATGGGATCTTGCCATCTTGGTATGGATTCTAGAGGCATTTTCACATGGGGCAACAATAATGCCGGGACTTCATTGGGAAACATCAACAACTCCACTTTTTCTAGAGGTCGCTCCCTTTCCTGTGTGCGCGTTTAGCGGTCGCTCCCCGGCGAATGTCGGCGGTTCCTCAGTAACCTGGAGGACGGTATGCTGCCATCGATTCCCCCCCCCCTTCGCCCCCTTCCCCCTCCCATCTGCGCGGTGTAGTTCTTCTACTAGATGGTTGTTTTGGGGATTAGGGTTTGATTCCGTATTGTTTATTACTCTAGTTGATGTGCGCAAGGAGGAGCTCTTTTTGATGCCCTTGTCATCTCATATTGTTTTCCCACCCCTAAGTGTGGTAGGCTTACAATTTTTGAGGATTGGGGGACATGGTTAGGTCCTTCTCGATGTTGCAGTTTGCCTACACTGCCGGAGAACGGTTTTTTGCCGTGAGCCAAAAGTTGGGCTCACGGCAAAATACGTTTTTGCCGACGGCCAGAGTCAAACTCACAGCAAAGCTCTTGACTCACGGCAAAAAAGCTATTTGCCCTGAGCTCGACGCCAGCACACGGCAAAATAGCCTTTTTGCCGTGAGCTTGGTTCCAGGCTCACGGCAAATCCCAATTTTGTCGTGAGTACTTCTTTGACCGTACGACAAAAAGCCCTTTTCTCATATCAACACACCTTCATAGCTTTTCCATGCAATTTTTTATCTTCATTACCCTAAACTTTATCTACATTCCATATTCAACATATGGTATTCCATGTTAAAATTTATTTGATACATTTTTGCATTTATTTGCTATATTTAACTAATTAATTGCATGTCATACATTTTTTGAATTAAGTCAAATTTGAACCGCAACTGATTCAAATAATAGAAGAAAATAATTGAAAAAATGATATTCATATTATTTAGCCAAATCTGAAACCTTACCCATAAAATGAAAACAATTCCAAAATTTTGTCCAGAAAACACGATACAAACGCGCACCCGAATGATTTTAAAATTCTAAAAAACGCAAATGAAGTCTGAAAATCATGAAATTTGCCAATATCTCATGATATCATACAAGGAGGTTGTGGTAAAAAAGTTGAGTTAGTTTCGCACATTTTTCATGCACGATGCTTAGAAACCGAAACATCTCCGAAGAAGTTTTCATATAGTTATGAAGGAAGCAGTTAGGTTTGTAGGCAAAGTCATATTCAAATTGAAATTTGAATTGAAATTTTTTCTACTCTTCACATACAACATGTAGTACTTCATGTTAAAATTTGACACATTTTTACATTTGTTTTCTATATTTAACTAAGTAATTGCATATCAATCATTTTTTTGAATAAAGTCAAATTTGAACTGCAACTGATTCAAATAATAGGAGAAAATAAGTGGAAAATGTTATTAATGTTATTTAGCCAAATTTGAGACCATAGCCATAAAATCAAAAGAAATTTCGAACATCTTTTGTCCAAGAAACACGATCAAAGATGCGCGTTTCAATGAATTTAAAATTCTAGAAAATGCTGATGTAGTCTAAAAAGTATGAAATTTGTCAATATCTCATGATATTATACACAGAGGCTGTGGTAAAAAATTGAATGTGTTTCGCACATTTTGTCATGTACGTTGCTCAAAAATTTTCATAAACTTAGGAAGGAGACAATTAGATTTGTAGGCAAGAAGACATTCAAATTGGAATTTGAAATAAATTTTTTATATTCTCCACAAACTACATATGCTCCTCCATATTAAAATTTGGTATTTTTGCCTTTATTTGCTATATTTAACTGATTAAATGTATTTCATGTTTTTTAAAATAAACCCCTTAGCCATGGGCCTAAATATGGGCTCACGAAAGCTTTATTGGGCCAGTCGGTCCAAAAAACCTGCCGAACCCCTCCCCCACGAACCCTAGCTTTCATGGACCCATCAAAAGTTAACCAACACGAGGTCCTGAAGCAACCAAAAGAAACAATCGACACAATCTATATGATCTTGTCTGAGTTTCATTACAAAAATTCCATACTACTACCTTACAACTTTAAGAAAGTGCAGTACAACTTCAAGAAAGTGCGATTGCCATCTAATTATTCTTGTTAATTCTATTTATTCAATTCTAATCTTTATGAGCATGCATGCAATTTCAAATGGATACTTACGATAATCATGGTCGACAACAACAACATCATGGTGTTTGATTCGTTGACACAAAATCCCTCACAATACCAAGACCTTCAAGATCTGTTTCAAGAGTAATAATTCTAAGATGTTTTCTTTAATGCAATATAATTTGTTTTTACTAACACTACTCTATCTTTTATTATTTTTCCTCAGAGCTTGGAAAACATTCATTGTAGAGAACCGAGGACCATTTAAACCAACAATTAGATTCTATACTGATTTTCCGGTACGTAATCCAAAGAACAACTTCAGATTGAGAAAATTTTATTTGTAAATCACTAGTATTTCATAATCTGTTCCCCTCTCCACTTTAGTGTTTCAGACAGGAATCGGAAATAATTTATGTGGACACTATGTCTATGAGCACGTACACCATTTCTCTACAAACTCGGCAGATTACAGTGTAAGTAAAATAAATCTATTAATAATATATTATTTTTTAATCGCTTATATATTTAATTGTTGGGTGTAATATTAACATATTTGCACACTACAGAAGGATATAACTAGGGACGCACTCATTCAGAAGGATCGTCTCTTGGTGATTCAATAAATTCTCATCGTATTCCTCGTGGACGAGGTGGTTGATCCAAAAGGAAAACATCATTATCACAACCATCCAATTGACCAACTCACCTCCACTAAAAGTTGAGATTAGAAATTTGAATTGAATGATATTTTGATGTATATATACTACTTTTAGAAATACTATCTACTTTGATGTGTATAAATTGTGTGTATATATATTTACAAGTTTATATATGTAGATATATAAGTCTAAGTATGTATATAGTATATAGACACGTATACATAGATACTTAGTGCAAATACATATACGTATACTTGTGTTAATTGCTTGTTTTTTTATTCTGTTTTCCCCACCTCATATTGCTGCCCAACCATGCATAAGCTTGTTCTCCTTACTCACAACACAACCGGAAAACACAATTTTGTCATGCGATGGAGGCGCATGGCAAAGGACAAAAACACACGACTATGGCTTCGCTGTGCGTTTTTGCCCGAGCGCACGGCAAAGGCTGCTCGTCAGTGTTTTGCTCGGCAATCAGACCTTTGTCATGCACCGTTTATCGGGACACACAGCTAAAAACTTTGCCGTGCGTTTATCTTGGTGCACGGCAAAAAAAGTGACTACCGGCGCGGGACGACGTTAATGGCGCTGGAGTATTTCCTTGTCGTGCGTCTCCGGCAGGCGCACGACAAACATTTTTTTAATAAAATGGAGCTGCCCCACTGCTGGGGCAGGGAGAGGCCACCGCCACCGCCGCCCCCGGCCGGCCGACCGCCACAAGCCACCACCGCCGCTCCTGACCCTCGCCGCCTCGTCGAAGCACCGAACTGCCGCTGCTCCCCTACCGGCCGGCCGCCACCAGCCACAGCCGCACCACTGCACATCCTTCAGGTACGTCGCCGCCACTGCCACAACACGGCCGCCTCCACACCACGGCTCCGGGGTGGGGAGCTCGAGGAGGTCGTGTCCGCGTCGGGGAAGAAGAGGTCGTCGTCGGAGAAGCAGGGCATGCCACCTCGCCGCCACCACCTGCGGAGAAAAGGAGGGGGGCACGTCGTCGTCGGAGGAGGGCGTGCACCACCGGAGCTCCTTCCCACCACGTGCCGGTAGCTAGGGAGGGGCAGTGGCCGGATTCAGCCACCACACATCGGCCGCAGGAGAGGAGGCCGTCAGATCCGGCCACCACAGCCGTCACCTGCACCACCACCACCACGCCACCAGCACCACCACCACTACCAACGCACCGCCGCCACCGCATACCTCCTTCATTGGATCTCGTCATCAGGGTAGCAAGTCGAGGTGAGGGAGGAGGGTGGTAGAGGGGGGTAGCTGTCCATGCTAGTGAGTCACGAGAGGGAGGGGACCACGCGGTCGCGCCCGATGGAGGAGTGGCGAAATGGGAGGGGTGGGACGGCAGCGTCTGAGGAGATGGGGGTGGCGTGAGCTGAGGGAGATGGGGAGGGGAGGGGGGAGGCGGTTTTCTTATGTAGTTAGGGTTTCCCATGTGAGCGTGAAGCGGGCTTTAATGGACTGGGCCAAAAATTGAGTTCGCCGTGTGGGCCGTTGCGTTTGGTTGGGCCGGCACATGTGTTTGCCGTGCGTTGCAGGGAAGACGCACGACAAATTATTTTTTTATAATTGTAATTAATTCGTTAAATATAGCAAATAAATATAAAAATTACCAAATTTTTCCATGAAGTATCAGATGTTGTATGTATGGAGTAGAAAAAAAATTCAAAGTGAGGAGAATTTGTTTTGAGGAGCAATTGGATTTGGACTTAGGAGGACATATGTATGGAAAAAACTTTGTTGTGCACCAAACTTAAAACGCACGGCAAACACATCTCTTTGTTGTGCGCCAAACAAGAAACGCATGGCAAATGCACCTCTTTGCCGTGCACCAAACCAAAAACACATGGCAAAAGTTTTTTAATAAAATTCAAATTTTATATAGATAACACCAAAATTGTCGAATGGTTTAAAAAAACACCAAAATTTTATATAGAACAACTTATGTTGTCTATTGCCTATAGAAAAAATTTGAATTCAAATTCAACTTTGTTCGTCACTTTTAATCCAAACCTAACCATATACTCCCTTCGTTTTATAATACTTGTCGTTTTGGCTTTTCTAGATACATTCGTTTTGCTATGTATCTAGACATAAGTATATATCTAGGTGCATAGCAAAAGAATTGTATCTAGAAAAGTCAAAATGACAAGTATTATGAAACGGTGGGAGTACTTCTTGACTCTATGAAACTTCATCGAAGATATTTCAATTTGTAAGCATCGTACATGACAAAATGTTCAAAACTCATTCATATTTTTACCATAGCCTTCACACATGATATCATGAGATATAAACAAATCTCATAATTTTCAAACTTCATTTGCATTTTTTAAAATTTGCAAATCATTTGGACACATGATCACGGTTGTGTCTCTTGGTCACGATGTTTGAAATTTCTTTTGATATCGTGGAAAATTTCTTAAATTGGCCTAAATAACATGAATATCATTTTTCACTCATTTTATTCTATTATTTGAATCACTTGTAGTTCAAATTTGTTTTTTCAAAAATTGCTTGAAATATAATTAATTAGTTAAATATAGCAAATGAGTACAAAAATGTACCAAATTTACCATGAAGTATCACATATTGTATTTATGGAGTAGAAAAAATTTTAATGTGAGGAGAATTTGTTTTGAGGGGCAATTAGATTTGAGACTTAGGAGGACATATATATATGGAAAATTTTTTTGTTGTGCGCCAAACTAAAAACACACGACAAACACATCTCTTTACCGTGCATTTTTTAGCGCACGGCAAAGGGGAAAAAAATCATCTCCACCACCCCGTTACTAACGGTTGCAGCGGGGGACTACCAGATGGTGGGAAAAAAATAGTTTGCCGCGCGTGCATTTTTTTCTTTTCGGTTAGTCTTATAGAAAATGCACGACAAACTATTGTGTTTGTCGTGGGTTTTTTCTTTGCCGTGCACTGTATAGAAAACGCGTGGCAAAGAACGAAGCTATGTGCCGTGCGCCGAAATAAAGCGCACGGCAAACCCCATGGCGCAGTTTTCCCATAGTGCAGCAAGGTTCGATGCTCGTTCCACAATTATGTTATTGCCATCTTTAATCACCTGCCCAAAATGCGAAATTATAAACCTGACATGCTGTCACACCATGAAATTTCCAAATTCAGGATGTGAATAGAGAGAATAATTAAAACACAATTTCCTCATAATTTTAAAAATTTTCCAACATTTATTTTTACAGGAAATATAAAATAAGAAATATCCATTGTTTGTTTTTCGAAATTAAATTATTGCTTTAGTGTGAGTGGTGCATTCATGCTGATGCATCTTGGCGTTTTTGAGTGAGAAAGGTTTTTAAATGCACCTAGGTGCTGACCAAACCCTTTCGAGAATTTTCCGGATTTTTCTGGAATTTATTCTCATTTTCCCTGAGCTGATTCTATTTATTAGAAGGCTCTAAAATCTTTTTCATGAGCTCCAAATACTTTATTTGGATTGTTCATGTCCCAATGTGCCTCTAGGAATTTTCCTGGATTTTTGAGAATTTTTGGAATATTTTTCGTGCCTTAAAAAACATTTCAAGACTTTTCTGAAATTGCTTTCGCATGGAAAATAAATTCAAAAAAAGAAAAAGAGAAAAACCCTATCCAGGGCCACAGCCGAGGCCCATCCGGCACCACCAGAGGCCGTCGCTGCACGGGAGTCCCGGCCATGGCGCGGCGCCGCCTTGGCGTGGCCAAGCCGGCCGCCTCGGTCCTATAAAGCCGGCCGCCCGTGCCTTTCGTCCCTACTCCGCCCGCCTCACCCTGCACCGCACAGCCGCTGCGCCGAGCCGAGACCGACGCCGCCCGGCCGCTCGTCCGCTACCTCCGTCGTTGCCGAGCCAATCCGTCAGCACCAGGAGCTCCGCCTTGCCGAGACGCACCTCCTCCGCCCCTTCCCATCACCGGTGGATCACCGGAGCGCCGCTGTCCATGGGAGCCCGAGCCGGCCGCCATGACCTTCCGCCGCCGACGGGATTCCGACCGCTTCCCTTCGCTTCCAACCATGGTGAGTACCCCTATGTCACGCCCTTGACCTCCTCTTTCTTTTCCCCAACCCGATCGAACTCAAGACCCCCAAAGACCGTGATTGAGACGGCCAGTGCCTTCCGTCGGCCATGACCAGAGGTAGGGGATGACTTGGCTGGTTTTCAGTTAGGCCCCTGAATAATCTCAAAATCCCTATGTTAGTTTATGTCTCTTGCAGATCTACAAATAACCCCCTCGCATCTTTAGATCCTTTGCATCTAGATCCAAGCCGAGACCCTTTTTCAGATCTAACCCTAGGTTTAGATCTATTCACAAGCACTGTTTAATGTATCTTGTGAATCCTCTCTGCTAGTCCCTGGAATCTTTAGTTAATTGCAGATAGGTCCCTGCAACCTTGTTTAGCTCCTAGATTCCATGTTTTTAGCTCCGTTTTAATCCGTTCAAGTTGCGATAGGTTCATAAAAATGTAAAGTACACGTTAGTAGTGAGTTTCATCATGCTAGTTTTCTGAAAATTAATTTTATATTAACTTGTTTAATGCTTAGTAAACATGTCTTTTCCAAATAAAATCTATATAGTGTTGTACACTGTTTTTCTTTATCAATATTAATTTGATTAATGTTTATTTCACATGCTTTTGTAAATAAAATCTAATTAGATCTTTACCTCCGTTTTTCATAAACCAAATGTTAAGTTGATTAATATTTAATTAATCTTTTATAATTAAAAGTTGATTAGGCCTTTACACCGGCTTTTCTAAATAAATGTTAATTTGATTAATGTCGTATGCCATGATGTTTTCAATAATAATATGATCTACTCGAATCATAAATTACGTTTAGATGATTCATATAGTTTATCTTTTCCAAATTAAATGTTTAATTGGTATAACTTATATATAAACATTTCTAAATGAAATTTGACTAGTTCTTTACTTCGGTTTTGCATATAAAATGTAATTTGCATTAATATCAACATAGGGTATGTTGTTTCTGAAATATCCTTTACATTTGTTTTCCTAATTAAAATAAACCTAAGCTTATAGACTTTTATGTTCATAAATGTAATCGATTGTTAGACGTTCTTTATCTCTTTTGATCAAATCTATCTGAAGCTCTAAATCTTTCTAGTGTTCGCTCAAGCTCAACCTTGTGCATCTAATCAGACCTTTCCCTTCCAAGCACGGTTTTTGTGCTTTAGTGATCCATAGAATCGAGCCTATCCTTTAGTGCGTTCTTTTAAAGCTTTGATTTGATTGGTGCATTGTCCTTAGTTAGTTTGTTTGTTTGCTCTGTATGCTTGTGCCTGATGATTGATGCGCTTAGAGTGAACGCTATTCGAGAAGCTTTGGAGAGCAAGAGGTTGAAGATATTCTGAGCAACTACTGTGTGGTTAAATGCAAGTGTGTCCTTGTTCTTTTGTCCCAATAACTATATTTAATCACTTTGCATATGCTTTTCATTTAATTTGATGGGTCCTATTAAGGTTTATCCTAGTCATTATTATCATTCCTTGCCAACCTTGGTTTTACCTTTCTGTTGGGTAGCTCTTGCTTAGCTGCTATACTCTGGGTTATGGTGGTTTTAATGAACAATAATGATGAACATGCTTTACTTTTATGCTGTACCTTTGGTTAATACAAGATCATATACTTAATCAGAACATGGAGAACCACCCAGGAAAACAGTACAACCACAAGACATATGGCTCTGTCTTGGCCAAATAATTAGAGGACTCTAGTGTTGGACTGGTGATTAAGGGGGGCAGGACTCGCGGAACCTCGTGCACTAGAACACATTAGGGAAGTCTTTGTAAAGGCCTCGTAGCGTCCCTATGCAATCACACCTCGGTAGTGTGGTATGATGCTTGGCCGACATCGCATGGTTGGGTTTAAAGTTCTTCGGGACTTTTACGCAACTTGTGGTGAAAGTGTACAACCTTTGCAGAGTGTAAAACTAATCGATTAGCCGTGCTCACGGTCAGGAGCGGCCTGGACCCTCACATGATAATTGAACTTGAAGATGGACTTAAATTGTGGTTTCTGGTTATGTTAGCCATATGCTTATGGCATATCTCTTACCTTTATGCTTAATGTGGGTTGGTATAAACTTATACTTTATTAGTAATCAGGTGCTAATAAAATTGGACCAACAAAAATGCTAAATGCTTAGAGCCCAGTCCACAATAAAGCCTTTGCATTCATCCTTTCCTCACACTTGCTGAGTACGACATGTGCTCACCCTTGCTATAAACAATGTTGCTGTTGGTATTTCTTAACCTCGATGCTAAGTTGTGGGTTCCTAGCAACGATGCCAGAAATAACCAGATGGTAATCCTAACGATTACAAGAGTCCGCAATCGCACGGAAGTACCATTGTAGCATTTCCCCAAAGGAGTATTCCAAAGGGTATCGAATCCAAGGAAGGCTAGGCGGATTAACAAGTTCAACTCTGTTGCAAGGAATATAAATCATAGACAGGAATGAATCCGTCACTCAAGTATAGGGGTGAGATATGATAGATAAGATAGTAGTGTGAACACATAAACACACTCTCTCTAAAGGTCCTAGGCTCAGGAGGCAACATACGAGTTAGTTCTAGGTTCTAAGGTACTAAACATGCAAAGTTAGTCAGACGAGTTAGACACACACGAGCATCGTATGATCGCTGGCTCAAGCACCCAGGTACAAACGGGGAGCTAACATCCCGCGTCACTTACGCACGACTCCGGTTGTTAGACTTTAGACTCCTGCAGCATATCCGAACCTGGGGGATTCCAGAAGGGTCCAACGGCTGCCACCACCGCGGCCTACCCCGAGACAAACCGTGGGATACACTCATAAGCAACGTAGCTACACAACCCAAGCACCACGCTTACGTTGTTAGCAGGACCCTGACCGGCCCGGGCTATTGTGACCTGTCGAGTCGATAAACCGGCCAATTACACCGAGTACCGTAGCTTGAGCACGAACTTCATACAACATGAACATGGGATCTAACTAGATCAAACTAGGCTAAGTACACAAACGGATTTGTGCTTTCCTATGTCTATTCAACAAGATCAAAGGGTCGTGTTCGTGATGAACACGAGCCTCTAACTTATGAACAAACACCGAAAACATGTATAAGTCACTCGTCAACTGGATCGAAAGGCCTTGTTCATCAAGAATGGGAGCCTCTAAATGATGAATGAGCGAAGAACACATGAACAAATCACCCATGTATACAAGCACAACTTTATATGAAATAGCTGAATAACTGAAGTAGATCAAAGTCATACAATAAAATAAAGATAGAAGAGGACTCATACCTAGATCCCAAAGTAGACTTGGAACCTGAAGTAGAACTAATCTAGCCTACCTCCTAGCCTTAGAAACCAAAAGTGAGAGAGGAGGAGTAAGATGTGTTGGTTAGAAATGAGCCCCCTCCCCTTCTATTTATAGGCGAGCAAGGCGCCAAGGAGTGAAACACCCCCGGGGATGGCCTCTAGGACCAATGGCCAAGCGCCACGTGGAAGTCCAGGATCAACCGACCCAAGGTCGGTTCGGCCGATCCTAGGGTCAGCCGACCCCGGGTGGGCCCCACTCGGGGTGTGCTTCCTCGGGGTGGCTGTCTTGTGGACCCTTAAGTCGGTCCCCGGTGTACACGTGTTCTTGAGGCGGTTTAGGCGCTCTGGTGGGCCCATGGATCTATGTGAAGTCCACGTGTCATGTTCTGATTCGTCGGGGCTTGCCTCCCTTGGATTGGTGACATGGCATGCATGCGTGGCACCTGAGGTGGCTTAGCTTGCATGCATGGCACCTGAGGTGGCAGCCACTCCTTGAGGTGACGTGGCATGAATCATAGAAGGTGAGTTTGCTACTTCTTTTATGCTTATTTTCCTGCAATCACATAATCTCCAAGAACAAGTGGAACTACATTATTCTTAACCGAAATGCTTGTAAGAAATGCCTCTTGCTCCTTTATTCATGAGTAAATTGACTAATAGTAAGCACTTAACAGTAGTCAACAACTCCCAAGCTAGCCTCTTGCTCGTCCCGAGCAAGATACTTAGGACTTAGGTTGGTCGATCAGGAGTTGCTACGATGTTGTATTCCTAGTTTATGACAAGCATACGACTAGGTACTCTATCAAGGATTGAATGAGTTGGCATTGATCTTACCTTACGCTTGATTGCTATGGGGCTTGTAGCTTCACCTACCTTGGGTGGTTGAAAGATAGAACGGTTGTATAGAAATTACTAATCACAAGTACCTTGATCAGTCGTCAATCCGGAGGTTTTGCTAATTTTTATAAAGAAATCAAAGTTCCTCGAATGACACTCTCGGATCGCTCAGTGTGTATGATTCCTCACCAAGGCATTAAGTTGCCTTCTTTCTCCACCTACTTCTAATATGTTGATATGTGGAGCTGTAGGTAGGGAAAACATGTGGCATACCTGCTTCTCATGTATTGTCAAGTCGAAAAGTGGATCCTTGGGAGCAACAAGTCATACAGCCTGATCAAGATGTGCATGTGTGTGTATATGGTGGATGGATACATGATTCTCTCCTCTCCTTTGAGATTTTTGGGACTTGGGCTATGCCTCTTTATTCTCTCTTTTTTTTTCATGCTCTAGAACATATATGCTTCTTCTTCTCTTTTTCTTTTTTTTTCTCTTTTTTTTCATAGCCCATAGTCCTTGCTGAATATTTTTGGAGAGAGAGTAATCATGAAGCAATGCACGGAGCTTTATTTGGGGGTTGGATGAAATGATGGGTGCCAACTTCCGGTGTAGAAGTTTAGCATAGAGTGGCTGTGTACGTGATCTTGATCATGGGAGCATGACAAGTTTCTCGCCGAGGGTCACAACAATTCGACAAGACTCAATGAAGACAACAGGAAGCATATGTGGAGGCTAACAACAGCTAGGATCTACATATGGCTTTGGATAGGAATTTCTCATCATTGAGGAACTTATCATTTTATTGTTTTTCAAAAGAAAACTCCGGATATCAAACATCACTTAGCACAGGCTCATAGTAACCCTATTATACCATATCATACCTCACAACAACCTAGGCAAAGGTCATGCTTTTTGCTACCCACAAGTTTCAAGCTAAGGTTTGATCATACAAGCCAACAAACTCAAAACTAAGATAGGATACTAAGTTGTAGCAAGGCATAAAAAGGAATAAGCAGAGCAACTATTCATCATTTCGACCATGAAGGATGAAAGCATTCTTACCGCATATAAAAGCAAACTAATTTAAGAAAGCAAATAAATATTTTTGGTCTTTTTAATTTTTGCAGATTTTTATGTGTTTTTAGCATATGAGATTCTAAAAATAAAGATACGTGGAGAAATCCCATCCACCCAAACCCTCTACTCCTCCAGTCTGCTCTTGCTAGCTCGATGGCGTGAAGTCTCTCGCCAGACATGCCGTCCCGGGTGGACTCAATGTCGGTGCACGGTCTCCTCCATGTCGCCGACTCGGATGTTGAGCTCACTCATCCGGAGTGAGGGTGGCCCCACGATGACGAGCGCAATAACGGGTGACGAAGATGTCGCATCTCAGAGGCGTACGCAGGACGGCCCCACTCGCGCTTAGCCCAAGCCGAGCTACTTGCACCCTCGGTACATGGGCTGGTCCCAACCGAGCATACCAGGGAGTGACCCTGCATGTACTCGGTAGAGGTCCATGTACCGCAGAGGTGTGGTAGGTGAGTGGTGGCGACATGCGGAGATTGTGGTGGCGGTATTGTGCTCTGCTCTCCTCGACACACTCCTAGTTACCCTGTCACCAGAGACACTAGAACGACGAGGTTCCTCGAGAGGAACAGTCAGTGGCCCCTGGCCGTACAACCTGAAATCCGGGTTAGGTAACTGGATCTGGTTGGTATGGCCCGGGTAAAAGAAAACCAAAGAATTATCCGGACCCTTCTTAAGAATATGCCCCTGAGTCAAATAAGCCTCGTCAATCTGAGTCCGGGGATTAGCAATGGAGGGGCACATTGGGACCTTGCGTAATCACAAGATTCGTGACGATGCGAGAAATCAAAGACGTACACTCAATAGAACCTGTCATCTTAAGATTTGTTAGCCACTGCCGAATCATAGCTTGCACATGGGAGATCTTGATCCGTCTGACCGCGGCATATAAGATCATCATCTCGTCAAGACGGGTCGACGTCATCCCTTGGAAAGAGAGTGACGGCGAGCCACTTGTGCCACAGTCGGAGAGTGGGATGCAAGATATCATTGCACCTCGGTACTAACTTGCTGTGAACAGGCCGACCAGAGATTTCTTCCCAAAAACTCTCATGATTAAAGCCAGCGCAAGCTTGCTCAAGAGAAATAGCGCAGCGACGATGAAAACCGAGGGTGCGACTAAGATCTTTCCATGAAACTCGATACGGAACTCCATGAAATCGAAATGAAATACCAGACGCATCCTCTTGAAGAGTACAGAGAAACTGGATGGTGGTAGGTCTAGAACCAACCTCCTAAACTGGGACAAAATCCTCCCAACCTAGAGCTTGCCAAATGGAATTGAACTCGGAGTCCATACCTGTTTTCTCGAGAAGGTCCGGGTCGAACTCCTTGGTGTTAGCGAAGACTCGGTCCCTGATGAGAGCATAGGCTTGTCTCTCGCAATCACTCCTCAAGTCGATGAAGGTGGCATCGACGGCGTACACTTCCTCGGCTTGTGGTGTGGGTAGCTCTTCTTCTCCTTCCTCTTCACGGTCGGTCGACATTGGGCGTGGTGCAGCTTCGGAGTGACGAGACGAGCTCCCCCCGTCGCGTGAACAGCGTGAGCGAGTCAACTTCCGTAATGCACCAGATGCCCAACTCATCTTGCACAATGATCGGACAACACGAGCAACTCGGTGATGGGTTAATGAAACTAAATGAAATTCTTACCGAGTTTGCTCCACCAATAATCAATACTTCAGCAGCACTTAGAGAGAATACTTGGCACCTCAATCTCGAGCGAAAAATCCACAAAAACCAGAGAGCAAAAACAAGAGAGGGAGAGAGTGTTGCAATGGGTGAAAACACCCCTCAAACCCCCTGGTATTTATAGGCAATGAAGCCGGGCACCGAGACATGGGCCGTGTGTAATGGCTAGGAGCCGTTGGAGGAAGGAGGGTCGGGCTAGCCATTAGGCTGGGTCGGCCGACCTGTGGGGTCGGCCGAACCCACCTCGGGTCCGCCCGCCTCCAGCTTTTTGCAATGGCTCTCTAACGGTCACATGAGGGCCTACCTAGGTGTCCCGGTCCAAATTTGCCTGAAAACTTGCTCAATTGAATTTTTAAGGATTTTCCAACTCAAAATTTTATTTTCAGAATTTTTATTTAAAAAGGGAAATTTGGCTAGAAAAAGTTCTAGCATGCAAATGCAAGGATGGAGAATTCAAATATGCATTGTGAAAAATTAAACTAAATTTTGAAAAGGGAAATATGAGATAACTCACCAAATTTACCTTTTGGCGAAAGGACTCATCATTTTAAGTCCGAGAGCGGGACTTCTCTCAGTAATCAGTTCTACTCGTCACCCCACTCCCGAGAAGTAGAGGGGTGTGATCTCTGTACCTGCCGCCACACCTTCCGTGTTTTCCTTGATTTTCTTGGTGCGGTCAGAGGTTGTGTGAGCTGGGGTTGTCGCTCCATCCACCCCTAGGTTTGCTCATCGTTTCCTTGCACTGAATAGCATTGCTCTTCTGTTGGTCGAAATCGGAACATCAAGTTCTTCTTCGCAATGCGGAAACGGATGGTCCCATTTTCCACATTGATCTTTGCCCGAGCATCACTTAGGAACGACCTCCCAAGAATGAGTGGCATTTCCGCATCATCTTGCATATCGAGGACCACGAAATCTGCGAAGATGCAAGAACCCTGGACAAATACCAGTAGACTCTCCACAATCCCCTCCGGATACCGGATCGATGCATCAGCAAGTTGAACTGTCCTCGAGGTTGGGGTAAGAGCAGGATATCCCAATCTTTCGAACATAGCCTTGGACATGAGGTTGACACTCACGCCAAGATCACAGAGGGCATTCCTAATTTTCTGGTAGTATATAGTGCAAGTGATAGCCGGATAACCAGGATCTTTCTTGTGCACAATTGAAAGATTCCTGTGATCAAGAACTCTATGGGTCTCCTGATAGTCAGACAGTGCCCTCCCAGATGGCTTACCCCATCTGGTGGACACTGCACAAACATTCTCACAAGAAGACACGGGTTGCCCCGGAATCTTCCCGTCTTCAGCAGAGGGAACCAAAGCAGCTAACTGAGCCAACTGGGTTTCTATCATTTTATTAAAGCTCAGCTGGTTCTTAAGAGCAAAAGAAAGGCTATCGATTTTAACATTGAGGCTTTCTAAAGCCTTATCATAGGCAGCTGTTTTCTTGTTAAAACCATCATTAATCTTAGCTTGCCCAAAAACCAGATCTTTCAGGGAAGGTTGGTTGGGATTGTAAGTATTACCTTGATTACCTCCCTGATAGTAAGGGCGTGATTGATTCCACGTTTGACCTACGATAACCGTTGCAGTTCATGTACATCACATCCTCGGGTAGTAGGCGGTAATTCCTGAATGCCCGTGTCACCAGACTTTGCAGTGCGAGCATCCATAGCTTGAGTAGTGATGTGGCAGCCTTCTCGGGTCGAGCATCCATTCTCTTCATGTGTAGGTCCATCTTGGCGTGCAACATATCCGCTCTTCCTTGACGGGTGTACCCTCTACGACGTGGTGGAGATAATCATCACTCCACCCTTGGTTGGAGACCATCTTCTCAATAAGTTTAGTTGCTTCGGCGATAGTGAGAGAGAAGAAAGCCCCACCAGTAGTAGCATCAATATGGCCCCGTCAGTCGCCCCATTGTAGAAACTCTGCAGAATAAGCTAGTTGTCCATCCCATGATGGGGACAAGCCAGATGTACTCTGAAGCCTCTCCAAGCTTGGAATGGTTTCATTTACTGCTTGCTGAAAGCTTGAAATTCTTCCCCGGAGAGCATTGGTCCTACCCAACGGAAAGAACTTGAACGCACGGGCACTTTGCCCGTGTGTCAATATCTGCACGGTTCGCATAGAACCACTGCTTCGCCTTTCCCAACAGTGAGAATGGAAACAGTCGTAGACGAATGGCATCTTCCTCCACTCCTCATATAGTGAAGGTACTGCACAGCTCCATGAACTGTTGCAAGTGGGTGCTCACGTCTTCGTTAGGCTTGCCATAGAATGGGCTAGCCTGTACCATCGTAATGAGGCCAGTCTTGATCTCGAAGTTTCCATTCCTTGTTGACCTCGGGTAGGTGGGCACCGATCGAAGAGAGGGAGTGGAATATTCGCGAAGAGTCTTCTCTTGATTGGCCATAGGAATTGATGTAGATGGCACAAAGGAAGCTGGGTCAACTTCCATACGTACACGCTGGGGAGAACCGAAATGAGTTCGAGCTCTCCTTACGAGTGACTCAGGTTCTTCAGTGAAATTCGGCGGTAAGTCGAAACTAGTCATACACTACCTGTGTTCATCATCGATAGGCAAAGAAGACATTCAAAGTTAGCCTGCATTGAGAACTATTTTATTCCTGTCATGATTATAAACATTGCAAAGTGTTGACATGTTATCCTTAGCCTTCCCCGGCAACGGCGCCAGAAATGCTTGTTGGTATTTCTTAACCTCGATGCTAAGTTGTGGGTTCCTAGCAACGATGCCAAAAATAACCAGATGGTAATCCTAACGATTACAAGAGTCTGCAAGCGCACAGAAGTACCATTGTAGCATTTCCCCAAAGGAGTATTCCAAAGGATATCGAATCCAAGGAAGGCTAGGCGGATTAACAAGTTCAACTCTATTACGAGGAATATAAATCATAGACAGGAACGAACTAGTCACTCAAGTACAGGGGTGAGATATGATAGATAAGATAGTAGTGTGAACACACAAACACACTCTCTCTAAAGGTCCTAGGCTCAGGAGGCAACATACGAGGTAGTTCTAGGTTCTAAGGTACTAAACATGCAAAGTTAGTCAGACGAGTTAGACACACACGAGCATCGCATGATCGCTGGCTCAAGCACCTGTGTACAACGGGAGCTAACCTCCCGCGTTGCTTACGCACAACTCCGGTTGTTAGGCTTTAGACTCCTACAGCATATCCGAATGTGGGGGATTCCAGAAGGGCCCAACGGCTGTCACCACCGTGGCCTACCCCAAGACAAACCGTGGGATACACTCATAAGCAACGTAGCTACGCAACCCAAGCACCACGCTTACGTTGTTAGCGGGACTCGACCGGCGCTATTGTGACCAGTCGAGCTGCCGAGATAAACCGCCAATTACACCGAGTACCGTAGCTTGAGTACGAACTTCATACAACACAAACATGGGATCTAACTAGATCAAACTAGGCTAAGTACACAAACGGATTTGTGCTTTCTTATGTCTATTCAACAGGATCAAAGGGTCGTGTTCGTGATGAACACGAGCCTCTAACGTAAGAACAAACACCGAAAACATGTATAAGTCACTCATCAACTGGATCAAAAGGCCTTGTTCATCAAGAACGGGAGCCTCTAAATGATGAACGAGCGAAGAACACATGAACAAATCACCTATGTATACAAGCACGACTTTATATGAAATAGTCAATAAGCGAAGCGGATCAAAGTCATACAATAAAATAAAGATACAAGAGGACTCATACCTAGATCCCAAAGTAGACTTGGAACCTGAAGTAGAACTACTCTAGCCTACCTCCTAGCCTTAGAAACCAAAAGTGAGAGAGGAGGAGTAAGATGTGTTGGTTAGAAATGAGCCCCCTCCCCTTCTATTTATATGCCAGAGCACCGGTGCAAGAAGGAGTGAAACACCCCGGGGATGACCTCTACGACCAATGGACAAGCGCCACGTGGAAGCCCAGGATCAACCGACCCAAGGTCGGTTCGGCCAATCCTAGGGCTCACGACCCTGTGGGCCCCACTGTGTGTGCTTCCTGGGTGGCTGTCCTGGGCCTTAAGTCGGTCCTCGGTGTACATGTGTTCTTGAGGCGGTTTAGGTGCTCTGGTGGGCCCATGGATCCATGTGAAGTCCACGTGTCACGTTCTGATTCGTCGGGGCTTGCCTCCCTTGGATTGGTGAGATGGCATGCATGCGTGGCACCTGAGGTGGCTTAGCATGCATGCATGGCACCTGAGGTGGCAGCCACTCCTTGAGGTCACGTGGCATGAATCATAGAAGGTGAGTTTGCTACTTCTTTTATGCTTATTTTCCTGCAATCACATAATCTCCAAGGACAAGTGGAACTACATTATTCTTAACCGAAATGCGTGTAAGAAATGCCTCTTGCTCCTTTATTCATGAGTAAATTGACGGCTAAAGTAAGCACTTAACTGCCGTCAATAGTTGCTCAGAAAGAGGAAGCTGCTATGAAGTCGTTGTGAAGATGTTGCTGGTACTAGGCGTACGCAACCCCCAGTCGACTGCCTGTGATATTTGGAGCCTTCGTTTCCAGGATCAAGCGTAAATCTCTGATAATCTTTCTTTTTTTTACGTGATACTGTTTCTACATTCACTTATATGTCACTATATGTATGAAAATAGATCCTGGCATATATATAGTTATGCACTTGGTTTTGTTTGGAAAAACAGGTGTGACAGAGTGGTATCAGAGTTGTATCGACTGTAGGACGTAAGCCTAGATAGCAATGGTCATTCCTTAAGGTTTCCTATGATGTAAAATTCATCACTACTTTTCCCTTTAGCTCTGTGATGAATATTCCCACTCCTTGACCATTTTTTCTTTTGATAATCCCCTTATATCTTGCTTGCCTATCCACTTTAAACATATCTGTCAATTCCTATCCATCCATCCCCATCCTTGAACTTCTGTTTGTCCTCAAACAATGCTTCTTTGGATTCTTCCCTTGACTTTTGATTCCAAAGTGTCCTTTCTGATTCAACATCCTTGGATGATCATGATCGGTGAAGCTATGCCTATGCTTAGGAGGATACCCTATGATTGTTAACAATGCTTAGCATCATTCCTTTGACTGTCTTGATTGGTGAAGTTCTGTGTTTTGCTTGATGAAGCCTGTCTTTATGACCTTGTTTGAGTTGGTTCTTTGAAGTGAGTGTTGGTGTATTGTTGGTCTTATATCTGCAATGACATCAATTGCCTAGTTGGTTTCTTCTTTTGTACCTCCCACAACCTTGTTATCTCTCTTTCTCTCTGCTCAAATGAAGGACTTTAGAAGAAGAAATTGAAGCCCGCACCAATGTCAACAACCAAATGCTACTACCGCCTTCGCCATTTAGAAGTGAGCAAGTTGAAAAAAAGAAGACCTCACTCTACTTTCCTTCCAATCTTGTGCTTGCTACATCCCATCTAACTCACTCTGATGAAGACCCCAGCAACAAAGAAAGAAAACGACCGAAGATTCTACACAGACGACAAAAGAGGATGACCGCCTACCTATCTCAATAGCTATATTCTTGTTTATCTTCCTTATCCTTGTTTCTTCTTTCTTTGAATCTCGGGACAAGATTCCGTTTAAGGGGGTAGATTTATCACACCCTGAAATTTCCAATTTCAAGATGTGAATAGAGAGAATAATTAAAACAACAATTTTCTCATAATTTTAAAATTTTTCCAACATTTATTTTCTTTACAGGAAATATATTATAAGAAAAATCCATTGTTTGTTTTCTAAATTAAATAAATGCTTTAGTGTGAGTGTTGCATTCATGCCTATGCATCTTGGTGTTTTTGACTAAAAAGGTTTTTAAATGCGCTTAGTGTTGACACATTTTATCTATAAATATTTCCCCTCATATTTACTGGAAAAAGGGCTAAAATATAATTGGATCACCTTATTAGGGTTTGCACTGACAATTTCCATGAGTTTTGGTGAATTCATAAAATTACAGGGACTATTCAGAAATACAAGAAAAGAAACAAGTCTAGAAGGTTCCAGAACACTCCCAAACTCAACGTGACTTGGCTTGCAAGAAAGAAGCATCTAGAAGGGGCAAGGACCATCCTGGCCAAGGCAGACCCCGAGGAGGGCCCACCACAGGCCGACCGGTCCCATGGTGGGGCCGACCGACCCGGCGCCAACTCGCCTACTCGAATGTTCTTCCACCGCCTATGAAGCAATCTAAATCGTATATTAGGTCGGTTTGATCCTACGGCGGCAAGGCACCTCCTCAGGACTATATAAACAGGCCCCCTGACCCTAGGGTAGGGGAACAACTCATTCTAGATCATCAATGCCTACCTGAGATAGAAGCTCTAGACTAGAATTAGAGTTGGAGAGTTAGTATCAAGTTGAGAGATTAGAGCCACGATCTATTCAGATCTAGCTAATCTTGTTCGAGAGAATTAGAGAGCGGTAGAGGCGGAATTGAAGGAAGGCCCGGACCTGTCGGTGCCTCCTCTTCATCTTCTTCCTCTGGGATCAACTCCATTGGAGCCTGATCTTGAGACCTTGTGGAAAGATCAACTTCTTATTCAAGTGAGTAATATTGTTATTATTGTTCTTACGGTTCACCACTCTTTTATGAGTACTTTAATTCTTGTCGCTCTTGAGTTAAAGTTGCATGTTTAGTGTAAGCGTGGTGCTTAGACTAGCTAGCTTGTGAATGCCTTCTATATTCCGGATCGTGTGGTAGAAGCGGGAAGTTACCTCGTTCCGTCTCATCCTTTGCGCCACCTCTCCTATAGAAATCGTAGGACTCCCCCCATAGATTGTCGGAAGTTTCCCTTTCCTAAGTGTGCCTTCAGACAATCACCCCATAAGAACAATAATAGCATAGCTTGTGCGAGTTAGAACTAGACATCCTAAAGTTTTCCTTATCTCTCTTTCTATCAAGTCCTTGATAACTACTCAGGGATTAGTTATACATCTCGGATCACTCTACCCTTCTCCCTGTGGATTAGATATTTAAAACCCTCTATCCCGGGTGAAGTGCTCATCGGTATCTGTGCGCTTGCGGATTATCCATCATAATATTTCTGTAGGCTTAAGAAATACCAACAAGCATTTCTAGCGCCGTTGCCGGGGAGAACGGTTAAGAGAGAACTCGTAAGTATAACTATATCTTGTACATATACTTTTATCTTTTCCTTTTTAGTTTTAGATTTTTTTCTTCTTTTCTACTGTCCTTATGGATACTACTCTCATTAAAGACTTTTCGGCACCCTCAGAGCTCAACCTTAGGCCCATACCTTCATCGAAGCCAATCTTATCTGATGCCTATGAGCTGCGCCCACGGTTAATAGAGATGGTCCAAACCAACACTTTCTCAGGAATAGAAGACGAAGACCCTTATCATCATCTCCAACAGTTCGAACAAACTTGTGACTGCCTTCATATAGAGGGTATGTCTGATGAGACCATCCGTTGGAAGCTTTTTCCATTCACATTGAAAAGAAAAGCTCGCCACTTGATGGTATGATGTAACCAAAGGGAAGAAGAAAGGCGATTGGGGTATTTTCCGTGCAGATTTCTGCATGGATTTCTACCCTTTATCCAGAGTAGTCAACCTCAGAACCAAAATCATATCCTTCAAACAGGGGGATAGTGAGTCTATGAGTTCATCTTGGTTTGAACTCCTTTACAAATCCGGACCAGAACTAGGCCTTCAAGACCATATTCTCCTTCAATATTTCTATATTGGTCTTAATAGGGAATCTAGAGCCTATTTAAATACCTCCTCACATGGATCATTCATACACCTTACATCGTGAAGCTAGAACCATCCTAGATAAATTCTAGCCAGCACCAATGATGATCCATTAGAAGAAAACTTTAAAAGAAGAGATTCGAGAGATAGCTACACGAGCCTATGCGAGAACCATCTCGACCTATAGCTATCCCTCTACACGATTTTATAAATGATATCGAGGATGATTTATTTTTCGATTATGGAAACACCTTGAATTATCATAAAAAGAAGAGGCCTCAAAAGTACACATCGTCTTCGCATGACAAAATAGACCCTTTTGAGCAGACCTTCTCAAGAGAACACACTGTGGATCTTGCATCCATCATGAGTGGGGAATGGTTAGAAGAATCAGAGCTTTCCTCTGACGTGGTCCGTTTGGATTCACCATCTACACCAATTCAATGTACAATCTATGGAACCCCCTTTGATGCCCTTTATAATCCAGTTGTGGGAATCAATATAATGGCCTTATCCTTTTTCTATCAGTTTAGTAAAAACATGCCATTATCCCCCACAACGAAATTATTAAAGTGCTCCTCATTACAAATTATTCAAAGTTTAGGAATTCTTTATGTCCTACCCGTTTTGGTAAACGACATGCCAATTCACCTGAGCTTTCACATTTGTGATATTAAGGAGTTTGACCTTTTAATAGGCCATCCTTTGGAAAGACTCCTTAAGGAAGGACACAGGGAAAGTTGACATTTACCTAGGCAAAACCATTGGAGTTCCCTTACACTTCGCACATTTGATCCATACTAAGACCGAACCCAGTCCAGAACCAGACCCAATGGAAGAGGTGAATGAAGCATCTCTAGAACATTTTGTAGAATCCAATCAAGAAGATGTCACTGAATTCTTCATCGAGGAGGAAGAAGAAAATCTCTGAATCGAACCCCTCGATGAACTCGAGGAACCCTCGAGACCTCCCATTGAACTCAAACCATTACCACCTGGTCTTAGATATGCCTTTTTGCACAATGATCCTGAGTCTCCTGTGATCATTAATGACAAGCTCACTCAGGAAGAGACTCATAGGGCGATAACTATCTTAGAACAACATCGCTCGGCCTTTGGCTACTCACTCCACGATATTAAGGGCATCAATCCTGCCCTTTGCACACATCGCATTCCTACAGACCCTGATGTTCTACCATCTAGAGAGCCTCAACGAAGACTCAATAATGCGATGAGAGAGGTAGTGAAGAAAGAAGTTCTGAAACTTTACCGCGGGATTATATATCCTGTGCCACATAGTGAGTGGGTGAGCCCTGTGCAAGTCGTGCCTAAAAAGGGAGGCATGACAGTTGTGAAAAATAAGAGGAATGAATTGATTCCTCAAAGAACTGTCACTGGTTGGTGTATGTGCATAGATTATAGGAAACTCAATAAAGCCACAAGGAAAGATCACTTTCCACTGCCCTTCATTGATGAAATGTTAGAGCGGTTGGCAAATCACTCTTTCTTTTGCTTTCTTGATAGATATTCTGGGTATCACCAAATCCCAATCCATCCCAGTGACCAGAGCAAAACCACTTTTACATGTCCTTATGGAACTTATGCTTATCGTAGAATGTCTTTTGGACTATGTAATGCTCCAGCTTCTTTTCAAAGATGCATGATGTCTATATTCTCTGATATGATTGAAGAGATCATGGAAGTTTTCATGGATGACTTTTCTGTATATGGAAAAACTTTTGATGATTGTCTAGAAAACTTAGATAAGGTTTTGCAAAGATGTGAAGAAAAGCACTTAGTCCTTAACTGGGAAAAATGTTATTTCATGGTTAGAGAAGGAATAGTGCTAGGCCATCTAGTTTCTGAAAGAGGAATTGAGGTAGATAGAGCTAAGATAGAAGTAATTGAACAACTACCTCCACCTGTTAATGTCAAAGGATTCAAAAGTTTTCTTGGCCATGTTGGTTTTTATAGAAGGTTTATAAAGAATTTTTCTCATATTGCTAGACCCCTTACAAACCTACTTGCCAAAGATGTTCCCTTTGACTTTGATGATGCTTGTCTTAAATCTTTTGAAATTCTGAAAAATGCTCTTATTAATGCACCCATTATTCAACCCCGATTGGTCTTTACCTTTGAAATTATGTGTGATGCAAGTGATTATCTGTGGGGCTGTTTTGGGGCAAACAAAGACAAGAAACATCATGACATTGCTTATGCTAGTAAAACTTTGACGGGACCTCAACTTAATTATGCCACAACTGAAAAAGAGCTGCTAGCTATTGTTTATGCCATTGACAAGTTTAGATCTTACTTAGTAGGAGCAAAAGTTATTGCTTACACCGATCATCCGCTTTAAAATATTTGCTCACTAAGAAAGATGCTAAACCTAGATTAATAAGATGGATCTTGCTGCTCCAAGAGTTTGACTTAGAAATAAAGGATAAGAAGGGAGTAGAAAATTCTGTTGCCGATCATTTGTCTAGAATGTATTTTGAGAAACCAGAACTACCCATCAATGACGCAATGAGGGACGACATGCTCTATCGGATCGCCTGATCACCCACGTATGAGATATTGTTAATTTTATGGTTGCAGGATATATACGACCAGGGGCCGACAAGAAAAGCTCATTTACGAGAGTCGCCATCACCTGTGGGATGAACCATACCTCTTTCGAGTATGATCTGACGGGTTACTCAGGAGGTGTGTACCGGCAGAAGAAGGAACGAAGATCATTGAGAAGTGCCACTCATCACCATATGGAGGTCATTATGGAGCTTTCCGCACACATGCAAAGATCTGGCAAAGCGGATTTTTCTGGCCAACCATGTATCAAGACACAAAAGATTTCGTACGAAGGTGCAACTCTTGTCGAGGCACTAAACATCAATTCCAGAAATGCCACGCCACTGACGACCAACCTTCAGGTCGAGCTCTTTGATGAATGGGGAATTGACTACATGGGACCATTCCCAAAGTCCGGAAAATTCGAATACATCTTGGTGGCAGTTGACTATGTCTCTAAATGGGTTGAAGCCCTACCATGCAGATCTGCTGACCACAAGAGCTCAATAAGAATGTTTGAAGAGACAATATTTCCAAGGTTGATGCCAAGGCTAGTGATAAGTGATGGAGGATCCCATTTCATCGATAAGCTCTTCGAGAAATACCTCACGGACCATGGGATCCAACACAATGCCGCTACTCCTTATCACCCGCAAACAAGTGGTCAAGCAGAGACGTCAAATAAGCAGATCAAGAACATTCTACAGAAAACGGTGGACCAAATGGGAATAAAATGGAAGGACAAGCTACGGCGCTCGGGCTTATCGGACGACTTATAAGACTCCCATTGGAATGTCTCCCTACCAAATGGTTTACGGGAAGACATGTCACTTGCCGGTTGAACTAGAATTCAGGGCTCATTGGGCAATCAAGAGATGGAACATGGACTTTGAAGCAGCTGGAACAAAACGGAAAATGCAACTGTCCAAGTTAGAAGAATGGAGAGAGAAGGCATACCACAATGCCAAGATCTACAAGGAAAGAACCAAAAGATGGCACGACAAGAGAATCATAAGAAGGAATTCAACCCAAAGCGATCGGTACTACTTTTTAATTCCAGGGTATGACTCTTTGGGCACGAGAAGCTACAAAGTAAGTGGGACGGACCATACAAGGTGGTGAGTTCATCGTCACACGGGGCCGTCACTCTTCAAGACGACGAAGGTACGTTATTGAAGGTAAATGGTCAACGCCTTAAAATATTTTTAGAGCCCGACAAAGAGTCTGAGGATTTAGATGTGATAGAATTCTTTTATTTACCTAAGAATATTAATTTTAGGCTCTAATGGGCCAACTTAAGGTTTTTAGGGATTAGCACACGGTTAGAGCACCCCGCGTCGAAGTGCATCGCGAGGTGACGCGGTGGAGGACCGATCGCCCCCCCCTCTGGACCGGTCAGCCCCTGCCCGCCTCCTCTCGCCGCCAACTTTCGCCCATGCTATCTCTTAGGTGTTTAGATTTGGAAAAACCACCTTCGGGGATCATTCTCGGATATCCCGCAGCCCTTCCAATCTAGGTCAACCCCTTGTGCAAGATTGCACCGATATATAACCAAGGGCAGACCTCCCCCTTTTTCTCATCTAAACCACCCAAGCAGCAGCCATGGCCGACAAACAACTTGTTCCCTTCAACAATGAAGCCAAGGCAATCATCCCCTTCATGAAGGAAGCAAAGCCACTTGCCATCATACCACCTGATCGCAGCCCTCTCTCACCTGCTCCACCGAGTCGTCCCACGTTACGTGCCACCACGAAGGGCGCAAGGTGATGTGATGTACGCCACCGTCGATCGCCGCTTGAAGCAACCTGAAGAAATCGATCCATGTTCCTAGCTACATGGACCTGAAGGAGCCCAGGGATGGCGAGCGACTCACCGAGGTGCACATGGACATGCACGGCAACACGAGAGTGCACAAGTACACTACTTCTCCAAGCCGTGTCGTCATTGACGGAATCCGCGCTAAGGAATCACAGATTAAAAGAATTCCTGTCATTGAGGCCGGCCAGCGAATGCCACAGAAGCAGAAGACCAGAAAGACCGTAGCCGAGCTCGCACAGGAAGTAGCAAGCGTTGTGGAAACTTGCAAGGAGATCCATCGCGTGAATAGCCCCCTCACCAAAACCGTCCTCCATCTGCTAAAAACAAAAAAGCGTAGGGACGAAGTGGGAGACGCTAGCCGTGACCCAAAGAAGGGCAAGTGCCCTTTGTAAGCACCTTAGTTAGAGAGCACATTAGTCTTAGTTAGTTCGATTTAGTTAGTTTGCTTTAATAGTAGGAGTCGTGTAATAAAGTGCTCACTCTCTTATCAATGAAGTGATCCACAAGTTGAGTTATATTTTCTATCTATATTTTCTGGATATATTTTTGTCTCCACCATACTGTGTATGCAAGATAATAGAAAACAAGTGGGGGGGGGGAGAAAAATCGACGACCAAATGGCATCTTCCACGACCAAAATCAAGAAAAACGGAAAAAGAACAGAACAATCGACTCGCACGATGAAACGCACCCTGAACCACAGTAGGGGGAGACCGATCGGTCCCCTCCCTAGGCCGGCCGGCCTGCTACAGGGCCCACTTCGGCCATGTTTCGTCCACCACTCGGTTTGCTTTCTAAACTTTTTAAATTTTTTCAAATTACTTTCCGTTTCGAATTAAAACAAAGATGCCTTGTTAAGATGTCCTGTAACCCAAAGCATAAAATTTTGCATAATTATTCTCCTAGAAATATTTTTTGCTTTTGGGATGCTTTAGAATAATGAGAACCATCTTTGTTTTATCTTGTCTCTGGAGAGTTCTTTATTTCAAAAAGATTAAAATCATTAGCTATGCTTCTCCTTTGTGATCAATAAGAGCTTTAGCAATCATTGAAAATAAATTTAATTTAATTGCTGCTTACTTGTATTAAGCTTTGTCAAATCTACAATCCATGTTGAAGTTTTGTCTAAGTCTAAGATCAAGATCACGTACACTGCTTTCACTAAAGTATCTATGCTCTAAATTTTTGATCTCTATCTCCCATATCGTGAAAAAGGTACAGCTATAAGAAAAAAAATAGAGAAAAAGCCAAAGATCGGAAAAAAAATTTCAGAGTGGAGAGAAAAGTGAGCGAGAGGAGAGAATGGACAAGTGTTCTACAGGTCAGAAGAACCCCCTCTCTGAAAAAGAAAAAGGCATAAATAAGAGAAGAATAATGGACGCGTGCCCGAGGGTGAGTAGGGCCCACTTCTCTAATAAAAGTGAGAGAGTAATAATGGAATGCGTGTCCAGGGTGAGTAGAACCCAACTCTCCACAAAATAGCTGAATACCTTGTTCTAAAAAAATAATATGGGAAAAATATAGAAGATTCTAAAAAGTCAGAGCAGTGGTTTTAAAGTTGACACACGCACATATCTTGATCTATGACTCATGACACACTTCTCCATGGACCCGGTTTTGACTCGGCAATATATGCAAGGTAAGTTTGCTACATCTTTACATTCTAAAAACTCCACTTATACTTCGAAATAAATGCTCGAGTAAGGATATGTTATATTTTGAAAGTATCACAAAGGAGTAAGTAAGGCTATATTTTTCTTTTCAAAACTTATTCAAAAGCTCTCCATTGGCTTGATTTGAGAAATAAAGGTAATCTGTTCCTAACTGTTTCATGCTCAGATATCCCATAAGTGCATATATGACTAAGGAGTATGATTATGTTGATTCTTTGTCTCTACGGTTGTTAGACCATCCTTTTATCGAGGACGAGTAAAAGCCTAAGTGTGGGGAGTTTGTTGACACATTTTATCTATAAATATTTCCCTCATATTTCTTTGGAAAAGGGCTAAAATATAATTGGATCACCTTATTAGGGTTTGCACTGACAATTTCCACGAGTTTTGGTGTAACAATTTCCACGACTTTTGGTGAATTCATAAAATTACAGGGACTATTCAGAAATACAAGAAAAGAAACAAGTCTAGAAGGTTCCAGAACACTCCCGAACTCAACGTGACTTGGCTTGCAAGAAAGAAGCATCTGGAAGGGGCAAGGACCGTCCTGGCCAAGGCAGACCCCGAGGGGGGCCCACCACAGGCCGACCGGTCCCATGGTGGGGCCGACCGGACCCCCCCCACCGGCGCCAACTGAGCCCTACTTCTGGAATGTTCTTCCACCGCCTATGAGAAGCAATCTAAACCGTATATTAGGTCGGTTTGATCCTACTGACAAGGCACCTCCTCAGACTATATAAATAGCCCCCGACCCCTGGTGTAGGGAACAACTCATTCTAGATCATCAATGCCTACCTGAGATAGAAGCTCTAGACTAGAATTAGAGTTGGAGAGTTAGTATCAAGTTGAGAGATTAGAGCCACGATCTATTCAGATCTAGCTAATCTTGTTCGAGAGAATTAGAGAGCGGTAGAGGCGGAATTGACGAAGGCCCAGACCTGTCGGTGCCTCCTCTTCATCTGCTTCCTCTGGGATCAACTCCATTGGAGCCTGATCTTGAGACCTTGTGGAAAGATCAACTTCTTATTCAAGTGAGTAATATTGTTATTATTGTTCTTACGGTTCATAACTCTTTTATGAGTACTTTAATTCCTGTCGCTCTTGAGTTAAAGTTGAATGTTTAGTGTAAGCATGGTGCTTAGACTAGCTAGCTTGTGAATGCCTTCTATATTCCGGATCGTGTGGTAGAAGCGGGAAGTGACCTCGTTCCCGTCTATCCTTTGTAGTCCACCTCCCGTCTATAGAAATCATAGGACTCCCCCCATAGATTGTCGGAAGTTTCCCTTTTCTAAGTGTGTCTTTAGACAATCACCCCATAAGAACAATAATAGCATAGCTTGTGCGAGTAAGAACTAGACATCCTAAAGTTTTCCTTATCTCTCTTTCTATCAAGTCCTTGATAACTACTCAGGGATTAGTTATACATCTCGGATCACTCTACCCTTCTCCCTGTGGATTCGATATTTAAAACCCTCTTCCCGGGTGAAGTGCTCACCGGTATCCGTGCGGTTGCGGATTATCCATCATTATATTTCTGTAGGCTTAAGAAAAACCAACACTTAGGTGCTGACCAAACACTTCCGAGAATTTTTCGGATTTTTCTGAAATTTATTCTCATTTTCCCTGAGCTTATTCTATTTATTAGAAGGCTCTAAAATCTTTTTCATGAGCTCCAAATACTTTATTTGGATTGTTCATGTCCCAATGTGCCTCTAGGAATTTTCCTGGATTTTTGGGAATTTTTGGAATATTTTTCGTGCCTTAAAAAACATTTCAAGACTTTTCTGAAATTGCTTTCGCATGGAAAATAAATTCAAAAAAATGAAAAAGAAAAAAACCCTATCCTATCTTTCTGGCCGAGCTCAAGGCTGACCCGCCCACCTTGCGAGGCCCATCCCAAGACCACCAGGCCGTCGGCTGCACGGAGTCCGGCCATGGCGCATGGCCGCCTCCTTGGCGTGCGCGCCAAGCCGCGGCCGCCTCCCTCGGTCCTATAAAGCCGGCCGCCCGTGCCTTTCGCCCCTGCTCCGCCTCGCCCTCGCCCCTGCGCAGCCGCACTGCCGCTAGCTGCACCGAGCCGGAGACCGAGCCGCCGCCGGCGGTCGCCTAGTCCGCTACCTCCGCTTGCCGAGCGCCAAGCCGTCCCGTGAGCTCCGCCTTGACGAGACGCACCTCCTTCGCCCCTTCCCATCACCGGTGGATCACCGGAGCGCCGCCGTCCATGGGAGCCCAAGCCGGCCGCCATGACCTTCCGCCGCCGACGGGATTCCGACCGCTTCCCTTCGCTTCCAACCATGGTGAGTACCCCTATGTCACGCCTTTGACCTCCTCTTTCTTTTCCCCAACCCGATCGAACCCGCAAGACCCCCAGCACTGGCGATTGAGACGGCCAGTGCCTTCCGTTGGCCATGACCAGAGGTAGGGGATGACTTGGCTGTTTTTCAATTAGGCCCCTGAATAATCTCAAAATCCCTATGTTAGTTTATGTCTCTTGCAGATCTACAAATAACCCCCTCAAATCTTTAGATCCTTTGCATCTAGATCCAAGCCGAGACCCTTTTTCAGATCTAACCCTAGGTTTAGATCTATTCGCAAGCACTGTTTAATGTATCTTGTGAATCCTCTCTGCTAGTCCCTAGAATCTTTAGTTAATTGCAGATAGGTCCCTGCAACCTTGTTTAGCACCTAGATTCCATGTTTTTAGCTCCGTTTTAATCCGTTCAAGTTGCGATTGGTTCATAATAATGTAAAGTACACGTTAGTAGTGAGTTTTCATCATGCTAGTTTTCTGAAAATAAAATTTATATTAATTTGTTTAATGCTTAGTAAACATGTCCAAATAAAATCTATATAGTGTTGTACACTGTTTTTCTTTATCAATATTAATTTTATTAATGTTTATTTCACATGTTTTTGTAAATAAAATCTAATTAGATGTTTATCTCGGTTTTTCATAAACCAAATGTTAAGTTGATTAATATTTAGTTAATCTTTTATAATTAAAAGTTGATTAGGCCTTTACACCGGCTTTTCTAAATAAATGTCATATGCCATGATGTTTTCAATAATAATATGATCTACTCGAATCATAAATTACGTTTAGATGATTCATATAGTTTATCTTTTCCAAATTAAATGTTTAATTGGTATAACTTATATATAAATATTTATAAATAAAATTTGACTAGTTCTTTACTTCGGTTTTGCAAATAAAATGTAATTTGCATTAATATCAACATAGGGTATGTTTTTTCTGAAATATCCTTTACATTTGTTTTGCTAATTAAAATAAACCTAAGCTTATAGACTTTTATGTTCATAAATGTAATCGATCGTTAGACGTACTTTATCTCTTTTGATCAAATCTATCTGAAGCTCTAAATCTTTCTAGTGTTCGCTCAAGCTCAACCTTGTGCATCTAATCAGACCTTTCCCTTCCAAGCACGGTTTTTGTGCTTTAGTGATCCATAGAATCAAGCCTATCCTTTAGTGCGTTCTTTTAAAGCTTTGATTGGTGCATTGTCCTTAGTTAGTTAGTTTGTTTGCTCTGTATGCTTGTGCCCGATGATTGATGCGCTTAGAGTGAACGCTGTTCGAGAAGCTTTGGAGAGCTAGAGGTTGAAGATATTCTGAGCAACTACTCTGTGGTTAAAGGCAAGTGTGTCCTTGTTCTTTTGTCCCAATAACTATATTTAATCACTTTGCATATGCTTTTCATTTAATTTGATGGGTCCTATTAAGGTTTATCCTAGTCTTCATTATCATTCCTTGCCAACCTGGGCTTTACCTTTCTGTTGGGTAGCTCTTGCTTAGCTGCTATACTCTGGGTTATGGTGGTTTTAATGAACAATAATGATGAACATGCTTTACTTTTATGCTGTACCTTTGGTTAATACAAGATCATATACTTAATCGGAACACGGAGAACCACCCAGGAAAACAGTACTTAATTAGAGGACTCTAGTGTTGGACTGGTTATTAGGGGGGGCAGGACTCGCGGAACCTCGTGCACTGGAACACACTAGGGAAGTCTTTGTAAAGGCCTCGTAGCGTCCCTATGCAATCACACCTCGGTAGTGTGGTATGATGCTTGGCCGGCATCACATGATTGGGTTTAAAGCTCTTCAGGACTTTTACGCGACTTGTGGTGAAAGTGTACAACCTCTACAGAGTGTAAAACTAATCGATTTGCTGTGCTCACGGTCAAGAGTGGCCTGGACCCTCACATGATAATTGAACTTGAAGATGGACTTAAATCGTGGTTTCTGGTGATGTTAGCCATATGCTTATGGTGTATCTCTTACCTTTATGCTTAATGTGGGTTGGTATAAACTTATACTTTATTAGTAATTAGGTGCTAATAAAATTGGACCAACTAAAATGCTAAATGCTTAGAGCCCAGTCCACTATAAAGCCTTTGCATTCATCCTTTCCTCACACTTGCTGAGTACGACATGTGCTCACCCTTACTATAAACAATGTTGCTGAGAAAGAGGAAGCTGCTATGAAGTTGTTGTGAAGATATTGCTGGTGCTAGGCGTACGCAACCCCCAGTCGACTGCTTGTGATGTTTGGAGCCTTCGTTTCCAGGATCAAGTGTAAATCTCTGATAATCTTTCTTTTTTTTTACGCGATACTGTTTCTGTATTCACTTATATATCACTATATGTATGAAAATAGATCCTGGCATACATATAGTTATGCACTTGGTTTTCTTTGGAAAAACATGTGTGACACATGCTCCTATTTTAAATTTCAATAAGTCAATTGGTTGACAACAAAGTGCCTTTTCTCACTAACTTCTATTCCTTGCCTATTTTGGGGTGTTTGAATCTATGAGCTATTTTTTAGCCTACCTCTTTTTAGCCCAAATAGCTCAATTAGTAGCCAAACAGGTGGGCTATTTTAGGGCTATTTGCAACTAGCCCACCTAAAAAAATTATCCCCCAACTACATGCTAATTGGGCTATTTCAAGTGGGACCCGCTGCATCAAACATCTGATCGGGGTCTCCCTCGCGTCGTCCTCCTCCCGAGGGCGAGCGACTCGGGGGCTCCCCACCCCGCCGCCGAAGCCCCGCTGCCCGTGGCTGGCGTTGGCCGCCACCGCCTCCAATTCCGTCGGCGGCGGCGACCCTCCCTCCCTCCCTCCTCTCTCTCGTACCCCGCCTCTCCCGCGAGCACCACACCACCGGTCGTCCTTGGTCGCTGTCGCCTCCCTCTCCCTCGGCCCCCGGCCGGTGCCGGTCTCCCTCGCGCCGACGAGCTCCTGGGCGGCACCGCTCGCTCTCCCTCCCCACCCCTTCCTCCCCTTCCTCTTCCGGTGGGCTCCTTCTTCGTTCCCTCCCCTCCTCTCACCCTCCTCCAACCCCAGATCTGGATCCAGAGCCAGCGGGCTCGAGCGGGCCGCATGGTCCCTGGGCTCCGGCGGGTTCGACCCCGCTTTGGGCGGCAGGGGAGGGCGGCAGCAGTGGAGGTGCCCGCGCTCTCTACCGCCCCCGCCTCCGGCGTCCTGGCCCCGCTCCGCTCTTGCGCCGGCGTGCGCGAAGAATTCTTCTCCTCCCTGCTCCGGGGGTGCGGCGCCCGCGTCGCAGCAGCAGCACCACCACCGAGGGCCAACGTCACTGCAGGGCTAGCTCTTCAGGCCGCAGCAGCAGTACGTGGGCGGCGGCGGCGCATCGGCTACGGGCCTACTACAAGCACGCCGGCGGTGGCGCGGATATGCCCCCGTTCCTGCACGGTTCGAGTCATCGGCTGCTGCTGCAAATCAACCAGGAGCGCCACCGTGCCGAGCCCCGCTCGAGCGCCAGCTCCGTCTTTCTGGCGCCAGACGCGCCGGAGATGCAGACCACGCCGTCCAGGAATGATCTCCAGCTCCACCTCGGCATGCCACGCCCTGTCGGCCGTGGCCACCACGTGGCGCCCGAGCCGCGTGCCGACGATCTTAAGCACGTCGAGGACGCGGTCACGGAGGTCGCCGACACACACCTCCACCACTGACACTCTGGCAGCACACCTCCACCGCTGGCTTTGCGCGGGCACTGGGGTAGTTTGTGTTTGGAAAATGCATTAAATGTTAAATAACTTTTGGATCCAAACAGCTAAAGAGCTATTTCACATGAGGGTTATTTTGTTCAAGCTAAACTTTAGCTCTCAAAATAGCTTTGGGTTAGTTCTCCAAACACACCCTTTATATAGTTCAAAAGTCACGCATGGTGTCCTGCAAACTCGATCAGAGCTTTTCTTCTCCTTTTTTGGCACAAGCAAGCATGATTCACTGGTTGGTTCATAGCGTATATAGTTCAAATCAAAGCCGCGCACCTTGGATCCGTATGTATGTGTGTATATCTCTTGAACATGCTTCGCAATGAACAACTTTTGATGGCAATAATTTTGGTGGCGTATGCCAAATGCAATGGTAAAAGTCAAATAAACTTAATGAAAATTTGGTAAACAATCGGCGCACAGCGTAAACAATGTAAAACGCAACAGCATCAAAGATTATTCGAAATCTCTTGCGAAAACAAATGGAACCACATAGAAGAGCTAGTAGATTATTGAGCATACTAAGCAACATTACGAACCACTTCAACATATCCACATTTAGCACCATAAGTTAACAACACCACACAGATAGATAAGACGATACAGCAGAAGCAGGATAAACACATCTTAGCCATGTACCCCTCTTTCCCCAGCGCAGCCCCAGAAGGCCTAGGCAGTTTCCTCCTTGGGGACAGGAAACAACCTCTTCTTGCCATCGGCGTGGCGCTCGACCCCCACCACGGCGTACCCCTTCTCGTCATGCTGCCTCAAGATGTCCGCGTACGTGTCCTCGATCTCCTTGATCATGGCTTCAAGGTCTCGGGTACATCCTGTAATGCACGGGACGCGTCCGCAGGTACTGGATGAAATCTTCATCCACCCTCTCGATCCCGGTGGAGATCACCACTGGCTCCGGCCTGCCCACCACCCCTGCCACAGGCATGCGCTTGGGCTTCGCCGGCTCGATGCCGCCGCTTGTTGCCGCCTTGTTTCCCACTCCCGCTCCGGCCTCCAACGACATCGTCTTGCCCGCAGTGGCGGCCTCGGGAATAATCTCTCTGGTGACGGCGGCGGGGATCTCGTCGTTGGTGTTGCTCGCCGCTGGGTCCGACGACTTCATCATCAGGGGCATGGTGATCACGTACGTACGCGCTAGCCGCGGGGTTTATGTTGCCCAGGGTACGCGCGTGTCGCGTTATATGTTGCCTGGCCAGGAGCCAGGAATTTCATGTTATATTCTTCGACTCGAATTCCGCTATTGGTATCGACCCGGCCTTTTCCGACTTCGACATGTATGCGACCTCGATCGGTTCTCACGCCGCTAGCTGCCACAAGGGAAGCCACGCCATACTCTTGGACTCGATCGAACTCCCCAAGTTCATCGCGTCGGACTCATCAGGGAACTTAAATACATCTTGAGTGCTGTAGAAAAGTTACTGATGCTTTTTCACTAGATTACATGATCGAAATAAAATTTTACAATGTCTTTTAAAAATATATTTTGTCGTTATTGCAACTTTAGGGCACAGCATGTCCCCTATCATTTTTACAGTTCAATCATTTCATGTACATACTGAATACTCCTATGTTATTAACTTGCACGGAAATTGAAGGTTGCACCAGTGCCGTGACATGTGGAATTGAAAATTCTTAAGTGTCGAAACAATTGAGGTGATGGACTGATTTTTTTTATGGTATTTTGCCCATGATGTATCGATGTCCCCAGATGAGTCATATACGCCGGGCGGCATGACACACAATACTAGAAACACGACATGATGGAGGTAGTGTCAGTGCCAACACGACACAATAATAAGTGCCAACACGACACAATAATAATGGGTAGGCCGTGTATGGGCCGTGCTCTCGGCACGCAGTGCCGGCACGAACACGACACAAAAAATGGGGTGGCCCATCACAACCGGAAAACCCATGTTTGCCGTGCGCGGCTCCTTTGTCGTGTGCTTTGTTCCGGACGCACAGCAAAGAAGTTAGCTTTTTATAGGGCGCACGGTAAAGAAAAAACGCACGGTAAATTCGTTGTTTGCTGTGAGCTTTATATAGGGCACATGACAAAGAAAAACGAATGGTAAATTCGTTGTTCATCGTGTGTGTTTTTTTTTGCGACGAACGGTAAAATTTAGGCTTTGCCATGCGCTATTCCTTGCGCACGGCAAAGTTTGAAACAAAAATCTCTTCTCAACTTCAAATTTTTTCTACCCTCTACATACAATATTTGATACTCCATATTGAAATTTTATACATTTTTGTGCTTGTTAGCTATATTTAACAAATTAATTATAATTCAAGTATTTTTTTCAATCAAATCAAATTTGAACTACAAGTGATTCAAATAATAGAATAAAATGAGGGGAAAATGATATTCATGTTAATTAGCCCAAATTAAGACATTTTCTATGAAATCTAAAGAAATTTCGAACATCTATACCAGGAAACACGACCACGGTGTGTCCGAATGATTTTAAAATTATAAATAAAGCAAATGAAGTCTACAAAATTACGAGATTTGTCAACAACTAATGATATCATACATGGAGGTTGTGGTAACAATTTGAGTGTGTTTTGCAATTTTATCACGTACAATGCTTACAAATGGAAACATCTCCGAAGAAGAATCAGAGAATTGAGAAGGATGCGGTTAGGTTTGGAGTGAATGTGACGATCAAGTTTGAATTTGAATTCAAAATTTTTTTATAGGCAATAGTCAACATAAGTAGTTCTATGTAAAATTTTGGTGTTTTTTTAAGCCATTTGATAATTTTGGTATTATAGGTAAGATTTGGATTTGATTAAATAGGTCTTTGACCTGGGTTTTGAAACCGGCACACGGCAAAGATACCTCTTTGCTGTGCGTTTTTCAACCGGCACATGGCCAAATAAGACTTTGTCGTGGGTTTTGGGGCCGCACGGTGTAGGGGACAAAATCCCAGAAAATGGACCAGCCCATTTACCTTATCCCACTAAAGCTCACAACCACCTCCCCTGGGAAACCCTAAGTATATAAAGACCTCCTCCATCCCCCCACATCCTCTCCCACCCCCGCGCAGCCCCCGCCCCACTCCCTCGGATCCCGCTCCACCAACGACGATGGTCGCAAGCGCGACGGCCCTCCTCCTCCTCTGACGGCCAGTGAGGCCTCCTCCCCCGATGGCAGTGTGACCGGCACCCCAAACGACCGGTGTGGTGCTGCCGACTGATGCTTCGACGACGACGCGGATGACACTCCCTCCCTGCTTCGCCGACTCCGATCCTCCTCCGACGGTGGATGACGGCGCGGCCGGCTCCTCCGACGGCGGCACGGCCGACTCCTCCTCCCTGCTTCGCCTCCGGCTCCTTTGACGGCAAACACACCCTCTCTACTTCTCCTCCTCCCTCCGCCCGCTCACCGCAGGGGCGCATCATCCCTCCTAGGAGTGGATATCGAGACAGCTCGGCTCATTAGTGGCTGATGAGGATATCGCCAAGCTGTTGGACACGCACACGCCACGACCTTCCCCAAGTTGTACTTCGTCCCTGACTCAGCTGCCACGTCTAGTTTGGAATCAGCCTACATCTCTGCACGGTTTCGACGATAGCTCCATCATATGACATTGGAACGAGGCGTATAAGGACTCGTTGGAAAGGGGATTACTGCGCCATCAGTTTGGTTCTGGTCCTAGCTCCAGAAGATTTGTGGATCATGCTATGTGACCACGAAAAGGTGTTGCATCACCTATTTTGGGCCAACTTAGCCTTTGTATCGAGTCGGGCCTTCAGCCCATGTTGTGGACGCCCCTCCTGGGTCGCCCCTCCCCCTAGTCTTTAAACTCAGTAGCCACCACTGTTTAGACTCGGGTTTTGCTTTAGAGTTATCTGTCATCGAACAGTCGCCATCTTTGGTTTGTGAAACCCCAACTTCGAGTGCTTAATCATTCATCTGCAGTCGTCACTATATTTTTGAGTGCTGCGTACTTTCGAGTTCTTGCCTGTGTTCTTCATTTCGCAGGCAGGGATTAGCCTTCGTGTTAAGGTCAAATGGATTGTGACATTGTTGATAACCAGAGGAGTTGTGGTGCTAAGGTTGCAGGAGGTCGGGTCTTTGGATCTGAAGTCGGATCGGTGTGTCGCACTCCACCCAAAACGAGTTATCCTCTCCCTGACGGAAGATCGGGCACCCCTGTCCCCATCAGTGGCTCACCTCTTTATAACTCGACTCGTTTTGGCTCGGCTCGTTATAGGTCGTTAATGTACCGAGGTAAAATTTGAGATCGGCTCAGCTTGTTTGAAAGCTCAAGCCAGCTCGTTAGCTCATGAACCAGGGCATAAAAAATTTGACCATTGATCACATATTGAGATATACAATAAATATATATTAGTCTATATTTTATATAACTTCTAACAACAAAAAGAAAAGAAACAAAGCACATATAATCTATTTGAGCATTAAATAAACTATCAATTGAAGTTCAGTCAAAAGAAAAACACTCCATGCGACCATACAACCATGCACCAGTAGTGCAACACCACATGCCAACACTGAACACGCAAAAAATCATCATAAGTTTAGTTCACCCAACAGAAAATTAAAACACTTCATGCAACAGCACTTGACACTTCATCACAATATTTTGCTAGACCGCTAAGTAAGGTTGGCTCGTTTTGTTTCGCGAGCAGCTCGCGAGCCAGCTCGAGCTGGCTCGTTATACGATCGAGCTAAAACCTTAGCTCAGCTCATTTAAAAATCCTAATGAGTCGAGTCGAGCCGAATCACTAACGAGTGAGTTCGAGCGAGTTTGTGAGCTATGAGTTTTTCGTCCAGCCCTAGTCCCTCCACTCCGTCGGCGATCGGTGGACCAGTGGTGGCTGCGGTCCTGGAGCTCCTCAGCGGTCCTAAAGCCCCTCGGCGGCATGTGACAATGGCAGAGCACCTGGTGCGCGCGGCGCCAGAGGCTCAGGCGTGCAACGGTGGCACACCGGCGGTGGTCCGGCCGGTAGTGGGGGTCGTAACGGCGGCGGTCGGCAAGACAGCAGCATGGGTGCGGCGGAGAGGCCCATGTGCTTTTCATTTTTTATTTTTTTATGAAAATGTTTGTCATGTGTGTGATAAACGGCAGGACCCCATGTCGATGCTGAAAGGATCAAGATGTCGACTAGAGGGGGGGTGAATAGTCGAACCTGAAATTTACAAACTTTTGAAGCAGCTGTTAAATCAGGTCCGGAGTTTCCGGATATTTTTCTGGATACTCCGGGAAATCCGGAGAATCCGGGAAAATGTCCGGATTGTCCGGGCCTGTGAGAGGAGATTTAAATCGACAGAAATCAAACTTGCTCAAATATAGATCTGTGAAAATAGGTTATGCAATGGGATGAGACACACCTGTTTATCCACCTCAAACCTGCAGAAACCTCAACACGGAGTAGATCGGCACCAAACCCTAGAAATGAGCTCAAGAGATATACAAGCATACAACAAGAGCAACAATCACAAGAGACACAAGGATTTGTTACCGGAGTTCAGCCTCACACCTTGAGGTCTACGTCTCCATTGAGGAACCCACAAAGGGTGGACCTTTACACCTAGGTCACTTTCCTCCCTCTAGCGACCACAAAGATCGAGTTAGAGTTACTTACTCAATTTCGGGGTGATACAAACCTCCTTGGGCAGCCACAAACCTTTGGATGCTCCAAGGCAACGCCTAGCCGGCTAGGAGCTCAAGGCTCCAAGAGTAACAAACACGAAGTGTGCCAATCAAGCGAAGAACGAGGTCTTTGTGAGATGGGAAATCAGCTCACTAGCACTCTCCAAGCTCTTGCTCTCAATCCTCCTTAAATCCCCAACAAATCTCACCAAACCAAGGCCAAGGGGAGTAAAGAGGGTGAGTGAATGAGTTCTGAAGCTTGCAGGTCGAAAATGGGCAAGAGAGAAAGAGAGGAAAGGGTGGAGGGGGCTTTTATACCCCCTCACACAGAAAAGAGCCGTTCTGACTCTAAGACCGGAATATCCGGAAAACCCGGAAACTCCGGAAGTCAGAGACTCGGAAAACTCGAGATTCCGGCCTTCCAAGGTCAGCACCCGAAAGTTAACCCCATGAACGTGTTGGTGCAAAGGTGTCTCTCAAAGGATTTGTTTTGATAACTAGAGCATCTGTTCGACTCTTGGAAGACACATTTCCTGTCCCTCTTTATAGTACGGCGTTCCTATGACTCAAATTCAATATATAAAATAAATAAGCCTTCATAGGAACCCTTTGTAGCATCACTTCCTTTTTGCACATCGATGAATACCGCATGATGCCACAATACAATTTTAATTCCTGCTCATACACTAGATAAATCATTAGTCACTTAAGCGTGTGTCATTAAATCACCAAAACCCACTTAGGGGGCCAAGATACTCTTCAATCTCCCCCTTTTTGTGATTGATGACAACACATTTAAGTCTTACAAGAGATAATCACTGAATATTAAAAGACAAAGTGTAATACTCCCCCTTAATATGTGCATATTGATTTTGAATATCAATGGTCGTTTTAGGACCAAATTTTGCACAAAGAGAAAACTCATGAAAGTATTACACCAGTGGGGTGCTTGTGATGTGCAACAAATAATAGGTGAAATGCAAATGACAGTTCATGCACTCAAAAGGATGCAAAAGAAATCTGGTGCTCAGAAGTCCGGAGTATCCGGGCCAGACCCGGAATCTCCGGAAAATCTAGAAACTCCGGGAAAAAGTCCGGACTCTCCGGGATTTCTGGTCACCAGTGAAAATAACAGCCATCAATAAATTTTCAATCTAACATATAGCATCCTTAGAATGTAAAAACTGAGAAATCAACCACAAGCACACAACCATAAGTCTCAAGCTCACATAGTCTTACATGCATACGAATTTAAAGTTATTACAAGCCATTGTTCCAAATTCAAATCCATAAGTTCCACACATAGATAGATAAATGTTTCACTCCCCCTTTGGCATCAAGCACCAAAAAGGAAGTGAGGCAGCAGCTGGAACTACCCGGACGTTTTGTGGGAGTGTAGGAATGAGTCTAGGGGGTGTTTTAGGGCAGATATGGCCTGCTACGCCTTGCTTGTGCTAGGGAGGTGCACGTGCAGCCGCTTTGCTTTGTTGGATGTATGGGGATTGGTGGCTCTTCTTGGGATAGGGCTTGTAGCAAGGCTTCTCTTTTGCAAGCCCCTTTCCATGGCGGTGAGGAGGCTCAGGGGGCTGCTCATAGGTGTCATCCTCGACCTCATCATCATCACTCTCGGTCCCTTCTTCCTCCTCATCACTGCCCTCAGCATAGGATGGAGGGGGATCTCCTCTTCTTGGCCTGGCACTACGCTGAGAGGACTCTTGTCCTAAGGTTTCTTGCACGACCCTTAGAGTGGCGGGGTCATGCCTTGCCTTGGTCCTCCTTTGAGAGGAGGGTTCATCCGTGTCACGCCTGATCTTCACCCTCATGATCTAAAGATATGGAAGGATATGGATATGAGAGAAAAGAAATAGAAGAGATGCAAAGCAATGCAACTTGGGGTTTTCAGTGTGAACCCCGAAGACTCCGGGAAAAAGTCCGGAGATTCCGGGAAGTCCGGAGATTCCGGGCTTGAATTTTCTGGAGTTTCCGGGTTTCACAGCCGAAACCCTAAATCGCAATGCCACACAAATCAACCATGGAAACTTAGAGATATTGCAGATCTAGAGCCTATAGAGCCTATTTCAACTATTCCCTAAGAGGATACCAAAAGGAAACGAGTAGGGAGATAGATCGGGTTAGGTCTTCATGGGATACCTTGGGGGAGAGAGGGGGAGAAGCTTCAAATCTTCAAAAGTAGCGTAGATCCTTGTTCTCCACCCCTTGGAGCCTTCAATCCCTCACTCTCACTTGATTTGGGTGGTTGGATTTGAAAATCGCCAAGGGGGCGAGGGGAGAGAGAGGGGATGGCGACGGGAGAGAAAGAGGTAGCCAGTCAACGCGGTAAGAAGTGAAAAAGAAGAATAACCGCGGTGAAAGGGTATTTATACCCTTAAAGACCCAGAATGTCCGGACCCAGCCCGGAATCTCCGGGAAACCCGGAGTTTCTGGAAAAAGGCCGGAGTATCCGCTCCCCCTGAGACCCAGCGAGTAGATTTGCAAGGAATTTGATTTGGGATAGATTTGGATGACTATACATGTAATATATGTGAGCCTAAGTAGTATCAACACTTGAGACTTGCCACAATCAAGCAATGAGAACAATAGTCCGAGTGTTGTACCAAAATAAGATCCAAATATTTCAAAACAAAAGAACACAAGTTTTTGCAAATCTTTTTCTTTTCAAAGTCCTATTCTAGGTCACTCAAATATGTGCATGATCTCAAGCCAAGTTACGAGAATCCAAGATATTTAGCTCACTCCTCAAAGCACAAAACCTTAGTTCATCAAGAGGCTTTGTGAAGATATCGTCTAGTTGCTTATCGGTGCGCACATGACTTAAAGCGATATCTCCTTTGGCTTCGTGGTCTCTCAAGAAATGGTGTCTTATGTCTATGTGCTTTGTTCTTGAGTGGTTTACGGGGTTGTTAGCTAGCTTGATGGCACTCTCATTGTCACACAAGAGTGGCACCATGCTAAACTTACAACCAAAGTCTCTCAAAGTGAGCCTCATCCAAAGTAGTTGAGCACAACAAGCGCTGGCTGCAACATACTCGGCCTCGGCGGTGGAAAGGGCAACGGAGTTTTGTTTCTTGGAACTCCAAGACACCAAGGACCTTCCAAGGAATTGGCAAGTCCCGGATGTACTCTTCCTATCTACTTTGCAACCGGCATAATCCGAATCGGAATAGCCAAGTAGATCGAAAGTGGAGCCCTTAGGATACCACAAACCAAGGTTAGGAGTATGAACCAAGTATCTAAAGATTCTCTTAACGGCCATTAGATGACACCCTTAGGATTAGCTTGAAACCTTGCACACATGCACACACTAAGCATGATATCGGGCCTAGATGCACAAAGGTAAAGTAGAGATCCAATCATGGAGCGATATACCTTTTGGTCGATGCTTTTACCTTCTTCATTTAGATCAAGATGTCCATTAGATGGCATAGGTGTTTTGATGGGCTTGGCATTGTTCATATCAAACTTCTTGAGCATATCATTGGTGTACTTGGTTTGACTTATGAAGGTGCCTTCTTTGAGTTGCTTGATTTGAAATCCAAGAAAGAACTTCAACTCCCATCATAGACATCTCAAATCTTTTGGTCATAATCCTACTAAACTCATCAACCCAAACTTGGTTAGTAGAACCAAATATAATGTCATCGACATATATTTGGCACACAAATAAATCATTTCCTTGTTTACGAGTGAAGAGAGTAGGATCGGCTTGCCTATTTCAAAGCCTTTCTTTAAGAGAAATTCTTAAGGCATTCATACCATGCTCAGCTTGCTTGAGCCCATAGAGCCTTATGGAGCTTGTAGACGTGGTTGGGAAATTGTGGATCTTCAAAGCTGGTTGTTCAACATAGACTTCTTCGAGATTGGGCCATTCAAGAAAGCACTCTTGACATCCATTTGATGTAACTTGAAGTTGTGATGTGTGGCAAAGGCTAAGAGTATGCGAATTGCTTCAAGCCTTGCCACCGGTGCATAAGTCTCTCCGAAGTCCAAGCCTTCTACTTGAGTGTAGCCTTTTGCCACCAATCTTGCTTTGTTCTTGGTCACCACGCCATTTTCATCTTGTTTGTTGCGGAAAACCCATTTAGTACCTATCACATTTTGCTTGGGGCGTTCCACCAAGGACCAGACTTCATTCCGAGTGAAGTTGTTAAGTTCTTCTTGCATGGCCATCACCCAATCAGCATCCTCAAGTGCTTCTTCAACCCTGAGAGACTCCAACATGGAAACAAACGAGTAGTGTTCACAAAAATTTGCTAATCTTGAACGAGTTGTTACCCCTCTACGGATGCTTCCAAGAATGTTGTCGACGGGATGATCTCTTTGAACACTTTGACGAACTCTTGGATGTGGGTCGGAGGCTTCTTGTTGAATCAAATCCTCATCTTCTTGACTGCCTTGTGAATCACCAGCAGAGGGTCCGGAGTTTCCGGAGTTTTCTCTGGAGTTTTCGGAATCTGAATCTCCGGGTTTTTCTCCGGACTCTCCGGGGTTCGCAGTGGGAGTTGCACTTGGTGATTCTTCCATAATCTCGCAGTCCTCACCATCTTCTTCTTGAGGCTTGACTTCTCCAATGACCATCTTCTTTATAGCCTTTTCAGCAGGTACTTCCTTGCCTATACACAATTCATCAACTTGCTCCACTTGAGAGCCATTAGATTCATCAAACGTCATGTCACACGTGACATCAACACAACCGGTGGTTTTGTTGAGGACACGATAGCCATGAGCGTTTGAGGCGTAACCAAGAAAAATACCTTCATCAACTTTAGGTGCAAACTTAGAGCTTTTGGGCTTCTTGTTAAGAATGAAGCACTTATAACCAAAAACTCTAAAGTAAGACACGTTAGGCTTTTTACCGGTAAGTAGTTCATAGGCGGTCTTGTGTCAAAGCTTGTGAAGATACAAATGGTTGATAGCATGACAAGCCGTGTTGATTGCTTCCGCCCAAAAACTATCCGAAGTCTTGTACTCATCAAGCATGGTTCTTGCGGCTTCAATGAGAGTTCTATTCTTCCTCTCCACTATCCCATTTTGTTGTGGAGTGTATGGGACGGAGAGCTCATGACCAATGCCTTCTCCATCAAGATACTCTTCAATGTTGGTGTTCTTGAACTCGGTGCCATTGTCACTTCTTACTCTCTTGATCTTCACTTCAAACTCATTTTGGGCTCTTGTGGCAAACTTCTTGAATATTTCATGAACCTTGCTCTTGTCTTTCATAAAGAATACCCAAGTGTACCGAGAGTCATCAACAATGACAAAACCATACTTGTTTCCCCAATGCTAACATAAGCCACGGACCAAAGATATCCATGTGAAGTAGTTCCAATGGCCTTGTAGTGGTAAGCTGCGTTCTTGATGGGGTGAGGAGCACCAACTTGCTTTCCGGCTTGACAAGCACTACAAATTCTATTTTTCTCAAAATGAACATTTGTTAGTCCTAGGATGTGTTCCCCCTTTAGAAGCTTATTGAGATTGTTCATCCCAACGTGAGCTAGCCGCGATGCCAAAGCCAACTCAAGCTAGACTTTGCCAATAAGCATGTATCAAGTTGGGCTTTATCCGATGTGAAATCCACCAAGTAAAGCCTTCCCTTGAGTTCACCCTTAAAGGCAACGAGTCATCGCCTTCTAAAGACACACCCTCATTGGTGAACAAACAATTGTAGCCCATCTCACAAAGTTGTGAAACGGACAACAAATTGTAGTCCAAAGATTCAACCAAATAAACATCGGAAATTGAATGATTGATTGAGATAGCAATTTTACCAAGACCAACAACCGTTCCTCCACCATTGCCTCCAAAGGCAATTCTTTCCGTAGGATTTTCAATCATGTCACAAGAGTAAACATCTTCTTCTCTCGGTCATATGATTTGTGCATCCACTATCAATCACCCATTTGGTTCCACCGGAGGAGTATGCCTACAAAACAAATTATGCTTTTGTTTTAGGTACCCAAGTAGGTTTGGGTCCTAGAGCGTTAGTCACAAGAACCTTGGGCACCCACACATTCCTTTTGACCAATGTTCCTCTTGTGCGGGGTCCCACATACTTGGCAACCACCTTACCCTTGTGGTCCCAAGTCAACACATAATCGGCATAGAAGTTATCTTGTGAGGCATGTGGCTTGGGCTTCTTGTTTGACTTGATTGGAATAGCCTTTGCCTTTGCTTGTGGTGCATGTGTTGTGTCTTGAGTGCCCTTGAACTTGATAGGAGTGTTGTACTTGACTTGATTGTCATAGTTCTTGGCACCCAATTGCTTCATGCTGTGCACCACATTCCTTGTTCCCACACCTCGAGTGTGGTAGTTCTTGATGAATGGGATGGGGTCCTTTGTACCTTGTTCTTGCTTACCTAGCCCCTTCCCATCTGCAAAGCCAAACTTCTTCATGTAGTTTGACCCAAAGCCTTTGGTGTGGTTCTCAAACTCACCTCTCTTTGGTTCTTTCTTTTTCTCATCAATGAGGGAATTTGACAACCTAGCAATTTCTTTCTTCATAGCATTCATCTCGGCAATGTTAGTAGCACAAGCATTTATATCAATTTTATAGCACCAAGAACAACCATTACTTGTCGAAGCTTTAGAGTTGGAGTTAGCATCATTAGAGGTTGTTGTAGCATTATTCTTGAGATTGTCAAGTTGAACTTCTAGTGCTATGTGACTAGTCCTTAAGCTTTCAAAGCTCTTTTGAAGTTCAAGCTTTTCACCCTCAAGTCTATTGCAAGCATCCTTAGCTAGGAAAGATTCCCTAGTTAATTCATCTACTATCAACTCCTCTTTAGCTTGGGATTTCTTGAGGCTAAGAATTTCTAGCTCTTTTTCCTTAAGCAAGTCCTCTTGCACCTTGAAACCCTTCTTTTCAATTACAAGGGTATTCTCAAGGGCAATGGTTTTCTCTCGCTCAAGTCTAAAGAGTTCTTCTTGCACCTTTAGAGTCCCATCTCTATTCTCTATTTCTTTCATTAAAAACATGATTTTCTTAGTTGCCTTTTTACCAAAACCATTTATCATTTTTTTCAAATTCAAGATCACTTTCACTATCATCATCTAGGGGCGGGGTGGGAGTGTCTACCTAAGAGCCCCTAGCCATGAGGCATGTGTGGGTGAAGTCATCTTCATCATAGTGAGATCTCCAAAGAGTGGTGACTTGTTGATTGGTTGCCCAATGGATATAGTGGCAAGTCCCACTTCATCATCGGAGTCAGAGCTATCTTCATTTGAATCCCACTCATCACCCAAGTGTGCTTCACCAACTTCCTTCTTCTTGTTCTTGTCATTCTTGTTGGTGTCTCTTCTTCTCACTTTGACATTGGGGCACTCCGCAATGAAGTGACCCTCCTTGCCACACCCAAAGCATGGCCTCTTGGAAGTCCTCTTGGTCTTGATCTTGTCTTTGTCTTTGTTCTTGTTGAAGAAGCCACTCTTCTTGATCACCTTGTTGAACTTTCTAATGAAGAGTGTCATTTGTTCGGGAGTCATGTTCTCATCACTATCTTCCTTGACCACGGTCTTGGAGGTTGATGAGCTTGACTTCTTCTCCTTGCTAGATGCCTTGAGGGCTACCCCCTTGTTCTTCTCAAGTTGCTCATGCATCTTGGACATCTCTTGTGAGAGCTTTGACTCCTTGACGGTGATAAGATGTTCTTCAATTCTTCCAATCACATCCACGGAGTGAACTTGTTGAAGCCTCTCTTCTCTTATGAGTGTTGGGAGTTGCACATCCCTAGCCATGTATGCGGAGAGGATCTTATCAACCACTTCTCTTCTTCCCCATCTTGTGCTTCCAAGGGACTTGATCTTGTTGATGACCTTGTTCAAGCAGTTGTACATGTCTTGTGGAGATTCATCTTCCTTGATAACAAAGCGGTTGAGCTCACTTTCTAAGGCACGAATTCTTCCTTCTCTCACTTGCTTTGTTCCTTCATGGTTGATGAACAATGTGTCCCACACTCCCTTGGCGGACTTCAACCCATCCACCTTGTCATATTCTTCGGATGTGAGTGAACTCTTGATGATGTGTATGGCTTGGTAGTTTCTTTGTATCTCATTGGATTGATCTTGAGTTAGCGTTGCATCACCACTAGGAAATGTAATGCCCCTGTTCACAATAGTCCAAAGTGCGGGATTTACCGCCGTCAAATACTCCTCCATCGAGTTCTTCCACTTGAATAGCTTCCATCAAATTGGGGTATCTTCCCAATGTGGCTAGAACCCGATGGATGGTTAAAAGATAAACGAGAGTAATCGAAAGAGGTTCGAGTGTAATCCCTTGATGATGATGGGCGTCGAGCGGAGCGGTTTGATCTTGCATCATCAAACTCTTCATCCTCACTATCGGAGGACTCCGCACCATCTCCATGTGCTTGATGGCTTGTGCTTGCTCCACCGGCACCACCTCCTTGAGTTAGAACGGGAGGTGTACCACCAACATTGTTAGTGATGTCTCCTCCTTCGGGAAGAGGTGGAGGTTGAGCATTTGAACCCGACATCTTCTTGACTCCAAGTGGTTAAGCTTCAAATACGGAGCACTTGGCTCTGATACTAATTGAAAGGATCAAGATGTCGACTAGAGGTGGGGGTGAATAGTCAAACCTGAAATTTACAAACTTTTCAAGCAGCTGTTAAATCAGGTCCGGAGTTTCCGGATATTTTTCCGGATACTCCGGGAAATCCGGAGAATCCGGGAAAATGTCTGGATTGTCCGGGCCTGTGAGAGGAGATTTAAATCGATAGAAATCAAACTTGCTCAAACATAGATCTGTGAAAATAGGTTATGCAATGGGATGAGACAAGCATGTTTATCCACCTCAAACCTGCAGAAATCTCAACACGGAGTAGATCGGCACCAAACCCTAGAAATGAGCTAAAGAGATATACAAGCATACAACAAGAGCAACAATCACAAGAGACACAAGGATTTGTTACCGAGTTCAACCTCACACCTTGAGGTCTACGTCTCTGAGGAACCCACAAAGGGTGGACCTTACACCTAGGTCACTTTCCTCCTCTAGCGACCACAAAGATCAAGCTAGAGTTACTTACTCAATTTTGGGTGATACAAACCTCCTTGGGCAGCCACAAACCTTTGATGCTCCAAGGCAACGCCTAGCCAGCTAGGAGCTCAAGGCTCCAAGAGTAACAAACACGAAGTGTGTCAAGCAAGCGAAGAACGAGGTGCTCTAGAGATGGGAAATCAGCTCACTAGTACTCTCCAAGCTCTTGCTCTCAATCCCTCCTTAAATCCCCAACAAATCTCACCAAACCAAGGTCAAGGGGAGTAAAGAGGGTGAGTGAATGAGTTTTGAAGCTTGCAGGTCGAAAATGGGCAAGAGAGAAAGAGAGGAAAGGGTGGAGGGGGCTTTTATACCCCTCACACGTAAAAAGAGCACATTCTGACTCTAAGACCGGAATATCCAGGAAAACCCCAGAAACTCCGGGAAGTCCGGAGACTCCGGGAAAACCCCGGAGATTCTGGCCTTCCAAGGTTAGCACCCGAAAGTTAACCCCGTGAACGTGTTGGTGCAAAGGTGTCTCTCAAAGGATTTGTTTTGACAACTAGAGCACCTGTTCGACTCTTGGAAGACACATTTCCGTCCCTCTTTATAGTACGGCGTTCCTAGGACTCAAATTCAAAATATAAAATAAATAAGCCTTCATAGGAACCCTTTGTAGCATCACTTCCTTTTTGCACATCGATGAATACCGCATGATGCCACAATACAATTTTAATTCCTGCTCATACACTAGATAAATCATTAGCCACTTAAGCGTGTGTCATTAAATCACCAAAACCCACTTAGAGGGCCAAGATACTCTTCAGAAGCCCCTTTGTCGTGCGCTCGATAAACGGTGCACGATAAAGGCCTGCTTGTCGTGCAAAATTTTGCCGAGCAGCCTTTGTCGTGCGTTTCTCCGTCCTTTGTTGTGCGTCGTCGGTGCACAGCAAATGTGCATCCTCCGGTAGTGCATCTAAACATGACTAATTTGGGGGTGTCCGTTAGACTTTGGCCTGCTAGCCGTTGGAGCCCAATTAAATGTGGGCTTGCCAGCCCACGAAAGCTCACGAACCCGTCATATAAATTTGACTCAAACCCTAATCCCAACCCAACCCTCCTTTCCTCTCCCAATCCCGCAGCCATCGCCCATTCCTTGGCCACCGTCTTGCTCCTCCACATCGCATCCCTGGCTCATCTGTCCCTCCTCGATCCCTCCCTCCCTCCCTCCCGCCGTGGGGCGCGGTCGGGCGACACTTACAATGCGCCACTACCGTGGGGTGCTGCCACGAGGCGGGCAAGCGCCGCCGCTGGCGACGGAGCTCAAGATTTTTTTTGTGATTTTTTGAGTTCTGATTTGATTTCTATGTATGACTTAACTTATTTGTCTTTGTGATGACTTTCTTTATCTTGAGATCTTTGATCTTTGCACTTGATTCAGATTGCTCCTCTCTTTTTCTTGCCATGCATATGGGCCAACACGACACGGCGTGTTTGCCGTGCCGTTGTGTCCGACGACACGGTTAAGTGAGGTTCGTGTCGTGCATGGGCCGAGTAGCCGACACCATAGTTATTAGGACCGGACCGGACCGGCGGTCCGACCGATAAAAGACCGAACCAGAGCCTCCAGCGGTTCGGTTCACTTAAAAGATCGTTCATGCAATTAGACCGGTAAAAACCGCTCGAACCGGCCTGTTTTATAAGGAACCGGCGAACCGGGCGGTTCTGTATGAACCGGAACGGTTTTGCATCTTGCCCTGTATTTGCTCATTCGCTCCCACGTTGGCCCATCTAAAAGGCAGGCCCAGCCCAACCCTCTGCTCTGCTCTTCTCAGTTGTTCGCACAGCTTGCACGGCGGCGATGGCGGCACCTCGCGAAATCAGGTGGCGGCGGCGCATTCCGTTTCGCAAGCAGGGGAGGCTGGCAGCGTAACGCGAGCGGCCAGCGGCGGCAGGCTGGTGGCGCATCGCGAGCAGGGAGCGGACACCGTTTCTCCTCCGGCATTCCCTGCAGCCCTGCGACCCTACCTGTTCTTCGTTGAGCAGGAGCCATGGCCTACAGCTCTGCTGATTCTTCGCGGGCAGAGAGGCCTTCGTTGAGATCGTGACTTCCTCAGCAGGATGCGGGGGCAAACCGGCAAAGGTCGGGGCAGACCAGCTGCCTGCACAACTACACGACATGGTGAAGACTTAGTATCCAAAGTCAATACATAAATGATTTGATTTGTTTATTGATCGATTGCTTGTGTGGATTGAACACCAGAGTGGAGAACTAGCCACTAGCTAGAATAGGACCGTAGCAAATGTAATTTTTTTGTTAGCTATTATATTTAAGTAGTACATTTGCCGTTCATCTTGAATTTTGAGAAAAAAACAATAGTATTTATGTGATTTAGAAATTTGAATGGAGTTATTGTGGTCATATATTTATGTTATTCACGTGAACTATATATTGTAAATTATCAGTTATTATATATATAAGGTCATAGTGTCATGTGATCCTGTACCTTTGTACCTATGCTGCTCCAATATAGCACTTGTTATTTCATTTGTGAATTGTGCTTTCTATGAGCATATATTTTTTTAAATGGTCAGACATTCAATTATCACATGTATATTTTTTTGCAACAATTATCACATGTATATTGGACCGGTTCAATTCTATGTGCGGCCGGTTCGCTTCTACGGTTCATTGTTATTGAACCGGTGGTTCAACCGGTTCATAACGGTTGAACCATTGAACCATTGAACCGAAGGCCTCACCGGTTCGATGACCGGTCCGGTCCTAATAACTATGGCCGACACAGCGTGCTGGCACGACACGACACGGCTAACCTCTCATACCTAGCCGTGTCGTGACAAATCATGTTGTGTTTAGCCATGTTCATGTCGTGTCGTGCTGGGCGGCCCAGTTGGACATCTATATCATGAAGGCAAAATCTACCTTAGACCATCGTCGATTCACACACATCTGACATGTGTATAGCGATCCATTATTAGTAGAAACAGCATCATGTATTCAAAAACAACATTCATATCAAGCAATTTATTCATACCACCCTAAAAAATATTTTAACACTTCCGACTTCGACAAGTATACGACCTCGATCGGTTCTCACGCCGCTGCAGAAACAAGCGAAGCCATGCCATACTGTTCGACTCAAGTTCCGCCATATATTGGTTCGTTGCGTCGGAGTCGGACTCATCAGGGACCGTCGACGAGCTAGGTGAACGTGTTAGTGCTAGTGTTAGTCTTTTGCACTCCCAACTAACACATAACAAACTAACACCTTGGATGTTTGGATGCATGTGTTACTTTTGCATGTAATGCTACTTTTGCAATCATTAAAGGATCTAAAGGGAGAGAGAAAAAGGAGTAAAAGGGGTGGGGTCTACCAGAACTAACACCAATTACCACCTCTTGGGGATGTTAGTTTTTTTGGGGGTGTTATTTGGAACTAACACCAAACTAACACATATGCTTGGATTTTTGGTGTTAGTTTAGTGTTAGTTTGCTCCAAACTAACACTAACACCTTCACCCAAGCATGCCCAACCTCGAGCGACTCCTTCGACATGGGCGACCTCGGCAACTTTATTACACAATAATGGAGCTTCCAGAAAAACATTCAGGAGCTTGTATATATCTGCCAAACTGTATTTTTACGTATGGGAATATATTCATCAAATATATTCAAATAGAGAAATTCACCCTGATGCATGGTTCATCAGGACGATTCACCCTGTGGGCGATTTGGTATACGCATAATGATTTTGTCATTGAAAGAAACAATTTTCCTCTTTTATGCAGGCTGTTTTCAGCAGGAGCGCATTGCTGCGTGAGGATACAAGAAGACTCATTTAGCAAGCATGTTGGAAATTAGCTTTGGATATCTTTGCTAATCTTCGACGGAGAAGCAATAATAAACATTGCTAATAATAGACTTAGCTTTTAATTTACTCCTATCGTGTGCGTACTATTTTCATGCCTGATCAGCTTGAAAGCTGTGAATTATATAATGTGTGCGGTTGCAGAGGCCGGACACTTTTCCTTTTTCTAACAAAACTCAGCATCTCCTATATATATGATCCCGTACTTTTTTCGGTCAGGGGACACGGTTTTAAATTCTAGTGAATTATTGATCGATGTACGTAGTTATCATTTTTGGCATGCTGTAGATTTTTGTTCTCTCTAGTTTCACTTGTTGACAATGGTAAATTCCTTCCATCATTAATGATTGCTATTGTTGTAACACAGATGGAGTCAAAACCGTTTTTTCTTGGGCTATTAGTTGGCAGCTCTCAACACTTCAACACAGTATCGAGTTTTACCAGAGGGAAAGGCGGTTTCGATCAGTTCGATGAGCAAGCAACGGAGACGGCATCAGAAAAGAGAATCGCAATTGGGGTAGCTAGGGAGTACAGGGATAATGGAAGATACATTTTCTAGATTCAGACATCCACTACCCGAATCGCAGGCTTTGCCGAGAGCACGATGCTCTCGGCAAAGGCCCATTTCCTCTCGGTAGTGCCTTTGCCGAGAGGAAACCCTCGGCAAAGGGCACTCGGCACAGCTGGGCCGACAAAGGCGTCTTTGCTGAGAGCCACGTCAAACCCTCTCGGCACACGTGTGCCGTGAGGGCAGATGGCTCTCGGCAAAGAGATATTCATAAAACAAAAAAAAAACAAATCCCAGGCGACGAACCCACCAGCCGGCCGCCCTAGCCCGCCGTCGTCACCACCGCCACCGCCGCCGCCCACCACCACCACCAGAACCGCCACCACGACACCGCCACCACCACCGCACGGCACCGCCACAACCACCACCACCACCGCACGACACCGCCACCACCACCGCACCACCGCCGCACGCTACCACCCGGAGAGAGAGAGACAGAGAGAACCCGGTGGAGGCCGCCGTGTAGATCCGCCCGCCGCCGTAGTAGATCCGCCCGCCGCCGTAGATCCGCACGCCGTCGGGACAGAGGCCGTCGTTGTAGATCCGCCCGCCGTTCGGCCTCGAGCTTTGCCCCGCGGATCCGCTGCCGTCAGATCCTGCCGCGCCCGCCGCCAGAGATCCCGTGACGAGGGACGAGGGAGTGAGGCGCGCGGGCGCTGGATCTGCCGCCACTATGCCTCGCCCTGCCGTTGCTCCTCGCCATGAGGTGAGGGGCGAGCGAAGGGGGGAGGAGGGGGGGCAGTGAGGCTCTGCCGGCGGAGGACGGGGCTGCAGGAGGCGGAGATGGGAGGCCGGTGGCGGAGGGAGGTGCGGAGAGGGTTAGGGTTGGGAAGGGACGGGAGGAGGAGCGGTTGTGGCGGTGAGGAGGCTGCGTGGAGGGGGCTAGGGTTCGCGCGGTTTATATAGTGAGACGAGCAAGTGGGCCAGTTGAGCTGGAGATGGTGGGCCGAGGTGGGCCGAATTTTCTTTGCTGAGAGCCCACCATATGGCTCTCGGCACAGAAATATTAAATCAAATTAATTATAAAAAATATCAAATAAGTACGAAAATTTTCCAAAATTCAACATGTCACCGGCTATGATGTATATTACTTATAAAAAAGTTTTTATGGTCAAACTCGATTTTGAATTTTTCTTAGACTCCAAACCTAGTGACATTAGTTCAAATTCTTAGAAACTTCCCGAGAGATGTTCCAGTTTCTAAATAGCGTACGTGTCCGTGTGTTCAAAACATTCTCAATTTTTTTCATAACCTCCTCATATGATATCATGAGTACTTGACAAATTTTGTGATTTTCAAACTTCATTTGAATTTAATACAATTTTTAAATCGTTCTACCTCACGTTCTTCATCATGATCAGAGAACCAAATGTCGGAAGTTTAACTTCATTTCGTGTACATGGTCTTAGAGATGTCTCATGAACATGAATATCACCAACTTTACTCTATGATTTAATGCACTTGCAGTTCAAATCCGACGTATGCAAAAAAAAATACTTAGAAAGAAGTAAAATTGTTAAATATAGCAAACAAAGTTAACATTGTGCCAAATTTGAGCATAAGTTTTGTCTAAGTGTATGTTGAGGATAGAAAAAGTTTGGAGGCAAGAAAGTGATATTTTTTTAATTTCTTTGTCGAGAGCCGAAGAAATGCACTCGGCAAAGAAACTCTTTGCCGAGAGCCACACTAATGGCTCTCGTGTTTTTTCTCTGCCGAGAGTTTTTTGTGTGGCTCTCGGCAAAGGCCTTCTTTGCCGAGAGCCAAAAAAAAAGCTCTCGGCAAAGATTGTGACTCTAGGCAAAGCCTGCGATTCCCGAAGTGATCCTCTTCTAATAAAGATATATTGGATCATCGCTACAAAATCTTCTAAGGATGCATCAGACCATCTCTGTCTCCCTCGGGGACGGCGCGGCCAGGCCAGCTCTCCTGACAGAGTGCGGCCCGGCCATCCACCCTGTCTCGCCTCGACCGACCGGCCATCCAACCCGCCATCCGCCACCGCCCGCCATCCTCAGGACCCTAGCGGGCGTCGACGCTCTCTCTCTCCTTCATCCTCCTCAAATCTCGGCAGTCGGCGGTGCTCTGCAGCTCTACTACGACGGCCGAGCGGCAAGACGGCGACGGTGGAGGAGAGGGCAGCAGCGTGAGCTTGACCGCCCAGTGCCCATTCACTGGTGGAAAAACAGCCTTCCGTCCCGGGTGGGAAAGGTTTTAAGTCTCTAAAGCCCACCCGGGACGAAAAAGGAGAGACAAAGGCCCCCATCACCGGGTGGCAACAAGAATAAAGGTTCCCTTTATTCCCGGGTGGTAGCCCCGCCCGGGACAAAAGGGAGGGCCGGCCTTCAGGCGCCACCCTTTAGTCCCGGGTGGTAGCCCCGCCCGGGACAAAAGGAGAGGCACACCGGCCCACCCCTTTAGTCCCGGGTGGTATTACCACTCGGGACTAAAGACCCCGCTGTGAATTTTTTTTGTTTCATTTCAAATTATTCTAATAATGTTATATGCGTATATTCTCACGTATTTGGGTGTAATTTACGTATACGTATAAATGATTGCACTAATTATACGTGTCTACTATACGTACTATATGAAGAGAATAAACTTATAAATAAATATATACACACATTATATTACATCGAAAGCATATAGCAGATAGTATTTTCTGAAAGTAGTATATATATACATCAAAATACCGTTTCATACTAATTCTAGTCTAAAGTTCCACTGGAGGTGCTAATTAATATTTATCAATTCGATGACCGTCATAGTGATTTCTGCCTTGTGAATTAATGACCTGGTCCATTATGAATCCGCAGAGACCTTCTTGAATCGCCAAGAGTCGGTCCTTCTCAATGATTGCGTCCCTAATCATATTGTTCTGCAATGTGCAAATAATTTAATATATTACACACAAGAATTAAATATATAAGCGGTTAGAAAAAAAAGTATTATTAATTGATTTAAAATAATACTTACAAGTATAATCGAGCTCATAAATTGTGGATGAACTCACACATAGTATGCACATAAATGTGTCCTGGTTCTGTCTCATACACTAAATTGAAGAAGATAATTATGAAAATTAGTGTTATGCATTTTAATTTGCCCAATCTGAAGTTGTTATTTGGTTTACGTACCGGAAAATTTGTATTGAAGTTTATTCTAGGTTTCCATTGTCCAGGGTTGACAGCCTTGAATTTTTCGCAAACTCGCGTAAAATAATGAAAGTTAGAGCTAGATAGTGTTAGTAAAAGCACACTATTGCATAAAAGGGAACGTATGGATAGAATTATTACTCTTGAAACATATCTTGAAGGTCCAAGTATTTGTCCGGATCTCTTCTCAACGAATCAAAGACAAGGATGTTGCTTCAGTTGACATCAATTATGAGAAGAATCCAGTGGAAAGCTGTATATACATAGAAGCTCAAAGATTAGAACTAAATAATGTTAACTAAGATAATTAGAAATGCGAACCCTTAGCAATTAAGATGGTAATAATCACACTTACTCGAAGTTGTAAGGTAGAAGTATCAAATCCTTGTAATGCAATTCACACAAGGTCCTTACGATTGTTTTGAATGTTGTTTCTGGTTGCTTCTTTACTTGATCTTGATTAACTAAAGATGGGTCCATGAAACCTATTCGTTGGTAACCATTCTTCCCCATGTTATGCATTTCCAAGCTACAGAAAATGAAAGACAAAGTTAATAATTAGAGTATGCATATATTTGTTAATTAGGGTATGTATTGCACCGTCACTTACAGGCACTAGGCCATGACAAGATCGGTATTCAAGGAGTCAAGATGGTAAATTTCATAAATATCCTTGAATCGCAGCCGGACAATTTCGCCTTCACCAGCAAAATCTCCCGGTTTAACAAGCATGCCAATCATCTCGCATACCTTAGACGTCTTCATGTAGAAGCCATGCAATCTGCGCATCTGAGTAGAGAGTTTCTTCACCAACTCAGGCCTGACAAAAGATTTCCCATGCTCGTAGCGCCATCTAGGTACGAAGTTTGGGTCCCGAGGAGGTGATTCGTGGCCGAGAACATATTCTAGTGGCATCCCTGTTGCTTCTTGCATTGCAATGACCACCGCTAGTTGTTCTGCGTCCATAACTGCAAGAGCTCGTTCAGTTGCAGTGAGGCCGGAGGTGACGTAAGTCTGCACTCCGGCGTTGGACGCCTGTTGCCTTCTTCGTTGAAGGCTCTTTCACCACGCCGACGCTTGTGTTGCCTTCTTCATTGAAGGCTCTTTCGCCGACGTCGACGTTTGTGTTGCCTTCTTCGTTGAAGGCTCTTCGTCGACGCCGACTCTTGTGTTGCCTTCTTCTTCTTCCTATAATCCGTGGCATCGTCGACCCGGTACTTGGTCGATGTAACTATTTGGTGACCCTCCTTGTCTCTTCTTCTTCATGGACTTGTGCAGTGACGGTCATAATCACTTAGTAGGGGTTTTATAATTTCTTGTCTCTTTTCGCTTCCTTCTTCTCTATGAAAGCTTTGAGTTTTGGACGATCTTTATTCTTTTTCGCTTCCATTTCATCGAGCCGTTTTTGTTTAGCCCTCTTTATTCCCTTCAATCCACGCCTTGAGTTGCTTATCACACTCGCCTCATTTTACGATCTTTGTCATGTCATATGGCGCTTCCTTTCTTGAGCTTTTACCTTTCTTCTTGGCGGATCCGGTTGGCAGGCATAGAGCAGTAGATTTTGATCGGGATCGCCTCTTGGCGAGCTTTGGTGAAGGCTGGTTTGGTGATGATTGATGCTTCGGTGGTGATTCTTGTGATTGTCATCGCTTCATGGCAGAGAATTCCCTCGTTGTGGACGGTGAGCTCCAATCATTGGCGACGGCCGGCCGGTGTGGCGGCCGGAGATGGTGGTGCTGCTCGGCAACACTCGGAGGATCGGTGGTGACATGTTAGGTATTATGATGTAACGTTTGGGCCACAATATGATATCTTGAAGCGCTTCACGAGTGTCCTTTCCCGTCACCTCCTTGGATGTCTAGCTCTATTTCGTTAAACTTTGGGTCAGCAATCTCCTCCAAACCAACTAAGGCGTAGTCAGCTAGAATCTCCTTGCCGTGGCTTGTACGTCCTGGGAGATGTGCTAAAGCCATTCCGTATGCCACCTATATATGTGTAGGGAAATGATGAAGTTATTAAATTCCTGAGACATGCATCAAAGGTTGAGATAATTGCACGTATAATCAGGTTTATATATACCTTCATTGTGATGTTGCCGATCGGCTTGTGTGCTCACATGCGGTGCTTGTTGGCGAGTTCATCCAGTGGTACCATTCATTGTCCTCTACTTGAAATTCTTCTTGGTTTGCCGCCCTTTGTTCTTCGGGGGCCTCTGTGGAAGCACACCGGTGCTTGGGGCAGGTCTCCGGCGGTGATCGAGCTACGCGGTGGCCACTCGTTCAATCTCTCATTCATACGATCTTCTTGATCTTTAAGTCTCGCTCCATCATTTCACGCCACCGCCCCTCTTCACGCTCCTTCTTCTTTTGCTTCTTACAGAGGTGTCGGCACTTCCCTTGAAAGCATACTTCCACGGGACTACCCCATAGCCCGCAACGCGTCACAGGTGTTACGGATTCCGGCGCCAAAGTGAGCTCATCCATGTCTCTGTCGAGAACCAATCTGCCCGCTTTGATGTCTTCATTCTTTTGATTATCTCATGTGCCGCCTCATGCGTGGGTGGGAATACGAGGAACCATCATCGTGGTTCAATCTTCCACCGGGCATAATACCAATTCTTGATCGTTCTTCCGGTCAATGACCGGCGTACGATACCTTTGTTGAGTAGGTCTTGTTCAATCTTCCGCCACTTGGGTGCTGCAACCACGTAACCACCGCGACCAAGACGATGGGCGTAATCCGTCTTCTTACTGGCACTTATTTGAGCTCGTGCGCTCTTGTTGGCGAATTCTTCACTATTCTTGTAATCCACAAAGGAGCTGCGGTGATCCCTTGTTTGTCGCCCGAGAAAGGTTACTTAGGGCAGGCCAATCGTGATGGTTATGAACAACAATGCTCGTAGATCGAAGTTCTCTTGCCTATCCTCATCGCACACACGTACGCCCTCTTCCCGTCATAGTAGTAATAGTTCATCGACCAACGGTCTTAGGTACACATCAATGTCATTGCCGGGTTGTTTTGGACCTTGGATGAGCACCGGCATGATAATGAACTTTCGCTTCATGCACATCCAACCGGAAGGTTGAACATGCATAGGGTCACGGGCCAAGTGCTATGACCATCGCTAAACTCCCGAATGGATTGAAACCATCTGCTTAAACCAAACCTTATGTTCCTTTCCCCGTTCTCAGAAAATGTCTTGAATTCTCTATCAATCTTTCTCCACTGAGACCCATCAGCCGGATGTCTCAGCAGGTTGTCTTGCTTACGTTCCTCGGCGTGCCATCTCATCAACTTAGCATGTGCTTTGTTCGAACAACGCTTCAAACGTGGTATTATAGGAAAATACCACATAACCTTCGCCGGAACTTTCTTCGTCTTGTCACGGTGCCCCTGGAGATCACCAACATCTTCATCTCGCCGAATCTTATAACGTAGTGCTTTGCACACAGGACAAGCATCCAAATTCTCATAATCCTTACCCCGATATAGGATGCAATCATTAGGGCATGCATGAAACTTCCAGACCTCCTACCCAAGAGGGCACACACCTGCTTTGCTTCATATGTGGTGGACGGTAATTCATTGTTCTCCGGAAGCTTGTCCTTCACAATTTTTAGCATCCCTTCAAATGCCTTATCAGACACACCATGTTTTGCCTTCCATTGCAGCATTTCTAGTGTAGTACCAAGCTTTTTGTGACCGCTTGCAATGCAGGTATAACGGTTTTACGTGATGTTCGATCATACGTTGGAACTTTGCCTTTTCTTTTTCGTTTCACAGTCCTTTGTGCATCCTGTAGAACTGGCCAAGATCATCAGCAGTCGTCATGTCGGTAACTCTTTTTCGTCAGCATCTTCCATTAAAGTATCTCAAAAGCTTGACTCTGCGGCCTAGTCCTAATACCCTCCTCCTCTTCTTTGTCGCCTTCCATCACAACCCCTCTTTCACCGTGTTTGGTCCGAACCACATAGTTCGGCATGAATTAAATATTTCAACAAGTGGAGGTGAAGTGTGCCCGGTCATGGTAGTCTCTTTCGTTTCTGCAATCGGACATGGACAACACATGAACCCACTCGCATCCTTGTTTTTCGCCACTTGAGAAAACCATGAATGCGGTAATGTACTCCGCTGACCGTCTGTCGGTGTTGTACATCCATTGCCGGTTCATCTGCATCATATTAAGTGAAAAATATCCATGTTAATTCTAACAACACTAAAGTATAAAAACAAAAAAAATCTTAGTACAAATGAATTTCTATGTTAGTACAAATGATAACTACTTATTACTCCCTCCGTTCTTAAATATATGACACCGTTGACTTTTTACTCCAACTTTGACCATCAATATATGTGGAACAAGTTAGTTAACTAAAGTAAAATATGTATCATTATGTCTATTGTCACATGTATTTTAGATTTAACTTGTAAGTTTATCGATTTGGAAAAATATTTGCAGAAAAGACGAATAGTCAAACCAATGAAAAAAGTCAATGGTGTCATATATTTAAGAACGGAGGTAGTACTAAATCTAAAGTATATTAAAAACCTCATCTCTTAGCTCTTAAATCAAAATTTCTATTTTCTCCTTCTCTAAACCATAACACGAAATTTAAACACAACAAATGAATAGAGGATGAAGAATAATACCTTAGCAACACATTGGAGGTGAGAAAACTCCACAAATTGATGACGAAAAATTTGGGCAGCATCTCCCTAGGTTTGAAGCGCCATAGAGCTTAGAGGAGCTTGCTTTTGAGCTCTCGGTGAAAAATGGTCGGGCAGGGGAAGAAGAAGGGAGCGTGCTGTCGATTTTGTATAGGGGAGGCCTTTTGTCCCGGTTGGTAAAACCAACCAGGATTTACCAACCGGGACAAAAGGCCTCTCTCGAAGCGAACCCTTTAGTGCCGGGTTGGTTTACCACCCGGGACTAAAGGCCGGCCCCAATTATTGCAGCCGTGGATGGCTGGCCTTTAGTCCCGGGTTGGATTACCAACCGGGACTAAAGGTCTCTAAAATTTGTGATAAAGACTAATATTAAGGCTTAATCAATACTTTGGAGGTGAGAACCCTAATATTAAGGTTTCCAATAAATTAGTCACTGGCCTAACATCAATACTTAAGGTCTTAACAAAAAATATAAAAAAGTTCGTACATCAATACTTAATTAAGGTCTTACAAACATAAAAAGTTCATACATGAATACTTAAGGTACGATCTTAACAAAGATAGAGGTGCATCAATGCACACATATTTCACACTTCATTCTTCTTCCTTAGATAGTCCATATACTTGAAGTCTCCGATCTTGAAGTCGAGAACTTCGAAATATGCCGAGAATGGATCGATTGCACTCTATCGCTTCACAATTACGGTCACATGGACTTCCATAAATTTCAAATAGTGGCGGCGAGGCAAACCGATATGGCGTAAAATGAAAGATGAGCCCTGATACTTCCAATTTCTTGTTTGTATAGCATTTTAATCTGTAAGAAAATCCCACAACATCCATCACTTGCTCTAGAATTGCATGAAAGCTCATTGCAAAGTTTGACCAAACATATCCTACAATTAAGAATAATGTTATTACGATGCATTAAAATGCTGAATAAGAGTAAATGGTGCTCCATACCATGTCATGTTCATTTAGCCAACAAAGTCTCTCTGCCGGTCCGTGTGACACTTTGTCCTTCCTCAAGTGACTTTATTAGAAAATAAGAGTAATCTGCGCAAAATACCCATTAGCGTTTAGTTGTTGTAAGCATGCCTCCACGGCGGTCCTTTCATAAGTCCTCTTAACCAGTGCAGGGGCACCCCACCCAACAATCGATACCATTTGGATGGGTTCGAAGATAGCGAGGAGTGATTTTGTCCACGAATGTGTATGTCAAACGAGATTTTAATTGTATGCAATTATTTGGACCGACAATGGCGCATTGTGTAACAGAGGGTACCACCTAAATTTTCAACGACATGTGCGAGCCACGCAAATGATTGAGAACCTGTTGTATGAAAATAATATTATTATCCGTGTGTTGTCGTAAACATGAAATTTATACAACGAAGAATATTACTATGTTGGGACGAGGTCCAGCCGATCACCGATGACGTAACTCAATCATACCATGGGTGAAGCGTATGCACAGACGACGAGCCAAAGTTGGCGGTCATCAAAACGATTCCACGACCGCCGTCATGACTTGCCATAGTTATTCGGACTACTCGTAATATATATAAAATAATGCTTAAATAAGAGAATACTTAAATTTATTCTATATAAAACAACATATATAAGACCTATTTTCTCATTTTCTAATAACTAAAGCAGATAAGTGCAAGAGCTCGTTCAGGTGCGATATGGAAAAAGAAAAAATAAGAGAATGCCTAAATGTATTCTAAATAAAACAAGAAATACTTAACAAAAATGAATTAAATAGGTAGGTAGTATATTTTTGTTTGATAATGACCATTTTTTTAATAAACTAACTTCTCATAAATTAAGCTAAATGTAAAATTAAATGCATCTCTCATCTAAAAGTTAAAATCAATTATCTCTATAGCAAAACTATAAAATCAGAGGATAAATCCTATGTGAAACTATGCTTAAAAATATGTGAAACTAAATACAATGTTAGCTAAATCTAAAACATCTCTTAGCTCCTCCTACCACTAAAAATCTAAATCCATATTTTCTCCATTTCTAACCATAAAAACGAAAATAATCATAACAAATGAAGGAAGGATGAAGAATCAAACCTTAGCAACACTTTAGAAGAGAGAAATCTTCACAAATGGATGACGAAAAAATTGGCTAGGAGAAGAACTAGCTAGCTCTCTTCACAAACTATCTCTTAAGTCTCGGGTGAATGTGAGCTCAGGCGAGGAAGAAGGAGGCGGATTTATAGGCACACCCTTTAGTCCCGGGTGGTATTACCACCCTGGACTAATGATGAGACTTTAGTCTCGGGTGGTAATACCACCCGGGACAAAAAGCCTTTAGTCCCGGGTCGTAACACCACCCGGGACTAAAGTCTGGCGCTAATAATTGCGGCTCGGAGCCGTTGGACGCCAGGCCTTTAGTCCCGGGTGGTATTACCACCCAAGACTAAAGGGGGGGCGTCGCAAACAGCCTTTCGAGGCCACGTCGCCCCAAAAGTATTTGTCCCGGTTCCAAAGATGAACCGGGACAAATGCTTGGGAACAAAGGTCGTTTTTCCACCAGTGCTTGTTGTCCGCGGTGACGGGGAAGGGAAGGTGGCCTGGTTACGCGTCTCTCTTTGGTTCCTCGGTTAGAACCGGAACCGAACCGAAAGAACCGAAACCGAATGGTTCTCTCTTCGGTTCTGACTTTGTGGGAACCAAAATTTTGAGATAACCGAAGAACCGAACCAATCGGTTCGGTTAGAACCGAGCACCCATGCCTAATGCTCCACAGCTTACGGAATCGAGATAGATGCATGGTTAAACCTCCTACTCCGATCCGGCCTTTTTCGCAGCAATAGTTAGCACTGTCCCTTCTAAAGAGGTCCACTGACATTTTGCTGAATATTAGGTCATGCTTAGTCGAGCAAATTGCTATTATTCACCCATCACATCGTAACATACGGCTCTCTCTATACACACGGTCTAATATAATGCGGCAAATTGATAGCAAATTGTCACTATTCATCCGTCACATCGCATCAAATTTACCGAACTAAACGAGTCCTAATATATACCATTAGCTACTCCACTGTGCATATCTCTTTTGTAGGTTGTTCTTCACTTGACACACGTAAATGGCCTGAAGCATCCTTTGCATATCCGTGTGCTAAACTTCTTTTCATACATTCTGGTAGGCCAACGTTTCTAGGATATTTTTGTTGTATATGGAACATGTCAAGAAATCGTGTATGGAACTTTTCCCCGTATAAATTTTTTAGAACTTGCTTCGTTTATGCGTCTCGCAATCATTCATGCCGGTGCAATGGTATTACACAAAAGGAACACACGCTGAAGAACTGCTAATAGATTCGACACATCAATATAACATAAGAACTACGGAGTATAGTGATCACTTAAACATCTTAGCCATACCCTTAACTATAACCATATATAGCTGCTATACACAGCAGAGAGCAGGATAAACATATCTTAACCATACACTCCTATCCCCAGCTAGCGAAACCCTGAAAGGCCTAGGCAGTTTCTTCCTCGGGGAGACGAAAAACCCTCTTGGTGCCATTGTCGAAGAGCTCGACACCCACCAAGGCGTACCCCTTCTCGTCGTGCTCCTTCAAGATGTACTCGAACAGGTCGACGGTCTTGTTGGTACAGGCGTCGGCCTCTCTGGTAGCCTCAGGCATCCACGGAAACATCTCGAGTTGTTCCTCGGTGAGAGGAGTAGGCCTCCGCATGGGACGCGTACGCAGGTACCGGATGAAATCTTGGTCCACCCTCTCGGTCTTGGTGGCGATCAACGCTGGATTGGCTGCCACATATGGTGCCGCTCCGGCCTCCGACGACGACATCGTCTTGCCCGCAGCCCTCGCGCGAGCCTCGGCGGCGGCGGCGGCAGTCGTCGTGTTTTAGACTAGATAGGATAGGAGGGCGGGAGGCGCAGGGGCGTTGCGTTTATATATGGTCCAGGAACAATAGGGCCATGTCGGTGCTTTCCGACTAGGACACGGGCTCCGATCCTCGCCTCCGATTATTAGACGTAACAAAAACAGTGTTCCACGTGCAGCTGTTGTTTGCTAGTTGAACAACGGTACGCTTCGAACACGGCAAACGAAACTTTACCAACAAAAGTGCCTACATGCCGTGCCTGGTTTCCCTGGGCCCCTTCCACCACGGTGAGCCTGAGCTGCTCCCCATGGAGGGGCAGAAACACCGGCCGGTGCTCTGCACCTGGTCAAGCGCTCCGAATCTCCGATCCGAAGGCGACTTCGTCGATGCGGTCGAGGAGGTGGCGGATAAGCTGCTGGAAGCCTACAAACATCGACAAAGTTTAAGAGCGGCTTTTTTTTTTTTGACAACAAGTTTAAGAGCAGCTTTAAGAAAGTTTTGGGCTTTGTGGAGATTGGATCATGTCAACTTGGCGTTTTCGCATATTAATGACGTAGGAGTACAGTTGAACGGTTTAGGTGGTGTCTCTTGCAAGACACTATATATATACCAGATAAACCCATCACCATCATGTGAGAATTGGCAGAAGCGTCGTTGCCCTCGTGAGGGTCGCGCCTACATGTTATATGAAGCCAGGAATAACACCTTGACGTGGTTTACAAGCTCGGCAAACAACCTGGCCAAGATACTCCTATTTACATAGGATTGATCTTATCTACTCAACTAACTAGCTCAAGGTTGTTTGCCTATACACATTTACATGTTTAACACCCCTCCTCAATCATAACCTATCTAGGTTAAGATTACGTCTAAACTCTTCTAGTTGCCGAACCGGTATAGCCTTTGTGAAACCATCAGCTACTTGATCATTTGTAGAAATAAATCTGATTTGCAGAAGTCCTTGTGCAACTCTCTCTCTGACAAAATGAAAGTCTACTTCTATGTGCTTTGTTCGTGCATGAAAGACCGGATTAGCTGACAAATATGTCGCTCCAAGATTATCACACCACAATCTTGCAAACTTAGGTCCCTTAACACCTAGTTCTTTCAGCAATGTTTGTACCCATATTACTTCTGTCGTAGCATTTGCTAAAGATTTATATTCAGCTTCAGTGCTTGATCTCGACACTGTTGCCTATTTCCTTGAACTCCATGATATAAGATTTGACCCAAGGAAAACAGCGAAGCCACCTGTGGATCTCCTATCATCTGAGCATCCAGCCCAGTTAGCATCAGAGAAACCACTCACTAGTACAGACGGTGACTTATGTATTTGAAGCCCCATGTCTACTGTATACTGCAAATACCTCAATATTCGTTTAACTGCACTCCAATGAATTGTAGTAGGCTTATGCAAAAATTGACAAACCTTATTAACAGCAAATGAAATGTCTGGTCTTGTCAGAGTCAAATATTGCAAAGCTCCTACAGTACTCCTATACTCAGTTATGTCTTTCGGTCCAAGTGGGTCACCATCAAGAAGTGACAACTTATCAGTAGAGGACATTGGAGTATTCATAGGTTTGCAATTTTTCATACCTACTCGATGTAGCAGATCTGATGTGTACTTTTGTTGTGTCAACGTTAACAAGATCCCATCACGTGCCTTCTTGACCTCAATGCCCAGAAAATAATGAAGATCACCAAGATCTTTAAGAGCAAAGTCAGCTTGAAGGTCCTTAAGAAGTGCTTCAGTAGCTGCAGCCGAGGAACTTGCCACAATAATATCATCAACATAAACAAGGAGAAATATCACTACTCCCCCTTTGTTGTACACAAAAAGAGACACATCAGCCTTAGAAGGTTTAAAACCAAGACTTTGGAGCTTTGAACTGAGTCGAGAATACCAAGCACGTGGCGCTTGTTTCAAGCCATAGAGAGCCTTATCAAGTTTACAAACAAAATGTGGATAGGTCTTACTTTCATACCCAGGCGGTTGCCTCATGAACACTTCTTCTTCAAGATTACCATGAAGAAACGCATTCTGAACATCCAGTTGGCGAAGATTCCATCCAAACGACACTGCCAGAGAGAGAACAAGACGAATTGTGGCTGCTTTCACTACCGGACTGAAGGTGTCCTCATAATCAATACCATAGCATTGCTTGTAGCCCTTAGCAACGAGGCGAGCTTTATATTTATCAAGAGTGCCATCTGCTTTTCGTTTCTCCTCATACACCCAACGACAATCAATAATATTCCGACCACGACTCGGAGGAACAAGATGCCAGGTTTTATTTTTCATAAGAGCTTCATACTCAACATCCATTGCCTTTTTCCAATTAACATCAGCCAAAGCATCAGCAACAGAACTAGGTTCAGAAGTAACAGCCATGCCATACCTAATTGTCCCATCAGTATACTGTTTGAGCTTATGAATGCCAGCTTGAGCCCTGGTGCGTGGTCGAGGAGGAGACATGACCGGTGCTGATGAAGAAGAAACCGGAGAGGCCACAGGAGGGACCTCAGTCGCGGGCAGAGGACCGGATCCAGCCCCCGCATCAGATCCCCGCAGCCGCTGACGATCCAGGGACGCCGGAGCTGGTGACGTCGTGACGCGTGGTGGCGTCGGGAGCTGGCCGCACATGGGACGCGCGCGGGGCGTCTGCTGTCGGGCACGTGGCGGCAGCTGGCTGGTTCCCGGGCGTCGAGACAGATCCGCTCGGGGACGCCGAGGACGGAGCGCCCGCAGGTGCAGGCGTATCCTGCTCGGGCTGCGCGCCTGTCTCCTCCTGCTGGACAACACGTAAAACAGGCACCTGGGCTGGATTTTCTTCCAGATTTGGGGTAGCGTTAGATGCAGGGTTAGTAGAACTATTAACCACATCAGGATTAGATATTGTGGTACTCCCAAAAAGCAAAGGTGAATCAAAAAGAGATGGAGAAAGAAGTTCTACTTCAGATCGCAACCGAGCACCAGCATTAGGATGAAGTGCAGCAAAAGGGAAGACTTGATCATCAAAGACCACGTCCCGTGAAATATAAACACGACCAGTAGAGACATCTAGGCATTTAAAACCTTTATGCATATTGCTATAGCCAAGGAAGACACAACGTTTGGAGCGGAAAGCAAGTTTCCGGGTATTATAGGGACGGAGATTCAGCCAGCATGCACATCCAAAAACACGGAGCATAGAGTAATCTGGCTTCTCATGAAACAAAACTTCGAGGGGGTAGAGAATTGAAGAATTTTAGATGGAATACGATTAATTAAATAAGTGGCAGCTAAGAAGGCTTCATCCCAATATTTCAGAGGCATGGATGCATGGGCCAAAAGAGATAAGCCAACTTCAACAATATGATGATGTTTGCGCTCGGCAGCACCGTTTTGTTGATGAGCATGTGGGCATGACACCAAATGGGAAATCCCAACCTGATGAAAAAAGGAATTAAGTTTCTCATATTCTCCCCCCCCCCAATCAGTTTGGATGGCAACAATTTTCCTATCAAACCTTCTCTCAACAAGCTGCTGGAATTCATGAAATTTCTCAAACACTTGAGACTTATACCGAAGAAGATAAATCCAAACAAATTTACTATGATCATCTATGAAGCTCACATAATATTTATTTCTCCCAACAGAATCAGGAGCAGGTCCCCATACATCAGAAAATATCAAATCTAAAGGGAATTTTGAAACACTAGATGACTTGGGATAGGGAAGTTGATGACTTTTGGCTTGCTGACATGCATCACAAACCGACTCCTCACGATCTTCCCTAACACAAGGTAATTTATTTGAACTAATGACACGATGAACAATGGGAAATGCAGGGTGACCCAATCTACTATGCCACCTAGCCGTGGAAGGTTTGACAGCACTGTGAGCTTCACGTCTTGACTCAGGAAGAGGATAAAGGCCACCACTACACTTGCCTTCCAAAAGAGTTTTCTTCGTGGCCTGATCCTTGATCAAAAAGAAATTGGGATGAAATTCAAGAAAGGCATCATTATCAGTAGCAAGACGATGTACGGAAACAAGATTCTTTTTAGCATTGGGCACATGAAGAATATTATTAAGTTTGAGATTGCAATTGGGAGTATGAACAATAGCTTTACCAATGTGATCAATGTTCATATCTGCACCACTGGCAGTGCGAATTTGATCGGTGCCATTGTACTTGTCGTGGATGACCAGCTTGTCAAGTTCACTAGTGATGTGATCCGTCGTCCCGGTGTCCGTGTACCAATTGCTATCGACCCCATAAGCATGCATGGCGGTGTTGACGTTCTTCTCATCTGGGACATAATCAGAGTCATAGCGATGCCAACAATTGACAGCACTATGGCCCTCTTTGAAGCACACCTGGCACTGGCCATTGAAGCGAGGTTTCTACCCCCTAGGGTTGGGGGAGTTCTGGCCGCGTCCACGTCCTCCAGAGCCGCGGCCACGCCCGCCTGGCATGCCGCGACCACGACCACCACGAGCGCTAGGGTTCCGGCCACTGCCACCATTACGGGACGCCGAGTTGACCGAAGACTGCGACCCCCCATTGCTTTGCATGAGCAGATCGAGGCGACTCTCGAAGCTCAACATCTGAGAAAGGAGTTCGCTGTAGGAGACCGGTTCCTTCTTGGCCAGCGGCGAGGTGACCAGAGGATTATACTCCATGTCGAGACCGGCGAGGATGTAGGACATCAGCTCTTCAGCGCCAAGAGGTTTCCCGGCGGCCGCCATCTCATCAGACAGCGACTTCATCTTGGACATATATTCAGATGCCGTCATGGCACCCTTCTTCGTGGTGGCTAGGGCTATGCGGGTATTCACCGCCCTAGCGTGGGTCTGCGACGAGAAAATCTCATCTACTGCAGCCCACAACTCGGCCGCCGTCGTCACAGCGCCGACTTGGAGAAGTGCTTCGCGCGTCATGGTGGTCAGCAGATAACTGAGGATCTGCTGATCTTGAGCAAACCACTTGGTGTACTCAGGATTGGCTTCTTGAGTAACAACATCACCAGTCTTGACGGTGATTTGCTTCGACGGCGCAGCAACCGATCCATCTAGGAACCCTTCAAGTTGGGCACCACGGATGGTTGGGAGCACCTGCATCTTCCAGAGTTGGAGATTGTTCTTGGACAGCTTCTCGGAGACAGGAAGGCCAAGAGGGGCGACAAGGCCGAGCGGCGGCGAGGATGGGCCGCCGGCGGAGGAGTTGGAACTCATCAGGGTCATGTGGATGGATGTGTGGATTGGTTGTGAGGCTGGGCTCGTGATACCATGTGAGAATTGGCAGAAGCGTCGTTGCCCTCGTGAGGGTCGCGCCTACATGTTATATGAAGCCAGGAATAACCCCTTGGCGTGGTTTACAAGTTCGGCAAACAACCTGGCCAAGATACTCCTATTTACATGGGATTGATCTTATCTACTCAACTAACTAGTTCAAGGTTGTTTGCCTATACACATTTACATGTTTAACACATCATCACCCCATCACCACTGCTTTTCGGCAGTCCAATGTGATAAATCATCACCGCTGGTTTTTACACGATCCGATGCGGATGAATAGAACCAGTGCAATAGTTTGTCTTACCGGTAAGAAAACTGGAGGTCACCAAGACACACGTTTATAGGATTTAGAAAAAATGAATTTGATGTTTTCCTTTCAGATAAAATTAAGAGAACGTTCTCCAATTTTACACAAAATAACCCTAAATTTCTAAACAACCTAACATGAAAACTTAGACATAACAATGAGACAAGGTAGAATTATGGGAAACCAGGAGGTAGGATTAAATGATTTGTGGGATTTTTGGGTGCTAAAAAAAAACCAAGCTCAGCCAAAGAACATGTTTCTTGGATTTCTCATTTTTATCACTGAGAAAATTTTCCCAAACCAGCAATAATAATTTGACATCGCCGTCGGCTCAAATTACGAGCAGACGGTGATAACTATCACCACGAAACCGTATTAAGAATCGGTGCTGAAGGCCAGGGCTGCAGAGCTCCAACTATGAAAAATAGCTCCAGATCTGCAGATCCGCGCAGCTCCACCATGGAGCAACTTCTTTGCGGATCTGAGATCCCGAAAAACGTTTGATATAGCTCCAGATTTCGGACCATGTCTATGACACCTAGGATCCGCATGTCAGAAGAAAAGAAAAAAAATCTTCTTCCTCCTCCCGTCTGCATCCCAGCACAGTAGCGACAGCGGTCGAAGAGGGCACTGGCGGCGCGTGACCACCCGCGTGAGTCCCATCCGCTTCGCCGCAGAGGCAGATGCACCCCGCGCTCAGCCTCACGACCGCGGTGGGATTACGCCGGTGGTGGGATTACGGCCCGGCGGTTGATTCCGTGTGCACCCTAGGCGGCGGGGGAGACGACGATGGCAAGATTGGTCGTGGTCCCCAACAACTCCACACCGGCTGCCACTGGCCGAGCGGGTGTGTCTCCGCCGCTGGCCGGGCGGGCGCGACCTCGCTGGCGCAGGGCGGGCGCAGCCTCACCGCTGGCCAGGCGGGCGCGGCGGCGTCCTGCGGGCGAGACAGAGGCATGTGGAGAGTTGAGTCACGGTGGGATGGGTCTCGGGAGAATAGAATCGAACAATTTTTTCCCACTAATCAGTGGCAGCGGTGGTTAATTTCTCCCAACTCCACCAAATCTAATGTTGTGGAGCACTGCTTGAGGTACTCCACGAAATCCATGGAGTTGGGGCCTGCTCCACTGTTTTTTGAGCAGATCTGCGGTGGAGCTGCTGGAGCTGGGGTGTGTTTGGCTGAAAAAAATTTGGAGTGGAGTTGATATTTTGCATGGAGCTGTGCCAAACACGCCCTTAGTCTCACACCCGAAACTTTTATATGTTCTAACTCTGAAAAATTTTGAGATACAGTACTCCCACCCAATCCACCCACGCGCCTCCCTTACCCAGTCCTTCTCATTGCATGTCTCCACGCCTCTCGGCTCCCTTTCCCTCCCTACATGCAGGGCCGACCTCACCCAAAATCTGAGGGAGCCCACCCACACCTTCTTAAGAGACAGCTGTATTTTTGGAGCATAAAAGGGTAAAAAAATTTCTTAGCTTAGACTATCTCCAACAAGCGGTACCCCAATGGGAGACCCATGGTCCGACTTGTGTAGCATACAGTGAAAAGTTGTGCGACCCAAACAAAAGCTCCTCCAACAGCCAAGACACATCCGCATCTTCTCTCCTCCGCCCCACGCACAAGAGGCCCCTCGATCCTCTGCGCCAGCCGCCGCACGCCTCGGAGTCGGAGATGATGGTGAGGCCGCCGTCGTTCAAATGGTCGACGCTGACGGGCGCACGCAGCCTCACGCCTGCGGCAGCGAGGGCAGTCGGGATCAGATTCGCAGCCCCCTGGGTGGCGGTGGTCCTCTGCTCGGCTCAGTGCGGCAGGGGAGGCATCAAAGGCCGGCGGCGGCCCGACCACACCGTCATCGTCCCTGGCGCGGAGCTCCTGCCCCCTCATGCTGGCCATGCCACCTTCGTAGCAGCAGCGGCGGCGGTGGATGCCGTCGGGAGGCTCGAGCCACCGCGTCTGCGCGGAACCTACGACGCCGGTGGGAGCAAGGAAGGGCGGCACACTCGCCGGAGCGCCGGCTGGACCTCGGTCCTTGCTCCTTGCCGCGGCTGCTCCTCGTGCCTGAAGTCTGCGTCCTCTCTCCAGACCGACCGATTTTTACCTTTCGTTCTGGCTGGTACCCAAAATGGGTCGTTGGTTTGGGTCAGCTGTTAGAGGGTGTTTTCAGTAGGCAAAGTATTGTGCCGGAGGCATTTTGGGTTTGGGTCAGAGTATGCATCCTCTGTTGGAGTCAGAGGCGGACCTGCGACCCAGGCCTCCCAGGCCTCGGCCCTAGTCGCCAGCCCATAATCTCCACACTATAGCGCTAAATTGAAAGCAAAGCCCAACTAAATTCAGCATGTATTCTACACTGGAGCTCAATTCGGCCCTAGTCGTCGGCCCACCCTAGGTCCGCCCCTGGTTGGAGTTAGTCTTAGCTTATAAACTTTGGGTGAGGGAATGTGTCCTCACTGACATGAACGTGGGTCTGCCCCTACTTGCATGCACCCTGCGCCTCCCTCTCTCTCTCCGGAGCCACTACGGAGGATGCTCCTTTGCCGTGCGCCGGAAGCACGCGGCAAAGGCTGAAAAAATGCCCGGCAACCTGTTTGTTGTGCGTTTTCCACCATTATGCACGGTAAATGGTGCTCAGCAGTGTTTTGCATGGTAAAGATGCTTTCCTGTGCACCGTTTATCGTGGCGCACGGCGAAGAGCCTTTGTCGTGTGTTTCGCATGACCCACGGCAACAAAAAGCGACAGACGGAGACAGACGCGTTCACGGCAGGGGTCCTGCTTCGTCGTACACCGTATTCACATGCACGGCAAACATTTTCATAAAAAATAAAAAATTTGACACCAGCACCACCGGCCCACCGCCGCCATGTACCACCACCTCCACCGCCACCGCCACCGCCACCGCTGCCACCAGGCACCACGCACCGCCGCGCCGTGCTTCCACCACCACCGGCACGCCGGCATCACCACCACCACCACCAGGCACCACCGCCGCCATCGCGTCCACCCGCCACTGCCACCGTAGGTCCGCCGGATTTGGCGCGCGCGCGCGCACACACACACACAGAGAGAGAGAGATGGAGGGTGCACATGGGAGAAGCTGTCCCCGCCGGATCTCATCGTCACGGAAGAAGGAGCGTCCGCCGCCACCGGATCTCGTCTTGGGGGGTGGGGGAGGAGCGCCCACCACCTTTGGATCTTGTCTTCGGGGAAGGAGAAGTTCCCGCTGCCACCGGATCTCGTCGCCATGCCCGCCGCTGCGCCCTCCGCCACCGGATCTCGCCACCGTCGGACCATCGCCTTCGGATCTTGTCTTCGGGGAAGTAGAGGGGCAGCAAGGTGGAGCGCGGCGAGAAGAGAGAGAGGAGGAGGCGCAGTGGGGAGAGAAGGAGAGGCGAGCGGGGCGCGACTACGGGGACAGGGGAGGGGCGGGGCGCTGGGGAAGGTAGGAGGAGAGGGCTAGGGTTTGTCAAATTCATATGTGCCTCGTCCATTTCATGGGCCGCGGTGTTATTTGCGCCGTGGTGCACAAGTAGGTGGGCCGCAAAGTTGGGTGGGCCGGCGTGAAGCTGTTTGCCGTGCGTGCCCAGCACGATCGCACGACAAAGTTTATTTCTTTGCCGTGCGCCAAAACTAAGACGCATGTCAAAGACCTTTTCACCCCTTAAATTTCAAATTTTTGTGATCACATTATTCAAATTTTTAATTTAATTCTCAGATAAAGCCATACACCGGACTTACAACATTTTATTCTATTTTTCCATGTAGTTATAGCTCAAAATCAATTTATGTGTATTTAAATCTCATAATCAGAGTTAATATACTAAAATTATCAAATGGATGCGAAAAATTACCATAAATTAGGATGAGACAATCTGTGTTGTATGTTCACTAGAGAAAAATTTTTGAAGTCAATATCCATTTTGAACTTTACTAAGGCTACAAACCTAATCAAGTGACTCTCAGCACTCTGAAACTTCTCGTGAGATGCTTCGGTTTCAAAACACCCTGCGTGACGACTTGTTCAAAACCCTTATTTATCACAAACTTCACATAGTATATCATGAGCTCTATACAATTAAAAAACATTGCAGCCGTACATGGATTTTCATGATTCGCGAACAAAATATTCAAAATTTTCTGTAATTTCATGGGTATGGTCTTAAAAATCACTCAGTTACATGAATATCATTTTTCCAGGAACTTTACTCCATCACTTTATGCACTTTCAAATTTGACGTATACGAAAAAATTCTATAAATGATAAGATAATTATTAAGTATAGTAAACGTATCGAGACATGTATCAAATTGAAATATAGAGTATAAAATAATGTTTTTGTAGTGGAGAAATAAAAAGAAGTACGCAAATAAATTTTTTAAGAAAAACTTTGTCGTGCGCCGCAGGAAAACACACGGCAAACATATGTGTTTGCCGTGCGCTTTGTCCTAGTGCACGACAAAGGGAATGTCTTTGCCGTGCGCCTGATCGTTGCTTTAATATTAGATAGAGATAGTTGATCGGTTGGTACAAGGAAGTGCCTGGGAACGAGGTAGTATACAGTACTGAATCAGCAATAATTGTTGGGTTTTAGTTTCTGCTTCGTCAGCACATAATAAGCACATTAAAATGCAGTTCATAACACATCTCAGAATGATCTCGTGCTACTTCAGAGCCAATGCAGAAAACGGTAATTATAACTAAGTGAAAACGAAGTAGCACCTCTCGTGCAATTTTGGTGCTGACAGTCGTTGAATGCAAACTAGTAATTTGTTACCATCTCTCAAGCTCTGGATCTCCAGGTTACATGTACTGTACTTTGAATATGAAGTATATATACTATATAGTTGCTGGGATCAGCGCGATCCCAGGGTCAGGTTACTGTAGCGTTCAGGTAAAAGAAGAAAAAATTGAAGACTCCAGAGACCAGCAGGTGGACTCCTTATGTTATCCTGATTAAAAATATTAATTCTTACTTTGATTTCTTATTTCACAGTACTATACTTCTCCAAAAAATAAATGAGATATCAGAAAAAGACTCAACAACTGAACATTAAGAAGGAATAAATGGTTTTAGTACCTTTTGTTAGCAAATACTCCATGCTTTCTGATCTGACTTAATGTAATATTAAATCAGAATTAATTTTGTACAATATCATGTCTAAAATCATACAAAACTATATAAGCGGTCTCATTCTCTCAACTCCTAGAGTGCAACGTCATCATTCTGTCATCCCCCTCGACCCCCACAGTAGGCGGCTACAGCCTGCTAGCCTCCCCGCCGCCGCCCCATCGCATCCCCACCAACGCCCCCTCACGTCGCCACCCCCTCGCTTCCCCGTCACCTCACCCACTACCGCCACTTCACCTTCCCGCCGCTGTCCATAAAATAGTCCCCGACCAGTGCCTCCCCTCGACCCTGTCACACTACTGCACGCACCTTGCCACCGCCGCCCGCGAAGGAGAAGAACGGAAGTGCCACGCCGCTAGACGATCCGCGGGAGATGGAGGCTCCGTCGCCAGATTCGCACCAGAGGGAGTGTTGGGGGATTCGGAATCGATTGTGAAAAGTTTTCTATCTTCTTTTTTAACAAAAGCCATTAGCGATTCCAGTAGGGGGTTTTCACAATAGCGAAACCCACTGAGCGATTCTCTAAGCAAATCTTTTCAGTGGTAAGGGTTTCGTTGGCCACCTTCCGTCTCGTGAATTGTGTAGCGTCGAGGAGGTTTTCCTATCTCGGGTTTCCGTCTTTATCTTTTCCACGGACGAAACCCCAGAGCCGAATCCTCAGCTCGAAAAGAGTCTTTGGCATTCTTTTGCTTGGGCTTCACAATTTCTAACATCTCATTTCTTGGGTTATCCAGGAAAAAGACCCTCACCCGACAACTGCACGTGTTTTCACCAGAGGACATGGCGTGATTTGCGGTGCGGAATCCGGAAGGCGTGGATCGTGAGAAGGTCAGGATGTGAAAGCCATAGTTAGGTTTAGTACATCCTAGAATGATTCTTTTCATACAAGGCCATTTTCGGAATGTAAAAGTATGTCCGGCTCCCTATAAAAGGAGGCCAACGGGCACTTGTAAAGGGGATCAACATTTTGAGAAATACAGTGCTAAAGTTCTTGCTTTTCCACCCTTCGAGACTCATTCATTTTGAGTTGTCTTTTCATTGTTCGTGATTGGCTTCGCAATATCACAACAGAGAGAGAGAGAGAGAGAGAGAGAGGAGGCAATCCAGCGACCTCTCCTATCAGGATTAGGGAGCGCCATCGCCGGAATCGGAGTGGATAGAGAGGAGAGCTGAGAGCAGGGGTTGCGGCAGCGGCTAGAATGGGGGGGGGCAGCGGCTAAGATGTATCTGCAATCCCTCTCCATCTTCGCCTTCTCCTCCGTCCCCGCTTGATTTTCTTTCCGCGGGCGCGCCGGCCACCGCGTGGCCTCCACGGGGGAGTGCCGTCACAGGCCCTTGACGAGTGCCACCAGTGATTTCACTCATCGGGCGTGCGAATCGGAGGAAGCCGGCCAGGGGGGCAGCGCTTGTGTGCACCGTGCATGATGCGGCCACCCGCGGCAGCACGAGGCCGGAGGTGGCAACCATGGGGTAGCCAGCCGGAGATCTTGCGGCGGTGGCTACGCGAGAGAAGAGATGTAGCGGTAGTGGAGGGAGAGCTATTGGCCTTGTCACTTGAGGGCGGCATGCGGAGGATGTAGAGGGGGAAGTGGCGGCGGCGGCGGTCCCTCACCGGGCGCCGCCGTGTTCTCCGTCCGCGGGGCAATGGCTGGGAGCCGGTGCGGAGAGAGTGGGGGCAGCGTGCTGTGCTGGTTACTATTGTGGGCTGGCTGGGCTGGAAACAGCCTGCCGGTGGCCCATATATTCCAATCTCCTTCATTTTTTCTTTCTTTTACCATCTCTATTAAATCAATGAATATCTATGTGATATTCTTGCTATATCATGTACCAGTGTTTTTTAAAGTGTGTATCTACGTATCAAATATGTATCACATCCGACACCTATACCCGTAGCCGTGTAACATTGCTCTCAAATCCTGCAACAACGCGCGAGGAGTCACCTAGTTTCATATGTATCAACAGTTCCATGTCTCAGTCAAACTTATGCACAATAAAAACTAGTCAGCACAGCGTAGCGCCTATCTGTCTAGTTACAGTAATTTGGGCAGGGCTATCGTCACTGATAGTCCCTTTGCTAGATGGGCATGGGCCTCTAGATTCTAAGAAGGGTTCTTCCGCATCATGCACGTCTGCATATAGATTGAATAGTAGTGGAGGCACATATCCATCATGGTTAAGTTCATCAATAACATACTAGGTGATACCCTACGCATTGCTGTCGGAATTTTTTAAACAAAATATGACAGTGAAATGTGAAAGTAGAAACACCAAAGCGATTACATGGCGATATTCATTTGTAAACAATATTATATATGAAAGCATGTTAATTTTGTTGAGAGAGAACCATTCTTAAATGATTGATCCTACATGATATCAACTGCGAGAATTTTATGGCGTGCTACTCGCAAATACAACATGCTATTAGTCACAGAAAATCGATGAAGACTTAAATAATGGTTTGGTGGATGTTGACATGACTTATAGTGGATAGTGATATGGCGTGTAGTGGGTTATGATGTGGCGCGTTGAGAGGCAGGAGAAATCGTTAGTGGGTACCAATTATATAGTTGTATATGATATGATATGATATGATACTGCAGTTCGCATTTTAAGGCACGTAGGCATACATGCATGCATGTGACACAAATGCATTACATGGGCATATATACCATATCATGTTGGCACAATAATGCTAACCGTCAGTCTCCGCACACACACGGATCAGATGACACATAGACGACGATCAGCCATGAGCCACCCCTTATTTAGTACAAGATGCAGTACGACTAGAAAGCTTCGTGCATATTATGCACCGTGTGTGCAAGTATGTTGCTCAAGTTCAATTAGGCGGGATGGCAGGACATGGGGCCCTTGGTGTTGGGGATGGAGAAGGGGAAGGAGGTGGTGTCAGTCGAGTAATAGCACAAGCATTTCGTGGTGCTGGTGCCTGGGCTGGCATTAGCAACAGACTTAGAGACTAAGACTAAAAGGACGTTGTGCTTGAAATACTCTGGGACGGCGAGTAAATATGCCTTCGAGTCACTGAAGCCTGCAGGACACACGGATTGGGTTGGCGGCGGCGGCGGAGGAGGAGTCGAGGTTTGTGTGGGAGGGTCGGGCTGGTGTTGGGACTGGCGTCGGAGCTGGTGTCGGGACCGGTGTTGGAGCAAGCGTAGGTGCCGGAGTCGGAGCAGGTGCAGGGACCGGTGTGGGTGCGGGCGTTGGAGTAGGCGTGGGCACAGTTGTTGGTGCTGGAGTTGGAGCTGGTGTAGGGATTGGTGTCGGAGTAGGAGTCGGCACCGGCGTCGGAGATGGTGTCGGGAGCGGTGTTAGAAGTGTGGCGAGTCTGGACTCGAGGAGGAGGTGCAGGGATCGGCGTGGGTGCGGGTGTTGGAGCAGGAGTAGGTGCTGGAGTCGGAGTAGGTGCAGGGACCGGTGTGGGAGTTGGAGTTGGAGCAGGTGTCGGCACAGGTGTCGGTGCAGGAGTAGGAGTTGGCGTTTGGACTGGTGTCAAAGCGAGGAGTTGGGATCGGTGTCGGAGCGGGTGTTGGGGTGGGCGTGGGTGCAGGTGTTGGAGTAGGCATTGGCATAGGTGTCGTTGTTGGTGTCGGAGCTGGTGTCAAGACCGGCGTCGGAGCAGGAGTTGGGATCGGTGTGGGAGTAGGTGTTGGCACAGGTGTCGGTGCTGGAGTAGGAGCTGGTGTTGGGACTGGCGTCGGGAGAAGGAGTTGGGATCGGCATCCAAGTAGGTGTCGGGGCGGTGTGGAGTGCGGGCATTGGAGCAGTGTGTTGGCACAGTGTCGGTCTTTGGAGTCGGGCATTGTTGGGACCGGCGTTGTAGCGAGGAGTTAGGATCGGTGTGAGGGTTGGTGTCGGGCTGGCGTGAGTGTAGGAGTTGGTGCAATTCTAGGAGGAGGTGCTGGTGCCGGTGTTGGTGGCATCCTTGGAGTTGGTGTGGGAGCGGGCGTAGGGGTTGGCGTCTGTTGAGCTCTAGGGGATGGGGTAGGTGCAGATCTTGGAGCGGGTGTTGGTGTCGAGGTTGGTGATATCCTTGGAGATGGTGTGGGAGGAGGCGTAGGGGCTGGCGTCTGTGGAGCTCTAGGGGATGGGGTAGGTGTAGATCTTGGAGCAGGTGTTGGTGCGGGTGTCGGCGCTGTTCTTGGAGCTGGCGTCGGAGCGGGCGTGAGCGTCTGGAGCCTCGGGAATGGAGTTGGTGTCGATGTCGGTGCTGTCCTTGGAGCTGGTGTAGGAGCTGGCGTAGGGGTTGGCGTCTGTGAAGCTCTTGGGGATGGGGTAGGGGCAGATTTTGGAGCAGGTGTTGGTGCCTGTGTCGGTGATGTCCTTGGAGCTAGTGTGGGAGCAGGCGTAGGGGCTGGCGTTTGTGGAGCTCTAGGAGATGGGGTAGGTGCAAGTCTTGGAGCAGGTGTTTGTGGTGCGTTGTTCTTGGAGCTGGTGTGGGAGCGGGAGTAGGGGTTGATGTCTGTGGAGCTCTCGAGGATGGAGTTGGTGCTGATGTCGGTGCTGTGCTTGGAGCAGGTGTGGGAGCGGGCCTAGGGGTTGGCGTCTGTGGAGCTCTAGGGGGTGGAGTAGATGCAGATCTTGGAGCGTGTTGGTGTCGGTGTCGGTGATGTCCTTGGAGCGGTGGAGCGGCGTGAGGGGCGTTTGTGGAGCTCTAGAAGATGGGCTAGGTGAAGATCTTGGAGCAGGTGTTGGTGCGGGTGTCGGCGCTGTTCTTGGAGCTGGTGTCGGAGTAGGCGTAGGGGTTGGCGTCTGTGGAGCTCTCGGGGATGGAGTTGGTGCCGATGTCTGTGCTATCCTTAGAGCCGGTGTTGGAGCGGGTGTAGGGGTTGGCGTCTGTGGGAGCTCTTGGGGATGGGGTAGGTGCAGATCTTGGAGTAGGTGTTGGTGCCCTGTCGGTGATGTCCTTGGAGCTGGTGTGGGAGGGGCGGGTGGCATCTGTGGATCTCTAGGAGATGGGGTAGGTGCTGCAGATCTTGGAGCAGGTGATGGTGCGGGTGTCGACGTTGTTCTTGGAGCTGGTGTGGGAGCGGGAGTAGGGGTTGACGTCTGTGGACCTCTCGGGGATGGAGTTGGTGCCGATGTCGGTGTTGTCCTTGGAGCCGTGTAGTGTAGGAGGCGTAGGGGTTGGCATCTCAAGCTCTTGGGGATGGGGTAGGTGCAGATCTTGGAGCGGTGTTGGTGCCTGTGTCGGTGATGTCCTTGAGTGGTGTGGAACAGGCGTGAGGGGCTGGTGTTTGTGAGCTCTAGGAGATGGGCGGTGCAAGTCTTGGAGCAGGTGTTGGTGCTGGTGTCAGCGTTGTTCTTGGAGCTGGTGTGGGTGCGAGAGTAGGGGTTGATATCACGGGAGAGGATGGAGTTGGTGCCGATGTCGGTGTTGTGCTTGGAGCTGGTGTGGGAGCGGGCCTAGGGGTTGGCGTCATGGCAGGCTCTAGGGGATGGAGTAGGTGCAGATCTTGGAGCGGTGTTGTCTTGGTGTCGGTGATGTCCTTGGAGCTGGTGTGGGTGTAGGTGTAGGGGCTGGTGTTTGTGGAGCTCTAGGGGATGGGCTAGGTGCAGATCTTGGAGCAGGTGTTGGTCGTGGTGTTGGCGCTGTTCTTGAGCCGGGTGTCGGAGCGGGGCGAGGGGTTGGCGTCTGTGGAGCTCTCGGGGATGGAGTTGGTGCCGATGTTGGTGCTGTCCTTAGAGCTGGTGTAGGAGCGAGTGTAGGGGTTGGCGTCTGGGGCTCTTGGGGATGGGGTAGGTGCATCTTGGAGTAGGTGTTGGTGCCTGTGTCGGTGATGTCCTTGGAGCTGGTGTGGGAGCAGGCGTAGGGGCTGGGGCGTCTGTGGAGCTCTAGGAGATGGGGTAGGTATAGATCTTGGAGCAGGTGATGGTGCGGGTGTCGGTGTTGTTCTTGGAGCTGGTGTGGGAGCGGGAGTAGGGGTTGTCATCTGTGGAGCTCTCGGGGATGGAGTTGGTGCAGATCTTGGAGCAGGTGTTGGTGCTGATGTCGGTGATGTCCTTGGAGTTGGTGTGGGAGCAAAGTGGGGGGTGTTTGTGGAGCTCTAGCGGTTGGGGTAGGTGCGATCTTGGAGCAGTGATGTGCGGGTGTCGGTGTTGTTCTTGGAGTGGTTTGGGAGCGGGAGTAGGGGTTGTTGTCTGTGGAGCTCTGTGGATGGAGTTGGTCTTGATGTCGGTCCGCCCTTGTAGCCGGTGTAGGAGCTGGCGTAGGGGTTGGCATCCGTGAAGCTCTTGGTGATGGTGATGGGGTAGGTGCATCTTGGAGCAGTGTGTTGGTGCTTGTGTCGGTGATGTCCTTGAGCTGGTGTGGGAGCGCGAGGGGCTGGTGTTTGTGGAGCTCTAGGAGATGGGGTAGGTGCAAGTCTTGGAGCGGTGTTGGTGCGTGTCGGCGTTGTTCTTGGAGTGGGTGTGGGAGTGAGATTAGGGGTTGATGTTTGTGGAGAGGATGGAGTTGGTGTTGATGTCGGTCTTGTGCTTGGAGGATGTGGGAGCGAGCCTAGGGGTTGGCGCCTGTGGAGCTCTAGGGATGGGGTAGGTGCAGATCTTGGAGTAAGTGTTGGTGCGGTGCGGTGATGTCCTTGGAGCTAGTGTGGGAGCGGAGGGGCATTTGTGGAGCTCTAGGGATGGGGTAGGTGCAGATCTTGGAGCGGTGTTGGTGCGGGTGTCGGTGTGTTGTTCTTGGAGCTGGTGTGGGAGCGAGAGTAGGGGTTGATGTCTGGAGAGGATGGAGTTGGTGCTAATGTCGGCTTGCTTGGAGGTGTGGAGCGGGCCTAGGGGTTGGTGTTTGTGGAGCTCTAGGGGATGGGGTAGGTGCAGATCTTGGAGCAGGTGTTGGTGCGGGTGTCGGTGAAGTTCTTAGAGCTGGTGTCGGAGCGGGCGTGACGCGTGGAGCTACTGGGGATGGAGTTGGTACAAATCTTGGAGCAGGTGATGGTGCGGATGTCGGTGTTGTTCTTGGAGCTGGTATGGGAGCCGGTGTAGGGGTTGACGTCTGTGGAGCTCTCGGGGATGGAGTTGGTGCCGATGTCGGTGCTATCCTTGGAGCTAGTGTGGGAGCGGGCGTAGGGGTTGGCGTCTGTGGAGCTCTAGGGGATGGGGTAGGTGCAGGATCTTGGAGTAGGTGTTGGTCTTGATGTCGGTGATGTCCTTGGAGTTGGTGTGGGAGCAGCGTAGGGGCGTTTGTGGAGCTCTAGGGATGTGGTAGGTGCAGATCTTGGAGCGGTGTTGGTGCGGGTGTCGGCGTTGTTCTTGGAGCTAGTGTGGGAGTAGGTGTAGGGGTTGACATTTGTGGAGCTCTCGGGGATGGAGTTGGTGCCGATGTCGGTCGTCCTTGAGCTGTGGGAGCGGGCGTAGGGGTTGGCGTTTGTTGAGATCTAGGGGATGGGGTAGGTGCAGATCTTGGAGCAGGTGTTAGTGCCGGTGTTGACGCCGTTCTTGGAGTTGGTGTGGGTGTAGGCGTAGGAGCTGGTGTTTGTGGAGCTCTAGGGGATGGGGTAGGTGCAGATCTTGGAGCAGGTGTTGGTGCTGGTGCTGGTGTCGTCCTAGGAGCTAGCGTGGGAGCAGGCATAGGAGCTGGTGTCTGTGGTGCTCTAGGGCTCGTGGTAGGTGCTGATCTAGGAGAATGTGTTGGTGCTGGTGTTGGTGACGTCCTAGGAGATGACGTGGGACCAGGTGTAGGGGATGGTGTATTTGAAATCCTAGGGGTTGGGGTAGGTGCTAGTGTCGGTGCTGTCCTAGGAGATGGCGTGGGAGCATGCACCGGAGCTGACGTCGGTGGAGCCCTAGGTGTTGGGGTAGGTGCAGACCTAGGAGTAGGTGCCAGTGTCAGTGCTGTCCTAGGAGATGGCGTGGGAGCAGGCACCGGAGCTGACGTCGGTGGAGCCCTAGGTGTTGGGGTAGGTGCAGATCTAGGAGCAGGTGTTGATGCAGACCTCGGAGCAGGTGCTGGTGTCGGTGCCGTCCTAGGAGCTGGCGCAGGAGCTGACCTCGGGTGTGATCGTCCCTGGGCCTGCGAAGAAGGCACAAGCACGAGTGCCATGGCAAGGAGCAGGAGCCCAGCATATGCTTTGGGCCTGGACGCCATTGCTAGTCGTGGATGCCTCAGCCATGTGTGTATTCCCAAGTATTTATAGGCTTGGCCACATGTAGCCAGTTCGCGCAAGCACCACTACATGCACCTCTACAGTATCTGAAGCAAATTTGTCCATGGGGGTATTTTTGTCTAATTTTGTTGAGTACTTTACCGGACGGTACACTGATCAAGCTGAAATGTACGTCTACTAGTGGAACGTGCTCCCGTGGACATTCCATGTCGTATTCTCCAATCATGAGAGCTGTTAGCTCAGCTCAACATCCACTTGTGCGTGGATGTCCACTTTTGTGCCTCGATTTACTGTTCCTTTGCTGGCTTGGAGACTGTTTGCAATTCATTTGCAGCACGTATACTTAAGATTAATGCGCGCCTAACTTAGGTACATAAACGGAGACTTCAAAATAACCTATGTATTTTAATTAACATTTTTTCTAAACATGCATGGCATGTATGCTCACACGCACGTGTGTGTACTTCCTATAATAAACACATCCAACTAAATTTTTGGATCTTGTGACATCGACAAAATTATCACATTTAGCTGATGAGCCTAGGAGTTGTATCTGGGTGGACAGATTCACCACACCAAACTTCACATTGAAATTACTAACTAATTAATCGTAACATTTTGCTTAGAGTTGGCAGCACTACAAGTTCCTTCTGCAGGATTGAAGCCCTTTCTTAGACTTCATCCCGGAAGCTTGGGTGTTTTGACAGTATTTGGATTTTGAATCGGCTCCGTTTTTCCTAGAGACTAACTATTTGTAGAACGTACAAAATAAGACTGATGCACGCCTAACTTATGTACAATTTGATATATTATATACGGGATATATATATTTAAGTGCAGGACCCAAGGTTGAGGGATAAACGCCACTACGACTTTGATTACCTCATAGGAGATAACAAGTCAAATGAATCTGCTTAGTCACTGATTCACTGGATACATCAATTTGAAAATTTTAAAAAGAAGAAAAAACATGTGTGTGTAATTATCTTTCAGGCATTCATTTCCATTCATTTGTAAATCGTGGATGCATGAATTATTTCCAAACTATGGGATACATCTGCACGTTGCTGCGGGAATTTCTTAAATTTCTTAAGCAAGATTTTAAAGTGGACTTTGAAGTAGAAAACTAAGATGTTTGTCAGGCGACATTTTTTTGCAAATGACATTATACATGAAAATATGTTTATTTATTGAGAGAGAACTGCTCTAAAATTATTGATTATCCATGTATTCTACTGGATTTTGTAGCATAATACTCGCAAAGTAGTCACAGAAAATCAGTATCAGACATAAATAAATGGGTCTAATGGATGGTGAGTGGCTTTGACGTGGATAGCATGCATGTTGAGAAAAATAAAGTTAATTATGTTTAGTTGTGCATCTATATAGGTTATATAGATAGGTGTAGGATATATAGATAGGTATGCTAATCTCATTTCCTAATCATCCATGCAAGGTTCCACGAATGCACCCAACAAGGTAGAAAACTGTATCAATATTTGTCACGTTGGGGTTTAATGACCTTTTCTATGCTCACTTAAAATGCATAGCATCTTTTTAAAAAAGAAATAGCAATAATACTCCCTCCATTATTCCACAAAACCTCAGGTTTTGGCCAATGTTTTGGTCAAAATACTTTTATAAAAGTATACATATTTCAGTTTTCGATAAATATTTTTATAAAATAAGAAGTTAAAGTTATGTTTTGGAGACCGTGTTGCTGTCCTAAACGTCAGGTTTTGTGAAATGGAGGGAGTATGTACACATGTATCTATGTTCCTTTTTGCAAAAAAAAATGTATCAATGTTACAAATTATGGAGTATGTTATACATGTTACAACTTACAACAAAATTTGACACTTACGCACGTTACTCATAAATATCATAATATGTTTATAGAACGTTCTAGGATGCCTAGTTCGAATTTTTATTATATATAACGAACTACTACTTCCCTAGAAAAGTTAGACTTGCCAGATGCTACCATAATATGTTATGGGTAGCGCCAATGATTACTTCCCTAAAAATTGGACTTGTGGCATTTCATTACACTTTGTTATACAACTATTGCTCCCCAATCAATATTCAACCAGTCAGGTGGCATCAATAATATGTACCCATTTCGTTATATCCCCAATTTCCTTTTTCTTTAAACAAGGATTTCTTGTATAATTTCATCGATCTGTTAGTTTTTTAATTATTAAATTCATTGTTCGACGTAGATAGTCTAGCATCTCATCTCTATGTGAGAGGTCCCTCAGTTCAGAGTTGAATTGTACCTGGTATGCTTAAATGTAGAGAACAAAAGCTTACATCTAACCCACTCTATACTTCCCCCAATCTATTACGAAAACTCATCACCATGCCGTGCTAATTTTGGGTTCAAAGAAGTTATAACAGCACATCACCATATCATGTTCGATTTTAAAGTATGACATGGGATTTCATGTTAACAACAAGACGGTTTTGTTAATTTGTCGCACATGTCAAAATCCTACATGACACGTTACAGAATATGTTAGTTTTATTTATCACGTGCCTAATGTTATATGTAATGACATCATAAAGGATAATTAGATCTTACTGGAGAACATTTTCATATAGTTTATATATTCTGAGGTTAATATATATAAATATATTTTTCTATTATGTCACAAAAGGTAAAATGTAATACCATGTACATATAACTAAATGGAAAGTCCACCATCACTTAAGAGTACGATAGCAAAGTCCTTAGTATAACACAATATTAGAAAATTATGGACGTATGGTTTATGTACAGTTTGAAAAAAACGGAGTAAGACTTATATTCTAATACAACATAAAAAATTTGGCACGGAAGCCTTGAAAAAAGCTTGTACATCCATTGGGCTTGAACGATTTCTTGTTGGTTGAGCTCGGCGGCCATGGCGCCGTAGCCATCAGCCATTCATTATTCCTCACGCAGCTGACGGCGATGTCCGTCGTTTCGGGGCTCCGGTCCCGACGCGTAGGTTGCGGACACCAAGCAGTGCCTGCAACGATGTTGTTCGGCTCTCCGGTGGGGTCATCATCTGCAGCCTGCGACATCCAAGAGCAGTGAGCACATGCCCAGCGGCTCTCGTCGATGACGTCATCTGACTCTTTACAGGTGTTTGAGACTTCAGAGAGGCTCATCTTACAGTAGTACTCCCTCCATACCGGTAAAGGAAGACGTTTAGGACAACATTTAGCATATCAATGAGTGATTAATAAGGGTAGAGTTTTCCATGTTTACCCATATTAAATAGGATGGCGGGTTTGTAGCAGTCATCAAGTGCATTGCGGCTGGTTGGCCAGCGCAGCTAGTCTCGAGCCTCCTCGGAGGCATAGGTCTCCGGTTCTATCTCCCACAGGCTGCTTTTTTATGCCATTAACGCACATAGGAGCCTAATCATACGGGTAGTAGGGTCCAAAACACTCATGCAGGTGCACAACGTCTTCTATTCTTCAACTCTGTGTGGATTCCAGAACGTCTTCTATTTCAAATACGGAGGGAGTATATCCATGCTGCCTAACACAGCAATTTGCTTGCCAATGTGGTACCTGGCCCCTCTCGGACAGGACTGCCTCCTCAAATCTCCTTATACGACCAGCCTTAGGCTAACCGCAGCAGTGACCTGTATAAACCACCCTCTAAAACAATATTTGGAGGCTGTTTAACCCTCTAAATTACTTTTTGCTGCAGCAGTAGCCTCTATTTTCTACCCTCAAAAGGAATATTCCAGTAAATATTCCCAAATCCTATCCATTCATCCAACTCGCCAAGCCCGCGCCTCGCCGCTGCGCGTGCCAGCTCCGGCCGCCTTCCTCGGCTACCGCGGCAGTGGTGGTGGTGGTGCTCGTCGAGGCCGCCAGCGAAGTCCCCGAGCGCGGCAGTGCCACCATCCAAGTGCCACCATCCACCTCTTCCTCCCTTCATCCACCATCCAAGAATCTGGGACACCGTCGCCGGCGCTGCTGCTGGCCGTCGTCCCAAGGTCGTCGTTGCGGCCGGCGCGTGGTTGCGGAGCCGACAGGAGGTGGAGTCCGGGATGGGCGCGGCGGGCGGGCGGGTACGCAGCGGACGCCAGCGCGACCACCGCGGCCGCGGTCTGCCTCGACGTTCTCCACTCGGGGAGCGCGCTCGGGACTCAGGATCCTGGTCGCCCTCTCCTCGCCGACGGCTCCGCCATGAGCTCCGCGGCTTCCCGATGGCGTGTGGTGGGACACATCGGCAAGGCCAGCAGGCGCACAGCCTGGCGCGGTGGGCCTCTCCGTTCGGCGCAGGGGCAACCGCCGCGGCAGCGGTCCTCCCCTGGCGCACAGGCCCCACTAGCCTTCCTCGCTTCACCTCACCTCCCTCCTCCCGGCCCTGGCGGCCACCGCGCCACCACGCCCTTGGCCCCGAGCCACCACCGCGCCGCGCGCGTGGCCGACGACTGCTTCTTCTCCGGCGACGACTTCTTCTTCTTATCTGGTGATGCGATGGGACCACGCAGTGACGCTGCGTGAGAGGCGGTGGGGCCGGTTTGGGCCGCAACGGTGTCCATGCTCGGCGCGGGGCCAGGCCTCGGCGGCCCTCCCCCGGAGCTCCTCTCCCTGACGGCGAGGGGAAGGGGTAGGTGGCGACGACGAGGGGGAGGGTAGGACGCGCGGGCGAAGGAGATGGGGAGGCGGGCGAAGGCCACAGGTAGGGATGAAATCGGTAGGAAACGATCGAAAATATGCATTATCATTTCCTATCATATTTTTTTACTCGGAAACGATACGAAAACGATACGCTCGAAAACGATACCGATAGCGAAAAATCGATACATCGGAAACGAAACCATCGGATCGAAAATATGTCGATATCGATCGATAACAATACCTCAAATCGAAAACACCGAAACCATGAATGGACATATATGCAACATGTTCACAACCAAATGAGTGACCAACAGTCCAACATGAATATTACTACACCATATGCCCATACTATAACCACCTATGACTCACAACTACTAAATTTTGCAGCCAACAAGTTTCTGTCACAGCAGCCAACCTACCGGCTAGGCTGCTGGCGATGGTCGTGTTCGCGAGTTGGGGACTGCGAGTGGAGACTGAAGTTATATACATAGGGTTGTATTATTGGGCCATGTTGGGCCTCGGTGTTACCTAGACTTATGGGCCATCTGATGACAATTCGGAATTCCGACGGAATTTTCCAAGCAAAAACGGTCGATACATGTATTCGGCAGAACAAAGCCACTATCATTTCCATTTCCATTTCCACCAACGTTTTCCTATTTCCATACCATTTCCGGCTCCTACCATTTCCATTTCATTGTTTCTCATATTTTTCGGAAACGAAGCTCGGTCGATCGGGAATTTCCGTAACTGTTTTCACCCCTAGCCACACGGATAGGGAGAGATGCGGGAGCCCCCAGATTTGCCAGCTCGACCTCTAGTCCTGGAAGATGGAGGACGTGGTACCGGGTGCCGCTGCACCTCGTCCAGGAGGTTCGATCCTGTATGATTACCGGTCTAGGACCCTATCCAGGGTACCGTTGCAGTCAGCCTTACGGTCCGTTTGGCACAGCTTCCCCAGCAGCTCCAGAAGCTGTTTTGAGCGAACTTGTGCCAAAGGGGTCCCAAAACAGCTTCGTTGGGGAAGCGGCCGGAAAACCCACTCTCTAGAGCGGTTTGGCTCGGGCGAAACTGCAAAAGGGCAGCTTTCCCCGATTCGCCTGGGCATTTCCCACCCTTGCCCTCGAGGAACCCATGCGGTGGTGGTGGAGCATAGGCCTAACGATGGCGCGGCGAGGTGGCAAGCCGGCGGCGAGGCACAGGTCGGAGGACATACGACAGCGCGGTGGTGCCAAGCGGCTGGCCGGCGGCATCACGACGTAGAGGGGGCCCGCGGCAGGCAAGATCCGTGCGCATCGCCTCCATGGGCGACGACGAGGCCCCATCCGGAAAGCTCCGCACGGCCGCCTCCATGGCCGGCCGGGGTGCTCCGCGCGGCCCGCCTCCATGGGCGACGGCGAGGCCTCGGCCTGGGGAGCTCCGTGCGACCGCCTCCATGACTGGCCGGGGAGGTCCGCCACGGCCCGCCTCCATGGACGGCCAGGAGGCCGGCGCAATGCGGGTGGGTGGGTGGGGCGATGGGGTGTGAGATGGTTGGATAAGGGAGGGGATGTGGTGGAGATATTGAAGAGAGAAGAGAAATAAAAAAGAAAAAATGAGAAGAAAAGTAGGAGGGAAAAAGAAAAGGAAGGGAATTTTGGACATTTCACCCTTTACAAAGGCAGGTGAAGCTGTTTTGCCAAACGTTTTTCCACAACAGATTCAGATTCAATAGAGAATCTGCTTCACCAACACAGCCGGAGCTGCCACAGCCACAACTGTGCCAAACGCACGCTTAGTCTGGTCGCACTCGTCATACTCCATTTGCATACCCTAAAAGAGAATATTCTGTCTAGTCATCGAGATTTTTCAGTACAGTATGAGTTTTCCCGCACCCATCATCCGCTATATCTCATACTCCACACCAACTACCCGTTGTGGGACCCACAAGTCATACTCTCCCCCTCCTAATTATTCCCCACCCCCACCCTTCTCTCTCCCCACCAACCCCATCTCCACTGCGCGGAGCTTCCTCTCCCAGCTCCTCCTCCCTCCCATCTCCACCGCGTTGCCCATCTCCGATTGGCTGCTGCCCCGTCTGCGGCCCTGCCTCCAGCTAGGCTCACGGCGGCGTCCGAATCTGGCGCTGAAGAGCTCTCGCCTCCGGCGGCGACAGGGAACGGCACGGCACAGAAGAGCTCCAGCTTGGACGGCAGCAGGTGCCCCTTCTCCCTCGCCGGTCGAACACGAAGAGTGAGGGATCGGCGGAGGAGCAGGCCGTGGTGGTCATCTCCACCATCCGTCCGGGCACCTCCTCCTTCCACTGCCTTTCTGCGCACGGCGGCGGATCTCCACCCGCTTCTGTGCGCGGCGGTGAAGCAGAGGGAGCTCAGCCTCACCTCGAGCTGCATGTGGGCACGGCGAGTAGAGGCGGCGACCCTTCCCCTGCACCGCCGTGGTTGCTCCCCGACACCAGAGGCCACCTCGCTGCCGTCCACCTGTGCGCCGCGCCAACGTCCACCCGTGTGTCGTGCCGCCGTCGACGGCTCCCCTGTTTGCGCCGGTGTCGTGGAGCTGGCGACCTCGACGGCGCGCCCTCGGCGACCTCGACGGCAGGCTCCGACCGTCGCGTCTCTCGACGGAGGTCCATGGCGTCGAGCTCCCTGCACGCCGCCTCGGCTCCACCGCCAGCGAACTCGAGTTCGAGCCATGGAGTCCCCGGCAGTGGCAGCTCAGCCTACAAGATCCGGCACTGCGAGGGGAGGCAAGACGCGGCGGCCGGATCCGGCTCCTTCCCAGCTGCGGCGGGCAAGTCCCGGCCTTGATGCGCCCGGCATCGGAGATCCGGCGGCGGGTGGCGGAGCTCCTCTTTCTCTCTCTCTCTCTTCGCTCGCCCGACGTCATCTCTCTCCGCCCTCTCCCTCTGCGGTGGCACGGAGCACCAACGGCCCGACGCGGGGCGTAGCGCATGCCCCATACCGCGCTGTATTTGGCGCACCCCAGCTGCGAACGGGACATCCCGCATGGTTTGGCGTCCCCCGGTGCGTGGTTGGGGTGGGGGGGGGGACGCCAAAACACGTACGGTGCTGTCCACCTAGTCCCGTAGTGTGTGTCGTAGCGCACCCAGTGCGACCAGCCTTAGCCAGTCGTGGTGGCGTATAACGCAACACACTGCCCAAAGCTTAGTATCGACGTGTTGCCTCATTTGCAGCATTGACCAGTCGCGCCATGCTGCCATGCCGTGCAACCTCCGACTGGAACGTTGTGGAGGGAAGTACTACGTAAGTGAGGGCGGTGGATCGAATGAGAGCAGCGCCCCTGCCTAGGTAAGGCCATGACGTCCTTGCCGACGGCGTCGAGGATGGAGGGAGAGCCAATGGGGTAAACTTCAATGTAGAAAATCACTAACTCATCATAATTGTAATTTAATTCTTTTAGGTAGAGGTCATCCATTTCATTAAAGTTACTCATATTTTTGATAAAGTATAATACTATTGTATAAGCTAACTGAAAAGTGCATAATTTAGTTAAATAAATATGCAAATTTCTAACGCCTAATCTTGTTTTGCCATTGAGCATAACAGGGCCCGCGGCCCCTGCCATCCCCCTACCCACACACACACAACCCAAGGGCTCCACCAGTGGTCGAGGATTCACGATGTGTCACTACTCACACCGGTAGAGTCAAGGACTTCGGTCCCGGCTGGTAAGGTGCATAGGAACTTAAAGTCCAATCGGGATTAATAATGAGACAAAAGGAGGGTCCTTTAGAACCGGGACTAACGAGGGGAGGGGGGAGGGTATGCCAACATCAAAAAAAATATTTGAAAATCCGACACACACGCACGTCGCATGTCACAAGTCACACGATTTTTCACGCAAAATATACGTGTGTGCGGTGCGGGGATTCGAACTCGTGAGCTCTAGCCACGCGAGTAGCTTCCTTACCATCTCACCTACACAGCACATCTAACTGAGTAGAGGATGCAATCCTCTTATAGTAACTCGTGGGGACCCTTTAGTCTCGGTTGGTAACACCAACCCAGACTAAAGACCCCCCTTTAGTCTAGGTTCGTATTACGAACAGTGACAAAAGGGTCACCCACCTTTAGTCTTGGTTGGTGTTACGAACCGAGACTAAGGGGTGCCAATCATATATGTCGCTTCAGCGACAGCCCTTTAGTCTAGGTTCGTATTACGAACAGTGACAAAAGGGTCACCCACCTTTAATCTCGGTTGGTGTTACGAACCGAGACTAGAGGGCACCAATCATATATGTCGCTTCAGCGACAGATTGGCGAGGTGTCGCTGCTGCCCGTATTGTTTCTTTCTTTTTCTCCTTCATTTTTTCTCGTTTTTTTCTTTTTCTGGAGACTGTTTCTTTCTTTTTCTCCTTCCTTTTTTCTCGTTTTTTTCTCACGGTTCTTACTGTTTTCGGTTTTTTTCACACCAATAAAATAAAAAATTCTACCAATCACAAGTTTTGAACCTCAGACCTTCAACTAAACAAGATAGTTAGCAACCATTGCACCACATAACACTTTGTGACTACATAGAGTTACAGTTCATTTTAAGCTGTTTTTTCTTTTTTTTTTCTTTTCTCTCTTTCTATTTTTATATTTATTTTTATTCACTTAGTTTATTTAATTATTCTGATATTTTATCTATTTGTTCAAGATGACATATAAACTTGTTCTGACTATACTAGGATCTTGTTGTGACAGTTGTTCTCACTTGTTCTGACACTTTGTTTTGTTTGTTCGAGAAGACATACAAAATTGTTCTGGCTATAATAATAAGTTGTTCTGGCTATAATAATACATTGTTCTGACTATAATAATAACTTGTTCCGTTTATAATAATAATGTTGGGGGGTTCAGAAATCAGAAGTAACCCCCGAACAAGAGGAACGAGAAACTTAGGAATACACACGCGAAAGAACTCAAGAACTCAGAGACAAAGAATCCCCGAAAGCCTGTATTCTCCTCAAAAGTTGTGAACCCCTTTACACATGCCCTCGGACCCCCTTTTATAGGGAGACGGAGGGACTTTTACATCCCTAGATTGCCCTCGGATGTAAAGAATATTCCAAATGTGAACATGTACATAAATGTCTTTTACATCCTGTGATTCGTGGAGCTAATTTCATATATTTACAAGCCGGCCACTTGTTCACACCTTGAACCCGGACTTTTGATGCCTCGCCTTTGACTTGGTTTTCCCACAGTTTTCGACTCTTCATTCGCGAAGATCATCAGGTGCACAGATTCCCACTCCGAATCACTGAAATAGAGTTTCCCGAGCCGTTCACATCTCCGAAGTTTCTATTCGCCGAAGTCATCGCCGAAGTAGAGTTTTCTGAGCCGCTTAGGCTATCCGCACCGGGGAGCACCATCCCGTGAGCTATGGGACACGGTGAACTGTGGCGTACGAGTTTTGGCGTTTTCCCGCGGGGGACGCCACGCCGCCGTGCTCGCTCCCGCAAACCCCAAATCCATCGCTTTCCCGGTGAGCGCTACACCTCGCGGCGGCCCCACCTCGCGTCATCGTTGGTGCTCCGTGCCAAGAGAGGAAAGGAGAGAGAGGACGCCGGGGTAGCAGAGAGAGAGAAGAGAGGAGCAGCCTCGGCCCGGTTGCCATCGTCGCCGCCAACAGAGGGTAGCTCCGTGAGGAGGCCGCCGACGTGGGGGAGCAGGGGCGCGCACCGCCGAAGGCCGCCGCCGCCTAGGAGGGGGAAGCTGGTATGGCGAAGGGCGCGCCCACCGCCGGGGTCGCTAACTGCGTTGAGGCCCATCAGACGTGCGGGTGCCGGCCGCATCTCACCAAGGACGAGCCCGTCCTCTACTCCTCGGGGACCCCGACGCCGCAGATCCAGGGTGGCACATCAGTGAGGTCGCCGCGTGCAGCCTGGGCACCTTGACGGCTGGATCTGGGTGGAAAAGGAAGGTGCGCCGGTGAGGGAAGTGCCGCTTCACCAACTCGCACCGCCGGCCGTGAGAGTGGAGAGGGAGAAAGCTACCGGCGAGCTCGCCTGCACCGCCTCGCGCCTCCGCCGCCCGAGCTCCACGAGGCCGCCGTGGTGGTAGGGCGGGCGCCTCCGGGCCGGGGCATCGGCGACCTCCGCCCCGGGCTGCTCGATCCGGGCCAGAGGTGCCGCCGAGCGTGGCGGAGGAGCCGAGGCGATCGCGCCGCCCTCCTCCGGCCGGCCGCCTGCGCGGCCCGCCACCTCCTCCTCCTCCCTCGGGCCGCGCCTCGCCGCCTCCTCCGCCGCAGGGCCGCCGTGGGAAGGAGAGTAGGAGCAGGGGCGCCGGGGTAGGTGGGGGGAGAGAAAGAAGGGAGGAACGAGGAAGGCGACGGGGACAGGGTGGGGTGGGGGTAAATAAAAGGGAAGTGTATGACATGTGGGTCCCGTTCGCTGGTGGTTGGTATGGAGTACGAGATATAGAGGATGACGGGTGCGGGAAAATTGGTACTGGACTGTAAAATCACGATGACCAAGAAGGAATATTCCTTTTAGGGATGAATTTGGAGTATGACGAGTGCGGACAGCCTTAGTTCCCCGAAGTTTCCATTGTCCTGAAATGACAATCATACCTGCGAAATTGGTTTCTCTCAGCGATCTTTTCGCCTGAGAGTTAGGATTAGCGATTTTCCTAAGAATCATGAAAATGAGCGCTCCGCTTGATTCCTTTCCGCCTGCACCTCCGAATTCGCAGGAGTCATGAGATCTCCGAAGTTTCGAGGGTGAAAGGTGTTTACCCAATTCCCCAACAAATAACTTGTTCCGTGTTCGGACAGTTGTTCTCATTTGTTCTAACACTTTATTTGTTTTGTTCTGGCTATAATAATATCTTGTTCTGTCTATAATAATAATATGTTCTGACCCTTGTTCTGATTTGTTCTGACACTACATTTGTTGTTCGGGATGACATACAAACTTGTTCTGACAGTTGTTCTCGTTTGTTCTGGTACTTCATTTGTTTTGTTCTAGCGACAACAGTATATATAACCTTCATTAAAATATATGAGTAAAAAAGTTTGTCAAAATATAGTCAAGTGGGATCTTGTTTTGAAGTTTTTATTGTCAAAATTTCAATGGTGAAATCGAAATTTAATTTTGATACTGGATTTGTGATTTATAGATTTTTTTAATTTTCAAACAACTTGGTGACATTAAATTTTTTGTTTGTTTTGCATGTATGCAGGTGATTAGCCGTTCTAGTCTTTCTCTTTTGCATGCGTGCAGGATAATGATGTGATTAGGCATCCCAATCTTACAGGTACGGCACAGAAACATGCTTTCTTCCACGGCCTTCAGCGACACGATGCCATTTTGTCGCTAAAGCGACAACCAGGACCGTCGGGGGGGAGGGGGTCTTTAGTCTCGGTTCGTAACACCAACCTAGAATAAAGGTGGATGACCCTTTTGTCATGGTTCGTAACACGAACCTAGATTTAAGGTGGGTCTTTAGTCTGAGTTGGTGTTACCAACTGGGACTAAAGGGGGTGAGTACTCCTAGTATTGGTGGACACGTCGACGCAAGCTCTTTAGTCACGGCTCGAAAATTGAACTGGGACTAAAAGGCATACCAAAGGCTCCTTCTCTACTAGTGTCATGACCCAACCCCGGTGACAGAAGCCACCTCAAGCTGACAAAGAGATGCTTCGTGGGAAGAAAAACAAAGAAGTCTGTTAATAAGCTCTATTTGTAAACACTCATGCCTTGGTAATGGCGGTTCCGCCTCATATGCAAGCGATGGTACGATGTCATCGACGAGCGCACGCTGGAGCGGCAGGTCCGGACCAAGATCCTCGTGTTCGAGTTCGACGACAAATACGGCCATTGCACGCACGAGTGGGACTACGGTTAGAGCACCCGCGACCGCGGCGTCCTCCAGATGGCCGGCACGTGCTACGGCCTGATCTGCCTCGAAGGCTCCAAGCCGACCGCTTCGTGATCATAGTGGCCAGTCCGGCAGACTGGTCGCTCAGCGGCCGTTCCGACGTTCCCAGGGCTGCGTGCGGCGGCCATTGCGCCCGCGGTGGGGTGGATCAGATGCTTGGACGGAGGCCGGCCGGATGCTATCGAGGAAGCAGCACGCGATGCACAGGATGGCTTTTTGGAGTTGAATTCTGCCGACGGCGACACGGGTGGATGGCAACAAAGTCTCGTGGGGAAGTGGAGGAGGAGGAGGAGGAGGAGGGACGGAGGTCGGAAGCAACAACTAGATCAATTAATCTCACATGTAGGTAGCACAAGAAGATCATCTCGCTCCTTTCTCTGCCTTCTCTCCCTCTCGCAGCACAAGTAGGAAGCCAACAGAGGCAGCGCTTGCAGCTGTGCGTTTCAGAATCATCCAGGTCTCGAAGAACTCGCACAGCACGGTGTCGTGTATCAGCCAGCCTCATCGCGTCTTTGGCCTCGTCAAGGCTGCGCCTGGTGTGTGGTGTCCTCCACTCCACCAGTTGCCTCACCGCGGACGGGGACCGCCAGCCTTCCCGGCGGCGCGAGGACTCGGTGGAGCGCCACCGGAGGAAGTCCTCAGCCGCCCCGGCTGCCGACACGGTGGATCGGAGCTCAGCCAGAGCAGCGCGTCGTGAGCGTGGTGGACGGCGGCCTCCCAGAGGTCCACTCATTGCTTCCACGGCGCGTTGTTGTTGGGTTGAAGGCAGATAGGCGCGTCGTCGTCTTCGTCGGTTTAATTTGGCTGCCGAGGCGCGCGACGCAGATGACGAAGACATGACCGGCGGTGCATTTTACCCTTCTTGTCCGATCTTGCCTCTGAATTCCACCCGAGAGCAGGCAGCACCTGCTGTAGCATGACTGCACGTGAGTAGGAGAATAGCATGAGGCAAATGCTAACTGATTATTTTTGTTAAGTTTGTCATTCATTCACACTACTTCGGTTTTAATTTGCAATGAAGTGAATGCAACTATGCACTGTAACGTAAAAGGATCAGTGAGTTTTTCCAACAGATAAAATGTCATCTGTTAGAGCTTGTGGATTTGCGGAGGAGGTATGTGTGATTGACTGGAGGACAAGGCGAGGGTTCCCGGCGGCGGCGGCGCTGGGTCGCCGTCCTAGCGGCCGGCGAACAGAATAGAGCAACCGAGACAGAGGAGAGGGGCTGAACCTGAACTTGATTGAACCAGAGAGATCAACTCGATCTCTAGTTATCCCACTACAATACACAGATTCTTAATCTTATACTCCTACGATACAACTAACTCCTACGATACAACTAACTCCTACGATTCAACCCGATACAAACTGAATAGAAAATGAAAACGCACGCGCCCACGCTCCTCGAACTGCCGGCGTCGTGCTCACGCCTGGGCGCGGTTCCTTCTCCCATATGTGTACACAACATCTCTCCCTTCCTCGACAAACAGCTCGTCCTCCAGCTGGAAGGACGGGAATGATTCTTGAAATGCTTCACGTTGCTCCCATGTAGCTTCTGATGGTGGCATTCCTGCCCACTGAATGAGGACATGCCAACTCCCCCTTCTTTTGCTTGATCCTAGCACTCGTTCTGGCTGCAGCAAAACACGCCCATTATGCAGAGGCGGCAGAGCTGGCGTGGAAGCTGGTGGGGTTCCCTTGAATGGTTTGAGCAGTCCGATGTGAAAAACATCATGAATGCGTGCATTGGAAGGCAAGGCCAGGCAGTATGCAACAGCACCCACCCGTTCTAGCACTTGAAATGGGCCTGCATATCTCGGAGATAGTTTGGTACGAGGTCTTGGAACAAGGTTGTGTGTTGGCCGATTGAGCAACCTGAGCCAGACCCAATCCCCCTCCTTGAACTCGAGGTCTCTGTGATGAGCATTATAGTGCTTGCGAGCGTACTCTTGAGCTTGCAACAGTCTGGTGCGAACTTCAGTGAGGAACTCCTCTCGGTCAGCCAACATTTCATCCACTGTGTTTGTCGCTGCGCTGCCTGTGTGGTATTGTGGAATTGCAGGTGGTGGCCGGCCGTAGACTACCTGGAATGGAGTGGTTTTCAGTGAAGAGTGCTATGATGTGTTGTAGCAATACTCATCCCAGGGAAGCCACTCCAACCACGACCTTGGTCTATCCCCAGTGATGCACCTCAGATACATGCTGATTGATTTGTTCACTGCCTCTGACTGTCCATCTGTCTGTGGATGGAACGCTGTGCTCATTTTCAGGCCTACACCGGATGCTTTGAAGAGATCCTTCCACACATGGCCTGTGAACACCGGATGGTGATCAGACACAATTGATTCAGGTAGGCTGCGCAGCCGAACTACTTCATTGAAGAATGCTCGAGCCACTGATGTTGCTGTGTATGGGTGGCTGAGTGGGATGAAATGACCAAACTTGGAGAATCTGTCCACGACCGTTAGGATCACACTTTTACCGTGTACCTTTGGCAGTGCCTCGATGAAATCCATGGATATGTCGGCCCAAACTTGAGAAGGGATAGGCAGGGGCTGTAGCAGGCCGGCTGGATGCAGGGACTTTGATTTGTTTTGTTGGCATACTGTGCATGCACTAACATAGTCTCCAACGAGTCGACGATCATGGTCAACATAAAAGTGGGAACGGAGGCGCTGAAGTGTCTTTTGTATCCCCTCATGTCTACTAGTGTGTGAGAGTTGCAGTATATGCTGTATGAAATCCGAATTTGGTGGAATGTATACCTTACTGGTCGTGAGAATGAGGCCATTAGTAACACTCCATGTAGGCTCCTTGAGGCCGGCTATGATGTTGTTGCGGAGAGCTGATAACTCAGGGTCAGCATCTATAGCTTTTTTGATATCCTCATATAGCTGAAAGGTTGGAGTGGATATGCTGTGTAGTGAGACTTCTTCACTGTCTCGTGTCGAGAGGCCGTCCGCCACAGTGTTGAGCCGTTCAGGGCGGTATTCCACAGCGAAGTCGTATCCAAAGAGCTTGGTGATCCAGTGGTGCTGTGGGATAGTCGACAATCTTTGGTCCAGCATGAATTTTAGGGCATATTGGTCTGTTTTTAATATGAACGGTCGGCTCCAAAGATATGGTCTCCAGTGTCTTACTGCCTGAACAAGGCCAATGAGTTCTCGCTCATATGCAGCGACCTTTAAGTGCCTTTGTGCGAACTGCCTGCTGAAGAATGCGAGTGGTCCCTTTCCCTGATGCAGAACAGCTCCAAACCCTGAACCGGAGGCATCACATTCCACAGTGAAGGACTGTTCAAAATCTGGCAACTGGAGGACTGGTGCTGCTGTGAGGGCTTGCTTGAGGGCTTTGAATGCTGAATCTGCTGAGTCGCTCCATTGGAAAGCGTTTTTCTTGAGTAGCTGAGGTCTGGCAACTGAAGGACTGATGCTATTGCTTTTTTTTTTGAGGGCAGGGGTGATGCTATTGCTCCAAAGTTTTGGATAAACCTGCGATAATAGCCGGCCAGACCGAGCAATCCACGGAGTCCTCGAGCTTATCTTGGTGTTGGCTAGGAGGTTACTGAATCAATTTTGGAAACATCCATTGCTACTCCCTTGGCAGAAATGATATGACCATGGTAGGAGACAGTGGGTGTAGCAAAGGTGCATTTTGATTTTTTTTACATGAAGGGCATGATTGGGCAGGACATTGAGCACGGCTCTGATATGATGGAGGTGTTCAGTCCATGAAGTACTGAAGATTAGGATGTCATCAAAAAAGACTAACACGAATTTGCGAAGAAATGGGGGCAAGCACAGAGTTCATGAGAGCTAGGAAAGTTGAGGGGGCATTAGACAGCCCGAAAGGCATGACCAAAAACTCGAAATGACCATGGTGTGTTCGGAATGTCGTTTTTGGGATGTCGTCAGGGTGAACTCGTACCTGGTGATAACCAGATCGTAGGTCCAGCTTTGTGAAAAATTTGGCGCCATTCAATTCATCCAATAATTCCTCAACAATTGGTATGGGGAATTTGTACTTGACAGTAGCATCGTTGAGAGCCCGGTAATCAACACAGAAGCGCCAGCAGTACTGGGGCAGAGAAAGGAGAAGTACTTGGCCGAATGGTGCCTTGTTGTAACATCTTGACGCACTGGGCTTCAAGTTCATTTGTCTGTAGTTGAGGGTATGTCACACCTGTTTTTCCAAAGAAAACCAAGTGCTTAACTATATGTATGCCAGGATCAAGTTTCATACATATAGTGACATCATAAGTGAATAACAGAAACAATATCACGTAAATACAGTGAGATTATCAGAGATTTACAGCAGAATCCTGGGAAACAAAGGCTCCAGGCTTCACATGCAATCGACTGGGGGTCGTGTATGCCTAGCTCCGTCTTCTGGACTTCATACACCTTCTTCTTCTTTTTCAGAGCAGCGGTTTAGCAAGGATGAGTACACTTATGGTTGGTACTCAGCAAGGCCACAAAAGTTAACCAGGATGCAAATTAAGTCCATCTTTAAGTTCATTAATCATGTGAGGGTCCAGGCCGCTCTTCGTGAGCACGGCTGATCGATCGATTTACACTGCGAGGTTGTACACTTTCACCACAGTTCGCGTAAAAGTTCCGAAGAACTTTGAACCCAACCATGCGTTGCTGTACAAGCATCATACCACACTTCCGAGGTGTGATTGCATAGGGACGCTACGAAGCCTTTACAAAGACATGCAAAAGCACCAACAACCCACTTACATAACTCGTGGCGGACCATAACCCTCCCTAGTGGTCAGCACCTTATCAAAGGCTGCTACCCCAAGAGGACCGGGCTATACCCCTGCAACCCGGAGCCCCCTGTGTTCCTTTCGGATAAGGTCATCAGTACAATCACACACCTAATTAATTGGCTAAGTCAGAGCCATATGGACTGTGGTTGCACTGTCTTCCTGGGTGGTTCTCCATGTTCTGATTAATTTATAGTATTCTTGTATTAAAGCATTGGTAGAAGGATGGTTAGGGTCACTTGCCTTTCTCCAACGATAAGTTACTCTTATGCTCTTCCGCTCTTGCTCTCTTGACCTTCAAGACTTCCAAAGAGTAGTTCGATCTTCTACTCGAGGCAAACATCGGGTACAAACATGCAAAGCAACAAACGAGAACAACTAAGAACAGTGCACCAAACAAGAAGACTTAAAGAGCGGACAAGGGAAAGGCTCGATTCTGAGAACGCAAACGCAAGAAACGCTCAATGATATCGAGAGATTTGGGTATATCACACAAGGCTATGTGCTTGGTATATTTTAATTGATTAAAGTAGTGTGCATAGGTTAATTCAGAGAAATACCTTATTTATAATTAAGCAAATTATATTTATTTGAAAAAGACGATGTAAACTTAGTCCAATTTATTTATAAATATTCAAGTATGATTTATGCAAATTAAACATTTAAGTTTAGGAAAAAGCATGTGAAGCATCTAAACGTATGTGTTCATATTTCGAGTTGAACTAAACAAATTATATTAGGAACACATTTATGTTTGATTTAGTCAAATTAACATTTAATTAAGAAAGCTCGGGATAGAACCTATGTTGCTTTTATTTAGAAGGCAGATTGAATAACATTAATTAGTTTAAGTTTGATTATGAAAACTAAGATATACTCTAATTAGCTTTTAATTAGAAAGATTATTTAAATAAGTATTAATCAAATTAACTTTCTTATGGAAACTTGTGTTGATCTCTAATTAGATTTTATTTAGGAAAGCAACTTTTCATAGACATTAACCATGTTAATATTAAAATTTAATTTCAAAACCCTTCATGTTGAAAACATCACTACTAATATGTATTTTATGTTGTTAAAAGCCTAACGCAACTTAAACAAGGTTAAACGGAGCTAAAACGCAAGATCTATGGACTATGCAAGGTTGCAAGGGTTAAACTGCGAGAGAAACTAACTATCAGGGGCTTAACTACAAGAAACCAGGGGTCTAAGCCTAAACCTACAAAAGACCCGAGGGTTTTGATGCAAAAGAAGTGGCTAAGGATGGCGGGCACAAAAACTAGAAACCTTAGGGGCTTAAACGGAAGAAAAAAGGACTTAGTTGTAAGGATCTTTAAAGGTGGAAGGATGTGGTTGCCATATTAGAAATTGCAGGGACCTTTTCGTAAAATGGTAGAGGTCAGCTCAGGTTGACCATTACCCATGCGGTTGACCGGGGAAACTGACTCGATCCGGGCCGTTGATTATCGGATGGACGGCTGGCGCGTCTCTGGTGGAGCGGGCGGCGGAGGGCGGCGGCGCCGAGCGGCGACCTCGCCGGAATCCGCTCGGATTCGAGCGTCCGGCCACCAAAACAGATACGGCTAGGCTCTAAAGGAAGCTAAGGAGCTCACGAACTTATCTAGGAGGATGGGGAGGCAGCTAGCGCGCACGGAGCGGGCACCACGACCGGCGGGGCGGACGGCGGCGGTTCGGCCAACTCCGGCAAGCTTGCGCGGCTTCTACAAGCTCGGGCGCAGGGAAAGGGTGTAGGCGGGCTCCTCACCTCGATGCGAAGCTCCGGATGTAGTTGTCGTCGAGGGAGAGGCACAGAGGAAGGAGATCGTCGTTGCGGACCTCCGGCGGCACTCCGGGCTTCAAGCGGCGCTCCAAGGGGCGCGCGGCTCTAGAGCGAGGGAGAGAGCGGAGAGGAGGTGCGGGAGGAGCAGTGGCTCGGGGCACCTTTTATAGGACGGAGGGGGAAGGGGAGAGGACGCGGTGAAGCAGTGGGCGAGAAGCTCCGGTGGTGGCGGCATTAAAGTTCGGTGGAGGTGGGTAGGCGGTGGTTGCGGGAGAGGAGGGGCGGTGGGGTGAGTGCTTGCGAGGTGGGTGGTGGGGTGAGTCTTGGCGGCGCATTGATGTCGAGCTCGGTGGAGGAAGGGAGGAGGGGAGAGAGAGGGAGGGCTGCAGTGCGGTGCGGCCATGGCAGGATGGGGACGGCCCTGGAGGTAGGAAGCACGGCAGTGGGCCCCACCTGTCGGCGATAGGGAGAGGGGGAAGAAGAGATGGGCTAGTAGAAGGGGAGATGGGCCGAGCGAGAAGGCCGGGCGGCGGGGGAAGAGGTCGGCGACCTTTCGGTCAGGCTGAAAAAGAAAAGAGAGCGGGGAGAAGGGTAGGTGGGCCGGAAGAGATGGATGGGCCGGTGGGAGGTAAAGCAGACGCCGAGAAAAAAAAGAAAAGAAAAGGAGAAAGGTTAGGAGAGAAGAAAGTAGAAGAGAAGATTGGCCGGTTTGGGCTAAAAGAAGAAGGGGAAAAAGAAGATTGAGAGAGAGAGAGAGAGGTTGAGGTGGTTTTACAGACTTGAACTTTTGAACTTTTTGTTTGAAAACTTCAACACACATCAACCAAAAACCATGCAACAAAAATGAATGCAACACTCAGAGAGCCATTTTATTTAATTTATAAAAACAATCAATTAATTTTCCTATACTAAATTTCCTGTAAAGAAAATAAATGTTGGACAATTTTAAATTATGAGAAAATTGTTGTTTAATTATTCTTCCTATTAACATCCTGAAATTTGAAAATTTCAGGGTGTTACAAAACTACCCCCTTAAACAGAATCTCGTCCCGAGATTCGAAGAAAGAAGAGACAAGGAGGAGGGAGATAAACAAGATTATGATAACGGAGTTGACATCTTTCCGTGTCGCATGTTAAATCTCCATACTTTCATCTTCATCTTGGTTCTTGTAATCTTCGTTGGAGTGAGATTAGAGATATGAGGGTGAGACCTTCTCTTTTCTTGGACTTGCTTCTGTGTAGAAATTGGTGATGGCGATAACATATCCTTGTTGTTGATATTGCCGCATTGTTTGTTACTTCTGATTTCCTCCTCCGACATCATCCATTGGATTGAGCAGAGAGAAAGGAAGATAACAAGGAGGTGGGAGGTATAAGAGAAGAACCAAACTAAGCAACTGATGTCCTTGTAGGTAGAAGACCCACAATACACCAACAATCAATACAAAGAACCAACTCAAACAAGGCCATAAAGACAAGCATCATCAAACAAACACAGAACTTCACCAGTCAGCACATAAACAAAGGAACCATACTACACGTTGTTAATGTAGTTAGAAGGGATCCTCTTAAGCTTGGTTTCCATGCTTGCTTCTTCACTGAGGGGTCGGCTTCAAGGGATGAACTGGTAGCTCCATTCTTCGAGTGAGGCTTCAGGTTAGGTGACATGGATCATCTATCATTTCGAATTAAAAGAGCAGGATATCACTTTGGGAAAAGAATCAAAGTAAAGAACCCCAAGTGATACAAATAGAGAAACAAGGAGAGTTCCAAATGGAGAGTTAGATATATTGAAAATAAATTAGAGGGGGTAAATATGTGTATAAGGATAAGTTAGAAATAAGAATATTAAGGAGGATTCGAGAAAAGAAAAAAAGTGAGAATAATTCTCAGAATGGTCAAGGGTACGATGGGAATTGTTTTTATAGCAAAACAGACCTTAGAAAGCAACCTTTCTATCTAGGCTTACGTCCTACAGTCGATATAGCTCTGATACCACTTTGTCATACCTGTTTTTCCAAAGAAAACCAAGTGCTTAACTATATGTATGCCAGGATCAAGTTTCATACATATAGTGACATCATAAGTGAATAACAGAAACAATATCACGTAAAGAAAGAGAGATTATCAGAGATTTACAGCAGAATCCTGGGAAACAAAGGCTCCGGGCTTAACAGGCAATCAAATGGGGGTCGCGTATGCCTAGCTCCATCTTCTGGACTTCATACACCTTCTTCTTCTTTTTCTGAGCAACGGTTTAGCAAGGATGAGTACACTTATGGTTGGTACTCAGCAAGGCCACAAAAGTTAACCAGAATGCAAATTAAGTCCATCTTTAAGTTCATTAATCATGTGAGGGTCCAGGCCGCTCTTGACCGTGAGCACAGCTTATCGATCAGTTTTACACTCTGCAGAGGTTGTACACTTTCACCACAGTTCGCGTAAAAGTTCCGAAGAACTTTGAACCCAACCATACGATGCTGGCCAAGCATCATACCACACTTCCGAGGTGTGATTGCATAGGGATGCTATGAAGCCTTTACAAAGACATGCAAAAGCACCAACAACCCACGACGATTCTGACAGAGGACCATAGCCCTCCCTAGTGGTCAGCACCTTAGCAAAGGCTGCTACCCCAAGAGGACCAGGCTATACCCCTGCAACCCGGAGCCCCCTATGTTCCTTTCGGATATGGTCATCAGTACAATCACACACCTAATTAATTGGTTAAGCCAGAGCCATATGGACTGTGGTTGCACTGTCTTCCTGGGTGGTTTTCCTTGTTTCGATTAATTTATAGTATTCTTGTATTAAAGCATAGGTAGAAGGATGATTAGGGTCACTTGTCTTTCTCCAACGATAAGTTACTCTTATGCTCTTCCGCTCTTGCTCTCTTGACCTTCAAGACTTCCAAAGAGCAGCTCGATCTTCTACTCGAGGCAAACATCGGGTACAAACATGCAAAGCAACAAATGAGAACAACTAAGAACAGTGCACCAAACAAGAAGGCTTAAAAGAGCGGACAAGGGAAAGGCTCAGTTCTAAGAACGCAAAACACAAGAAACGCTCAAGGCTATCGAGAGATTTGGGTATATCACACAAGGCTATGTGCTTGGTATATTTTAATTGATTAAAGTAGTGTGCATAGGTTATTTCAAAGAAATACCCTATTTATAATTAAGAAATTTATATTTATTTGAAAAAAGACGATGTAAACTTAGTCCAATTTATTTATAAATATTCAAGTATGATTTATGCAAATTAAACATTTAAGTTTAGGAAAAAGCATGTGAAGCATCTAAACGTATGTGTTCATATTTCGAGTTGAACTAAACAAATTTTATTAGGAACACATTTATGTTTGATTTAGTCAAATTAACATTTAATTAAGAAAGCTCGGGATAGAACCTATGTTGCTTTTATTTAGAAGGCAGATTGAATAACATTAATTAATTTAAGTTTGATTATGAAAACCGAGATATACTCTAATTAGCTTTTAATTAGAAAGATTATTTAAATAAGTATTAATCAAATTAAATTTCTTATGAAAACATGTGTTGATCTCTAATTAGATTTTATTTGGGAAAGCAAATTTTCATAGACATTAACCATGTTAATATTAAATTTAGTTTCAAAACCCTTCATGTTGAAAACATCACTACTAACGTGTATTTTATGTTGTTAAGAGCCTAACGCAACTTAAATGAGGTTAAACGGAGCTAAAACGCAAGATCTATGGACTAAACAAGGTTGCAAGGGTTAAACTGCGAGAAAACTAACTATCAGGGGCTTAACTGCAAGAAATCAGGGGTCTAAACCTAAACCTACAAAAGACCCGAGGGTTTTGATGCAAAAGAAGCGGCTAAGTGTTGGGCTAAATATTTCCCAACTAACCCCCCCTGTATCTTGGGCTCATCGCAGAAGAGTGGGGACTATTTTGGCTTGTGTGTTGACCGTTTCAGGGAATGATTGAAAGCCTGGCCAGCGAAGAGCAGGCGAAGTATCTTCGCTTGCGGGAGCGTAGTTCACGCGCGAAGAGGGTGAGAAGCGGATGCGCGAAGATGGTCACCTTCGTTCGCGGGAGCGAAGTTCACGCACGGAGATAATGAGAAGCAGATGCGATGAAGATGTTTCATGACCGTGCGAAGAAGAGACGTGAAAGAGCCAGGACAAGAGAGGCGACGCGAAGAGCACATGAGAGAAACAACCCACGAGGACGTCGAAGAGTTAAGCATGAGGCAGAGTTTGTAGAAGGGAAGCGAAGAGGGCAAGTGTTGAAATGGTCCCGAAGATAGGCGAAGAGGAATGTCCTAACGAAGAGACAGCAGGAGCTTTCAACGAAGGGGAAGAGGCACGGCTGAAGATCAGAGCGCCACGAGGACAGACACGTAGACCGACAAGGTGTAAAGGGAATACCTGTAAAGCATGTGAGTACGGGCCCTGCGAGGTTACCGAAATACCCCTGAGATGCTTTGCATAATGTAAAAAAGCAAAGGCAAGTGTTGTAAAGAGAAATTGTTACGGGCCTATAAAAAGGACCCGATGGTAATGAAATGGGGGCGATTGGAGAGTAGTTGGGTTGCATTACGCCCAGTCGAGTTCAAGTTTTGTGTTCTTTAGTTTTGTATGTGTTTTCCTTTCTTTCAATTCGTTTCGACTGTTGCACTACGTGAAAACCTCAAATAGGTCACGTAGCATTTGTAACGGGCCCTTAACACCCGTTACATGCACCCACATCTGTAACGGTTATTGTTTGGCGCCCGTTACCCATAAGCACGGTAGGCCGACCCCGGGGTTGGCCTCCACTACGCCCGTTACCAATGTGGACTTCGCGCTTCTTAAACGCCGTTACATTAATTCTTGTAACGGACCTTAAAGCGAAAAATTTAAATGTATTGGTAATGGGCTTGTAAAATCCATTACCGATCAATGCCCTATCGGTAATGGGATCTTTAAGTCCGTTACTGATCGCTGCTGTATCGATGGCGGCTTTAGTGTCTTATAGATGAGCATTTGACGCTCATTACTAGACCGAGAGCTCAATAATTAAAGTCTAATAGCACTCTTCACTTTCCGTGAAGCGGGGTGTGGCGGCAGTGAACAAATGAGACGGAGGTTTGTTAATCCGTGTCTCCTTTGTGAAGAAAGGAGACAGAGGTTTGTGAGTCCGCGTCTCCTTTGAGTCTGTCTTCATTGACAGGTCAGCTCGATCTCTCATTGCTTCCATTTCGACATACAGGCACAATCAACACATATATCTTTTGAGACAAAACAGACATCATAAGAGAGATAACTTGTCCACATAGATGAAGATAACTTGTACACAAGAATAAAGAATAATTATTACAAACAGTTAACTTAACTTGTCCATCAGGCTAGGACTTAACTTGTCCATCACATTAATTACTTACTATGGTCGTGCTATCTGACCATACACATCAACAAATTAAAAGCATGCCCCTTGAACATCCACAAAAGTATGGCTATCTGACCACACATCAACAAGCTTGAACTTCCTCATGCCCCATCAAGATTGACTCTTTTTGCAGCCTCTTCGTAAGCAACCAAGGATTCTTGAAGCCCTTCGAGCGCATCTTCAATAGGCTCGAGATTTTGTTCAGTACTATACTTGTACCTCCTTATGTGCTTAGCCTTTTGATGAGGATGTTCACTTCTTCGTGATTTTTCAAACTCGGGTTTCACATAATCCCGAGACATTAAGGTTTAGAAGTAACTCAAGCTCGCTCGCGACTCATAGAGTTTTGCAAACAGAGGGTTAAACATTGTATAAGAATAACATAGTTTGAACTAATTTGCCTCGAACTTGAGCGATAGGCACAGTAATCATCATAGGAAAATTATATAAGAACTTGAAAATTATCCTAGGCTTCATAGCAGGTGTGACAAGTAAAAGCGTAACTTATTAGTTCGAGCGGTTGCCTCGAACTTGGTATAAGGTCATGACAAGCATGGAAGACATCATCATAGGCACTAACTTTATCAAGCTCAAGCTCAAGCTAGCTCAAGCTCCATCTATAGAACAAGTAAAAAGCGGTGAGATTGGAGAAACTTGCCTCGCCGTCGTCGTGGTCGTTGCCAGAGTTAGAGATGAGGTCCTCTACACCTTCGCCGCTCCCTCGACCCCTCTTTGTCGTTGCCAGACACTTGTGCTCGCAGATGTGAGGCAGGCGCCTCGCCCACTTCGCTGCCCCCTCGCCGGCACGCTCCTCCTTGCCGCTGCTTGGCCCCTCGTCGGAACCCGAGAGGATCCAGTCGAGGACCCTCGTCTCCGGCATTGGGTTCACTCCACCGCCGCTTGGCTCCTCTCCGGCGCTCATCGTCGTCTCCCTCTTTGCCGCCATCTCACCGGCATGCGCGCGGATCCAGTTGCGGCACCGCTTCGCGTTCCGGTTCTCCTCGATCCCGGGTGCGCGGGGTCGTCCGCTGCTTGGCCCCTCGCCGACGCTCATCGTCGTCTCTGTCTCCATGCCTCCTCTCACCCTAGTGAGAAATGAGGAAATCGTCGTGTGCTGCGTTTTTTTTAAAGGAAAGTGCTGCGCTTCTCCATTCGGAAAGAAGAAGGGGGGCAGTTGAATATTCATTTTGCAAAATGGATACTGTAGTCACGGCCGACGCGGGTTAGCAAACAGCGTCACTTTGTTGGCTGGTGCGCGGGCGGGCAACGGTTACCTTCTTTATACTAGGCCGCTGACACTGACGCGTGGGCCCGACACTTTTTTTTCAAATGACACTTGCTTTCCTCAAAAATTAGGGCCCATAAAACATCACCTAAAAATTAATAAAAATACGAACAATTCGTAGTTTTTTTTTGAGAATCGGACAACTCATAGTTGGGCATTTGGTATTTGAATAAAATATGAACAGTCACACGTCTCATTGTGACCACATGCCTCTTTTGCGGCCAAGTGCTCTCCTGAGCGTACACGGGTTCCAAGGCGCGTGACCGGCCGCCTGACGGTTCCCCGTCTTGTCACTATAAATCCCCGGCCGGCCAAGAAATTCATCAACCGCGCCACCAAGAAAACCCCAGCACCACCGTCTCCGGTCACCAAGAAGTGAATCCAAGAGCTTCTTCTTCCTCAAGCGCGCGCATGGCATCGTCAAGCGAGCCGTCCAGGAAGCGAGGGAGGGAGGAGGATGATGACGATGAAAGCCGCCGTCGTCGGCTCATCAAGGAGGGGACGGCACTGGCGCCCGAGGAGCCCAAGGAGGTGCCGCCGCCCCCGCCTGTGGAGCCCGAGGAGGTGCCGCCACCCCCGCCAGACGAGCCCAAGGTGGTGCCGGCTTCCCCGCCCGACGAGCCCGAGGAGGTGCCGGCTTCCCCGCCCGACGAGCCCGAGGAGGCGCCGACGCCGCAGCCCGTGGAGGCCGTTTCTGCTCCTGCACTAACTGCTGACGAAGCCACTTGGTCAGCCAACTTGTTCCGCGAAGCTTTCATGAGGCTTCGACGGGTGGCCGTTCATCTCGGGGTCCCCGCACCTAATGATCCGCTGCAGAGGACCGTGAAGGATTACGCCTTCAAGATCCATATCTTGGCTGGTGACCTTGAGAGAGGAGTGCTCGCCCCCATCGACGACGATGGCGGCGACGATGGCAGCCTCGACGGCTCCGGCTCCGGCTCCGACTCCGACCGAAAGGGGGCTCCTCCGTGGCGACTACCTGCTAATTAATTTGTTCCTCTGTTAATGTGTTCCTCCTGTGTGTTTGTTGAACTAGTAGATCTAAGAGACGCGGGTAGATCAATCCATGTCTCCTATAACGCATTGCAATGTCTATGGCCGCAGCTTACAATGAATTGCAATGTGTATGCCAGAAGTTTGTTACTCTGTTTGTGTCTATATATGGCAGCAGTTCACAATGAATTGCAATGTGTATGCGAGTTATGCGAAGTTTGTTACTGTTTGTGTTAATCCGCGTCTCCTTTGCCTCGTGCTGCAATGAAATGTCAGCACAGATGAATTGATGAATTTTGTGATGTGTGACACATTAAGATTTGTGACCCAATTGTCATTCCATCCATTCTTCATTCATACATTTAAGTTTGTCATCTGACAAATTTTTCATTTTCATCCACACGAGATGAAGCAAAAGCACAACTTTTAACATCGAATTACTTCTTTGTGCATACATCCTCAGTAAACATCCAAATACTACACAAACAATAGCCACAATAATCAAGTTCATCTTCCATCACATTGTCCATCTTCTCCTCCGGCTTTCTTCCTCTGCTTGTCCTCGGTGCTTGCCTCGCTCGCGCCGCTCCCAATTTGACATTCCATGAATCAACTACTTCATCGACCGCCCGCTTGATTCGACGGTTGAAAAACAATGACGCCAACATCCTTGATCTCGGAGATACTCCTTGTGGAAGCGATAAAATCCACAATTCTTGGTGTCTGCAGAATCAAAAGCACATAACCCTAACTATTTGGGAGACACAGACTACTCACCGAGTTCCTTGCACACTTGAAATAAAAACGACCGTGGTTTTCACCTTCCTTTTGCGTCTGCCCCTCCACCACGAGCCATACCACGTCCGGGCAAGGGACCGGTGGAAAGCCGCTTAGCTCACCGGGATCCAAGCCGATGGAGTGATTGCGGCTGCTCGGCAACCTTGGACCTCGCTCCTCGCACGTGCACCTCAGACGAATTGGCGTAGTGCGACATGTGCGACGGCGGGGAAGGGCGGCGGCGGTGGAGCTCGATCGGGAAGAAGGGGGGGGGCCGGGCGTATAGATATTCATTCGGCCAGGGGCATTTCGGACAATGGAGCACTTGTTGGCGACGAGGGTTAGTGTACCGGGGGATGCATATTCATTCGGCCAGGGGCATTTCGGACAATGGAGCACTTGTTGGCGACGAGGGTTAGTCTACCCGCATCGCCTTTGTCGGTCGGGCAGGCAACGGTTATCTTTTTTATATAGGCTTCTGACGCTGACGCGTGGGCCCGACACTATTTTTGCTGAATTGAAACTTGCTTCCCTCAAATATTAGAGCCCATAAACAGCACCAAAAAATTCGTAAAAAATACGAACAATTCATAGTTGGTAATTTAGTATTTGAATAAAATATCAACAGCCACACTTGTTTAACCAAATTTCTTAAAATTAGATTTTTTATCTCTTGTTTACGATATAATAATTATAATAAGGTCTTACTGTGTTCTAAAAATTCTACAAATTGACTTGGCAACATAATTTAGGTCCCTAAGCTTGTCTACAAAAATTCAAATGGTTTCGAAAACGGAAGATTATACTTGTGTACAAATGTCTACATCTCTCACATAGTTTCTTAGAATGTTACTTCAACATTGAAGTTTTCCACACTTTAAAACATGTTCGAACTCATATGCATTTGAAATTTTAACATAACCTTATGTTCACCGTAAGATTACAAATGCAAAGTTTCATTAGTAATGGTTGTGTAAAACAAATATTATTTCTATGTTGTACTTATAAGGAACAAGATAAGGCATATAAACAACATCCAAGAAATGGAATTACATACGAAAAAATGTCATAAATGAATAGATGTTGATTTTAGAAAAATTCAGAAACAAATATCATCAAATTTGGATTACGGATGACGGAGAAATCGTGATACAAAATTTGATTGCAGATTAAAAAGGGAAAAGCAAACTGTTCTTCATTCGAATAGACCTGGCCACTCCCCTTCATTGGCGACAGGTGGTTGTTAATCAGCGTATCATTTGCGCATCCGAACCTTTTTAATAAATGCTCCCCGCCTTAGCCTTCTATCCCTTCTCCCGCCTTCCTCGTCTCCGTCGCGAGGATGGCCCGCGACTCTAGGGGGGTTCTGCAAGGAGGAGGCCCCGCGGCCACGTCCCCATCAGTCTTCCTCGGTCGTCCGCCCGCCGCCAAGAGAGTGAGGTTCCGCGGTGACGAAGAGGAGCCGTCCCAGCGCGCTGCCCCGTGCGTCTTTCTCGGCGCTCCATGGAAGAGGCCGGTTCTTCGTCGGCCCGGGGGAGGAAGCCGCACAAGAGGGCCAAGTTGGCGGACTCGTGACGCCCACCATGGAGAGGCAGGGTTTTACCTCGGCGAGGGAAGAAGCGGTCCACGCGCATTGAGGTGAGCACGGACTCCTCCGGCGACGACCCGGGTAGAAGAGTGGTGGTAGACCTCATCTCCTCCGGTGACGACTCCGGCAACAACTCCGGCGACGACTCCGGCAACAACTCCGGCGACGATTCTGAAGACCATGAGGCAAGTTCTGAAACCATCACACACGATTTGTCCTTGTACCTTCACATCTTCACTGATCAATTGTTCTAATGCATCAATTTCCATTTGTTGTAGGAAGTTGCTGCACATGACATTGACAGGATTTGGACTGAAATCAACAAGCTCAAGGAATCGGATGAAGAGAAGCAGACAAGTTTTGAAACCAGTTAGAGCTAAATAGCTTGCTTGTAAGTTACAACTGTTATGAAGCTTGCATCAATATAATTTTCCTTTGTTTTAGGAACGTGCTGTTACTCGGGATGACATTGACTACATCTAGAAAGGAATCGACAAGCAGGATGAGCATCTTAAAGCTGCACAAAAGAGGCAGGAGATTGAACATCTAAAGAAGAATGCTGAGCTGGCAGAAAGAGTTGCAAAACTAGAGATAAGGCTAGCTGAACTTGGGGCAGCAGCACAAAAGAAGCCATCTAGCTAACTAGTTCCCTTGCAGCTACAATCTAGTTTGGTGATGCGCCCAGCTGATGCAGTCTTATTTTGGTGATGTGCCCTGCTGATGCATGTCAGATGTGAATATGTTTGTTATGAGTTAGTTTGCTTGGTGATGTGAACTTGTGATGCATGTCATATGTGAACATGTGATGCTATATCAACAGTCACACTTGTTTGCTTGGTGATGTGAACTTGTGATGCATGTCATATTATAGCCCATAAACAACACCTAAAAATTCGTAAAAAATACGAAAATTCATAGTTGGTAATTTAGTTTATGAATAAAATATCAACAGCCACACTTGTTTAACCAAATTTCTTAACTAGTAGCAGAGTAGTACTTGACTACATTACTCGTTTTAAGGCCCACACAAGCCCACTCGCTAGGTTAGTAGGGAAGGACGCCTCACGCGGTCTCCTCCCACTCTCCCCTCGCACCACCGTCGCCGCTTTCTCCCCCTCGCCTTCGTCCCCCTCACCTCCCCCCACACCACGACGCACGCTACACTCCTTTGCTGAGATGCGCGCCACACCACGCTCGGCGCGACGCGCGCCACACCTGTGACATGTGAGATCTCGGAGGAGGAGGGACCAACAGGCGACGGCGGCGACGACCAGAGGAGGGATCCAGGCGCCGTCGGCGACTAGGAGGAGGAGGAGGGATCTAGCCACGAGGTCGACGCGAGGACAGGCGGTGGGCGGAGCGACAATGACGAGCAAGAGAGATCCCTCCACTTCGGCGGACAAGGTCAGTGGCGAATCTAGGATTTGAGTTTATGGTATGCCGCTCTAAAATGTCTTATACAATTCGGTAAATCCATTCTACCAACTCGATAATAATTGTAAAATTAATAACAATTGGGAATTGTAGGGTATGCGCATGCATATGGCTCCTTTGTATAAGTACATGTGGACATACTTAGCTGTTGATGGTATACATACTTAGCATTTCCCTTTAAATTGACTCTTATATTTGGTTTTGCTCTTGTTCCTATGTACATGTGCACATTCTCTCCAAGTTGAATAAGTACCTCATCAGCAACAGAGGCAGCCTGCATCTTCCTCTTTAAAATGGTAAGGTCGCATTGCCTGAACTAATTTTTTGGTTACTGAATTTTGCATTTATGTTAATGGTTTACCATAGAACCAATGATATTATAGTGGGCTAAAGTAGTTACTGTAATTGTTTTCTTATGTTTTCTCATGCTTAGTCTAAGCATGATTAACTAAAAATGTGCTCTACTTGTCCCCTGTTGTAGCATGTCTCCTGGGAGAGCTAGTAGTATGGTCTGCTTTTTGTGTTATTCTTGGACACTTAGCTGACCTTTTTCAAAATCCCTTGACTATTAATTCACAAGATAAATCTGACGAGGGCTATAGACCTGGGCCACAAGATGAAGAAGAGGGTTATGGCACTGCTAGTGCACAACAAGACCAGGTGGGTGGGGATCAGCGCCGAGGCAGAGCGCCAAGGACATCCACAAAGTGGCCAAGTGACACAATGATAGTCACTAAGGTCGACATAGAGGTATGCCAGTACCATTGACTCAAAAGCGCAGTTCGTGGCGCTTGGGGCTCGTTGCTAGACAAAAGATACCTTTGCACTTTCCAGAATTCAAAGAACTAAGCAATGATGAAAAGTGGGACTTGTTTGATAAGCATGTGCAGAAACACTTGGCGTTCCAGGAAGGCGTGAAACCGCAGGCATTCAAGCTTTTCTGGAAGACGGCAGCCAAGGCATGGAGACAATTCAGATTTCAGCTTAGGCGAGATTTTATCAGAAAAGGACTTGAGCCATTTACAAGGCACCCGTTTATCGTCCTGGAAGAGTGGAAGGAGTTCATGAAATAGGAGGAAACCGAGCAAGCCTCATCTGCTAGTGTCAAGTTCAAAGAACTCCGGCCGAACACAAGCGAGCACAACATGGGTCTTGGTTATCTGTGAAACTAGAACAATGGGAGGAAGAGGATGACAATTAGCTGCACCGATCCCCAACCCATATGACGCCTACCCTGACGATCGTTCCAAGAATTGGCTGCAAGCAAGGAGTAAGCTAGTGATTAAACACCGTGTTGCCGTGATAGTGTTCAACAACAAAGAAATTGAAAAAGTGGCTGCAGACATCAAGGAGAAGAGTGCATGTGCAGAATCTTCAAGAATGGTAGGGCAGAGGGAGTATGATGTGCTAAGTCAGTGTTTGGGCCGCCTTGAACGACCAGGTCGCATGCGTGGTGTCTCCAGCTACCAGGGCTGGAAGTATGCATGGCCTCAGCACGCTTCCATGTACAAGAAGAGGAAGAGGACGAAGACCGACGCATCAGTTGATACGAAAAAGATAAAGGAACAAATCAAGCAAGAACTGGTGGCTGAGATGCTGATGTAGAACATGCAGATGCAGAACAGTTTACTTAAGAGGTTGTGTTGTCACAAGTGTCCAATCGTGCAAGCCTTCACCCGCCACACTGAAGAGCAGTTGTGCGTCCGCAAATAATATAGGTTTGATCGATGGCACTGCAGAGTTGATGATGGAGGTGCGCTGTGACGATCGTACACAACAAGACCTTATAGGCATGTTGACTGAACCCACACACTATGGCCTATGGATCACGTGGAGGGGTCTTGAATGTGAGGCTGCAATTGGTCTTGTTCATCCAGAGCAGACTACGCTGCAAACAGTCCCGATTCATTAAGACTGTGTTGTGATTGAAGTGCTCTTTGTATATGATATCTTTGCGGATGAACTGGTGGAATACCCTCCTAATAACGAGGTGATGACACTCCGACAAGCTGAAGGACAGAGGTTACAGTGGAGAAGGTGCCAGATTCACATCAAGGGAGCACCAACATATAAATCTCCTTCACAGGCTACAGTACAGATTCCTTGTAGTTCACAGAGTACGGGATAGGTTCCTTCCTCACATGGTTCCCCACATCCTCCTCCTCCTCCTCAATCCCCACATCCGCAAGACGTTGCATTCGGACGTCCTCCTCGTCCTGAAAAACTTGCATCCCCACCTCCTCCTCGTCATCCTGAAAAAATAGAAAAACTTGCATCCCCACATCCGCAAGATACACCAAATATTCCATCCCCACCACCTCCTCCTCCTTCTCCTCCTCATAAAACAACAAAACCTACACCCCCAAACGAAAGTGCTCAAAACAATCATGCCAAAGCAGAGCCAGATTGATACGTTGGCTCATGCCGATAACCGACGACATTTCGAAGAAATCTGCAGGTACATCTGGGCCAAATACCTTTGTAATAGCTCCTGGTGAGACACCACCGTTACCAAGCAACCAGAGTGATGTGTTGGCTGGTGCTGATAAACTGTCGACCATTTCAAGAAAGTCAGAGGTACATCTGGGCCCAATACCTCAGAATAGCTCCCCGGTGAGACACCACTAGGCAAGAAAGCCCTTGAGAAACCTTCAGCCATTTCAAAGCAGCAAGGAAAGAAACTTGCCGAAAATAAAATCTCTACACCACGTACAGCAGGCAAGAAAGCCCTTGAGAAACCTTCAGCCATTTCAAAGCTGCAAGAAAAGAAACTCGCCCAAAAAAAAAGCTCTACACCACCTACAGCGGGCAAGCAAGCCCTTAAGAAACCTTCTTCACCATCTCAAAGCGCAGAAAAGAAAATTGTCGTAAATAAAACCTCTAAGATGCCTACTAGAAAGCGATCCGAGAGAAACACGAGAAGCGACCTTGGCTATGACTAACCCAAAGGGATGAGAAACACCAAGAAGAATCCTTGGGCTATGACTAACCCAAAGCGATCTGAGAGAAACACCAAGAAGAATCCTTAGGCTATGGTTAACCCAAATTACAAATTCGAAAGAGCCTTCTGGTGGTGATCTCAAAACGTCGCTCCTTGTACCGCAGAGATCTCCACACATTCTACATGCAACGTGCTAAGTTAGATGATGATTCTCGATTATGGTCGACTTGCCCGGGACCAATGCATGGCCTAAGAGAGAGACAAATCGTCAAACGGACTCGAGATACCATGCCACTCGGTGATTTGTACGATCTCTTCAACTTGGATGCTTTGGATCCGGTACACTTCTCCGTTGCTTCATCCCGTAAGTTGCTTGAAAATTTAATCACTTCTCACTAATCATTCTCTATCGAAATGTGCTTTTGCCTCACATCATCTTTACCATGTATTTTGCCTCCTTACACTTTGTTTTTCTTACTAATAGGAATATGGCTGTAGAAGTTGAGAAGAGCCGCAGCTTGGCTTCCTTGATCCCGAATGCCTTTGCTCGACAATGTTGAACAGCACGGATGACACTCTTGCTTTCTCTGTGTCCTATATCCACCGCGCCTTCAAACTATATGCTAAAAGAAACTCATCCTTACCGCTGGGACCACTTTGGATTGCGAGTGCAATCGTTCAAGCAGAAGGTCTACTATCTTGATTCATTCAAGAGCATTAAGGCTGATACTACCCCTTTCAAACTAATCATTAATGAGTAAGTTATTTCTTTCTTAACCTGCGGACGTTCCTCAACAAACTGTGCAGAGTATATTAATTAATAGTGCCCTAACCATTGTTGCATGTTTCGTTGTAGGGGTTGGGAATGTTACTGCGCCAACAAGAAGTTGCCCCGCAACACCTTGGAGCATGTCAAAGATGTTAAGGTACATACCACTTATTTCCTTCCTGTGGAAGCTAGTACTAAAGCTTGAGTTTATTTCTTCTCGATCACCACTATTTTTCTTTGTACATTTATTGCAGTGCCACCAACAACCTGCTGAATCCAAACTCTGCGGCTTCTATTGTGCCTATCACATGCTTAAATTAAAAGATAGAGGCCCAGATATGGAGGTACTTTCTTGGGATCTTCATTTGTAAAACCTGCAACTGAGCACAGTTCTTGCTTATTAGCACTGCACATGTTTGGTAACCACCTATATATGTGTGCTGACTGGTGACATTGCTATATCCAGAGATTAGGGCTAGATGAGCATCCTTTCCACCACAACACGTTGGTCTATGTTCGTGATAGAATTGCCACATTCCTCATGGAACAGGTGATCGCAGTCGACGGAAAATTTTATGCTGATGAAACTGTGTGGGCTAATATTGTACATGGTTCTTAGGAAATTTTTGCATTCCTCCTTGTCCCATGAATTTTGTGATATTGTTGTCAAGCTAGTTAACTATGGCTGTGATATTGTGTCAAGCCAGTGATGCTTCTTTACTTGTGAGATGATGATGCTGAATTTTGTCATATGATGCATGTGAATTATGTGGATTTCTGTGAATTTGGATCTTGGATCTAATTTACGTGAATTTAGTCATATCTGCTGGTTCGGATGCACGATGGCTGCCAAATCCTAGCTGGTTCCAGGATGCGCAGCGGCAAGCGTGCGAGATCTTGTAGGGTGGCCTACGTGTATGCATGGCGTTAATTAAAGTTCGTTACAAACACTGATCAGTGAGTAATGGGCTTCATTCGGAACTCCCGTTACAAACATTTCAACAATGTAACGGGCGTAAAAGCCTAGTTACCAATCTTGACCGGTGGGCCCCGAACTTGGCCGTTCGTCAAGATAGAGGAGCAGCAGTTTCACGCGCTCTCGATATTGAATTCTAATGTGAGCTGTTTTGGTGCCCGTTACCAAAGTTCCTATGGGCCCGAGAAAGCAGTCATTTTCACGTGACGGTGACTAGTTGTGGTAACGGTTGTTGTTTGATGCCCGTTCACGAATCCTAGTTGTCTTTGAGGCAGCGTGAAATAGACGCGTCTCATTTCGTCGAGATAGAGGAGACACAGGTACACAACATGCGTCTCCGATATTAAGTTACTGTAACGGGCTCTGTTTTGGTGCCCGCTACCAAAGTTCCCTGTGGGCCCAGAGAAACAGTCATTTCACGTGATCGGTGGCTAGTTGTGGTAACGGTCGTTGTTTGATGCCCGTTACGAATAATGTGTTATCAGTAACGGGCATCCTTTCTTGGCTCATTTGTAACACTTGATCGGTAACGGACGCTTTGCCCGTTACTAAAGGCAATCTATGCCCGTTACCAAAGTGAGCTTTTCACGTAGTGTTGGCCCCTCTTCGGGGAAGGTTTTTATCCCAACAGTTAAGGCGCCCACCGTGTCCCATCCCAGCCATGCCACCGAAGAAGCTACCGAAGAACCCACAACCACATCTAAATAGAGCGACCGATGATCCGTCAGAAGCACAGAATGAAAATCCCAGAGAGAGGTAGTTACCAGACAACACAAACAGGACAAGGGACATGATCCTAAGTCCACAGAACCGCAGAAGCAGAGAAGATCAAGAACAAGAAGCCGAAGATGTAGCAGAAGGAAATTTCGAAGTCGGCCTAGTGGACGCAGGAGTCGAAGATGAGGACATTGCTTCGTTGAGAAGAATCGAAGAAAGACTTATGGCGAAGATGAGAGAAAGAACAATGCCACCAAACATCAAAACAAGAGCTCAAGCAGAGCCTGCCATCCTCAGAGCAAAAGAAATATAGAACGAAGATCCAGCACAAGAGAAAGCCAAGTACAATGAAATGTTACAACAAGTAAAGAAGAAGAGAATGCTACTGCAACAATTGCAAGAAGACGATGAACAGCAGGCAATAAGAAGCAAAACACTACAGTTACAAGAGCAAATGGCAATTGTACAAGCCCAGCTGAACTCTATCCAGCAACAAGAACAGATCCAGCAACCTCGCAAAGTACAAGTTCAAAGCAAAAAACGAAGACCCATAATCCCCGACGAAGAGACTTACGAAGAAGAAGAAGAGAATGAGGAAAGCTCCCTGTATTATGACTCAGAAGAAGAGGCGTATGTGGAACGTAGGCCACAAAAAACATACAGAGATGTGCTTTCAAGCAAAGCGAACCCTGCTTCTCCTCTTTCGCTAGAACTTGAGAAGGCTGATTGGCCACCAAAGTTCAAGTTACCGGCATCCTTGCCGGAGTTCGACGAGGAGTCAGACCCAAGATAGTTCCTCCAGAAATACACTGTTGCAATATCTTCGGGTGGGGGAGATGAGGTAGCAATGGTAAGAGCTATGATAATGGCCCTGAAAGGCTCGGCACAGCAGTGGTACGCTTTGCTGCCAAAAGGAAGCATTAGGTCATGGGAACAGCTTCGGCGAAGAATAGAGAACAACTTCCAGGGGTATCAACCCCAAGATCTCACATCAGGAGATCTGCACCTCATAAAACAAGGAGATAAAGAACCATTACAAGAGTACATCAAGAGATTTGCCAAGGCCAGAGCTAAAGCACCACATGTAGAAGCCACAACTGTAATTGACGCAGCAATAGATGGACTCAAAGTAGGACCTTGTGGAGAGTATCTAGACCGAAGAAGACCCAAAATGGAGAAGCAGCTGTTCGACATAATGCAAGAATATTGCAAATCAGACAGAGGAAAACAGCGAAGAGTAGATGAGTACAACAAGAGAAAGAGTAAAACGAAGTCTCAGCAAGAATGGGGAAATAGACCCCAAAATAGTCAAGGACCACCGGCAAGGTCAAACTTTTACAACAGAAGTAATGTGAACAATGTTTCAAGGAACAATTCGCAAATGGCATCTTCAGCTACAACAGGAAGCAGAGGCCAAAATTCTGGCAGAGGCCCACCACCTCAATCAGTATGCTCACTGCATGGCATCAACAATGGGCACTGGTCGTACGAGTGCAGAAGATTACTTCAGAAGAAGCAGATTGAAGAAGATAAGAAAAGAACAGCGTAGAGCCAGGCGAAGACGGTCAATCACACATCAGCAGCAGCACCTTCGATGGCTCAGAGCTCAATGCAGAACTGGCAACCATATATTCCACAACCATGCTTCCAACAAATACCACTCCCACCTCCACCGATGTTCAACCCAAACATGATGCAGCTACAGCAGTAAAGCACCGCGTCATATCAACCAAAGCCAGTTGCAGCCCACCAGGCACCTTCGCAAGCCAATCAAAATAGAGATGATGAAGATCGCTACCGAAGAATGAACATAATCAATGCTATCACAGGCGGTTGCAGTTCACCTGAACATCTGACAAAGAGGCAGAAGAAAGAGCAACAAAGAGAAGTGAGCCATGTATACGCAGGGAAAGTTTTCAAAACGGAATGGTCACACATCCCAATCACATTCACAGAAGCAGATCTCAAACTCAAAAAGTATCCTCGTGAAGACCCTCTGGTCATCAGAGCAATATTGGGAAAGAACACAAAGTATTTGTAGGGTAATGATGTGGGAGGCATCCTCGTAGATAACGGTAGTTCCGCAGACATCATAACTTACGAGTTATTCAAGAGGATGGAGTTCAGAGGTGACCAGCTGTAGAAAACTTCGAAGCCACTGTACGGCTTCGGCAACAAGAAAGTTGAGGCTCTAGGAACAATAGAAATGAATGTAAGTCTCGGGACAGGAGCGCTGATGAGAACAGAGATGGTGACCTTCGATGTAGTGGACATCCCATACACATACAAAGCAATCTTCGGAAGGGGAATCATAGTAGCAGTTATACACATGCCCTTCTTGTGTATGAAGATTCCGACTGCCAACGGCATTCTCACAATATACGGAGATCAGGAAGATGCACATGACAGAGAATACAATGTAGGCAGCAATCAGAAACCGATACACGTAGTCGGAAACACTGAAGACACATTAGAAAGTGAAGAAGAAGATGAGCCCGAAGAGCTCGAAATGAAAAAGAAGCTTTGCCAAGATGAAAAGAAGAGAATGCAACCTCACGAGCACACGAAGAAGGTGCGTCTTTGCGAAGATGTCCATGACAAACTGGTCACAATAGCAAGGGGGATGATCGAAGAAGAGGAGAATGCATTGATCACCTGCCTTCGTAACAATCAAGATGTGTTTGCCTCGAGCAAGAGGGATCTTAAGGGAGTGCCTCGCGAAGTGATAGAGCATGCACTACGCCTAGATCCAAAGATTCCACCAAAGAGACAAAAGCTCAGAGTCATCTCACCTCAGAAAAATTGGCAGCGCAAAGTGAAGTAGAGAAGTTGTTAGATGCTGGGGTCATCAGAGAAATACAGTTCACAACTTGGCTTTCCAACATAGTGATGGTACCGAAGAAGAATGGGGGACAAAGAATGTGTATTGATTTCACACTAATGAACAAGGCTTGCCCAAAAGATGACTACCCTTTACCAAGAATCAACGTTGGTAGATGCAGCAGCAGGATGCGAGAGAATGTCCTTGCTAGATTGCTTCTCTGGATATCACAAAATCTGGATGAAGAAAGAAGACGAAGAAAAAACAAGTTTCATAACACCCTTCGGGGTATACTGCTTCGTGAGGACGCCCGAAGGTTTACGCAACGCTGGCCCAACGTTGAACAGAATGGTGAAGATTGTACTCGGGCCGCAGCTGAGGAGAAATATATCAGCTTATGTAGATGATGTTGTCATACACAACAAAAATAAAGATCAACACATCCAATATCTCAGAGAAACCTTCACAAATTTGAGGAAATACGGCATCATGTTAAACCCAGAAAAGTGTATCTTCGGGGTATCCAGGGGAAAATTGTTAGGCTGCATGGTGTCAAAGTCTGGCATAGAAGCAAATCCAGAGAAGATAGAGGCAATAAGAAACATGAGAACACCGCAAACGAAAAGAGACATTCAGAAGCTCACAGGAAGAATAGCAGCACTAAGTCGCTTCATAGCGCGATCAGCAGAATGAAGCTTACCATTCTTTAAGTTGTTGTCTGCGAAGAACAAAATCACTTGGGGTCCTGAAGAGCAGGAAGCATTCGAGCAGTTTAAGTCATACTTGGAGAATTTGGCAGTGCTAAGAAGTCCAGGAGACCAAGCGAAGTTGTTGTTGTACATTGCAGCTTCAGCAAGTGTAGTAAGTGCAGCTCTAGTGGAGGAGAAATACGAAGAGGGGCAACTCAAACAAGTGCCAGTATATTCGTCTCCGAAGCCTTATCAGGAATGAAGAAGTTCTACTCTGAGCAGGAAAAAATGACATACGCAGTGGTAATGGCGGCAAGAAAGCTAAAGCATTACTTCCAGAGTTATTCAATCACTATCCCAACATCATATCCTCTTCGCGAAATACTAGAGAACAAGGAATCTTCGGCACAGATAGGAAAATGGGCAACAGAGCTATCCCAATATGCAATAGAATTCACAGCCAGAACAGCCATCAAGTCTCAAGTTCTAGCAGACTTTATTGCAGATTGGACACCCAGTCAAGGTGACGAAATGAATGAAGACAAGCCAGAAACACCATGGGTCATGTATTGTGATGGGGCTTACTGCGATGATGGAGTCGCATCTTCGGCAATCTTAATGTTACCATCAGGCATAAAGATGAGGTATGTAGTGAGACTTGACTTTGAAGGCAAGACGAACAACATGGCAGAATATGAAGGATTGTTCTTTGGGACTTCAGCGGGGAGCAATAGGAGCTCGAAGAGTGGTCATAAACACAGACTCTGAACTCATCACAAGGCAGATTGGCAAAACTTATAAGACAAAACATGATGAAATGGCAAAGTACTTGAAAACTATACGAGGCATGGAAAAATTCTTCTTCGGTTTCACAGTCAAGAAAATACCAAGAGATCAGAACAATGAGGCAGACATGCTAGCGAAGACAGCAGCACAGAAAGAACCATTACCACTAGATGTCTTCTACGAAGTTCTGAAATGTAAATCAGTGGATTGTGACGAAGCACAAGTGAGATACATAAACACAATATCAAGCGAAGACTGGAGGTCTTCGATCATGGCATTTTTGAGATGACATTATGAACCACAGTCAAAGGAGAACAAAAGAATGGCCTTGAGGGCGAGATCATATGAAATAAGAGGAGACAATTTGTACAAAAGCGGAGTGTGTGCACCACTGCTTAAGTGCATCTCCACAGAAGAAGGGTGAGACTTGTTGCAGCAGATCCACTCTGGAATGTGTTCTTCTCACATTGAAACACGAAGACTAGTTGCGAAGGCATTCCGCCAGGGATTCTACTGGCCAACGGCAGTCCGTGATGCCGAAGATATAGTGCGAAGATGTGATAACTATCAAAAGCATTGCAACTACACAAAAACTTCTCCATATGAGATACAATTGCTACCACCAGTTTGGCCCTTCGCAAGGTGGGGAATTGACATTGTGGGACAATTACCAACAGCACCAGGCAATTACAAGTACGCAATAGTGGTAGTGGAGTACTTCTCGAAGTGGATAGAGGCAAGGGCAGTGCAAAGAATCACTTCGCAGGTGATACAAAAATTCTTCTGGCAAACTATCGTGTGTAGGTTTGGAGTTCCCTATGAAGTAACAGTAGACAACGGCAAGTAGTTTGACAGCACAGATTTCAGAAGATTTTGCTTCAACTTGGGCACTAAGTTATGCTTTGCTTAAGTATATCACCCAGAGTCCAACAGGCGATGAAAGAGGGCCAATGGCATTCTCTTCACGGAATCAAAAGAACGGCGTGTGGCTAGGGGAAATGGTAGAAGAGCTGCCTAGAGTTGTGTGGTCTCATAACACAACCATGTCCAGAGCTACAAACTTCACACCCTTGATTCTTTGTCTGGAGAAGAGGCTCATTCAAGAGATCAAGTTGGGATCATTAAGAGCATACCAAGAACCACAAAACGAAGAGGACGCAAATTTGGCAATTGATACAAGAGAAGAAGACAGACTTCAAGCACTAAGCAACATAGAGAAATATCAAGATGAAACAAGGAAGTGGAGAAATAAGAAAGTTCGTGAACAAAAGATATCCACTGGAGACATGGTTCTCCGAAGAAAAACAAGAGGAGTTGGAAAACTAGAAGAAAAGTGGGAAGGTCCATTTTTAGTATCAGAAACAAGGCAGGGGGCTTACAGATTGCAAACACTAGAAGGAGAAGAGGTCCCTTACTCATGGAATCAGCACAAGTTGCAGAAGTACTGGCTCTGAGAATAAGTCTATCGTCTGCTAGATATCATCATTTTTTAGTTCCTCTTCATTTTCAACTTTTGTAATCTTCATTTCAACTTCTTTTGCACTTTCAACTTTTGTAAATATGTAGTGAAGTTCGTACTCTTTTCCTCGCGGGGAGAGTCTTCGGTGATCTCACAACGGGAACACCGAAGATGCGAGGTTTTCAACGAGGCGGACTTGTGTAATATCCACTTGAGAAATATAACAAGGGCTCCCCAAAAAGACAGTCGTTATCTATCATCGGTCCCGAAGTAACAATCATCCGAAGATATTGTTACTTTCGGGAAAGCATTCCAGAAGTAAGTGAACACATGCGCCTGGCCTCGCGAAGACAAGTCGCATTTAGTTCACTTAAGGAAAAAATTGATCGAGGGGCGATGTGGAACTGCTCGCAAAGGTCGCGAAGACGTTAAGGAGCATGCAACAACTGCTCCAAAGATGAGTGCATGACTCGCTAAAAGGCCTACTTTCATGAACAAAAGTCTTGACGGTCAATGCGAAGCCCTCAAGAAAATGCTGCAAGGATAAGTCGACCGTTAAACGCGTCGTGGTCGCAAAATCATCCGCTTTATCACAAGCGAAAGATTAAAACAGAAGCAAATGGAGGCACTTTTTCTAGTTAGCTCCCATGTTTCAATCTTCTGAAGAAAACGAGCAAGATCGAAAGAAATGAAAACAAATGCAACAACGATGTTTCATCTTCAAAATAAAGATCATCTTGCCAAATAAACATGATTACAAAGCGACATACATCTTTGTTGAAAAAATACATTACAAGCATAGCAGTTCAACACAATAGCATAGTTCAAACGATTACAAGCATAGCAGCATACATGACGAAGACAGTTACATCGCAAAACAAATCAGCAAGGGCGCTTGTACATATACTCATATTCCGCTTCTTTGGTGAGATCAATAACTTCAATCTTCAGGAGAACAAGGGGGCTTGAAGACAAAGGTGTGTCCTCGCGGGCAGGCACAACAGAAGATGGTTCAGATCCTTGAATTTGACGACGATGTGTACCATCGTGACAGAGTCGGTTGTGAACATGTTCGAAGACATGTTTTGCGTCAAGATTCTTCTTCTCGTATTTTTCCATCTTACGCGACATAAACACATCGAAAGGCACGTCGGGAAATTTAGAGTTAAACTTGTGCCAAATAGAGCCAAACATAAAATAATCACCAAAGTTAATAGTTACAGGACAAACATCTTCACTGCAGGATACACCTCCCAAGCACTGCAGAAGTTGCAAATGTTTCAGATGAATTGTTCACAAAATATCCCAAGTGCCCAAACCACTAAGACTATGCACTTCCTCACACCTCTAGGCCTCCCAAGTGCGCTGTCCGCATGCGGAGCTTGAGGGGAACCTGAAGACACCTCACCAAGAAGGATCACCCCACCTCCAAGATGCAGAAAGAGGCTAAAGCGCAGTAACGGCTGAAACAAAACAAATAAGGAAAAGAAAGAGATTGAAAAAAGCAAAAAGAGATCAAGGCAAGATAGAGTAATAGGAACCTTGCGGAGCACACACCGATCTTCGGCAACAGTTAACCCAAAGCCAAACTTCTTGAAGAAGGTTTGCATAAAGTTCTTAGCTATATTCTTGGGCAGGACAGGGATCTTCTCAACTGATGCTTGGTTGGCCAAGCAAAGTGTGATCACGGTTGCAAGATCACTTTTGTAATGCTTGGCGCCATCACCAAGTTTTGAATAAAGAGTATATGGCGTGGGCAAGGGGCAACAAGCAGCACCAAGCTCTCCAAAAGAGCCCAGCAGATGCAAGAACTAACCAACATTAGAACCAAACAAAACTTGACCTATAAACATTTCTTTCATGTCATAAGGAGCAGGGCTAAGTCCATAGTCCACAAGGAGATCATGAACCTTCTTGCAAAGAGGGGCTACATGACGCTCAATTTCATCACAATAAGTTTCATGTTCCGAAGTCAGTCTTTCATGTGACCGCCGAAGATCAGTAAGTTCAGCAACTTTAGCGTCATATAGCTTTTGCAACCCTTCAGCCTTCTTTTTCTCGTCCTCAAGAGAGAAGCCAAACGATTAAGTTAAATCAAGTTCCAATTCAGCATTCTTCTTCAATAGCTCATCTTTTTCACTAGAAATGTCAAGACATTTCTTTTTCTCAGACTCTAGCGAAGATGAGAGGGAAGTCTTTTCAGCTTGTAGAGCCTTCACTACATCAATCTCTTTATTGAGTGCAGTAGGCAGGTCTTCTCGAAAGTCCCGGGACCGAAGGTCAAGACGACATCGCTGAGCGATGAAGCCAAGAAGGATTTCATGCTCAGGTCTTGCGCTTGATACAAAATTTCTTCAGCACTTTCTTTGCCAAGTTCATCCTCCATAATAGGAAAGCCAAAACTATCACCAGCTTCCTGGAGCAAAGTACGCTCACGGTCATCGCTGCAAAATTGTAGCACCTTGCACATAGAATCGCCGAAGATGCGCGCGTTAGGTTTCATACCAAGACGTCGAGCAACAACACTAGGCGACTCACTGCTGACAAAAACGCCACCACTCTTATTATCGCTTTGTCTCAGACGAAGAGCCATCCTGTTCCACACGAGTCAAAGATTTATTATGAATAGCGAACAACAATCTTCGCCACCGGAACCTTAGCAAAGGCACTTGTTTCAACAGTTGAAGGTGGAGGAACAGGAGTCTTGTCCTTCGATGGTAAGTAGAGAAGTCTTCCCGCACTCTTCGTTCAGTAGTCAATATCAAGAGGATCAGCAAGAGTGGCACCAGCAGTAGCGCCAGGAGAGAGAGAAGTAATATCTATTATCTCTTCAGGTTGGTCAGCTGAAGGAACTCTAATGTTTGTACCAGAACCAGCACCAACTTTGCCAGGACGTGTCTCAGCATCACTCTTCGAATGATCAGACTCTTCGGGGCTGGATGACACAGCTTCGGAGGTCGTCACTTGGGTGGTTCTCTGATGCTTTGAAACATTTCGTCCCGCCACCACCACGGCTTTCCTAATAACCTTCGCGCAGGGGCTGCAGCTTTCTCGACCACCTTTCTTCGACCACCTCACTTGCACCGCACGGCGACCAATGACAGCCCGATCACCAAAGATGAATACCGAAGAAGAAGAAGAGACGATTGTCTCGAAAAGTGCCACCAAGACGCCTCTTGGATCTCAAAGATCTTCCTTAGAAGAGATAGGACCAAGAATTTCATTAGCCCGATCTTAGCAACGTTGAAAAGAAGAAAAAACAAGAAACAAGCAAAATAAAAAAGTAAAAGGAAAATGATAGACTAAAGTAAAAAGCAATGAAGAAAGAAGAGACACGTACCATCCTTCGTCAAACCAAATCTTCGAGCGAACTCTGGGACCTTGATGGGCGAAGCAAAATCGTTCCAGTGCAACAACAGACCAACCAAATGAGCAGGAACACCTTCGCCTATATTCCTCAACCAGGTCGCGAGTAGCATAGGTCTTCGCTAACTCCTGGAAAGCAATGAGAAAAAGATGGTCCGCATCCCCATCTTCGTAGGCAGTATCAACACCTTTAGGCTGATTCTCAAACTGAGTGCAAGCAAGAGGGAGTTCTTCATCATCAACAGTATAGTAAAACCAGTAGTGGTTCCAGTTCTCATCCCACTTATTCTTGTAGCCCACAACAGAACATCGCGATCACCACGAAAGTTCGAGAGGCAAATTGGGCTTCTTCGCGAACTAAAGCACCATCAACGAGACGTTCAATCTTCAAAGGCTGATGATGAACGGTGTGGACCTTGACAAAGTTAGCAGTAGTAGGACTCATAGACATGGTCTTGCTGGCCCACATGTAAACGCTAAGCCGAAGAACAGCGTTAGGTGTGAGATGGTGAAGATACATCCCAAAGTTCCAAAGAATAGAAACGACAGCACCATCAAGAGGAAAACGAAGTCCAGTAGTGAATAAATCACGAAAACCACCACTTCTGGGCGAGGAGTAGTGAGGGACCGGGCCCTTCCCTTCCTTGATGAAACCGGAGGTCACAAACTCCGCTAGAAGGGCCTCCGAAACTTTACTCCGCCCGAAGACGAAGGTGGGAGGCGCTCTATCAGCTTTAGGCGCCATGGATGCGAAGAAACAAGGAAGTGAAGAAGGAAACTACACGCAAAAGAAAGAAATCAACAAACAAACAAACGAATGTAAAAAAGAGAAGAGAAGACACTTACGAAGAGAAGGATGAGAAGGAACCTTAGCTCTCACGAAGGCAAAGGTCAATCAAAGATTTTACCGGGTGAAATCAACCAGGGTGTCTTTATATAGGCTGCCAAAGGAGGAAATCTCGGAGATCCTGTAGTGAAGAACGTGGCGAAAATCTAGGACTACCATTGCGACATGGCGAAAATCTAGGACTTCACGGATAAACATGCAAAACAGTAAAAGTAACTGAAAATAATAATAATAATAATAATAAGAGGGGGGTCAAATCCAAAGACGAGCCGAAGAGGGGAGGCGCTTTGGAGCCAAAAATATTTCCACACGAAGAAGTTTTGCTAGTTCGCTCATCTTGATTGAAACCCTTACTAGCAAGGGGCTGAATGTTGGGGTAAATATTTCGCAACTAACCCCCCCTTTATCTTCGGCTCATCGCAGAAGAGTGGGGACTATTTTGGCTCGTCTGTTGACCATTTCAGGGAATGATTAAAAGCCCGCCAAGAGCGGCGGTATCTTCGCTATGCGTAGTTCACGCGCGAAGAGGGCGAGAAGCAGACGCGCGAAGATGGTCACCTTCATCCGCGGGAGCGAAGTTCATGCGCGGAGATAACGAGAAGCAGACGCGATGAAGATGTTTCATGACCGGGCGAAGAAGAGACGTGAAAGAGCCAGGACAAGAGAGGTGTCGCGAAGAGCACATGAGAGAAACAACCCACGAGGATGTCGAAGAGTTAAGCATGAGGCAGAGTTTGTAGAAGGGAAGCGAAGAGGGCAAGTGTTGAAGTGGTACCGAAGATAGGCGAAGAGGAATGTCCTAACGAAGAGACAGCAGGAACTTTCAATGAAGGGGAAGAGGCACGGCTGAAGATCAGAGCGCCACGAGGACAGACACGTAGACCGACAAGGTGTAAAGGGAATACCTATAAAGCATGTGAGTACGGGCCCTGTGAGGTTACCGAAATACCCCTGAGAAGCTTCGCACAATGTAAAAAAGCAATGGCAAGTGTTGTAAAGCGAAATTGTTACGGGCCTATAAAAAGGACCCGATGGTAATGAAATGGGGGCGATTGGAGAGCGGTTGGGTTGCATTACGCCCAGTCGAGTTCAAGTTTTGTGTTCTTCGGTTTTGTAAGTGTTTTCCTTTCTTTCAGTTCGTTTCGACTGTTGGCCCCTCTTCGGGGAAGGTTTTTACCCCAACACTAAGGATGGCGGGCACAAAAACTAGAAACCTTAGGGGCTTAAACGGAAGAAAAAAGAACTTAGCTGTAAGGATCTTTAAAGGTGGAAGGATGTGGTTGTGATATTAGAAATTGCATGGACCTTTTTGTACACCAGTTCATTACCCATGCGGTTGACCGGGAAAACTGACTCGATCCGAGCCGTTGGTTCCCGGATGGACGGCTGGCGCGTCTCTGGTGGAGCGGGCGGCGGAGGGCGGCGGCGGGCGGTGGCGCCGAGCGGCGACCTCACCGGAATACGCTCAAATTCGAGCGTCCGGCCACCAAACTAGACACGGCTAGGCTCTAAATGAAGCTAAGGAGCTCGCGAACTTATCTAGGAGGATGGAGAGGCAGCTAGGGTGGCGGAGCGGGCACCACGGCCGGCGGGGCGGACGGCGGCATTTCGGCCAACTCCGGCGAGCTTGCGCGGCTTCTACAAGCTCAGGCGCGAAAGGGAAAAGGCGTAGGCGGGGTCGTCACCTCGATGCGAAGCTCCGGATGTAGTTGTCGTCGAGGGAGAGGCACCGAGGAAGGAGATCGACGTGGCAGACCTCCGGTGGCACTCCGGGCTTCAAGCGGCGGTCTGAGGGGCGCGCGCCTCTAGAGCGAGGGAGAGAGCGGAGAGGAGGTGCGGGAGGAGCAGGGGCTTGGGGCACCTTTCATAGGGCAGAGGGGGAAGGGGAGAGGACGCGGTGAGGCGGTGGGCGAGAAGGTCCGACGGCGGAGGCATTAAAGCTCGGTGGAGGTGGGTAGGCGGCGGTTGCGGGAGAGGAGGGGGCAGTTGGGTGAGTGCGTGCCGGCGCATTGATGCCGAGCTCGGTGGAGGGAGGGGAGAAGCGGGAGAGAGAGGAGGGCGCTGGTGCGGTGCGGCCATGGCCGGGATGGGGGCCACTGATCGGGGGAAGCGCCTGAGCAGCCCCACCGGCCGATAGGGAGAGGGGGAAGAAGAGATGGGCCGGTGGAAGGGGAGATGGGCCGAGCGAGAAGACTGGGCCCGCGGGGGGGAAAGAGGCCGGCGGCCTTTCGGTCACGCTGAAAAAGAAAAGAGAGCGGGGGAGAAGGGTAGGTGGGCCGGAAGAGATGGATGTGCTGGCAGGAGGTAAAACGGGCCGCGAGAAAAAAAAAAGAAAAGAAAAGGAGAAAGGTTAGGAGGGAATAAGCTGGGCCGAAAGAGAAGATTGGCCGGTTTGGGCTAAAAGAAGAAGGGGAAAAAGAAGATTGAGAGAGAGAGAGGTTGAGGTGGTTTTACAGACTTGAACTTTTGAACTTTTTGTTTGAAAACTTCAACACACATCAACCAAAAACCATGCAACGAAAATGAATGCAACACTTAGAGAGCCATTTTATTTAATTTATAAAAACAATCAATTAATTTTCCTATACTAAATTTCCTGTAAAGAAAATAAATGTTGGACAAAATTTTAAAATTATGAGAAAATCGTTGTTTAATTATTCTTCCTATTAACATCCTGAAATTTGAAAATTTCAGGGTGTTACAGGGTACCTGTTGGGGTGCACGGCAATAGGCTCGGTGTAGGGCTTGAAGTGGATTCGGTGGTCACAAGCACGAGATGGGGGTAGGCCGCTGGGTTCCTGGAACACGTCTTCAAAAGACTGCAGAAGCTGTTCGAGGACTTGTTGTTCCTGTTGCTGGATGGAATGTAGGCGGGTTGTTGATAGGATATCACACCGAGGGGATCCTAAGCCTTTCCAAAGGACTTGCTTTCCATTGTATGTGAAGGCCATCACCAAGTCATCGAAATCCAGCTGGATCGTGTGCAGTCGTTTGAGGAAGGAAACCCCAAGCACCATGTCGAAACAGTCGAGTGGAATGGAGTATGCATTGATGGTGAAAATGTCACCACCAACTTTGATCTCAACATCTTTGGCCAGGCCACTCCATGGTACGCGGTCGCCATTTGCTACGACCACTCTTGTACCTGTGTTTTCCTGGAACTGAAGCTCCACAGCTTGTGCTGCCTGAGTACTGAAGAAATTATGAGTGGATCCCGAGTCAATCAGTGCTGTGAACTCCTTGTCGCCGACCTGTACACGGACTTGCAAGGTGTCAGCTGTGCGTACACCTGTGATTGCGTGTAGAGAGATCAAAGGTTCCTCTTCTGTGTTCTGGCCCGGATCTGATGGACCTTCTTCTTCAAAATCAGTCACTTCCAAGTAGAACAACTTTGGGCACTTATGCCCCCGAACATACTGCTCATCTCAGTTGTAGCAAAGACCAAGCCTACGCCGTTCCATCATCTCAGCGGGTGAGAGCTTTTTGAAAGGCTTGGAAGATGCTGGCAGAGATGACGATTGAGCAGTTGACGTTCCGGGTGTTGTGCTGGCTTGCTGAACCACCAGTGCTGGTGTGGTGGAGGCTGGACCAGAGTGATGATGGAATCTCGCTGGTGGTCGCGGCGGCCATCCTCCAGTGGCGACCGCGGCAAGAGTCGTGGTGCGTTGCTCGTACGCCGGGGCGAGTGCCATGGCGCGCTGAAGGTCCTGAGGAGCTTGGAGTTCGACGTCGACACGAATAGCATCGGGAAGGCCCCCAGTGAACAATCGAACTTGTTGCTCTGGTGTCAGGTAGCCGGTGTGGGCCATCTTGGCCAAGAACGTCTCCTGGTAGTCGCTGACGGTGCCGCGGAACTGAAGACGAGCCAGTTCGGCGAGGTGATTGATGCCGATGGCCGGTCCAAAGCGTTGCTGACATAACGCCTTGAACAACTGCCACGAGACGTCACCGGAGTCGCGTTCCAACATGTAGTACTAGTGCTGGGCCGCCCCGGTCATGTGAAACGAAGCCAACCAGACCTTGTCGGATTCGGGGTGCGTTGGGCACGGAAGAAATGCTCACAATGGTTGAGCCACCCCAGCGGGTCGTCCTTGCCATCAAACATGGGGAAAGAAAGTTTGTAGTAGCGCGGCACGGTGGTGCCTTCATCGTCGTCGTCGTGGGGAACATGGTGGAGCGGCGAGGATGTCTGGAAAGGTAGTGGCGACGGCGAGTGGGTAAACGAGATGGAATGAATAGGCAGTGGTCGGGTGGAGGGCGCGGTGTGGATGATGGTGGAGGTGGTGAGCGGCGCCGACGGAATGCCGCCGTAACACGACATCCCGTAGGGGCTCTGGATCGGTGGGGGGGCCCGACGACACAGGCAGAGGAAGGCACTCTTCCATGGCGGACAGGCGAGACGCCATGCTCCCCATCTGGCGCTGCAATATGTAGATTGCGGCGGTTAAGGTGTCGGGCGGGGAGCCAGACGACGAGCTTGCGGCGGCGGATGTGGTCGGGAGCGAGGAAGATGAGGCGGCTGGGAAGGGCGACGACTGGGGAGATGACGAATTTGGGGGCGGTGGCGGCGGAAACGGGGCTGACGACGCGGCGGAGTAGTTGGCCATGGGGTCGGTACTGGCGACTGATACCAGATTGTTAGAGCTTGTGGATTTGCGGAAGAGGTATGTGTGATTGACTGGAGGACGAGGCGAGGGTTCCCGACGGCGGCGTCGCTGGGTCGCTGTCCTGGCGGCCGGCGAACAGAACAGAGCAACCGAGACAGAGGAGAGGGGCTGAACCTGAACTTGATTGAACCACAGAGATCAACTCGATCTCCAGTTATCCCACTACAATACACTGAGTCTTAAGCTTATAGGCTTATACTCCTACGATACAACTAACTCCTACGATTCAACCCGATACAAACTGAATAGAAAACGAAAACGCACGGCGCTCCTCCTCGAACTGCCGGCGTCGTGCTCACGCCTTGGCGCGGTTCCTTCTCCCATATGTGTACACAACATCGTCCCTGTTAGCATTGCTTGATTAATATATTTCTATAGTTGCTTATGTTAAAACAAATGGCGCAGCTAGCTCACACTCGAGTTGGAGCCATGGAACATCGAGCGGGCAATCGACGTACCCTTTGAGGTTTGAGCTGCTTGTACAAGTTGTGGTCTTGCCACTCAAGGAGGCTCTACTATTTTTGCTTTATCTGCATGTTGTACGAATCATTCAGATAATTACAAGATGTGTAAGGTTCTCTAGCTATTGGTTAGGAGGTTGAGTGGCACCTGTTCAGATCTTGTAAGTATATTGATGGAAGAATGAGCTTGCAAAGGTATTGTACACGCTGCCAAATCGATCGATGTGTTATTTGAATCTAAAGACAAATTCATCACTAACCTGTGTTCGGCCTGAGTCTAATACACGCCTTTATTCGGCGCCAACCAAGGCATGTAGGGGATGCAAAATGGTACACAAGGGATTGACTAATTTTCAATGTCACGTAAGGGATGGGTTGCAATGTTCAATGGCACACAAGGAATGGCAAACACTAGTAAAGACCACGTAATATTATATTTACCACACGCCTGAAATTAGTCATCCAGTACCTTCCTCCCCTCACGGAACACAAAGAAATCAACTTTAACCTTCGGAGCACACATGCTACGGACCTTCTCACGTACTTTCTCACGACAAAACTGGTCATTGATGAGCAACCTTTTAAGAACTCCTGCATTGCTGGATAGGAACTCCACAAGTTCCATTTGTTCGTGCGAACCTAAAAATAAACCACTGATTTCTGCCACTTCAAGTGAACTGAGATCAATGCCATCATTCTTGCGACTCTCTTCCGAACGACAAATGCAAGACGGCCGGCAAGAAAGCATCTGCAAATAAAAAGAGCAACAACATTGCGGTAGTGGAGAATATTGATAATATTTATAAATAAACAAAGCTTAGTTAATTTTGGTGGTGCGAGGTTCTGGTTCAGCTAGCTGTAATAAGTCAAACATATATATCTAAAGAACACTGCAGAACTACACAGCGAGGAGCCCCACATCAGCCAATAAAGCTACCTATGCAACGTATGCTTGCAAGCTACTCCTCTGTCCCGGAAAACAGTCATCGGATGAGGGAGGAGGTCACCAATGCAACCAGAAGAAAGACCCTGCTACCCCTACGAAACATGCGGCAAGCAACTAGCGAAAGGCAGGAGCAGTTGCGTGGTGCAGTGCAGTGGCGGAGCCACCTATCTGGCAAGGTGTGGCGGCAGATATATACACAATTGTTCAAAGGCAAAGTTCACATAAACTGATTTAGCGATAAAGGTGTAGCGATAAAGGACCATCTGATATACACGGACTGGTATCAGAGTTCACATAATCTAGTTTAGCCTCACAAATTTAGGATAAAGTTGGGAGAATTAATTAGAGTGAGCGATTGTGTACATCAGCCTGTGTATATACAGGATTGACTTTGTCCTTTGATTTAGCGATTGTGTCACCATGACCGAGTCCAATAGAAAATAAAAAATGCAAATCAACGCAACTTATCAGATGGTCTTATATCTATAATTAGTATAGTAGTAACGTCTCCATTGGTAGATTTTGATTCTAGCTCCGCCACTGGTGCAGTGCACCTAGGTAGGCAAATGACGTTTATTTGGGACATGGAACTGTAGCTTTGACGACTCTTTTTAAGGGACGGAGCGAGTAGTATAAATCCATGTTTCTAAACTCAACAACTTAAAATTTATTCATGATTTATATTCCTAATAATGTTTGGTTCAAACCTTGTCCAAAACGACCTCTAATACCAAACAGGACGGATTATCAAATAACAAGTCAAAGTTTGCAATCAACAATTTAATGGCATGTTATAAATAACCTAAATGTCTTAGAAAGTACCTCTCGTTGGGATGAAGGACCAGATAGATGTACTCGAAGCTTCTTTGTATCATTGCAATTCCTCAAGAGATGCAACATGACAGGCACCAAGGCATGATGTGCCCACGACAAGGATATGCAAAAGCTCTTACACTTGGGCAGCTTATTTGTTTCATTCAAAAAGCATCCATATGTTGCTACATCTGTCATGACTCATGAGTAGGCAAAAACTAATCAGTTACAGGGTCTGAATATTAAAAACAACTTGTGATGAAATTTGTTAACACCAACACACCTGGGAATTTTAGATGAATGCTTAGATCCAACTCATCAACTTCATCGAACTGCTTAGCCAGGGTCGACGCCCGGCTAAAAGTTTGCAGTAGCTGGAGCCTAGGGCCGCCAACGTCAATAAACCGATGGAGATGAGGATCATAACAATCACGCCAAGCTACCTTGACAAGCTTCGGAGCTGAGATCTGAGCCTCCATTGGTCTAATAGATATTGTGAGTTCTTCAAGACTTGGGGCCAAAATTTCCAGACGCCTTGTCTCCAAGACGCGGAGCACCACTGTGCGCAATGAGTTAGAGTGAATGGAGACATCAAAGATGACAATGAGCGTAATGAAAATATCCAGGTCCTTCAAGCACGGGCAGTGCGTCCTCACAAGGGCCGTGAGATCGCTGCCTTCCATGCAGGCATAGCCACGTATCTTGAGGGACGTGAGCGCCGCGAACAGCGGCAGGCCGCCGGATGCCTGGGGGCGGAGCCACGTGGTATGTGCGTACTGAAGATGGAGGTCGATTCGTTTCACTCGCTGACACACGGGAAGCTCGAGCACCGCCTCCTGCCCGGCGACTTCCGGTGTCGAATCGACGACGACCGTCTGAGGCACACAGAGATGGAGGCTGAGGTCGCCCACCACACGCTCCGCCGCGAAGCGGAGCCACGGCGCGATGCGTCCGGCCGGGATGCGGAGGTTGCGGCCTTGCTGCTCGGCACGGTGGGAGACGGCGAGGTGCTCGAGGGTAGGGGCGAGAGGTAGCGACCGAGGGCGGCGTCGACGGTGGCCGGGAACGAGGCTGGTGCTGCGTCTCGTGGCGCGACGAGGTGGAGCTGGGGCAGGTGCGCCCAGACGTGCGCCAGCGGCGCGACAGCAAGCTGGTGCGCGCGGCGGCATCGGCGGAGCGGAGGCGGACCAGGATCTCGTGCAGCAGCACGTCGGGGAGGCCGCTGATGCGGTCCTCGCCGCCGCCGCCGCCGCCGCCGCGGTGGCGGCGTTGTACCTCAGCCATGGGACTCGAATCGAATCGATTGGGGATCTGGAGTGGAAGTGCGTTTGCCGTGGGTGGATTTGGGTCTGGGGGTTAGGTTTTGCGAGGGCAACCAGGTCTCTTGGACTCAAGACAGAAGGGCCGCATTGGCAGTTGGGCCTCCACATTCTGTTCTTTTGGGCCATCTTCAAACTCAAAGGTCAATAAAAATTGGAAAATCCAATATATCTTTTGGAAGTTGGGAAGAGATTAAAAATTCCAATGTTTAAGGTTCGTGCATCCAACCACATGGATCCAATTAAACACTAACCTCACATTTCTCTCCTCCCTCCACCGACCTCCCGTCGCCGCCGCCACCCTGTGCAGGGGCACGGACCCCACGCGACCCACGGCCACACGCAGCGTGCCGCCGCGCCCGCGCGCCGCCTCCATGGCCCTGCGCCCCGCCATGGCGCCGCCGCGGCCACGGCCGCCGCTTGGAGCTCGGCGACCGCCGCGTGGGAGCTCACTTCGGTGCAACGCCGGGAGGCCGCAAGGCGCCATGGTCGCTGCGGAGCCCCCGCGCACCATGGCCGCCGGTGTGTCGCCGGTTGGAGGAAGAAGAAAGTAAAAAAATGTTGACCCGAAAATGTAACGCCCGCGTTTTAACCCCTAATAAATCACCTTCTAAATCACGTGTTTTTTAAAAAAAATATTTTCCGCTGAGCTCGATCAATTCCTAAACCCCGACCCTCAATCGTCTTTCAACCCGAGTCACCCCCGGCAGTCGCCCGACACCGGGAATCTCTTCGGCCCGCATCCCGACGAGCGCCCCGGATTCGCCGGCCTCGCAATCATCGCCGACCCGGGTATCGCGCGACGTCGCGTTGGTGCTCGAACGCCCGAGAAACTTCTCCAATTAAATCACATGCTAAATCACTCGCTAAAAATGTTTTCAAAATCTTTTTCATCGTTTGAGCTCAATTACTTTTTATCCGTAATCCATCACAAAGCTTAATCTCTCTTTAGTTCCTTTGTCTCTCCAAATCAATGTCAATGGCTCCTCTTAATCCTTGTTATCTCTATCAATCCCCAACCTGCCAATGTGCTCCCGTGCACAAGCTTGCACCTCCCTTGCCATGTGTCAGTAGCATGCAGCATGCAGCATGCAGCATGCATCGTATACACTGATACACACGCAAAGCAACAGAGGCAACAGCAGCAGTGCGCACCACGCCAATCATGGCACGCGCGACTCTAAGCTGAGCAAAAGCCGGAGGCTTCGCTCGCAAGCCTCGCACGCCGGCCTCGTCTGCTCACGCACACACGAACAGCAGCGCTCCGCTGAGCCCGCCGTGCCATCCCATCGCCGTGCACGCCGCGCCGCGCCAAGCCGCGCGTGCCCGACCAGGCCGCGACCTCGTCGCCTGCGCCGTCACGCCTCCCACGCGCAAGGCCGCGCGAGCACGCCACCGCCTGCTCGACCGGTCATCTCCGAGCTCAGCACTGCCGCGAGCCGCCGGCCGCCTCGCGCCACCGCTCGCGCCTGCCACTGCCTGGCTCACGCTCCACCACATCGCTGCCCGTCGAGTCTTGTCCAACAGCGCCACCGTCGTGTCGCGTCTACTTCCCGCCGCGAATCCCGGCCTTGCCGGCCGAACCTCCATTGACAGGCAAGCACGAGCTCCGCGTGCTCGACCCCCGCCGGGATACCGCCTTTCCAAGGCTATAAATAGCCCGTCACCGCTCTCCGCCCCACCACACACCACCCAGGCCATCTCCCTCTCTCTCCCTCCCGAGCCTTCAACCGCCACTGCCAGTACCGCCCCTGTTACAGACCGCCGCCGCCTGTCGATCTCCCTCCCTGAACCGTCTCCGCCCGAGGTGAGAACAGGAATCGGTCGCCCTCGACCTCCTATCTCCGTTCCCCCACTCTCGGCCGCCGCTGCGTGCCGGGAGGGCCGCCACCGCCACGCCGAGCCGCCCTTCCCTTCTGTCTGCTCGAGTCGAGGAAGAAGAAGGCAGTTTTGCCTTGAGCCCCCTCCCCCTTTTCCTTTCCACACCGAGGCCCTTCTACCCTCTCTCTAATCTGTTTTGCCCGGAACCCCTTCCTTTCTATCTTTTCTCACCCACAGCCCCCTTCTCTCTTGTCCTTTTCACTAATAACCCCTGAAGTCTTTAAGATTCTTTACAAATTGGTCCCTGTCCTATTAAACTACCCCTAAACACCCCTTTAACTCATCATTTCATGCACCGTTTTAACCCAAATTAATTCCAAACTTCACCACATCTTCCCCGGGTCTATTTCAGCCGATCCATCTACTAATTTTTCCCATAAATAATATATATCGTTCTTTTTCCATTTATCCTCTCCTCGAACTCAGCCGGTCAATCTTTGTTTTCTTTTGTTCATTGTATGCTTGCTTGTGTGTGCCGTAGCCGACGGAGTGAACGAGGAAAAACCCCAGGAGGAGTTCGGAGCCGCGTACTGTGCACAGGAGCCCGAGGACCTAAACCGCGAGCACGAGCTCCCAGAGGACTTGGAAGACGGCAAGTTCAATCTCATCATTTGATGCATGCTTTGGTCCCAGTTTTATAAACACAACCCTATGACCCGTTTTATAAATTGCATATTGTTTTACTGCAAAAACCTGGTAGGATAGCCACCCTTGATTGCTATGGTTGATCTTTGATTGCCCTAAATGAGTGCTTTAAAATGTGTGAGTGCTTTAAAAATGGGAATGGGATATTTTGGAAAATGAGTAAAGAACTGGGTAGACGAGATGGACGTGTGTGTCAGGAGTTGGAGGAGCTCGTACCTTTGTGGTTGAGCATGTTGGAGATGTCCATCTTATCGACCGGGTTGCGTGACATCTCACCTGGCCCAATTATCGTACAACCACTCGACCGTTGTATGTGGCAACGGCTTAGCATAAATCCCACTAGTTAATCTACTTGCCATCAGGAGTGCGGGTGAGCAGCGGGAGATCAAGGAGTAGGGGTCGGATCTGTGTGAGTTACGCCCTGGTTATGTGAGATAACCCCTTGGTTGCTTCCGTGGTGGCTAGTAGGATTAGCTAAGGTGGGTAATGGCTTTGATAGGATCCGCGCCGGCACTAAGGTGTTCGTGTGGCGGTACCCTACTTGTGGGTAAAGTGTACAACCTCTGCAGAGTGTAAAACCTATTCGAATAGCGGTGTCCACGGTATTGGACGAGTCACGGTGTGGTCACAAAGCCAGTGTTTGGGTTAAGGGATTGTTTACATGGTGTGAGTTGATTTCTAGAAAAAGTGTGTGGCTGTGTGCCTGGGCTACTGCGGACGGGGAGTCCGGTAGTCCCCAATTGATTTTCTCCAAAAACAACTGAGTTACTTGGGTTATAAAAAAAACTGTTTGCGAAAACCTTTTCAAAAATAAACCCCTGCATGAGTAAAGGTGTTTTCACAAAATAAACCCTATCCTGATCCTTGATTATACCTTGTGCATATTCTGCTGAATAGCCCCTCCGTGGGTGGGGTTGAACTTGTTGAGTACGTATGTACTCACCCTTGCTTGATTAACTGTTTTTGAGAGGAGGATCCCGACTTTGTCCCTAAAGACGTCGAGTAGGTTGCCGTCCTGCACCCAACCCGTGTCTGTGGATTCAGGGTCTCCACAGGAAGCTTCTATGGCGCAAGACTCTGAAGCTATCCTAGATGCCTTTAGTGTTGTAGTTTGGCTTGTAGTCCTTATGTTGCTCCTCGTGGTAGTGGCGCTTCCGTGCCCACAACCTCGACGTTTTGTACGATAATGAACCATCTGATGTAATAAATGTGGTACCAGCCTCCTGGTACTGGTATTTATATCACATTTAGTCACCTCTGATGAGGGGACGCTTCAGAAAAATGTTGAAATATTTTTTTAAAATGTTAACCAACATTTTCATGAAAATGTTCATAAAAACATTTTGGAAAAATATTGAATCCAACATTTTCTCTACACAAATGTTGGTGCACCTTTTCCAAAAAAATGTTAGTCAACTTTTTTATAAAAATGTTGGTCAACTTTTTGTTTGACAAATGTTGTAACATTTTTTTAAAATATTGTAATATTTTCTAGTTAATAGTATGAGATGGATGGTTGAAAAATAATAAACAACAAGTTTAGATGGACTTTGGTTGGTTGAAAGTTTAAACCCTTATCCACCTTCCTCTTCAGGTAGTCATACAGGAATTCCCCAACAAAACTAGGGAATAATTGTCTCCGTCCAGCAATTAGGAGGATGAAAACGCGAAATGAAGTGTTGGGAGGATGCCGCGCTTTATCTCCCCACACATTAGTACCAGCCCCGGTACAAAAAGCACATTAGTATCAGGGCTCAATAGTCGCGGTACTGGTGTGCTTTTCCTTTTTGTTTTCCTTTTAATTTTCTTCAAATTTTCTATATCGGTTGTTTGATTTATGATAAATCATATGCAACGCATAAAATGGCAGAACAAATTTAGTATACTTACATATATATACTATGGAATCATAAATTAACAATCAAAAATAACAATTTTATTATCATTAACCGTCGATTCAATAGATAGTCAGTGTGTTCCATTCCAATAGAAAGGAAAGGCATTATTGAGATAGAACTGGTTATTCGGTAAGGATAAAGTAGTTGGGTAAGCTCAACCGAGAGGTTGTGAAATCTCTTTCTTTTGACTAGTCACGTACCTGCTGCATAATTACCTGTACTCGCAGGTTAGAGAAAGAAGGTGGGGCCTCGATTCTGCCAGATGGCTAGATTGCTTTTTGCACAAAGAGAGTTCTCCTACCATTCATATGAAAGAAGAGCGAACTTCTAGAGTCAATGGAACCTGCATAAGTAAATACTGTAACGTATACGTATGAAAGTGGTACCTTTTTCTTTTCTTGTACGCGGGTAAACTAAGCACTCATAGTGGAATAAGTGCCAGTAATATCTTCTAATGGTCATTATTTTTTCTTTCTCTTTAACAACCGAAAATAAATTTATTTTGTCATGCAAAATCTTCCTTAACTAGAATATCTAGTGTTATTAATATGGTAATCATGATTTGGTCTTCCTCGTGTATATTTCTATGTAAAATATTGTTTAATCTTCCTTAACTAGAATATCTAGTGTTATTAGTATGGTAATCGTGATTTGGTCTTGCTTGTGTATATTTTTACGTAAAATATTGTTTAATATTTAATGATGCTAAAAAATGAAATAATTACTATTTTTATTAAGATAAAACTATTTAATGGGAGGATCAGGGCCAGAGTCGGGTAGAGCAGGTTGGAGCTCTGTCTATATGGATTTAGGGTTTAGGGAAATGACAATTTTATTAATTTTAAGTTAGTAGATCCTCCGCTGGCGACCAGAACGATAATTAATAATTGTCTACTTAAAATAATTAATATTCTCAATCGTAGCAAAATATTACAATACTTTGTTACATGAGCACAAATTAATAAAATTTATTATACATCAACATCTAACAGAACATCAGTAACCTTCCTCTTTATGAATGTCCTTTGGTTGTGATTGCGATGTAAGTATGGAGTGTCCTTTGGGGCTAAAAGGATGCTTGGGTTAACCTTCACTGAAAATGGAGGAAGATCATTGAATTGATCATAATCTTCTGAAATGTCAGTTTTGTCCTTAACTCCAACAATTTTCTTTTTCCTGGTAGAAGTATGTGACCCTTTGGCTCATTATCAATCGACTTATCAGCACCCTTCTTTATTGGTGGTTTGCTTGACATGTCTTTGACGTAGAAAACTTGAGTCAGGCGTGAGTTGGGAGTCGTGCGGGAATCGGTGAGTCTCGGGCAGGAGTCGGTGAGTCAGGCGGGAGTTGGTGAGTCGGGCGGGAATCGGTAAGTCGGGTGCGAGTTGGGAGTTGGGCAGGAATCGGTGAGTCGGGCGGGCGTCAGGCTGTAGTCGAGAGTCAGGCGGGAATCGGTGAGTCAGGTGGGAATAAGTGAGTCGAAAGTCGAGAGTAGGGTGGGAATCAGTGAGTCGGGAGTGGAGAGTCGGTTAGGAGTCGGGTGGGAGTCAGACAAGAGTGGAGTGGAAATCGGACAGGAGTCGGGCAGGAGACGGACAAGAGTCGGCGGTAGTCGGGAGTTGTATGTCGGGAGTTGCAAAGAAAGGTGTACGAGCATGATATATATTCCTTGTATACAACATTTCACTACCATATATTTAACCTATATTTATTACATATGTTAAAATAAGTAATAAAAAAATCTATCATCACATACAACATCTCATCCAACTAACACGACACATCCTTTGCAATCTTTCTATTAAAACATACACAAATATGGATCTAAATTAAAAAATTCTCATTGTTAGAGCATTCTATAAATCACAAAATACTCTTAGTACAAAGCATAAAACTTAAAATACTAAGCATATCAAGGGAGGATGAAGTAACTAACCTTTAGACCACTTCAATGAGTGGAATCGTGGAGAAATCTTCGCAAATCGGGCAAAAACTCCCTTAGGGCGCCATGATGAGGGGGAAGCTCGAGCTTGAGAAATGGAGAGGGTGAGGCTCGGGCAGGGGAAGAAGATGACGGTTTATAGCAGTTACACATTAATACCGAGCATATCAACGACCTGATACTAATGTGTGCACATTAGTACCGGGTGGTATCCTACCTCGGTACTAATGTGTTGACCTCACATTAATACCAGTGCTTGTCTCCACCCGGTACTAAGGCACATTAGTACCGGCTGGAAACAAGCACATGTACTAATGTGTGTCACGGGGTACCACATCGGGACCCTCCCTCCCCACCCGTTACTAATGTGCACATTAGTACCGGGTGTCAAAATACCTGGTACTAATGTGAAATCTGACCTGGGACAAATGTTCAATTCTCTAGTAGTGATAGTAGCATCTCAGAATCGATTTAATGCCTAATAATTTGACCATATCTTACAATCTACGTGTGCCTTGTTACTTTACATGAATCGAAACATATGTACTCTTACTATGGGTAGATTTGATCGTGGTGATTATTCTATGTTTATGGATACATAATAGTAATCCAAGGAAAATTTCTCTACAATCTTCTTCCATAAGTTCGTACCCGAATGTATGTCATAAAAAATAACCTTTTTATATGTTATTTTCTATCACAAAAACAGAGCATATAGAAACGGAAACTTAAACCTGATGACTTACATGCACGGTTGTTGATTAACAAATATCTGGCTAACTTTCGGCGCCGACAGTCCAAATTGCCATCCCGGGTGAGCTACTGTACCCTTTTCGACTGAGCCATTTGCCCACACCCACAAACTAACTTTTGAATATTCCTACAGATCTTACTCAGGATCTCTTTGGGAGGGCTTCAGCTCCGGCTCCACGAGCGGCTCCGGGCGGAGCCCTCCCAAACGGTCATTTCATCCCTGGCTCCGGCTCTGGAGCCCCGCAAAAGGCGCTCTCTGGAGCCCTTTTGCCGGGACGGAGCTAGGAAAGGGTGGTTCCGCCCGGCTCCAGACGGCTCCACGCCAAGTTTGCGGCCACCGCCTCGAGCGGGCATGGGCGGGAGGCCGAGGCGGGCGGGCGAGGCTTCGGGCGACACGTACCTCCGCGTGGCGGCGCTCGCCGACGAGCTCCGCGGCAACCCGATCAGCGGCGGCGGGCGGGAGGTTGCGCGCGAGGCGGGACGGGCCTGAGGCGGAGGGCGGCGGGCGCGCGCGGTGGGCGGGGCAAAAGGCGCGGCGGCGCGACGGTGGGTGCGGTGGCGGAGGCGCCGCGAGGCGCGGAGGCGCTCGTGCGGGAGCTCGGTAGATGCGGACCGGTGAATGGATAAGAAAGGAGAGGAGGGGAAAAAGAGAGGAAAAAATAAAAAAGAAAAAAAGGGAAAAAGAAAAAAAAGAAAGGGCAATTTAGACATTTTACAACCTCAATCCAACAGGTGAAGCCGTTTTGCCAAACGTTTTCCAAAACAGCTTCAGCTCCATCAAAAAAGTCGCTCCACCGGGCGAGGAGTCGAGTCAAGTCATTTTGGAGGAGCTGAGCTCGCCAAACAAGCCCTCAGGCATTCGGCAGCTAGCCCAGAGCACCCTTTCTTATCCGTGTGTCTATCGGCAAGGAATAATCCTATTCATCACAGGCCAAGATAGTCCTGTGCCGCCCTGGCCACACTTTCTTATCCTCCGAAAACATGCAAAGAACCACTCAAAGTGATTGAACGTGAGAAGATAAAACGATCTGCTCTGCCAAGGGCTTCTGCTGTTGGGTCCGGTAAATTGCAACTGGTAAATACTAAATAAGTGGTCGGAAAGAAGCACGGCACCACTAGCGGACTAGCCACCTAATTGCTGCACCTGCACGGGTGTGAATGTTTAATTAGGCCTCAGGGTAGTTAATAAATAAAATCACTACTAGGATTTTTTTTAAAATTTTTACTGTATCAAGAGAACTTAGATTTTTTTTTTGAGAAAAGAGAATTTGGAATTAACGGTACGTGTCATTGTCAACACTTGGCAGTTGGCACCATATATACTCAAGGGTGTGTTTGGTTGGGCTGTGGCTTTTGCAAAAACTGCTGTGGGTTGTGGGCTGTGAGAAAGCAGTTGTGAGAAGTGGCTGTGAGAAAAGCAGAAGTCCGTTTGGTTGAACTACCGTGGCTTTTAGAAATAGGATAAAGTCCATTTTTGACCATCGAACTATGGTCGGAGTTTGGTTTTGACCATCGAACTTCAAAACCAGGTATATGTGACCATCCAACTATCAAAACCGTTCATCTTTGACCATCAGGTGGTTTTGCAGAGTGGTATTGATGACATGGACGCCACATGGCGGTGGGACACACGTGTCAGTGTTACCTCATCTCTCTCTCTCCCCCCTGCTGCTTCCTACCTCTCCTCTCCGTCCCTCACTCCCCGTCAACCTCCGGTGGCGGACGTCAAGCACGGTGAGCAGGGACCTCACCTCCCTCTCCTCTCTAGAGCCGGGCGTGGAGCCCCTGCTGGGAGGAGCAGGGCCCTGAGCTCCTCCCAGCGGCTCGCCTCTCTCCGGCGACACGTAGGAGAAGCTGGAGCTCGGAGGCGGCGAAGGCGGGGGGCGAGCTCCTCCCTCCTCTGCTCCTCCGCTCCCCCTTCTTCTCCACTGCGCTCTCTGCGCGCGAACATGTCGCCGCCCAAATCCTCCCCATCCCTCCCTCCCCGCCCCTCCGTCTTCTCTCCTTCAGCTCGCGTTCAAGCCTCTCTCGCCATCGGGGTCACGGGGGAGTGGACCTGCGGTGGCGATGGCCGGATCCAGGCGCACCATCTCTTGCTCCAATTCCTATGCTTGGGCCTTGGGGCGGGGCAGCTCCGCGGCTGGAGAAGGCGTCGCCCTTGATCTGCGCAATGGCAAGCCTGCGGGGGTAGGTGGCGATGTAGAACAGAGGTGGCGGCATCTTCCTCTTGCCGCGCCTCCGTCGACGTGGGATGGAGCTCAGGTCGCTAGCATCCCTGGAGCTCCTCGGCGAATCCCGGAGCTCCTCCTCACACTAAATCCGGCGGCGCTCTCCCTCCCGTGGCGAATCGAGGGTGCATCGGCTCTGCCTCCTCCACCGCCGCCTTGCTCCTCGCGTCATGACCGAGCCCCGCTGATGGACATTGCCCCTTGCTAGCGGACCATCCCCCGTCGGTCGCCTCCTGCTCCACCCCGCGGCGGCGGCGGGGGCCATCTCGGCGCCCGCACCGACGAATCGAATGCCGCCGCCTCTGCCAACGTTTGAGAACAGAGAGAAAGAGGGAGAGAAAAGAGATGAGGTAACACTGACGAGTGGGCTCCGCCGCCATGTGGCGTCCATGTCAGCAAAACCACCATACAAAACCATCAGATGGCCAAAGGTGAACGGTTTTGATAGTTGGGTGGTCGAAGATACCCGGTTTTGAAGTTCCATTGTCAAAACCAAACTCAGTCTATAGTTCGATGGCTAAAAATGGACTTTTCCTTAGAAATACTCTCTCACAGACCGGCCCCACATGTCATGGACACAAAACATTTTCTTTCTTCTTCCTTTTTCCTTCCCCTCTCTCACCTCATCTTCTCTTCCTCTCTCACAATCTCGCTCGCCCGAGCGCCTGCGCTTCTACAAGAAGCGGCGGGCACTCGCCTGTCGCCGCAGGCCTGGCCGGCAGGAGGCCCGCACGCCTACGCGGGCGGCCGGTGGCGGCAGAGCTCGCCGGCGGCTTCGCGCCGGCGGAGTTGGAGCTTGGGCTCGGCCACACGGCGCTGGTGGCTAAAGCTCGCTAGCCATGGGCGCGGGCAACCCGCCGAGGTCATGGGAGTGCTGGACACCGACGATGGGTGGCGGGTACCGACAGAGGCGGCCACGGAGCCCGCCAGCGCGCCCGTGAGGCCGCATGAGCCCCTGCCCCCTCGAGGCCGGCGGCGACGCCGCAGACGGAGGCCGAGGCGGAGCAATGAGCGGCGGCGGCGGGAAGAAAAAAAGAAAACGAACCGGTACCTTATGTAATCAGTGGCAGGTGGGTAATTTTGTGGCTCAAAAGCAGCTGAAAGCAGAGGGTTAGGGTTCTTTCAAATTTGTATCAGACAAAAGCTGCTTTTGGCTGTGACTTTGAATGGTAGCCAACACCTTTGGTTGAACTGTTGGCTTTTGGCAAAAGCAGAGAAAAGTCGAACCAAAGGAACCCTAAGGTGTCTTGCCGACCGGTAGATTGCATTGTTTACCCTGTCTCTGAAGCGACCGTTAGTACCGAGTCATTTCGTAACCGGTACTGAGCTTAGAGATTAAAAGTCGGTTCTCCACTAGTAGTGACCAAAAAGCTGGAAAACGACAGCTCTCTCTTAATTACCAAGCAAACCACACGTACTACAGCAGTCAGATGCCTTTCCCTTGCGGCTACAATCCCGGGCCACTATAAGTTTCCAGCTCCACACAGAGTTCAGAGTTGCGATATGTGCGTCTGACCCTTTCAAATTCAGAGGCTCGGCACTTGCAGACATAAAAATCTGTACGCGCAGCACAATCTCTATTTTGAAGAGAACTTCCATTATATTCGCGCAGGAGAAGTCATGGAGGCCACCGCCGCTGATCACGGCAACAAGAAGAACCAGACCACCGGCCCGTGCGACGGCAGCGGCGAAAACAATGGCAAATCAAGGGCCGATCTCTACGCCGGCGCGGTGGCGCAGCGAGTCCTGCACGGCCCAAGCCATCAGAGCCGACGCGGCGGGCCTAGGAGAGCGCCTGCTGCAGTCAACGGCAAGCCGCCGAGCAGGCTCAGCAAGATGTCCGGCGCAGCGGAGACCGACCACCACCTGAGCTAGAAGCCTAGAACCAGTACCCTACATTAGCTACATATATAGTGACTGCTGGATGCTGGTGCTTGCAGTGTGCTCTTGTAAAGGTTGAATATGTAACAGATGCGGTGTCGCGTATTTTCGTCTTTGGAACAAATAAATACTCCCTCTGTTTGCATATAAATGTCGTTGCCGACCAGTTTGATAAAATTAAGGAAGCTAGGAATTGACTTGTTTGCCCCCTCCACCATCCGTGACTCCTCCTCCCACCGTCGCAGCACCCTGACGGTCAGACCCGACGCCAGGGCCAAAACTGGGAACCAGTGTTTGAGTTTAACTACAGCGACAAATATTTTGACACTTTTCTGGTGTGAACTGCGGCGTCAAGTATTCACAAACGGAGGGAGTACATTATACTGTCCACTTATTATTATGGCCTAAGTATTGAACGAGAAAATTATTACTGCAATACAAAAGAGAGACGTACAGACACATGTCTCAACAGGCAACAGCTATAGATAACCATAGAGCTACAGATCGAGTAGGCACGACGACATAGCTAGCTTAGAATGGTTCATACGCGCATTGAGTAGCCTCACGATGGATAGAAGGCGCCCAAGTGTCAGCAGTGTGACACGTACTGTCAGACAAGATAAGTGGCCACGCGACACTTGCATATTCATTCACTTCAGCTCCCTTTTGTGAAAAAGCCGCCGATGATACTCCCCGAGAGCCCAAATTGGGAACAAGTTGCGGTAGTTGGGATAATTGAAATACATCGAGGAGTTGAAACTCCCAACATGCCCCTGTGTAGTCATGCAGTTACTGTCAGTGATAGGATTGACGCAAATTACCGACACAATTGTTCTTTTTTTGAAAAAGGAAATATTTCCGACCTCTGCTACCGCATATAGCTGGTTCTTTGTACAGGTTCTTGATTGTGTTTTATACAATTGTACATAGCATGCGAATGTTCAACCAACAAAACGATCACCACCACGGAAATGATACTTTCAACTTCAAACTGGAAACAGTATATATTTATTACTACACCTTGGAAACCATATCAATAAGGATCTTGACCAATTATAGATATAGCTAGAGGTTTAGCAACCGCCACTACTACAACACTAACTATTTTCACCACATAGACAAAGCGTCACACCGTACGGACGCGAGGCTGCGGGAGAGCATGGGATGGACACGGGAGGCACGAGACAATTTTTTTTCTTTGTTTCTTCCTATCTTTTGTTTATATTTTTTGTTTCTTTTTCCTATCTTTTTTATTCTGAATTCTTTCATTTTCATTTCATTTTATTTTTTTATTTTCTCTCTCTCTCTCTTTATTTTAGTATTTTCTCTATTTTGCTCCTTTATTTTTTTCAAATTTCTAATTTTTCATTCAATTTGTTATTTTATTTATTTTTCCATATCTTCTTTCTTCTATTGTTTTCTTTCGTGTTTTTCTCTTTTCCCTTCAATCCTTTACAAATTTTTTATCTTGTTGATCTTTTATATTATTTTGTTCTATACTCATGGTGTTTAGTTTTTTTCTTTCTTTATCCTTCTTTTGTTACTTTTTCTATGTTGCATCATTATACAACTTTTTTCATCTATTTATTTCACTTTTTTTCATTTTTTGTTCCATTGTTTTCTTCCACATTTTTCTTTTTACAAATTTTTTCGTCCTATGTGAATATTTATTCTTCTCAATGAATTTTTGTTCTCCTAGTGATATTTGTTCCAGCTTAGTGAATATTTGTTCCCTTTCAATGAATTTTTGTTCTCTCTCAGTGAATATTTGTTTCACCTCAGTGAATTTTTCCACTTCAGATTGTTCTATCTCAGTGAATATTTGTTCCACATCAATAAAAAATTATTCTCGCTCTGTGAATATTTGTTTCCCCTAAGTGAATATTTGTTCCCCTTCAGTGAATATATTTGTTCTACAACAGTGAATATTTGTTCCACCTCAGTGAATATTTGTTTCTCTTCAGTGAACATTTGTTTCCTCTTAGTGAATTTTTGTTTCACATGTTTATGTCACACTGAAAAATATACGCTTAATTGAAAAATGTGAATAGAAAAAGTTAAAAAAATATAGTCAAGTGGGATCTTGTTTTAAACTTTTATTGTTAGAAATTCAATGGTGCAATCGAGATTTATTTTTGATGCTTTTTTATGATTTATCTTTTTAAAACTTGATTTCATTTTGCATGTGAGCAATTTTGTTTTATTTGTATGCACTACATAAGGAAGCAATGAAAGGGTACAATTGTTTGTATGCATAATTTGTTTTGTTCTAATAGTTTGTAGAATTTGTTTTGGTAGTTTGTAGGATTTGTTCCACAGGTATACATATTTGTTCCGTCAGTTCAAATAATTTGTTCATATGTACAGTTTTTTGTTCTGGTAGTTTGTAGGATCTTTTATGATAATTTGTTGGATTTGTTCGATAGGTCTACATATTTATTTCATCAGTTTATATAATTTGTTCATATGTGCACATTTTTTGTTCCAGAGTTTCTAGAATTTGTTCCACGATTATATATTACACAGAATATACAACTTTAAGAAATAAATATGAATAAAAAAAGTTCGTCAGAACATAGTCAAGTGAGATCTTATTTTGAAGTTTTTATTGTTGGAAATCCAGTGGTGCAATCGAAATTTCATTTTTGATGCTCGATTCATGATTTATAGCTTTTTAAGTCTAAATTCGTATTGCACATGGAAGCAATAAAAGCCTATAAAGAAATACACAAATAGTCCAATGGTCCACACTACACCTCTGCCCCACATCTATATTTTCTCGAAGCGGAGCGGCATGACAGACTCCTATTTTTCACTATGGTGACGTATTGTCGCGCCCAATTATTTTCCCCATAGTTAATTTGTTTAAGGTGAACAACTACTAATATATGTTGTTGTGAAATTTTAGTGTGTTTCAAAAATAAGTGAGAGTTGCCAATCCGGTGAAATCGAATGGTGGAAATGAAGGAAGTACCACGAAGAACCAAAAGAGAAGTACCAGCAAGAAGTATTGTAATTTGGTGCGAAAATAGTGAGAAATTAATATGATACCTTTTTAGTTATGTGTAAATCTATTTAATTTCGCGGACAATGAGTTTATGGGAGATGTTGCATTTAAGCAATTTTCTAAAACTGTTAGGAATGCTATAGTATTCATATAGAAAAAATTATGGACCACTTCACTAAAAATACTAATGGTAGTAATATTTTAAGCCACTTGTAAATATCAAGTATTAGGAAAGATGGAAACTCTCATAGTGTGCTTTTTCTAAAGGCAAGGATCTCTGCTATTCAACACTTTGTTCATTTGTGATTTGTGAACTATTAGTTTATTTTCTTCAGCTTCATTGTAGCTTTTGCAATAAAGTGCAGCAAGGATCATGGAGATGTATTTATCCTTTCACATTTTAATGGAGATTTAGGTACGCATCTCATAATATGCAATTGTGTTTACCAATTTACATAAACACACTTACTTGTTGGGGAAACTCGCTTGTCTCCATCTGAATATTAATAAGTTCTTTTGCGGCACAATGCAATGGTTCAGGATCCCGATCAATCTGTTCATGGATTCCGATGTGCAGGAATAATAGAACATATAAATTAGCATTGCTTCATAAAAGGTATTATTTATAATTAATGAAATAATAGACAAAACAAGTTAAACCTGCCCAGCATAAAGTAAGGCTAACATTGCCCAAGCAGTGTTCACCGCATGCGCACAATCACCCTGTACATAAACCTGTTCATGTTGAAAATATAAAAATTATGGAAAAAGTCTCGCCACACAAAAGCTTAATCTTCTACTATCACAATTCCATTAGAGCATTGGCAATGCCGGAATACCTAGAAACTAGAAAAAATCAACATAATCATGAGATAAGGTTTCTATTTGTGTTAGTATTGACGGCATGAAGTTTTCTACTTCTCATGACCATCTCCTTTTTTTCTTGTCTTCACCATCATCATCATCATGTAAAACTCCTAGATGGGCCCTTACAATTTTATTTCTGTAGTACTGGATCACTAACATGTAAGAATATCTTTTAGCTTCCATAACTTGTTCATCTAATAAGAAGTTTTTTTAGCTTTCCCACTAGAAAGCATGCCCATGCGTTGCAGTGGAGAAGCAATTATGTTTCTGTCTATCATGGTTTGGCACATAACCAGATGAACAAATTATGCAATATGTAATAACATTGTGCTACGTAAATATTAAGCTTAGACCATTTATTTCTCCTATGGGTGCCTTACAAATTTAAACAAATCCAATCACAATAATCTTCACTTGCACATGGAATAAGCAAGAACACTACTTTAGGCAAGTATTACCACTGCAGAGTCTCTCATCCGTGCCGGTGCGGAAACTTCATTCATGTGCAGATAGTGCTCCTAGCTTATTTATTTTCGGGACGGATGAGCCGATACAAATGAGTGTTTCTATGATAGTGTTATTTATTCTCAGCAAGGAAGTGTAAGTGTTTCCTTTGGTTGGCCCATAACCGCTATTGGATGGTGGGCAGGCTCGCCCGGCGCGGCTTGCCTCACGCCCAAAACATTGCTCGTTGTGTGATCAAGAGGACGAAACCATCACCAATATCCTTTGGTCATGTGTCTTTGCACGACAGTTTTGGCACTGTCTTCTGAGCTATGTTGGGTTGGCAAGGGTCACACCGCAAGACCCCGATTTCTTTGGTTGGTGGCAGAATGCCAGCAATATGGTGGGATAGGATGCTAAAAAGGTTTTAATTCTTTGGTCATTTTGGGGGCCCTGACTGTTTGGAAGACTCAAAACAATGTCGTGTTCAGCAATATCCCCCCCCCCCCCCCCCACCCCCACCCATGGTCGAGTTAGCTGTCCTCCTATCTAAAGAGGAATTGAAATTTTGGATCATGGCAGGAGCTAAAGACCTAAGCGCCCTAGTTGATGCTTGTCCAATTAGACACTAGAGCCACTTAGGGCCAGGTCGCTTTGTTTTTCATATCCAGCCGGGAATGTAACTTATAAGTGTGCGCGTGTGTGTGTTTTATGGTTATTTTGGCCTTTCACCTATCTTAATGCAATGATATGCAGTTCTACTGCATATTCGAGAAAAAAAATGATAGTGTATATACTAACAACTAGACATTTCGGTGACACATGTTGTGTGCAAAAAATCAGTGTTTGCTGTAATGAACACACTACTAGAAAAATGACTTTCCATCCTCAAAAACACACGGACCAAATTTGGTGGCAAACGGATGCCATTTAGTACCGGACAGTAACACCCACACGTACTAAGATAGGTCTTAGTGTACCGGTTGGTGTTACCACCCGATACTAAATGGTGCTCCACGTATTATTTTTGAAGTAAAATATCTCTTAATCAACTGTGTTGTAGATTGTGTAAGTGAAATGGTAAGGATTGTACACGCGAGTTATGCATGATCTCGAGTTCAAATCCTGCACATTATGTCATATTTTACATGAAGAGAGCATGAAAGTGTGAACGGGTATTATGTGTATGTGGGTTCGTCTGTCGAATGGGATGGGTACGGGTTGTACTGCTTTGGCGGAAGGGGTGTTACAATTAACTCTAATTTGCAAATCTATAGAAATGTAAATTTGCATTTCCCTCTTTGATCAATATATTGCATATGCCCTTAAACTAACTAACATCATTAAGTTGAACATATAGGAATTAAAGTTCACTGGTAGGGAAGAGGTGTGGCTCACATGCATAAAAAATGACTATTGGTCATGTAATTATTACTAAGAGTTTACACCATTATCTGTTTGATTTTCGTTGAGATATATATACATCTAATTAGAAACCCGATTTTTCGTGCATAACTACCAACCTAAAATATAAATAAAGCTACATAAAAGATAGCTTGGCCTTACCTGTCTCACACATGAAAGATAGCTCTCTCCCCAGCCACCTGAATGGAGTTGTTGAAGCAAAAGAAAGTTGCATGCTTTTCTGATGGAATAGCTATTCTCATATGTCCTGCCAGCAGCAATTAATCCTTTTACCGCAAAAAAGGTTCCATATGTGAAACATATGCCCCACGTTCCATACCTAGTAAAAGTAACCAAACTATGTAGTTATTACCAAGTGTTGAGTGAACATATTTTCATAAAAGATTTGTATGGATTTTACGAACCATGGACCATCGATGTGTTGGCTGTTCTCAATAAATCTAGCAGCATTCTTGATGCATTCACATATATCATTGCTACGATAATTTGGATATGATTCTCTGAACAGTGCAAGAGCTTGAATCACTGAGGAAGTGCATTCAACTGACCTGCCATTTTGTTGCACACCATGACATGTAGTGAATTGAAAAAATAGATAATGGATTTCGAAACAAGGTGCCATATGTGCTTCTTACGGATAATCAGCAACTATATTCTGAAAACTCTCTGATGGATTGAAAATCTGAATTGCCAAAAAGACAATGTCAGTCCATTACGATGCTACTATATGCCATTTTAAATGTACTGTCCTATTTTTCCAACTTCCCAGACTTTTTAAAACAAATTTAGAACCTATAGGTAAGAAAGACTAACTTGAGATTTCTACAGAAATTTCCATGTGAGGTTACCCATCATATTGATGCTGAAGAGAATATATTACTCTGTTTCCTTTATCCAAAAATATTTGTTTTATATGGAAAAAAGCTAGCTCTGGAAAACATTATCTACCCATATGCTTGAACTGTAGGATGAAGATCTCACAAAAATATAATACTCACCTCAACCCAGGAACCAGTTCTCTTACATTCATATGTGGAAAAGGAACCATCATTATTCTTCAAGAAAACATGAATTAAGAGTCAATTAATTGAAGTTGTTCCGGCATACACAGTTGCATTGATAAAAAAAGATTGCATAGTGCATAAATTACTTGTCAGATCCATTGGTGAAAATGCTGAGCATCAATATGTCTAATATGAATTTTGTCGTGAATATGTTTTTGAAAAATTGTAAGCCCATATAGACACTATGCAGAAGTGTGATAATTGGACACAGTATGAAATTTGTTCTGTGCAAAATTGTTGGACATATGAGCTCAACAAATTTGTTTTGTGCATATGTCCATTCATCACACTTATGAAAAATCCAGTTTTGTTGAAGATTTTTACTTTACAGAATATTAGAGAAAATTATAGTTTTGAGTATGTGTGATAAGGCATATATGCCGCTGTTTTAAACAGGACCTAATAAATTTGATATTTTGGAAAATTGCTTTTACTAACAGAAAATTAAACATAGGTCTCTAATATAACTATAGGTCAGGGCATACGTCCATATATTTCAGATTAGAACATGAATTTATTATTACTTCACTAGATAGCCATAGTTTCTAGCTAAATTAGCCACAGTTCTCTATACAAAGCCACATTCTACAAGATTAAGTTGGTAGCTGTAAATCACTCCCATAGACTAATTTATTACTTCATCAGATAGCCATACCATAAAGGAAAGAAGGCAATCAGCAGCATCGAGCAACCTCTCTTCTCCAATTAGTTCCTCAACAAGATTGTGATGACTTTTTGGTAACAAGAGTAATGCCTGAAAAGTTCAAGTTCAAAAATTAGCAAAAACCTCATTATTATTCTGGAAACAAGAATAACACTTCATACAAATTTACATAAATATGTAGTGTTATATGGGAACCTTCAGTCTTTAACAGTCTACCAAGCCCATAGTCACTAACTAATACAAGTAGGGTAATGAAATATTAAATTAGTGTAATTTTTTTATATTCCCTCCTTGTGAACAAATAGTATTTACTAATAAATGGAAAATATATCTTTGTTGACATTCGCTGACATTATGTCAAGGTTAGCTAAAAGAACTACCAAATTGGGGTACTTATACTGCACTTTTAAAAGAAAGAAATAGTAGTTCATATGTGTCTCAATAGGATGTAACCTTAAGTTTCCTGACTGACAAATTAATAGTCAAATCATGGGGAAAAACTCCTTGGTCACATTTAATCAGTTAGCTATCTCTACATTGTCCAATGCCACTATTATTAGCGATTCATACTATTTTGTATTCTTTATGCTTTCCAGCTTCCTGAACTTATTAATATGCATAAATGGTCTCAAAGTTAGGATTCATGCTTATAGAATTAATGGTAGTGACCTTTATTTCCCTGTAACACTGCTACCCTCTCCATATCATGTGTTTATTTATGAATCCTCAATATATTAATATGCAAAAATGATCCCAAAAACGGGATCAAGCCCATGGCATGGCCAGGACCTTTCCTTGTAACTATTTTCCTATGCTTTATTTTTTATCACCATTTGCTTATAAGAGTACATGCCCAGCTTTAAAGTTCTATAAGAGAGAAACAGATATATTTATTACAAACAGAATCAAAATAATCATATGATGATAGCGTATGGCTGGTGCATGCCTTTGGGCAACGCACCACTACAAAAGCACTCATACTATATAATTCATCTTTATGGATTGTTAGAAACCATACGAGATAACTATATCTTTCTGTCAGTCAATACCTCAACCCCTACAAGATAAATTGCTTGCCATGGATCTTTTTAACAAGCCTTATCTTTCGAAGTTGTTGAAAATCACCATTGTAATAAAAATAAATTGTTCATAATGTTTTATTTGGACCATAGAAATATACCCAAATGACCAATGAGTGGCCTTTCAAATACAATATCCACAATGTTCTGTGCATCATCAAATATGTTCTAGCTCCACATATGAGCCATCATTGAGTAAATGCTTTGTCCTTGCTATACTTAAATCGATCTTTTAAAGTAAGTCAAAATTAAGTGCGACTACCACTTATAAATATCTATTGCTATAAACCACGTATATATAGTATAAAATAATCTAAAACATCATAAATCAGCCCTCAGTAGTATCGACTAACATGGATAGTGGCAGAAATTTGATATGTTTCTTTTTTTTTGCAAGGAAATTGCCTAGCAGGGCCAAGGCTGAGGGTGACCAGAAAAGGGAAATAATTCCCTCCAAAATATGTAAAAAAAGGTAGGGGGATAATGGAGGACCTAGAAGATTGTGATTTATAATTTCTGCTGCAAGTGTGTTCCCAATGTTGGCGAGATAAGAACTGTATTTTCTTGTATAATTAAGACAACATAACGGTATAAACATATATTGACCTTAAGTGCTTCTGCTGTACAATCAGATACAGACCAACCGGAATCTGTAGTAGAAAGAGTCCATGAACCTTTCGATATATGACGATGCCAATAATTTTGGTCACCGGGAGGATTCTCAGCAACCTTTTAAAAGGGAAACTGTGGTCAATAATTGTAATAATATTTAAACAATATAAATTGTAGGGTACTATATAGCGACTAACATCCGATGGTACAGTGGGGCTGTGGTATAGTGTATACCTATTACCTGTGAGTTTCGTATGAACAAATATGCCTTCTGCAGAGTTGAGGAAAACTCGTTGACAAGATTTGTTGAGCAAAAGGCTTGAACAATGAATGAAGTTTCCCAGCATTGGCAACCATCAACTACCTATAATAATGGTAGGTGAATAGTTAAAAGTATTCTCCAATATACTGAGTTACTATTAGAGAAAATAAATTGGAATCACGTTCTAACAAGGTAAAAAGTATGTTTTCCTTCCATCTACTACTAGTACATAACGAATAGAGATAATGCCCCTCCCCGCCCTAGTTTCGAGCTGTACTAAAATTTTTAGATAGCTTCCACTACAGTTCTATCAAATCCCCAACAGCATAATCCACAACAACCACATTACAACCTACAGTTTGGTGGTTAACCAAATATACTGAAACAGTTTGCCATATGTGAAAAGAAACTGTTGGGACTTGGGACAAACAATTAGTTTTGTAGTGACATATGTTGTTGGGCGACGTCCATGTTTGCTGAAACTCTAACCACATCAAAGAAAGATATGCTACATATATTGGCATCAACTAGACCTCTCAATCATTTCGATTTTGAAGAATGGACAAAATAGTTAGGTTAACAATGGTTTACAATTTATAGTTTTTTAAATGTCACTCCCCACAATGCGCTAAATAGTAGATAATGCCTTAGTGTATGGAAAAACGGTAATTATAATCCTAGCTACTGAATATGAAGCAAAAGAAAACTAGATTGTTGTCATCGTTGCCAGGGTGCTAGTGCCGTCCTTATCCTCATTAGTCTCATTGGCTCCTCCGCAGTCTCCTATCTCCTTGTCCTTATCATCATTGCCGTTGTTGTTGTCAAGTCCTTTCACATACATACTTTTCAATGACACTGCTCACTACTGGAAACCATTTTTATCCTGTGTGGCAACAACCGTCAGAAAAATAGGGTTAAACCATCAGGAAAAATAATCCTGACGTCCACCCAACAGGCAAATTTTTATAGGTTTATCTCGACAGGTCTTGCCCAGGTATGTATTTTTCATATTCATTGCCATTGTAAGTCGAGTCCTTAGTCCACCTTATTTATGGTAACACTTTGTGTGGATTCCATGTGGTATTCAATATGTTAAGACTACTCGATGAAATACCTGACATCAAGAAGGCTGTTGTAAGTAGATAATAATGCTCAGCCTTGTCTCTGCTCATATTCTCCATTTGATTTTAGAAACTGATTTCTACTTGTACTCTCACAATGATTGTATTTTGCAGGATTTCAAAGCTGCCGTAAATGTTTCTACAGAAGATCTAAAGCCGGTCTGGGAGATGTTGTGCGAGTACATTCTTAAGGAGACCCTTGACCGAAAGGGCAACTTCTATAATGGTGCACCGTGAGTTCATTGTAGCCAGAAACGTAAAACTTGCTGCATTCAGACTTGTTTAGTCAGGTGTTGTTGCCTGAGAAACCTGCTTGGCTTGCTCGGTTGGGGTCAGATGTTGTTGCCTGGTTCAGGCAGTTTTCTCATGACTCCATCCAAACAAGCCCTGATGAGTAACTTGAAACTTGATGTGATCTTGCTTGTCTATAAATGTGATCTTGCTTGTCTACATCTGTGATGAGAATGTGTTTGTGATGTCTCCTTGCATGGTGGTCGCCAAATTGCAGGTGGTTCGAGGATGCACCGATATGGTGGCTACCAAATCCTGGCTGGTTCCAGGATGTAGCTAGCAAATAGGCAGGTTACTGTAGGGGTGGCTTACGTATCGGTAACGCATTAATTAAAGGATGTTACAAAAACTATCATTGAGTAACGGGCTTCACATGGAACGCCCGTTACAAGTATGCCAACAATGTAATGGGCAGCATAAAAGGCCATCACCAATACTGACCGGTGGGCCCCAGAAGTTTACCCTTTCGTTGAGATAGAGAAGACGCGGGTTCACAGCACGCCTCCTTTAGTCGAGACAGAGGAGACGCACGTACACAGCATGCGTCTCCTTTCGGCGAGACACAGGAGACGCGCGTACACAACAAGCGTCTCCTTTCGTCGAGACAGAGAGGAGACGCACGTTGACAGCAAGCGTCTCCTTGCGTCGAGATAGAGGAGACACGTGTACACAAGACGCGTCTCCTTTCATCGAGACAGAGGAGACGCGCATGCAAAAGACGCGTCTCCTTTCCTCGAGACAGATGAGACGCAGGTTCACAACACGTGTCTCCGATGTTGAGTTCATGTAACGGGCTCGGTGTTGGCGCCTGTTACCAAAGTCCCCTGTGGGCCCAGAGAAACAGTCATTTCACGTGACCGGTAACTAGTTGTGGTAACGGTCTTTGTTAGATGCCCGTTACCAATGCATTTTATCAGTAACGGGCATCTGCCCATTACCTTTGTTCGCTTATTTGTAACGCTTGATCGGTAACGGGCGCTTTGCCCATTACTCAAGGTCATCTAAGCCCGTTACCAAAGTGAGTTTTTAACGTAGCATAGCTTAATAATTTTTTTACTAGTTGAACAGTTGCAATAAGTATGAGACTAGTGTGGAGTGAATAGCTGGTCTCTCTCACGTTTCGATGCAACTCTCTCAGAACATGATCTTTGAAGTTGCCTTGTACATAGGACTGCATCAACTATAAGCTATCAACTAATTTGAACCATTCAAGATTATCTAATGAATGAACTCTAGTAGTTACGTGCCAAACCTTGTGCTTAATTTTTATCATGGTTTAGCTTCGATTTCATATCTGACATTTTGGATTTTTTTACTTATTTGGTGTGTCTTCCTATTTTCTTTTAGGAATTGCCAAACCTAGTATGCATCACCACTAGAACACTAGCCCCAAAACCATGTTATGCTATTAATTAAATTCAAAAGCATATATAAATATAGCTAAACAATAGATAAGCTAGACCGGTATATCATCACTAAGTAGAAAGCTATGTTGCCATGATATAAATGTGCAAGTATTCGAAACAACTATGATGGTGGAAATAAATACCTTTGACTTCATACCATCTTCTGAAATCCATAAATAATCAAATATCCTTGGGAGATGTTTCTTAAATGCATCAGAATCTGCATTTTCTATCCAACAGCAAATCATGTTAAGGGCCTGGCCACAAAACAATCAGTAAGAAATATGTTCAAACTAGTAATTGCATGAAAAGCCACCAAAATAGCGAGTGAGTAACAAACAATATTTCGACCATACTCTCTTGTCCTTAGATTCCTGTTATTAAGCACTACATACTATAGCAGTCTACTCACTATTTGCACTCCTTGCATTCCATGAGCTTTTTCTTTCAATAGTAAGCAGCAAATGCGAATAAGATCAGAGAAGGGTAGAAGAAGCGACTCCTACCAGTACTAACGATTCAAACCTAGCCCCTTAGACTGTTCCTACCACCTCCCCTCTTTTCAGTTGGAGTACCACGACCAAGTGACTGGGCTTTCCCCCACGACCGACACCTATTGTGCACCTTATTCCATGTCCAAACAAAAGAGTTGATACTTTTTGTGCACCTTATTCCATGAATATCGGGAACAATCGTATAATAATAGTTTACAGTTACTTTTTTATCCACAAGGTTATCATTAATAAAGAATGAAGTTCAATGTTTTCGGACGACTATCCTGTTTGGAACAGCTTTAAATGCAGCTTATGGTCAAAATAAGCTGAAACTAGAAGCCAAACAACCTGTTTTTTTTACAGCTTTTTAATTTTGGCTGCACTTCTCCCCACCACCTCCATTTGTACTAAAATGTAGAAGCTGGTTCAAACCCGCTTCTCAAATAAATGCTATTTTCATATCCATACGGTTTATCTGAGAAGTGCTTTTTCTGACAGCAGTCGTTCCAAACAGGGCCATATCAGGTCAAATGAAGCCAGAAACAATAATGTAACTAACACAACATAATTCATCAACTAAGACAATTATTGTTATTGTTCTAAATTATATGCATTGACTTCAACAAATAAACTTATCATAAATATCCCAATAACTACTTAGTTTGCTCTTCATATGCGATGTTACACACACATATATAATATAAGGCATCCTAATTATGTGTCATCATCATCAACAGGTTAATCATGCATGACAAATATATTTAATAACTTCTATTTTTCTGAAAGTTCAATAACAAACAAAGAAGAAATATTAAAACACATCGGTAATTAAATAAATTACATCATGTCTTCTTAAAATTGTCCTGGATATGAACACCTGTTAAAATGAATGCATGGGTGCTTAAATGGTTTAGCATGCTTCTTGTGGTTAGATCACACATCGATACATGTATATATGGAAGTATCACTTGAATTTCACACATTCATCAGAAAGCAATAGATTAGATGTATAGTTGAAGTAATATGAAAGATAGGGCAACTTAGGTTTCTATATTTTTCTGTAATAATGATGTTTTAATTTTGCCAAACTTCAAATAGTAGCTAAATATCATGGTTCCGATCCCTAAGTCAAAAGATGAACAAAATAAAAACTCAATAGATTTGTAAAAATAAAATTGTTGAATAGGAAAATATTTGCTTACATCCAAAGAAGTAAATAAGAAAAAATCAGTTACAAGAAATATATGGAGAAACTAGTGTTAAACCACAAATTACAAGTACATTACCTTGGTAACAGAGCCTAAGCCTACATATTGAGTAGTCTCATCTTCATAATGAATACGTTCCATGAGATGGTTCAGAGCTCTGTCTCTTAGCTTGCTAAATGGCCAACACATAAATAGTGGTTCAATAAACTTGTTAAGACAAGTGCGGACAACATTTTGCATCAGTGAACGTGGATAGATGATGTCTTCCTGAAATTTAAGAGGTTAAGTTTTTATTAAAGATTTGTCAAGCTCCCGGTAACTAACTACAAACTAGTTAAGATACAACTAATGTATAATAGGTGAATCATAGCCTACACTATTCACAAGGAAATATTATTAGTCATATTTCTTCATGATCAAAATTCTTTGAGGGCACAAGAAAGCTCTTTTTTTTCTTTCTCCCTGAAATCTCCCTTACTATATTTTAATTATTTTTTCTCATAAGTAGGTATATACCTCCTTTCTTTTCTAAAAAAGTAATGTCAGGCATATATAGTGAAAGAGGATTCTTGCTATATGTAAACAAGCTAGAAAGATTAAGTTTGCCAACTGGAAAGTAACATTATACCTTTGCACATGTATCACAAGCCTGGTTCCAATCAATCTCGTTGTATGGTGTATCATAAAGCTCCTCTCTTAGCGCCAAAATAGTTGGTGTGAAAGGCCCAAGAAATTTTTTTCCATAAATATAAGCCATTGCCATATACACTATCCGGGTATAGCACCAAAACCGTCCTAAAAATCAAGTGCTTGTAAAAATCAAGAATATGGTAAAATATCCAGATACGGACATGTACAATTGATTATGTATCCTTAAAAAATTTTGGCCAAGCACTAGAAGATATATGATCGAAACATACTTATTCACATTTTCTGCTAAGGAATAAGTCCAAATTACTCCCTACAAGTATGATGAAAGTTGGTTCTCAAAAAAAAAGTAGGAATAATTGGATCCATACCATTGAAAGATCTTAAAGTTAGATATATACCGTTGACCCCACATGTCATTGACTTAGCAATGGTATATATCTAATTTTGGGATCTTTTAATGGTATGGATCTTCCCAAAAAAGTATGATGAAAGTTGGGGGCAAGCCATAAATTGCTTTTTAGTTCAATTTACTCCCAGAATTATGTCAATTAGTCAATCTTACCCCTTAATAAGAACATATTATTTGTCTTTCTATTGATCTGCAGTACTGTGCAATGTAGATGTGTTGTGTTGGACACCTAGATTTGAGAGAGTGAAGCGCAAATCTGTTGACATTGTGAATGAGTATGTGTATATGTGGACATGTGGTTATTTGTTGACTTGCTTTGTGTTGGTTTTGAAACTCAGAAATTCAGAAGAGTACAGGTTTGACCATAAATAGTACACTCCTGCCAACCGCTGTGTGTTTTATATGTCTCCTGGGTTTTTAATCCTTGGTTATGCCTAAAATGTTTTCTGCAGAATAATACCTGGATAAATGGGAAGAAAAGTTGGAACCATCCAAAGTTCTGGGATTATTGGGGTGTTTCCTGACCAATCATATGCACCAATGATCTTCAATAAATCAAAGGTAGATTTGCATCAACAAGAATATCACTATAGGTTGTACAAGACATTAATCAACAATGCGCAACAATATTTTAAAATGTTATCAACAAGCAAAAAACACAGTGAAAGTAACAAAATAAGGCCATGATATCACGCTTTTACTAGATATAGAAATACCAACAAGAACAAAATATACAAATACCAACAAGCACATGCATAACATGTGCCCTCAAATAGTCAGAAAAAGATATAAAATCCGCAATATATAAAGGCAGTACTCATCTTTAAAGGCATACCGAGAGAAATATCTTTGCCCATTGTGGCGCAGCAGTTGCAGTACCATGTGATAAAATCCATGCACGACCTTTCGCTAGTGCGTTGTTCTCACCATGAAGCTCTTGCCCCAGAAGCCTCAAGGTGGTATAGTTCATGCAGGAACCAAACATAGTGCTTGGGCTCAAAACTTGATTGCCCCATCCACCATCTTGGTTCTATAATGTATACAAAATATTTTATATATCGATCACAGTGCATAAATAATTACTTAGAGCATCTCCAAGAGACTAGCAAAAATCTCAGCTAAACTTCGAGATAAAGAGACTAGCTAAAAATAAAAAAATTCATAAGCTAAGAGGTAAACCAATAGACGCTTTAAAACAGAACTCTTCATATATTATAAAACAGTGGGGTCCATGTGTCAGCCTCCCATCTCAATATCTTCTTCAAAGCTTATCCTCTCCGAGTCTCTGATAGGAGACGCCCAACAAGCAGCGGCAGGACGCTCTGCCGTCCGGCGAGCGGCGTAGCTCCCGACCTCCCTGGCGACGTGAAGGCTTGAACTTCCCAGCGGAGCACCCCCGGTCGGCGGTGTGGGAGTCCGGTCTCCCTAGCGGGCGGAGCGGCAAGTGCCATCCCTAGTGGCACAACCCCCAGCCTGGGGCACGGAGGCTCCACCTCCTTGCTCTCAGTGGGCCATGACGGCAGCAGCACCAGTGCCTCCACCTCCCGCCGTAGCTACTGTCGATTCGCTGCTGCCACCGCCGCCGATTCCGCCTAGCTCTGCCGGCGCTGCCGATTCCGCCCCGTTGGATGCTACGGGCAGGCAAGGGCGCGCAGATGAGGCCTTGCTCCTGCTCATGGCGACGACACTTGCTTCCTGCCCGTGTGAGAAGAGGACAGGGATGGCACGGGAGGCCTTCCTGGCTCCCCCTCTGCTCCGCTGCGAGAAGGGACAGGCCTGGCGGCGCTCAACGCGGGGATGGCCACCGCGAGCAAAGCCCGGCCCAACGGCGCTCAGCGTAGGTGCGGCCTCGCGAGCAATGGTTGCAGGGCAGGCTGCAACTGAGCTTCCACGCGCTCAACGGCGGGGATCCCCTGTCCCTCCCCGTCTCTACCGCCCTCTCCAGCCTCCCTCTCTGGCGGTGGATTAGGCCCTCCCGGCTGTGGACTCGGTCCTCCCCGAGGCGCCCTCCAGCATGGTCAACGGGGGACGGCGATGACGCCTTTTCCCACTGCTTCTCGTCACGCGGAGCGAGTTTGGCGAGTGGCCTCTGCTCGGCACCTTTGACGAGCGAGGAGCGGAATATTGCAAGCCCGGATAGCGAGCAGCCAATGTACCGGGTCTGTTGGAAGACAATCTTCAGGATTTTTTCAAAATTTTAGCTAGTCAGATGGTTTTAGAGATGTTATTGTAGTTGCTCTTAAAAGAAATATCATAAGTCTCATATCAAGTTGGAAAAACAAAAGATCCTTGTATTGATTTGTTATATGGTACTTATCAACATCATCATACCTGATGGTTGTAAATGTAACGGCATATCTCATATATATGCTCTTTTGATAAGATGTCATTGAGGGTTCCCGTGACATATAATGCAAAAACCTGAAAGTAAATATATAGCCAATCGATACTGTAAGAGCAATGTGTTGCCTCAAACCATCATATCTATTATAATAGGTAAACAAGTTAGTTCCCAAGTTACCAATGTATAATTACTATGCAGTTCCTCTACTAACACCAAATACAAGTCCACTAGAACTTGAATATGTGTTCTTGTGACATGTTACTATTTATGAAAACATAATGAATTGCTTCAAAAAGTAAGAGTTATATATTATAAGAACAAATTTTTTATTATGAATCTAATTAATCCTTATATTATCAGCCTATGTGTTTTTTTGGCAAATAATGATCAAAGCAAACAAAAATTGGGAAATTTTAGGTTGCTTGTAATTAATGTGTGAGCCATCTATCCGGTGAAATCTAATGATGATAGTACTAGTTTGGTGGACTCGGCATTAGGTACTACTTGGTCCCACCCAATTAAATTAGTTGTTGGAAAATATCAGTACAATGTACTACCTAGTACTATCCAAGCACCGATACAAAGCTCAAATTGGATATTCACGTGTTTACCATATTATATGGTTTTTATACTTGTTAGGACCATTAAAACGATGGTAGGGAGGATTGGAAAGTGAAGCCATACTCCACCTATTAAATTTGTCATCTCAACCATTCTTGTATGAAACATTATATATATACTTATGCTTATTCAGTATCACAGTGTTTTGGCAAATAAGCACACATGCTTAATTGAGTTTTATGATAAAATTGGACCATGGTTAGATTTATAATAATATATGAAGCACATAAACACAAGTTAGCAAGCTAGGTAGTCCAAGATTTCAAGTGTTGATGACTCTGAAATTGTAAATTATATTAAGTGCCTTAGTAACTTGGTGATTAAAACTGTGTTCAAAAGCAAAAAGATTCTTATTTGTAGGACACCTTCCAGCAGTGTCCGACAGATTAAAAATAAATAAACTCACAGAAATGTAGTGTGCCCTAGACAAAATTTTCTATTATTATTTTCTTGCCAGAGATTTGCTATAATCTTCCCTTTGGTGGTTCATATGAGATAATAACGCACTATGAATGCATCTCTGTATAGTCTGTATAAAGAAAGGAAAAAACGTATTGTATGGAATAAACTAAAATACTTACCCACAAAGGCGTAATGTACATGAGTCCAGAGTAATCACCAGGCCAGTGCCCATCTTCTGCTTGTAGTAACGAAAAGCAAGTCAGAGCTCGTCTCAGTGAACCTAACACGATTTCTTCCGTTACTTCATCATTCTCTTCAAGCCTGCTAACTGGAACATCTGCCTCAAGCTTGTTTAGTTTGGCATACTGCATGCATTAGATGAAAAAGAGTGGGAAAGTTTCAGGATTTGGAAGACTCAATAAGAAGCTCTTGGTCACATCACTCAACATATCTGCAGACTCAACGCGAGACTTTGAAACCTAGCTCACAAAACTTTCTGAAACTCAGCAATAACAAGAGTATTTTACTTTTTAAAAATTCAATAATTTTGCATATAGGTGACCCTTGTTCTATAATTATAAACACAAGGAAACACTTTCTGACTCTTGCTTAACCCTTTATGAAACATTCCATTGAAACCTCTAGTAAAAATATATATAAAGGCAAACATGACAGCGGAAATATGAATGTCGACATTCCTGAAACACACCTAGATCAACTAAATCTAATTTAACAACAGCTGAAACATGCATAACAACATTCCTCAAATACGATTTAGGCACTCGGCAAAGCTACAGTTTCCGTAGTGAACCCCACCTAAATCAACAATTTTTTAGATGCTGTGGCTATGAAAAAATAATTGTTAATGCATGCATATGTTATCTCCTGGCGACTCCAAAAGGCTCGAGTTTTATCCAAAAGCAGAATACTGGCATTTTGGGTAATAGGTATTACATTCCTATGGCTAGCAGCAGACGAGAGACAACAAGCAGTGAGACTGTGAGAGGAGGTGAACGATTTAGAGGGTGTTTGGATACCCATTAGTCGTATGACTGGAAGTAGTCAGACACTCAGACTAAAAGCTTCTAGTCAGCCCCCTGTTTGGAGGGTGACTAAAAGTAGTCAGCATTAAATTGTTCTCGCTCCCTCCCTCCTCTTTCTCTCTCCTCTCCTCTCCCTCCCTCCCCCCTCTCTCTCTCTCCTCTCCTGCGCCTCTGAACGCACGCCCGCCTGTCGCACCCGACGAAGGGCGGCGGCGCCCCGTCCGCCGCTCCTCCCCAGCGCGCGCGAGGCGTGCTCCCTCATGCGCGTGCTCCCCCACAACCCACCCAGGCTCCTTTCGCTGCACCACTGCCAGCAGCGACTTCAACGGTCGTGTCGCCGTAGCAGCAACTGGTGCCGGTGCCGAGCAGCTGGCTGAGCGCCCCGCGGCGCGTGTTGATGGCGAACCCGCTGGTGCACATCGCGGCGGTGGAGGGCAGCGACCAGATCAGGCGCGCGCTGGTGTCGCTCGCCGCCTTCTGCCGCCGTCATCCTCGCATTCGCAGCACCAGCACCACCGCTGCGGCAAGGCGTTCCGCCGGCGGCCCATCCGCCTCTCGTCATCGTCTTCGGCCGTCGAGGACGAGCCGTCGTCGCCTCGCCCTGCCTGAAGAGTGACGCGTTCCCAATCTCCTCGCTCCATCATCGTCGATTTGTTGCGCGCGCGGCTTTGGTGTCTGGCGGCTCGGCGGCGGCCGCGGTTCAGGGAGTTCGGCGGCCGCTTGATGGGAAGGGAAGAGACAAGTGGCGGTCGGAAGAGAGGGGGCAGCCTGCCGGCGGCGGAGGGCAGCGCGGCGGGTGTGTAGCGCGACGGTGGATCTGTGGCAGGCAAAGGAGCGGCAGTGCCTCACCCGTCGCGCGACGAGGAGGGGTGAGGGGATAATGTCACGCGGCAATTAATGAGGAGAGAGAGGCATTTTATTCACATTTAGTTGGGTCACCCCTAACTAGAGACTAAACTAGTTTTAGTGACCTTTTAGTCCCTGGTGTCTGGAAGTTTAGTCCCTAAAGTGACTAAAATTAGTCTGACTTCTTCTAGTCAGGTGGATCCAAACACACCCTTATTATGGAGAAAATTAATAAAGCACGCCTCTTAGGCCAATCTCAACGGGGAGAGTCATCGCATGGTTACCAAGACTACAAACTAGAGAACTGTGCCAATGGAGGGTCATGTTGATGACCCTCGTCTCTCATCTCATGACACTCTCCCTTATCTCTCCTCATAATTTTACTGGCATGATATTTAATGCCTATGACTCTCTCCATTGAGATTAGCCTTATGCAAATTAAACAAAACAGTGATGATTGACGTCTCGGCCTGTCAGTATTGACCAAGCTGGGAAGACATCATTATTAATATAATTTTGACTTAACATATGTTCTTTGTACTTAAATACTCATTACACACTTTTTTATTCAAGCAGCAGTTGATTGTTAAGAAGAAATAAGGTAGAGACACATTTCATTTAAGCAAAGCAAGCAATGCGTGGCCAGCCCGCACCGACAATGTTCCTCAGCGTGGAACATTCCAAGCTTGCATGGCTTTTCTACTCTAGATATATAGTAAGATTGTGCGAGATATATAGTGAAAGTTGCAGACCTGCATTCGTAGGAGGAGGTCCTGTGACTCCTTCTTGTGGAACCGATTCTTGGTGAACTCTTGCCGGAACCTCTCAACTTCGGCGTGCTCGTTGGGTGTGCCAAGGTTGGGGTCGAACACCCACTCCTCCCGGCCAAGGAAGCCGTTCTTTGACTGCATCCATGGCCCTCCGCCCTCGGCAACCTTCAACCTCCACATATGGCTGTGGCAGACTAATTTCTTCTAGCTTCTAGTCAATGGCCTGTGGGGCCGCAGGGACCTCGTTTAGTTTCCAAAATTCCAATAGTGCACCTGTCACTTCAAATGTTTGGACACTAATTAAGAGTATTAAATGTATATTAATGACAAAATTCATTCAATAACTCTGGGTTAATTCACGAGACGAATCTATTAACACTAATTAGGTCATGATTGCACGATATTGTGCCACAGTAAACATGTGCTAGGTCTCTAATTTGGATCATGACTATAGCACGATCTGATTTCTTTCACAAAAGCTCTCACAGTTTTCATATAGATAGTTGGTCCGGTCGACCGGTGGTCTCCTCCACACATGCCCCCAGCGCCGTTGGTCATGATTGGCCGTCAAGGATGGCGTTGGTATTTCAGAGGTCGAGTTGCCCGCCTGCGCGTGGAGTCACAAACAGAACAGAACAGAACAGGCCCCTAGAGAATGACGATGTGAGTACGTGACACCATCGGCATTGGGCGCGCGTCGTGGAGAACGACGTGCCCGGCTGCACGCCTTCTCGGAATTTTTTTTTTTACATTTTTTCTGCTCTGATTTTCGAAAAATAAATGGACGAACCAAAAATTTCGACAAATATACATCTGCCGCCAAACCTCACGGCGGGAGTTCCCACGTCATGGCAGCGTTAGGAGTGGCCCCAGCGGTCGGCTCTCTTGCCGGTGGGGCGATTCCTGCCGCCCGTGGGGCCGCGGCAGGAATCTAACCCGTGTTACAGCGTCGAGCCCTAGCGCCGTGCCCCACGGCGGCAGGGTCTGGCGTCGTGGGGTTTGGCGGCAGCGTCACCCCTATATAAGGGGGCGACCGCTGCCGCCGCCGGCCCCCTCCCTCCCTCCCTCCTCTAAACCTTCGGCTTTCAACCCTTGCACTTACGGTGAGGTATGTTTCTAAATTTAGTCTAGTGTAGTTAGTATAGTTAGTTAGTTTAGTTAACTTAGTTTAGTTTAGAAATTTAGTTTAGTTAACTTAGTTTAGTTTAGTTTAGAAATTTAGTTTAGTTAACTTAGGTTAGTTAAATTTAGTTTAGTTTAGTTTTGAAATTTAGTTTAGTTAACTTAGGTTAGTTAAATTGATATAAAATTCGTAGAAAATTATTTAAATTCGCACAATTCGTTTAAATTGATATAAAATTCGTAGCAAATTATTTAAATTGATTAAATTGATATAAAATTTGTAGAAAATTATTTAAATTCACATAATTCATTTAAATTGGTTTAAAACTTCTAGGAAATGGTTATAATTCACATAATTAGATTAAATTGATAAAAAATTCGTAGAAAATAGTTTAAATTCACATAATTTGTTTAAATTGGTTTTAAACTTGTAGGAAATGGTTATAATTCACATAATTAGATTAAATTGATGTAAAATTCGTAGAAAATAGTTTAAATTCACATAATTCGTTTCAATTCATTTAAATTTCCTAGAAGATAATAATTCACGTAATTAGATTAAATTGATATAAAATTCATAGAAAATGGGGAAAATTCACATAATTCGTTTCAATTCATTTAAAATTTCTAGAAAATGGTTATAATTCACATAATTAGATTAAATTGAAATAAAAATCGTAGAAAATGGTTTATATTCACAAAATTTGTTTTAATTAGTATAATTCAAATAACTCGATTCAATTATGTTATTTTTGCGCTTATGGCTACATCACCGAGTACGCACGGTAGGAGTTGTTCGGACGAGGCGGTGGACCAGCACCACCGCCGCATGCGTGTTGGTCGTTCTCGGACGTTCGCGGCAACATACGTTCCGGACGACCCTGCGTTGATGCCGATACACCGGTGGATTCAACGTAATTCATATTTATTATTTATTTCTTTCTTTACAATAGTAATTGCGTTAACTAAATTAATATTTTTCAGTTTGTGCAGACTTCTCCCCTGCGCGGTTGGTCGAGGGGACAGAGCTCTGAGCCGAGGTTCCCGGGCGGAGCAGTTCAACTCTGACGCCCGTGATCGCGCGTTCATGGGCCGGTGGCGACGAGATACACACCGTTCCACTTCCCGTCGGCGAGATGGCGCTTTCGATGCGAGGACGCCGCAATGTTGGGAGGACTACCGTGTCTTTGGCGGCGATGGGGCCGATCGACATCCCCGCGGCGTGCACGCGACTTCCTTGCTCGGTTCGCGAGCGTTCCTCGACGATCGCGCGCGCCGCCGTCGGCCCTTCGCCGACACCCACGCCTACGGACTTGGATCCAAAGCGATTCGGCGTCGTGATTCTAACTCTTATTTTCAACGTTTGTATGCATTTTAAATGAATGTGACGATGGACCTTTGTGTGTGTGCGGTGACTACATGGCGGACGATGCGGCGACCGACGTCGAGCGGGTTTTGGAGGTCTACACCGCTGGCTGTTCGGGTGGGTGCATTTGCGGTCGGCGGAGACTGATGTCACGGTACACTGCTCCCACAGGCTCGAGGATCGCAGCGCACCTCGGCGGATGCCCCGGATCGGTGGGCGGCCTTCTATTCGACTACCTCTGTGTGTTGGCGATGTCGGTAGGTGAGTAGGGAGGATCCTCCTCGGGTGCCCTCTGCTGCAGATGTGGATCCACGAGCGGTTCGACATCGTCGGCCCAAGGCCGACCTCTCGAGTACCGGCCATTGCCGAGACACCGACCAGCGGACCTCCCACCATGGGTTCCACTGTGGTGCCTCAGGAAGGTAATGGCCTCCCTTATCATTTTCTTGGCGTTATCGGTTCTTTAGTTCGATTCATAACTTTTCATGTTCTTTGCAGCACATTTGGGCTGGTGAGCAGCCGAAGAAGGCGTACAAGGACTTCGTTGGTCAGATCGACCGGATGGTCGATGCCCAGGTCCGGTGGACGCCGTACGCTCCTGCCATGGTCGCTGCCCGTGCACCACAGGCTCTCGTCCTGTGCTCCCAGACCAGGCGTCTTGGATGGCCGACGGCGGTCTTGACGTCTCGTCGAGACGCCGTCCGGGTGATGAGGCGATTCGGCCTCTTCCGAGGCGCCGATGCCATTGCGCCACGTCTGCCGCCGGCCGCAGGTGAGCTACCATTTGCCAGTTATAATTATTTTCCGTTACAAATATTCAGTTGCCAATAATTTTATGTTTCATCTATGCTAGGTGGACGCGTAAGGGTGTGGCTGCGGCGACGTCGTTCGTCGATAAGCTGCGGCCGTCGTGGCGGCCCAGGCGTCCATGACGCCGCGCGGCGACGTCGTCACCGAGCACCGCCTTCCACGGCGCGCGACACGGGTAGCGTACCTTGATGGTACCTCCCAAGGGCGCGGGCGTGGGTGACGTCGTGCCTGCTACCCGCCACCGCCACATCCGGACCACGCAGCGGGATCTGCCGGGCGTGGCGTGCACAGTGCGCCGAGACCAGACCGCCGACACAGCGGTAAGCTACGATACTGCAAACATATTACATTCATATGACTTTTCATTATAACATGTGTTTCTAATTTTACGGCGCACGGCGTGCTTGCGAGATCGTCTTGACTCGCATCGGCGCGAGCGATGCTTTACGGGGCCTCGGCGGCACGCGAGCACGTCTGACGGGATCGTCGCTCTTACGCCATGAGGTACTCCGCCGTCGTGAACTACGCCGGGGCCGTAGAGATTCCTCTCCTTCCGCGCCACCCAGCGTCGTCCTCGAGCTCCGCCTCGGCGGAACGCAGCGAGCGCCTTCCACCTTTGCGGCGGCTTCTCGGCTCGACATCCACGGCGGAACAGCGCGAGGCCCGCACACCTCGTCGTGCGGTCGTTTGTTCCCCCAGCGCAGGTACTTTCAGTGGACCTTATTTTCAAGTAATACACGCAATTATTGTGTGTTTGTGGTTATACTATATTCTAATAAATGCAGGCGACCGCTCTTTCCAAAGGGGCCTCGGCGCACCTAGCGCCGATCTTTCCGCCGGAGGTTTCGAGACCGCCGGCCTTTCGATTCTTGGGCGAGATATTCCTTCCTCGTCCACGTCCACTCCGCCTATGTTCCAGCCTGCTTTCGACGCGACCACCGAGGACCAGCTGGGCTGGGATCAAATGGAGTTCGGTGACGTTCTCGCGACCCTGGATGCCCCGCAGCAGGTCGAGGAGTTTGGCCCGTCCAGTTGACACGAGCACGGTTGGGACTCGGTAAACCACGAGCAGGGGGCGACCTCGGCGGCGGCGGAGCGACCGGCGGCGGTGGGCGACACCGGCCGTGAGGAGGGACACCGCGTGAGCGGAGGGACACCGGATGCTGCAAGCTCGTCGTAGGCGGCCATGGCGACACCGTTTCCCGACCAGCTACGACCGCGGGTGGTCGGGGCACGACCCTGACGTCTGACGGGACCACACAGTGGCGCTAGAGCTGTTAGGCGGAAGAGGCACCGACGCATTTAGATGTAGAGTTGTTTTGTCATGATTTTGTATAAACTATTTGCATCTACTGTTGATTATGATATTCCTTGTGATTATGCTTACACTTATCAGTTTGTTGTTTTTAAGAAGGTTAAAAGTGTTTTAAAAAAATATTAAAAAATAAAAGTCATAATGCGTGGCACTGGGGCCTGCCGGGCGCTGGGCGTGGTGGTCCCGGCGCCAGGTGTGCTCGCCGCTAGAGGTGCTCCGCTGCACTTAGGCGGGCAGGACTTAACGTGAGCACGGCGGCATGCTCCACACGGCGGGGTGGCGGCAGATGTATATTTCTCAAAATTTTTGATTCGTCTATTTATTTTTCGAAAATCAAAAACAAAAAAATATTAAAAAAAATTCCGCCTTCTCGTCCATGTCAGGGAGATAGCGGCCCACCCCGCGGCTTGACGGTTGAGGCATATAGGCCCTACTACCCACACTGCACCGGAATGGGTGCGGGACCCACCACATGAGTAAGTTCCAATTTTTGTGTGACGCGTGCGGGCTCCGTTCTTTTGTTTTTCAGTGGCCATTCCTTCCACTCCTAGAAATTGAAGTTCGTTTGGGGCATGAGTATAGAATTCCAAACAGGCCGTCCGGCCCTAGCTCGACCCTAGTCCTAAATGGGCCGGCACTAAGGGCCCGACCCTATCGGGCACGATGGATTCTTCGTGAGCCGTGGTTGGCGGCCAACGGCGCCACGGCCCTATGGAGCCGGGCTGGGTCGATGACGCCACGGCCCGGCGGGCCGCACCCTGGCCCGACACTATGGCGCAGCAGAGCTGCAGAGGAAGGGGGCAAGGCGCCGGCCGTCGGGGCCCCGGGAGGGGATGGAGCGGCGACGCAGGCAGTCCGCCCTTAAAAATAGAGGCATGGGATCATTCGCTCTGGAAATCTCATTTTCAAGGACAGGTCGTCCCGCCATTTCAAAATAATCTCACGTTTATTAGAAAACTGAAAAGAATATTGACCATCAAATTTTATGATGAGAGTAATCCAAACTATTCATATAGAATACAACTAATCAATATATCAACAAATTTGGAATATTTAAAGATTTTTATATGATTTGGGGATGTACTAAAGATAAATATAAAAAATAATAAGAAAAGGCTTTTAAAAAAAACCTTGATATTGGCAATAAAAAAATCCTTAAAAAACCATTTAGAATATAATTAGTTGATATACGAATTTACAAATAGAAATAGTCAAATAATTTAAAAACAATGTAAGAAGTCAAATAGTCAGATCCAATCAAACCAATAAACACAAGCAATATAAAAAATAAGGTAATTTATCATCTTAACAAAACATCACAATAAAAAATGTACAGCGCGTATCAAAATATAAAAACAAATTATATCCCTATGAAAAATATAAATCTTATGTTGCTTCAATAAGCAACAAAAAAAATATTCCTACATAAGGAATCTCCATCCTTTTAACAAAAAAAAGCTAGCTACAACCCGCACTATTTGCGCACGCCATCTGGCTAGTTTCATCAAGGACGAATGAAAGAGATTAAAGTACATATATATGGGGAAAGAAGTAATAGCTACAAAACTAGTCGTGTGGGTGCACATGGTGGGAAAATCCAACACTAAACTATTACTTGGAGCTTCTATCGTTGAATATTTGTGTTTGGATTTCTTCTTCTATTCTTCCTTGTTCTCTCCTCCAGGCGATTCCCACTTGTCGATGCCGATGTGGTAAAGCAGCGCCCCTATATGGGTGATGAACTCACCGCCCTGAGAGAGATGCTGCATGTGCCTCTGCATGTCGCCGTACGGCGCGGCGTAGAGCAACGTCTGCACCCTTAGGAGCGCCAGCACCTCCCAGTAGTCAGAGCAGCAGAGCTGCGTGCACTCAGGAGGCGGCGGTGCTTCGTTGAGAAGGCGCCGTCCCCAATACACGCCCATACTGAAGGCGCTGTCTTGCGCTACTGGCATCTGATTCGATTTCATTGGCCAATGCGAGAGTGTCAACGCCGTAGCTTTGTCAAATGCACGCTTTGTTTCCACGGATGGCCCTGGGAGCAACTCTGGCGCAGACACCACCAAGTAGGCACAATAATTGGACAGAGCTATGGCTACACGCCGATAATTCCTCTCTATGCCTCCTCCTCCTCCTCCTTGTGAACCAGTTCCTGCTGCACGCTCCTCCTCCACACGCAGCTCGTCCTTGGTCTGCTTCACCTGCTCCGCTTGTTCGTCGCAGTAGCTTGTCGCAATGTGCCACATCATCACACGGTGCGTGAACGCGTAAGCACGCGACATAGTAGCGGTGCCAAGCAGCAGAGGGGCATTGTTGTAGGGAAGGTAGGATGGGTCTAGCCCATTGTCAACGAACAAGGATGACCAATCTTCCCCTATTGTGCGGCTCTTGATCTGGCCCATGAAATCAGCGACGCGTGCCTTCACATCGTCGTGCAACCTGATGGCAGCTCCTGTTTTGATGTCGCTGAACACCAGTTCCTCGAGCACCTGACCAATGTACGGCACTCGTCCAAGCATCCGAGGCAAGCGATCACACATCCAGTAACGCCAGCCACAGCTGCCGCGTTCTTCTCTCCTCCTGCTCGCTGTAACTAGTGAAAACTGACCGAGCTTATCTTGCCAGAGGTACTTGTCAAACCAATTCACATCGGTAACTACAAAAGCTTTCAATCTCATCCACCACGAAGAACCAATTCATATTGGATTCGGTACTTTGCAACTGTTTGAGGCAACGTACAATCCTCAATCCTGTAATAACCTTTCTACTCTTCGTCTCAAATTGTAGGTCTTTTTGACGTTTCTACATTCATAGATTTTGTTATTATACACTTAGAACTTGTTTGGTTTCATAGGGTTAAACTTTAGACAAGGGCTAAAGAATAGCCCTCAAATGGAGAGCTAAAGTTTAGCCACTTTTATTGTTTGTATATAAGGGCTAAAGTTTAGTTCTTGGGTGTATAAAAACTTCTTTGCTCCTATTAATGCCATCTAGATCTGCACTACGGGAAATTGTGACACATGCCGTGAACCGGTATTTTTGCCATGAGCTTTTAAAAAGGCTCACGGCAAAAGATCATTTTGCCGACGGCCACAACGAAACTTATGGCAAAAGGCATGGCTCACGGCAAAAAAGAATTTGCTGAGGGCGGCTCTCGGCAAAGAACTATTTTACCACAAGTCTTTTTGTGGCCGACGGCAAAATAATGTTTGCCGAGTGTGACTCTCAAGAAAGACTGATTTTGCCGAGAGCTTTTTTGACCCACGGCAAAAATCGAAGTTTGCCGTGAGTATTTGGAAAACACTTGTGAAAAATTATTCAAATCATGTTTTGTAGCAGCAAATTAATTTTAATTAAAAAACTTTCAACTACAAAGTTTCATAACTTCTCAAGATGTACAACTTTTATTTGAGTCATTTATTCATTTGACAAAGTGGTAGTAATTTTGTTCACAAAATTTTATACCTCTTATGTAGTTTAATGAAACTATATGAGAAATATATAGATTTGTGAAGAATGTTACTACCACTATATTGAATGAACAAATGATCAATATAAAAGTTGTAGACCTTCAGAAGTTTTACAACTTTGTAGTTGAAAGTTTTTTAATTAAAATTACTTTTGTTAAGGAAAAGTACGTCTGAATTTTTGAAATTTGAAAATTTGAATTTTTCAAATGACCTCAAATGGAGAAACAATTAAAATAAAAGTTGTAGATCCTGAGAAGTTATGAAACTTTGTAGTTTGCAACTTTTTTTATTTGGAATCATATCGTCAACAAGAAACTAGGTTTGAATCTCTCAAATTTGAAATTCAAATTTTGTAAATGACCTCGAATGATAAAACTCTCAAAATGAAAGTTATAGATCTCAAAACTTTATAAAACTTTGTAGTTGATAACTTTTAATTTGAATAATTTTAAAGCAAATTACACTCAGTGTAGTATATATGAATAGAATGAAAACTGGATATGCATATGAGTATGTGGTGTAGTGGTAGAGGAGGGTTCGCGCGAGGGTGAGATCGTGGGTTCGAACCCAGCTGGCCGTGTAGCGTTGCGACTTGTCAAGTTGACTTGACCTAAAAAAAATGAGTATAGCTTTATCTATATGTGCAACTTATTTCGATAGGCATCGAAATAGTATTAAAATGCTGGCCAGTTGGTTCCAGTTATTGCATTATTAGTTCTTGGACCGATCAAAACGGATCCATACAAGCATTTAATAAAGTATACCATAGTACTACATACTCACGGTGACCTAGGTCAAGATCATTACTAACCTCTGCAGAGTAGCAGACTTGTATGACTTGTATATTACATAGATTTGGTAATTTTCTAAATACTTCTTTAATCTAGATTTTTAAAAATTTTATTGTAAACTAGGATACTGCAGCAATGAGGCGTGAATGTGGATTCGGTCCTTTGCAACTGCTTGAGGCAATACTACTCTTAACCGATTTGTTAATTTTCTAAATACTTCTTTAATCTAGATTTTTAAAAATTTTATTGTAAACTAGGATACTGCAGCAATGAGGCGTGATGTGGATTCGGTCCTTTGCAACTGCTTGAGGCAATACTCCTCTTAACCTTTCTACTCCCTCCATTCCAAACTGTATGTCACTTTTGTAGTTCTACATTCATAGATTTTATTTGCACATTTAGATATACATTTATGTCTCACTGGTAGAGTTGGAGGCTGTCGGTGTTTTAGCCCGGCAACCTACCAAGGGGGGTACCCGAGGTATATGATTGTGGTGGGATCACGGACTCTGGAACTCAAGGTATGCGTAAGGACACGGACACAAGATTTATACAGTTCGAGCCGCCAAGGTGGCGAACCCTACGTCCTATTTGGGGTATCAAGTATGGCGCCTTGCGCTTGGTGTTGGGTTGTTCAGATGTCCTCCTAGGTACACGACCCTCCTTTATATAGTCCAGGGGGAGGGTGCCTAGTCGGTTATAAGGTAGGAGTCCTAGCAGAGTCATAGTAAGATTGGGGAATTCTAGTAGGAGTCCGTCTTCATCCTTCCTTGCATGAGTGCAGGGGTGTATGCCGACAAGCCCCGAGCACGTTGTAGTCGAGAGTAGTAGTCCGAGTAGTCTTGAAGCCTCTTTGAGTAGTTCTTGAGCGTCCTCAAGTACTGCTTGGAGAAGTCTTCAATTGTACTTGAGCGCCACGAGGTCTGGAAGGTGGTCGACTCACCGATCTTGAAGTCGAGATTTATATGGAAGTGCGATTGCAAAATCGCACTCCATATGGAGTAGCCTCCGAGCCTTGGGTTGAGTCGCGGACTCTAACTGAGGGTCAATCTTGGTTCTCGATCTTCTGTTCTTGAAAAAATTTGAATGATGGGTGTAGTATAGTAGCCCCCGAGCCTTGAAATGATTAGGTAATCAATCCAAGGGTCTTGATGTTCAAAGCCATCATTGAGTACTCTTGCATGTAGCCCCGAGATAAGAGACTGTATGAGCCACGTGAGTAGTTGTTGGTATGGAGCCCCGAGCTTGAGGCGGCGAAGTCGATGGAATTTGAAGCAGACGATTTCCAAAACTGGAAACCCGATCCTCTGCACCTCTGTGATAGTCCCAGGAAGTGGCTATCACGTGCAAACCCTGTCTCAAGTGGTACAAATCCATACAACATAGGATTAGAAGAAATATTACATTATTTTATTAATACATCAGAGTACAACATTTTGGCATAAGCCGGGTACAAGTCCAACTGGACTAAACAAGAAAGGTAAAACATCTACGCAGCGGATCTATCAAAGCGAAGCGTCTCCAACTCCACAGGCAAACTTGAGTGTAGGACCCGCTCTAGTCTTCCCATCCTTCATCGTCGATGTCGTAGTCGATCACCAAGTCTGAAAGCATTGCCATCTACCCGATAAGCGGGTAGGTCATGTCAGCTTCCTAACAAAGAGCAAAAGCGGTGGATGAATTCTAATATGCATGGATAAACCTATATCTGTAGTAAGTTTATGCAAGCGGTAGTAAACATCAAGGTAAGCGGTATTGCGAGAGGTCACCATCTCAGGAGATCCACACCTCCGAGGCCGGCGCCTCGGGGTCAACACCCCAACCAAGTAAAGTACACCAAAACAACTGGACCTCAGAAGTCACTGACATCCCACTCTCATCTGCGATGTGAGGTCACCAACTCCTACCCCACATCTCAACGGCACCAAGCCGGGCTCACACACTCGGGGGAGAGAAGCAGCACAAGAAAAGTCTAGCGAGTATGCAGACCCGTGGGCTGTCCATACCAGTGGACACGGACTATAGCTATAGGTTTAACACTCTGCAGAGGTTGTACAACTGGACCCGCCGGATAGGGCAGAAACGGTGGCCGCCGTTCCACATCCCTACCTAACGACCGGAGACCTAGCAGTGGGTGGCGCTCTCACCCTCTCCGAGCGACTCGTCGAATCGGGCGCGAAACTTGCAGGGCCTCGGAGCTGTGAAACCATCCCCGGAGGAGCCGGGGCGACGTCTACTCGGGGGGTATAACCCGTCCCCTCACACGACCACACGGTCGACAAGGCTGGCGCCAACCACCAACTAGTTCTCGGACCCGAACCCGCCCATACGTGAGCGAACGGTTTGTCTGAAATAGCCCAAAGATCATGGTTAAGCGTCGATCGGTCCTTAATCGCAAGAGCGAGCACTCACCAACTCCCACCGTCGACACGCCGCGCTGGGGTGGGAGGCCGGTCGCATCTCCCTAGACAGGCGTTCACAAGTAACCAAAGTGGCTCGCTCCGCTGAACACGTCAAGCTAACACACTCACCCAAAACACACGCTAGAATACCGAGATATCCCAATCTCGATCAAACCCGAGAGATCCATCCATATCACGAAGCAATGTAAAATGTATGGATAGCAAATATCGAGGACTAGCTAGGGGTCGTAGCTAGTCCCAAAGGTAGGAAGTTCAAGGAGCAGGTATATCAAATCCAAGGCACGGCTAAAAGATTGTCTATGCATTTCAATCATCCAAAGCATCATAAGTAAAACACTAGCAACTAAATAGCATGCTTGGGATCTACATGGTCGGGAGTGACATGACACTGCTGTAGTCGTCAGAGAGTAGTAGAGGTTGGGCCCTTCCTTTGGGTCAAAGGTCTCCATCATCACATTTCAGGTCGTCCACGGCTCGGGTCTTCAAACATGATCACAAGCCTACACGAGATGCGGCGGAAATAAATAACGACAATCATCTAGGCAATAACTCCAAATAACATCAATTTAGAAGAACCAAGTAAATCCGAACTAGCTACAAGCGACTAGTTTAATTTAAGGAAATCAAAGTAATTAGTTTTATATTTAAATAGTTTTAAGCTACTAGCTTTATATACTAGAAAACAAGTTAGAGAGAAGGGTTAGTTCAAGGTTGGGTTGCGATCAAAGGCTAAGGGCCTTGGTGATTGCGCTTTGCAAGGTATTAGCGCAACAGATAGGTGCAACGGGCGGAAGCTCGAGGAGGATGAAGAGAGAAGTAAGGCGAAGCAGAGTTAGGGCAAGGCATTATCGAGAACAAGGTGTGCGGTGGCGGCAGAGAGGAAAGGATCGACTCGTGGTCGATAAAAGGATGGTGATGCGGCGTGCTCGGGAGCACGCGGAGCAAAGCAGCAAGGAGGCAAAGGAACATGACTCGGGATGTATTCTGTCCAGCGTCACGTTAGTGGCGATTGCGGGGGCTCCGTCCCGGACCCACAATGGCGCGATGGCGGTAGCGCCACGAATCCTTCTCCAAGTACGCGGGGCAAAAGAGGTTCGGTTCAAGGGCAAGAGCAGATAAGGATAGGGTAGCCGCGAGCGTCTCGGAATTATGAATCCAACGCAAGTAGTTTCATAATTTTCGGAGCTCCGGATAATTAGTTAGGAATTTTTAAAGAAAAAGGGATTTATAAAACATTTATTAAATCCTTTTATTTAAAACCGAAAATAATTTTATTAAAATAATGCTGACGTCAGCATGGCGTTAGCGGTCAGCGGTTTAGTGGGCCGTAAGTGGGCCCAAAGTGTTAGTGGGCCCATGACCCAAGGTTCAACAAGTCCGGAAAAGGCCCTCAAACCGTTTGGTTTGGCTTGGTAAAAACTTCGGGCCCAAAGGCTTCCGTGGGCCAAATCCCACATAGAGTTCAGGCAGGGGAGTTCGGCCTTGCACCCTGAACAAAAATTCAGAGTCCATCAAGAAAAGGAAAAGGCCGAGCTGGGCCTTAATGGGTGGCTTGGCCCATTACTCCTGAGAAGTCCGGCGAATACCCCTGAAGAGATCTGGGGCGCACGGGCGCCCCTTCGCCACGCGTGCGTGCGCCGGCGCGCCCTAGCTCAAGTCCGGCGGTGACGGCGAGCGATGTTCGACGGCGGTGACGGTTCCGACGTCCGAGTAAGTGGTCGCCAGTGACCCTTAGGTGCACGCGGTTACTCCGGTGCGGCCGCAGCTCTGGGGTGGAGCTTCTGGGCATGCGCGAGACGAGACGTGGCGGCGTTCTCGGCGCTGCGTAGCGGCGTTGGCGGCGGAAACACAGCGTGGCGAAAACGGCAACTACGAAAGGTAAAAGTAAAAGGGGCGAGTGCTTTAGCAAACGCGTCCTGAGACGGCCAAAGACCAGGCGTGTTTGGCGAGCACGGCGCAGCGCAGTAAGGCTTGGCCGTGACACGGTCGGCGACACGACGAAGTCCTCGGCGAGCCGAGCCCTCGGCGCGGCACCACAGCGACTGCGGTAACGAACTCTCGTGGCGCAGTGGCGATGCTCATGGGGGTGAGCGATTCAGCACTTGCGCACACATACACGCGAACGCGGTGGCGAGGTTAGTGCACGCGAACGCCAAGACGCAGCAGAGGCGACGGGCGGTAACACGGGTGCAATGGCCGCGGTGAGGCCGGGTTAGTGGCTCAGGGCCTGCCTGCACGCGTCTTTGGGGTGCACGGCGGCGTCACGGTAGATGGGTTCCTACGGAAAACAGCGGCGCGAAGGCCGGACATGGGCTGAACAGAGAGCTCAAGCTCGGCGCACGGCGCGGCGGTGGCGCTGCGTGACGCTGGGGCACGCTTCCGATCAAGGCGAAGGGAAGAAGCAGTGGTCACTGGCTCACCGAGAGGCGAAGGTCGAGTCGTAGCAGAGACGGCCGCGTCGGAGAAGACCAAGGCGGTGTCGGCGACGTGGTGCGGCGGCGCGGCTTCTTCCTCTGCTCCAACCGCTCGCCGCGACGGCTTCCTCGGTCCACGCGGCTCGGCTTCCTTGTCCTTGGCTTCGTCTTCACGGCGCGATGGAGAAGCACCTCCAACCCCTTCTCTTCCTCCCTTCTCCTCCTCCTTCCACTCCTCTCCTCTCTCGGCGGCGGACAGGGGACCAAAGGGGGAAGACCCCAAATGCGATATGCCTTGTGCCAGGGGTCTCACCCGAGGGTTTAGGGGCTCGAGCACGTCGAGGCGAGGGGTAGAAGCGTCACGGCGGGGCTCCTATTGGCTCATGAAGGCGCGGTGGTGACGTGGCGGCGCGGCAGAGGCTGGTGCGCGCGAGGGGGCGTCAGCGCGTAGGGGTAGAAAAGGAAAAAGCCACGGGCGGTGCGCGGCGGCTCGGCGTCCGTCTGCAGTGCGGTCGAGGACTTGTCCCTCCGGGTGGCGCGCACGCGACCGGATCTTGCGGCGTGGTTGCGTGTGACCTTTGACCGGATTGGAGACGAAGAAGAGCGTGGTCAGCCCCACCCGTCAACGAGCCAGCGCGGGGTAAAGGTGAAGGTGGGCTGTGTTGGGCTGCCAAGCTGCAGAGGTTGGGCCGCTTGGCGGGCTTGCACAAAAGAGAAGGGGGGTGGCCTGGTTCGGGGTAGAGATAGAGGGTGTTGGCGGACTTTGGCATGGTTTTGAGCTCATGTTAGGTGTCAGTTTTTGAAATAGGTTTTGAATATATATTGTTTTATAAGTTTGAATTTGAATAACTTTCAAATTCAAACCCACACAATTGAAATCCAAATAAAGTCCAAGAAAATCCAAATCACATTTATACCATAATTTGAAAATAAGTTTTTATATAGTTTTATTTTATATGGAATTGAGTTGAGTGCTAGCAAATTGGGATCAAATTTGGTAGCACACAAGTACAATCAAAAAGTTTTAAATTTTTGCGAAAATTTACTCATGGAAAACATTCAAAATTCCGGGATGTTACAGAATTATCCTCGGGTAGTAATTTGAGTGCAGCCCCCGAGCTGGAGAGTTTCCAAGTAGTAATTTGGCATCGAGCCATGGAGCTTGAGAAGTAGCCGAGCCATCAGAGCGGACTTTAGATGCGACTGAAGTCGACTTTAGATGCCAGCAGAGCGGACTTTAGATGCGACCGAAGTCGACTTTAGATGCCAACAGAGCGGACTTTAGATGCGACCGAAGTCGACTTTAGATGCCGGCAGAGCGGACTTTAGAATGCGACTTGAAAACCGAAGTCGATTTTGTGCCGCGTGGAGCCGACTTTGATATGCGACTTTAGAAATCGACTTTAGATTGCCGCATGGAGCGAACTTTGATATGCGACTTTAGAAGTCGACTTTAGATTGCCGCATCGAGCGGACTTTAGATGCGACTACAGCAGTCGACTTTGGCCACACGGGGTGGACTTAAGATGCAAAAAACGAAAAGCACTTCCGAAAGGCAAAAGCGAATGAAAAATCAGAAAAACGAATAGTTGTGCCACCGGAACATGCTTGAGATTGCGACCATTGAAGTCAACTTGAAATTGTGACTACGGTAGTCGACTTTTGCCACCAGAGTGGGCTTGGGTGCGACCGTTAGCGTCAACTTTTGCACCAGAGTGGGCTTGGGTGCGACCATTAGCGTCGACTTTTGCCACCGGAGTGGACTTGAGGTTGCGACCATTAGCGTCGACTTTTTGCCACCGGAGTGGACTTGAGGTTGCGACCGTTAGTATCGACTTGAGTACTTTGGGTACTAGGACCCATGGTACAGAGCGCAAGTACTTAGGGTACTTGGACCCATGGTACGGTGCGTGAGTACTTAGGGTACAAAACTCATGGTACGGAGCATGAGTACTTAGAAACCCATAGTCGGCGAGTACTTAGGGTACTTGGACCCATGGTACGATGCACGAGTACTTAGTGTACTTGGACCCATGGTACGGTGCGCGAGTACTTAGGGCCATGCATTTCAGACCCATGTACGGAGCGTGAAGACCGCGTGCGCCTAGGTTCCATCGTTGCCGAGGGCCGAGGGCCACTTACGCTAGGTTCCATCGAAGCTTACACGCAGATGCCGCGGAGCGGGCGAGTGCGGGGAGTCGACTTTAAGTTGCCGCGGATGACTTTAGAATCGACTTTTGAAGTCGACTTTAGGTTGCCTGTGGCCAGCGGACTTTAGAAGCTGCCTCCTTGGATAGCCCCCGAGTTGATGAAGTAGGCTCGTGGTGACTTGGTTGAAATATCCCAAGAATAGTCGTGAGTGTAGCTCTCATGAAAACCCGTAGGGGTGTACACGAATAAGTAGTCGGCATGTTGTCCTGCATGATGAGGAAAACAAGCCAAGGAAAGAGAAATAACCATTTAAATAAATGACTTAGTTTTTGCTGCCTAGGCGACTATGATGCGACGGTCGAGGTTGCACCACCAGGCGAACTTTAGATGAAACCCGTGGCGGTCGGCGATGGAGCGCGCGGCGTTGTTCTTTGAAGTTGACCGGATCGAGTTGATTCGACTAGTTGTTGGGGGTGTGACAACCATTCTCGATTAGTTTGGAGAACTAGTCGAGATGAGTAGTCGACGTGATCCGGCCGGAAGACGATGTTGCGGCGGCGCACGACGTACTCGGAGTAGAGCTGGTGCGGCCGTAAGACGAGTAGTCGCGGCGTACGACACAGTTGATGTAGAGCCGCTGCGGTCGGGAGACGAGTAGTCACGGCACACGGCGTAGTTGATGTAGAGCCCGTGCGGTTGGGTGACGAGTAGTCGCGCGCGACGACAAGGTTGACGTAGAGCCCGTGCGGTCGGGTGAGTACTCGCGTGCATGATGTAGTTCATGCAGCCAGAAGTTGGTGTAGTAGTACCCGCGTACGCTTGTTGTGTACTTGGAGCAAAGACTTGAAATATTGTAGATGCTTATTGTTTGCTTGTGCGGACATTTTAATAAATTGAAATCCTTGCCTGCATGCCAGCTTGCCTTGATTTTGACGCCATGTGCTGCTCAGCGAGAATAGATTGATTTATTTGAGCCGCAAGAGGCAGCAGCTTGACTCGAATTGGAGAGGCGTTCTGCACTAGCGTTCTGGACTGGATCGGCCAGGCCAACTTGCATTGACTTCGGATCGGAGAAGGGTGCTGTGATCTTCACGTGTGTTCATCCACAGAGCCAAAAGGGGCAGGAGCAAATAGCAGCTCGAATTTGACTTGAAACCCGGGGAGACAGCAGCTTGGAGCATGCGTACTCGACAACTTGGGATCCGAGGCAAAAAACGGATTTGGCGTTGGTGGTCCAAACGGACACGACAAGCTTGATTTTGGTGCTCTGCACGGACACAGCATGTTGACGTGGTGCAGATCTTGAGGCTCCGTCCGAACCCAGCGAGTCGGCGCGGCATGGACAACGTCGAATCCGCCTTGAACTCAGACACGACGAGTTGTAATTAGTCGATCTGTCCAAAAACAGCAACAACCCCACGCCAAGCAGATTGATCTTGTTGAAGAAGGTCCTTCGAAATCGCCCGATGATCATGACGATCACCCCTACCTGGCGCGCCAGCTGTCGGTGTTTTAGCCCGGCAACCTACCAACGGGGTACCCGAGGTAGATGATTGTGGTGGGGATCGCCAGACCTGGAACTCGAAGGAATGCGCAAGGACACGGGACACAAGATTTATCTACAGTTCGGTCAAGGTGGCGAACCCTACGTCCTGTTTGGGGTATCAAGTATGACGCCCTGCGCTTGGTGTTGGGTTGTTCAGATGTACTCCTAGGTACACGGCCCTCCTTTATATAGTCCAAGGGGCGGGTGCCTAGTCGGTTACAAGGTAGGAGTCCTAGTAGGATTACACGGAATGAGTCCTAGTAAGATTACAGGGGAATTCTAGTAGGAGTCCGTCTTCATCCTTCCTTGCATGAGTACCCAGGGTGTATGCCCCACAGAGGCTTTGGTACGCCCCTTTAGTCCCAGTTCAACTTTGGAGCCGGGACTAAAGACGTTTCATCGACGTGGCCTGAAATGGGTGCGGGAGGTGCCCTCCTTTAGTCCCGGTTGGTATTACCAACCGTGATAAAAGGGGAGGCTCCCACTACTGCCGACAATTATTGACTAAAGGGTGCCCCTTTAGTCTCGGGTGGTAACACCACTTGGGACTAATGGTCGGCGTCCACATAAACACCGTACCTCCTTCTTCTCCTCGCTACCCGAGCCATTGTTCACTGTACTGACGACCCAAGCTCAAGCTCCTCTCCATGGCGCCTCAAACCTAGGGTGTTGCTGCGATTTTTTTCTTCATTAATTTGTGAAGATTTCTCTCCTCCAAAGTATTGTCAAAGATTTGAATCTTCATCCTCGCTTGATTTGTTGTGATTAAATATTGTTTTATGGTTTAGAGATGGAGAAAATAGAGATTTTAATTTGTAGCTAGGTAGGAGGAGCTTAGAGAGATGAGATTTTGTATGTATACGTGAAAATGTAGTTAGAATGATACTAGCATTGTTCCTTCTTTCATTAAATTTGTATTAAGCATTCTCTTATTTTCTTATTTTTCATATAAAGAAAATTGAATTTTACTTGTACATATATATAATTTATAAAATATATGCTCATAAAGAAAATAATAGACATATGTACTAGGTATTTCTATTTTTTCATCGTTTAGAAATGCTTTTATTTCTAGGTAGCTATAGGAGGAACTAAAAGATTAAATTCTTTTTTAAAATATTTTTTTACTTTTATATAGAATAAATTTAAGCATTCTCTTATTTTTTTTTTATATACAGCCCTACATCCTAGCTAGCTACAGTCGTATGTCACCGGCCAGGTGGGGGTTGTAGCTCAGTGACATAGGACTGTAGCTAGATAGGAAATGTAGGGCTGTAGTTTGGTGATGTAGTACTATAAGTGGGAGAGTCAGGTGTATATGATGGTAAGGTGAGACTGTTGTAGTTCCCGGAGCATCTGGGTCGTCTGAGTCCTTGGTTCATAAAGGTTATGTACATTAATAATAGTGTTGAATTCTATCATCTTTTGTTTTTCTTTTTGTGTATATATTGAATCCAATATGTGTAAACTAACCCTACTTTTCGTGAACAATATGTGTTATTTTGATTTGGATATAGTTTGAGCTAAAAATGTCATCGTCAAGTGGCGTTGGTAATGGTCGTGGTTGTGGCATAGTCCGTCGCTGTGGCGGGCGTGGTGGCCGTGGTTGTCTTGGTGGCGGTGTTTGGGAGGACCCATTGCCTCGACGTCCAGGATTGCACTTTCACCGCGAGATTACCTTGCAAATGGGTGATCTGACACGTGTAGCCAACGTGGTAATATAATAATTGAAATTAATTTGCTTTACACAGATCTTTTTTCATTTCACATGGAAAATCTATAATTTTAGTTACATATATAATTATTGTAGGTTATCAAAAATATCAGATGGCTCAGAGATATTATCAATGATATGAGTGGTACTCTTCCTACAGTGCAAATTGAGCGTGTTGATGAGAACATGGCAAGAGTCCACGTTGCCTTCACCGTACCAGCTCGATTTGTAGACTACCAGTTGTTGCCAACAGTCATGCCACACCGATAGTTCCCATTGCAACAGTGGACTCAGCATCACCTATTCGGTTAACCCGAGAGAGGACTACCGTGGAGAATTATCTACGGCAGCTCCAGAATAATGTTGGGTGCTTCATGCCAGACCTTTCCTATTTTCAATTAAGGCAACTCGAGGCGGGTGAAGGAAATGTGGTTCAGACTACAGAGAGGCTTTGCAGGGCTCATCGAGATTTGGTATAAGATATATATAAGATCTTTTTATTCATTCTTATTTAATTTTTTTGTTATATATATAAATATAATTTTAAATTTCATAAGGTTATTATATCTCATCATCATCTGATTGTGTGTAGGATCTCTCTGGTTGTACCTATGCTTCAATTAGCTTCCGTGCGATTCTTAATCAAGTCGTGGAAAGAGTTGGAGTGGATTACTATGGTGGGGAGCCGTTTTTCACCAACAATTGGAAGAATCAAGAAATTCTAACTTTCTAAAGCCAGCAGAACCTGAGGCTCCATTGTTTGATGTTTGCAGTGCTGTTTGTGACAGTCCTTCGGAATCGGAGGAGAGTGCACTCGTACGCGCTCTAGTTTCTTTTGAGCAAGTTCTAGGCTGGACGATTGCAGACATTAACCATATTTCATATCTACAAGCGCGTGCTGGATTAGGTCCAGGTCTTGAGTAACATTATGCATGTATGGATCAGGCTTTGTACCGTACCCTATTATATGAGCTTGTAGGAATTAGCTAGCTATATGAAACTTTATGAACTTATTAATTATTAATTAGCTACTATTTCAAATTTAATTGAATTTGCGCTTAGGGATTCTGAATACCATGCATTCATACATATATTGCACTACCTCCGGTACCTATAGGGGCAAGCTACCCAACCATAATGTTTTTAGTGACACCTCTCAGGAGGTCATCTTCAGCAAATATAGTAGCTCTTAAACACCTTTTTCAGAGAGTGAGAGAGAGAATGTCAACATCTTGCTTGAACAACTTGCTCTGTAGGTACTGGAGGTTACGTGCGCTATATATGTCAGCTTATAGCATTTAAACCAGTACTTCAAACACATATCTATGAACTCACTTATTATCTTCAAATCATCAACATGTGCAGGATGCATATTTATTATTCTAAGTTGGTTTGGTACTATTTTCAATTTAATTGAATTTGGGCTTAGGGATTATGAATACCATGCATTCAGACATATATTGCACTACCTCCGGTGCCAATAATAGCAAGCTGCCCAAGCATAATGTTTTCAGCTCCAGCAAATATAGTAGCACTTAGACACATTTTCCAAAGAGTGATAGAGAATATCGACATCTTGCTTGAACAGCTTGCTCTGCAGGTACTGGAGGTTACTGTCACACATCCTGAAATTTAGAAAAAAATTAAACATGTCGTACGACGTCATCCTTTCACCGGTCGGAAAGAATGGCCTTCCCCAAGGGACCTGCTCCAGGTCCACGACGACGCCGTGTCGCCGTCCATGTGACCGATGCAAAGCCAGAGTTCATGAGATGAGCGGGTCGTCAAACGCAGGAGCTCACGCGGCCTTGACACGATCTCGTGACATCCACCTCGGCAAGACTTTGACGACGCTTCGCCTCAACGCCGAGGCGTCATGGCCTCCGAGGGCTCGTGGTCGACATCACTGTTGGCGTGTTCAACGATCCACCACTGGTCCACTGCGGCGTGCTCGCGGCCAACGGGGAAGATGAGGAGACGCCGTGCAGGCTGGAGCGCGGCCGCGTGTACCGTCCCAGCGGCGTGCTCACCATGATGTTGCGATGCTGTCCACCGGCGCGAAGTGGATGGGCGCCGCCACGCGCGCCGGCGCCGCACCGGTGGGTGCGCGCGTAGCCGCCGGACACAGGCAGGAGATGGACGAGTTCGACACGAATGATCTGGAGTCCCGGTCAACGTGAAGACTAGGCAATCCAAGCCCAACAAATGCAACAACGCCGCATCCGCTCCCGTAGATGCACGATCCTACGGCAGATGAGGGCCCGGGGTTCAAACAAGGCCACCTGGGCGCCGCCGCCGCCGCGTTCCGGGCGTCCCTGCCTCCCTTCCCATGACCCTCCTGGGTGGGTGAACCGCACGCACTCGCTTCTGCCGCCGCCGCCGCCGCTGCACGACGTCGTCCTTCGCCGGTCGGAAAAAAGGGCCTTCCCCAAGGGCTGGGTGTCGTGCAGGGCCTGCTCCACGGCGCCGTCCCCGTCCATGTAACCGAAGCAGAGTTCATGAGATGACAGATGAGGGTCGTCGGACATGTCACGCTGCCGCCGCCCGCCGCAAGCTATCGAGTGGTCGACGGATCGACGCGCGCGTATCACAGCGCCGGCATGTCATGGCGGAGAAGAGATCGAGGTGGCCGTGCCGTGCGAACTTGGTACTCATGGACTCCCATGTTGAACATCACTGCGGCGGCCTTGACGTAGTACACGCGTTCCCGAGGACACACATGGCCTGAGACCCTGTTCGGCCTCGACATCCATCCCCGGCGAACTTTGACGACGCGCCGCCTCAACGCCGAGGTATGATGTCCTCCGAGGGCTCATGGTCGGCATCATCACCGGCCGGGGCGTCGTGGGTTACGGGCACGCGCCAGTACTGTCTCGTGAACGTCGACGTCCGGCGCCTGCAGTGCACGCCGGCCTTGTCCGCGCGAGCACGACGGCCTCCGTGGCTTGGGGCGCCGTCCAGTACAGGAGCGCCACCGCAAGGTCGCGTGACGACGGCGCGGCACCATGAAGGCACCTGCAGGAGACGCCTTCACTGGTGGCGGATAAAGGCACGTAGTTCGGCCGAACACAGGTCCGTCCTCCACGCCTGGGGCGCCGAGGACAGCACTGAAGCCCAAACGCTACGATCATCGTGAAGATATGTACGTGCGCGCCACGGCCAGGGCCGGCCGACGGGGGCTAGCTGCTTCCACTGCCACGACCAAGCAATGAACGATTACTGGCAAGCAAGGGCTGGACGGTTACAGACTTCCAGAAACTAGAAAGCACAAGCACGTGCAGGGTCGAAGGCAAGGACAACCCGTTCAGGTTGCAGGGTCGATTACAGTTTTTTTTTTTACCAAAAAAAAAAAAAAACGGCAACCCGTTCAGGTTGTGCAGATGTCACTTGATGCATTTTCTACTGAACCCACTCCAATTTGGAATGAAATGCGAGACATTTTTAATTTGGAACCAGTTTGCAATTGCAGCAAAGGAGAGACGGGCAACGAAAAAAAGAAGAAGAATTGAAGACTCTTCTGTTCGAGATTTGGAAACAAATTGGGAAGACAAACTTTGCATCGGAAAGGTAATTAGGGGAGTACTAATCGCCTTTCATCAGGAGGAAGAAGTCTCAGTTCGTTGTAACAACATTTCTGTTGCGTTGCCACGATGCCCGACATGGGTTGCATTTGGTCGCCCCGTTGGGCTCGTGGTGCGCCGCCGGCCGGAGGGAGGGTGGGTGTGGCCTGGTGGCCCGTCCACCGTGTGCGCGGCCGGTCGTTGGACTGCCTTGCCTGCCGTCCGATTTATCCTGGGTCCTCATGCTAAATACTTTTTACGTTTCAACCCCTTTTGACAGCATCATTTCAAATTAGATCCCCGTAACAACAAAATTTCTACTAAACAAAAAAATTGCATCATCTCAGGGAGTTTGATGCCGTTGTTGAACAACGCCGCGCGCCGCCCTTGTGCTTTTGTCATTGCGGTTGGACTCGCACGACGGTCCGACGCCATGGCGTCGGACAGCAACGCCATGACTCGACATACATGGCGAGTACTACATCACTAAACGACTACGTTGGTGCCGCTCCTTTGCCGTTGAATTGGACGGTGACAACAATCATGGAAGGACTAGGTAGCCGTTTTTCTAAGTTGTTAAAAAGTTTTTCTACAAGGGCTAATAGAAAACTTGGGGCTCCGGCCGTCCTCTTCCCCCAAACCTTGGCCATCTTCTCCCCCAAAGCCGGCTCCTCCTTGAAACAATTGCTCCTCTCCGCAAAGTTGAGCCTCCCCCACACAACACAAACGCACAGATCCATTCATGGGCACCTCACCACCCCACAGCCTCAACCCCATCTCCAGCCTCCTCCCCCGTGCAAGAAGAAGGAGGAGGAACTGGCGGGCGTCGTGGGCCCGGCTGTCCTCCGCCGTGCCACCATGCGGCATCACGGCCCGTGGCCGCCCGACCGCACGCACGGCCGGAGGCGGGCGCGTCATGTCTCTCCTCGCCAATCCGGGGCGCTGCAACGAGCCCTCCCTCTACAGAACCCGCCGGCGCGCGCCAGAGCCCCTCCCCAAACCTCTCGCCGCCCCGAGAAGAATCCTATCCCCCTCCTCCTCCCACCTCTCGCCAACCGCCTTGAAGCCCCCTCCTCTCGCTCCCCGCCTCCACCCGGCTTCCTCCGCCGCGCGCGCACGCCGGGGGGTGAGCTCCGCGCCGCGGCCCCCTCCCGCTTCCGCTCCCACTCCTCCGCCTCGTTCTGACCCGTTCCTCTCGCTCATGCAGGGACGAATCCATAGGCGAGGGGAATGGGGGCGGCCATGTGGCTCGGCAGGCCCCGCAAGCCCCGCGCTGCCGCCGTCGCCGCAGCCGACGCGGACCCCGATGTGAGTAGCCGCGGTTCACCCCTTCCTTCCCCCATTGGATTGGATTTGTGGTTTTGGTCCTAGAATTCGTCCTCGATTTCGCTCGTTTCCTTCGTTTGCGACGTTGGTGAGTTCCGAGTTTGCGCTGCTGGAGGCACGGGGAGCGGTTGAGCGCGCCAAGCGCGAGGAAGAGGGGAAGGTTGTATCGTTCACGGAGAAGCAGGGGATCGCCGGTGAGGTGCCCGAACCCCGCGCAACTGCTGCCGTCGCCCCGTCCGACCCGGGCGCCGAGGTGAGTATCTGACTACCTGCGGTTCCCCATTCCCCATTGGATTTGCGGTTTGGGTCCTCGATTTCGTCCGGTTGGTTCTGTTCCGTCGTAGGGATTGCTGAATTCCTGACTTGCGCTGCTGCAGGCAGAGGAAGCGGCTGAGCGTGCCAAGTTTGAGAAGGTTCTATCGTTGACGGAGAAACAGGGGGAGGTGTCCAAACCCCGCGCGGCAGCCGTCGCCCCGTCCGACCCGTGCGCCGAGGTGAGTAACCGCGGTTTATCTCCTTCCCCTTCCCTATTGCATTTCCTCATTTGGGTGTTCCATTTCGTCTCTGCAGGCGGAAGAGGGGACGGCTTCGCCCCTGAAGGAGAAGGACCCGGAGGAGGTTCCCGGGAAACCCGGCGCGGATGACATCACTTCGGCCAACCCGGATGCCAATGTGAGCATGCTCAGTTCCTCCTCTTCCCTCCAACAATCTGATTTGCCCTCCACAAGATGAAATTGTGCATTGGTTGATATGCCAATTATAAAGGGCTTTCTGGATCCAATTAAATAATCAGAATCCAGCTAAAAGTATCAGAATCCATTCCAAACGGAAAGAATTGTCCTGGAGATTTCAATAGTCCCTGGCCATAATCTAATATCTCCTCTCGACCAGCTTCCTGGGGATTCTGGTTTATGAACGGACATTTTTGCCTCTGCTGCATGACTTATCCTCTCTCTGCTTTGTCCCTCGCTTCGTAGTCATCACTAGTGTGCAAGCCTACTGAGAATGAAAACCAATTCGTTGCAAACCCACTGAACCAGCCGCTCCCCTTCTCTTCGTCACTAGTGCGCCGTCGATGCCCTGTCCCCGTGGACCTGTTTGGGGAGAATGGGGATGACAATGAGGAGCACCTCGATTCCATAATCCATCATGCCGCCGCAAAATCCCACCACAACGGAGTTCTTTTTCCGACCCGACGCCTTCCCTCGGTGTTATTGCAGTTTCCCAACTTCAGATCCTACACTGAGATACTGACTTTTCTGACCTTTCCCTATATCAGCAAGATACTGACTTCTCTGAACCTGAGGTCCTACACGTTTCTGAATTTTCTAGATTAATGTAAGCAGGTAGTGCCAAATCATCTTGTGAGGTAGAGCAATAACTCTTTGATCAAGTGTACCAACATGATACGTGAACCTGTAAACAATCTATGGTTTTGTGCTATTACAGCTTTATTAATTTTTGAACACTGCAAGATGTGTTGCAGTAATTTTGCATCCATTGGGTTCAGTTTTTTATTCTTGTTGTATGAAGCCAATAGACTAGTTAATAAGATACCTTTGATTGCATCCATTGGATTTCGTCCGTGGTTTCATCCATTTCCTTGATGTTTATAGTTCCTACTTTTTGCAGCTTTTGTGTGCCGTTAAAACTGAAGCTAGTAAGGTCATGGTAAAGATTGAACAGCTGCGCATATCTGCTATAGAGTTGAAGTCATTGGGAGTGAAAACAAAGGTTATGTCCTTTTAATTGTACTCAGCTTCTAATCTTATTATTTTGTGCTTCTAAATAAAATCTGTCTATCATGTAGCGGAAGCTTACCAAAGCAGAGAAAATCGCTTCAGATACCACGGATAGGAAGATACTGATTGAACACATTGAGGCAATAGAAGCAGTGAGGAAAGAAGGCAACTGCTGCAGTTTGCTTCCTCCTCCCCTTCTACTCCAGTTTCGCATCAACAGTTTTAAGGATGTCATCCTACCTCATCTGAGTAGCCGCAGGCAGCTGATAAAACCCGGAATTGATATGGTACTTTTTGTGTGATTGTATCTTAGCTTAATATTGATCTGCATTGCATCTTAATTGAGAACAATATGCTACTTATTTTTTTTGTAGGTGATGTGGAAGGGAAGTTTTGCTGTTCCGAGAAGTTTGATGTCTGGTAATCAACATGTTGATGAAATGAATCTGCTGCTTTTTGAAGTTTACATGTTGGTGAATGATTTATTGGAAGAGGCACAGGTTGCTACAAACCTTGCAAAAGGTGGCATACAGGTAGCCCGTTCTAAAGCTGCAGAATATGATTGCCGGGCTGCGGTTGGAAAGCTCAGGACGACTGCACATGATATTCGGTTTGTTATTGTTAGCGTGGGCGGTTTGCCTCTACAGGAGCCGGTGTTATACTGGCGAGCGGCCTTCCCAGATGTATCATTCTTGTGATAGATATATACAGTGTCTATACTTGGCCGAAACCACTTGTATATGAGTGATGGAGTCTTCAAGATACTTCCTGTTGAAAACACTGTGTGTACCTCCTGTCTGAAACTACATGTACAGGAGTGATCTATGGTGTCTTCGAGGATACTTCCTGTTTGAAATTGTGTAGATAATATGTTTAGGGTGTAGCAGTAATCGTGACCTTATCAACCAAACATCAAAGCTTCAGTTGATTATACCATTCAAAAGACAGCTACACCTTTCCCCTCCCAGGGTTGTTCCCTCATGGAGTGAATCCTTCTGCAGCTATTCATCTCAACGTAGCCACATCCGAAATGCTTCTTTGCATAACTTGTGCCTCCAGTTAAATGTGGGAATGATCCAATATCTGCAGCCAAATATTTGCAAGTACCACTGCAAATTGTATTTTCCCAGTTCATTACTATGAAAATATTGCCTTGCTTTCTTCTTGATAGAAGCTGCAAGGTTGAGAAAAATGGAGGACATCATGTGAATAACCAAGAGATGTGAAAAGGCCAATCAAACTTAACAAACCACACATTTCCCATTTATATTGTTTTATTGTTCTTAAAACAAATTCTGTTCTGTTTTTTTTTTTGAAGGATCTCAATTGAAGCATCTTGAGCCATTTTGAAGCATTGCAGATTTCGTAGGTTTCTTCCTTCTACTAAAATGTGATTTCTAATTAACAGATCTGGTTGCACAAACTTATTGGACGTACCCAGTGGATCAAGAAAATACCAAGCTAATGCTGCACATAGTAAAAAGACAAATTGATGGACACAAACTAAGAATTTACAGCAATAGTTTCAAATAGGCGACAATTGACATGTAGAACTAGGAAGTAGACGGCAATTGACATGCAGGACTAGGAAATAGACATGTAGAGCAACAGTTTCAAATAGTTTCACATAGACAAAAAGGACAGTAGAAGGAACAAATTCAAAAAGAAGAAGAGCCGCATGGCTAGGTCGCCCACCACTAGTTACCATCATCACTGTCACCCATCTAGATATGTTTCACAAATTCCTGACTATATACATTTCAAAAAACTTTGTCATTCCAATTCATCATCACTGTTCACAATTCCAGCACGACGTCGTCTTACTGGAAGACCGTGCTGATATTCCAATTCGCCGTCCTCCTCGTCATCGGTGGCCTCATAGGCGAAGTAGCCTTTGGTCTCAACCTGGTGCCTCATCTCCTCCTGGCCAGCGTGTATGATGTCTTGGTAATTCCTGATAAGGGCGTCGGCGACAGTGGCCAAAGTCCCGAGGTCGCCGTACGTTTCCCCGTCCTCCCGCGCTAGCTTGTGCACGGTCTCGCAGGGATGGGGTGGTCGGCACCGGTAGCTGAGGATCATCGCCACTTCCTCCTTGGGCAGAATGTACATCTTCGTCTTCTTCTTCTTCTGTCCCGCCTCGTGTTTGTTGTTCCCCTTCTCTTCTGCAGCAGTGGCGTGACACTTGAATTCGTCGGGGATCGGGCTCCGGGCAAGGAGCTCTCTAAGATCATCCCTTGCTTTCTGCAGCTCCTCATCTGAACAGAGCCTGGAGGAGGTTGCCATCGCCACCCCCTTGGACTTGTACCTTACTCTCTCTCTCGCAGTCCAAATGATCAACCCTGCAACTGAAAATCGAAAGGATTGGGTTGGTTCGGGAGAACAAGGACCCCTTTGAGGTGCGAATTTATGCAGCTCCCACCCGTCCTACACCGAGTTGCTCTCGGGGGAAAATGCTAGTTTCGACGGGTCCGACATGGATCTAGCGCGTACCCCGCCCGCCTTGTCGGACTCGGATCCACCAGAATGGGAGCAAGTATGACATGTCATGTTTGATAATGAGCTATCCTGCCTGATCTTGCAGGGGCAAATTGATTCATCTAGACAGGTTGTCGATGGTTGCGCCTACAAGGTCAAGTCATATGCCGCTTAAGATGTGAATGGATATCGCTTTCACACAAAAAGTCATGAGGAGAGTCGGCCCGATCGAAGAACCACAAATTTTGGAGTTTGTATGACAACTGTCGATGGGGACAAGTACTATGGAAGACTTGAAGAAACATACGAACTCGAGTTTCATGGTTCCAAACCTCTGAAACCGGTCATATTCAAGTGTCATTGGTTTGATCCTGAGGCTATGAGGCGGAACCCGAATCTTGGGCTAGTCGAAATTCAACAGTCAACTGTGTACCCAGGAGACGATGTCTATATTATGCCTCAACATGCCACGCAAGTTTATTATCTGTCATACTCTTGCAAAACTGATGACCGTCTCCAAGGTTGGGATGTTGTGTACAAGGTTTTGCCACACAGTAAACTACCTGCCCCAAGCAATGAAGATTACAACCTATTAGACCCAGACACAAATGCCGACGAGTTCTTTCAAGAAGATGGGCTAGAAGGGAGGTTTGAGATAGACTTAACCGAAGCGATGGGAATGGAAGTAGAGATGGACGAAGCTGGAGAAGATATTCATGATGAGGATGACTTAGATTTACTTGAGAGATTACGTTTAGGAACTGATAGTGATGATGACTTTGTTCCTCCTTTGGAGCACGGTGTTGAGGGTATGGACATACGTGATAGTGATGATGAGACATATGATCCAACTAATACGGATCATGATGAGTATTTCTAAAACATGTAATAAGATCCGTACTAATTATGACTTTAATCAAATAGTTATACTTGCTACATTAATTATGTTTTTATTTAGTAGTTGCACTCTTTGCATTTGGACTTACAACATTTTCTTATGTTGATAATTACAATGTCTGTGATGCTTATGTGGACTACATGTGATGATTATGGTGATATTCGACATGCCTGTGATGATTATGGTGATATTTGAAATGTCTGTGATGATTATGGTGATATTTGAATTGCATGTGATGATTATATTTTAATGTGGGGTCCCATATAAGATTCTGAAAAACAAAAATAAATAAATAACAGGTTCTTTGCCGTGAGTAATGGCCAATGCTCATGGCAAAGCGGCTGACTTGCCTTGAGTTTTGGCTATTGCTCACAGCAAAGAAGCTGTGCGTGTCACCTGGAAGCCCATCTTTGCCGTGAGCTACATCCCTGGCTCACGACAAAGCGGATGACGACAGCTGCCACATCGCAGAAAGTTGCCGTGAGTTGCCTTCGCTCACGCTCAGCAATGCTTGGCTTTGTCGTGAGGCGTCGTGCCCACGGCAGAACGCCGCCGCCTCCTCCGCCGTGACCATTACGACGCGTTACCGTGAGCCAAAATTGGCTCACGGCACACGTTCGCCGTGAGCAACGATACAGGCTCATGGCAAAGATGTTGTTTGCCGGCAAAAATTTACCATGGGCTCTTTGTCGGCGCTTACTCACGGCAAACTCGCTGCAGTGAGTAAACTGCTTTTTGCCGTGAGGAACCGGCACACGGCAACGAAGCCGTTTCCCGTAGTGCGACCTATCAGCACCCGATTCTGAACATTAAGCAAACTTGCAATCTGAAATTCACCGAGAGATCAAAGTCTACCGTGCAGCCTCTGAGTGACCATCTGGGCATCTGGTAGCATCAATAAAATGCCCGAATATAAACACTCAATTCTAACACTCAATTCTAAACACTCTGCAAATTCACAATGTGAAACGACATGTGGCTAAGTGCACCGCATGTGCGGGAGAAGTAGGTGGCCCGTCCGTGGTGTCATCCTTTTACTGGCTCGACCCGTGCTGTCGCATGAACATTATTTGCGAGATGTGTTCGAGCTCTCGGGCGACACGATAGAGCAGAAGAGTCCGCGGCATGGACTCCTGCGTGGCTGAAAGCGAGAGAAAAAAACGAGCAATGATTACTCACTCACGTCGAGGTCTGGCATTGTGTGTCGCCAGTTGTTGTCACCACTGCAAGAACACTGACACCCAGAGGCAACACCCCCCCCCTTCCGGTTTCCCACCCGCTGCCATTTCAGCAGTTGCATCCAGTGATGGAGGCAAGATCAAATTTAGGGTGGGGGCTGAGTTCTTATTGTTTTTTCATCTCCACCTATAATTCCTCTTATTCTTCTTCTTTTTCCTCTTATTCAAAGAAGAATTTTTATCGACTCTCATTCACTCCCCCCTTCTCTGGCCGCTAATCCGGTCCTTCACCGGCAAGGAGGACGGCGTGGGATCCGGAGGAGGATGACGACGCGAAATGCCTAAGTGTTGGGAGGGTGCCGCGCTTTATCTGCCCGCACATTAGTACCCGGGCTCAACTAGTCCCAGTACTAGTGTGCTTTTCCTTTTTGTTTTCCTTCTAATTTTCTTCAAATCTTCTATATCGGTTGTTTGACTTACGATAAATCATATGCAACGCATAAAATGGCAAAACAAATTTAGTATACTTACTTACATATATACTATGGAAATATACATTAATAATAAAAATAACAATTTTATTATCATTAACCTAATAATATCTTCTAATGGTCATTATTTTTTTCCTTCACTTTAACAACCGAAAATAAATTTATTTTTTCATGCAAAATCTTCCTTAACTAGAATATCTAGTGTCATTTATATGGTAATAATGATTTGATCTTGGTCGTGTATATTTCTACGTAAAATATTGTTTAATATTTAATGATACTAAAAAATGAAATAATTACTATTTTTATTAATATAAAACTATTTAATTGGAGGATCAGGCCAGAGTCGGGTAGAGCAGGTTGGAGCTCTGTCTATATGGAGGAGGAAATGACAATTTTATTAATTTTAACTTAGTGGATCCTCCGCTGACGACGAGAACGATAATTAATAATTGTCTACATAAAATAATTAATATTCTCAATCATAGCAAAATATTACAATACTTTGTTACATGAGCACAAATTAATAAAACTTATTATACATCAACATCTAACAGAACATTAGTAACCTTCCTCTTGACGAATGTCCTTTGGTTGTGATCGCGATTTAAGTATGGAGTGTCCTGTTAGGCTAACATGATGCTTGGGTCAACCTTCACTGAAAATGGAGGAAGATCATCGAATTGATCATAATCTTCTGAAATGTCAGTCTTGTGCTCAACTCCACTGATTTTTCTTTTTCCTGGTAGAAGTATGTGTCGCTTTGGCTCATTATCAATCGGCTTATCAGCACCCTTCTTTATTGGTGGTTTGCTTAACATGTCTTTCACGTAGAAAACTTGAGTCGAACGCGAATTGGGAGTCGTGCGGGAATCGGTGAGTCTCGGGCAGGAGTCGGTGAGTTGGGCAGGAGTCGGTGAGTCGGGCGGGAATCGGTAAGTCGGGTGCGAGTTGGGAGTCAGGCAGGAATCGGCGAGTAGGACGGACGTCAAGCAGTCGTCGAGAGTCGGGCGGGAATTAGTGAGTCGGGTGGGAATGCGTGAGTAGGGAGTCGGGAGTAGGGTGGGAATCAGTGAGTCGGGAGTAGAGAGTCGGTCAAGAGTCAGGCGGGAGTCAGACAAGAGTGGATCAGAAATCGGACAGGAGTCGGGCAGGAGACGGACAGGAGTCAGGCGGTAGTCAGGAGTTGTATGTCGGGAGTTGCAAAGAAACATGTACGAGCATGATGTATATTCTCTGTATACAACATTTCACTACCATATAAAATAATAAATTTACCCTATATTTATTACATATGTTTAAATAAATAATAAAAATTCTATCATCAAATACAACATCTCATCCAACTAACATGACACATCCTTTGCAATCTTTCTATTAAAACATACACAAATATGCATCTAAATAAAAAAATTCTCATTCTTAGATCATTCTATAAATCACAAAATACTCTTAGTACAAAGCTTAAAACTTAAAATACCAAGCATATATCAAGGGAAGATGAAGTAACTGACCTCTAGACCACTTCAATAAGTGAAATCGTGGAGAAATCTTCGCAAATCGGGCAAAAACTCCCTTAGGGCGCCATAGTGAGGGGGGAGCTCGAGCTTGAGAAGTGGAGAAGGTGAGGCTCGGCAGGGGAAGAAGATGACGATTTATAGTCGTTGCACATTTGTACCGGGCATAGCTACGGCCCGGTATCCTGCCCCGGTACTAATGTGCTGGCCTAACATTAGTACCAGTGCTTGTCTCCACCCGGTACTAATGTGCCACATTAGTACCGGATGGAGACAAGCACCGGTACTAATGTCTGTCACGTACTAATGTGCATATTAGTACCGGGTGCCAAAATACCTGGTATTAATGTGAAATCTGACCTGGGACAAATGCTCGATTCTCTAGTAGTGATAGTAGCATCTCAGAATCACTTTAATGCCTAATAATTGGACCATATCTTACAATCTACTAAGACGTGTGCCTTGTTACTTTACATGAACCGAAACATATGTACTCTTAGGCCCTGTTTGGTGCGGCTCCGGCGGCAGCTCCGCCTGCAGCTGGAGAACGAGCTGCACCAAAGATCTCCACGCGTGTCCTGCTCCTGCTAACGTGGATGTGAGAGGAGAAGCTGTTTTCATATCAAATAGAAGGGATCGGAGAAGCTGAAAATCACAACTTCACAAGCTCCAACTCCGGCTCCACCTGTGCAAGGAGCGCGGCCAAACAGCCCTTAGGCCCTGTTTGGGATGGCTCCGACTCTGCGTGGAGCAGCTCCACTCCAAAACTCTAGATGGAGCTAGCTCTAAGCGAGTTAGAGTTGTGAAAATGGGGTGTTTGGCTGTTAGCTCTAGAAGCAATATGCAGCACAATTCAATGACATGTGGGCCCACCTTGTCAGCCTCTCATCTCTCCTTCCTTTGTTCCCCTTTCCCTCTCTCACGCAATCAACAACAAATAAGTCACCGGCCGAGGAGAAGAGGACGGAGGCCTGCGGCGGGGGCAGGTCGGCGGGGCAAGGTAGTCTGACGCGGCGTCAGGTGTGGAGGTCGATGGCGGAGGGGAGGTCGCCGGCGGGTGTGGAGGTCGCCGGCGGAGGGCGAGAAGAAGAGGCCCGTGGAGCCCTGGCGCGTGGCTCCGCACCTCGATTCCTTGCACCCTGTTGCTCCTTGCTCCAATTCCTCACGAGCTAAGCTCCTCCACTACCAAAGCTCCACCCCACACGCTTCCAATCGGAAGCTCAACGCCGGCGAAGTTGATTCCACCGGTTTTTCCATCCACTGACCGCTGCGGGAATTGGAAAATGGGGCACCGTAGGGCCATCAGGCGTGGCGCTCGGCCGCTGGGGCAAGGGAGAGACGGGCGGCGTCAGAGGGAGGGGCCGCCGGAGGGAGAGGACGCCGGAGGGGTGCACGGTGCTGGAGGAAGAGGGCGCCAGATGGATGCGCGCCGCCGGAGGGAGGCGCGGCCGCCGGAGGAAGGGGCCACGGAGGAGGCGCGGGGGCACGGCTGGCGCGCAACGACGGGGGATGCGGTGGCGGCGGGAGGGAGCAGCGGCGGTCGTGACTCGCGAGAGAGGTGGGCGAGGGGAAAAATTAGAACAAATCATTTTTTTCCACTTACCCATGGCATTGATGGGTAATTATACAGCAACTCCTTGAGGAGATCTATATTGGATGGTTTTGGAGCAGCAAAAGAGGTGCTCCAAAACTCCACCTCTATTTGTACTACAGCTCCATGGAGTTTTGGAGTTGAGGTGTTTGGCTAGAAAAATGGCTGGAGTTGCTGGAGTTGAGCTCTGGAGCCAGGCCAAACAGGGCCTTATAGTGGCCCGGGATTGTAGCCGCAAGGGAGAGAGGCATCTGACTGCTGTAGTACGTGTGGTTTGCTTGGTAATTAAGAGAGAGCTGTCGTTTTCCAGCTTTTTGGTCACTCGAGTCTTGCACTACTAGTGGAGAACCGACTTTTAATCTGTAAGCTCAGTACCGGTTACGAAATGACTCGGTACTAACGGTCGCTTCAGAGACAGGGTGAACAATGCAATCTACCGGTCGGCAAGACATCTTAAGTACTATATATGGTACCAACTGCCAAGTGTTGACAATGACACGTACCGTTAATTCCAAATTACGTTAGTTTGTGGGTGTGGGCAAATGGCTCAGTCGAAAAGGGTAATTTGGACTGTCGGCGCCGAAAGTTAGCCAGATATTTGTTAATCAACCGTGCATGTAAGTCATCAGGTTTAAGTTTCCGTTTCTACATGCTCTATTTTTGTGATAGCAAATAACATATAAAAAGGTTATTTTTTATGACATACATTCGGGTACGAACTTATGGAAGAAGATTGTAGAGCAATTTTCCATGGATTACTATTATGTATCCATAAAGATAGAATAATCACCACGGTCAAATCTACCCATAGTAGTTTCCAGCTCCACACAGAGTTCAGAGTTGCGATATGTGCGTGCGTCTCACCCTTTCAAATTCAGAGGTTCGGCACTTGCAGACATAAAAATCTGTACGCGCAGCGCAATCTCTCTCTTGAAGAGAACTTCCATTATATTCTCGCAGGAGAAGTCATGGAGGCCACCGCCGCTGATCACGGCAACAAGAAGAACCAGACCACCGGCCCGTGCGACGGCAGCGGCGAAAACAATGGCAAATCAAGGGCCGATCTCTACGCCGGCGCGGTGGCGCAGCGAGTCCTGCACGGCCCAAGCCATCAGAGCCGACGCGGCGGGCCTAGGAGAGCGCCTGCTGCAGTCAACGGCAAGCCGCCGAGCAGGCTCAGCAAAATGTCCGGCGCAGCGGAGACCGACCACCACCTGAGCTAGAAGCCTAGAACCAGTACCCTACATTAGCTACATATATAGTGACTGCTGGATGCTGGTGCTTGCAGTTTCCCGGAGGCTACGACTGTGTGCTCTTGTAAAGGTTGACGCGGTGTGGCGTATTTTCGTCATTGGAACAAATAATACATTATACATTTATACTCCTGCAATACTCCATATGTGTGTCAACAGCGTACTGTCCACTTATTATTATGGCCTAAGTATTGACCGAGAAAATTATTACTGCAATACAAAAGAGAGACGTACAGACACATGTCTCAACAGGCAACAGCTATAGATAACCATAGAGCTACAGATCGAGTAGGCACGATATAGCTAGCTTAGAATGGTTCATGCGCGCATTGAGTAGCCTCACGAGAGATAGAAGGCGCCCAAGTGTCAGCAGTGTGACCCGTACTGTAAGACAAGATAAGTGGCCACGCGACACTTGCATATTCATTCACTTCAGCTCCCTTTTGTGAAAAAGCCGCCGATGATACTCCCCGAGAGCCCAAATTGGGAACAAGTTGCGGTAGTTGGGATAATTGAAATACATCGAGGAGTTGAAACTCCCAACATGCCCCTGTGTGGTCATGCAGTTACCGTCAGTGATAGATTTGACGTAAATTACCGACACAATTGTTCTTTTTTTGAAAAAGGAAATATTTCCGACCTCTGCTACCGTATATAGCCAAGTTTTACTGACACATTTGTTATGTTTGCAGCATTTCTATAAAACCGAATTATTCATAGGTTGAGTTTCAATATATAGAGACTACATTGGCTACTGTGCTTAAGGGAAGCTCTTTTCCATTTTATATCTTCATCGTGTTTTTATCTAGACATTATCATCGCATAGCTGCTTCTTTGTACAGGTTCTTGATTGTGTTTTATACAATTGTACATAGCATGCGAATGTTTAACGAACAAAATGATCACCTCCACAGAAATGATACTTTCAACTGCAAACTAGAAACAGTATATATTTGTTACTACACCTTGGAAATCATATTAATAAGGATCTTGACCAATTATATATAGCTAGAGGTTTAGCAACCGCCACTACTACAACACAAATTATTTTCGCCACATAGACAAAGCGTGGCACCGTACGGACGCAAGGCCGCGGGAGGGCACGGGATGGATGTGGGAGGCACGGGTTTGTTTTTTCTTTGTTTGTTTATATCTTTTGTTTATATTTTCTATTTCTTTTTCCTATTTTTTTATTTTGAATTCTTTCGTTTTTATTTTATTTTATTTTTTCTTTCTCTCTCTCTCTCTCTTTATTTTAGCCTTTTCCCTATTTTGCTCCTTTCATTTTTTTCGTATTTATTATTTTTCATTCCATTTGTTATTTTATTTATTTTTCTATATATTCTTTCTTATATTTTTTTCTTTTGTGTTTTTCTCTTTTTCCCTTCAATCCGTTTCAAATTTTTTATCTTGTTGATCTTTTATATTATTTTGTTCTAGACTCATGGTGTTTAGTTTTTTTCTTTCTTTCTCCTTCTGTAGTTACTTTTTCTATGTTTTGTCATTGTACAACTTTTTCTCATATATTTATTTCACTTTGTTTTCATTTTTCTCTTCCATTGTTTTCTTCCACATTTTTCTTTTTACAAATTTGTTCGTCCTATGTGAATATTTGTTCTTCTCAATGATTTTTTGTTCTCCTAGTGATATTTGTTCCAGCTCAGTGAATATTTATTCCCTTTCAATGAATTTTTGTTCACCCTCAGTGAATATTTGTTTCACCTCAGTGAATTGTTTCCACTTCAGATTGTTCTACCTTAATGAATATTTGTTCCACATCAATAAAAAATTCTTCTCGCTTTGTGAATATTGGTTTCCCCTAAGTGAATATTTGTTCCCCTTCGGTGAATATTTGTTCTACAACAGTGAATATTTGTTCCTCTTCAATGAATATTTGTTTCCTCTTAGTGAATTTTTGTTTCACATGTGTATGTCACACTGAAAATATACGCTTAATTGAAAAATATGAATAGAAAAAGTTTATCAAAATATAGTCAAGTGAGATCTTGTTTTAAACTTTTATTGTCAGAAATTCAATGGTGCAATCGAAATTTGTTTTTGATGCTCGTTTATGATTTATAACTTTTTAAAACTTGATTTCATTTTGCATGTGAGCAATTTTGTTTTATTTATATGCACTACATAAGGAAGCAATGAAAGTGTATAATTGTTCGTATGCATAATTTTTTTGTTCTGGTAGTTTGTAGAATTTGTTTTGGTAGTTTGTAGGATTTGTTCCATAGGTATACATATTTGTTTCGTCAGTTCATATAATTTGTTCGTATGTATAGTTTGTTTGTTTTGGTAGTTTGTAGGATTTTTCTGATAATTTGTAGAATTTGTTTGACATGTCTACATATTTATTTCATCAGTTCATATAATTTGTTCATATGTGCAAATTTTTTGTTCCGATAGTTTGTAGAATTTGTTCCACGATTATATATTGCACAATATATACAACTTTAATAAAAATGTGAATAAAAAATTCATCAGAACATAGTCAAATGGGATCTTGTTTTGAAGTTTTTATTGTTAGAAATCCATTGGTGCAATCGTAATTTCATTTTGATGCTCGGTTCATGATTTATAGCTTTTATAAGTCTAAATTCGTATTGCACATGGAAGCAATAAAAGCCTATAAAGAAATACACAAACAGTCCAATGGTCCACACTACACCTCTGCCCCACGTCTATTTTTTCTCGAAGTGGAGCGGCGTGACAGACTGCTATTTTTCACTATGGCGAAGTATTGTCGAGCCCAAATATTTTCCCCATAGTTAATTTGTTTAAGGTGAACAAGTAATATGTTGTTGAGAAATTTTATTGTGTTTCAAAAATAAGTGAGAGCTGCCAATCCGGCGAAATCGAATGATGGAAAAAAAGGAAGTACCACGAAGAACCAAAAGAGAAGTACCAGCAAGAAGTATTGTAATTTGGTGCGAAAATAGTGAGAAATTATTATGATACCTTTTTAATTACGTTTAAATCTATTTATTTTCGCAGACAATGAGTTTGTGGGAGATGTTGCTTTTAAGCAATTTTCTAAAATTGTTAGGAATGCTATAGTAATCATATTGAAAAAAATATGGACCACTTCACTAAAAATACTAATGGTAGCAATATTGTAAGCCATTTGTAAATATCAAGTATTACGAAAGACGGAAACTCTCATAGTGTGCTTTTTTCTAAAGGCAAGGATCTCTGCTATTCAACACTTTGTTCATTTGTGATTTGTGAACTATAAGTTTATTTTCTTCAGCTTCATTGTAGCTATTGCAATAAAGTACAGCAAATATCATGGAGATTTAGGTATTCAAGCACACTACGTAAGTATATATATGTTTTTATGTTTTTATTCCTAAGAAAGATGTATTTATCCTTTCACATTTTAATGGAGATTTAGGTATCCATCTCATAATATGCAATTGTGTTTACCAATTTACATAAACACACTTACTTGTTGGGGAAACTCGCCTGTCTCCATCTGAATATTAATAAGTTCTTTTGCGGCACGATGCAATGGTTCAGGATCCCGATCAATCTGTTCATGGATTCCGATGTGCAGAAATAATAGAACATAGAAAATTAGCATTGCTGCATAAAAATATTATTTATATGTAATTAATGAAATAATAAGCAAAATAAATTAAACCTGCCCAGCATAAAGTAAGGCTAACATTGCCCAAGCAGTGTTCACCGCATGCGCACAATCACCCTGTACATAAACCTGTTCATGTTGAAAATATAAAAATTATGGAAAAAAAGTCTCGGCACACAAAAGCTTAATCTTGTACTATCACAATTCCATTAGAGCATCGGCAATGCCGGAATACCTAGAAACTAGAAAAATCAACATAATCTTGAGATAAGGTTTCTATTTGTGTTAGTATTGACGGCATGAAGTTTTCTACTTCTCATGACCATCTCCTTTTTTTGTCTTCATCATCATCATCATCATGATGTAAAGATCCTAGATGGGCCCTTACAATTTTATTTCTATAGCTTTGGATCACTAACATGTAAGAATTTCTTTTAGTTTCCATAACTTGTTCATCTAGTAAGAAGTTTTTTTAGCTTTCCTACTAGAAAGCATGCCCATGTTGTTTTTGTCTAGCATGGTTTGGCACATAACCAGATGAACAAATGATGCAATATGTAATAATACTGTGCTACGTAAATACTAAGCTTAGACCATTTATTTCTCCTATGGGTGCCTTACAAATACAAACAAATCCAACCACACTAATATTCACTTGCACGTGGAATAAGCAAGAACGCTACTCTAGGCAAGTATTACCGCTGCAGAGTCTCTCATCCGTGCCGATGTGGAAACTTCATTCATGTGCCGATGGAAGGACCAGCACCACAAAGACAATGTGAAAGCATACTTTTATTCAGCACTAAAGCCGATACAAATAACGATACCGGTTCAAAAGTGTGCTGGTACTAACAATGGATTATTCCTATTGGTGCAAAATTGCACGTATATCTGCATACAGGGAAGTTCTATCCCATTTCACCCTTGTTGTCTAACATTTTGATCAACTATTTGGGCATATAAATGACTTGAAATAAAACATATTGAGCTACAAAGTTGTAGGTCTCTTCAAATTGTACAATTTTCATATAAAATTTGTCTCCATCCGAGTTCGTGTGCAAAAGTTATGAATATGTGAATACAATCTAAAAATTCAAAATGCATAGGCAGAAAACTTACCCTAGCCGGTGCAATTTTGAGCTAATGTGAATAATGAATTATCATTGCCGGCTAGATATTTAGCCGACATGAAGATAATTTGTGCTAATAATGGAGTACGTGTGCCTGTGTAATTTTGAACTGGTGCAAATAGTGCTCCTAGATTATTTATGTTTGGGACAGATGAGCCGATACAAATGAGTGTTTGTATGATAGTGTTATTTATTCTCAGCAAGGAAGTGTAAGTGTTTCCTTTGGTTGGCCCATAACCGCTATTCGACGGTGGACAGGCTCGCCTGGCGTGGCTTGCCTCATGCCCATAGTCACCGGGAACGCGGAACGACCCCACGTTCCACGTCCCGGGAACTTCGTTCCGAAACGAGGAACGGGGACGATGCAGGACGATCTACGGGTCGAGGTTGGATCGCGATCCAATCATGATCCGGGTCGTTGAGGTGATCAGAGGAGATGGGCGAGCTCCGGCTGTCCGTGTTTGAGCCCGCGGCGGCCGATGCCCGTCCTCATCGGCGTCGCATCGTCCTGGCGGTGTCCACGAAGGCAGCAGACGTCCTGCAACTTACCTGCCCCGGCCCTCGACGCCGGCAAGTTCCTCCTTCAGCTGCCGTCGAATCGGAGACCTGGACCGAGACCTGCACCACGCGGCCATCCTGCTCCAAGCCCGCCGGTGAGCACCCCAAGAATCCTGCCTTTTCCCTGTCCTGTGCTCTGTGTCCGCCCTTGCCTGGCCTTCGATCCGCTGTTATCCATCTCGGTCACGTGTTCAGGGTGCTGACCTACACGTGTGGCGGCGAAGTGACTGATGTTCAGGTGCTCTCTAGGTGCTCGATGAATTGACTGCAATGGCGTTCCTTGTGGTCGTTCCGGGAACGTCATCCCAAATTAACATGGAATGTGCTGAAGCTGTATACTCCTCTCATTCCATGCTTTGGAAAATCAGCGTACCACGTTCCTCGTCCCTGTTCCTCGACCCGGTCGACCCGGGAACGCGGTGACTTAGCTCACGCCCAGAACATTGCTCGTTGTGTGATCAAGAGGACGAAACCATCACCCATATCCTTTGGTCATGTGTCTTTACACGACAGTTTTGGCACTATCTTCTGAGCTATGTTGGGTTGGCAAGGGTCACACCACAAGACCCTGATTTCTTTGGTTCGTGGCAGAATGCCAGCAATATGGTGGGATAGGATGCTAAAAAGGTTTTAATTCTTTGGTCATTTTAGGGGCCTTGACTGTTTGGAAGACTCAAAACGATGTAGTGTTCAGCAATATCCCCCCCACCCCCACCCATGGTCGAGCTGGCTGTCCTCCTATCTAAAGAGGAATTGAAATTTTGGATCATGGCAGGAGCTAAAGAGCTAAGCACCCTAGTTAATGCTGGTCCAATTAGACACTAGAGCCACTTAGGGCCAGGTCGCTTTGTTTTTCGTATCCAGTCGGGAATGTAACTTATAAGTGTGTGCGTGTGTGTGTTTTATGGTTATTTTGGCCTTTCTCCTCTTAATGCAATGATATGCAGTTCTCCTGCATATTCGAAAAAAAATGATAAATGCATATACAAACAACTAGACATTTCGGTGACACGTGTTGTGTGCAAAAAATCAGTGTTTGCTTTAATGAACACACTACTAGAAAAATGACTTTCCATCCTCAAACACACACGGACCAAATTTGGTGGCAAACGGATGCCATTTAGTACCGGACAGTAACACCCACACGTACTAAGATAGATCTTAGTGTACCGGTTGGTGTTAACACCTGATACTAAATGGTTCTCCACGTATTATTTTTAAAGTAAAACATCTCTTACTCAATCAACTGTGTTCTACATAGTATTTTTAAGTGAAATGGTAAGGATTGTACACGCGAGTCATGCATGGTCTGGGGTTCAAATCATGCACATTATGCCATATTTTACATGAAGAAAGCATGAAAGTGTGAATGGGTATTATGTGTATGTGGGTTCGTTCGTCGAATGGGATGGGTACGGTTGTACTGCTTTGGCGGAAGGGGTGTTACAATTAACTCTAATTTGCAAATCTATACCAATGTAAATTCACATTTCCTTCTTTGATCAATATATTGCATATGCCCTTAAAATAACTAACATCATTAAGTTGAACATATAGTAATTAAAGTTCACTGGTAGGGAAGAGGTGTGGGTCACATGCATAAAAAATGTCTATTGGTCATGTAATTATTAGTAAGAATTTACACCCTTATCTGTTTGATTTTCGTTGAGATATATATACATCTAATTAGAAACCCAATTTTTCGTGGATAATTACCAACCTAAAATATAAATAAAGCTACATAAAAGATAGCTTGGCCTTACCTGTCTCACACATGAAAGATAGATCTCTCCCCAGCCACCTGAATGGAGTTGTTTAAGCAAAAGAAAGTTGCATGCTTTTCTGATGGAATAACTATTCTCATATGTCCTGCCAGCAGCAATTAATCCTTTTACCGCAAAAAAGGTTCCATATGTGAAGCATATGCCCCACGTTCCATACCTAGTAAAAGTAACCAAACTCTGTAGTTATTACCATGTTGAGTGAACATATTTTCATAAAAGATTTGTACGGATTTTACAAACCATGGACCATCGATGTGTTGGCTATTCTCAATAAATATAGCAGCATTCTTGACGCATTCACATATATCATTGCTACGATAATTTGGATATGATTCTCTGAACAGTGCAAGAGCTTGAATCACTGAGGAAGTGCATTCAACTGACCTGCCATTTTGTTGCACACCATGACATGTAGTGAATTGAAAAGATAGATAATGGATTTCGAAACAAGGTGCCATATGTGCTTCTTACGGATAATCAGCAACTATATTCTGAAAACTCTCTGATGGATTGAAAATCTGAATTGCCAAAAAGACAATGTCAGTCCATTACGATGCTACTGTATGCCATTTTAAATGTACTGTACTATTTTTCAAATTCCCAGACTTTTTAAAACAAACTTAGAACCTATTGGTAAGAAAGACTAACTTGAGATTTCCACAGAAATTTCCATGTGAGGTTACCCATCATATTGATGCTGAAGAGATATACATTACTCTATCTCCTTTATCAAAAAAATTTGTTTTCTATGGAAAAAAGATAGTTCTGGAAAACATTATCTACCCATATGCTTGAACTGTAGGATGCAGATCTCACAAAAATATAATACTCACCTCAACCCAGGAACCAGTTCTCTTACATTCATATGTGGAAAAGGAACCATCATTATTCTTCAAGAAAATATGAATTAAGAGTCAATGAATTGAAGTTGTTCCGGCATACACAGTTGCATTGATAAAAAAATATTGTATAGTGCATGGGGTACTTGTCAGATCCATTGGTGAAAACGCTGAGCATCAATATGTCTAATATGAAGTTTGTTGTGAATATGTTTTTGAAAAATTGTAAGCCCATAGACACTATGCAGAAATTTCTTCTTTGCAAAATTGTTGGACATATGAGCACTCAACAAATTTGTTCTGTGCATATGTCCAATCATCACACTGATGAAAAATCCAGTTTTGTTGAAGATATTTACTTTACAGAATATTAGAGAAAATTATAGTTTTGAGTATGTGTGATAAGGCATATATGCCGCTGTTTTAAACAGGAACTAATAAATTTGATATTTTGGAAAATTGCTTTTACTAACAGAAAATTAAACATAGATCTCTAATGTAACTATAGGTCAGGGCATACGTCCATATGTTTCAGATTAGAACAAGAATTTATTATTACTTCACTAGATAGCCATATTTTCTAGATATAAATTAGCCACAGTTCTCTATACAAAGCCACATTCTACAAGATTAAGTTGGTAGCTGTAAATCACTCCCATAGACTAATTTATTACTTCATCAGATATCCATACCATAAAGGAAAGAAGGCAATCAGCAGCATCGAGCAACCTCTCTTCTCCAATTAGTTCCTCAAAAAGATTGTGATGACTTTTTGGTAACAAGAGTAATGCCTGAAAAGTTCAAGTTCAAAAATTAGCAAAAACCTCATTATTATTCTGGAAACAAGAATAACACTTCATACAAATTTACATAAATATGCAGTGTTATATGGGAACTGTTATGGTGCTGGCTAGAGTTGAGAGGGAAGGGGGAGCACTAGGCGCAGGAAAGGCAGAGATTCCGGCCGCGGGGTTGTTCACCCACGGCCGGGCAAGATTCTTCTGATTCTTGCTTGCCTAAAACACAGGCACCCCCTCTCCTTATATAGAGAGGGTCCCACTAATGGGCTGTTTAGACCCACTAAGCCCCTCTAACACTACACCCCTCCTCGACAAGCAGCTCGTCCTCGAGCTGCAACCTAACAAACTCACGACGAAGACTCGACTAAAGACAAACCTAACACCTAAAAATAAGCCTTTTACATCTCGGCTCATTTAATTATTTGCAAACTAAAATAGACTCGAATTATTTATTTGAACTCCTGGAAGCCGTCCCCTGATCCTGTCATGCTGCAAATGGCTTCACGGCCTGCTGCTGCCAGAGAGAGCCCAATCTTGCGAAATGGGCTTCATGGTGCAATATGACATATGATTGTTGTGGCCTGATAAGAGTTGCAGCCCATCTTAGGCCCACACGAAATCCTGAAGGCATCAATCCGGACGAAGGAACGCCACCACCTCTTCCTCAATCAGCGGCCACACACGACACACGCGGAGAACCAACCGCACTTTGGATCCCAGAGTTCCCTCGGCGCCACGCCCGCTCCGGCGGTCCCGGCGGTGGCGTCGGCGCCAACCGCCGGGTCGAAGGGAACTGCCGTCGGTTGCGCCCAGCGGAAGCTCCCATGCCACAATCGATGCAGATCGCGCGCTTGGCGTTGCGCCGCGATGCCGGCGACGGTGAGGGGAGGCCGGCGGCGGAGGTGACCTGCGGCCTTCCTTCCACGGCGGGCGCCCTGGCGGCGGTTCGGAGACGGGCCCGAGGAGGCCATCGGCGCCATGGCCTCGCGGCCGCACGCGCCTCCGGCGGTCGCGGAGGTGGCCCGTGGAGGCTTGCAGCGTCCTGCTGGGTTCGGGCGGCCTCGTGAGCCACCCGTGGCGGCGGGTCGGGGGCGACGGAGCGCTAGCGTAACCGCGGCGGCTGAGGAACGCCGGACCGTCGCGGACGCCTGACGGGTAAGCAGCTTCCCTGTCGTCTCCGTCGCGGCAACTGCCGGCTGCTCGATCTCTTGCATCTCCTCGCCTTGCATCTCCTCTCCTTGGATCTGCGGGGCGTCGGTGGTGGCGGTCGTAACGGTCACCGGTTCCGTCGTCGGCCCGATCTGGAGAAGTTGCAGCAACTCGTCGACCTGTGCTTGCATCTGGACGAATGTATCCCTCATCTCGGCGCACAGATTGAAGAGCGTTGTCTGCTGTGCGGGCAAGGGCGCCACGGTGGCCGTGGCGGTGGTGAACACCGGCGGAAAGTAGCTTGATGGCGCGGCGAAGAAGGTGGCCATGGGATCGAACAAGACGTCTGATACCAAATTGTTATGGTGCTGGCTAGAGTTGAGAGGGAAGGGGGAGCACTAGGCGCAGGAAAGGCAGAGATTCCGGCCGCGGGGTTGTTCACCACGGGCAAGATTCTTCGATTCTTGCTTGCCTAAACAGCACCCTCTCCTTATATAGAGAGGGTCCCACTAATGGGCTGTTTAGAGGGGTGCTGTGTTTTAGGCAAGCAAATCGAGTCTTGCCCGGCCGTGAACAACCTCGACAGTCTACCAAGCCCATAGTTACTAACTAATAGAAGTAGCGTAATGAAATACTAAATTAGTGTAATTTTTTTATATTCCCTCCTTGTGAAAAAATAGTATTTACTAATAAGTGGAAAAGATATCTTTGTTGACATTCGCTGACATTATGTCAAGGTTAGCTAAAAGAACTACCAAATTCGGGTACTTATACTGCACTTTTAAAAGAAAGAAATAGTAGTTCATATGTGTCTCAATAGGACGTAACCTTAAGTTTCCTGACTGACATATTAATAGTCAAATCATGGTGAAAAACTCCTTTGTCACATTTAATCAGTTAGCTATCTCTACATTGTCCAATGCCACTATTATTAGCGATTCATACTATTTTGTTTTCTTTATGCTTTCTAGCTTCCTGAACTTATTAATATGCATAAATAGTTTCAAAGTTAGGATTCATGCTTATGGAATTAATGGTAGTGACTTTTATTTCCCTGTAACACTGCTACCCTCTCCATATCATGTGTTTATTTATGAATCCTCAATATATTAATATGCAGAAATGATCATGGCATGGCCAGGACCTTTCCTTGTAACTATTTTCCTATGCTTTATTTTTTATCACCATTTGCTTATAAGAGTACATGCCCAGCTTTAAAGTTCTATAAGAGAGAAACAGATATATTTATTACAAACAAAATCAAAATAATCATATGATGATAGCGTATGGCTGGTGCATGCCTTTGGGCAACGCACTACTACAAAAGCACTCGTACTATGCAATTCATCTTTATGGATTGTTAGAAACCATACGAGATAACTATATCTTTTTATCAGTCAATACCTCAACCCCTACAAGATAAAATGCTTTCCATGAATCTTTTTAACGAGCCTTATCTTTCGAAGTTGTTGAAAATCTCCATTGTGATAAAAATAAATTATTCATAATGGTTTATTTGGACCATAGAAATATACCCAAATGACCAATGAGTGGCCTTTCAAATACAATATCCACAGTGTTCTATGCATCATCAAATATGTTATATATAGCTCCACACATGAGCCATCATTGAGTAAATGCTTTGTCCTTGCTATACTTAAATCGATCTTTTAAAGTAAGTCAAAATTAAGTGTGACTTACCACTTATAAATATCTATTGCTATAAACCATGTATATATAATATAAAATAATCTAAAACATCATAAATCAGCCCTCAGTAGTATCGACTAGCATGGATAGTGGCAGGAATTTGATATGTTTCTCTTTTTGCAAGGAAATTGCCTAGCAGGGCCAAGGCTGAGGGTGACCAGAAAAGGGAAATAATTCCCTCCAAAATATGTAAAAAAAAAGGTAGGGGGATAATGGAGGACATAGAAGATTGTGATTTATAATTTCTGCTGCAAGTGTGTACCCAATGCTGGCGAGATAAGAACTGTATTTTCTTGTATAATTAAGACAACATAATGGTATAAACATATATTGACCTTAAGTGCTTCTGCTGTACAATCAGATACAGACCAACCGGAATCTGTAGTAGAAAGAGTCCATGCACCTTTCGATATATGACGATGCCAATAATTTTGGTCACCGGGAGGATTCTCAGCAACCTTTTAAAAGGGAAATTGTGGTCAATAATTGTAATAATATTTAAACAATATAAATTGTAGGGTACTATATAGCAACTAACATCCAATGGTATAGTGGGGATGTGGTATAGTGTATACCTATTACCTGTGAGTTTCGTATGAACAAATATGCCTTCTGCAGAGTTGAGGAAAACTCGTTGACAAGATTTGTTGAGCAAAAGGCTTGAACAATGAATGAAGTTTCCCAGCATTGGCAACCATCAACTACCTATGATAATGGTAGGTGAATAATTAAAAGTATTTTCCAATCTACTGAGTTACTATTAGAGAAAATAAATTGGAATCACGTTCTAACAAGGTAAAAAGTATGTTTTCCTTCCATCTGTTACTAGTACATAACGAATAGAGATAATGCCCCTCCCCGCCCTAGTTTCGAGCTGTACTAAAATTTTTAGATAGCTTCCACTACAGTTCTATCAAATGCCCAACAGCATAATCCACAACAACCACATTACAACCTACAGTTTGGTAGTTAACCAAATATACTGAAACTGTTTGCCATATGTGAAAAGAAACTGTTGGGACTTGGGACAAACAATTAGTTTTGTAGTGATATATGTTGTTGGGCGACGTCCATGTTTGCTGAAACTCTAACCACATCAAAGAAAGATATGCTACATATATTGGCGTCAACTAGACCACTCAATCATTTCGATTTTGAAGTCTGGACAAAATAGTTAGGTTAACAGTGGTTTACAATTTATAGTTTTGTAAATGGCACTCCCCACAATGCGCTAAATAGTAGATAATGCCTTAGCGTATGGAAGAACGGTAATTATAATCCTAGCTACTGAATATGAAGCAAAAGAAAACTAGATTGTTGTCATCGTTGCTAGGGTGCTAGTGCTGGTCTTATCCTCACTATTCTCATTGGCTCCTCCGCAGTCTCCTATCTCCTCCTTGTCCTTATCATCATTGCCGTTGTTGTCGTCAAGTCCTTTGACATACATACTTTTCAATGACACTGCTCACTACTGGAAACCATTTTTATCCTGTGTGCCAACAACTGTTAGAAAAATAGGGTTAAACCGTCAGGAAAAATAATTCTGACAGCCACCCGACAGGCAAATTCCAACAGGTTTAGCTCAACAACTCTTGCCTAGGTATGTATTTTTCATATTCATTGCCATTGTAAGTCGAGTCCTTAGTCCACCTTATTCATGGTAACACTTTGTGTGGATTCCATGTGGCATTCAATATATTAAGACTACTCGATGACATATCTGACATCAAGAAGGCTGCTGTAAGTAGATAATAATGCTCAGCCTTGTCTCTGCTCATATTCTCCATTTGATTTTAAAAACTGATTTCTACTTGTACTCTCATAATGATTGTATTTTGAAGGATTTCAAAGCTGCCGTAAATGTTTCTACAAAAGATCTAAAGCCGGTCCGGGAGATGCTTGAGGACCTATGTGGTTTGAGGACCGGTGGATGGTTGCTTCCTAGTGTGATGAGTGATTGACAACGTTGTGTGGACTGACTCTTGGCTAAGTATTGCAGGTGCAGGTTGCAGCTTGATTAGTGTTGGTGCAGGTGAAGAACAAGCGCGAAAGGCCTATGCCAGTGGGCCTCCAAGTGTGGAGTAGACAAGTAGGCTTGGTTCGAGGGACCCGGAGGCCAGCGAGATCAAGTGCGGGCCGCATGGTGGCAAGAACAGCAAGACAAAGTCGTGTACAGTTCCTTGATTGATGAGCCTCAAAGCCAAGATCGAGCCGGCACGATGTGGGGGCCAAGTCATGAGTGGAGATTGGCGAGATGCCACACCAAGTCTGCGGGGTTTCTAGTGGTTCACCACAAAACCACTGGGTTACTTGGCTGAGCCACAAAGCCGAGACCGAAGACTCGGCGTGGCTGACAAGCCGAAACTGGTCTGACCGGTTGGTGAAACCGGCCCGACCGGTTTGGGGTCGCAGGGCGCCGGGAAGCTTCGAAGTGGAAGACACGCGGCATGATCGCAAGAGTTGTGTTGGTGCTACGCAGGCTTGCGGTGGATGCGCATCCGTCCGATGGTGCTACGACAACAAATTCCCAAAGTGCCCATGGTGGGCGTGCATCTTCTTTATGTAATAGGGGTAGTTTTGTCTTTCGGTTGCCTCCATATAAACCAAGTGGAGAGAGGATTGCAGCCATCTCTTGGAACCCAAGCTCATTTGCTTCCTAGTCGTTTCCTATTTTCCCTTAGGTTTTCCATAGGACTAGCTTGAGAGCTTCATGGTGAGATCTTTAGAGAGGGGTGGATGTTGAGGAGGCAAGCTAGACCTTGTATGAATCTTTCATGGTATGTATAGAAGGTTCGGCGTGATTCCTCAAGTGTTCTTTGTGCCTCTCCCATTTTTCCTTTCTGGCTATTTTCAGAGGCTTTTCTTGTGATTTTCATGGGAAGGTTTTGCAGGAGTTTCTTTGCGGGTTTTGGTGTGGGAATCACACATGAGGACGTGGTGCCACTTTTCTTGGTGATCATGCCCCTCCAAATCCGTGGAAAGGTCTTCGATTTGGTGGTTTTCAGTGGAGTTCTTGGAGAGGTGGTTTTGAAGATTGACTTTCGATTCCTCTTGATTGAGTGAGTTGTGGTGCTCGAGCTTCTAGCCAAAGGTAGCCATGAGGTACCCCTGCTATCCCCAAAGACTCACTTGAATCTGTGGAGTGAATCGGGAGATCGATTGAGGTGAAGGTTGAGTTTTTCCCGCGGGATGTGTTCTTCCCAACTGCCCAAGAAAAAACGACTGAGCGGTTTGAAAACCAGTCGAGTTTGGCTCCCTGTGGGCTTTGGAGAAGAATTTTGAGCAGGCAAGTTTTTCTCTGCTGGTGGCTTTCTCTGTTCAAGTTTGGTTGGGTTCTGAGCTTGTCTCGCTCAGTTTTGGTCTCGTGGTTCTGTTGGGGGTTTTGCCTGGACAAAACCGGCCTGACCGGATTCCTCTGGATGTAGAGGCTAAGTCCAATAGAACCGGGCTGACCGGTTTGTGAAACCGGCCTGACTGGTTTAACTCTGGCAGCAGGTGCTCGAGTTGTTTTCCACTGCGTGTTTTTGAGAGTTGTTTGGTGGGTCTTACTCCTAGGTCCAGTAGCACTTCAGTGGCTACGTGGATTTGGCAAGAGAAGTGCGTGGAGGTCTCCGAGTGATCTTGGGTTCATAGGCCGAGTTCTTGAATTCAATTTTTATTGACTCCCATTCACCCCCCCCCCTCTCTGGTTCGCCTTTCCGGTCCTTCAAGTGCGAGTACATTCTTAAGGAGACCCTCGACCGAAAGAGCAACTTCTATAATGGTGCACCGTGAGTTCATTGTAGCCACTAGAAACTTGAAACTTGCTTCATTCAGCCTTGTTTAGTCAGGTGTTATTGCCTGAAAAACCTGCTTGGCCTGCTTGGTTGGGGTCAGATGTTATTGCCTGGTTCAGGCCGTTTTCTCATGACTCCATCCAAACAAGCCCAGATGAGTAACTTGAAACTTGATGGATCTTGTTTGTCTATAAATGTGATCTTGCTTGTCTACATCGGTGATGAGAATATGTTTGTGATGTCTCCTTGCTGTGGTGGCTGCCAAATCTTGGCTAGTTCCAGGATGCAGCCCCTGATATGGTGGTTGTCAAATCTTGGCTGGTTCCAGGATGTAGCCAGCAAACAGGCAGATTACTGTAGGGGTGGACTACATATCGGTAACGCGCGTTAATTAAAGGACATTACAAAAACGATCATTGAGTAACGGGCTTCACATGGAATGCCCGTTATAACTATGGCAGCAATGTAACGGGCAGCATAAAAGGCCATTACCAATACTGACCGGTGGGCCCTAGAAGTTGACCCTTTCGTCAAGATAAAGGAGACGCGGGTTCACAGCAAGCGTCTCCTTTAGTCGAGACAGAGGAGACGCACGTACACATCACGCGTCTCCTTTTGTTGAGACACTACAGGAGACGCGCGCACACAGCAAGCGTCTCCTTTCATCAAGACAGAGGAGACGCGTGTTGACAGCAAGCGTCTCCTTTCGTCGAGACAGAGGAGATGCACGTACACAAGACACGTCCCCTTTCGTCGAGACAGAGGAGACGCGCGTGCGAAAGACGCGTCTCCTTTCCTCGAGACAGAGGAGACGCAGGTTCACAACACACATCTCCGATGTCGAGTTCATGTAAAGGGCTCGGTGTTGGCACCCGTTACCAAAGTCTCATGTGGGCCCAGAGAAACAGCCATTTCACGTGACCGGTGACTAGTTGTGGTAATAGTCTTTATTAGATGCCCGTTACGAATGCGTTTTTTCAGTGACGGGCATCTGCCCGTTACCTTTGTTCGCTCATTTGTAGCGCTTGATCAGTAACAGGCGCTTTGCCCGTTACTAAAGGCCATTTATGCCCGTTACCAAAGTGAGTTTTTCACATGTAGCTTAATAAATTTTTTACTAGTTGAACAGTTGCAATAAGTATGAGACTAGTGTGGAGTGAATAGCTAGTCTCTCTCACTTTTCGATGCAACTCTCTCTCAGAACATGATCTTCGAAGTTGCCTTGTACATAGGACTGCATCAACTATAAGCTATCAACTAATTTAAGCCATTCAAGATTATCTAATGAATGAACTCTAGTGGTTACGTGCCAAACCTTGTGCTTAATTTTTATCATGGTTTCGCTTCGTTTTCATATCTCTCTTTTTGGATTTTTTTACTTATTTGGCGTGTCTTCCTATAGTATGCATCACCACTAGAACACTAACCCCAAAACCATGTTATGCTATTAATTAAATTCAAAAGCATATATAAATATAGCTAAACAATAGATAAGCTAGACCGGTATATCATCACTAAGTAGAAAGCTATGTTGCCATGATATAAATGTGCAAGTATTCGAAACAACTATGATGGTGGAAATAAATACCTTTGACTTCATACCATCTTCTGAAATCCATAAATAATCAAATATCCTTGGGAGATGTTTCTTAAATGCATCAGAATCTGCATTTTCTATCCAACAGCAAATCATATTAAGGGCCTGGCCACAAAACAATTAGTAAGAAATATGTTCAAACTAGTAATTGCATGAAAAGCCACCAAAATAGCGAGTGAGTAACAAACAGTATTTCGACCATACTCTCTTGTCCTTAAATTCCTGTTATTAGCAGTCAACGCACTATTTGCACTCCTTGCATTCCATGAGTTTTTCTTTCAATAGTAAGCAGGAAATGCGAATAAGATCAGAGAAGAGTAGAAGAAGCTATTCCTATACTAGTACTAACGATTCAAACCTAGCCCCTTAGACTGTTCCTACCACCTCCCCTCTTTTCAGTCGGAGTACCATGACCAAGTGACTGGGCTTTCCCCCACGATCAGCACCTTTTGTGCACCTTATTCCATGTCCAAACAAAAGAGTTGATACTTTTTGTGCACCTTATTCCATGAATATCGGGAACAATTGTATAATAATAGTTTACAGTTACTTTTTTATCCACACAGTTATCATTAATAAAGAATGAAGTTCAATGTTTTCGGACGACTATCCTGTTTGGAACAGCTTTAAATGCAGCTTATGGTCAAAATAAGCTGAAACTAGAAGCCAAACAACCTGCTTTTTTACATCTTTTTAATTTTGGCTGCGCTTCTCCCCACCACCTCCATTTGTACTAAAACGTAGAAGCTGGTTCAAACCCGCTTCTCAAATAAATGCTATTTTCATATCCGTACGGTTTATAAGTGCTTTTTCTGACAGCGGTTCCAAACAGGGCCATATCAGGTCAAATGAAGCCAAAACAATAATGTAACTAACACAACATAATTCATCAACTAAGACAATTATTGCTATTGTTCTAAACTATATGCATTGACTTCAACAAATAAACTTATCAAAGTAAATGTCCTAATAACTACTTAGTTTGCTCTTCATATGCGATGTTACACACACATATATGATATAAGGCATCCTAATTATGTGTCATCATCATCAACAGGTTAATCATGCATGACAAATATATTTGATAACTTCTATTTTTCTGAAAGTTCAATAACAAACAAAGAAGAAATATTAAAACACATTGGTAATTAAATAAATTACATCATGGCTTCTTAAAATTGTCCTGGATATGAACACCTGTTAAAATGAATGCATGGGTGCTTAAATGGTTTAGCATGCTTCTTGTGGTTAGATCACACATCGATACATGTATATATGGAAGTATCACTTGTATTTCACACATTCATCAGAAAGCAATAGATTAGATGTATAGTTGAAGTAATATGAAAGATAGGGCAACTTAGGTTTCTATATTTTTCTGTAATAATGATGTTTTAATTTTGCCAAACTTCAAATAGTAGCTAAATATCATGGTTCCGATCCCTAAGTCAAAAGATGAACAAAATAAAAACTCAATATATTTGTCAAAATAAAATTGTGGAATACCAAAATATTTGCTTACATCCAAAGAAGTAAATAAGAAAAAATCAGTTACAAGAAATATATGGAGAAACTACTGTTAAACCACATATAACAAGTACTTTACCTTGGTAACAGAGCTTAAGCCTACATATTGCGTAGTCTCATCTTCGTAATGAATACGTTCCATGAGATGGTTCAGTGCCCTGTCTCTTAGCTTGCTAAATGGCCAACACATAAATAGTGGTTCAATAAACTTGTTAAGACAAGTGCGGACAACATTTTGCATCAGTGAACGTGGATAGATGATGTCTTCCTGAAATTTAAGAGGTTAAGTTTTTATTAAAGATTTGTCAAGCTCCAGGTATCTAACTACAAACTAGTTAAGATACAACTAATGTATAATAGGTGAATCATAGCCTACACTATTCACAAGGAAATATTATTAGTCATGAAGAAAGCTCTTTTTTCTTTCTCCCTGAAATCTCCCGTATTATATTTTAATTATTTTTTCTCATAAGTAGGTATATACCTCTTTTCTTTTCTAAAAAAGTAATGTCACGCATATATAGTGAAAGAGAATTCTTGCTATGTAAACAAGCTAGAGAGATTAAGTTTGCCAACTGGAAAGTAACACTATACCTTTGCACATGTATCACAAGCCTGGTTCCAATCAATCTCGTTGTATGGTATATCATAAAGCTCCTCTCTTAGCGCCAAAATAGTTGGTGTGATAGGCCCAACAAATTTTTTTCCATAAATATAAGCCATTGCCATATACACTATCCGGGTATAGCACCAAAACCGTCCTAAAAATCAAGTGCTTGTAAAAATCAAGAATATGGTAAAAATATCCAGATACGGACATATACAATTGCTTAAGTATCCTTAAAAAAAAATTGGCCAAGCACTAGAAGATATATGATCGAAACATACTTATTCACATTTTCTGCTATGGAATAAGTCCTAATTACTCCCTACAAGTATGATGAAAGTTGGTTCTCAAAAAAAAAGTATGATGAAAGTTGGGGCAAGCCATAAATTGCTTTTTAGTTCAATTTACTCCCAGAATTATGCCAATTAGTCAATCTTACCCCTTAATAAGAACATATTATTTGTCTTTCTATTGATCTGCAGTACTGTGCAATGTAGATGTGTTGTGTTGGACACCTAGATTTGAGAGTGAAGCGCAAATCTGTTGACATTGTGAATGAGTACATGTGGTTATTTGTTGACTTGCTTTGTGTTGGTTTTGAAACTCAGAAATTCAGAAGAGTACACTCCAGCCAAGCGCTGTGTGTTTTATATGTCTCCTGGGTTTTTAATCCTTGGTTATGCCTAAAATGTTTTCTGCAGAATAATACCTGGATAAATGGGAAGAAATGTTGGAACCATCCAAAGTTCTGGGATTATTGGGGTGTTTCCTGACCAATCATATGCACCAATAATCTTCAATAAATCAAAGGTAGATTTGCATCAACAAGAATATCACTATAGGTTGTACAAGACATTTTAAAATGGTATCAACAAGCAAAAAACACAGTTAAAGTAACAAAACAAGGCCATGATATCGCGCTTTTACTAGATATAGAAATACCAACAAGAACAAGATATAGAAAAAAGATAACATGTGCCCTCAAATATAAAGCACAGGCATACCGAGAGAAATAACAACAAGCACAGGCATAACATGTGCCCTCAAATAGTCAGAAAAAGATATAAAATCCGCAACATATAAAGGCAGTACTCATCTTTAATGGCATACCGAGAGAAATATCTTTGCCCATTGTGGTGCAGCAGTTGCAGTACCGTGTGATAAAATCCATGCACGACCTTTCGCTAGTGCGTTGTTCTCACCATGAAGCTCTTGCCCCAGAAGCCTCAAGGTGGTATAGTTCATGCAGGAACCAAACATAGTGCTTGGGCTCAAAACTTGATTGCCCCATCCACCATCTTGGTTCTATAATGTATACAAAATATTTTATATATCGATCACAGTGCATAAATAATTACTTAGAGCATCTCCAAGAGACTAGCAAAATTCTTAGCTAAACTTAGAGATAAAGAGACTAGCTAAAAAATAAAAAACTTCATAAGCTAAAAGGTTTAAAACGGAACTCTTCATAGATTATAAAATAGTGGGTTCCACGTGTCAGACTCCCATCTCAATATTTTCTCTCCAGAGCTTATCCTCTCTGAGTCTCTGATAGAAGACGCCCAACAAGTAGCGGCGGGACGCTCTGCCGTCCGGCGAGTGGCGCAGCTCTCGGCCTCCTTGGCGGCGCGAAGGCATGAACTTCCCAGTGGAGCACCCCCGGTCGCTGGCATGGGAGTCCGGTCTCCCTAGCGGGCGGAGCGGTAGGTGCCATCCGCAGCGGCACAACCCCCGGCCTAGGGCACGGAGGCTCGACCTCCTTGCTCTCTGTGGGCCATGACAGCAGAAGCACCAACGCCTCCACCTCCCACCGTAGCCGCTGTCGATTCGCTGCCATCGCCGCCTCCAGCGCTGCAGCCACCGCCGATTCCGCCTAGCTCCGCCGCCGCTGCCGATTCCGCCCCGGTGGATGCTACCAGCATGCAAGGGCGCGCCGAGCAGGCCTCGCTCCTGCTCATGGCGACGACACATGCTTCCTGCCCGCGTGAGAAGAGGACAGGGATGGCGCGGGAGGCCTTCCCAGCTCTCCCTCTGCTCCGCCGCGAGAAGGGACGGGCCCGGGGGCGCTCAACGCGGGGATGGCCACCGCGAGCAAAGCCCGGCCCAACGACGCTCAGCGTAGGTGTGGCCTCGCGAGCAATGGTTCTGCGGCGGGCCGCAACTGAGCTTCCACGCGCTCGACAGCGGGGATCCCCTATCCCTCCCCGTCTCTCCCGCTCTCTCCAGCCTCCCTCTCCGGCGGTGGACTAGGCTCTCCCGGATGTGGTCTCGGTCCTCCCCGAGGCGCCCTCCAGCATGGTCACAGGGGGCGGTGATGACGCCTTTTCCCACTGCTTCTTGTCACGCGCAGCGAGTTTGGCGAGTGGCCTCCGCTCGGCATCTTTGACGAGCGAGGAGCGGAATATAGCGAGCAGCAAATGTACCGAGTCTGTTGGAAGACAATTTTCAGGATCTTTTCAAAATTTTAGCTAGTCAGATGGTTTTAGAGATGTTGTTGGAGTTGCTCTTAAAAGAAATATCACAAGTCTCATATCAAGTTGGAAAACCAAAATATCCTTGCATTGATTTGTTATACGGTATTTATCAACTTCATCATACCTGATGGTTGTAAATGTAACGGCATATCTCATATATATGCTCTTTTGATAAGATGTCATTGAGGGTTCCCGTGACATATAATGCAAAAACCTGAAAGTAAATATATAGCCAATCGATACTGTAAGAGCAATGTGTTGCCTCAAACCATCATATATATTATAATGGGTGAACAAGTTAGTTCCCAAGTTACCAATGTACAATTACTATATGCAGTTCCTCTACTAACACTAAATACAAGTCCACTAGAACTTGAATGTGTTCTTGTGACATGTTACTATTTATGAAAACATAATTAATTGCTTCAAAAAGTAAGAGTTATATACTATAAGAACAAAATGTTTATTATGAATCTAATTAATCCTTATATTATCAGCCTATGTGTTTTTTTGGCAAATAATGATCTAAGCAAACAAAAATTGGGAAATTTTAGGTTGCTTGTAATTAATGTGTGAGCCATCTATTCGGTGAAATCTAATGATGGTAGTACTAGTTTGGTGGACTCGGCATTATGTACTACTTGGTCCCACCCAATTAAATTAGTTGTTGGAAAATATCAGTACAAGGTACTGCATAGTACTATCCGAAACAAAGCTCAAATTGGATATTCACGTGTTTACCATATTATATGGTTTTTATACTTGTTAGGACCATTAAAATGATGGTAGGGAGGATTGGAAAGTGAAGCCATACTCCACCTATAAAATTTGTCATATCAACCATTTTTGAATGAAACATTATATATATACTTATTCTTATTCAGTATCACAGTGTTTCGGCAAATAAGCACACATGCTTAATTGAGTCTTATGATAAAATTGGACCATGGTTAGATTTATAATAATATATGAAGCACATAAACCCAAGTTAGCAAGCTAGGTAGTCCAAGATTTCAAGTGTAGATGACTCTGAAATTGTAAATTATATTAAGTGCCTTAGTAACTAGGTGATTAAAACTGTGTTCAAAAGCAAAAAGATTTTGAATGTTTAGTATTATTATGGGTAATCTGACTATAGGAAATTAAACGAAACCAGTCTGTATGTAGACAACTGCAGCCAAAAAGTTTCTTATTTGTAGGACACCTTCCAGCAGTGTCCTACATATTAAAAATAAATAAACTCACCGAAATGTAGTGTGCCCTAGACAAAATTTTCTATTATTATTTTCTTGCCAAAGATTTGCTATAATCTTACCTTTGGTGGTTCATATGAGATAATAATGCACTATGAATGCATCTCTGTATAGTCTGTATAAAGAAAGGCAAAAACGTATTGTATGGAATAAATTAAAATACTTACCCACAAAGGCGTAATGTACATGAGTCCAGAGTAATCACCAGGCCAGTGCCCATCTTCTGCTTGTAGTATCGAAAAGCATGTCAGAGCTCGTCTCAGTGAACCTAACACGATTTCTTCCGTTACTTCATCATTCTCTTCAAGCCTGCTAACTGGAACATCTGCCACAGGCTTGTTTAGTTTGGCATACTGCATGCATTAGATGAAAGAGTGGGGACGTTTCAGGATTTAGAAGATTCAATAGGAAGCTCTTGGTCACATCACTCAAAATATCTGCAGACTCAACGCGAGACTTTCTGAAGATATGTTTACCAAACCGGATGAAGTATATAGTACGTACTAGACAATAATATTAAACATAGTGTGTGTTAAATTTTGAGAGTGCATGTAATTTTGGCAATCTGATGTCTCTCTTTAAAGAGGTTTGAAGGTGGAATATTTTCCATTACTCCCCACACATGTCCTATTCCTTTCAAACAGGCAGATGATTCCCTAAAGTTTGAAAACTACACTGCAAGCTAGAATTCCTCCCCGTGATAGCTAATAAATAAGCTACAAATTTGTTTCAGTTAATCTTGTCTAAAGGGCGTTGCAATTCTTGTTTCTGATTTTTGTTTCCCGGCTCTTCATGTTTCCGGTTCTTTTTCCAACTGGAGGAGGAATCATATTTCTGAGTTGAGGAATCAATTAGTTTTAATGGACGCAAGATTGTGCGAGATAGTGAAAGTTGCAAACCTGCATTCGTAGGAGGAGGTCCTGTGACTCCTTCTTGTGGAACCGATTCTTGGTGAACTCTTGCCGGAACCTCTCAACTTCGGCGTGCTCGTTGGGTGTGCCAAGGTTGGGGTCGAACACCCACTCCTCCCGGCCAAGGAAGCCGTTCTTTGACTGCATCCATGGCCCTCCGCCCTCGGCAACCTTCAACCTCCACATATGGCTGTGGCAGACTAATTTCTTCTAGCTTCTAGTCAATGGCCTGTGGGGCCGCAGGGACCTCGTTTAGTTTCCAAAATTCCAATAGTGCACCTGTCACTTCAAATGTTTGGACACTAATTAAGAGTATTAAATGTATATTAATGACAAAATTCATTCAATAACTCTGGGTTAATTCACGAGACGAATCTATTAACACTAATTAGGTCATGATTGCACGATATTGTGCCACAGTAAACATGTGCTAGGTCTCTAATTTGGATCATGACTATAGCACGATCTGATTTCTTTCACAAAAGCTCTCACAGTTTTCATATAGATAGTTGGTCCGGTCGACCGGTGGTCTCCTCCACACATGCATGCCCCCAGCGCCGTTGGTCATGATTGGGCGTCAAGGATGGCGTTGGTATTTCAGAGGTCGAGTTGCCCGCCTGCGCGTGGAGTCACAAACAGAACAGAACATGCCCCTAGAGAATGACGATGTGAGTATGTGACACCATCGGCATTGGGCGCGCGTCATGGAGAACGACGTGCCCAGCTCCACGCCTTCTTGTCCATGTCGACATTGGGCCCACCCCACGGCTTGACGGTAGAGGCATATAGGCCCTACCCACACTGCACCGGAATGGGTGCGGGACCCACCACATGAGTAAGTTCCAATTTTTGTGTGACGCGTGCAGGCTCCATTTTTTTTGTTTTTCAGTGGCCATTCCTTACGCTCCTAGAAATGAAGTTCGTTTGGGGCATGAGTATAGAATTCCAAACGGGCCGCCCGGCCCTAGCTTGGCCCTATTCCTAAATGGGCCGGCACTAAGGGCCCGATCCTATCGGGCACGATGGATTCTTCGTGCCGGGCCGTGTCGGGCGTTGTGCCGAACTGACGGCCCAGGCATGGCCCTATGGACTGTTTTTCGGGCCAGGTCGGCACGACACCGAAAACGGCTCAATGGGTCGCGGCCTGGCCCGGCACTATGGCGCAGCAGATCTGCATAGGAAGGTGGCGGGCCGGCCGCGGGGTTAGCGGCGGCCGCTGCCACCCGGGAGGATGGAGCGGCAACGCAGCCAGTCGGCGCGGCCATCGCAGAGAGGGGAGCGGGTGGCGGCGCAGGCCGCCGGCGGGCCACCACGGACGGGAGGAGGTGGCGGCACAGCACCCCGGCCACCGCGGAGAGGAGAGGGGTGGCGGCGCAGGCTGCCGGTGGGGGGTGGAGGGGCGCCGCGCCGGTGCGGGATCGAGGTCGGGAGGGAGTTGAGGAGCAGGTGTGGGTGCGACTAGAGGTGGGAGGAGAAATGGAGAATAGGAGATGAGGGGCAGAGACGGGCGGCTGGAACTGGAGTTGGAGGATGGGAAAAATTAGGGTTTCTAGTATTTATATAAGATGCCAAATTGTTATCGGGCCTCGGGTCGTGCCTCGGGCCGGCAACATGGGCCGAAGTGGCAGCCCAGGTACTATCGACCTATCGTGCCGGGCCGCACTAAGCACTATTGATCGTGCCTCGGTCCATGCTAGGGCCATGCTTTATAGGATCGTGCCTCGTGCCGCCAATCGTGCCGGCCCATTTCAATACTATAGGTATGAGGCGTCCGCCCTTGAAAATAGAGGCATGGGATCATCCGCTCTAGAAATCTCATTTTAAAGGACAGGTCGTCCCGCCATTTCAAAATAATCTTACGTTTATTAGAAAACTTAAAAGAATATAGACCATCAAATTTTATGATGAGAGTAATCCAAACTATTCATATAGAATACAACTAATCCATATATCAACAAATTTGGAATATTTAAAGATTTTAATATGATTTGGGGATGTACTGAAGATAAATATAAAAAATAATGAGAAAATGCTTTTAAAAAAACCTTGATATTGGCAATAAAAAAATCCTTAAAAAACCATTTAGAATATAATTAGTTGATATACGAATTTACAAATAGAAATAGTCAAATAATTTAAAAACAATGTAAGAAGTCAAATAGTCGGATCCAATCAAACCAATAAACAAAAGCAATATAAAAAAATAAGGTAATTTATCATCTTAACAAAACATCACAATAAAAATGTACAGGCGTATCAAAATATAAAAACAAATTATATTCCTACATAAGGAATCTCCATCCTTTTAACAAAAAAAAGCTAGCTACAACCCGCACTATTTGCGCACGCCATCTGGCTAGTTTCATCAAGGACGAATGAAAGAGATTAAAGTACATATATATGGGGAAAGAAGTAATAGCTACAAAACTAGTCGTGTGGGTGCACATGGTGGGAAAATCCAACACTAAACTATTACTTGGAGCTTCTATCGTTGAATATTTGTGTTTGGATTTCTTCTTCTATTCTTCCTTGTTCTCTGCTCCAGGCGATTGCCACTTGTCGATGCCGATGTGGTAAAGCAGCGCCCATATATGGGTGATGAACTCACCGCCCTGCGAGAGATGCTGCATGTGCCTCTGCATGTCGCCGTACGGCGCGGCGTAGAGCAACGTCTGCACCCATAGGAGCGCCAGCACCTCCCAGTAGTCAGAGCAGCGGAGCTGCGTGCACTCAGGAGACGGCGGTGCTTCGTTGAGAAGGCGCCGTCCCCAATACACGCCCATACTGAAGGCGCTGTCTTGCGCTACTGGCATCTGATTAGATTTCATTGGCCAATGCGAGAGTGTCAACGCCGTAGCTTTGTCAAATGCACGCTTTGTTTCCACGGATGGCCCTGGGAGGCTGGGAGCAACTCTGGCGCAGACACCACCAAGTAGGCACAATAATTGGACAGAGCTATGGCTACGCGCCGATAATTCCTCTCTATGCCTCCTCCTCCTCCTGGTGAACCAGTTCCTGCTGCGCGCTCCTCCTCCACACGCAGCTCGTCCTTGGTCTGCTTCACCTGCTCCGCTTGTTCGTCGCAGTAGCTTGTCGCAATGTGCCACATCATCACACGGTGCGTGAACGCGTAAGCACGCGACATAGTAGCGGTGCCAAGCAGCAGAGGGGCATTGTTGTAGGGAAGGTAGGATGAGTCTAGCCCATTGTCAACGAACAAGGATGACCAATCTTCCCCTATTGTGCTGCTCTTGATCTGGCCCATGAAATCAGCGACGCGTGCCTTCACATCGTCGTGCAACCTGATGGCAGCTCCTGTTTTGATGTCGCTGAACATCAGTTCCTCGAGCACCTGACCAAAGTACGGCACTCGTCCAAGCATCCGAGGCAAGCGATCACACATCCAGTAACGCCAGCCACAGCTGCCGCGTTCTTCTCTCCTCCTGCTCGCTGTAACTAGTGAAAACTGACCGAGCTTATCTTGCCAGAGGTACTTGTCAAACCAATTCACATTGGTAACTACAAAAGCTTTCAATCTCATCCACCACGAAGACCCTGGGCCGCCCCTGCTGGTGGGGTGCTTCGAGGCAAATGCGGCTCTCACCCAGTTTGACGTCCAGCACCGGAGCAACTGCACCAATTGCAGCACAGCCAAGGCCATCAATAAGGCTAGAGTAATTACGAGGTCTGCTGTTGTTGTGTCAACAATAATAATAGTGCCAGCACCAGGACTAGTAGAGGTGTTAAGGTGCTGGCTAGGGCTTGCCAATATTGTGCCAGGAATGGCTGCCACTACCGCGACGAAACATATCCCTAGGAATGAAGAGAATGCCCAGAAGCTAGATGTTTTTGCTTCATAGTGGTGAAGGAACTCATTGCTGGTGAAAAAGACATCATAGAGAAAAGCCAACTCAACCTCCACCGCCTTCAACGTCCTTTCATAGTCGATGGTCCGCGATCTAGACTGTACCAAATTCCTGAATTTCCCTCTTTTCTTCTCCATTTGCCCAGTAGTTTCAAGCCCAAGGAATCTGCGCCGTAACAAATGAGACATTGAGTATCCAAGGCTCACATCTTCAAGTGTCATGTCGTTACGCACGCAGCTCGAATTTACATCATCACCCATTCCAGTTGGACTATATGAATACTGGTAATCAATTGCTACTATGAGCGGATGATCTCTGCGACTGATGTAAGCCTTCCCGTTGATCTGCTCGTTGTCATAACGTACTACGGGTTCTGTATAAGCCGGTTCATCTATATCTTCCCGCGTTCTAGTAGGCAGCACAAGTAGTGCCAATGACCTATGAAAGCCCTTGAAGAAGGTGATGGCAGACAGCATGCCGATGGCTAAGTTACCAACAACACCGGAGGTGGTTGAGATACTAATCACCAAGACATATCCGCAATAGAGGCAATGCTGAAATATGGTTTTTACGAATGGGCCTTTGTAGTCAAGGCCGTTGTAGGCGGTGATTGAGTCAATGCAGCCCAAGAGTGTGAGTAAGGACACAGCCCATATAGGATACATCCCGCTCTTGACCGATGAAGATTGCATCAAGCCGATGCTGTATGTTCCAAGGGACAGAGATAACACATGGGCAGCCAAGAAGCCCTTTTGGATGAACCAACGGTTGGACCATCGGCGGCAGGATCCAAAGGCAGCAAGAAAGAAGGAGAGGAAGATGGCCACCAATGCTAGGCCCTCAATACGGACCACTGTCCTCCTAGGGCTCTTCCCTAGATCTCTCAGCTGGTGCAACAAGGTTGTTGACGTTGCATTTGTTGGAACCGCCCAGGAACGCGTGTTCCCGCAGCTCCCCCCTCGCCTCGCTTGCTCTACCTCGCTCACATGCCGACGAACCGAAGAAGAAGATGATGAACAGTAGCTGTGCACAACAATGGCCCCGAACGCCTGGCGCCGTACGGCCTGTATGTTGGCTCTCTATTGATTCAAATGGACTCAACTCGTCCCGGAACACAGGGTTTACAAGGTCATATATAGACCTAGACACCACAGCACCCAAGCCACCACACTCCGGCGAGGACGGCGCCCACGCACGCACGTCCTGGAGACCCGGCTTTTTCCCGAACGTGGGCAACGAACTCCACGCAAGAAACGGCCTCCATCCACATCCGCTAGCCAAGTAGCGCTTCCTACGCTGCCTCTGTGATCCTACAGCCACGCGCCGCACGCGTCTGACTCGGCCACGAACCGAAACACGAACGCCCGCACACACGTGACGCCCTCGACAGACATGACACTCACGCCACACGCGCGACGCACGCCTGTCACACACCATGGCGTGGCTTATTTCCTAACAATACCAAGTGCGGCTCCACATTCCCTATCCTGCGGTAATCCACCTTGAAATAGCAAAAATCTGTTGTAAGGCAGCACGTTCAACTACAATTCTACTTCATGTATCAGTACTCCCTATTGCTTATGAGACTTCTCCAATGCCAATATATCATAATATATTCCACAATACGAGAGAAAATATCTTGCGAGTGATTGTTAATTGTTTACAACAGTAGTTTCCAATTTATTAGGCATTACATCATGAAAACAAAAACAAACTAATAAGATTCCAAATTCATTTCAGTTCTTTATATGTGGTGCAATATCTAGATCTAAATAAATTGGAAAATCAGTCACACATCATTTATAAGAAGATCTAATAATATTGTTTGAATGGAAAAGAATCTAATATTGTTATAAAAAATCTTTATAGATCCAGGTAAAGAAGAAGCCTAAAGTAGTTATTTGAATGGCTCAGTCAATCAATAGAGATATGATGAGTTAAGAGATCGATCCAAGTGGCAAGTCTGTACGTACTTCAGTTTAAATGAAAAAAATAGTGAAAACTGTAGCATCTATCAGCACTGATTTCACTGCTGATGATTTACAAGCTAGACAGTGCATTTGGGTATAGTTGTCGTCATTCATGTCAGATTGGCTGCCTGGGCCAGAATTTGTGCATTAAAAACAAAGAAACAATACACAAATAAATAAATGTTCACTGCAAAAGATGAAGCTAGGTTTCATGATAGTGACATACCATGTTTGTTGTTTATGCTTCTTTGGTGCCTGGTCTTGTTGAGTTGAATTTTGCTGTAGCAGGAAGTTCTCCCAGCTTCAAAAATCAGACAGCCTACAGATCGAGAGTCGCTTTCTGGAACTTTGAAGCTGCAAATGAGAAGAGCTCGATTTCCTTTATAAGTGGCCAAGACGTATTTTCATCGAAATAGTATTAAAATGATGTCCAGTTGGCTCCAGTTATATTGTATTATTAGTTCTTGGACCAATCAAAACGGATCTATATATGAATGCCTCACGGTGACCTAGGTCAAGATCATTACTAACCTCAGCAGAGTACAGTACTCCGTAGACTTGTATGACTTGTATATTACACAGAATTGTTAATTGATAATTAGGGTACTGCAATGAGGCGTGATGTGGATTCGGTACTTTGCAACTGTTTGAGGCAACGTACAATCCTCAATCCTGTAATAACCTTTCTACTCTTCGTCTCAAATTGTAGGTCATTTTGACGTTTCTACATTCATAGATTTTGTTATTATACACTTAGAACTTGTTTGGTTTCATAGGGTTAAACTTTAGACAAGGGCTAAAGAATAGCCCTCAAATGGAGAGCTAAAGTTTAGCCACTTTTATTGTTTGTATATAAGGGCTAAAGTTTAGTTCTTGGGTGTATAAAAACTTCTTTGCTCCTATTAATGCCATCTAGATCTGCACTACGGGAAATTGTGAATATGCCGTGAACCGGTATTTTTGCCATGAGCTTTTAAAAAGGCTCACGGCAAAAGATCATTTTGCCGACGGCTACGACGAAACTTATGGCAAAAGGCATGGCTCACGGCAAAAAAGAATTTGCTGAGGGCGGCTCTCGGCAAAGAACTATTTTACCACAAGTCTTTTTGTGGCCGACGGCAAAATAATGTTTACCGAGTGTGACTCTCAAGAAAGACTGATTTTGCCGAGAGCTTTAGTTTGCCGTGAGTATTTGGAAAAATGCTTGTGAAAAATTATTCAAATCATGTTTTGTAGCAGCAAATTAATTTTAATTAAAAAACTTTCAACTACAAAGTTTCATAACTTCTCAAGATGTACAACTTTTATTTGAGTCATTTATTCATTTGACAAAGTGGTAGTAATTTTGTTCACAAAATTTTATACCTCTTATGTAGTTTAATGAAACTATATGAGAAATATATAGATTTGTGAAGAATGTTACTACCACTATATTGGATGAACAAATGATCAATATAAAAGTTGTAGACCTTCAGAAGTTTTACAACTTTGTAGTTGAAAGTTTTTTAATTAAAATTACTTTTGTTAAGGAAAAGTACGTCTGAATTTTTGAAATTTGAAAATTTGAATTTTTCAAATGACCTCAAATGGAGAAACAATTAAAATAAAAGTTGTAGATCCTGAGAAGTTATGAAACTTTGTAGTTTGCAACTTTTTTATTTGGAATCATATCGTCAACAAGAAACTAGGTTTGAATCTCTCAAATTTGAAATTCAAATTTTGTAAATGACCTCGAATGATAAAACTCTCAAAATGAAAGTTATAGATCTCAAAACTTTATGAAACTTTGTAGTTGATAACTTTTAATTTGAATAATTTTAAAGCCTCAAAAAAGCAAATTACACTCAGTGTAGTATATATGAATAGAATGAAAACTGGATATGCATGTGAGTATGTGGTGTAGTGGTAGAGGAGGGTTCGCACGAGGGTGAGATCGTGGGTTCGAACCCAGCTGGCCGTGTAGCGTTGCGACTTGTCACGTTGACTTGACCTAAAAAAAATGAGTATAGCTTTATCTATATGTGCAACTTATTTCGATAGGTATCGAAATAGTATTAAAATGCTGGCCAGTTGGCTCCAGTTATTGCATTATTAGTTCTTGGACCGATCAAAACGGATCCATACAAGCATTTAATAAAGTATACCATAGTACATACTCACGGTGACCTAGGTCAAGATCATTACTAACCTCTGCAGAGTAGCAGACTTGTATGACTTGTATATTACATAGATTTGGTAATTTTCTAAATACTTCTTTAATCTAGATTTTTAAAAATTTTATTGTAAACTAGGATACTGCAGCAATGAGGCGTGAATGTGGATTCGGTCCTTTGCAACTGCTTGAGGCAATACTACTCTTAACCGATTTGTTAATTTTCTAAATACTTCTTTAATCTAGATTTTTAAAAATTTTATTGTAAACTAGGATACTGCAGCAATGAGGCGTGATGTGGATTCGGTCCTTTGCAACTGCTTGAGGCAATACTCCTCTTAACCTTTCTACTCTCTCCATTCCAAACTGTATGTCACTTTTGTAGTTCTACATTCATAGATTTTATTTGCACACTTAGATATACATTTATGTCTCACTGGTAGAGTTGGAGGCTGTCGGTGTTTTAGCCCGGCAACCTACCAAGGGGGGTACCCGAGGTATTTGATTGTGGTGGGGATCGTCAGACCTGGAACTCGAAGGTATGCGTAAGGACACGGGACACAAGATTTATACAGGTTCGGGCCGCCAAGGTGGCGAACCCTACGTCCTGTTTGGGGTATCAAGTATGGCGCCCTACGCTTGGTGTTGGGTTGTTCAGATGTCCTCCTAGGTACACGACCCTCCTTTATATAGTCCAGGGGGAGGGTGCCTAGTCGGTTATAAGGTAGGAGTCCTAGTAGGATTACACGGAACGAGTCATAGTAAGATTACAGGGGAATTCTAGTAGGAGTCCGTCTTCATCCTTCCTTGCATGAGTACCCGGGGTGTATGCCCGACAAGCCCCCGAGCACGTTGTAGTCGAGAGTAGTAGTCCGAGTAGTCTTGAAGCCTCTTCGAGTAGTTCTTGGCGTCCTCAAACGCTTGGAGAAGTCTTCACAGTACTTGAACTGAGCGCCACAGGCGGAATGTGGTCCGACTCACCGCCTTGAAGTCGAGATTTATATGGAAGTACGGTTGCAAAATCGCACTCCATATGGAGTAGCCCCCGAGCCTTGGGTTGAGTCGCGGACTCTAGCTGAGGGTCAATCTTGGTTCTCGATCTTCTGTTCTTGAAAAATTTTGAATGATGGGTGTAGTATAGTAGCCCTCGAGCCTTGAAATGATTAGGTAATCAATCCAAGGGTCTTCAGTGTTCGCGAAAGCCATCATTGAGTACTCTTGCAGCGTGTAGCCCCCGAGATAAGAGAGCCGTATGAGCCACGTTGAGTAGTTGTTGGTATGGAGCCCCCGAGCTTGAGAGCGAGCGAAGTCTGATGGAATTATCCTCGAGTAGTAATTTGAGTGCAGCCCCCGAGCTGGAGAGTTTCCAAGTAGTAATTTGGCATCGAGCCATGGAGCTTGAGAAGTAGCCGAGCCGTCAGAACGGACTTTAGATGCGACTGAAGTTGACTTTAGATGCCAGCAGAGCAGACTTTAGATGCGACCGAAGTCGACTTTAGATGCCGACAGAGCGGACTTTAGATGCGACCGAAGTCGACTTTAGATGCCGGCAGAGCGGACTTTACAATGCGACTTGAAAACCGAAGTCGACTTTGTGCCGCGTGGAGCTGACTTTGATATGCGACTTTAGAAATCGACTTTAGATTGCCTCATGGAGCGGACTTTGATATGCGACTTTAGAAGTCGAATTTAGATTGCCGCATGGAGCGGACTTTAGATGTGACTACAGTAGTCGACTTTGTGCTTCACGGGGTGGACTTAAGATGCAAAAAACGAAAAACACTTCCGGAAGGCAAAAGCGAATGAAAAATCAGAAAAACGAATAGTTGTGCCGCCGGAGCAGGCTTGAGATTGCGACCATTGAAGTCGACTTGAAATTGTGACTACGGTAGTCGACTTTTGCCACCGGAGTGGGCTTGGGTGCAACCGTTAGCGTCAACTTTTGCACCGGAGTGGACTTGGGTGCGACCATTAGCGTCGACTTTTGCCACCGGAGTGGACTTGAGGTTGCTACCATTAGCGTCGACTTTTTGCCACCGGAGTGGACTTGAGGTTGCGACCGTTAGTGTCGACTTGAGTACTTTGGGTACTAGGACCCATGGTACAGAGCGCAAGTACTTAGGGTACTTGGACCCATGGTACGGTGCGCGAGTACTTAGGGTACAAAACCCATGGTACGGAGCATGAGTACTTAGGGTACGAAACCCATGGTACGAAGCGCGAGTACTTAGGGTACTTGGACCCATGGTACAATGCACGAGTACTTAGTGTACTTTGACCCATGGTACGGTGCGCGAGTACTTAGGGCCATGCATTTCAGACCCATGTACGGAGCGTGAAGACCGCGTGCAGCTAGGTTCCATCGTTGCCAGGACGCGAGGGCTACTTACAGCTAGGTTCCATCGAAGCTTACACACGCAGTATGCCGCCAGAGCGGGCGAAGGTGCGACCGGAGTCGACTTTAAGTTGCCGCGCGGAGCGGACTTTAGAATGCCACTTTTAGAAGTCGACTTTAGGTTGCCGCGCGGAGCGGACTTTAGAAGCTGCCACCTTGGATAGCCCCCGAGTTGATGAAGTAGGCTCGTGGTGACTTGGTCGAAATACCCCAAGAATAGTCGGCAGAGTGTAGCTCTCATGAAAACCCGCCGAGGAGCGTACACGAATGAGTAGTCGGCATGTTGTCCTGCATGATGAGGAAAACAAGCCAAGGAAAGAGAAATAACCATTTAAATAAATGACTTAGATTTTGCTGCCTAGGCAGACTATGATGCGACCAGAGTCGAGTTGCACCACCAGGGCGAACTTTAGATGAAACCATGGCGGTCGGCGATGGAGCCGCGACGGTTGTTGCTGAAGTTGACCAGTCAGAGTTGATTCTGACTAGTTGTTGGGGGTGTGACAACCATTCTCGATTAGTTTGGAGAACTAGTCGAGATGAGTAGTCGACGTGATCCGGCGGCGCACAGCGTACTCGGAGTAGAGCTGGTGCGGCCGTAAGACGAGTAGTCGCGGCGTACGACACAGTTGATGTAGAGCCACTGCGGTCGGGAGACGAGTAGTCACAACACACGACGTAGTTGATTTAGAGCCCGTGCGGTCGGGTGACGAGTAGTCGCGACGCACGACAAGGTTGACGTAGAGCCCGTGCGGTCGGGTGACGAGTACTCGCAGCGCATGATGTAGTTGATGCAGCCAGAAGTTGGTGTAGTAGTACCCGCGTACGCTTGTTGTGTACTTGGAGCAAAGACTTGAAATATTGGAGATGCTTATTGTTTGCTTGTGCGGACATTTTAATAAATTGAAATCCTTGCCCGCATGCCAGCTTGCCTTGATTTTGATGCCTTGTGCTGCTCAGCGAGAATAGATTGATTTATTTGAGCCGCAAGAGGCAGCAGCTTGACTCGAATTGGAGAGGCGTTCTGCACTAGCGTTCTGGACTGGATCGGCCAGGCCAACTTGCATTGACTTCGGATCAGAGATGGGTGCTGTGATCTTCACGTGTGTTCATCCACAGAGCCAAAAGGGGCAGGAGCAAATAGCAGCTCGAATTTGACTCGAAACCCGGGGAGACAGCAGCTTGGAGCATGCGTACTCGACAACTTGGGGTCCGAGGCAAAAAACGGATTTGGCGTTGGTGGTCCAAACGGACACGACAAGCTTGATTTTGGTGCTCTGCACGGACACAGCATGTTGACGTGGTGCAGATCTTGAGGCTCCGTCCGAACCCAGCGAGTGGGCGCGGCATGGACAACGTCGAATCCGCCTTGAACTCAGACACGACGAGTTGTAATTAGTCGATCTGTCCAAAAACAGCAACTACCCCATGCCAAGCAGATTGATCTTGTTGATGAAAGTCCTTCGAAATCGCCCGATGATCATGACGATCACCCCTAACTGGCGCGCCAGCTGTCGGTGTTTTAGCCCGGTAACCTACCAAGGGGGGTACCCGAGGTAGATGATTGTGGTGGGGATCGCCAGACTTGGAACTCGAAGGAATGCGCAAGAACACAGGACACAAGATTTATACAGGTTCGGGTCGTCAAGGTGGCGAACCCTACGTCCTGTTTGGGGTATCAAGTATGACGCCCTGCGCTTGGTGTTGGGTTGTTCAGATGTCCTCCTAGGTACACGGCCCTCCTTTATATAGTCCAAGGGGCGGGTGCCTAGTCGGTTACAAGGTAGGAGTCCTAGTAGGATTACACGGAACGAGTCCTAGTAAGATTACAGGGGAATTCTAGTAGGAGCCCGTCTTCATCCTTCCTTGCATGAGTACCCGGGGTGTATGCCCCACAGAGGCTTTGGTACGCCCCTTTAGTCCCAGTTCAACTTTGGAGCCGGAACTAAAGACGTTTCATCGACGTGGCTCGAAATGGGTGCGGGAGGTGCCCCCTTTAGTCCCGGTTGGTATTACCAACCGTGATAAAAGGGGAGGCTCCCAACGGCTCTGTTCAGCAATTATTGACTAAAGGGTGCCCCTTTAGTCTCGGGTGGTAACACCACTTGGGACTAATGGTCGGCGTCCACATAAACACCGTACCTCCTTCTTCTCCCCGCTACCCGAGCTATTGTTCACTGTACTGACGACCCAAGCTCAAGCTCCTCCTCTCCATGGCGCCTCAAACCTAGGGTGTTGCTGCGATTTTTTTCTTCATTAATTTGTGAAGATTTCTCTCCTCCAAAGTATTGTCAAAGATTCGAATCTTCATCCTCCCTTGAATCTTCATCCTCCCTTGATTTGTTGTGATTAAATATTGTTTTATGGTTTAGAGATGGAGAAAATAGAGATTTTAATTTGTAGCTAGGTAGGAGGAGCTTAGAGAGATGAGATTTTGTATGTATACGTGAAAATGTAGTTAGAATGATACTAGCATTGTTCCTTCTTTCATTAAATTTGTATTAAGCATTCTCTTATTTTCTTATTTTTCATATAAAGAAAATTGAATTTTACTTGTACATATATATAATTTATAAAATATATGCTCATAAAGAAAATAATAGACATATGTACTAGGTATTTCCATTTTTTCATCGTTTAGAAATACTTTTATTTCTAGGTAGCTATAGGAGGAACTAAAAGATTAAATTCTTTTTTTTAAATATTTTTTTACTTTTATATAGAATAAATTTAAGCATTCTCTAATTTTTTTGTTTTTATATACAGCCCTACATCCTAGCTAGCTACAGTCGTATGTCACCGGCCAGGTGGGGGTTGTAGCTCAACGACGTAGGACTGTAGCTAGATAGGAAATGTAGGGCTGTAGTTTGGTGATGTAGTACTATAAGTGGGAGAGTCAGGTGTATATGATGGTAAGGTGAGATTTGTAGTTCCGGAGCATCCGGGTCGTTGAGTCCACTGGTTCATAAAGGTTATGTACATTAATAATAGTGTTGAATTCTATCCTCTTTTGTTTTTCTTTTTGTGTATATATTGAATCCAATATGTGTAAACTAACCCTACTTTTCGTGAACAATGTGTGTTATTTTGATTTGGATATAGTTTGAGCTAAAAATGTCATCGTCAAGTGGCATTGGTAATGGTCGTGGTTGTGGCATAGTCCGTCGCTGTGGCGGGCGTGGTGGCCGTGGTTGTCTTGGTGGCGGTGTTTGGGAGGACCCATTTCCTCGACGTCCAGGATTGCACTTTCACCGCGAGATTACCTTGCAAATGGGTGATCTGACACGTGTAGCCAACGTGGTAATATAATAATTGAAATTAATTTGCTTTACACAGATCTTTTTTCATTTCACATGAAAAATCTATAATTTTAGTTACATATATAATTATTGTATGTTATAAAAAATATCAGATGGCTCAGAGATATTATCAATGATATGAGTGGTACTCTTCCTACAGTGCAAATTGAGCGTGTTGATGAGAACATGGCAAGAGTCCACGTTGCCTTCAAGTACCGGCTCGATTTGTAGACTACCGATTGTTGCCAGCAATCATGCCACAATCGATAGTTCCCATTGCAACGATGGACTCAAAGATCACCTATTCGGTTAACTCGAGAGAGGACTGCCGTGGAGAATTATCTATAGCAGCTCCAGAATAATGTTGGGTGCTTCGTGCCAGACCTTTCCTATTTTCAATTAAGGCAACTCGAGGCGGGTGAAGGAAATGTGGTTCAGACTACAGAGAGGCTTTGCAGGGCTCATCGAGATTTGGTATAAGATATATATAAGATCTTTTTATTCATTCTTATTTAATTTTTTTTGTTATATACATAAATATAATTTTAAATTTCATAAGGTTATTATATCTCATCATCATCTGATTGTGTGTAGGATCTCTCTGGTTGTACCTATGCTTCAATTAGCTTCCGTGCGATTCTTAATCAAGTCGTGGAAAGAGTTGGGGTGGATTACTATGGTGGGGAGCCGTTTTTCACCAACAATTGGAAGAATCAAGAAATTCTAACTTTCTAAAGCCAGCAGAACCTGAGGCTCCATTGTTTGATGTTTGCAGTGCTGTTTGTGACAGTCCTTCGGAATCGGAGGAGAGTGCACTCGTACGCGCTCTAGTTTCTTTTGAGCAAGTTCTAGGCTGGACGATTGCAGACATTAACCATATTTCATATCTACAAGCGCGTGCTGGATTAGGTCCAGGTCTTGAGTAACATTATGCATGTATGGATCAGGCTTTGTACCGTACCCTATTATATGAGCTTGTAGGAATTAGCTAGCTATATGAAACTTTATGAACTTATTAATTATTAATTAGCTACTATTTCAAATTTAATTGAATTTAGGGATTCTGAATACCATGCATTCATACATATATTGCACTACCTCCGGTACCTATAGGGGCAAGCTACCCAACCATAATGTTTTTAGTGACACCTCTCAGGAGGTCATCTTCAGCAAATATAGTAGCTCTTAAACACCTTTTTCAGAGAGTGAGAGAGAGAATGTCAACATCTTGCTTGAACAACTTGCTCAGTCTTGGAGGTTACGTCGCGCTATATATGTCAGCTTATAGCATTTAAACCAGTACTTCAAACACATATCTATGAACTCACTTATTATCTTCAAATCATCAACATGTGCAGGATGCATATTTATTATTCTAAGTTGGTTTGGTACTATTTTCAATTTAATTGAATTTGGGCTTAGGGATTATGAATACCATGCATTCAGACATATATTGCACTACCTCCGGTGCCAATAATAGCAAGCTGCCCAAGCATAATGTTTTCAGCTCCAGCAAATATAGTAGCACTTAGACACATTTTCCAAAGAGTGATAGAGAATATCGACATCTTGCTTGAACAGCTTGCTCTGCAGGTACTGGAGGTTACTGTCACACATCCTGAAATTTAGAAAGAAAAATTAAACATGTCGTACGACGTCATCCTTTCACCGGTCGGAAAGAATGGCCTTCCCCAAGGGACCTGCTCCAGGTCCACGACGACGCCGTGTCGCCGTCCATGTGACCGATGCAAAGCCAGAGTTCATGAGATGAGCGGGTCGTCAAACGCAGGAGCTCACGCGGCCTTGACACGATCTCGTGACATCCACCTCGGCAAGACTTTGACGACGCTTCGCCTCAACGCCGAGGCGTCATGGCCTCCGAGGGCTCGTGGTCGACATCACTGTTGGCGTGTTCAACGATCCACCACTGGTCCACTGCGGCGTGCTCGCGGCCAACGGGGAAGATGAGGAGACGCCGTGCAGGCTGGAGCGCGGCCGCGTGTACCGTCCCAGCGGCGTGCTCACCATGATGTTGCGATGCTGTCCACCGGCGCGAAGTGGATGGGCGCCGCCACGCGCGCCGGCGCCGCACCGGTGGGTGCGCGCGTAGCCGCCGGACACAGGCAGGAGATGGACGAGTTCGACACGAATGATCTGGAGTCCCGGTCAACGTGAAGACTAGGCAATCCAAGCCCAACAAATGCAACAACGCCGCATCCGCTCCCGTAGATGCACGATCCTACGGCAGATGAGGGCCCGGGGTTCAAACAAGGCCACCTGGGCGCCGCCGCGTTCCGGGCGTCCCTGCCTCCTTCCCATGACCCTCCTGGGTGGGTGAACCGCACCCACTCGCTTCTGCCGCCGCCGCCGCCGCTGCACGACGTCGTCCTTCGCCGGTCGGAAAAAAGGGCCTTCCCCAAGGGCTGGGTGTCGTGCAGGGCCTGCTCCACGGCGCCGTCCCCGTCCATGTAACCGAAGCAGAGTTCATGAGATGACAGATGAGGGTCGTCGGACATGTCACGCTGCCGCCGCCCGCCGCAAGCTATCGAGTGGTCGACGGATCGACGCGCGCGTATCACAGCGCCGGCATGTCATGGCGGAGAAGAGATCGAGGTGGCCGTGCCGTGCGAACTTGGTACTCATGGACTCCCATGTTGAACATCACTGCGGCGGCCTTGACGTAGTACACGCGTTCCCGAGGACACACATGGCCTGAGACCCTGTTCGGCCTCGACATCCATCCCCGGCGAACTTTGACGACGCGCCGCCTCAACGCCGAGGTATGATGTCCTCCGAGGGCTCATGGTCGGCATCATCACCGGCCGGGGCGTCGTGGGTTACGGGCACGCGCCAGTACTGTCTCGTGAACGTCGACGTCCGGCGCCTGCAGTGCACGCCGGCCTTGTCCGCGCGAGCACGACGGCCTCCGTGGCTTGGGGCGCCGTCCAGTACAGGAGCGCCACCGCAAGGTCGCGTGACGACGGCGCGGCACCATGAAGGCACCTGCAGGAGACGCCTTCACTGGTGCCGGATAAAGGCGCGTAGTTCGGCCGAACACAGGTCCGTCCTCCACGCCTGGGGCGCCGAGGACAGCACTGAAGCCCAAACGCTACGATCATCGTGAAGATATGTACGTGCGCGCCACGGCCAGGGCCGGCCGACGGGGGCCGGCCGACGTGCGCGCCACGGCCAACCCGTTCAGGTTGCAGGGTCGATTACAGTTTTTTTACCAAAAAAACGGCAACCCGTTCAGGTTGTGCAGATGTCACTTGATGCATTTTCTACTGAACCCACTCCAATTTGGAATGAAATGCGAGACATTTTTAATTTGGAACCAGTTTGCAATTGCAGCAAAGGAGAGACGGGCAACGAAAAAAAGAAGAAGAATTGAAGACTCTTCTGTTCGAGATTTGGAAACAAATTGGGAAGACAAACTTTGCATCGGAAAGGTAATTAGGGGAGTACTAATCGCCTTTCATCAGGAGGAACTCTCAGTTCGTTGTAACAACATTTCTGTTGCGTTGCCACGATGCCCGACATGGGTTGCATTTGGTCGCCCCGTTGGGCTCGTGGTGCGCCGCCGCGACGGGGCTCGCCTGCCGTTGCTCACCTGTCGTTGAGACGCTGCCATGTGGGACCGGGTCCACATGATGTGGACTCAAGCGAGGGCCGACGGCAGAGGATCTGCTTCCTCGCCGCCGGCCGGAGGGAGTTGGGTGGGTGGGGGCCGGTTGGACTGCCTGCCATCCGATTTATCCAGGGTCCTTATGCTAAATACTTTTTACGTTTCAACCCCTTTTGACAGCATCATTTCAAATTAGATCCTCGTAACAACAAAATTTCTACTAAACAAAAAAAATTGCATCATCTCAGGGAGTTTGATGCCATTGTTGAACAACGCCGCGCGCCGCCCTTGTGCCTTTGTCATTGTGGTTGGACTCGCACGACGAATGCCGTACGACGGTCCGACGCCATGGCGTCGGGCAGCAACGCCATGGCTCGACTTACATGGCGAGTACATCACTAAACGGCTACGGTGGTGCCGCTCCTTTGCCGTTGAATTGGACGGTGACAACAACCATGGAATGGAAGGACCAGGTAGCCGTTTTCTTAGGGACTACATTGTTAAAATGTTTTTCTACAAGGGCTAATAGAGAACTTGGGGCTCCGGTCGTCCTCTTCCCCCAACCTCGCCATCTTCTCCCCCAAAGCCGGCTCCTCCTTGAAACAATTGCTCCTCTCCGCAAAGTTGAGCCTCCCCACACAACACAAACACACAAATCCATTCATGGGCACCTCACCACCCCACAGCCTCAACCCCATCTCCAGCATCCTCCCCCGTGCAAGAAGAAGAAGAAGGAGAAGGAGGAGGAACTGGCGAGCGTCGTGGGCCCGGCTGTCCTCCGCCGCGCCACCATGCGGCATCATGGCCCGTGCCCGCCCGACCGCACACACGGCCGGAGGCGGGCGCGTCACGTCTCTCCTCGCCAATCCGGAGTTCTAGAAGACCTTCTGGAATATCTTCTCTCTGCAACGTCCCTCCCTCTGGAACCACGCGGCGCCTTGAGACCCTCCCAAACCTCTCGCCGCCCATGAAGAATCCAATCCCTCCTCCTCCCACCTCTCGCCAACGCCTCAAGCCCTCCTCTCGCTCCCCGCCTCCACCCGGCTTCCTCCGCCGCCCGCGAGGGGGTGAGCTCGCGCCCCCCTCCCACTTCCGCTCCCACTCCTTCACCTCGTTCTGACCCGTTCGTCTCGCTCATGCAGGGACGAATCCATAGGCGAGGGGAATGGGGGTGGCGATATTGCTCCGCAGGCCGCGCAAGCCCCGCGCTGCCGCCGTCGCCGCGGCCGATGCCGACCCCGATGTGAGTAGCCGCGGTTCACCCTTTCCCCCATTGGATTGGATTTGCGGTTTTGGTCCTAGAATTCGTCCTCGATTTCGCTTGTTTTCTTCATTTGCGACGTTGCTGAGTTCCGAGTTTGCGTTGCTGCAGGCAGGGGGAGCGGTTGAGCGCGCCAAGCGCGAGGAAGAGGGGAAGGTTGTATCCTTCACGGAGAAGCAGGGGATCGCCGGTGAGGTGCCCGAACCCCGCGCAGCTGCTGCCGTCGCCCCGTCCGACCTGTGCGCCGAGGTGAGTAACCGTTGTTTATCTCCTTCCCCTTCCCTGCAGCATTTGCTTATTTGGGTGTTCCCTTTCGTCTCTGCAGGCGGAAGAGGGGACGGCTTCGCCCCTGAAGGAGAAGGACCCGAAGGAGGTTCCCGGGAAACCCGACGTGGATGACATCACTTCGGCCAACCCGGACGCCAATGTGAGCATGCTCAGTTCCTCCTCTTCCCTCCAACAATCTGATTTGCCCTCCACAAGATGAAATTGTGCATTGGTTGATATGCAAATTATAGAGGGCTTTCTGGATCCAATTAAATAATCAGAATCCAGCTAAAACTATCAGAATCCATTCCAAACGGAAAGAATTGTCCTGGAGATTTCAATAGTCCCTGGCCATAATCAAATATCTCCTCTCGGCCAGCTTCCTGGGGATTCTGGTTTATGAACGGACATTTTTGCCTCTGCTGCATGACTTATCCTCTCTCTGCTTTGTCCCTCGCTTTGTAGTCATCACTAGTGTGCAAGCCTACTGAGAATGGAAACCAATTCGTTGCAAACCCACCGAATCAGCCGCTCCCCTTCTCTTCGTCACTAGTGCGTCTAGTGCGTCGTCGATGCCCTGTCCCCATGGACCTGTTTGGGGAGAATGGGGATGACAATGAGGAGCACCTCGATTCCATAATCCATCATGCCGCCGCAAAATCCCACCACAATGGAGTTCTTTTCCGACCCGACGCCTTCCCTCAGTGTTATTGCAGTTTCCCAACTTCAGATCCTACACTGAGATACTGACTTTTCTGACCTTTCCCTATATGAGCAAGATACTGACTTCTCTGAACCTGAGTATTAAGTTGCATGCACCAACCAGTTAAACCCAAAAGCTTAAGCTGATAAGGAAATGTGGGCAATTCACTTATACTCCAACATGTCGATGAAATCGAACTGGAGGGTGAATAGCCCTGGTCGATGATGTCGTGCATAGGGTAGCCGTGGTCGACGTGGAGCTGTCGAGGTTGCCGAGAGTAAGGAGCACAGGAAGCCGCGGACGCTCGAAGAGACGTCGTGAGGACGGTGGCGCGAAGGGGAAGCCACCATGGACGAAGGCGGCAGCGTCGGCGATCAAAAGGGGTCGATGCGAAGTCGGTGCGATCGAGCCAGCAGGCGAGACGTTCCCGAGTTTGCCAGGATCGGAAATGCCTCAGGGATGATGGCACGAACCGGTGTTGCCAATACCGGACGTGTGAGGGAGGGTGCACCACCAAGTGTCGTTGTCTGAGGGACCAGCAGAGAAGGCCTCCACGACGGTCGCAGGCGCAAAATGGCAGAGTAGAAGATGCCAATGCAGCCTGCTGTTGCTGGAGTAGACGAAGGGGTAGAACAAGACGGTGACGCTAGCGACGAGGTGGTGCTAGATGAAGCGAAGAGGTGAACCCGGACGATCTGGTGCATGGCCTGATGATCCGGATGACGCGGCGGCGGAGCTCGAAGTAGACGGTGAAGAACCCAAACAACCTGATGAAGACTGTGCACGCAAGATGCGCACACTGACGTAGTCGTGGACGAAGTCGAGGACGTAGTCGACGGCGATGAAGGTGCATCGGCAGAGGACCAAGGAGTGTGGCACTGCTGCCCGAAGAGGCGATGCAACCGCAACCCTTATGTCGGTGTAGGTGCACGCGTACTGAAGACACCTGTCTCGAATCCGTACGTGTCGCAATCGCACGCTAATCGGCTGATCAGGCCGTGGGCGCACGGTGAGACAACGGACAATGAAGCCACGCAGATCGGAGTCATGGCGGAGAAGTCGGAGACGACCAGCAGGGAGACCGTGTTGCGGAGGGGCCTGGCAGCGCTGCGGGAGGGGCCCCTACGCGCACCGCACGCCAGCCCAGGCGACACGGGTGTTGACGAAGAATAGCCGGTGATGATGTCGAAGAAGAGGCATGCAGTTGACGGGCGGGGGGCGACTCAATCTCGATCAGTGATCGAGTAAAAATTAGAAGAATTACCAAAAAAAATCAACAGCAACATCTCGTGTAGATCTCCGGGTGCGCGTAGCACAAGCCTCTCAATTCCTTATCTCTTCCCTTCTAGGACGCACGGTCGACAGTTTGTCAACCGCATCTGAGAGAAAGAGAAACAGAGTAGAGACAGATGGCCTGGCGTACGACGATGGGGTTGGCGGGCGTTCGGATCCCTGCGACGGCACCGGAGGTTCCCGTGGCCGGGCGGCTTCCCACCGGGAGGGGGGTCGCGGAGGAGCGGGTGGATCTCCGCCAGGAGAGACCGCGAAGGCTAGCGCGGACGGCTCCCTGCCCGGATCGGAGCGGCGGCGGGGGAGCAGGTCGGAGTGGAGACACGGTCGGCGGTGGAGGTCGCACCAGGAGACCAGCCTAACCACGACGACGCGGTTCTACCGCGTACGGAGTCCACCGGCGCACGGGAGCCCGCGCGATGAAGGGGCGACGCCGCCAGGGGATCCGCCGACGAGATGGACGCATGTGCAAAGGCTCCTACTGCCACCACGGCAGCACGAGATAGGGCACGGGCGCCGGTGGTTGACCGTGGCTGCCACCACGGCAGCGCAGGATGATGGTGTCGTCGGCGGCTTCGATGGTGGATGACGAGGCGCTACCCGATCTACTGCTGCTGGACACTCTAGATGGCGGCGGATGAACAAAATCCACCGCGTAGCAGGGCGCTGCCCCCGGTGGAGATCATGGGCAACCTCCCCGGGGGCGCGCTAGGAGGCCATCGAGGGGGCGCCCGGGACTGCGTCGCGGAGGATGGCCGGCGGCGCGCGGAGGGCAGGGGCGCGAGGGCAGCGGAAGATTAGGATCTCGAACCTAAACTCGTGATACCATGTAGAGAGGTGGAATTGGTGTAAATGGATGGATGTATTGCATTGAGACCTCAGCCGGTATATATGAGAGTACAAGGCTTGGGGTGCAAGACATCTCGGATACATATGGCAGTCTAAGATAAGAATATCTAAACTACCAATTATACTCTAACACTGAGGTCCTACATGTTTCTGAATCTTCTAGATTAATGTAAGCAGCTAGTGCCAAATCATCTTGTGAGGTAGAACAATAACTCTTTGATCAAGTGTACCAACATGATACGTGAACCTGTAAACAATCTATGGTTTTGTGCTATTACAGCTTTATTAATTTTTGAACACTGCAAGATGTGTTGCAGTAATTTTGCATCCATTGGGTTCAGTTTTTTTCTTGTTGTATGAAGCCAATAGACTAGTTAATAAGATACCTTTGATTGCATCCATTGGATTTCGTCCGTGGTTTCACCCATTTCCTTGATGTTTATAGTTCCTACTTTTTGCAGCTTTTGTGTGCCGTTAAAACTGAAGCTAGTAAGGTCATGGTAAAGATTGAACAGCTGCGCATATCTGCTATAGAATTGAAGTCATTGGGAGTGAAAACAAAGGTTATGTCCTTTTAATTGCACTCAGCTTCTAATCTTATTATTTTGTGCTTCTAAATAAAATCTGTCTATCATGTAGCAGAAGCTTACCAAAGCAGAGAAAATCGCTTCAGATACCACGGATAGGAAGATACTGATTGAACACATTGAGGCAATAGAAGCAGTGAGGAAAGAAGGCAACTGCAGCAGTTTGCTTCCTCCTCCCTTCTACTCCAGTTTCGCATCAACAGTTTTAAGGATGTCATCCTACCTCATCTGAGTAGCCGCAGGCAGCTCATAAAACCCAGAATTGATATGGTACTTTTTGTGTGATTGTATCTTAGCTTAATATTGATCTGCATTGCATCTTAATTGAGAACAATATGCTACTTTTTTTTTGTAGGTGATGTGGAAGGGAAGTTTTGCTGTTCCGAGAAGTTTGATGTCTGGTAATCAACATGTTGATGAAATGAATCTGTTGCTTTTTGAAGTTTACATGTTGGTGAATGATTTAGGCCCTGTTCTTTACCTCAAAAAGGAACAGTAAAAAGCACTATTCACTTGTCACATCCATTACATCTTCTCTCACAAAAAACACTATTCCAGTACTATTCATTTGCAACTTCACTATTCATTTTCACCCAAAAGAACGGGCCCTTATTGGAAGAGGCACAGATTGCTACAAAGCTTGCAAAAGGTGGCATACAGGTAGCCCGTTCTAAAGCTGCAGAATATGATTGCCGGGATGCAGTTGGAAAGCTCAGGACGACTGCACATGATATTCGGTTTGTTATTGTTAGCGTGGGCGGCTTGCCTCTACGGGAGCCGGTGTTATATTGGCGAGCGGCCTTCCCAGATGTATCATTCTTGTGATAGATATATACAGTCTCTATACTTGGCCGAAACCACTTGTATATGAGTGATGGAGTCTTCAAGATACTTCCTGTTGAAAACACTGTCTGTACCTCCTGTCCCAAACTACATGTACACTAGAAATTCACTTACGCTGATAGCACTGTGTTTTTATTTAAAAGTTATTATTTGTTGTGTAATGGTTTTGTTAACTATGTAGGTTTTGTTCCATATGTGTAGTTAAAATAATTGTATAAGATTAATGTGGTTAGATAAGATATTATATATATATATGTGTCATGGTTTGTAGCAATTGTTGTACTTGTTGTATATTTTGGAGAGTTTCTCATTGTGAAGACATTATTTTATTTATATGTTGTTTTGGGGTTTGAAATGGTAATATTTTTTTTATTTTGTTTTTCATTGAGAGTTAGGGTGATCGGATGAGTATGATGGTTAGCTATGCGTCGGTGTAACTATCGCCATGTTATATTTTGCATTTATCATTGAAATGGAACTTTAACATTTTTTTTTGAAGAAAGAGGCTAAAAGTATTTATTATATTTTGGAGAGTTTCTCATTGTGAAGGCATTATTTTATTTATATGTTGTTTTGGGGTTTGAAATGGTAATATTTTTTTAATTTTGTTTTTCATTGAGAGTTAGGGTGATCGGATGAGTATGATGGTTAGCTATCGTCGGTGTAACTATCGCCATGTTATATTTGCATTTATCATTGAAATGGAACTTTAACATTTTTTTTGAAGAAAGAGGCTAAAAGTATTTATTAAGTAGTTAAAAGTTTAATGTCGTGATATTTTATCGTAAAGGGTTTCGAATAATCGGATTTCTTATTTTATGTTTTTAATTTGATTTTCATATGTACCCATAAAAGAACATAGTAATAGCTGTACAGCGAAAACTTTCGATTAAAACATGTTCTATTTTGGATCCATTGCATCGTTTTTTTTGTATGAGGGTTTCAAAACAATTTGGTTTTATATTTTACGATTTTTATTCAATTTACTAAGCAATTTTAAAGTTTTGGCAAATGAATTCCTTTTTAAAAAAGAATAGATAAGAGGAAACATAGTTGAGCCGAATTTGACCCATTAAGGCCCAGCCAGGCCCGAGTGGTTACGGTGGTCGGCCTGGACTGTTTCACGATTTTAGAAAACTCCGAGAACTTGCCCGCAAAATTTTATGTGAGAGGCGCTGGACTGCAGGTTGATTTTACATAACTTCAAGGATTTTTTTGCAAAAACGCTGAGAGTGGCCCGATCTTGGCCGTCCGGCCGTCCGATCCGACGGCCGGGAGAAGCCCGCGACGTGGCCTTCTCTATGGCCAGCTTTTGTTGCAGCTTTCGTATGGAGAGATGAGTGATCTATGGTGTCTTAGGATACTTCCTGTTTGAAATTGTGTAGATAATATGTTTAGGGTGTAGCAGTAATCGTGACCTTATCAACCAAACATCAAAAGCTTCAGTTGATTGTACCATTCAAAAGACAGCTACACCTTTCCCCTCCCAGGGCTGTTCCCTCATGTAGTGAATCCTTCTGCAGCTATTCATCTCAACGTAGCCACATCTGAAATGCTTCTTTGCATAACTTGTGCCTCCAGTTAAATGTGGGAATGATCCAATATCTGCAGCCAAATATTTGCAAGTACCACTGCAAATTGTATTTTCCCAGTTCATTACTATGAAAATATTGCCTTGCTTTCTTATTGATAGAAGCTGCAAGGTTGAGAAATAAAACATAACCAAATGGAGGACATCATGTGAATAACCAAGAGATATGAAAAGGCCAATCAAACTTAACAAACCACACATTTCCCATTTATATTGTTTTATTGTTCTTAAAAAAAATTCTGTTCTGTTTTTTTTTTTGAAGGATCTCAATTGAAGCATCTTGAGCCATTTTGAAGCATTGCAGATTTCGTAGGTTTCTTCCTTCTACTAAAATGTGATTTCTAATTAACAGATCTGGTTGCACAAACTTATTGGATCAAGAAAATACCAAGCTAATGCTGCACATAGTAAAAAGACAAATTGATGGACACAAACTAAGAATTTACAGCAATAGTTTCAAATAAGGCGACAATTGACATGTAGAACTAGGAAATAGACGGCAATTGACATGCAGGACTAGGAAATGGACATGTAGAGCAACAGTTTCAAATAGTTTCACATAGACAAAAAGGACAGTAGAAGGAACAAATTCAAAAAGAAGAAGAGCCGCATGGCTAGGTCGCCCACCACTAGTGACCATCATCTATCACTGTCACCCATCTAGATATGTTTCACAAATTCCTGACTATCATATACATTTCAAAAACTTTGTCATGGATCTAGCGTGTACCCCGCCCGCCTTGTCGGACTCGGATCCACCAGAATGGGGGCAAGAAACCGAGCAGGAGTCGACCTCTACCGGCAAAGAATCAACGATTGCGCAAGGCGGCTCAAAATACGGAGAAAGAAGTACGAACGTACGGTACCAGCTGAACCTCAGCCCCTCGCCGGCGGCGGCTGTGGAGGACCGCAAGCATGGGGAGTCGCACAAGCAAGAACTGGCTAGCCAGAAAGATGGGCTATCAAATGGGCTGAAAATGCCGACCAAGTGGTACGGCCGGATATCTTATATAGAATTTTTTAAATATATTTTTCTTCAATTTTACGAAAATAAATAGTCGGATTCAACATTGGCAGAAATAGTCACGAACAGCCGTTTCAAACGGCGGTAGGACTCCAGCCGCCGTTTGAAATGGCGGTAGGAACCTACCGTCGTCTCAAACAGCGGTATGGACCTGCCAACCGCCAGTTCAAACGGCGGTTGGAAGGTCCCCACGTGGCTACCGGGCAAGGCACCTCACACGCGCCACGACGGCGGCAGGAGTCCAACCGCCGCTTCCAACGGCGGTTGACCGACCGTTGGGGACCTACCGCCATTTGCTTTGGCGCTAGGTCCTACCGCTAAATGAACCGGCGGCTGGGCCGCGCCTATATAAGGGCCGCAGCCCCGCCCGGCTGCCTCCCCTCTCCTCTTCTTTTCCTCCTCGGTGGCCTTCTTCGGTGTCCATCAGGTATGTTTCCAATACTTTCCTCGTATATTTAGTATAAATAAGGTAGAAATAGTTTAGAAATCCTAGAAATAGTTTAGAAAACGTCGTGCTTGCATGGCAGCGGCCGTGGCTGCGGTGCGTGAGCTCTCTAGCGGCCGAGGCCGCGGGCGCGTGCCACGCCTTGCGGTGCTCCGCTGGGCGGCCGCCCCGAGCCCCGCGCGCGCCGCCATGGCCGACGACGGAGAAACTCGGCGCGCTGGTAGAGAGAAGCCTCTAAAAATGTTGTCCAACATTTCAAAAAAAATGTTACAACATTTTGTAAAATGTCGACGAAAAATAGTTGACGAAACCAACATTCTAAAAAAGTTAGAACATTTTTTAATTAATAGTCATAAGTGGGCTGGTGGGAAAACTAAAAAACATACATTTAGATACATTTTGGTAGACCGTACGTTCATACCCTTATTCACCTTCCGGTAGTCATATAGGAACCCCTGGTACGGCCGCCTAGCCCGGCCCAGAGATATGATGTGGCATAGATAGATTAAGAGGTTCAATGAAGCCCATTTATTCGGCTTCCGGCATCACATCCCATTCCTGTCACGTTCCTCGATTTTTTTATTTATCTTTTATGATTTTGTAAACATAAATATCTGTTTGAAACTTTTGCAAAAATATATCTATCTATACTACCGTTCAAACGGCGTTATCTAAAAACCGTCGGTTATATGTGCTTTTTGCGCGTACTATTTTGCCTTATCATATTGTTTCCATCTGAATAAGAACCAAGGACGTATCTAAGATTAATTTTAATTAGGGGTGTGTTTCTCCTTTTTCCTCCTCTAACTTCTCTTTTCTCATCCTTCTTCCTCAAATTTAGGGGAGACATAGGAGGGGCTCCATTAGATTTCTCACAGTATGGGGGCTCAAGCCCCACCTGCCCCACTGTTGGATCCATCTCTGATCAAAACTACCATATACAATGAGCGTGAATCTGAAAACCTACCGGTTTGTGTAACCTCGATATAAATTCTCAAAACATCCCGTTTGCGTAAAACATCTTATAAGGACGACATGATGTTCCGGGAAAATCTGCAGCTACACCTCTATAAATGATAAGAATTAAGAACACGTCTATGATGCCTAGAAATAAATCTCAATCTTTCACGGTACCAAACTGTGAAGGCTGAAAAATTAATGATGCTATGCAATTAATTGTGCCTCCCGATAGTAGTTGTAAGCTAGCCGAACCTATATTATTTAATCTCTCTGACAAGCAAATCAAATAGTACTGTACAGCTCCGGTATAGTACTGTGCGGAAGTCCAAGTAGAGACAATTAGCTTTCAGATCGTACTCAAGAATTTCCAAACAGAGAACCAGGCAAATTTCTTCACGGTTGATATTGCGCAGTAAATAAACAGCAGTAACTTTGTTTACAAGAATAGCATAGTAGATGCAAACCAACATAAATAATTTTTCTTGAGAGATCAAACAAGGAATTCAAATTCAAATTTGAATTCAACCAATCAAAAATAATGCACTAGCATGTATGCAATAATCATCAAGCCATTTACTTAATTTTAGATAATCAAACAATGTTTTTTGTTCTATATCCCCTGAAAAGAAAATAAATATTGGGAAAATTTTAAAATTAATAGAAAACCGTTGTTTAATTTTTCTTCCTATTCACATCTTGAAATTTGGAAATTTCAGGGTGTGACACATGCTTCCAGCCAAAAATTTCAAAGACATATATTATGATGAAAAACTAACTAAAAATCTCCTTGTGATATGATAAACCAAAAAATAAATGTAGACAGACCCAAAATAAAAACTATTAAATAAATGTACAAAATAAAGCAAAAGAACATACTGGAATAGATATTATACTAGATTTTGGACAAATATTTTTCTATAGTCAACCAAAACACAAATGAATTTGGTACCGTGGAAACCCTTCAGACGAAAACACAACAACCAAATTAAAAAAATAAACATTACATAAAATGGTAACTGAATTTACAGTTACACCGCCATTGTAATTTACTGACCAACACAGTGTAAATAGTTATTAAGCATCCAAACTTAGAAATTATAGGTGATTCACCACGCGTTGCTGCAAGATTTGAGAGAAATTTTTTATCATAGTATGACACGCGGATAACTTATGTTTAGTAGTGATAGCCCGCATCTTGCTGTGAGAATTATTTTTAACAAAAATTTAAAGATGAACTTTGAAAGTAGAAAATTAACATGATTGCAAGACAACCTTCTTTTGCAAATGACATTTAAATAAAATATGTTCATTTTATTGATAGAGAATTGCTCTTAAATTATTGATCCTCTATGTATTCTACTATGAGAATTTTGTAATGCGGTACTCGCAAAGTCTTATAAATTGTATGCATGGATGTTATTAGTCACAGAGAAATAGCTGTCTCTGAAGGTTGAAGACATTGGAATAAACACGTCAATGAATGGGCAGAACTGGCTCTGAAGGCTGAAGGACGCTCCTGCCAACGTCTGGCCTTATTTAGTCTCGGTCGCCGACATGTACCAAGTCGAAAGGTGTGGGACATGGCAAGCGAGGAAACTGTGACCTCATTTGCAATTCAGGCTAACTGCACACAATTGCAGGACAAGTGCATGTCTCTCATAGAGTGAATATTTCCTCACCGAATACTCACATATGATTTTGCGGTCGTATGCACTGATCATCCCAAATTTATGCACGATCTCCGTAGAAGATTACTTGAAGGGTTGTACCAGGGTCCCCTGTAGTTTTAATGTTTTATTTAAGTGTGTTTAGTCATGTAATAAATAATTGAAACGGTACGTTAATTTGTTGCAATGAGTACATTTGTAATGCAATAATCGGATCATCCGTTGAACGTGAATACGAAGTAGAGTATAGTCCTGTGTGTGTTTGTCAATTCCATGATCCATGGTGGCACAGACAACCCAGTCAACAACTTGCCTCTCTACGTATGGTCACTAATGTTTGGGTCCGACACCCAAGCGGTCCAACGTGTCAGTGATGAAGTCCTGGTGGCGGTTTCCAAAGTCTTTTGTTTCCCGCTCTAGAGCAGAAAGGCGGGACTTGAAATTTTGAATTCTCCACTCCTCCTCCTAGTCCTCACCGTTATATATAAAACAAAGAGGGAAATCAGGCCTCCCAATTCCCTCCTGGTAATTTTCCAAAATCAGGGGATCTTCTCCTCTACCGTCGAAGAGACCTAGTAGATCTGCGGTGGAAACAGCAACGACGATCTAGCTACCGACGATGCCTTCCTCTGCTACGAGCGGCGGCCTTCCTCGACAACGTCCTTGAAGCTGCAAGATGGTTCAAACCCGTTACTCTGTCGGCTCCCTCGAGGCTCACCCTGGGGGCCGCAGATCTGCAACAGTTGCGAAGAACATCGTGTTCAAGGTGCAAGTTCGGGCTGCTAAATCGAGACGACATTCGACACCTTCTTCCCTTCCTATTCGTCAGGTTTGCGGTCTCCTCCTTGTATTGATCGATTCAATTAGATTGCTTCCCCATGCTCTTTGGCATTCTGTAATATTCTTTCATGTTTGGGTGATTGTGGATCTATTGTACCTATCACAAGAGTTTGTTCGAAGTCATTTTATTTGAGGTTTGTAGAAATTTGTAGATGAAATTATTAGACTGCTTCCCCATGCTCTTTGCCTTTGAATATTGTTGTTAAATGCATGGGTGATTGTGGATCTTCTGTTCCCTATTACAAGAAATTGTTCCAAGTCTCCCATCAAAAAAAAAGAAATTGTTCCAAGTCAACTTATTTGAGGTTTGTGGAAATTAAAGGATGAAAGTATTACATTGCTTACACATGCTCTTTGGCTTTTCATATTTTTGTTGCATGCTTGGGTGATTATGGATTGGGTGTGATCGTTCATGTACCGCATTAAACTTAATAGATGAAATTGCTTCCGATTGCCAATGATCTCAACACTTATCTCTTGTTTTTGTACTTGTTTCAGCGGGTCAAAGGGTCAACATCTATAGTCGCTCCTGTTCTGACCTGATCCAAGGTAACAAACTTAATTAACACCTTTTTTTGTTTCTCAGTGTGAATGATCTCAACCCTTACCTCTTGTTCTTGTACTTGTTTCAACGGCCAAAGGGTCAACATCTGTAGTCGCTCCTGTTCAGACCTGCTTCAAGGTAACATACTTGACATCTTTATTTCCTTAGTTCGAATCAATTACAAGATCGTAATCTAACTTGAGATCCACTATTGTTGCTAGATGGAAGCTACCAAGTCAATGATGCTTCTTCCCGAACAAATTAAAATAGAGGCAACCTAGTACTCAAGAATGGGTACCAACTCCTTATATAGTGTTGATGAAGAGCGAGTTGACTCTCCCAATCAGGATGGGGTACAATTTCGACAACGGTTTGTTGCTCACCAGGAAGAGTTATGTAGCTTGAAGAAGAAGACCGAAGAATTAGAATCAACTCTGAAAATGCAGTCAGCTGAGATTAAGAGGTTGCAGAAGCTAACTAAAGACAGTGAAGACGTCCTTCGTCTACTGCTTAGCAATAAAAGATTGAAGAGGTTAAGATCATTAGATCAATGCTCCACTCTCTCTTGAGATTATGACCTGGATTTAGCTTTGTTAATCTATGCTCCTTATGAGACTGTTATCCTGTAATAGTTTGTGATATGTGATGAACAATATGGTTGTGTTTGATAGTAAACAACAATTTGTTTTATTGTATAAAGAAATATGTATTGATTACTATTTTGCCAACTAGATCGGAATTATTCTAAAAAAAGATCAAAATTGAAATGAAATCAATTCATATTGATTAATTTTATGTTGGCCTTACAATGAGCTTAGCCCACTATTTATTGGGTCAAAAGTCAATTTTATTCAAATTAACATGACATATAAGGCCGCAAACAATGTGCGTAATTGTTGGACTCAACCCAACACAAACGGGCACATCCTAATCAAATTTATGCTCGAAAAAACAATAAATATGGGTCCAACAAATCTTTTTTGGGCTATCGCACAATGTCGTCCTACAGATAACAGTGTTAGGCTCAACCCAGTTACAAACATGCCAAATTCATTTTATAATGCAGACGGTTCGTCACAATTGGCATGCCACTTGGATGCCACATCAGATTATGTCTAGCGTGGCAAAGCTACATGAATGAAGTTATGACGTTTTGTAATGACGATTCTGCATGCATCATTAAACTCATGACGCCGCGAAATGAGGTCTCGTCATTAATCACAGTTTATGACGCTCGATTAATGACGGAGGGTTTTCGTAACAACCGCCGTAATTAATCGTGGCTTATGACGAGAAACACCTTTTTTTTGCGTCACTAGTCGGCACATTCCTTGTAGTGCATATAAGCTATCAGATGGGCCGAGGCTCGTCTGGCACGACCAGCCCGTGAGGAGGTGGTCCAGGTAGTTAGTGATGGAACTTGGGGGAATATTTGCTTGTTTATTAATTATTATTGTAATTTTTATAAACAAATGTGGTTTATAGCATTTTGGCTAAAAACAATTTAATTATCTCTTCCAAATGGAACACAAGCAGAACTATAAGTATCACGTGCGTCCCTCCACACATATGCATAAGGTCAAGACAAGACGTCTAGATTTCACATGAAAAAAATAATACAATATTTTTTCAATTAACCCAAGAACCAATACATGAATTATGTTGTTATGAACTAGTTGTGCATGTCAGTTGTCTCTTCTGATGATGGCCTAAAGTTGTTTTGTTCAGGACGGTTGGTTTTTCTTTTCAGGACGGACTGCAACTGCAAGAGGTTCGGGTAACCTTATTGCAGGAAGATCCTTTTTCAACCTTATTGCAGGAAGATCCTTTTTCTCATACTTCTCCTTTAACAATAATGGGAAATCCTTATTTATAATTTTGGAATGCTAGTGTTGGCGTCAGTGTTCTGCAAACCTTGCACGCGCACAACTATCGAAGATTTTTTTTAGGGCCACAACTATCGAAAAGTTAATATGTCTTTGAATAGAGTTTATTTGCTCAATGAAATCAATTGCATGACTTGGTATTTTTCATATTTTAATTCGAGCAAAGAGCAGAAAGATGAGTTAACAACAAAGATTTTTTTAGATTGACAACAAATATTAAGCATAAGGATTTGCAATAATTTGCTGGAACCCATGCTCCTCTTACGATAGTCATCTTGTTATGCCGATTCATGTCAATTTGATGTTAAGCTTGAGTAATTCATCTATTATTTAATAGAGTTTTGAGTAATTGTCCTCAATAAAAATATTCTAGGTTAGATGAAATTTTATTATTAGTTCAAAACCTCTTACATATCTTGTATGGTTTCCCGAACAACTTTCAATATTTAAGCCTTGTGTTGCAATATTAGATCGATCAGATTTTGCAACCTTGATTGATTTGAACTGGGAACACGTAACAACTTTTATTCCATATTATATTTGATTAGTTCAAATATATATTTCAACATTGACTAGTTCAACTTCAACCCAAAAAACTTGAACTAATACAAAAGGTGGACAATGGAATGTGAATAAGCACTCCTCACATACAATTATTATATTTGATAGCCACGACTAGGAATTGACATACAAAGGGTAAGGTAGTAGCAGAAAAAAATACAAGGTAGTTCCACATGTGACACTGATACATAGGTGCACCATAGAACATAGAGTACTTGCTATAATGTTATTATTAATTGGAGACTGCTAGTGGGATCTATGTATGGAGAGTTCTAGTGGGATCCTCATATATCATATGGCATGCTAGAAAGAAGATAAATATATAAATTATCATAAAAGTAGAAAAATACAACTATTTCATTATGAAAAATGCATGACAATCTAAATTTGTATCTTAATTACCCATCTCCCCTATTATTAAAATAAGCTAAAGTAACACATAAATCAGAATACCTACCTTCACAGATATAAAAATATCATGGTCACACATGATTATAAATCACCTACTTCTAACATTGTTAATGTACTCCCTCCGTCCCTCTATCATGGTCACTGGAAAATTTTTGCGCCAACCAATGTAAGTAGTAAAAGTCACAAAAGTCCCTACATAAGCAATGATGAGAGTCTAGAATGAGAGATAGAATTAAATGACTAGTGGATGAAAAGAGAGCTTGCATAGCTAATGGAATTAAAATACTAGCTAGAGGATGATGTACAGATGGTCAGAAGGCCTACAACGACTATCTTTCCGGGACAAGTACATGTGGCTAAAACGACGATCTTACCGGGATAGAGGGAGTATCTCAAGGTCTTCATGAATGTCACATGCCACCATGTAAACTATGCATATTGATTGGGTGATGCAAAAGAAAACTTTAAGTGAGAATGTAATGCCTAAATATAGTATATCACTAATATATATATATATATATATATATATATATATACACACACGGAGAGTATACTCCGTGGCCGGCTGTAGAATAGCTTATTCTGTAGCTAGGTCAATTTGATGCACCAACCGTCCGAACGCGTCCTCATTTTCTCCGGTCGTATTTAATCGGATGCGTTATCAGGTCCCAATCTACTTTAATTACCGTAATAAACGACGTACGACTGTACGAGAGAGCCCAGCGATTACCGCTGCATGTACTAAACAAAACATTCCTGCCCTATTCATTTTAATATGCGTGCATGCAGATTCCCCCAACAGGGTTACGGAATGCACAAATTGTTTCTTTTGTGTTGTGTACACATGCATGCAGGTGCACTCCGGCTACCAGAATAAAACTGCTATTTTGTTTTTCTGTCTAGAAGAGCCTGCAATAGTAAATTTAATTACCAGAATATATTTACCACCATAGCATCATCGATTTACCATAAAACATAATATTAAATTTGATTTACCAGAATATATTTACCATTATAGCATCATCGATTTACCATAAAATATTTGTCGGAATAATGTCATCGATTTACCACAAAGGTATTGACCGTAACATCAGTTAACACAATATTATTTGGAAATTCTTTGGTTCATAATGAAAAAATATTACTTTATGGATGTAGTGTCTTGCACGTGGATGGTTCAGAGTCCAAAAAAAAATTGTCCAGTCCTCGCCTCCGTGCATGATGCAGGTGCACCTAGGCTGCAGTAACTGTTGTGTGACGATTCCTGTGGCTAGAAAAATGGGGCGCATTTACGGCCGGATGGGAGGTGAGTCGAGCCGCGTGTGAGCTGGTAGAGGTTTGTGCGCTCATCGCTGGGAGTTTGGGTCAGGCTACAAAATAACTATTCAGTAGCCAGCTACAGAGTACCATATATATATGAGCATTGTGTTATAGTATAAACAAAAAAATATAAAATATATATAGTTGTGTTAGCAAACTTCTCTATTTTGATGGAAGAAATGAAGTTATTGTTAAATTGTCCAGTTGTGTTAGCAATCTTCTCTATTTTGATCATGAAAATTATGTTCTTGAATTTTTGGTGCGCCGTGAGACCTGAAGTGAAGAAAGTTTAAAAGAGAATATCACCAAAATTCGGATAAAGAAGTGTTAGTCTCGAGCTCGGTGCTCGACCTTTAAATGAACCAATGGATTATTGGTGTATCAAGTACTATACAATGTTAGTCTCCTATAAAGATTAGCAAGCCCGACCCTTTGTCTCAATGCCGTAATAGTTTAGAAAGTTTTGTTGAATATCATGTTATCTTAGTCGGCTGGCATGATGGCCAAAACAATCACTAGTAGAAATGTTAATATCTATGACGATTTGGTAGTGACGTTCCGTTTATTCGTCATGGAAGTGGTCACTACCGTGACGAATTTTGTAACTTCGTCACAGATAATGAGTGACGGGGCCAAGACACTCAAAATAATGACGAAACTCACAGGATGGTCACCGAACAACGAACCTATTTCGTCACAGATGAATCATTCCAATTCTGCCCGTGAGGAACCAATGATGAAAGCAAACTGGCGTCACAGAACAACAATGTTATCGTCACAAAACAATTTGAAAAAAGAGAACAAGGATCTAGTCCCACATGCAACCACGTGTAATTGTGGGTCCGGGTCCCACCAACGCATGGCCCACCAGCACTTGGTCCCACATGTGGGACCCATCAGCGCATGGTCCCACATGTGGGCCCCACCATCACATGGTCCCACATGTGGACCCGCCAGCACATGGTCCCACATGTGGGCCCCACCAACGCATGGTCCCACATAGGGGCCCACCAGCGCATGTCCCACATGTCGGTGACCACAAGTGGACCAAAATTTACAAAAAAATGTTGTGAAACCCAGGGTTCGAACCTGGGTCGTTGGCACTCCAACCAACTACTCCAAACCACTACACCACAAATAGTTATCTATTTTTGCTTTAAAGTTATACATATTAGCCTCTTTCTAGAGGACACATCGGCCCACGTAGACTCGGTCCAGTAGCGCGGCGGCCCACGTCGGGTGGCCCAGTATTTATGTGTTTTTTGCTTTAATCAGCGCGAAAAAAGGAGCGGTCGGGGGGATTTGAACCCTGGTCTGCTCGGTGGGAAGGGGGGACTTACCACTGAGCTATAACATGATTTGTGTCCTTTTGGTGTATGTCGTTCCTTTTATCAACATTTTAATGGAACACCACCCACATTTAAATTTGCAAAACAAAAAAAAGGTGCGCCCATGGGATTCGAACCCTAGTCTCCTCAGTGGGAAGAGAGAGACTTACCACTAAGGTGTAACATGGGTTGTGTCCTTTTGGTGTATGTGGTCCTTTTATAATAGTGTTTACCGAGCGATGGAGCTTCGCCGGGACCACGTGGCAGCACGGGGTTGATCGAGTTGCTTCACCGGGACCACGTGGCGCACGCTGAGCTCGTTTTCCCCCTCATTTTTCTTTTTAATCTACAATTAAAATTTGAAACTAGTGTTTCTCAGTCATAGTAACTCCAAATTTATTGATTCTTTTTTCTGATTTTTTGTAAAATCACGATCTTTCATGTAATATCGTTCGTTTGCATATTAGTTACTATTCCATTTACCTTTTTTATACAACTTCTTTTCTTGTAGTGAAAGAGAATAAATAAAATATATTTTGGCATAACAAATGCTAACATAACTTCATATTTTCTAATGTTATGATAAATATAAGGTTGTAACCAAGTTTGAGATGCATACGACTTTGAAAATGTAAATCACCACTCAAATCTCAAAGTTTGTGTTGAGTTATTAGAAACTATGTCAGAGATGTATCCATTTGTGAGTAGTGTATGTTGTCACTTCCTTGAAACCACTTAAATTCTTTATGGCAAGATTGTGAAGCAAAAACATGTTGTTATGCCAATTTGTAGAATTTTTTGACAAAATTCAAATATTATTTTGATTATTATGTTGTACTTTTGACATAAAAGTTTGAATGTTCCTTAGAACTCAAATTACATTTCTCATCAATCTCCAAACTATGACCTAGAATGGAATATAGAAGGCTAAATATGATTTTTGTGAATTTTTTCCAGTCTTATTGGAGGTACACATAGGTCAACTTGGAATTACTTTCGGTAAGCACGCAGAAATTCAATTAAATGATAGAAAAAAGCAAATATGTTCAAAAAATCTTGAAACTTCCAGAAGACAACTTAAATGTGTTCTTTTACATGTGAAAAATGTGTTTGGGGTATATAAGATAATTATTTTTCTAGTTACTTCATAAAGGTGTCTTAATTAGGTATTTAAAAATAGAAAATCAACTTTTTTGCACAGCAAGTGGCAATGAAAACCCACAAATGTTGATACAAGGGTAAATGTGAGATTGTATACGAATTTTTAATTGTATATGAGCTATACAAGACTTTAGTTGTTTGAAACTTCAAAGTTTAAGTTGAGTTGTATGAAACAATGTCAGAGACCTATATAGTTTGTGAATAATGTATACTCCAATTTTCCTAAAATCTTATGAAACTTTTTTGTCAAGCTTGTACGTCCATAAAATGATTCTATAACCATTTTTAGAATTTCTAGAGAATGTTTATGTATTATTATCATTATTTTATAACAAGTTGACTAGTACAAGTTTGAGTTGTCCATATAAGTCAATTGAATTTTTCGTCAATCTCCTATATGTGGGCTAGAATAGATCATAGGTGCCTAAATATAGTTTTTTGAATTTTTTTAAAAATTTTATTAGAGGTACATATAAGTAAATTTGGAATTATTTCGGTAAACATGCAGAAATTCATTTATATCGTGAAAAATAGCAAATCTACTTGAAAATTCTTGAAACTCCTAGATTGAAACAAAAGTTTCTCAACTTTTCGTGCTCTACAACTTTGTTTTAAGAATCACTTTCAAATTCGGCCTCCAAATTTTGAATATAAGCATATTACAATTTCATTTCATGATTTGCATTGTATTCAACAGATGGCATCCGAGACTAATGGATGATAGGTAATAGCACAATTCCAGCTTCTTATGTTACATTGAGAGATGATAGGTGACTCAAATGCATATTCTGTGATTCTGTCCATAGGTTCAATATATGTGCATTGCATCCTTGATTCATTGCACCAAAGTTACCATTAACTCAGTAGAGAGTATAGTGTTGGCTACCTTGGAGTCCTTGAGGTGCTCATATGCTGATCATCCACAATTCCACGTTTACCAGGTTTGGTTAGCTAATTTGGAATAGGTAGTTCCATGTTTTATAATTTCAGCAAGGAATGCATTGTCGAAGCAAAACTTTTACACCCAGAAGAAAATTAAAAAATTCATCATCTTGACGTACCAAATAAGTAAGACCATAACATTTCATAAATCTTATACAAATATGGTAATGGCTACATCGGTGAATGTACAAGTTAGTTTAAGGTTGGCAAGACTGCATTTTAATGATCTAATTTGGTGATGGTTTCATCTTAGTTTCTGAAACTAATATGGTTTGTCGGCATAGTAGAGTTAATTATAATTAAATGTATTGTTGACTACTCAAAGAAAATTCCAATTGCTTTTGATGATTTGTAGTTGTACACAAATTATATTTGCTAGTTTAAAAGGTGAAAGGGTGGGAACAAAGGATTTCGTATGCCATCAAAAGCACAAGTTAGGAAATCCTAGTGCTCGACTACTGAATGAAAATTAAATCTGAGGTAAATAAATATTCAAATCATCAAATGTTTTTAAAGCATAAGATCATCTCAGGCATAAACCAACTGAAAGTGTCTCTGAACTTATTTACCTATCCATTCACCATATCTCATTATTTTTGGCCTGATCATGTTCGTACTAAATGGAAAAGCGCTCACATAGATAAAAAGAACTTATTTACTTGTCCATATATGGGTATTTATACCCACAACAGCTACAGCTATGAGCAAACTTGAGTGCATAACTGAAGACCAACAACACTCTATAGGCATGTTAAACATGATGAGTAACACCTAGGGAAAAACAAAAAAATGTGGAAAAATACATGTTTTTTCCAGCTAAAAGTTGCTTCAACCAGTTAGAGCCTACAATAGAATGTTGACAAAAAAATGTTACCTTTCAATTCAAAAACGTGTCGATGCATTTCTCAAAGGCAATTCTTTCCTGTTGCGCAGCACAAAGGCTTGGTATTCTTACTTTGGAACAAGATTCTACCAATGGAGAAAGTAGTAATATAAAATGATTTCTAAAACAATGATCTTCATTCAGTGACATATCAGTTAAAACTCAACTGTTAGGTCCATTTTACTCTATCTAGGACTATTGCTTAATAATAAAATTCATGTTTGAGCTAGTTGCATAGGCAAATCATCAAGCACGTGATCTTAGACACTCTCTGCATATACAGTCACTTCCATTGTTATTTCTATAGTATTTAGAAAAAGCTACAAGGCAAACCAGTTTGAGATCAGTCACTGCAATTGTGGACTGCAGTTAACATGACAATATGTCGCTAAAATGTATTCTATAAAGGAATGACAACCTTCACGCTGCTAAGCAGCCATTTTAATTTTTAGATCAGTGTATGTGCATTATTTTCTTTAATGAAGAGTTCGTTAAAGAAGGATTACATATCCTTTAGTTCGTAGCAAGCAGCTTTGACTCATTGTTCCTCCTCACTAGGGCTATTTTTTGCAAACAACTTTGATGCCTCTTGGACCATCGATACCTTACCTTTGTATAATATGCAGGGTACTCCTTTGACTGCAGAAAGAATTGAGTCAAATTATTAGTTAACTACCATCCTTCAAATTGCATATTATATTGAGATGGACCAAAGTTCAGCAAATACACATCTTCATGCTGTTAGGAAAGTTAACATCTCATCCAAAAAATGTATTTGCTGCTGCTAAACATTATGTTACAAAGTTACACACTAGCCATTACTTTTTTCCAGATTATTGTAGAACTTCAACATTTCCAACTGACTAGGACCATTAATTGTAAACAACTTTGATTGCTATTGAACCTCTCATTTTTTTGCACTGTGCAGTGCAACTCCATGCGAGTTAAAGGAAAGAACATACTACATTCTCCTCAAATCATGTTGACTAACAAGAAGAGTAACACTGGTTTCCATTGACTTTCTGTGTTTTTTTATTTTTTATGTCAGATGGATCAAATTATTAGTTAACTACCATCTTTCCATTGCATATCTTATTGAGATGGACCAAAGTTCGCAAATACACATCTTCATGCTGTTATGATTTGTTTGTACGTAAGCTATCTATATTTAGGAAAGTTAACATCTCATCCAAAAAATGTATTTGCTGCTGCTAAACATTATGTTATAAAGTTACACGCTAGCCATTACTTTTTTCCAGATTATTGTAGATATTCAACATTTCAAACTGACTAGGACCATTAATTGTAAACAACTTTGATGCCTATTGAACCTCTCATTTTTTTGTACTTTGCAGCGCAACTCCATGCGTTAAGTAAAAAAACTATGTTTCTGACATATGTTTGAGAGTTTTGCTAAGGTACTCCCATATGATTGTGGACTGTCAATCTAATGACATGTTACCTATAAGAGGTAATATGCCTAATATTTATTGTATGTATTTTAGATCCAAAAATAGGAAAATATCTTCACTAGATCTCAACCACAATGCGTTTAGATCTTTTTTTCCTCATTGATGTGGTAAGGACCATCTGTATGCCACATCATGGGAAAAATAATATCTCCAATGAAGAAGATGACAACTGCTGCGTTTCTCCCCTTCCCGTGATATGTACCAAACGGTTAAAACATTGACAATAAATGAAGAACATGACAATTGCTGCATGTTTTGGCTCTTTACTTAATTATGAACTCTCTCACGCGATAGATGCCACATACATGGATGTCCAACATTTTTTATTAGCTCTCTCATGTCGTTAAGTCCTGCCACTCCATAAAAAACATGGAGAGAAGAACATGATATGAATTTGACTTTGCTCACAAAAGAAGTGACATGTGTTGAAATAAATTTATTGCACAAAGAAATGTTTTGTCATTTGTGAGTTGTAGTAGATATTTTTGTCATAACATGACATTGACTAATATGACATAGGTGGGTCATAATATTTATTTGCCTCTGTGACATGCCATATTAGTTTATTTTATTTTGTATCATGACATGCAAAAAATTGTACTTAGCGTTGTGATTGGTTACAACCAAAAGGAAACACATTGCATATCCACATGTAGAGGCATGCGTAATGCTCCTCCTAGATGCAAATGAAGTGGTGATAACATGTTGTTTCTTTCTTTTTTTCCATTTTAATTATTGTACTAGGATCGTGCCCGTCCGTTGCTACGGGCTACAAAATATTTATATTGCGATACGTGTTTGATTCATCATGACAATAATAATGTGAAAACAAATCTTTGTACGACAAAGCATCCAAAGATAAACCAAATATGTAATATTCTTTGCATCTGATGCAACTAAGATCAAATGATAAAAGGATGTCATTGTAATGAAACAAAAAAGTGTATTGAAGTTTTTCCTTTCACGATTGATACAGACTCTAATCCACGTCAGGTTGCCAAAAAACATTAATCTGTGTGAGCATCTACAAAGCTATTAACAGTCTGCATCCCTCCTAAGTTCTAACGAAGATGGCCGGAAGTCATCACTTCTAGAAGGCAGCAACTTTTAGAACACTAACACTCCAAAGGTACATGTAGCCTGGGGCTTCATGGAATCACCCTGAATCGCAAAGAAGAGCAGCATTGCAGAAAGGAAGATCACACATAATTGCATGATGCGCAACACTGTCCATAAGCTTCCCATCATTCCCTGTAGAAAATCCTAACTACTTCCTCCTTCCATAATTGTAATTGTCGACAAGATATCAGTAGCCAAAGTATGTTGCATGCACCCACAGGAACCACGAGTCCACGAGCAGAGCAAATATGTAGTAGATCAATGTGAGTGCAAATATTGTAAAATCAAAAGCATAGTATCGTGCAATGTCAATTTCTGCTTTGGCACATGGAAGCTTCTTTAACTAGTATATAGAAAGATCATGCCCCTCGATACTATCCAAAATTAAAGGTCATTGTCTTCTCTCTCAGGCATCAAAGGTGTTGTCAAATATTGTTAGGTGTCATGATTAATCCGTATCTATTGTTACATATTAAAGCTGCCACACAATATAGTCACATGGCAAGCCAAATATTTGAATTGTTACACCCAAAGCCTAGGGGAAGAAACCTTTTGGTTGCGCCAAGCTCCGTGGCGCGACTAATATGTGAGTCACGCCACATGAAACCGACTAATGTACACGGTGGCATTGGAAAAAGTTGCAACTTACACTCAGTAGCGAGTAGTATGTACTGGCTGAGGCCTCCTCCCACTCTCATTTACCCGTGTTTCCTTATTCCTTTTAATTAGCAAATGAGTTCCTAAATTTATGAAACTCGAGATGTATATATATGATCTATAGAGTGCATACGTTCTATTTTAACTATGTGCACTCCAAACCATGGTGTATAAAATGACAAATCCAATTTTGAAATAGCCTAAGTGCTATGAGATCAACACATCAAAATTGCTAAGTCTGAAAATAGAGTCAACTAGTCAACTTTAGACATTTTTCGAGAAATTTTACACTAAGACCTTAGACACTTTTGGGCTACAAGTGAATTTGATGTTCATGGAAAACTTTAGATAAGTTGTTGGTCAAATAAAACAAAAAAATTTATAGTTTAAGGGAGGCTTTGAAGTTGGAAACCGTACGTATCGGAAGCCATACGGTTGTTTGGCGTGTCTCCGAGGTCGCCGCCTCACCGGTGTAGCTGTTTTTACTGGGAATCGATACTAGAGGCCGGGAGCGTTGCGTACCGCTCCTAGTACCCCCTGTTGGCAGCTCAGTAGCAGCCCTCTCTCTCTCTCTCTCCTGATCCTCGTCTTTCCTTCCGTCGTTCCACCTCCGAATCCGAGCACCACGACCACGGCATCGGCATCATGACGAGCGCCGACCCGACCGTCGTGTTGGTTCCAGTCTGGGGCGTGGGCCACTTCGCGCCCATGATCGAGGCCGGCAAGAGGCTGCTGGCGCGCAGCACCCGCCCGCTCACGCTCACGGTGCTCATCATGCCGGCGCCGTCGGAGAAGCGCGCGTCGGAGATCAGCGACCACATCCGCGAGGTGGAGACGGAGTCCACCGCCCTCGGCCTCGCCATCCGCTTCCACCACCTCTCGGCAGCGGACCCCCCAGCCGTGTCCACCTACTCGGGCCCCGAGGAGTTCATCTCCCTCAACGTGCAGCCGTACGTGCCCCACGTTCGGGCCGCCGTGTCCGGCCTGTCGTGCCCCGTCGCCGCCGTCGTCGTCGACCTCTTCTGCACGCCGCTGCTCGACGCCGCGCACGGCCTCGGCGTCCCGGCCTACGTGTACCTCATCTGTAGCGGGGCCATGTGCGCGCTCCTGCTGCACTCCCCGGTGATCGACGACGAGGCCAACGCCGCCGCCGTCGAGTTCGAGGAGATGGACGGCGGGGTGATCAACGTGCCGGGACTCCCTCCGGTGCCCGCGTCCTGCCTCCCGTCGGGACTGGTGGACAGGAAGGTCCCAACCTACAGGTGGTTCCTCTACAATGGTCGGCGCTACACGGAAGCCGCCGGCATCATCGTCAACACCGTCGCCGAGCTCGAGCCACGCGTGCTCACTGCCATCGCCGACGGGCGGTGCACGCGCGGGAACCGCGCTGCTCCGACGGTGTACACCGTCGGGCCGGTCCTCGCCGCGACCATTACTACTCCGCCGCCGCCCACGGACGTGGAGCAGCAGCAACAGGAAGAGCGACACGAGTGCGTGCGGTGGCTGGACGCGCAGCCGCCGGCGTCGGTGCTGTTCCTCTGCTTCGGGAGCGCGGTTCTTCACGGCGCGGCAGGCGCACGAGGCCGCGCACGGCCTGGACCGAAGCGGCCACCGCTTCCTGTGGGTGCTGCGCGGGCCGCCGGAGCACGGGACGAAGCTCTCCTCGGACGGTGACCTGGCCGAGCTGCTCCCGCCGGGGTTCACGGAGAGGACCAAGGGCAGGGGCCTCGTGTGGCCGAAATGGGCGCCGCAGAAGGAGATCCTTGCGCACGCTGCCGTGGGAGGGTTCGTCACGCACTGCGGCTGGAACTCGGTGCTGGAGAGCCTGTGGTTCGGCGTGCCCATGCTGACCTGGCCGTGGGCCGCCGAGCAGCACTACAACGCCTTCACGCTGGTGGCCGCCATGGGGGTCGCCGTCGCCATGGAGGTGCGTAGGAAGGAGGACAACTTGGTGGAGGTTGCCGAGCTGGAACGGGCAGTGCGAGCTCTCATGGGAGGCGACGAGGGGGCGGCGGCGAGGGACAAGGCGAGGGAGATGAAGGCGGCTTGCCGGAGCGCCGTCGAGGAAGGTGGGTCATCGTATACGTCATTGCAGAGACTCTGTGATGCACTCCATCAAGGTGCGGTGCTCCCAAGAATTTAATGTTTCCTCTTCATGGTACATGAATAATGGGATTGATGAGGGGAAAAAGTCCACTTCACCCCCAACCTATGAAGGTGGAACACATCACCCCTCAACTATGAAAATGGATTTTTTAGCCCTGAACTTTCTAAAACAGGACAAATCACCCCTAAAGCAATTTTGAAAAATCATAGTAAATCACAAAAATTATAAAATGAAAAATCAAATTGTGTTGGACTTCAAATTAGTAGTTCTACGCAGTGAACATACAATATGGAATGCTTTAGTACATATTTTTTGTTGTAACTTTAGATCTATGCTTTTCTCCATAACTGTAAAAAAATGTACTAAACATACCGTATTATATGTTCATTGTGTAGATGTACTCATTTAGAATCCAACACAATTGGATTTTCCATTTTATGATTTTTCTGTGATTTACTATGATATTTCAAAACTGCTTCAGGGGGTGATTTGTCCTGTTTTAGAAAGTTCAAGGGGTAAAGAATCAATTTTCATAGGTTGGGGGGTGATGTGTTCCAGCCCTCATAGGTTGGGGGTGAAGTAGACTTTTTTCTTTGATGAGGTGTTCCAGTTCCTGTTGTGATCGAGTGTGTGTTTTTCTCAACTATGTTGTTGTAAGAACATTTTTAAATGATTATCTACTTTTGCCGATGTAGTTTATTCAAGTTGTCCCGCAAAAACAATGTTATTATTATTATTATTATTATTATTATTATTATTATTATTATTATTATTATTATTATTATTATTATTGTTGTTGTTGTTCCAGTCTCGGCTATGCACACAACCATGTACATACATGTCATAAAGCAACAAGCAATACGTAAATGATTGTGTCTTGTTTGAATTGAGAAAAAAAGTTGCTATTGGCTAAAAAAGTTGTATCCCATCATCCAAACTACTTAGTCCATTGTCAGAATGTCTATAGTCAGTCTACTTTTCATATATATCTTCAACTACTCTAGCTTGTAAAATGTTTAGCTGACACTACGCCAAGGTTAATTTAGTTCACAATTTTGAAGAATCCGCGTCGACACATGCCGATATCTGTCGCTTTCACTTTTCAAAAAATAATATTGACTAAATATATGTTAAAAAATATTAATATTTATGTTGGTAAAGTTATATTTGGAACATCTGAAAGATATTGAAATTACTTTTTAAATAAATTTAGATATATTAATACTGACTATATGTTATACAAATCGAGCCAAATTTGTTGCCGGAAACAACAAAATAAAATTTGAGATGGAGAGAGTATGCCTTTTTTTTTCAAACTTTACCACGAGCGTGACTTCAATTTTCTACCAACCAAAACAGCCACAAAGCTACTACGCTACAGTACTTGCAACCAGCCTCAATCACCAGGGTTTTTTAAATCAAAGTTAAGAGGGTTTGTTTGCATCTCCTTCCTCGCCTGGGGAGCCGCGTGCACTCAACGTAGTTGCAGCCTGCTGCAGTGCCGCAGGCGTCAGAGTCTGCTATCTTCCCATTACTAATTTGAGGCTCATTTAGAAACATGTACATGAAGTCACCTGGAAATCCTAAGGTGGACACTTGAAGTCTACACATGACGCCATCTAAGCATCTTAGGTGGACAACATAAAAAATTGTTATTGATTTTAATAACCATTGGATGTACTTTGGTTCCAAAATTACCCACTATGCTATTATGAACCTCACTTTATCTATGTCAAATTACCCACATGTCATCGTAGAGAAATTAAACATAAACCATCTCCAATCACATCCATAATAAATCTCTTTGCTTCAAAACAAAAAAACAACAATCATGTCGTGCCACATGTAACGTAATTAGTCTCTTACTCTTTATCTCTTTACCATATTTAATAAATTATAAAAAGAATCTATCCTAAAAGGATTTTAGTTAATACAACTAATAAACTAGCTAGATATGTATGTCCATGTAGACATGTATATAATGGAGTTTCTAACAACTAGGGCCTGCTGCTACTTTCATCAACAGAACTAGACTTCCTCCTACTATTCAACGGAAAGGTAGATAACTTGCCGTTGAGCATATTCTTCAATGCCTACACGGAACTGAGACATTGTTTTTAGAATTTGTTTGATTTCTCTTCTACAATTAGATTATTTTTCATGACATATGTTATGACTACTAAATTATTTATTATTGTTTCGAGTGTTGTGCGCTATGTATAGATGACTTGCTTCTCACCATTGTTCTCAAACTGTTATTCCTACTAATTTTATATATTTTACACTTTCACTCATTCTACGACCATCTACTAATAATTCATATTAATGTTTCATTGATGTTATATGAGTCGCAGCACATATTGGACCAGTAGAAGAAACAAGGAAAACTTCATATTTACAAAAATCCATGATACTGTGCTTTGGATGGAGTAATTCCCTTTTGTTTCGTAGAAAACAACTAAAACACTTTGTACATTTACATGCATGCTACAGAACTTCTGTCGAACTAAAAATAACTTCTTTCTATAGTGCCCCTCGAAATAATTCACCAATGATATCTGGCATCACCATGGTTCATGAAAAATGATGCAAATCATGAAACATGTAAAACAAATAATATAGTCTATTGAAACCATTAGAAGTAATGATCTGAACAACTTTTAGTTAATAATTATCTATTTACAGATGATGAACTAACAAACACCACTTTAGATGCAAATATTTACACAGTTGAATTCCAAAAGATAAGCCTCCAGCGTACCCATATACTAAAATTTTTGTGATAACCGCTACTTTGAGACGTTAACTATAACAAGAAGAAGACAAGAAACACTAGGTTTTGAGTCTTATTGGGTGGATCTTTCAATAAAAAAAGTTAATTGTAATTATCACTTTCAAGTATAGTATGCAATACAATCGTAAAATTATATTGATCCATCTCCCCAATTATGCTGACTAAATGCTAATTTGTATATTATATTTAGAATCCATGTTGCAAAATTATGTGAACCTTATTAGGATTCTTTTAATAAAAGTAAACAACAAGTTGTAACCCTTACTAGCCTGCAGTCTGGATCTGGATGCACAGGTTGATGTACTAGTGGATGAATGTGGTACGCATATATTTATTCGACTATCCGTTCGACTGAATCCGTTTAAGGGCTTGTTCGCTTCCATCGGATTCAATCCGGTCGGAATAATAGATATACCAAGAAAATTGTGATTGAGACTTGGATTTATTCGGATCAAGGATTAATTTACTCGTCATGATAGGTAGAAAAAAGAGACGAAGAGCCAGATTGATTCCACACCTCTTGACTAGTGGATTGATCCGAGTCTCTTTGTGTACCTATCATGGGTAAATTAATTTTCGACCCGAATAAATCCGGATCTCTTATAATAGCTATAATGATTTTCTTGTTATATTTATCAATTCTGGTCAGAATCCAATCCGGTGGAAACGAACGAGGCCAAAAGGCCTTCAGATCCATTCGTATCCGAGTCCGGATATTCAATCTGATACTGTATCAGTATCCCTATCTGAATACTCAAATTGTATATTTATGACGTCGACATCCAAACTTATCCTATCCGGCATGGCTGACACTAGAAATATAAAAACAAATGTAATATCAGTGACATTACTACAGGAGTACAAGCTACTATAGTGAGGAAGCAAACACGTACAGTACTATAGTCTTCAATATCATACATTTTTAATTAATTGAGATGCAACAATAGTAAATGTGTAATACAACACTACATTACTACATTACTACTGTGATTAATTGTTGCTGGTAGTAGTACTACGGCGTACATTACTACTGCATCCACCGTCTTTATTATCTTTTGGCTAGTCTAAGTGTAAAATTTCATCACGCTGTTACTAATGTTGTCATGTCATCTATGAAATGAGATGAAATTGTTTCTCTTGGTACATGATTTTATTGCATAGATTCATAAAAAGCTTGGAGCATTTAATTTTCGCATGGAGTTATGATCAAATGTATGTTGCACTGGTAGGGTGAGGGGCTTTAGTCCCGGTTGGTAGAGGCCTTAGGTCTCTTCAATCCAACCGGGACTAATGATGAGAGACAAAGGCCCCCCTTTAGTCCCGGGTGAACGAACCTAGAGTAAAGGGGGTTCTTTAGTCCAGGTTGGTATTACCAACCGGGACTAAAGGGATTCCGAAAAAACAAAGCCCCACGAGCTGAGGTCTGGCACCAGCAGCTCCAGCTCCGGCTCCAGCGCCGCCGGCTTCAACTTCACCACCGCTAGCTCCAACTCCGACTCCAACAAAAATACAAGTTCAATTCTACGAGAAGCACAAGTTTGATCGGATTCACAACACATTCACATCACATAATATAATCATCACACAAGTTTGATTCGATTCAAGACTTCACCAATAAATTACACAAAGTTTGATTTGATTCACCACTTCACCAGCAAAAATACAAAATTCGATTCACAACACAATCAAATTTGGTGGCTCCCGCTTGACCCGCGCCCGAGGCAGCCCTCGCGCCAGCGCCTTCCACCTGCATGTGCAAGAGGAGAGAGGTGAGGGATAAGAAAATGAGAGGAGATGAATGAGTTGACTGGATGGGAGAAAGATAAGGGAGAGAGAAAGGGTGCCAGCAGTGAGGGGAGAGGCTTTAGTCTCGGGTGGTGTTTTCACCCGGGACTAAAGGGTGCCCCTTTTGTCTCGGGTGGAAACACCACCTGAGACTAAAGACTGGTGCTAATCATTGCCTCAAAATAGTGGTTGGATGCCCCTCTTTAGTCCCGGTTGGTAATACCAACCTAGACAAAAGGGTAGGGGTGTCCGTGGGCATTTCAGGCCACGTCAATGAAAACCCTTTAGTCCCGGCTTTAAAATTCAACCGGGACTAAAGGGACGTACCCAAGGTCCTGACTCTACCAGTGTTGTTATGAAACGATAACATCCTCAGTGCAAGATTCATGAAGATTTCATGAACTTGGTAACCGTGCCAGTTGGGTTTCATAGAGATGAAACTCTTTTCACATCTCTCCTCATAATTATACGTTCAAGTCAGCAAAACTGATGATGTGGTGTACTATTTAATGTCATGAAACCTTCTAACAAATTTCCATTGAGACTGACTTAGAGCACCCACAATGATAACTACACATTGCTATCTACAACACACTTCACATGAGCAATAGACAATGTAAAAGATAAGCTATCCATCAGTTGTGGTTAGGATCGAGTCCCAACAAAACAAAAAAAAATTGCAGTCATCTTCATCCTCTCTTTTGCTCAGTCGCTCTGCTCCCGCAGTTCCCCGTCTTGCCCCTACCACGTTCGCCTGACTGCGTGCGGGATTGTCGCCCCCACTCCCGCACGCCTGCGGCCGAGCCACGCTCGAACATCTCTCCCTTTCCCTCAGACTCTCATCTTACCCAATCTCTCCCCAAATCCAATAGCTACCACCGCCGCGCGCCCTCCTCCCGGCGCGATTAGCCACAGTCCGACGGAGCGCCGCCCACCGCCAGCGGTAGATCCGCGGCCACCGTGGCCCGACGGTCGTACCCCCTCCCTCTTCCTCATGTGCGGCCGGCTCCCCACGCTCGAGCTTGTGCGGTCGCGCGCTCTCTGGCGGCGACGAGCTACGCCGCCCGCCCCACCTCCTCAGCGCCGGAGCTCTAGTTCTTAGGCCCACGCCGGTAGTGGTCGAGCTCCGCGTCGCCCGCGGCAGCCGCTTTGGCGACGGTCCTGCCTTGGCTAAGGCCAGTCTCAGTGGCAGTGTCATGGGCACACTTACCAAGTCCGGCCACATCACTTTTCGAAGATGATGACCTGTCACTCTCAATGCACAGGGTCATGGGCACAATTTCATAGATAGAATGTAGCATTTAAATCTTGTATGTGTTATGATCAAATGCAGGGTCATAGGCTCTCAGTAGAGGGTCGTGAGCATTGGTACCAGTGTCGACCTGGGGTCATCACCATAACCCTGAGATCTTCTCTTCCTTCGTGTGTTATAATCGTCGTACTCATCGTCGCACGTGAGTGGGCCCTGCTTGGCGTCGTATTGCGTGCTATCGGCTTCTGCGAGATGTAGCGACGTTTTACTCTCTCTCGTCCTTCTCTCTCCTGCGGGTAACGACACCCGTTGCGGGTGCCCCGGGTGCCCTTATAAATGTGTAGCTTGCAGTGTCCGCAACAAGGACGTTCTACACGTCTTTACTATCTTTATAAATGTATAGCTTGCAATGCCGGCAAGAAAGACGTTCTACGCTTTTTAATAGATAGGTGCGGACTGCGACGACGTCGCCGACGTCGAGCCAGCAATAGTACGTGTGGGTGGCACACAATTGTCATTCACGGGAAATCTAGAAGCCACACTAACTACAAGGAGTATGTGTGGGTGGCACACATCTGTCATTCACGGGAAATCAACAAGCCACTAAATACAACTTACAAGGAGTTAACCAGATGTAGACAAGGAGTATACAATATAGAAACCAAAACATAATACTACACAAATGAAACAATCGAGTTACAATAGTTAATTTCTAATGTTCATCACTCGTCATTCTTACTTGTGAAATCACTACCAAAATAGTGAAAATTTCCTAGTGTTTTTAGTTAGTAATAAAATACCACCATTCACTACAGGAAAACTCACTTTTGACGAGCATTTCTGAGTTTGTCGTGCGCTTTATTTCGGGCGCACGTCAAAGAGTTTCTTTACCGTGCGTTTTTTGTGACGCACGGCAAACACATGAGTTTGCCATGCGTTTTTTCGCACGACAAACTATTTTTCCCACCATCCGTTAGTCCCCCGCTTCAATGGTTATAGTTAGGGATGAAAGTGGTATGGATATTATCCGTCCGACCGACCGAAAGGTTCAGACACTCAAATGATAAGACCGTATTCGAATCCGAACATTTAATATCCGTAACTATCCGTACCGCATTAGTATCCGGAAATTCAAAGTTGAATTTCTATGATCCAAATATGATGAATATCAATATTCGACAAAAAATATATTGTCCGTATCCGTATTCGATCCGAGAATTCAGTCCGAGAAAGAAAAACTATCTGTATCTGTATCCGCAGTATCCGTCCGTATCCGATCCGTTTTCATCCCTAGTTATAGTAATGGGGAGGTGGAGATGATTTTTTTGTCCCCTTTGCCATGCGCCTAAACTCGACGCACGACAAAGATTTACTTTGTTGTGCGCCTTCCTCTCAGCGCACGACAAAGTTTCCCCCCCATGGATTTATCCTCATAAGTCCCAAATCCAATTGCCCCTCAAAACAATTTTGGTAGATTTTTGTATTCATTTGCTATATTTAACTAATTAATTGCATTTCAAGTGATTTTTTGAAAAAGTCAAATTTGAATTCATGTTGTTAGCCCAATTTAAGACCTTTTAGATGAAATCAAAAAAATTTTTGAACATCTTGATAAGGAAACACGACCATGATCTTCTGTCCAAATGATTTAGAAATTCTAAAAAATTCAAATGAAGTTTGAAAATTATGAGATTTGTCAATATCTCATGATATCATATGTGGAGGTTGTAGTAAAAATTTGAATGAGTTTTGAATATTTTGTCATGTACGATTCTTGTAAATCGAAACATCTCCAAAGAAATTTCACAGAGTTGAGATTGATGCAGTTATGTTTGGAGTGAAAGTGATCGTCAAATTTGAGTTTGACTTTGAAAGTTTTTCTACTCTTCACATACAACATGTTGTACTCCATGTCAAAATATAGAACATTTTTTGTGTTTGTTTCCTATATTTAACTAATTAAATGCATTTACAGCATTTTTTTTGAAATAATCAACTTTTTTCGCGGGCCTAAACTTGGGCGCACAGCAAACTAAAGCCCAGGCCACCAGACCGCTCCGACCCACCACACCCCAGCCGCTGGGGACCGTTGATCTCGCGATCCGACGGTCCAAATTGGACGAGAAAGTTATATGAAACTGCCCCCTTGCCCTCGAACCCTACCCTTCCACCTCCCACCCCACGCAGCCCCACCCCTCTCCTCATCCCACCGCAGCCTCCTCTCCCGTGGCTCCTGGCCCCTCCCTCGCCCCCATCGCCACGCCTCCCCTCTCTACCCCGATGCTGGCCACCTCCTCTACCCCGCCGCCGGCTACCTCCTCTACCCTGTCGCTGCCGACACCTCCTCTCCTCAGGCCCACCGGCCACCTTCTCTCTCCCTCCTCTCCTCAGATCCAGCTCCATTGCACGGCGGCCTCCTCCACGGCGAAGGAGGAGCACAGGGAGGCATGACCCCTCTCTGTCCCTTGTGGCCCGATGGTTACGGATCCGCCGCCCGCGGCCGACCGGCGTGTGGTGGTCCGATCCGGCCACCGCCCCTCCCCGGTGGCCGAAGCGTGGTGGTCGCCCCCTCTTCTCCCTCTCACGGCGGCGCATGATGGGGCGGCCTCCTCTTCCGTCCACAACCGAGGATCCAGTAGCGGCGTCCGCGGCCGGTGAAGACGTCAACGACGTCGGTAGCCAGGATGGACGGTTTGTTGTTGCTCTCTCTCATCACCTCTCTCTCTCTCTCAACACCGCCTCTCCCTGTTTTTTTCCATAGGTGGCGGCGGTGTGACTGTGCGGTGGTGGCGGCGGCGAGCGTGATGGCGCGGTGGTGGTGCCCCTCTTCTCCCCTCCAACTGCGGTGAACAGCGGTGCCCTCCACCATGGTGTGAAGCGGCCTCCTCACCAGGCGTGAAGCTAGAGCTGCGGCGGACAACAGTGACGGTGTGGTGGTGGTGACGTCGGGAAGTGGTGGTGATCCGGACGGCAACGGGGGCCGTAACGGCGGCGGCCGGCGGGGCAGCATCATGGGGCAGCGGTGAGGCCCCTGTATTTATTTGTTTTACTTTGCCGAGCGCCACTTCTTCTTCTTTTTTACTTTTTATTTACTTTGCCGGGCGTCGACTTTGAAACGCACGGCGAAAGCGGTCGTCAGCCCGCCGTCCCTATTGCCCCCCACTTTTATTCGTCGTGTGCCGCCTCTAACGCACGGCAAAATACTTCGCCGTGTGCCCCGATAAACGTCACACGGCAAAAGCCTGTTTGTCGTGAAAATCGTTGCCCAGCGGCCTTTGTGGTGCGCCATGTGAAAAAAGCACGGCAAGAGTTTGTCATGCGTTTTTTCTGGGCTTTGCCGTGTGTTTTCGGCGCAGGGCAAAATGGATCCTCCGGTATGATTGGTCATAGCACTTGAGAATATCATTAGACTTTACCAGTGATGGGATTTTTTAAAACCAGTCCCGTAAATTCGCTCCAAGGAGAATCAAATCCGAGTCTCCTGGTTGCGTAGCCCTCTCTAACCAACTAGGCTAGAGGACCTTTGGTAGAATATCATTAGAAGACATGTTGTAAAGAAACTTATACTAAATTTTGAATGGCAAAACATTAGCGCAGAAGCCTACCTCACTGATGGGAGGAAATCTAGCTAAATTCTGCTTATGAATCATCACAAGTACGTGCGTGTTTGACCGTCCTCCAGGCTTCACAAGCGTTTGGCTCGTCCTGTTGCTCCACTTCGATTTTCCCGTAGTGTCACGTTTTTTACAATGCCCCTAAAATCCACGGTGGTACATATCTATCAAAATGTCAAAATCCTGTCATAAATTAGTCCACATCCCATAGTACTTTCATGCCAAATTATCACGGGGTGTTTGGATGGTGGTGACTAAAACCAATCTGACTAAATTTAGTCATTTTGAGGAACTAAATTCCCAAACAGGTGAGTCTAAAGGGTGACTAAAACTCTTTAGTAGGGGAGTGGTAGCTAAAAGTTGTGTTAGTCCTCTCTCTCCTCATTTACGGCAACAGGAAAGGGAGAGGGAAGTGTTGGGGTAAATATTTCGCTACTAACCCCTTCCCTTTGTCTTCGGCTCATCGGAGAAGAACGAGCCTCGTATTTGTGCCTGCCTTGACTATTTTAGGGTAAAGTCGAAGGTTGATAAGCGAAGGTCTGGCGAAGCCCAAGATCTTAGCTTGATGGGACGGCGCCAACTCGCGAAGATGGTGTGGAGCAGTTGCCGCGAAGATATTCCGTGCCCGTGCGAAGAGGGGACGCGAAGAAGCCAAGCCAAGAGAAGGAGCGCGAGGCTTCCCGAGAAGTAACCCACAATTAGACTGAAGGGTTGAGCACGGAGCGAAGTCTATGGGAGAAGTGCAAAAAGGCAAGGCTTTGAAGTGATCTCGAAGATAAGCGGGGATAGGTGCCTGAAGAAGAAGCAGGAGAAGCCTTGGCAGAGAAGATGGAACGTAACCGAAGATCATTGTTCCACGGGAGTAGACACGTAGTCTGACAGGGTTTAAAGTGAACATCTGTAAAGTGTGTGAGTGCGGACCCTGTGAGGTTACCAAAATGCCCTTGAGATGCTTCGCACAATGTGAAAAAACGATAGCAAGGGATGTAAAGCGTAATTGTTACGGGCCTATAAAAAGGACAAGCCGGGAATGGAGAAGGGGCGATTGGAGTGAGGCGGGGTTACGTTACACCCAGCCGAAGTTAAGTTTCTTGTTCTTCCGTGTTCTTTACTTTTTACTTTGTGTCTGCCCTAGCTGTTGGCCCCTCTTCGGGGAAGATTCTTATCCCAACAGTTAAGGCGCCCACCGTGTTTCGTCCCAGCAATGCCACCGAAGAAACCACAGCCACACCCAAATAGAGCAACTGATGATCAGTCGGAAGCAGAGAGCAAAAACCCAAGAGAGAGGCAAATAACCGAAAACACAAACAGAACCAGGGACATGGTACTAAGTCCGCACAACCAGAGGGGCTGAGAAGATCAAGAATGAGAAGCCGAAGATGTAGCAGAAGGAAACTTTGAGGTCAGCCTAGTGGATGCAGGGGTCGAAGATGAAGATATTGCCTCGTTAAGAAGAATCGAAGAAAGGCTCGCCGTGAAGATGAGAGAAAGAACAATGCCAGCAAACATTCGAACAAGAGCTAAAGCAGAAGCTGCTATTCTCAAGGCGAAAGAGATACAGAGTGCAGATCCAGTGCAAGAAAAAGCTAAGTACAATGAGATGCTACAACAAGTAAAGAAGAAGAGAATGTTGCTACAACAGCTACAGGAAGAAGAAGAACAACAAGCAATAAGACAAAAAACATTGCAGCTCCAAGAGCAAATGGCACTCCTGCTGGCCCAATTGAATTCTCTTCAGCAACAAGAGCAGACCCAGCAACCTCATAGGATGCCAGTGCAAAACAAAAAGCGAAAACCCATAATCATAGACGAAGAAGTTTATGAAGACGAAGATGATGAAGATTCTTGGTATTATGACTCAGAAGAAGAGGCATTTGTGGAACGTAGACCACATAAGAGATACAGAGAATCATTCTCAAGCAAGGTGAAACCCGCTTCTCCTCTTTCATTAGAACTTGAACAAGCAGAGTGGCCACCGAAGTTCAAGTTACCCGCATCTTTACCGAGTATGATGGTGAATCAGACCCTAGACAATTCCTCCAGAAATACACCGTGGCAATATCTTCGGGTGGGGGAAATGATGTAGCAATGGCAAGAGCTATGATAATGGCCCTAAAAGGCTCAGCCCAATAGTGGTATGCTTCGCTACCAAAAGGAAGCATTAGTTCATGGGAACAGCTTCGTCAAAGAATAGAGAATAATATTCAAGGGTATCAACCCCAAGACCTTACATCAGGTGACCTTCACCTCATAAAACAAGGAGACAAGGAAAAGCTACAAGAGTACATCAAAAGATTCGCAAAAGCAAGGGCGAAAGCACCACATGTACAAGCCACAACTGTCATCGATGCAGCAATAGATGGTCTCAAGGTAGGACCTTGTGGAGAATACTTAGACTAAAGAAGACCAAAAACGGAGAAGCAGTTGTTCGACATAATGCAAGAATACTGCAAGTGAGACAGAGGCAAGCAACGAAGAATCGATGAGTATAACAAAAGAAAGAACCAAGCGAAGTCCCAAGCAGAATGGGGGAACATGTCCCAGAGCAACCAAGGACCTTCTTCGAAAGAAAACTTTTATAACATAAACAATGTAAATAACGTTTCAGCAAACACCTCGCACATGGCATCTTCGGTAGTCACAAGAAGCAAAGAATCAAGAAGAAACCAAGGTTCTGTCAGGGGTCCACCACCTCAATCTGTATGTTCTTTCCATGGCATCAATAAAGGGCACTGGTCTTATGAATGCAGAACGTTACTTCGGAAGAAGCAGATTGAAGAAGAGAAGAGGCGAACAACGCAGAGTCAGTCAAGATGGTCAATCATACATCTTCAATGGCACCTTCGATGGCTCAGAGTTCAATGCAAAACTGGCAACCATATATTGCACAATCATGCTTCCAACAAATACCATTTCCACCACCACCAACGTTCAACCCAAACATGATGCAAATGCAACAACAAAGCACAACTTCATGCCAACCAAAACCAGAGCCTACTCATCAGACACCTTCGCAAGCTAACCAATACAGAGATGACGATGACCGTTACTGAAGAATGAACATAATAAATGCTATAACAGGCGGGTTCAATTCTCCCGAACATTTGACGAAGAGACAGAAAAAAGACCAGCAAAGAGAAGTGAGTCATGTATGCGCAGGAAAAGTCTTCAAAACAGAGTGGTCACACATTCCAATCACTTTCACAGAGGCAGACCTTAAGTTGAAAAAATACCCTAACGAAGATCCACTCGTAATCAGAGCAGTGTTGGGTTGTTGGGCAATGATGTGGGATGCATCTTAGTAGATAATGGGAGTTCCGCAGACATCATAACTTATTAGTTGTTCAAGAGAATGGAGTTCAGAGACGACCAATTGCAGAAGTCATCAAAGCCATTATACGGTTTTGGCAACAAGAAGGTGGAGGCCCTCGGAACAATTGAAATGAATGTAAGCCTTGGAACAGGAGCGTTGATGAGAATAGAGATGGTGACCTTTGATATGGTCGATATTCCATACGCTTACAAAGCTATCTTCGGTAGGGCAATCATAAACAAGTTCATAGCAGTGATACACATGCCATTATTGTGCATGAAGATACCAACCAGCAATGGGATTCTCACAATATATGGAGACCAAGAATAAGCACATGATAGAGAATACAATATAGGCAAAAACCAAAAACCAGTACACGCAGTCGGAACTAGCGAAGAAAGAGTAGAAAATGAAGAAGAAGGTGAGCCCGAAGAGCTCGAAACAAAAAGAAATTTTGCCAAGATGAAAAGAAGAGAATGCAACCCCATGAACATACAAAGAAGGTGTGTCTTTGCGAAGATGTGCACGATAAGCTAGTCACAATACCAAGGGGAATGACCGAAGAAGAAGAAAATGCTTTGATTACATGTCTTCGCAACAACCAAGGTGTATTTGCCTAGAGCAAAAGAGACCTTAAGGGAGTGCCTCACATAGTAATAGAGCATGCATTGCGCCTAGATCCAAAGATTCCACCAAAGAGACAAAAGCTCAGAGTCATCTCACCGTAAAAGAACTAGCAAAGACAAAGCTTAAGTAGAGAAATTGTTGGATGCTGGGGCCATCAGAGAAATACAGTTCACAACCTGGCTTTCAAACATAGTGATGGTGCTGAAGAAAAATGGAGGACAGAGAATGTGCATTGACTTCATCCTTCTGAACAAAGCTTGCCCAAAAGATGACTACCCATTACCGCGAATCAACGTGTTGGTAGATGCAGCAGCAGGTTGTGAGAGAATGTCTTTGTTAGATTGCTTTTCTGGATATCACCAAATCTGGATGAAGAAGGAAGACGAAGACAAAACAAGTTTTATAACACCTTTTGGAGTATATTGCTTCGTGAGAATGCCCGAAGGCCTGCGCAATGCTGGCCCAACGTTTAACAGAATGGGAAAGATTGTCCTCGGCCCACAGTTGAGAAGAAATGTATCAGCCTATGTAGACGATGTCGTCATACACAGCAAAAAGAAAGAACAGCATATCGAAGATCTTAGAGAAACCTTCGCGAACCTAAGAAAATATGGCCTCATGCTAAATCCAGAGAAATGCATCTTCGGAGTATCTAAAGGAAAGTTGTTGGGTTGCATGGTGTCAAAGTCAGGCATACAAGTGAGCCCAGAGAAGATAGAGGCAATAAGAAACATGAGAACACCGCAAACAAAAAGAGACATTCAGAAGCTCACTGGAAGAATAGCAGCATTGGGTCGCTTCATAGCGCGATCAGCATAACGAAGCTTACCGTTCTTCAGGCTATTGTCTGTGAAGAACAAGATCAATTGGGGTCCAGAAGAGGAAAAGGCATTTGAGCAGTTTAAAGCTTACCTAGAAAATCTAGCAATACTAACAAGTCCAGGAGACAAAGCGAAGCTATTGTTGTATATTGTAGCTTCAACCAGTGCAGTAAGTGCAGCTCTGGTGGAAGAGAAGTATGAAGAAGGGCATCTTAAGCAAGTTCCAGTATACTTCATCTCTGAGGCTCTATCAAGAGCGAAAAATTTTTACTCTGAACTGGAGAAGATGACATACACAGTGGTAATGGTGGCAAGGAAGCTAAAGCACTATTTTCAAAGTTATGCAATCAAAGTTCCCATGTCATACCCTCTTCGAGAGATTCTAGAGAACAAGGAACGGTGAGGATATGCAAATGGGCTACAGAACTATCTCAGTATGCTGTAGAATTCACGGCAAGAACAGCCATCAAATCACAAGTTCTAGCAGACTTCATTGCAGATTGGACTCTAAGTCCAAACGAAGAGAAGAAAGAAGAAAGGCCAGAAACACCATGGATAATGTATTGTGATGGAGCATATTGCGATGATGGGGCCGCATCTTCGGCAATTTTAATGTCACCATCAGGCATAAAAATGAGATATGTTGTCAGATTGGATTTCGAAGGCAAGACAAATAATGTGGCAGAATATGAAGAATATGAAGGACTATTATTGGGCCTTCGCAAAGCAAGGGTAATAGGAGCATGAAGGGTGGTCATAAACACAGACTCAGAACTTGTTACAAGGCAGATATGCAAAAACTATAAGGCAAAGCACGATGAAATGGCAAAATACCTGAAAACTGTATGAGCCATGGAAAAATACTTCTTTGGCTTCACAGTCAGGAAAATACCAAGAGAGCAAAACAATGAAGCAGACATGCTAGCGAAGGCAGCAACACAGAAAGAGCCGTTACCACCAGATGTTTTTTATGAAGTCCTGAAATGCAAGACAGTAGACTCTGACGAAGCACCAGTAAAGTACATAAATGCAATATCTAGCGAAGACTGGAGATCTTCGATCATGGCATTTTTGAGAGGCCACTATGAGCCCCAGTCAAAGGAGGAAAGCAAAAGAATGGCCTTGAGAGCGAGGGCATACGAAATAAGAGGAGACAACTTATACAAAATTGGAGTTTGTGCACCATTATTAAAGTGCATCTCCACAGAAGAAGGGCGAGATCTTTTGCAGCAAATCCATTCAGGAATGTGCTCATCTCACATTGGAACTAGAAGACTAGTGGCAAAGGCATTCCACCAAGGATTCTATTGGCCTACGGCAGTTCGTGACGCCGAAGATATAGTGTGAAGGTGCGATAATTGCCAAAAGCATTGCAATTATACAGAAACCTCTCCTTACGAGATACAATTACTACCGCCTGTATGGCCCTTCGCAAGATAGGAATCGATATAGTGGGGCAGCTACCAACAGCACCGAGCAACTACAAGTATGCAATAGTAGCAGTGGAGTATTTCTCAAAGTGGATAGAGGCGAAGGCAGTGCATAGAATCACTTCGCAAGTAATACAAAAGTTCTTCTGGCAAAATGTTGTGTGCAGGTTTGGAGTACCATACGAAGTGACAATAGACAATGGCAAACAATTTGATAGCACAGATTTCAGGAGGTTTTGCTTCAACCTCGGAACAAAGCTATGCTTCGCTTCAGTGTATCACCCAGAATCCAATGGAGCAGTGGAAAGAGCCAATGGCATCATCTTCACAGGAATCAAAAAGAATTTGACAGGAATGGCTAGGGGGAAATGGGCCGAAGAGCTGCCGAGAGTCATATGGTCTCACAACACAACTACCTCCAGAGCCACAAACTTCACACCTTTCAGATTGTTGTACGGAGAAGAAGCCGTTATACCCAAAGAGATCAAGCTGGGGTCAATAAGAACAGATCAAGAGCCACAGAGCGAAGAAGACACAAATTTGGCAATTGATACAAGAGAAGAAGACAAGCTGCAAGCTCTGAGCAATACAGAGAAATACCAAGACGAAACAAGAAAGTGGAGGAGCAAGAAGGTCCGTGAGCAAAAGATATCTACTGGAGAAATGGTTTTAAGAAGAAAAACAAGGGGCGTAGGAAAATTGGAAGAAAAATGGGAGGGTCCACTCTTAGTATCAGAGACGAGACAAGGGGCTTACAGATTGCAAACTTTAGAAGGAGAAGAGGTTCCTTACTCATGGAACCAACACAAACTACAGAAGTACTAGCTTGAAGAATAAGAGCAGAAAGAGTAGACTTTTATAAGCTTCTTCGTTTTCTAGTTTCTTTTCGCTTTGAACTTTTGTAATCTTCGTTTCAAGTTCTTTTGTACTTTTGTCTTTTTGTAAAATATGTATCCGAAGCCGTACTCTTTTCCTCATGGGGAGAGTCTTCGGTGTTCTTACAACGAGGACACCGAAGATGCGAGGTTTTTAACGAGGCGGACTTCTTGTGTAATATCCCCTTCAAAAATATAACAAGGGCTCCCCAAAAAGACCATTGTTATCCATCATCGGCCCCGAAGTAATAGTCATCCGAAGAAGATTGCTACTTTCGGGAAAGCATTGCAGAAATAAGTGAACACATGCGCCTAGCTCGATGAAGACAAGTCGCATTTAGTTCACTTAAAGAACAAATATATATACAAGAGAGGGCGCATGTGAATACTACTCTGCAAAAGTCGTGAAGATGTTAAGGAACATGCAACAATCTGTCCCAAAGAGGAGTGCATGATTCGCTTAAAGGCCTATTTTTCCGCGAACAAAAAGTCTTCGGCGGTCAATGTGCGAAGCCCCTCAGTAAAATGCTGTAGGGATAAGTCGACTCATTAAATTGCGTAGTCGCAAAATCACCCGCTTTATCACAAACGAAGAAGCCTTCGGCAACGAATGCGCGAAGCAAAAAGCAAGGGACTGGTTGATGAGCCACCTTGGGGTTCGATCTTCGCGAAGATTGAAACAGGAAACTGAGGGGAGGCGCTTTTAGGCACAGTTCCCATGTCCCAATCTTCGAAAGAAGGAAAAGAGTGAAAAGAACAAATAAAATAGAGTCGCAAAGAACAAACAGGGGGGAATATAGAACACATAGTGCGAAGAAACGCACATATACATCAACGCAAGAATTAATAATCATCTTCGCACACATATTCTCATAAAACAATGATATTCGTACATCATCTTCGCATACATTGTTTACAAACACAGGGTGTCTTAATACAGCAACAAAGTTGCAGGAGCTTCAAACAACACAGGGTACATGGACAACAAGACAAAAACAAATACAATAGAGCACAATTCAGCGAGGACGCTTGTACATATATTCATACTCAGCATCTTCAGTGAGATCAATGATTTCAACCTTCGAAACAACAAGGGGGCTCGAAGACGAAGGACCGTCTTCGCGGACAGGCATAACAGACAAAGATCAGTTCCATGGATTCGGCGACGAGTACCGTCATGAGAAAGACAGTTGCGAGTAAATTGTTCAAAGACATTTTCTCTTCGAGATTCTTCTTTTCATACTTTTTTATTTTACGAGAATAGAAAACGTCGAAGGGAACGTCGGGAAACTTAGAACAAAATTTGCGCCATATAGAACCAGACATAAAATAATCACCACAGTTAATAGTTACAGGGCAAACATCTTCGGCAATCTGCGCAGGATACACCTCCGGCACCTACGCAGAATTGCAAAGGTTTTAGAACAACCATCCACAAAATACCCTATGTCCAAATAGATAAACCTACACACTCTCTCACACCTCAGGGGCACCTGTAGTAATGTCAGTAGGACGAGCTTCGTGCGGAGAGGCAGCTTGAGTGGACGGTGCAGCCGAAGATACAGCAGCCGAAGAAGGATCGGCTCCACCCCCAGAAGAAGCAGCAGCAGACGAAGGAGCGGCCACAGAACCAGACATCGCTTGGGAGCCCTAAAACAAAAAGAAAAATCAAACATAGGAAAAATGGAACATGCAAGTTCAATAGAGGCAAAAATGAAAAGGAACGTCAAGAACCTTGCGAAGCACGCGGCGACCTTCGGCGATAGTTAATCCATAACCAAACTTCTTGAAGAATGTTTGCATAAAATTCTTCGCTATATTCTTCGGCAGAGCAGGGATTTTGTCAACCGACGTTTCTGTCGGCCAAGCAAAGTCCGCGTCATGAAGCTGGCGAAGATCAGACTTGGTCATACTAGGTTCGGCATCTCCAGAAGTTTTCAATAAGGAGCATATTGAATGAGCAAGACTTCGCGCAGCAACAGCAGCTCCAAGCTCTCCGAAAGATCGACCAGCCGAAGCAAGAGAGCCCACGCCATTAGACAGCCATTGGAACACTTGACCAGTATACATGTTTTTAACATCATAAGGAGCAGGGGTGATTCCAAGTCCACAAGAAGATCGTGAACTTTCTAACAAACGGGCCCGATATGACGCTCAACCTCATCACAATAAGTGTTGTGCTCGGTAACAAGGTTGGAGTGCGTTTGCTGTAATTCAGAAAGCTCAGCACGCTTAGAGTCATATAGGCTTTGCAGACCTTCGGCCTTCTTCTTTTCATCTTCAGTAGTAGCAGCCAAACGACGAAGTTCGGTCATTTGAAGCTCCAAATTAGCATTCTTCTTAAGAAGATCATCTTTCTCCTTAGAGAGATCAAGGCATTTTTTCTTCTTAGATTCCAACGAAGAAGCAAGAGAAATTTTCTCAGCTTGAAGAGTTTTCACAACCTCGATTTCCTTAGAAAGGGTAATAGCAGAGGTCTTTTCAGAAAGCTGGCGGGACCGAAGGTCAGCACGGTAGCAACGTTGAGAAGCACGGCAAGCCAAGAAGGATTTCATACTTAGATCTTGCGCCTGATATAAAATCTCTTCGGCGCTTTCCTTGCTTAGCTCATCTTCCATGATGGGAAAGCTGAAGCTATCACCAGCTTCTTGAAGCAAGGTACGCTCGCGATCATCGCTGCAGAATTGAAGCACTTTGCACATTGAATCACCGAAGATACGAGCGTTGGGCTTCATGCCAAGCCGTCGGGCAACCACGTTAGGAGACTCACTACTCACAAAAACGTCTCCGCTGCGAGTATCAATCTCAGTCTCAGACGAAGAGCCGTCGCTTCGGTCAACGCGAGTCAAAACCTTTTGGTGAACAACTGAAATAATCTTGCTACTGCCAACAAGATCACCAACAGAAGGCGCTATAGCTTCAGCAGCAAGAGATCGGGGGACAGGAGTCTTATCCTTCACAGATCTAGAACAAGGAGCACAGTCCTCATCGCTCTTAGGTTCAAGCTCGCTATAGTCAATGTCAAGAGGGTCAGCAAGTGTAGCACCAACAGCAGGACCAGGAGAAAGAGAAGTAATATCAACCATCTCTTCGGTTTGCTCAACTGAAGGAGCATCCAAATTTGTGCCAGACCCAATAGCACCTTCAGCAGGATGGGTGTCACTATTCTGATCATCACCCTTGGCATCACCAGACTCCTCAGGACTGGAAGAAACAACTTCAGAGGTGGCAGCGCGAGAAGTCCTCTGACGCTTCGAAACATCACGGCCAGTACCGCGGCCGCGACGCTTCCTAACTATCTTTTGATGCGCCGAAGGAGCGGCAGCCTCGGAGCCTCCCTGATCACCTTTCTTCGCTGCGCGTTTAGCTTGCGCCGCGCAAGGGTCAATGGTGACCACTCGATCACCAGCATGAATCTCGAAGAAGAAGAAGAAGATGCGATTATCCCGAGTACCACCAAGACGGCTTTGGATCTCAGCATCTTCTTTAGCGGAGATAGGCCCAAGAATCTCATTGGCCTTCGCCTCAATCTCAGCAACATTAATATCTACATAGCAAAACAAGAACAAAAGTTAAGAATGAATAAAAATTGTACACAAATAAGGAAAAAGTAATGTAGTGAAAAAGAAGAATAAGCATACCCTTGGCTTCCAGACGAAAGCTCCTGGCGAAGTCAGGTATTTTTATAGGAGACGCGAAGTCGTTCAAGGCAACAATTGACCACCCAGCACGTACATGAAATATCTTTGCTCCAACAAACTCTTCGACCAAGTCACGAGTGGCATAGGTCTCCGCGAGCTCTTGGAAACAAGCGAAGAATAAACGGTCTATATCACTGTCTTCATAGGCAGTGTGAACACCCTTGGGTAAATTCTCAAGTTGAGTACAGGCAAGAGGCAGCTCATCATCCTCCATAGTGTGATAAAACCAGTAATGATTCCAGTTTTCATCCCATTTATTCTTATAGCAGACAATAGGAACTTCGGTATCACTGCGATATTTGAAGTTAAGCGAAGCAAACTAGGCCTTTCACGAACAAGGGCTCCTTCCACAAGTCGCTCTATCTTGAGAGGTTGATGATGGATAGTATGAACTCTGACGAAGTTAGCAACAGCAGGCGCAACACCCATCTTCTTACAGCACCACATGTATAGACTTCGTCGAAGAATAGCATTAGGCATAAGATGATGAAGATACATCCCGAAGTTGCGAAGAATAGAAACAATCACACCATCAAGCGGGAAACGAAGTCCAACAGTAAACAAATCACGAAAGACCACCACTTCGTTGGGACGAGGTGTAGGAACAGTTTCAGAACCAGGGGCTCTACCCTTTCCTTCCTTAATATAGACGGAGGTCACATATTCTGTTAAGAGAGCTTTGGAAACCTTGCTACGGCCGAAGATAAAAGTAGCTGGAGATCTGTCAGCTTTAGGAGCCATCGATTCGAAGCAGTAGTGCAACCGAAGAAGAAAAAACTACACAAGTACAAAAAATAATAATAAGAGACCAAGAAGAAGCAAGGAATGAAAAAGGAGTAGGAGGAGAAGATACCGAAGTCACAAAGGCAGACCAAGAAGCTGGAGCACCTGCGAAGACAGAAGTCAAGCAGCAAGTTTTTAACCGCGGTGAAATAAAGCTCAGGCGGGGCCGAAACTTATATAGGCCACCAAATGAGTAAATCTCGGAGATCGTGTACCGCAGGTAACGTGGCGAAAATCTAGGAACAGCAGGATGAGGTGGCGAAAATCACGGAACTTCACGGATAGACACGCTAAAGTTTCGGAAAAATAAAAAGAAAAAATAAATAATATGAAAAATAGAAAATAAAAAATGACGAGCCGAAGAAGGGAGGCGCTTTGGGGCGAAACATTTTCACCCTTCATGAAGAAGTTTTGCTAGTTCGGCTCGTCCTTGGTTAAAACCCTCACTAGCAAGAGGCTGAATGTTGGGGTAAATATTTCGCTACTAACCCCTTCCCTTTGTCTTTGGCTCATCGGAGAAGAACGAGCCTCATATTTGTGCTTGCCTTGACTATTTCAGGGTAAAGTCGAAGGTTGATAAGCGAAAGTGTGGCGAAGCCCGAGATCTTCGCTTAATGGGATGACGCCAACTCACGAAGATGGCGTGGAGCAGTTGCCACGAAGATATTCCGTGCCCGTGCGAAGAGGGGACGCGAAGAAGCCAAGCCAAGAGAAGGAGCGCGAGGCTTTCGTCCGAGAAGTAACCCCGCAATGAGACTGAAGAGTTGAGCACGGAGCGAAGTCTATAGGAGAAGTGCAAAAAGGCAAGGCTTCGAAGTGATCCCGAAGATAAGCAGGGATAGGTGCCTGAAGAAGAAGCAGGAGAAGCCTTGGCAGAGAAGAAGGAACGTAACCGAAGATCATTGTTCCACGGGAGCAGACACGTAGTCTGACAGGGTGTAAAGTGAACATCTGTGAAGTGTGTGAGTGTGGGCCCTGCGAGGTTACCAAAATGCTCTTGAGATGCTTCGCACAATGTGAAAAAGCGATGGCAAGGGATGTAAAGCGTAATTGTTACGGGCCTATAAAAAGGACCCGTCGGGAATGGAGAAGGGGCGATTGGAGTGAGGCGGGGTTATGTTACACCCAGCCGAAGTTAAGTTTCTTGTTTTTCGGTGTTCTTTACTTTTTACTTTGTGTGCCTTAGCTGTTGGCCCCTCTTCGGGGAACATTCTTATCCCAACAGGAAGAGGGAGGTAGAGAGAAAATTTGAACTTTAATACTCTTTAAATCTCACTTTACGGCATCCAAATACGGAGGTGACTAAAAACTTTTAGTCAACTTATTTTAGTCACGAGACTAAAGGGTATCCAATTCCAAACACCCTCTACAATTTCTAGCAAACAATGTGTTAGACTTCACAAACTAAAAAGGGCCATGTTCTTAAGTAGATACATTTCAGCTAGCATTCTCAGTCAATTTCATGATAGAAGGGTAAGAAATGCACACCTAACCTCTTGACTAGTACCAGCATGGCGCTGGTGGCGTACGTGATCTGCTCTGTGCTCTCTGCCTGTCTCTCTATATGTATATATATACTTCCACGCCCTGATGCTCCCACTGGAAACCAAACCCAAACCCAAACCCAAACCAGACGCATATATACAACAAAGCTGCGAGTTCTCGTTTCCACCGGTATCCAGTTCGTCAATGGCGATCACCGAAGAGGTTGACAACGGCAGTGCAGTGCACGTCATGTTCATCCCAAGCGCCGGGATGGCCCACCTGGTCCCCTTCTTCCGCTTCATCACGGCTCTATCGAGCCACGGTGTCCACTGCTCCGTCGTGACCGTCCTCCCGACGGTGTCCGACGCCGAGGCCGACCACTTCGCTGCGCTGTTCGCGGCGTTCCCACGCATCCAGCGCGTCGACTTCAACCTCCTGCCGCTGGACGCCTCCGCGTTCCCTGCCGGCACCGACCCCTTTCTGCTCCGGTGGGAGGCCCTGCGCCGCTCGGCCCACCTCCTCGACCGCCTCATCGCCGGCGCCACCCCGCGCGTCTCGGCCGTCGTCACCGACGTCACCCTCGCCTCCCACGTGATTCCGGTCGCCAAGCAGCTGCAGCTGCTGTGCCACATCCTGTTCATCTCGAGCGCCACCATGCTCTCCCTCGTCGCCTACTTCCCAATCCACCTCGACAAGAAACAGCAGGAGAAGGAGGAGCAGGACGCAGCTGCAGCAGGCGTCGGCGATGTTGACATCCCCGGCGTGCGTCGTATCCGGAACTCCTCCCTCCCGCAGCCGCTTCACAATCTGAACCACCTCTTCACGAAGCAGTTCATCGAAAACGGCCGTGCGCTGAGCCAAGCCAACGGCATCCTGGTGAACACGTTCGACGCACTGGAACCCATGGCGCTTGCCGGCCTTAGAGATGGCCAGGTGGTCCCTGGGTTCCCGCCGGTGTACGCCATCGGCCTGCTCAAGTCATCATCGTCGTCGTCCCCCAGCAGCAGCTGTACAGACAGCGCCGGGGGTGAGAAGCAGGCGGCGGCCTCCTCCTCCTCCCCTGTCATTGCTTGGCTGGGGGAGCAGCCAGCGAGGTCGGTGGTGTACGTGGCGTTCGGGAGCCGCATCGCGGTGAGCCACGAGCAGATCCGCGAGATGGGCGCGGGGCTGGAGGCGAGCGGGTGCCGGTTCCTGTGGGTCCTCAAGACGACGGTGGTGGACCGCGAGGACACGGCCGAGCCGCGCGACGTCCTCGGCGACGAGTTCCTGGAGCGCGTCGAGGGCCGCGGCCTGGTGACCAAGGGGTGGGTGGAGCAGGAAGCCGTGCTTGGCCACGCCGCCGTGGGGTTGTTCCTGAGCCACAGCGGGTGGAACTCCGTGACGGAGGCCGCGGCGTGGGGGGTGCCGCTGCTGGCGTGGCCACGGGGCGGCGACCAGCGCGTGAACGCCATGGCGCTGGAGAGCGGCGGCGTCGGGGTGTGGATGGAGCGCTGGAGCTGGGACGGGGAGGACGGGCTGGTGAGTGGGAGAGAGATCGGGGAGAAAGTGAAGGCGGCCATGGCTGACGCAGCGGTCAGGGCAAGGGCGGCGAGGGCCGGCCAGGAGGCCGCCAAGGCCATCGCCGAGGGCGGCACCAGCTACCGGAGCATGCAGGAGTTCATCGCCAAGCTCAAGCCTACCTGTCCGTAGTTACCGGAGCATGCACGTCGTGTGATTTTTTAATATGGAATAATGCTCTGCAGTAGACAGCAGGAGAGTGTAGTCGTGATTGTGTGCCATGTGTCAATTTGTATGTGCTAATTAGCTAGCTCATGATGGCATTGTGCCAGTCCACAAAAATGCTAGCGATGTTTGTGTCTTCAAATATTTGATATGAAAATAGATTCCGTCATCTATCTAATGATATTAATTAGTATTATTAATAATATTATTATTTTCTTATATATATATTTATATAATTAGTTTGTTAGATGGACAGTAACACTACAAGAAAGTATTTATTTTGTGACGGAATCATTCTGTTGCATATCGTTGAAAATTGTCGCAAATCAGTGTCTGTGACGATTTAAATTTTCGTGGTGGAATGAGACGACGTTTCTTAATAAATGTCACAGTCCGTGACGTATCTGGGCCGTCATGGAGTAGCCGAGGTCTATACAGCCCAACCCCAAGCCCATTATCCGTACAAAATAAAACCGTCGCGGATTGCTGCTGACATGGATGTGATGTGGCACCTACGTGGATGATGACATGGCACCTACATGGATGATGACATGGCATCTGCATGACTGATGATGTGGACGATGACATGGCATCTGCGTGGCACCTACATGGATGATGACATGGCATCTGCGTGGCTGATGATGTGGCACCTACGCAGACGATGATGTGGCACCTACACTGATGATGACGTGGCACCTTCGCAGACCATGACGTGGCACCTACATAGTAAATGATGTGGCACCTACGCAGATGATGATGTGGCACCTCCCACGTGGACAATGATGTGGCACTATTTTGTTCAGCCATTTCAGAATTGCAAATAGAAGCCATATGATTACCAAAATTACAATTCCACACATCCATCTTCATAATTTTTTGCATAACAAATTAAATAGAACATAAAAAGACATCACAAATTAAATTTGATCTTGGTTTTCAAAGGTTTGCCCAATATCCATATTTGAGTCAACGACTTCCCTCTTTGAATTATATAGTTCTCCATGTTTTTGACCGAAGGTGCTGCATGCAAAAGAACAAAGGGTAATCACAAGGGTGAGATAAAAAAACAAACATAGAAAAATTAAAAGATATACTACTAGACATCCATAGATCCACTAACAAGTAACTACACAGTTCAATAGGCATGAGCAAGTAGCAGATTAGCAGGAAGCCAGTATAATAGGTAAAAAGTCATTTTTATAATGATCAATAGGCACAACACAGAATAACCTAGTAAGCAACATGACAAAATTAATAATCAAGACACAGACACACATAGGAGGAGATGAATGTGTTGGGATAATTGATCTTTAAGCTTAAACAGTAAGCTTAACAATTAATGTATACAGTAAAATAAAGAATTAAGAAATAGAGAAGATAAGAGAAAGGGGTAGAAGCCCCTGGAGGGGTGAACCGTCCTGATCGGGGACGGAACCGACCCAATGGTGTCGGTCCCCCCGGTGAGCAGCACTATAAAAGGAGGGATAAACTCCTTTCAGACAACCCGATCCATGCATGTGCCTGCCATCACCGGGAAAACAACCGACACATATAGAAGAGAAAGAACAAGAGAAAGGAGGAGATGAGGGTCCTTATGACCAAGGTAAGTATAAATTCATGGACCGGTGGTTTCATTTTGAGCTATAGATCCTGCAAATCTCTAACAATGGTATCAGAGCAAGGTTTAGCATCAAAATGGAACCCCATATGCACTCTGAGCATGTTATTCATGTTTAATCAAGTGTTCTTGTTCATTTAGTTCATCATGTTCATGATTAATGTTACTGTTAAGTTGAAATCAAGCCCAAAATCATGTAATCCTGATGCTCATGCAAGCATATGAGGCCCCTAGGGTTTCGGATTTAGCATTGAAAAGAAGGGGATGACGAATTTAAGCAAACCCTGAAGAAATTCCCCAAATTCGAAACCCTAGCTATAGTGAAATCCCCAAATCAAGAACCCTAACCCTAAGCAATAAGAGTAGAGGCGAAGGAAGCCTACCTTAGGACTGCGGTGGCCGTCGCTGGTGCCGCCGTGGTCTCCATGGCCTCACGCTCAGCGAGCGCACGCTCAAGGGGCTTGGCCCCGAGCGGTCTCACTGCCTCCGCCACGGCGTGTCGCCGGCCTCCTCCGCGAGCCGAGCGCCGCCGGAAAGGCTAGCCACCGGCCGAATCTGGTGCCCCCTCGCCGTTGCCGTCACCGCCACGGGACCAGAGGTCCACGCGCGCACACGGGACGCGGACCTTAGGGCGCCGACGAGCAACGCTCGACGGAGCTGCGCGCCGGCCACGGGCCGCACGCACCTCCGGCGAGCACAGCTGGCGGCGCCACCACCTCCTCCGGCACGCGTCGTATCACCGGCGCCATCACCCTCCCACTCGATGCCGCCGCCGGATGAGGAGAGAGAAGGGGAGGGAAGAATGAGGCTAGGGTTCGAGGGGAGCTAGCCGGCCGACGGTTTTGATCCGTCTGGGGCGAACCTTGGCCGTTGATTCGCAGAACGACGGCTCAGGGCGGTCAGCTGCGATCTCGGGCCGGCAGGCTTCGCTGGCCAACCGGGCCAAGGACGCCATCCTGCGGCCTTATCAGGCTAGGCCTGTTTTCGGCCTGGTTCAATAAAGGCGGCCCAAATGAGTTTAATTTTTTTTTTCTTTTAGAATTTTTGAACATGGGCTGCATAGTAATGAACTTAATGAGCTATTGGGCTAAAATGATGTTGAAATTTAGGCTATAATTATTGTTTTATTTTTTTAAGTATTATGATTATGATTTTTTTTCATGTTTAAAATTTTAAAGATCTATTGTTATGCTTTAGTAAATAATAGTAAGAATAATAAGTAGACTTGTTATGTGCTAAAGAATTTTTTAATATTTTTTCCATAAATCTGATAAGTAAGTTACAATGTTATGGGCCATAAAGTTATAGGCCAAAATTTTTTAATAGAAGCTTAATTTTATGTTCTTAAGGGTTGAAAGTTTTTTGTCTTTGATGTATCATGTTAAAGTAGTGAACCAAAATGGTCATTAGGCTAAAGTAATATATAAAGTTTTGGGCTTATTTATGTTAAGGGTTTTTCTTTATACTTTATTATGATATCATCCATTATGCTTTAAGTCTAATGATATTATGATACAATTAAGATGTGATTCCCTAATGTGATTGAAGTTTTTTTTTTGTAAACTTAAATTAAGTATGCCTTAAATAAATATGATTTAAGGTAAAGGTTCATCATGAATATTAAAGTTGTTGGGCTATTAATGTTTTCCTTTCTAATAAAGTAATTGGTATGTTTCTCTTAATAAAGGTAGTCCAAAATAAAGTAATCAATGTTTGTTACCCAAAATGAAGCATTATTTAAATAATGTTTTTATGACTAATGAGCTTTTCATATTCAATTTATAATTAATTCTTAAGAAATAATAAGTGACCTTGATTAAATTAGTCCCAAATAAAGATAGATCTGATGAGAAATTTTGATTGAAATTATACTTAAGTTTTGGGCATTACACCTAATGTTGACTTTCCAATCATGGATTGTCATGATAAATTGCCCATTGATAAAGAATTTTCCACCCATAAGCCATGCATATTAAGAGGATATTTCATTAAACATGTCTCAAATACATAAGTGTGGCTTGTATTTGTCATTCTAGCCAAAGCTGATTGATAAATACTTGTCCACAAAATTTTATTGTTCTTGTCCACTTCTGGCCAAAGCTGATGTGGACTGGATCAATAAAATAAGTACATAGAGATATGTGACTTCAATTAAGTGTGGTTTATATTTGTCATTCTGGCCAAAGCTGATTGACGAATATATGACCACAAAATTTTACTGCTCTTGTCCATTTCTGGCCAAAGCTGATTAATGAATACTTGTTCACAGAATTTTGTTGTTCCTATCTACTTCTGGCCAAAGCTGATGTGGATTGGATCAATAAAAGGAGTTAATGATCTGGGAAAATCTTAATGCATGAATGGCTTATGGATTTCTTATAAGGTCACAAAATAATTAATGTATAATTGGGGAATAATATTGAAAGCAAAAGTTTGAGTAACCATAAGTGAATATTAGTAGCTAATATTTATGCTTCTACAACTAAGTTCCTCTGATTAAAATATTCTTGAGACTTGATAAATGTGACTTATGGCTACATTTAGATCAAAGTTAATTATAGCCATATGTCGTTTTTTTTTAAATTCCCAGGTCAATCAAGTTCAAGTCTCAAGTATGACCAAAGTTGATTATATTAACATAACATTCCCTGAGTATTAGTTTTAATAAGAAATTTTATACCTCCATCAATAAGATAAGGAATTATTAGTTTCATGTTTAAGTTCTACTTTGTTTCTGCCCAAAGGTGATGCAAAGTAGAACGATTAAGTTTTGTCAATTAAAGTATCCCTATTGATGTATTAAATTTAGTCATAATTTTCTTGGCTATTTTAAGAAATGAGCTAAGATTAATGACAAAATATTATTTTTTTGTGAGGTCATAATTATTCATTGCATTGATAAACGCAATAAGCTCCTATTAGAGAAATTCTAAGGTATTAATGAAAAATTTAATGTTTTGTTTCTCATGTTGTCAACATCTAATAGGAGCAATTTAAAAGAAAACTATCTTGTGATCAATATGAGTATAGATCAGGGGGAGCAAATCCCTTAGATCAAATAATGTTAAGATCATAAGAATAGATATAAGACAAAGAATTATGGGAACCTTCTGGGTTCATTTCATTGTGTTGCCAATCATAAAGCATTATGATTGAAGTTTGAAAAATTTATGTTCATAAGAAAGATTGGCAAAGTAAGATAAGGCATTATAAATATGATGATTATTATGGCCTCATGAATGAGAAATTTTAAGGTAAAGCCTTATAAATAAGGCAAAAATGTGGAATGAAGGTTAATATCAGGCTATTGGATATTTTTTTTCCATTAGCACAGAATTAAGCTCTTATCCTTCATCCCAATAATATGAAGTATATCTGTTATGAAGTTCCATCGAAATGTGACACTATCGTTTAGTTCACATTTCGAGAGGGAGAATTGAATTTCCCATTAAGAAGAAATACTTTATCAGGTTATTAGGTACGTCTATATTTTATATATTCCACGTTCTTTTCTGTAAGTGTTGTTCTATAAATATATAGAACTAAGCAAGTTAAGAATTATGGATAAAAGAATATTAAGTGAGCTTCAGTTATTACCACAGATTATGCTGAGATATTAAGATATTCAAGCATAATTTGCATATGTGTAATTATCTCTTCTAGTACCTGATTTTATTAGCATCATTTGGATTCTATTTTTTTTGAAGGAGTATTGTTATTAAGATTGTGAGGTTATCTGATGACAAACATAACTAAAGAATAGTTAGATTTACCTTAAGCCAATGGCCTAAATTAGTTTTTTTTAATGGTAAGCCTCACATAATTATCTCCTAAGATATAAAGAATTTTTTTTCCATCTAATGGAATATAAGTTTGTTAGTTTATTTATGATTAAGCCTTTTAATGGAAACAATGCTTAAATATGATGGTAAATGAAATAATACAATTTTTATGCTAATTGAAAAAGGTTTATGTAAAGTAAGGAATTGATTGTGATGCTTATGGTAAAAATAATGGTACTTACTGCTCATCGTTTTGAGGGTATAATTTTTTTGAATAATGAAATAAAGTTTAATAAGAAATTTATATCAGTCAACGTCATGTTGACACTAAGCAGTAGGGGTACTGTTTGTTATAAAGAATGAGTTTTACTCTCAGGGAATTAAGTTTATTCTTGGTGATATTCCTTATGTTATTTTGAGTATTATAAGATTCACCAAGGTTCGTCCAGAAAATGGGAGTATTAAGTGTTATCCCCAAAGTTATGTTTACTTCCATTAAGGACGATAAGTTTTCTTATGTTGTGGCAGACATAAGTAATGTATACGCCTAAGTTATGATATGTCCTTAAAACTTTAAGATCGGGATATTTGGCAAACATCAGTCCAGGACTGGACCCCTGGAAAATTGCTAAGAATACATTGCCTTATTGGCATAAGTGCTAAAGTAATTTTGTGCTATAAATATAGCACTAAGGGATTACATGCTCACATTTAAGAAAGTCTGATAACCACCAAATTATGGGGTGTTCAGACAACAATGTTTCTGAGCAAAGGTGCATTAATATCCACAAAAGTTGCACTTTTACGGGGGGAGCCATATTGTGGAATGGTTTCACCCAACTCAAGGCATCATTGAAGGTGCAAATTTAGTTGTGGCATGTCTTAATCCCAAAGTTTGAGATATCGATTTGTGTCCGTAATCCATATTGTTTTAAGAGAATAAGGAATTTCTTAAGAAACTCGTCCCGGAACTTATTATGTAAGGAGTGCAGTTCTATTCGAGTAACGTGCCAAGGGTATTGCCAGACTCAAGACACTGTAAAAGATCAAATCCAGAATCAATTATTATAAGTTCAAGGCCTTGATGAACTAAGTTTTAAGTGCTCAACAAATAAAGTGTAAAATATAAGATATAAGTGTTGAGCATAATAAGTTTTAAAGTTTAGTGCTCAGTATATAGTATTAAGCTCTAAGTACTAAAGATATAAGTGCTGAGCATCACATTAAGTTTAAAAGGCTTGCCTTCTAATGTTGCCGGCATAAAGATCAAATGGCAGCCTACATATTTTGAGGGACAAAAGTGTGATTCTGAAAACACATTTGGTTCTCAATTTTAAAGTGCGCACATAAAATTTATAAGATATACAAATGTATATGAAAAACAAACTGCACTCTGGGACCATAATGACACCATCTCCCCACATGCCTAAGACGGGTTCATTTCATGATGGGATGAAGTACTGTAGATAATTGATTCAACAGTGCTTAATTGACTGTTGCAATCTATTGTCTCTGTACAAGTTCCAACATGAACTGGGCTCATAAGTTTTAACTAACGTATTGAGATTTATGGAGCTCCTAAGTTAAAGAAGTTACACTTTGAGATGAGATGGTATGTGGTAGTAACTGGATTTTTGCGGTACTAGATATTGACCGTTTTAATTCTTTTACTCGATATACTATTTCATTGAGAAGTGGGCTTATAAGTTTAAGCTTTACGATCAAGGGGGAGAATGTTGGGATAATTGATCTTTAAGCTTAAACAGTAAGCTTAACAATTAATGTATACAGTAAAATAAAGAATTAAGAAATAGAGAAGATAAGAGAAAGGGGTAGATGCCCCTGGAGGGGTGAACCGTCCTGATCGGGGACGGAACCGACCCAATGGTGTCGGTCCCCCCGGTGAGCAGCACTATAAAAGTAGGGATAAACTCCTTTCAGACAACCCGATCCATGCCTGTGCCTGCCATCACCGGGAAAACAACCGACACATATAGAAGAGAAAGAACAAGAGAAAGGAGGAGATGAGAGGTCCTTATGACCAAGGTAAGTATAAATTCATGGACCGGTGGTTTCATTTTGAGCTATAGATCCTGCAAATCTCTAACAGAATGAACTAGTGAAATGTACTAAGCAGTAGGCATAGCTCTAGCCAGGCAGACAAGCAGGAACCAGCCAAGCATAGATCCACAAAAAGCAAATGGTTGATGGCAAGCAGAACAGAGCAAAGAGATGCACAATTGCTTCAACATTAGTTTATAGACATATGTATATCATGGCATTATTATGCATCAAACAAAAGATCAACCTACATTCAAGAGTGTGTCGTCGTTCTTGTCAGCACTGAGAAGCATCTCCGCAGCTTTCATCTCTGAAAATGTAAAAGCATAGCTATGAGTATATGATTACTACCCGGTACTTGTTCTTTGAAATATCAGTTAAAGTGGAGTTATGCAGAAATGCAAGGGAGTTAAAGAAGTAATCCTTTTTCCCCATGACTGGCTGCGTTGCTACCATTAGCAAAGGAGACAAGGAATAGCAAGGGGCAGAATTCCAGTCATATCTCTTAGAGCAACTCCAACAGACTCTCTATCCTGTGTGAGTTAGCTAAAAAATGAAAAATCTCACAAAAATTTTGATCCAACGGCCTCTCTATTTGCTCCGCTAGCTATCTTCGCTCGGTATTTTCTTCCCCTGGCGAGCGAAATAAACCGAGCCTCCACCACTCACTATCTCCCTCCCGTGAATCTTGCACCCCGCTCCCCCCGTGGCTGCTACCGCCGCCGCCGTCCAAGGCCACCATCCGCGCTATAGAGCATCGCCGGCCTCCTCCGGCAAGACCACCGCATCTCCTCCGTCGAGCTCCCCCGACCTCCACTTTGTCTCCGCTGATGAGCTCCCTGCCTTGGCCATGGCCGCCGCCATCTTCCGTCACGGCACCGCCTCTCTCCGGCTCAGACCCACCGCGGGCTGCCTGCGCCACCGCCGGATGCTCGCGCCATCGTCGGTTGCCCGTGTGGACGGACGCCGCCCCTAGTTGCGAGGCTACCAGATCCGGGCGGCCATGGCCAAGGCAAGGAGCTCGAGGCTGGAATTGTGGTGCACGAGGCTACCAGATCCGGGCGGCGCGTGACCGGCGAGCGGCAAGGAGGAGGAGGAGCTCGTGCGCCGAGGGGGAGGAGGAGCTCGCTGCCGCTCCGCCGGTCACTGGGGAGGATCGTGTTGCGGCGCGAGCTGTGTGGGAAGAGAAGAAAATACGACATGATTATGACAGGCGGGACCCACTAGCGGTGGAGCATATAGAGAGTTCAGTTTAGAGAGGCTACTGGATTTCAACAACTTTTTGCTAGCTATTTCATTCTACATATTTTTTTGCGATATATTTCATTTTACATATATAATAGCTAAATCAGGATTTTATCTAGTGATTTTTAAAGAGACTCTTGGAGTTGTTCTTAGCAATTGTTTGCCATAAAACTTGCACTAAGAAACAACCAAGCAAGCACTAATTAACAAGGCAAGCAAATATAATTTAATAGGTTTTAAGTGAACAGAATACAAGTTCCTGGGGTGGAACTCCGTGACGGAGGCCGCGGCGTGCGGGGTGCGGGGTGCCGCTGCTGGTGTGGCCACAGGGCGGCAACCAGCGCGTGAACACTACGGCGCTGGAGAGCGGCGGCGTCGGGGTGTGGATGGAGCGCTGGAGCTGGGACGTGGAGGACGGGCTGGTGAGTGGGAGGGAGATCGGGGAGAAGGTGAAGGCGGCCATGGCTGACGCCGCGGTCAGGGCAAGGGCGGCGAGGGCCAGCCAGGAGGCCGCCAAGGCCATCGCCGAGGGCGGCACCAGCTACCGGAGCATGCAGGAGTTCATCGCCAAGCTCAAGCCTACCTAACCATAGTTACCGGAGCATGCACGTCGTGTGATTTTTTAATATGGAATAATGCTCTGCAGTAGACAGCAGGAGAGTGTAGTCGTGATTGTGTGCCATGTGTCCATTTGTATGTGCTAATTAGCTAGCTCATGATGGCATTGTGCTAGTCCACAAAAATGCTAGCGATGTTTGTGTCTTCAAATATTTGATATGAAAATAGATTCCGTCATCTATCTAATGATATTAATTAGTATTATTAATAATATTATTATTTTCTTATATATATATATTTATATATAATTAGTTTGTTAGATGGACAGTAACACTACAAGAAAGTATTTATTTTGTGACGGAATCATTCTGTTGCAGATCGTTGAAAATCTGTCGCAAATCAGTGTCTGTGACGATTTAAATTTTCGTGGTGGAATGAGACGACGTTTCTTAATAAATGTCACAGTCCGTGACGTATCTGGGCCGTCATGGAGTAACCGAGACCTATACAGCCCAACCCCTAGCCCACTATCCGTACAAAATAAAACCGTCGCGGATTGCTGCTGACATGGATGTGATGTGGCACCTACGTGGATGATGACATGGCACCTACATGGATGATGACATGGCATCTGCATGACTGATGATGTGGACGATGACATGGCATCTGCGTGGCACCTACATGGATGATGACATGGCATCTGCGTGGCTGATGATGTGGCACCTACGCAGATGATGATGTGGCACCTACACTGATGATGATGTGGCACCTTTGCAGACCATGACGTGGCACCTACATAGTAAAAGATGTGGCACCTACGCAGATGATGACGTGGCACCTCCCACGTGGACAATGATGTGGCACTATTTTGTTCAGCCATTTCAGAATTGCAAATAGAAGCCATATGATTATCAAAATTACAATTCCACACATCCATCTTCATAATTTTTTGCATAACAAATTAAATAGAACATAAAAAGACATCACAAATTAAATTTGATCTTGGTTTTCAAAGGTTTGCCCAATATCCATATTTGAGTCAGCGACTTCCCTCTTTGAATTATATAGTTCTCCATGTTTTTGACAGAAGGTGCTGCATGCAAAAGAACAAAGGGTAATCACAAGGGTGAGATAAAAAACAAACATAGAAAAATTAAAAGATATACTACTAGACATCCATAGATCCACTAACAAGTAACTACACAGTTCCATAGGCATGAGCAAGTAGCAGATTAGCAGAAAGCCAGTATAATAGGTAAAAAGTCATTTTTATAATGATCAATAGGCACAACACAGAATAACTAGTAAGCAACATGACAAAATTAATAATCAAGACACAGACACACATAGGAGTAGATGAATGAACTAGTGAAATGTACTAAACAGTAGGCATAGCTCTAGCCAGGCAGACAAGCAGGAACCAGCCAAGCATAGATCCACAAAAAGCAAATGGTTGATGGCAAGCAGAACAGAGCAAAGAGATGCACAATTGCTTCAACATTAGTTTATAGACATATGTATATCATGGCATTATTATGCATCAAACAAAAGATCAACCTGTAACATCCCGGATTTTTCCCGGAATGTTAATGTTTGCAAAAATATGAATTTCAAAAAAATTTTGTTTGAAGTGAGTGCTTACTTAAATTATAAGAATGTCTTCTTTGAACCTTCCCTAAAATCCTAGAATTATTTCGAGCAAAATAATAAAATTTAGGAAATATAAAGTGCTAGTGTGAAAACTTTGGGGTTTATTGGATTTATTTTGGATCTTAATTGTGTGGGATTCAAATTTGGATTCTAATTCAAATTTGAATCATAGTTTATATAGGAGTTGAGGTGTTTAGATAATAGGAAAAACCTCTTTACAACTTGGGCCTTAACCCAGATGCTAAAGTCTGCCAGAGGCCCTTGGTCTTTTCAACGGGTTTCCTTATCCCACGGCCCACCTAACCTTTCAGCCCGCCGGCCTGCCTCCCACCTACCACCTTCACCTCTGTCACCGCCAAGTGGGGCCCATCGGTCAGCCTCTCCTTCCCACCTTTCCCTGCCGATCTTCCCCGTGGCGGGCGCCGTCGAGGCGGCGACAGCCGCGCCCCGCACCGAGCACGCCCGTGGCCACGGGATACCCGCCGCGTGGCCGAGGCACGGACGCCAAGGTCCGCCCGCCGTCCATCCATCTACCCCCAAACCCTAGGGCGCCGCCCTATAAATCTCCCCCACCGGCCTCTCCACTGGTCTCCCTGCCTGCCGCCGCCCTTGGGGATTCTCCCCCCCGAATCCACCAGCGCCGCCACCTGTAGGAGGGGAGGAGGAGTAGGAGGAGAGGAGCACCACCGGGAGCCGGAGCCGCTGCTCGTGAACGCCGTCCCGGGGCTGCTACGCGCGCCGATTGGGAGCTGGAGGCGCCCGCGCGTGGTCCTCAACGCCGGCACCGGAGGCCGCCTGCGCCAAGCTGAACCCGCCGGCGCCGCAGGGACCTCGACGTCGCCGCCTGGGACGCCGAGACCGGAGCCGCCTGAGCCAGGGAGCCGGACCCGCTGAACCGCGACGCCCTGCGCTGCCTCCCCTGCGCCGTGCCGTGTTCCCACTCCGCCGCTGTCTCTGCTCCGTCCGCCTTCACATCCCGCCTGCCGTCACGACCAGGAACCCCAGGTGAGCTCCGTGTTCCTCATCCCGCTCTGGATGTCGGCCTTGTGCCGTGGGGGAAAGAACCGGGCCATGCCCGTGGTGACCTTGATCGTGTCCTGTCTGCACGCTTGCTCCGCGCCGCCGCTGCAAAACGCCGTCGCCCTCTGTGAGCCAGCCTTCGTGCTGTGCGCCTCCGTTTGCAGGTGCCGCTGCCGTCGACCGCGCGCGCGAACCACCGCTTGGCCGTCACCTCTGTTCGTCCCAACCGTCGAGCGCTCTGCTATGTCTGTGTCGCCGTCGTGGCCAGGCCGCCGGCTTGGACCCGCTCACGCGCACAGGGAAGCAAGGCCTCGCCTTGAGACACTCGTAGCCACCACCGTGAGCCGCCTGGTGCACGCTTGTACAAAGATGAGCACGCCGGTGACAGTTCACGTGCACACCGCCCTGGCACTCTTGTTGCCAAGCGAGCCGTGCCCTCTGACCAGCCAAGTCTCAACTGAGAACCACCCTAGGAGAAACCTTCGGCCTCTCTAAAACTCGTCGGGCCGCCGGAGTATCCCACCACCGGCGAGCTCATGCTGTACCGCCGCCGCACCCTGCTCTTTCTTTTCTAGAAAGAAGCCAGCACCTGCACTTGATTCCTCTTTGCACCGAACACCAGTCACAGTTCTCTCTTTTCTTCTTCTAGGAGCAAGCAAATCAGAGCGGCAATCCAATTCCAAGCTGTCGTTTCCCCTTTAACTCCGGCAATTCTTGCAAGAACCAGCAGTGGGCTCAAATTCAAGCAACGAGCAGCAAACCCTCCTCATGCAAGCACGTCTCTTTTTCTTCTACTCCTATCCCAAGCCGCCGGTTTCCAATTTCTTATTATGGCAGCTCGAAACAACAGCCCAAGCTCTGAATCGCTAGCAACAGCAACCTCCTGCTCCATTTTTCTCTCAGGAATCAAGTCGAGCAATCAACGCTGCGACTTTGTTTGTTGTGTTTCCTGTACCAACCCTGCACGCGCTAGCCGCCAAGGCTCCACCTTTAACCGGGCTGATCAAGACCCTAGGCCGGGCCTAGTCTCGCCACCAGTCGTGCACACCGACGCGCACGCAAGGTCGAGCTGTCGCCCTTTTCGACCCGCTCGTAACTCGTTGCCGAGGGTCTCCCTTTGGCATACATGCGCGAGAGCTAGCATGAACCTGTGCACACGTTTGTTCCACACACCGGCACGCACCCCTGAGTTGCCATCCCCTTTAGCTGGCTGACGCCACTGTGCTGGCTAGCTATTGCTCTGTTGCTGTTATGTGAGGGTGCTGCCACCGGCTGTCAAGGCCACATCCTTTTTCCCTGCCCTTTGCTCGGCATGTTGCTAAACCGTTCCCATCAGACATCGTCCTCGGTTTCTTCTCTGAACCATGTTGGTGTACCTCACCATCAGTATTCTGGTAACGCAGCTTAGCCTTCATGCCGAGAACTTGTTCAAGCGAGATACCGGACCAGCAGCTGCTGGAAGTGGCAAACTGCCTTCCTGGTAGTGCATGGCTGCTTGTCCAATGGCTTGGAAGCCCTTCTGTTCCTATGACTGTTAGCCTGCGGTGGCACGCTCAAACCGTAGTGCTAGTGCAGCCTACAAACCCGTCCTTCTAGTTTCTGTTTCGAGCCAAGCCATGCAAGCAAAAGCCACTGCATGTGTTCCAACAGCATGTTAGCTTGTGGCCTTTTTGATCCACAACGTGAAGCTGCAGCCGGAGCAAAGGCTAGCAGGCTGCCATCCCTTGTTTTGTTTCCAAGCCATACCCGTCGACCTTGAGTTGTGATCTCTCTTGGCGGTGCACACTGCCGAGTTGTGTGCCAAAGGTTCCAACCCGTCAACCTCAGAAGGCCAAGCTGGCTATCAGATCTCCTTTCCTACAAGCATGAGCTTCTAACCAAATCTGCATCCTGTAGTGCTAGTGTTACTCTAACCATCAACCGAACCCTTTTTCCTTTAGTTGCCATACCTGTCCAGCAGCCTTGTTTCCAACCAAGCTTGTGATCTTTCTGTCTCAAGCGGAAGCGGCCAGTGCACAGAAGCTAGCAAGATGTCGTATCATGTGTTGCTTCCAACCACATCCCTGTTTCTTTTAGTTGGTGCTCCTAAACCATGTACATGCTAACTAAACATGGGTCGTAATCCCTTTTTGCTCGTTCGTGTTAGCATGTGTTTTCGGCCACCTGCTCAGATGCTCAGGCGACCTAGTCACCACCTTGTTTGTGACCTGTAACCGTCCTTCAGTCCAGTGTGGCTTAATTCACTGAAGTGAACAGCTAGCTATCTGCTTATAGCTAACATCAACATCCATAGGTGGACCAACTAGAAACTTATCACGTTGCTTCCTAACATGCAGGTCTATAGAGCAGTTCAAAATCAAGCAAGTTGTAGCATGCATGTGCTATCTAACCTTAGCTCTTTATCTATCATGCTTGTGCTCTTTCCTAGCAGATGTACACTGAGTGATCATCCCGTGTGTCTGCTGCTCAAACTTGTGCAACCCATAAAAACTTTGCAAGCTTGTGACCTTGTTGCAGCTGGTATGCAATCACCAAGACATGCATGTGTGAGTCCATGAACCTCGCTTGCTTGAGCGTTGCTTGCCTATGGATTTCTATGCACGCCTTTGCTGCTCATCGTGCAAAGGTTCTCTAGTACATGACCATCATTCTTTCTAGATGCTCTTGATTCTAGCATCGAGCCACGCCTTCGTCGTGGATGACACGTGGTAACCAACGATCTTCAGCCATACCCTGGGTAAATCCATCCTCGCCACATTGTTGTCATGTTCTAGCTTGAGCCAAGTTTCTCAATCACCTCACCGTTTCTATCTTTTCCATCCTGCACAATCTCTCCAATCTAACCAAAGGGGCATACGGACTTACCGTTGGGACCCACTAACATGTGAGGCCGCTAACTCTCCAACCTGGCCCCATCTAACCTACGGGGCCCACAGGATGACTTGTGGGGTCCGGTTGACCTTTGACCTTCCTTTTTGACCAGGTCAACACTGATCGTTGACTAGTCAACTTACCATGCTAATCAACCCTAAACCTAGCTCATGGTTCTCTAACTTGCTAACTTATGTTATCGGTGCTTATTCGCAAATAATTAAATTCATAAAATTTTTATTTATTTGAAAATCAATAATAAATTGATTCTAGCTTAGAAAAATAGGAAATCAATTTCTTTATTCTTCTAAAATCATGAAACACCCGTTAGCCTAGCATTTGGAGTTTATTTGGTTCTTTATTGCTTTTCTTTGGAGTTATTTGCATCTAGACACCGTGTTTATTTATTTATTTTTGCGAATCTAGGAATTCCCGAAGCTGAGGAGGCGAGCCAAGAAGATCAAGTACGGCTACGGAATCTACGACGTCTACTTGCACACAGGTGTTCACGCCCGACCATCTTTGAATGCCTATTAGGCATGGCTATTTTAGAACTGCTAGTGCTTTATTTAATACATAGAGATGAATATGATGAACCCATGCATAGCCTCTTTGACATACTTGTCCTTGATTGACCTACTACTACTGTTTACTTAAGCTAGATGTTGTGCTGAGCTTGCTATGCATGTGTTGGGATTATTGTGGTAGTTTCTTGGCGTGTGTTGGGAAAACCGGCAGGAGAAGGCGTTTTGGGATATTTTGGCGGGGGTGAGCTCGAGACAACCTGATCTGGGATCGGGGGCCAGGGATCGTCTTCTCGGACGTTGCCCGAGTTGGTACCTATGGCGGGTACACCGTTTAGGAGCACAGTGTTGGGGATTTTGTGATGACTTGGAGGATATGAGCTCGCAAACCGAGTGGGTCGCCTGTTACACGGGACTTTCGTACACACCACCTCGCCGAGAGTGGGGATAGGGCCGTTCGACCCTAGCAAGTGCGGTACCATACCCCGGCCAGGATAGCGGGGTGTCGGTGGGGAGAGGTGGGAGTGAGTCCACCCTCTCGGTCGACTCCGTGTGGCCACACGGGGCATTTTCACAGTCTGGGTGGTCTTCATGGGGGACCGCATCGAGACCCGGATGCAGGATGGAATCGTAACTCCTAGGTGTTCGTCCGGTAGGATGGGCTTGGTTGGCTGATCACCGCCGGGTGCCATTCCGAGTTGGGTACAGGTGTACACGCTCTGCAGAGTTTAGATCTATACGTATAGCCGCGTCCTCGGTTATGGACATGCCCGTTGTTTCTCCGACTCTTACGTTTTGGGATTTCTACCTCCCCCTTATAGGATGAGAGTGTATGGTGAGCCGTGGTTGTATTCGGGGAGAGGAGAGTTGCTCCCTCTACCTCGCGGATCCGAGTGCAATCATTGAGGTGCGAGTGGGGAGTTCTCGCACCGACCCTAGATGGAGATAGGTGATGGTGACGGAGATCCGGGTGACGGTGTATCCGTTTGGATGAGAGATATGGGAATTGGTGGAACCGGAGATTCTATTCTTTATGAGATCTTCTGCTGCTTAGGAAACCCAGCTCTTACCTCATACCTTTTATACCATTAGAGGTAGGCCACTTAAAGCTTGCATACGGTTGGTGGCGTGAACCTATCCCATTCCTTGGGGATAGTTTATGAGTGTCGAGGATTGGACTTGAAGCGAAAGTCCACTTCGAAGAATCCATGGAGAAAGGGTTCGTTGCTACGCTCAAGGATGCACTGTGGTGAAGATCGAGGAAGAAGCCTGAAGCCTTAGCTACCGCGGAGTTTCTTCTTGTCGTTTAGCCCAAGGGCATGTACTTTAAATCGTATACCGAGTTGTAATCGGTTGTAAATACTATGTTTTGTACTACGATTTCGCTGTATGATGTGATATTTATCTCGTGATGAATGCACGTGCGTGATAGCGCGATCCGTGGACTATCACGAGACAGAATGCCGGGTTTTCGATTCTGAAAACCCGGGCGTTCTGGTGGTATCGAGAGCCGTACTTGACCGTAGCACGCAACCCTAGGTTGGCCGATAGCTTAGGAACAATCTATATGCTCTATTTCATATATACCCCCTTGAATTATTTGAAATATACCTTCGCTTTGAAAAACTCTTATCTTTCCTTCGTTGATGCAATTTCTTACGTGGACTAGATAGGATGAGATGAAGATAACTTGGATGGTATGAGAAACCACTAAAAGTAGAGCCTACCTTGTTTGACGTGCCGCGAAGTAATTAGACCGATTAGTGTGCGAGATCTCAATGGTTATGAGTCAGTCTTGAGATAGCACTATCTATAATGCTTTGAATGTTTGAGTGCTTGGTTCTTTATGGATCTTATTGGATCTTATGGTTCTTACTATTGCGTGTAGGATTATATATTAGCGAATATTTTCATATTTGTACTTGACTCCTAGAATAGGTAACAGTGCTACCCTCATAGGAAAGACCACCACAATGCAATGCTTTGGAGGTTGATTGGCCTGAGGAAACCTGAGATAACCCAAAAGGAGGACAAGTCATCTATAAAAGCAAGTATAAGGAGTATCAGAGACATGCCTCCTCAACCGAAGATGAGATCTAGATTTTGGATAAGCCACCTCTTGCCTTTGGAATCAAGTTACTACCTTGGACTAGAGAGTACTCGAGTTGGAACCTCAAGTATACTCAAGCGAAGACATCAAGGTCAAGAGATGGAGATCAAGATCAACCTTACCTCGGAACAATTTCTAGATACCAGAGATTTTTGTTGAGTGCACACTAATGACCGTAAAGCAACTACAATGAGGCTGAAGATGCCCGAAGCTCGCAAACAACTTGAAGATGTTCGGTACCTCCAATGTACCCAGTGAAGCTTCAATCTCGAGGACGAGATTCTTTTGAGGGGGGGAGTTCTGTAACATCCCGGATTTTTCCCGGAATGTTAATGTTTGCAAAAATATGAATTTCAAAAAAATTTTGTTTGAAGTGAGTGCTTACTTAAATTATAAGAATGTCTTCTTTGAACCTTCCCTAAAATCCTAGAATTATTTCGAGCAAAATAATAAAATTTAGGAAATATAAAGTGCTAGTGTGAAAACTTTGGGGTTTATTGGATTTATTTTGGATCTTAATTGTGTGGGATTCAAATTTGGATTCTAATTCAAATTTGAATCATAGTTTATATAGGAGTTGAGGTGTTTAGATAATAGGAAAAACCTCTTTACAACTTGGGCCTTAACCCGAGATGCTAAAAACGCGGAGGCCCTTGGTCTTTTCAACGGGTTTCCTTATCCCACGGCCCACCTAACCTTTCAGCCCGCCGGCCTGCCTCCCACCTACCACCTTCACCTCTGTCACCGCCAAGTGGGGCCCATCGGTCAGCCTCTCCCTTCCCCACCTTTCCCCTGCCGATCTTCCCCACCGTGACGCGGGGGCGCCGTGCGAGCGGCGACGCGCCCGCCAGCACGCCCGTGGCCACGGGATACCCGCCGCGTGGCCGAGGCACGGACGCCAAGGTCCGCCCGCCGTCCATCCATCTACCCCCAAACCCTAGGGCGCCGCCCTATAAATCTCCCCCACCGGCCTCTCCACTGGTCTCCCTGCCTGCCGCCGCCCTTGGGGATTCTCCCCCCCGAATCCACCAGCCGCCACAGGGAGGGAGGAGGAGAGAGGAGAGGAGCACCACCGGGAGCCGGAGCCGCTGCTCGTGAACGCCGTCCCGGGGCTGCTACGCGCGCCGATTGGGAGCTGGGCGAGGCGCGTGGTCTCAGTCCTCAACGCCCCGGCCTGGGAGGCCGCCGCGCCGCTGAACCTCGGCGTCGCCCGACCTCGACGCCGCCGGGCGCCTGAGACCGAGCCGCCGAGCTGAGCCGGCTGACCGCGCGCCTCCGCCTGCCTCCCTGCGCCGTGCCGGTTCCCACTCCGCCCGTCTGCTCGCTCGTCGCCTTCACATCCCGCCCCGTCACGACCGGGAACCCGGTGAGCTCCGTGTTCCTCATCCCGCTCGGATGTCGGCCTTGTGCCGTGGGGAGAACCGGGCCATGCCGTGGTGACCTTGATCGTGTCTGCCCGCACGCTTGCTCGCGCCGCTGCAAAACGCCGTCACCCTCTGTGAGCCGCCTTCGCTGTGCGCCTCCGTTGCAGGCTGCCGCTGCCGATCGCTGCGAACCACCGCTTGGCGTCACCTCTGTTCGTCCCAACCGTCGAGCGCTCTGCTATGTCTGTATCGCCGTCGTGGCCAGGCCGGCTTGGACCGCTCGCACAAGAAGCAAGGCCTCGCCTTGAGACACTCGTAGCCACCACCGTGAGCCGTGCACGCTTGTACAAAGATGAGCACGCCGGTGACAGTTCACGCACACCGCCCTGGCACTCTTGTTGCTGCCAAGCGAGCCGTGCCCTCGACCAGCCAAGTCTCAATCGAGAACCACCCTAGGAGAAACCTTCGCCTCTCTAAAACTCGTCCGGGGAGTATCCCACCACCGGCGAGCTCATGCGCCGCTCTGCTCTTTCTTTTCTAGAAAGAAGCCAGCACCTGCACTTGATTCCTCTTTGCACCGAACACCAGTCACAGTTCTCTCTTTTCTTCTTCTAGGAGCAAGCAAATCAGAGCGGCAATCCAATTCCAAGCTGTCGTTTCCCCTTTAACTCCGGCAATTCTTGCAAGAACCAGCAGTGGGCTCAAATTCAAGCAACGAGCAGCAAACCCTCCTCATGCAAGCACGTCTCTTTTTCTTCTACTCCTATCCCAAGCCGCCGGTTTCCAATTTCTTATTATGGCAGCTCGAAACAACAGCCCAAGCTCTGAATCGCTAGCAACAGCAACCTCCTGCTCCATTTTTCTCTCAGGAATCAAGTCGAGCAATCAACACTGCGACTTTGTTTGTTGTGTTTCCTGTACCAACCCTGCACGCGCTAGCCGCCAAGGCTCCACCTTTAACCGGGCTGATCAAGACCCTAGGCCGGGCCTAGTCTCGCCACCAGTCGTGCACACCGACGCGCACGCAAGGTCGAGCTGTCGCCCTTTTCGACCCGCTCGTAACTCGTTGCCGAGGGTCTCCCTTTGGCATACATGCGCGAGAGCTAGCATGAACCTGTGCACACGTTTGTTCCACACACCGGCACGCACCCCTGAGTTGCCATCCCCTTTAGCTGGCTGACGCCACTGTGCTGGCTAGCTATTGCTCTGTTGCTGTTATGTGAGGGTGTGCTGCCACCGGCACATCAAGGCCACATCCTTTTTCCCTGCCCTTTGCTCGGCATGTTGCTAAACCGTTCCCATCAGACATCGTCCTCGGTTTCTTCTCTGAACCATGTTGGTGTACCTCACCATCAGTATTCTGGTAACGCAGCTTAGCCTTCATGCCGAGAACTTGTTCAAGCGAGATACCGGACCAGCAGCTGCTGGAAGTGGCAAACTGCCTTCCTGGTAGTGCATGGCTGCTTGTCCAATGGCTTGGAAGCCCTTCTGTTCCTATGACTGTTAGCCTGCAGTGTGGCACGCTCAAACCGTAGTGCTAGTGCAGCCTACAAACCCGTCCTTCTAGTTTCTGTTTCGAGCCAAGCCATGCAAGCAAAAGCCACTGCATGTGTTCCAACAGCATGTTAGCTTGTGGCCTTTTTGATCCACAACGTGAAGCTGCAGCCGGAGCAAAGGCTAGCAGGCTGCCATCCCTTGTTTTGTTTCCAAGCCATACCCCGTCTGACCTTGAGTTGTGATCTCTCTTGGCGGTGCACACTCGTTGCCGAGTTGTGTGCCAAAGGTTCCAACCTGCCGAACCTGTAAGGCCAAGCTGGCTACCGTATCTCCTTTCCTACAAGCATGAGCTTCTAACCAAATCTGCATCCTGTAGTGCTAGTGTTACTCTAACCATCAACCGAACCCTTTTTCCTTTAGTTGCCATACCTGTCCAGCAGCCTTGTTTCCAACCAAGCTTGGCTTGTGATCTTTCTGTCTCAAACAGTGAAGCTGCGGCCAGTGCACAGAAGCTAGCAAGATGTCGTATCATGTGTTGCTTCCAACCACATCCCTGTTTCTTTTAGTTGGTGCTCCTAAACCATGTACATGCTAACTAAACATGGGTCGTAATCCCTTTTTGCTCGTTCGTGTTAGCATGTGTTTTCGGCCACCTGCTCAGATGCTCAGGCGACCTAGTCACCACCTTGTTTGTGACCTGTAACCGTCCTTCAGTCCAGTGTGGCTTAATTCACTGAAGTGAACAGCTAGCTATCTGCTTATAGCTAACATCAACATCCATAGGTGGACCAACTAGAAACTTATCACGTTGCTTCCTAACATGCAGGTCTATAGAGCAGTTCAAAATCAAGCAAGTTGTAGCAGTCATGCATGTGCTATCTAACCTTAGCTCTTTATCTATCATGCTTGTGCTCTTTCCTAGCAGCGCATGTACACTGGTGATCATCCCGTGTGTCTGCTGCTCAAACTTGTGCAACCCGTACAAAAACTTTGCAAGCTTGTGACCTTGTTGCAGCTGGTATGCAATCACCGAAGACATGCATGTGTGAGTCCAGCCTGAACCTCAGCTTGCTTGAGCGTTGCTTGCCTATGGATTTCTATGCACGCCTTGCTGTTCATCGTGCACATGACCATCATTCTTTCTAGATGCTCTTGATTCTAGCCGCAGTCGAGCCACGCCTTCGTCGTGGATGACACGTGGTAACCAACGATCTTCAGCCATACCCTGGGTAAATCCATCCTCGCCACATTGTTGTCATGTTCTAGCTTGAGCCAAGTTTCTCAATCACCTCACCGTTTCTATCTTTTCCATCCTGCACAATCTCTCCAATCTAACCAAAGGGGCATACGGACTTACCGTTGGGACCCACTAACATGTGAGGCCGCTAACTCTCCAACCTGGCCCCATCTAACCTACGGGGCCCACAGGATGACTTGTGGGGTCCGGTTGACCTTTGACCTTCCTTTTTGACCAGGTCAACACTGATCGTTGACTAGTCAACTTACCATGCTAATCAACCCTAGCTCATGGTTCTCTAACTTGCTAACTTATGTTATGTGCTTATTCAAATAATTAAATTCATAAAATTTTTATTTATTTGAAAATCAATAATAAATTGATTCTAGCTTAGAAAAATAGGAAATCAATTTCTTTATTCTTCTAAAATCATGAAACACCCGTTAGCCTAGCATTTGGAGTTTATTTGGTTCTTTATTGCTTTTCTTTGGAGTTATTTGCATCTAGACACCGTGTTTATTTATTTATTTTTGCGAATCTAGGAATTCCCGAAGCTGAGGAGGCGAGCCAAGAAGATCAAGTACGGCTACGGAATCTACGACGTCTACTTGCACCACAGTGTTCACGACCATCTTTGAATGCCTATTAGGCATGGCTATTTTAGAACTGCTAGTGCTTTATTTAATACATAGAGATGAATATGATGAACCCATGCATAGCCTCTTTGACATACTTGTCCTTGATTGACCTACTACTACTGTTTACTTAAGCTAGATGTTGTGCTGAGCTTGCTATGCATGTGTTGGGATTATTGTGGTAGTTTCTTGGCGTGTGTTGGGAAAACCGGCGGGGAGAAGGCGTTTTGGGATATTTTGGCGGGGGTGAGCTCGAGACAACTTGATCAGGATCGGGGCCGAGGATCGTCTTCTCGGGCGTTGCAGTTGGTACCTATGGCGGGTACATTGTTTAGGAGCAGTGTTGGGGATTTTGTGATGACTTGGAGGATATGAGCTCGCCCGATGCGAAAGCAGTGGAGTGCTTTGTTACAGGACTTTCGTACACACCACCTCGCCAGAGAGTGGGGATAGGGCCGTTCGACCCTAGCAGAGTGCGGTACCATACACCTTGAAAGATTGGCGAGGTGCTCGATTGGGAGAGGTGGGAGTGAGTCCACCCTCTCGGTGCGACTCACCGTGTGGCCACAGGCACGCATTTTGATTCACGGTGAGGGTGGTCTTGAAGGGGGACCGCGCCGAGACCCGGATGCGAGGATGGAATCGTAACTCCTAGGTGTTCGTCGGTAGGATGGGCTTGGTTGGCTGATCACCGCGGGTGCCATTCCGAGTTGGGCCAGGTGTACACGCTCTGCGAGTTTAGATCTATCGTATAGCCGCGTCCTCGGTTATGGACATGCCCGTTGTTTCTCCGACTCTTACGTTTTGGGATTTCTACCTCCCCCTTATAGGATGAGAGTGTATGGTGAGCCGTGGTTGTATTCGGAGAGGAGGTTGCTCCCTCTACCTCGCGGATCCGAGTGCAATCATTGAGGTGCGAGGAGTGGGAGTTCTCGCACCGACCCTAGATGGAGATAGGTGATGGTGACGGAGATCTGGGTGACCAGGTGTATCCGTTTGCGGATGAGAGATATGGGAATTGGTGGGAACTGGAGATTCTATTCTTTATGAGATGCTGCTGCTGCTTAGGAAACCCCAGCTCTTACCTCATACCTTTTTATACCATTAGAGGTAGGCCACTTAAAGCTTGCATACGGTTGGTGACGTGAACCTATCCCATTCCTTGGGGATAGTTTATGAGTGTGCGATTGGACTTGAAGCGAAAGTCCACTTTCGAAGAATCCATGGAGAAAGGGTTCGTTGCTACGCTCAAGGATGCCTGTGGTGAAGATCGAGGAAGAAGCCCTGAAGCCTTAGCTACCGCTGCGGAGTTTCTTCTTGTCGTTTAGCCCAAGGGGCAGGTACTTTAAATCGTATACCGAGTTGTAATCGGTTGTAAATACTATGTTTTGTACTCTGATTTCGCTGTGTATGATGATATTTATCTGTGATGAATGCTCATGCGTGATAGCGTCGATCCGTGGACTATCACGAGGCGAATCTTTGGGTTTTCGATTACGAAAACCTGTATGCGTTCACACATTCAAGAGTGTGTCGTCGTTCTTGTCGGCACTGAGAAGCATCTCCGGGAGCTTTCATCTCTGAAAATGTAAAAGCATAGCTATGAGTATATGACTACTACCTGGTACTTGTTCTTTGAAATATCAGTTAAAGTGGAGTTATGCAGAAATGCAAGGGAGTTAAAGAAGTAATCCTTTTTCCCCATGACTGGCTGCGTTGCTACCATTAGCAAAGGAGACAAGGAATAGCAAGGGGCAGAATTCCAGTCATATCTCTTAGAACAACTCCAACAGACTCTCTATCCTGTGTGAGTTAGCTAAAAAATGAAAAATCTCACAAAAATTTTGATCCAACAGCCTCTCTATTTGCTCCGCTAGCTATCTTCGCTCGGTATTTTCTTCCCCTCGTGAGCGAAATAAACCGAGCCTCCACCACTCACTATCTCCCTCCCGTGAATCTCGCACCCCGCTCCCCCCGTGGCTGCTGCCGCCGCCGCCGTCCAAGGCCACCATCCGCGCCATAGAGCGTCGCCGGCCTCCTCCGGCAAGACCACCGCATCTCCTCCGTCGAGCTCCCCCGACCTCCACTTTGTCTCCACGATGAGCTCCCGCTTGGCCATGGCCGCCGCCATCTTCCGTCACGGCACCGCCTCTCTCCGGCGCGGACCCACCGCGGGCTGCCTGCGCCACCACCGGATGCTCGCGCCATCGTCGGTTGCCGCGTGGGCGGGCCGCCTAGTTGCGAGGCTACCGGATCCAAGGCCATGGCCAAGGCGGGGAGCTCGAGGCTGGAATTGAGGTGCACAAGGCTACCAGATCCGGGCGGCGTGACGTGGCGGCAGGAGGAGGAGGAGCTCGTGCGCCGAGGGAGGAGGAGCTCGCTGCCGCTCCGCCGGTCCGGGGAGGATCGTGTTGCGCGCCGAGCTGTGTGGGAAGAGAAGAAAATACGACATGATTATGAGGGACCCACTAGCGGTGGAGCATATAGAGAGTTCAGTTTAGAGAGGCTACTGGATTCAACAACTTTTTGCTAGCTATTTCATTTTACATATTTTTTTGCGATATATTTCATTTTACATATATAATAGCTAAATCAGGATTTTAGCTAGTGATTTTTAAAGAGACTCTTGGAGTTGTTCTTAGCAATTGCTTGCCATAAAACTTGCACTAAGAAACAACCAAGCAAGCACTAATTAACAAGGCAAGCAAATATAATTTAATAGGTTTTAAGTGAACAGAATACAAGTTCCTGGGGTGGAACTCCGTGACGGAGGCCGCGGCGTGCGGGGTGCGGGGTGCCGCTGCTGGTGTGGCCACAGGGCGGCAACCAGCGTGTGAACACTACGGCGCTGGAGAGCGGCGGCGTCGGGGTGTGGATGGAGCGCTGGAGCTGGGACGTGGAGGACGGGCTGTTGAGTGGGAGGGAGATCGGGGAGAAGGTGAAGGCGGCCATGGCTGACGCCGCGGTCAGGGCAAGGGCGGCGAGGGCCAGCCAGGAGGCCGCCAAGGCCATCGCCGAGGGCGGCACCAGCTACCGGAGCATGCAGGAGTTCATCGCCAAGCTCAAGCCTACCTAACCATAGTTACCGGAGCATGCACGTCGTGTGATTTTTTAATATGGAATAATGCTCTGCAGTAGACAGCAGGAGAGTGTAGTCGTGATTGTGTGCCATGTGTCAATTTGTATGTGCTAATTAGCTAGCTCATGGTGGCATTGTTCCACTCCCCCGTCTGAAATAAATGCGTTATGGCATTGTGACAAACAGCAAATGCTTGTGTCTTCAAAATTTTTGTTATAAAATGGATTCCGTCATCTATCTAATGATATTAATTATGTATTGTTAATACTATTATTATTTTCTAGTATATATATAATTAATTTATTAGATGTAAAGTAATAAACAGGGACAGTAATTCAGCTCCTTGTATACGCAGGGGCCATGCACCGGTGTCGTCCTCTCCCTACCTCGAGGCCAACGTGTCAGCTGCAGGTAACCCCCTCCAATAGTCCAATCCAATTTCAAGTTTGCAACTTGGCTAGATTGATCGGGTGGGGAGGCTAGGGTAGCGGGGCATTAGTTGGTATAAAATGATATATATCTGATCAGAGTGTATATCTGAAAGATCTAAATGTTTGCTCGTAAACATATTTTTTTATCACTAAACTCATCTTTGTTGTATGTTATTTGACATTTTTTTGCTTACGGGTTGGTGCCGGTGGAGGACGAAGCCGAGGGTGTGGGCGGAAAGATGGACGACGGTGTAGCGGCAGGGGTGGAGCAGATGGCGGTGGTCTAGTCGGCGGAGGCAATTAAATGGAGGATTTTGGTGGGGACTTGACTGGTTTCAAGGTGTTGGCAGATCTGGGTGCTGGTGGATGTGCGACTGGTACTGATTCTATTGGAGCTCAAGGAGAAGACCAAGAAGACTTTATTTTATTGGAGCTCACCTTGTTTGCGCCATGGACGGCGAGCTCAACGACGAGGGTGTGACGACGACAACTGCACCAACAAGGGAGAGACGGTGGAGCTCCAGCCACCGTCCGTCAAAGCCCATGCAGGATGACAACTAAGACTAAAAGGAAACTAATTAAGCTACTGGTGAAGTGGGGGCCGGCCCACCATCCTCTTGCCTCGATCATAAATGTTTATAACACCAAATAGATATACTAATATATTTAGCAATGAAGATAATGATATTTAATTATTTTGTACCATGAATGTTAGTATTTTATTAACTAAATTTGGTCAAACTTTAGACGCTTTGACTGTTTAAAAAAGTTGGAATGATTTATAATTTGGAATGAAGAGAGTACTACATGTCTTATTTTCACGTGTTTTTAATTGTTATCTTGCTTGGATTCATAAGAATTTTTTGTACAAATTGTAAATGTCTAATTGTCACATAAATCACGTGAAGAAATTTCACCGAGGACAGTGTAATGGTCGGGAGGAGGGGATGACTTGGACTTTTGGCCTGGTTGTGCTTATGTTTGGTTAAAAGTGATCATGGAATCGAATTACACAATAGATACAACCCTGTATGAGGTTTGGTGCAGGCCACACGTGCAATACAAATAAACCATGGAAAAACACACACACACACACACATATATATATATATATGTGTGTGTGTGTGTGCGCGCGCGCTTTACCGCAAAAAAAAAGTACCTATGTGCTATTCTACACCTCACTATTCTACACCCTAGCACCCAAACTTGTCAGCCGGACCAACCAGCCAACCCACCCACCCATCCCGCGCGCCCGAACCCGTTAACTACTACGCGCGCTCGACCCGCAAACCGGTGCCCGACCCCACCCATCCCAACCCCCGATTCATTTCACTAGTAGAAATATGATCATCTATGACGTTTTGCTCGTGACGCTGGTTACTTTCGTTATAGAATGCTATCTTTCTATGACGATACTTTCATCTTCGTCATAAGTTACAAGTGATGAAGATTTGGCTTGAACATTAATGACGAAAATGAAAATAACGTCATAGAACACTAAAAGGAAATCGTCATAGATTGTGTTTTCGTATGGCGTATTGTAGTGACGAAACATAATCATCATATATTAGATTTGACATCGTCATCGTTTATTTGCCTCGTTTGGCACACCTATAATGATGAAACAAATTAGTCACATATCAGTTTTAGTTCTCGTCATAGATAACGTGTATGTTTCCCCCACGTGTACCACTTGACGTCGTGCGATGTGTGGGCCACACACCACCTTTCCCGCTCCAATTTTGTTTTGCAAAAGTGAGCCATAGGTCGATGTGTCAATTTTGGGTCCCACCTGCGGGTCCCCCTGACGATGTTGCGCTGCTGTTAAATTGTATTTGGCAAAAAACCTACTCCCACGGAGCATCGAACCCGCGACCAGGCGTTGCAAAGGTAGACGTGCTACCACTGCACTATGTGACCTTTCATGTTGAAGAAATGAAGTTTTTCTGTTTCTAAGTTGAGTAATAAATCGGGGTTTATTTGTATGTGTCAGTGCTACTGCTATGGACGCACTAATAAATAAAAAAGCTTGGCGCGGAGGAGAGGAAGCTATGGTTCGAACCCAGGCGGCGGTGAAAAGAGAGCAGCACGTTACCACTGCGCTACGCCAATCTTGGTTACCAAGGATGATAATAATATTTTACATTTATATTCGTCTTTTATTTCAAAAAAAAAATAAAAAGATGCATGGACTATGGGGGATGCAAAACCTCGCCTGGGGGCAAGGGCCCTCTGCACATTACCACTAGGCTACAAGGATCTTGTGTTAAATTTCGGCTTTTATTTTATCTGTGTACCTACTATCAAGGCACGTGGAGCCAAGAGAAGAACACATATATATGATCTATCTTTCTCCTTTTAATTTGGAATTGAAGTTTGTATTTGGTTTTTCTCTCTCATATGAACTCCAAATTTTGTGTTTCTTTTTCTCAAATTTTTCATAGCAATTACTAACTTAACTTTATAATTTCTAATGTTATGGTCACATCAAAATACATATGAAACGATAGAGTTGAGAGCAAGTGAACCAATGGCACAAATAGGGCGTCATCACAAACAATGTCAAATGCTTAATTGGACTGCAGCATTGTGATGGGCTCGTCGAGACGATTGAAATAGATATATTATTTGCCTACTTTGGAGATCGGATGGAAAAGATATTGCAGGAGCAAGATAATGTGAGCCCTGGAGGCCGAACCGCGCGGGTCGACACGTGGCGGCCGCAGAACGGCGCTGCGAAGGTCGGTTCCCGCGGTTGGCCGTGACTCATGCTGTTTTTTCCCTTTTCTGCACCGGTTCAGATATCCAAACGCCAGTTCGGCTCGGTTCTTCACGGTCCTGCACGGTTTTCATCCGGTTCTTCCTCTCACCGCTGTCAGGGACAGCCACAGGGGTCCCCTAATAACAGGGGAAATCACCCCTTTTCAAAAATAACAAAGCAAACAAGCAAACCACACCACGCGACGACAAGCCTGTGGCAGGCCCATGGCCCAAAAGTCCCAATGCCCATCGAAATAGCCACCTCGGCACTTCGGGCGGACCCCGCCTCGCTCGAGGGCCGGGACGCAATCTTCCGCCCGCCGAGGGCTTGACGCCTCGGGCAGTGTCCGCCTCGCCGAGGGCTTGACGCCCAACTCGCCGAGGCCTCCTCCGATCCATGACACCACCGCTGCTCCCACGACCGAGCATTAAATGCTCGCACGCCGCGGCGCCCGGGTCAAAGGCGAATCCACGCCACGCCGGCCTCGACACCGCACGGGAATCGATCCGGCGTTGTTCGCCAACCCACATCAGGCGTATCCGTGCGGTGCTGTGCGGGGATGGCGGTGTCATTCCGTGACGCCAGGCCGCTACTCCTGCACCTCCTCCACGTCGCGCCCTCGAAGAGGACGGCGGCACCCTCGAAGGGGTACGGTCACCACTCCGCCCGCACTGACGACGCCTGCGTGACGCAAGGCGGCGGGCGAGGCGTCCACCTCCACCTCCGGCGTGCAGCCTTCCCGTCTGTCGCGGCCATCCCGGCCACTGTGCCACCATCCGGCCATGGAGCCTCTACGATGGGACACCGCCACGCCGCCCTCAGACATGGGCATGGGCGCCCCGCCATCGAGGCCCACGAAAGAGCATGGATCATCCTCGAAGGGTGCACGGCGGCGACTGGCCAAGACATTGACCGCGCCGCGCCAGATGAGCGACGTGCGCGGCCCCTCCGCTTAGCTCCGGCGTCCGCCATCCTGCCATGGCGATCGCCTGTGGTCCGTCGTGCAATCATCACCGTACTGTGCGGACATCCCTAGCCCCGTGGCACGATCCGGGCGCTATGATGCCATCCCGCCGCGGCCATGTTCGGCCATGCTATGGGACGCCGCCACGCTGGCCTCAGACAAAGACCGGTGCCCTCGCACAAGAAGACCCTCGAACGGGTGCACGAACGGCGCGGTCGACGCGCCGAGCAAGCTACCCTCAAGCTATTCTCCGACCAAAGATATAGCCACCACGACACCGCAAGTGTTAAGACGCCAGACACCATCAAATCGCAACGCTGTGGTACCAAGACCACGATATCGTGTAAAACCCGTGCGGCACATTTGTAAGCCGCCTCCTTGGTCTATAAAGGAGGAGGCGGTCGCCCGCCACGGGGACGAAATCATCACTTCACACCCACGCCACTCGCATACTCGCTCCCCGATATTGGCACTTTGCCTCAATCACTCGGCCAGGACTTGGAGGCCTCCTCCTCTCCGCCTTGCTTGTAGCCCCTCTACAGGCACCACCGTGCGACTTAATACAACGCACGCCAAGAAATCTGCTGGACGTCGACCCCCGCGGTCGGAACTGTGATAAACCCGCGTCCCTGTGTTGTCATTTGCACCGACCATCGAGAAGCGATCACAACCAGTAATTTACTAGTTAGTGTCGGGACTAATGCTGGCGCGTGTAGGGGTACTCGCTACCGTGATCGACCCTCATCAGCATTCTCGATGGTGATTCGCGACCGAGATGACGCCCCGTAGGTACGCCATTGGCAGCTCGGACCTCTCCGCCGGATTGAAATCCGGTTTGGGAGCCCGAACTCAGCCACTGTGGAACAGCCACCTCTCGCGCCTCACCAACCGCGACGAACTCCACCCGTGGCGGCCAACCGGGCCGGGCCCAATGCCCGCCACGCCGCATCGACGCCTCCAAGACCCACCCAGCGGCCGCTGAGCGCCTCGACGCCGGCGCCGCAAGAACGCTCGCTGGCCGCGCCAGCGCGACGCGAGTGACGCCGGCAGCACGCGAGGCGGCCCGGAACGACGTGCCCCCGCCAAGCGACACGACGGCACACCTGCGAGAGCACGCGCCATCGGGCCGCAGCTTCACCGGATGCGCAACCTCGCTGCGGCGTCGCTAAGGTGCTCAAGCCCGCAAGACGCATAAGCCGGGCGGTTGCAAGGCGAAGTCTTCACCAACGCTTGGAACATCCAATTTACGCCGCTTCTACCCTTAGAAAGGATTTCCAAGTCTTTTGCACATATCCGACACTACTCTGTACAAATGTAAAGTTTTCTTTTCGATAAAGTCAAGAGCGACTCGGTTTTCTCCCGAAACCAAGTCCCCTCGGCTACCGCGGGGGCACCCCTAAACGGTCCCATTTTTTCGCAATTTTCACAAAAATCTTTACTCAAAAGCGCCAAGCACGCCTTGACCCGGGAGTTTGAGCGAAATGACGCAGGACGCCGAATGGCCAAAGGGCTAAGACGGGTGAGTCGGGATAGCCTACGCCGCAGGATACGGCCCTCCCCTCACCACTTTGCCTAAGCGCCACTCGTGAAAACGAACGATTCCACCTGAAATTCGCCTAAACGATGTGGAGAGACGAACGGCGCAATCACAAAACGAAATGACACTTAAGCTTACAAGTACTTTAAGCAAACCGTGTTTATTACATAAAGCCACGAGGCTCGATTCCTAACTACAATCTAAGGGCCGTGGGCTCGAGGGGCCCGACGGGAGCTTCGGAAGAGGATCTCTCAAGTCGTCGGCGAGGATGTCGGCGCGAGAAGCGGCCCAGCGGCTCGCCCGCCTCGCACCATCGCCGCCGAGGTCGCGACAATGTAGCCCGTAGCCAGCCGCAGGTTAACCCGAGTGCGATCGCACCACGCCAAGGGTCTTCGGATCCCTGTGCGGAGCGCACCTCGCATACGCCGGGCGACGTGGCCGCTTAAGGCTAGGCGACTCGCCACGTTGCTCCCGGCCCGCCTGCTGCCCTCGCCGATGCTCCGCACGCTGCCGAGGGCTGCCTCGCAGGACCCCTAACTCCCGCTGGGAGGAATTGTAGGCCGCCCGAGCACCTCTCTGCAGGCCGACGTCCCAAGAGCAACCCGCAAGCCCGAAAACGGAAGACGAATAAGTTGAGAGCGGATCTCGACGAACCCAAGCAACAAACAAAGAATCCAAGAGAGGCGACTTACCTCGACCGCTTCTCTGCCTCGAGGGTCACAAGACGGTCTCCCTGGCCGCCGCAGCCGAGGATAGCGGCGTCCTTCTCGGCCTCGCCGCAGCCTCGAACGACACGGCTCGGACCAACTCCCTTTGAGCCGCTGACTAATCCCGGAGCTGGAGCGCGGCTTGAACCTCCCTGCAGTGCGCTCACTGTGAGCCGGCCTTGCGCCTTCCTCGAGCCGAAGGCCATACTGGAGGGCGGCTCGAGCCTCCATGAGGCGGACCGCTTGCCGGAGCCGCTCTCCGCCGCCGACACGCTGGCCCGCTTGGCGGCGCTGATCTCCACCGCGGCGAGCGACGTGACCTTCTCCTGCAGACGGGCCGCCTCGGCCTCGGCCTTCGCCACCGAGCTCGCCAGACGCCGCCTCGAGGGTGGTGCATTGCTGAGCTGGGTCTGCGCGCTGACGAGGGCGCTCTCTTCGCGCCAAGAAGGTCCGCGCCGGCTGGCCGAGGCGCGCAGCCGCCGTCACTGCCGCGCCAAGACCCCTCCTTCTAGGAGCACGGTCTTCACTGCCGACGACCACGGTGGCGCCCGCGGCCGTGAGCACGCCGTCCAGTGAGTGCGCCTGCACGGCTATTAGCCGGTACTCCAGCCACTGCTGTCCGCTCAGGCCTCCACCGTGGCGCCCAAGGCTTCAGACGCCTTCTGCATCGCCGAGGCTCGAGCTCAACAGGAGAGGCGGTTGTACTTCGCCGGGCCCCGCAGCCTCCCGCGAGCATCAACCGAAGGCGAGAGAGGAATCGAACGTGAAACACTCGAACGAGAAACAAACGAGAAATGAACTCCAACCAAGCAAAGATGCTCACCTCAAAGCTGAACGACCGGCCTTCGTGGAGTCGAGCGCCCGGCCAGCAGGCTGAGGGAGGCGCCGTGCTCGCGGAACTCCCCGCCACATACCGCCGGCCCGGGCCTCCGAGCAGGTACGCGGCACCTGTGGGCGACGCAACCCCTGTTCCGACTGCGACGCGGCGGCGACAGATGCTGGCAGCGCGGCACGAGACGCCGACGCCCGCGGCCGTGCGGGCCGCCGCGACATCACGCAGCCGCCCGGCCACCAAGACTCCTGACGAGGCCCGGGGCTGGCCCGACGACCTCACCAGCCAGGGACCTCGGCCGCCTCGCGCCCCTCGATGGACCAGCTCTCCGAATGAGCCAGCCACGCCTTTATGAGGGTCGCGGAGCACCCACCGCTATGCGGCATCACGGCCGCCACCGCCACCTCCGCCGCGACCCGCGCGGCCGGGGTGCGTGATGGCTCGCCCGCCGCTGCCATGCTCACCGCCACTGCGGCACCCCTCTCAGCGCCGCCATCATCAAAGACGCCTCAACTTGAGCGCCTTGGTGGGTGCAAGATCGGGACGGCCGGGACGCTCGACAACGAAATGAAAGGGGGGGGATAAGTGGCTGTTCCTCGAACTCGAGGGCATGCGGGAAACGATGCTACTTACCTCAAACTGGAGAAGCCCCGCTTCCTCTTCCTCGAGGGCTGGGGGGCACCTCCACTGCGCCCACCGGCGCCCGCTGTGCCGGCACCTCCACCGACGACCCGTGACGGGCGGCACCGTGCCCGCCTCAAGGGTCAATTCCGGACTGCCGCCTCGACCATGGGACGGGCGCCATGGTTCCCACCTCCTAGAGATGGTCCACTCCCCGTCGCACTCCTCCTCATCCGAGGACGAGTTCTCCAAAGACCGGTGGGGAGAGAGACCTTGCCGCTCATGCAGCCAGGTACTCGTCAGAATCGATCGAGGCGCCCGCCACCTGATCCTTCTCTCCTTTGCAAGGGCCGCCCGGTCCCTCTCCCTCTCACAGGCGCGACCGGGCCTGACGAGATCGAGGTGTTGGTGGGTCCGATCGGGAGGCCTGGACGGTCACCAGCTGTGGGTAGGGATTGTCAGGACGAGAAGAAAAAAACGCGAAACAAGAATCAAAGAAGAAAAAACGGTGCTCACCGCCGGTCGGGAGCATCGCGACCCACCAAAGGTCGCTGCCGCGGCGCGGCACCACCTTGAGGTTGATCGCGGCGTGGCCGCATACCCCTTGGGAGAGGCTCCCGCAGCCGTGAGCGCCAACGACGTGGGGTTGGCCGATCACTCATCTTGAAGATGCAGAGCTCCCCGTCCATGAGGGAATGACCCCGGGTGGAAGTTGGCATGATCAAGCCACCCTCAGCTGTCGCCACCGCGGGCGGAGGTGAGGGACCCAACCTTCGTTGTTGCGACGGGGCGACACGCGTGAAACCAGTGCATCGGACTTCCCCATCAAGACCTTCTCGGTGTACGGCGAAGGCCAACGCTGGCCGCTATGGAGGTAGAACCACCTCTTCTCCCAAATTCGCATTGTTGAGGTCATGGCACACGGGTACAGCTCCTTGCGCGCCCCGCAGCGAGCGCAGCGCACGGCCAACCGCCCGGGCGGCCTCTCGGCCGTGGGCGAGGGTGTGGAGCTCGCCAAAAGAGATGGACCCAGAGGTCCCAGTCACCGATCCCCAGAATCCTCGCAGACGGCGACAAGGCAGCAGCCGCGATGATGGCGAAAGCGGTTTGTGCAGCCCACCCCGTAGTGGTGACATTTTCATAAACCGCTCGCATAGGGCGGCGGCCGCCTGCGGAGACGGGCGATGCCGATGACGAGCTGCGAGGGTTGGGCCTCGTCCGACGCCGGGCGGACCATCCACGCCGTATGGGCCGCCGCCGCAAGCATCAATCGCCCGCCGCTCACCACCGCGTTTAGCGCCACGACGCCACCGCCGATCGGGCCACGGAAAGGCTCCACCACTCAACCGAAGGGGCCATGGAGGACGAGCGAAAGCAAGGATGGCGCTAAGCGCAAAGAACGCAAGGCATCCGGGCGCGGAGCGCATGGCCGAGAGGAAGATTTGAAGACGAGCCGCGCATGGGATGGATGCGAATGGCAAGGTAAAGGGACCTCGCCCACCCTCCCCGCGATTTATAAGATCTAGGGGAGCAACACCCCCGAAAACTCCGCACACAGCGCCGATTAATGCGACCGGCACCCCGCCCGGAAGCGGGCGTCGCGCGCACGCTATCATTACGACACAATAACCGGCGGCGGCGTCGGTCCCATCCGCCGTCGCCCGCGGCGCGGCGGCGCCGCTAAAAGCGCGCCCGCTTGCGATCGATCGGCGTCCACGATCTGCACCCATTAAATGGCTGGGTTCCTTCCCGAGTAAGGATGACCCCCTCATGAGACTAGAGCCAAGAGCTCGAGGACCGACCCTCGCGGTGCGATCGTTGCCCGATCTAAAGCGGGCGAGCCACGGCTCACCGAACGAACTCGAGGGCCGGGCCCCTCGAGCAGCATCGATCAGCAGTTCAAGACCTGCCCGAGGGTAGGCACCGCAGAATGCCCCTCGGCGGGATTTCGATCAGCGGTTCCAAGACTTGCCCATCGAGGGTAGGCGCCGCAGATGCCCCTCGAGCGGGGATTTACTGATCAGTGGCTCAAGGGTCGGCTCGACCTGAGCTCTCCAGATCAAGCCAAGACGGGGGCACGTTAGTGCCACCCGCAACCCTACTAATCGAGGTTCAAGCGACCCTCGAAGGGTTCGCAGCGCCCTGATTGACAGTGGGGGCGACGACCCCGAGCTCGCAAGCTCTGGGCGCTATAGTTCGTGTTCAAGGCCAGCGAGGGCAGCTGAGGATCCCACCAGGAGAGCTTCGCCCTCGGTCCCAATCGAACGGACCGAGCCCCGCCTAGCACACCCGTAAGTGCTCTTATGGGACGTGTCTCGGACCACGAGCCGACCCTTATCGAACGGGGCACCTGACGTCCACTTGAACCACCCGCTAACAGGACGAGGAACCCATGATTCGCGACCCGTTCGATGGGAGTCATGAGCACCTCACCACTCCGCCGGCGCATGACGTCGGAGAGCTCGCCCGATCGCCTTGAGTGGGCCCTCGGGGCTCGGCCTTGCGGCTACACCTCCCCGACGTGCAACGCAAGCAAATACCGATGACGCCGCATGGCACCGCCGAGGCCGAAATAAACACCTCGCGCCGCCGCGCGCTGCGAAAAACCTTGCGAGAATGCACACACTCCTCCAAGGCTACACCGCGGGCTAAGCGCGCACCCCGTAACGTTACAACGCCGGGAGGGAAGTAAGTCCCATCGAAGCACCGGCCTTTGCAAGTTCCTACGGATCTGCAAAGGCTCGGGGGCTATTGTCGGGGACAGCCACAGGGGTCCCCTAATAACAGGGGAAATCACCCCTTTTTCGAAAAATAACGAAAGCAAACAAGCAAACCACACCACGCACGACAGCGGCCCAGGGCAGGGCCCACGGCCCAAAAAGCCCCAGCGGCCCATCGAAATAGCCAGCCTCGGCACTTCTCGGGCGGACCCCCGCCTCGCTCGAGGGCCGGGCGCTGTGCCGCGAATCTTCCGCCTCGCTCGAGGGCTTGACGCCCCCTCGGGCGAGTGTCCGCCTCGCTCGAGGGCTTGACGCCCCTCGAGCGAGTTTCCGCCTCGCTCGAGGCCTCCTCCGCGACACCACCCTGCTCCCACGGCCGGAGCATTAAATGCTCTGGCGCGTCGCGCGCCCGGGTCAAAGGCGAATCCACGCCACGCCCGACCCTCGCACTCGAATCGGATCCGGCTGAAACCAACCCGCCTTGTCGGCCATCCCCGGCAGTGCGGGTCGTGATGGTGTCATTCCGTGACGTTGTGCCGCCTACTCCCGTACCTCCTCCGCCGCGCCCCTCGAAGAGGGCGCGGCACCCTCGAAAAGTCGGTCACGGTCACCAATTCCCGCCACGACGACGCCGTGGCGCAAGGCCGGCGAGGCGCGTCACCTCCGTCACCTCCGGGCACTGTGCAGCCATCCCCGGTGCTGTGCGGCCATCCCCAGCGCTGTGCCACCATCCCCGGCGCTGCGGAGCCCTGTTACGATGGGACACCGCCACGCCGGCCCCTGTACGGCATGGGCGCTCCCGCCATCGAGGCCCACGAAAGAGCATGGATCATCCTCGAAGGGTGCAGGCGGCACGCGCACATTGACCGCCGTCTGAGCGACGCGCGTCCCCTCCGGCCATCCCGGCGGCTGTGCGGCGATGGCCCGAGTCCGTCGATCATCACCGGCCGCGGACATCCCTAGCCCCTGGCACCATCCCGGGCGCTATGCTTGCCATCCCGTCTGCTGTGGCGGCCATGCTCGATGGGGACGCCGCCACGCCGGCCTCAGACTCGGGTGCCCTCGTCGGCAAGACCCTCGAACGGTGCACGCCGCGGTCGGAGCGCATGCCGAGCAAGCTACCTTCGAAGCTATTCTCCGACCAGCATATAGCCACCACGACACCGGCAAGTGTTGAGACGCCAAGACACCATCAAATCGCAACGCCGTACCAGCACACGATCATGTAAAACCCCGTGCGGCACATTTATGTAAGCCGCCTCCCTTGGTCTATAAAAGGAGGAGGCGGTCGCCCGGCCAGGCGAAATCATCACTTCACACCCACGCTCACTCGCATACTCGCTCCCTGATATTGGCACTTTGCCTCAATCACTCAGCAGGGACTTGGAGGCCTCTCCTCCTCTCCCACCTTGCTTGTAGCCCCCCTCTACAGGCACCAGTGACTAATACAGCCGCACACGCAAAATCTGCTGACGTCGACCCCCGCGGTCGGAACTAGGATAAACCCGCGTCCCTGTGTTGTCATTTGCACCGACCATCGAGAAGCTGATCACAGCGTAACTTACTAGTTAGTGTCGGGACTAATCCTAACACCGACAACCGCCTCAAGAAACTTCCACTGTACGCTACACTGCCTTGGCCGGCATTGTTCACTACCAAGTGGCGCAAGGAGAAGAGAGGGAACAACGGGGACTGAGAAGTTGATACTTTTCGTATGATATGTTTCCTTCCAAATGAATAAAGAATAGGAAAACATGTGTAAGAGACCTACATAGTTTTTGAACAATACATACTCCAATTTTCGTAATATCTTACAAAACTTTTTTGTCAAGCTTGTACACCTACAAATTGATTCTGTGTCAATTTACATAATTTTTAGGTTATGTGCAGAATTGAGGTGTACATGAGCAAGAAAATAATTTAGGGTATAGAAACTTCAAAGTTTAAGTTGAAGTGTATGAAACAATGTGAGAAAGCTATATAGTTTGTGAATAATGTATAATCCAATTTTCGCGAAATCTTATGAAACTCTTTTGTCAATCTTGTACGTCTATAAATGATTCTATAACAATTTTCAGAATTTCTAGAGAAGGTTTCTGTATTATTATCATTATTTTATAATAAGATAGTTGTAGAAGTTTGATTTTCCCTAAAATATAATTGTATTTTTCATCTATATTTAGGATGTGGGCTACAATAATATAATTATTTTTAAGTATTACTTCACAATGCTGCAATAAAAAGAAAAAAGAAAAAGAAAAACGATAAGCAAAGAAGCTCATGTCGTAAATAGCCCAACTCTTTACGGTCGTCGATCGTCGATCCGATGGTTCTGATCGTGTTTCCTTGAATACAATGCACTTCCCAGTCGAAACCCTCCAACTATATATTGCCCTCACCCAGCCGCACGCCCGCAAAACGACAACCTGCTGGTGCAGCCTTGCAGGGGATAGCCATGGTCGAGTGCTCTCGCTCCAACCTGTTAACGAGCGTGGGCCATAAGAAATTGGGCTGCAAGTTTGAAGAAGTGGAGTGTGCTCCTTTGCAGTTGCTGGCCCATTGACCAAGGCCGGTCCAACGATGGAAACAAACTGGGCCAGGAAAAATCAAAGGGGCTATAAGGGGATTATGGGCTACGCCTAAGGTCATGGCCCGGGTGGCCTTAGGCCCAGCTCCGCCCCTGCCTCGTGCCATGGGACTATGGGAGGCACGAGCTTGGTCTGAGGAAGATGGAAAAGGAAACTAATTTTCGTCACAGCGCGGGTCCATGACTCCATGGTGGCAATTGCATAGAGGGATGAAAAATTAAAATTGATGGCATTGAGTGGATGAAGATAAGAGATGTTTTATATTTTTTTGATGGCATAAAAGAAATTTTCTCTACTATTTAGGAGGCGATGGGGGATAAGGGTGCCCATATGAATCTTCATTGACTAAGATATTGACAGACCTGACAAGTAGGCTCGCCAGATGGACGTGCCCGAGGATGTGAAGATACTTGCACGTGCAAGTGAGGACGATTTGGATCAGCATACTCTCTCTGTGTTTCATGAAAAGTGCAATTCTAATTTTTCTAGAACAGATTAGTGGTGGTGCGAAAAGACTCTAGTACCCTATTTTTTAGCCACAAGCAGTAAGTTTTGGCATGCATATCAGATCTGATTACTTAATTAGGAAGGTAATTATATTTATTTTCTAAGATTGCACTCTTTGTGAGATTTTTTTTAAATACTAGGATTGCATTCCTTGCAGGACGGAGTGAGTATCATTGTTTATGATGAATGTCAATATTTAAAACGTCTTTGGTGCTCGAATCATTTACTGAAATGATTTAAAATGTTGAATATGCTTACTGAAATTATTGGCCTTGGATGAAAAGGTAATGATACTGCCACTATTGAGAAATGTTATCCTCAGGAATAAAATCATGGACGTAAACTAATACGGTTGTGCTAGCGCCGGACGTCCGATGGGAACGTTTTCCATCGGACGCTTCGCAACATCCAAAAATATGTTCGCAACATAGAAATGAGTCTTGCAACATTCAAAATAAACTTTTACGACATCAAAAAAATGTTCAAGGGCCATGTTGCGAGCCATGTTGTGAGCATGTTGCGAGCCATGTTACGTGCAACATCGAACGTCAGGGCCTTCCTCCCTCCTCTCCCCAGCACAATACCCAAGCGGACCATGTTGCAACCCGTGCTGCGTACAACATCCAATATTAGGTACCTTCCTCCCTCGACACAACACCCAACATCACAGATCTGCAACATCGAAACTCAACATCCGCAACATCAAAAATTAATGTTTGCAACATCAAAAATATGTTAAAATGTTGATAATCATCCATCGAAAATGAGGTGCAAACCCGTCGCAACATATGTTTCATGTTGACTGAAACATTGAGACCCATATGTCGCAACATGAAAAAAGTAGCAGATGAAACACGAAAAACAACTGTTGCAACATCTGTAGCACGGTGAAACATTGAAACGCGGAGGTTGCAACATGAAAAATCAACATATGGAACATAAGAAAAACTAGTGTTGCAACACACATAGAGTTCTGCAACATAAACAAAATCTGTTGCAACACCGTGGGGTGCTTAACACAACATCATCATGGAGCTCGCCGCCAGCCTCATGCGCCACCGCCTTGGAGCTCATGCGCCGCCCACACCGTCCCCCACGCGGGGCTCACCGCTCCGGATCTCCGACCTGCCGGTGGCTTGGAGCTCGCCGCTGCCGGTTCCGAGCTCACCGTGGGGCCTCGCCGCCGCACCGAAACTCCCGCAGACGCGCGCGCAGAGCATCTCCAGCCTCCGACGGGGCAACTCCTCCGACTGAAGAGCTCGAAGCTACTGCGGAGCACGGGAGTGCGCGATTGCATGCATACGGCGCAGCATGCAAGAAGCATGTGAGGAAGGGAGCAGCGTTGCGGCGGCGCGCCAGTCGACTGGTCCCGGAGACACGCACAGCGACAGCGGGCAGGAAGCAGGTGAGTGGAGCAGCAGCTTAGAGGCGGCGCGCGCGGCCAGCCGACCCCCGAGGCAAGCACGGTGCGCGTGGCAGCGAGCAGAGAGCAGGGGGAGGTACGCGGGGCACAGGGGGCATTGCGTCAATCACAACAAGGAGCAGAGCTGCTGCGAGATTAAGAAAGGGAGGTACGAGTGGATAGGAACAGCACAACATGTGGACAGGAGAAAAATCACGTGGCCTCCGGCTGCTGCGTGTCCGATATCTACGAAGCTATCGGACGTCAGGCTTATAGCATTATCGAAACTAAATACTAGAAAGACAACGCGGCCTTGTCGTGCTACGCCAGTGCCCAACAATTTAAATGTGATCATATATTGATTTAATGCAAAACTATTGCAGAGCCTATGAATTTCAGTATATTTGAATTCTGGACAGTGTCAATATGTTACTTATGAAACATCATCTAAATCCATGGCAATTTGATTTTGTTGCTTGTGGATGTGCATAGAGATACCATAACTGATTGCTACCTTTTAGTAGTGTTGCCATAAAGCTGCTAACAGTAGATTTGCAGAAAGGAGCTTTTAGTTATTAAATTTTCTTCTGGAAATCCATACCTTGCACATTTCTCATCAGTACCTGCAGCCTCAAACAGTCAAACTTACTACTCATAGCTAATTTTAGCATTTGTGCATCAATCGAACATGTATTTCGATTGGAATAAAAGAGATGAATAGGGACAAACTTGTAGTTAATTTGTGTGGACAGCTCTTATATAAAGGTAGTAAAATGTTCCACACTTGAGCATTTGTTACATGCCAGTGTGAAAACCGCTATATCAATATTCTATGATAATCACATTTGCTACATTATTAGAAGAAACCAAATCAAGGATTCAACATTTTCGGGATAGTAAGACAATATATTTGGTAGGTACGGAGCATGATAATATTGTGTCTGTGGTAGGATAGAAGGCGATGCATATATACAACAAAGAAATGTTTATGCGATAAGCTCAACAAGTTGTATGCTAAGTCCATATACTACTTTTTGCTGTAGTTAGCTTTATGGAACACATCTACCAAAAATAGATAGCAATCCACAGCTCTTAGAACTGGGAGTTAGTAGTCTGGCTAACTACAAAGTGCTGAAGTACGCAAAAGCTTGATCCGAGTAAAAGCATGTCTTGACACTTGACAGTCCTGTAAGGAAAATGTGTTTGCTTACAACGCCTTTCTAGGAAATTAGCCTATATTTTGAATATAATTGTTTTGGATGCAAATACTTAAATACATATGTAATTTAGCTTTTTTATAACCTTTTAGTTGTGTGGGGGTTTAACTGCACAGTTTCTTTGGTTTTGTATGCTGATCTTTATCATTTTGATCCATTCTGATATGTGGTATCCTATAATATAAAGTGGAACAAACATGGTATTTACAAGTAGTAATTATGGAAAGTCAAAGGAAGTGAGGCAAGTGATTATGGTGCCATGAATGTGCCTATGAGAAGGGTGGGCAATCAGTTATACCTTGGTGCTTTCCTCCAAACTGGATCGGCCGTGGTTTAACATAGATGAGACAAGCGTATGGAGGACAATTGCCGTTGAGCAGTGTGTGTCCATGATCGTTTGTGCTGTGATAATGCCTCTGACATCTGCGTAATTCCATGTACATTTACCTTAGCCATAGATCTACCTGCTCACGAAAAACACATATCACTACATGGATGATGCTTGTATGCATAACAGTGATGGCAAAATCCACACGGTCACAATGTCCATTTCAGCTGAAAGCAAATTACAGTGTGAACTCACAACCATTATCAGGTGATCAAATTAGAAGTGCAGTCCAAAGGGAAAAGCAAAATCATGAGACAGAATGATTTGTCAAGGGAGCATCAAGTAAATTTTACAATTGACTAAAATAAAAATGAGCATTCATAAAGCAGGTCATGGCCTAGTCATTTTTTGAAACACATGTCATGCAAATTCGTAGGGCGGTCATGAAGCCAAGCATAGGAGTACAGAAATTGAATTCGGAGGACTTACTAAGATTAACTCAAGTGGCAGTGTGATCGTGGGAGCTACTGTAGGAGGCAGTGGCAGCGCGGGTGGTCTCCGCTGTGGGCACGCAGTACTGAGGAGGGAGGGACGCGAGCCACAGCATCGCTAAGGCGAAGACCGCCCTGCTTCCGGTGTATTCGTTGGCTCATCGCCTCTCGTGGCCCCCACCAGCGGGCGTCGCATCACCACAAATCCGGCGTGGCCACCAGCTGGCTTCACCTTCGCCATTGGAGCTCCTCTATCCAGCGCAACGTGGCTCTACATGAGTTCCGGTTGCCAGATCGAGGCGGAGATGGGCGGGGCAACAGCGTAGAGGCGAAGATTTGGGAATCGGGAGCAGGGAGGAGGAGGTGCCGGGGCGGTGCACAGCAGCGGTCGGAGGAGGAGGGCGCGGCAGGCGAGAGGCGAGAGGGTTTCGCGAGATCGGTGGCCCGCAGGCGGTCGGCGGGCGGCGGGCGAGCCATGTTGCTGGCGGCGCCTGGCGGAGGAGGAGAGGACCGCGAGGCAGGAAAGATCGAAAGGCGGAGAGGAGAGCGGGTTCGGGAGGATTCTGGAACGCCCGATTTGCTTCTTAACGGGTGAGAGGCCCGCGAATTCCCCGATCGAACGGTCGACATCGCGAGTTTGTCAGATCTAACGGCTCGCGGATTAGCGGGCGACGTGGACCCGCTACCCGGTCTCGATATTGGCCAGGATTCGTTAGGTAAAGATAGGGAAAAGGAAACAAAAATGGAGAAAAATAATCAGGCTGACTTTTTCTCACTTGCTGCTGGGCCACGAATGAAGTAATCCTGAATGGATCTCTGAACTGGGCTGACCGCTTATTGGTTGTAGTCCAATGGTAAGATTTCTCTCCTCGTGGCGGCGCCCGCCGCGGCCCGGCCCTCTGGTGTTCCTCCCCGTCGACCGTCCTGCGGAGGACGACGAGGAACAGCCGTGCCGGCTGTCTCCCCGAGCTTCTCCCTGCTATCACCCATGCCAGCGTAGGCCATCCCTCACACTCCTCTCTGCCGGGGCCTTCCCCAAGATCCTTCGGCATCACGCCCGCGCATCCCTTCCTCCGAGTCCCTCTCCGCCAGAGCCGGGCCCTTCCCCGAGCTCCTCCCCACCCCCGGCCCACGGAGGAGGACGAGAAGAAGTGGAGTCGCCTGGCTCGCCATCTCCGTTGAGCTCCTCTCCGCCAGCCTGCCGTCTCTCTACCTTCCCCCACGCCCCCGCCGGCCCTCCCCCAAGCTTCACCCACTGGAACCACCCCCTCCCCGAGCTCTTCCCCACCTTCTGTCTCCCTATGATTTTGTCTCGACAATCTCTCACTTGCGCCACTCCTCCTTCCCGACGCTTCACCACTACCTGGCCCAACGGCAGATGGTAGCAGCGGAGGACATGCACGCAGGAGTGGGTCCCGCTTCTTGGCGCGGTAGGATTAAGATGGTGGCGCAGCACTTGCCAAAGATATTGAGGGGCGGTAGGAGTTTACCGAGCGTGGATATCATGGTTGTTAGGTATGCAAGATAAGCACTCATGATAATACTACTGATATGTTGACAAAGCCAGTTCCTGATGCTAAGTTTGAGCTTTGCTCAAGCTTAGTTGGTATAATGGATTAGCCCAAGAGGCTGTTTGGTGCTAGATGTATTTGTTTCCTTTTGTTGTGTTCAGGATGAAGGTTTGGTTTATGCTGCAGGAAAGAATTTGTATCAAGGTGGAGTTTGTTGATCCAAATTCAGTTGCACATAAGAAAGGCCGACTTCTGACGGAGCGAAGTAGAGGCCCGTCGATGATACCGGTCATATATCCCCGTTAGGGTTTCCCTTTGAGACCATTCTATCATCTTGATCTTGTAAGCCACCGTTCAGTGTTATAACCTAACTCTCGGCATAGTGAAGTTCTTACTGACTGGCACTCGTGGTTTTTCCCTCTTGTGTTAGGAGGGTTTTCAACGTTAAATCCCGTGTCTCTTTTTTGGTTTAATCGTTTACTTTCGTTGATTATTCACCATCATTTGTAACACCATGCAACTCGCTGATGGAGTTCAAGAAATAGCTTATGGTAACCAAAGATTTGGTTGGTCTCCGTCTAATGATCAAGAAATAGATGATGGAGTTTAAGAGAAAACAAAAGCGGTCGGTTCAAAATTATATTCATAAAAATATTTATCATGACGTCGACGTGTCAGTAGGGGTGGTAACAGGCCCTTCATTTTGTATTAAGAAATTTAAGGATCGGACCCTATAAGGATCGGACCGTAATTCTATTCAATTTTGAACTAAAAAATAAAATGGCCTATTTGGATTGTAAATGATGCATTAGGGTCATGGCCCATTACCACCCCTGCGTGTCACTATGCTTATGCTTGCGGTTGTCCATGGAGGAATATAAAACTAGCTACCATTTAGTAGATTTTTTGTAAATCAAAACATCTTGTTTACTAGCAAGGGTTATTGAAAACACTTGCACATCGCACATGCTCTCCATTAGCAAGAAGAAAAAAGAATACTTAACCCAGTTGATTGGACCTAGATGTTAATGCACTGTTTGAATAGTTGATAATATAGAGACAAAATTTCAGATAGTGCTGCTTCTATTGTATGTCTTCAAGAAACTAAGAGAGAGTTGTTTGATCACTCGTATGTCAGAAAGTTCTGCCCAAGGCATCTTAATGCTTTTGAATTTTTTCCCTCAGCTGGTGCTTCTGGTGGTTTTCTTGTAACTTGGAATTCGAGGAGGTTTATACTGGCACCCTGGTCTCTTCCAACTCTTATTCAATCACTCTGAAATTTGTTTGCAAGGCTTCTGGGAATTGTTTTCACCTAACCAATCTCTATGCGCCTAGCACAGCAGTAGAGAAAGCATCTTTTATTAACTAGCTGTATAGTTTTTATACATTGATGATTGAGGATTGGATCCATGTTGGAGAATTCAATTTAATTTGGTCACCAGAGAATTGTAATCCTCCAGGTGGAAATGTGGCTGACATGTTTCTCTTCAATGACTTAATTCAACACCTTGATTTGGCTGAGATTAGTTTTCAGGGTCGCAGTTTCCCCTGGAGCAACATGCAATTGGATCCTCTTTTGGAAAAGCAAGACTAGGTTTTCACTTCCTCCTCCTGGGTACTCTTCTATCCAGCTACTTCGGTTAAGGTTTTGGGTCGCCCTACTTCTGATCACTGCCCTTATGTGGTAGTTATTGACACCTTAATCCCACAATCAAATCTCGTCAGGTTTGAAAATTACTGGTTTGGTTTTAGTGACTTCTAGCAAGTGGTTGATCTGCATTAAAATTCGTCACATTTTTATGCTAATGCTGCTAAAACTTTGAATGCAAAGTTCAAGTAAGTGAGAGCTGGGCTCTTGTGTGAAGTTTGGTGATGAAAACACTCAACTTTTTCAGGCATTGGCTACTTACTCTTTTAGGAGAAACCTCATTCCTAGCATCACACTGTCTGACGGCTCTTGTGTGACTGATCACACTTACAAAGCTGGGGCTCTGCTGACTACATTCAAAGACAGGCTTGGGGTATCTCAGTTCACTAATTTTCTTTTTGATCTTTCAGAGTTACTTCATCCCTATGTCTTTCCTGATGGTTTTTATGCACCTTTTCCCATGAAGAGATTGCAGTTGTGCTCAAGGATGGCCCTGATGGTTTCATTGGAGCTTTTTTCAAGAAATGTTGGGATATCATAAAAACCGATATAATCAGACTCTGCAATGATTTTGTGGCTGGAAATCTGTCTCTAGATAGTGTAAATTCATCTCTCATTATCCTCATCCCTAAGGATAGCCCTGAAACAATTAATGATTACAGACCTATTTCTTTGTTGAACTACTCTCTGAAATTCCTGACCAAGCTTCTAGCAAACAGGCTGTAACTTGTGACCTTGCACTTGTTTCACACTAACCAATATGGTTTCATTAAGGGAAGGAGATTGTCTGGCATGGGCTTTTCAGTTCTTGCACATCTGTCACAAGTCTAAAAGGAAGATTGTTCTTTTAAAACTGGATTTTGAGAAAGCTTTTGACAAGATTGAACATGAGGTAATTCTACAAGTCATGATGCACAAGGGCTTTCCTAGCAAATGGATTGATTGGGTGAGAAGTATTCTTTGCTCTGGGTCTTCTTCTGTACTTCTTAATGGGGTACCTGACAAGCCTTTTAAATGCAAGAGGGGTGTTAGACAAGGTGATTCCCTTTTGCCTCTTCTCTTTGTGCTTGGTGCTGATTTGTTACCGTCGATAATCAACAAGGCTGCTAATGATGGTGTCATTACCCATCCTTTGGGATCTGATTTTGGTCTGATTTCCCCATAGTACAGTATGCCGATGATACTCTGATTGTGCTCCCGACTGAGCCTGCTCAATTGACTGCTCTTAAAGGAATTTTTGAAACATTTGCTACCGCAACTGACCTTAGAGTCAACTTCTGTAAGTCCTTTTTGATTCCCATTAATGTGGATGAAGAATATTGGCCTCTTCTGACTGCTATCTTGGGTTGTCATTTAGGTAGTATGCCTTTCACTTATCTTAGCCTGCCCTTGGGAACTATCAGGCCATCTGTGACAGAATTCATGCCTATTCTTACTAGTATGGAAAAGCATCTGATGGGTATTTCAAGAATGTTGTCCTATGCTAGTCGACTTATCTTGGTCAATTTAGTTTAATCAGCCCTGCCCACTTTTTATATGTGCACTTTGAAGATTCCTGCTGAGATCCTGAAACAGATTGACAGATATACGAACCATATTCTTTGGAATGGTGGGAATCTATCTAAAAGAGGTGAATGCCTAGTTGCTTGGAAAACAGCCTGCAGAAGTAAAGAAACTGGTGCTCTTGTTATCATAGACTTGAGAACTCACAACACAGCCCTCTTACTCAAATTTCTCCAAAAATTCTACAACAAATTGGATATTCCTTGGGTTTCCTTATACATGAATGGTACTCCCCCCCATGAGCGCCATCCTGTTGCTTCTTTCTGGTGGAGAGATTTTTCATTTGCCCAAAACTTCTTCATGATAGCTTCCTAGAAAGTGCACTATAGTGACACATCGACTCTCTGGAATGATTCTTTGGATTCCTATAAAGTGCCTAACTGTTTTCTTTCTCTAAGAAAACTTCCATCTCTGTTAAAAACTTTCTTGAGTTGGATAATCATAGGAAGTTCTGGATGCCTCTATCACATATTGCTGCTGTCCAACTTGAGGAACTTCACTACCTTCTACAAAGTTTATCAGAGATAAATGGCAGCAATGATTCTTGGACTTATATTTAGGGCTTTTTACGGTGAACCATACCACCCTATACCACTATTGGAAAAGGACCAGTATGGAAGGATCCGACGGTTGAGAATAATTGTATACCACCACGGCTTAACATGTGGTATATGGTGGTATGCATAGGTGGTATAGGTGATATAGGGTATTATTGGTAGTTTTTTCTTGGTGGAATAAACGAAATATATGATTTCTTTATTTCAATGTTTTTTTCATTCCCCTATGCCTATGGTGGTGTGGCCAATTTTTTTTCAAATTTCAAAAATTATTTTCCAATTTTTTTTTCATTTCAAACTTTTCTTGATGGCACAAATGAAATATTTCAATTTTTTCATTTCTCTCTATTGGTATGGCCGATTTTTTTCAAATTTCAAAATGAAAATTTTCATTAAAATGAAATTCAATTTTTTTTCATTTCCCTGTGGTGGTATGGCTAATTTTTTTTCAAATTTCAAAAACAAAAAATTTCATTTCAAAAATATTTTTTTTCAAAATTTTCATGATGGTATAAACGAAATTTTTTTCTCGGCCTGAGGTTGCTAAATTTATTCAAAGTTTACAAAAATTACCTATTTACCCTTTCCAAAAACAGTCATATACTGCATACCAACAGTGGGGTCCACCATAAAAGAGCACTATATTTAGGGGAGTCATGATTTTTCTAGCAAAACAGCCTACATCAGCCTTAGAGGCACCATTCCAGCATCTCCTCTTTTCAAATGGATGTAGAAATCAAGGATTCAGAACAAACATAAATTTTTCTTCTAGTTGTTGTTGCATGACAGATCTTGTGTTCTTTGTGTGGAACAGTGTAAGAAAACAAGGTTTGATCTTTTCTTTGACTGCCATTTCGGTCCAGGGGAGTCCGTAAATATTAGGACAAGAGATTAGGAGCTATTGGAGAAGAATTTTTTCTCATTTTCCTAAAAATCAAAGCTAGAAAGGTCAATAGTATACTCTTGGAGATTATGCCGCCACTTTGAAGAAAAAGACATTTCTAAAAATAAAAAAATAGCCGCGCACGGCAAGCTCTGCTCGACCGGCCCCGGCTATGGCCTGACGTAGTTTGCTTCTCTTGTTGCTTGCCGCAGCCCCGCTCAGCTCGCTCGGCGGCCCGTATACTTTTGTGCTGGCGAGTACTAATTAGGCCTTTTAACATGCTAGTTTTGATGTGCTAGCAAAAACCATTTATGTAATAGTCTATACTTCCTAAATGTTAAATCAATACTCATTTTAACTTTTCTAGATACACAACTAATTGTTGCTACAATTATAGACTTATAGTGATATTACAGATCTTAGTGCATTGTGACGGGCACCAAATTGTTTGTAAACTGGGGAAGGTGTTTTTACTCCAAAAGCCTGCAGCCAAGCTTGCGATATGCTCGCACGCGGTGTTGCGGTCCATACGCGAACAAACATAGTCAACAGCAATATTCTCTTCACACAGCCAAAGTTGATGAAAACATGCAGCCAACTTGTGGCAGATTCATTGAAACCTTGTAAAACGTCAGAGGATACACGCCATCCACGCATGAAAATAGTAGACAGCAAAATTCTGCACATTCAAGTAGTCCCCAAGATAAACTCCAGATCAATCTTTTTGTTTTTTCCATACACGACTGTAGATGATTAACCAATCTACTAGTTTTCACAACTGCAAAATAAAAAAACTCTACAATTTTAACCACACGAGAGCTTGTAATTCAGTTTATCCTACGGTTCGCAATAATGCCCAATAGATGGAGCCATCGAGGTACTGGCCGGACGTCGCCTTACAATTATCGTTCCCTTATTCATCGTCGTCCCGGACCTCGTTCTCCTCGACGGCGTAGCCCAAGTCATGGTACTGCTGCAGGATGGCCATCCTCTTCTCAAACCAGGGCATGAGATGCGCTATGCCCTCCGCAATGCTGTCTCGCGATGACGGATCACGATCCTGGAGATACTCTACGGTTGCCCATTTGAATGGGCGCTGTGGGGGTTGCTCCAGCAGATATTGGCTGTACTCGTCCTTCACCTTGACCACCTCCGTCGTCCTCTTCTTCTGCTTCGCCTCCGTCGCCGCCGCTGCCGTCTTCGTTTCCATGGTAGCTCGCAGATGGCGTAGTCGCCGCCGCCTGGTGTTCGGCCGGATGTAACAGAGATACACCTGCCAGGCCGATCGAGAACGATATATGAAAGGAATAAACCAGAAAAAAGGGGCTTGGGTTGAGTTGTACATGAGCTCGGCAGGGGGGGCTATACTGACGCGTCCTTATTGGACTCATGCCATGCAACTCGCGGAGCCGAACTGAATTTGGTAACCCAAGATTGGGTTGGTCCCATCTAAAAGATCAACAAATACCTGATGGAGTTTAACAGCAATCCAAATGTCAAGAGCAACAAAAGTTTAGATGGGCGTTGTTAGCGGCGCCGGGACATTCTATGAGAACTTTCTTATGATTTTTTAAAATATTTTCACCCTTTTAAATGTAATTTTTTTAACAGTAACTCGTACCAAAATAAATTTCTAGGAAGTAATCCTTTTTACTCATGCCAAATATTTTGGCACCACAAAATACTTGAGTCGCGCTAACTAAATTGATGTGACTGAATGCCACGTTGGAACGTACGGTGATGTCGAATAACCTTGGATCGCGCTACATGCATGTAGTGGAGTGACCCGAGTCGCGCCAAATATGCTGGCGCGTGATCGAGCCACTCCGGGTGCGGGATGTCATGAGTAAAGTAGGGTAGTGTGAGATAGAAAATGTGTCCATGCATGAAATGCTTAGACTAGTACTAACACCTAGGGCTGGACGCTGAGCCAGCTCAGCTTGGTTCAGCTCGTTAGTGTAACGAGCTAGCTTGGCTTGACTTGTTAACAAAACGAGCAAAAGGATAGCTCGGCTTGGCTCGTTAGTAGCTCGAGCTAGCTTGTTAGGCTCACGAGATGGATGTTAATTTAGAATTAACATCTGAATATATATAATTTTTTTTAAATTAGCAATTATAAACATCTAAATGTTAAATTTTCACAATGTATAGAGTATCTCTATATGCACCGTCAAAATTTAGGCTTGGTTTGGCTTTGAAATCTCGGCTTACTATGTTGGATCTTTTGCTTTCTAGCTTGTTTGGCTCACGAGCAGCTTACGAGTTGGCTCAAGCCAGCTCGTTAACAAAACGAGCAAAAATAAATGCTTGGCTCGTTACAAATTTGACCGTGCCGAGCCGAGTCGAATCGAGCTACAAGCGAGCTGAGCCAGCACATGAGTTTCTGGCTCACGGTTACTCACGCCTAGTGTTTTGTTCTAGTTGCTAGAGCCCATCTTTCAGTCTGTTATCCGTCAAATATTTGGAGCAGCTCTTTTGAAGTGTGGAATATCGCTTTTGTAACAGTGACTACTATTCATAGTTAGTATATTATTATTTCCCTGTACTTGATGAATATTTTCAATGTGCTTGAGATGCTTTTTGATATGCGGCCGGTGCTCGCAGATGAGTCTGCCATCGCGCAAGTTCCTCCTTTTGCGGCTCAACTCCGGAGGTCGTGGCAGCGGAAGCATTGGTACAACGGAGGTATGTGGCGAAAACTTTGATGACGGTGTCTATGGGTACCGTTTCCTCGCTGGAGGCGTCTACAATGTTCCTACTCATGCTCGTGCTACCTGGGTAGGTGATGCTAGTTTCATAGAGGTGTTCATTAGGAAAAATCCTTGCTCGGTACTACGTTGGTGCCGTCAATGGTGACGCCCTCGGGTGCTGTTATCCTTCCTAAAGACATTGACAAGAAATATTTTTATTTCCCTATTCATAGCAATATTTTTATTTTCCGTACTGGAGATGCTTTTTAATATGTGGTCTCTGCATGCATGGTAGCAGGTTATTTCTTAGTGATTAATTAATTAACTTAGCCTTTGCAGAAGTTCGATCTTGGCTACTTTAACTTAGTGTAGCAGACATAGTCGTCAAGCCATTTATTCGACTATGATTCTGGTGATTCATAGCAACATGGTCAATGGACTAACCATTGTGGTTGAGCATATCTTTGTAGGCATTATAGATCCCATAGATGAAACTACAATCAAAGCTAACATACCGACAGTTAAATGGTGGTAACTTAAGTGTAAGTGATGGTAAGTTGAAAGAGAAGCAAAACAACTAAAAAGACACCGTACCTGAAAAGTGGTGTCGGTGCAACCATCGGAGCAACTGATACACTGCATGGAAGGTTCAGTCAACATGGACCATCAGATGGACCATCAAGATGGCGGGCAAGATGCCATCTTGAACATTTCATTAAAACGTGCGGCAAAGCACAAATATGAGGAGCAAAAGATACAATTGGACATCCAAAGAACAAAAGAGAAACAACAAAATGTACCGTTCAAGATCGACTCATGACACAACGAGAGGCTCCCACCGATCGCCAATTAACGCTTCCATCGAACAACATGCTCGCTGATTTAGCAACTGTATCTCGCACTGCCCGTTGTAGCTACACCGTCCCACTAACCCCCTCCAACTGAGGGCGGTCGCCCAATAGAACGGGGACTAAGGGCGATGAAAGACACATAGCCACAGCTTCACCAGACACGACGACCTCCCTTCAAGCCAGTGGTAACACCTTTCCCAACACATCCACCATCCAACGTCGCGCAAAGGGAGGAGTCTCTGAGGGGGAATAGCAGAATCGAAGGATCGAAAACACCTGACATTGAATTTGATGACAACATCAGCAGGAGAACGTCAATGAAGCATTGGCGCCAATGAACCCATTGAACCACGAGAGAGGCCAAACACCAATGTCAAAGATGGTAGTACCTGGAGTGTATCTCGGCTTAAAATTTGATGACAACACCAATGTTAAATATAAGTATGTTCCCATGAGGTTCATAAAATTATTTAAAAAATTCCACTGTGTGAGGAGAAACAAAGACGAAAAATCTTATTAAGGACAATGTGGACACATAGTTTTTTTTTTAGATAAAGGAACAAGAGTTCCGGCCTCAACAGTTCAAGGAACTGCCTGCAGCCAAACAAATACAACTCACACACCCATAACAGCACATAGGCCGCACAGTTCACACCGACTCAACCATGCACCCTTACAATGCACGACAACAGTCAAAGTACGCAGATTACATCACAAAGTAAAACTAGTTTCCAATACGCTTAAGAGCATTCCACCCAGACTTATGAAATATCTCCAAAGCCGCAGCCTCTAATGCACGACAACCATCCTTCAAAATAGTTCTCCCATCTTGTTTAGAAAGGACAGACCAACTCCTGATCCAGAACGTCCCCCTAAATATCACCTGCAAAATAGACTTATATTGTGACTTTTGAAATACACATAGTTATGGGAGTAAATTGAACCAGAACTAGTCCAGAGGTTATCTGCACTTTCTTCACCACATTTTATATATTTTCATTTTATATATTTTCATTTTATATATTTTAAAAGACATTCCCCTGTGTAGAACCGAAACAAGATGGCTCTCACCCGAGCACAATTAAATACAACTCCAGCAACCATAGGAGTTATAGAGAATAGAACATCTAAACTTCTATCTAGAGCGTGCAACCAATCGGACCTTTTACTTTATATATAAGTATATATGGCCAATCATCAATTTCTCTTTTGATTGCAATATGGAAGGAGCATTGATTTATATAATAATAAATTTCAGTTGAAAATCACGCACAAGAAGAATTCAGTTAAATAAACTCCTACGAAGAAAAGTTCAAAATGAGATTATCACAAAAAGTATTTTGAAAATTTTTGTCTTTGCCGGAGTCAACAATGAAGGTCCGTAATCAGGTCATCAGAGTTTGCATTTTGACCAAAAACTATTGAAAGAACTATTTCATACAAAACTTTCGTAAGAACGAAACTTTTAGATCATAAAGTAGATCCACAGATCTTTTGGAAGTGAATTTCTCAAATAAAAATTAGGATACAAAAACTTGAGCTGCTACTTTTATTTAACGAGGAAAAGGTGTCCATAAACAATGACAAATGCTGTTTTTTCAGCTTTGCCTACCTTTCATATGTGCACTTTCAAGATGCATATAAGATAGTCATTCACCAAGTTGACAAATATCATAAACATTATTTATGGAGAGGAGCAGATATAAATTCTACAACTCCACCCAAGGCAGCATGGGTAATGGTATGTTTATCGAAAAGGGAAGTCGGTTTGGGAGTGTTGCACCTAGAAACACAGAATGAAGCTCTGCTGTTAAAAAATTTGCACAAATTCTTTAACAAGGAAGATACACCATGGGTTCAGCTTGTTTGGGAGAAACATTATAGCAATGGCAAGCTGCCTAATCACACTATGAAAGGGTCCTTTTGGTGGAGAGATATCTTAAGGTTGTTAGGAAAATTTAAAGGCTTAGTTACTATAACAGTGCACAGGGGTGACACTTGTTATTTATGGCATGATCTTTGGGGTGGATCCATAAGAAGTCAAGGCTTTCCACAGCTCTTTTCTTTTGCAAGGTCAAAAAATATCACAGTCTCCAATGCAAATGCAACATCAGAAATCAATCACCTGTTTAACTTGCCATTATCTGCAGAGGCCTTTCAGCAACTTTTAGTGTTGGCCCAAGATCTAGATGCATGATGTTTCACAGGTCAATGATCAGAATGACATATGGTCTTATATTTGGGGCTCTGCTCTATTTATACCTATGAAAGCTTACATCCATCTAATAGGTTCCAGGCAGGTTCATCCTTGTTTTCATTGGCTCTGGAAATCTTCATTCCAAAAGAAGCACAAGGTCTTGTTTTGGTTATTCTTAAAGGACTGATTAAGTACAAGAAACATACTGAGGAAAAACAGGGTCCTTCCATCCTATGTCTTTGTGCTATACTGCTATGTCCACTCCAATCTGAAGAAACTCTTGAACACTTGTTTTTGAACTGCCCTTTTGCAATTAACTGCTGGAACTTGTTAAACTTGACAATCCCTAGTGGGGGGGCCCTTTGATATTCTTCTCTCCTTTAAGGTGCAACTAAATCTGGACTTTTTCATGGATATCATTATCATAATGACCTCTCAACTAACAATGCAATGAATCCTCTAAATTGGAAGAAATCCCTCTAAAAATTCAACCACTACCTCGACCTCCTCCACGGCGTAGCCCGTGTCATGGTACTGCTGCAGGATGGCCATCTCCTTCTCATACCAGGGCATGAGCTGAGCTCTGCCTTCCTGTAGGAGTCACCCCCTCCTGTTTCATAAAAAAAAAGTGTCCATAAACCCACGAAGTATTCAGATCCATTTACCTGATTCACTACACTATGAAATCTGGTTTTTTAACATCTTATCAACTGTTATCATCTTATTAAATAATCCCATATATACGGTTCCAAATGATGGTTTTGCTTACGTGGCATGCTGAGATGGACAAACTTGCATAAGTAGCATGTACACGGCATATATCTCTCCAATAAGCTCGCCAAAGAAAACGTTGAAGCTACTCTATATATCCATCAAATGACCTTACACTCACGGTCATAATAATGGAGGCCACATATATAATATAACTGCATATAAAATACTCCATCTGTATTTTTTTGTTTGTCGCAAGTGGTTCAAACTAGGAGCCAAAATATTTGTCACCACACTAAAAAGAAACGTTGCATGCCAGTTTCGCCGCAGACGGCAGCCACATACAATTGCAGATCAAGCAAGTAGTCCACATTCTTTGTTTTCATTATAAGACTATGCAATGCATTTGATTAACCAATCAGCTACAAGTCTCTCAACTAACAATGCAATGAATCCTCTAAACTGGAAGAAATCCCTCTAAAAATTCAACCACTACCTCGACCTAGTCCCTATTCATCGTCGTCCCGGAGCTCGACCTCCTCCACGGCGTAGCCCGTGTCATGGTACTGCTGCAGGATGGCCATCTCCTTCTCATACCAGGGCATGAGCTGAGCTCTGCCTTCCTCAATGATGTCTCGAAATTCCGGCCATTGAAGCTTGGGATCCTCTTCGTCCTCGTTGCCCCAGCTTCTTGGGAGCCGCGGTGGGCGCTCCAGCTTATACTCGATGTGTAAGTCCTTCACCTTGACCACCTCCGTCGTCCCCTTGTTCTGCTTCATCTCCGGCGCCGGCGCCGTCTTCGTTTCCATGGTAGCTCGCAGATGGCGTATCGTGTTGTTTGCTGGGTATAGAACAGAGACGTGCACCGGCCTCCAGGATCGTGAACAATATATATACTCCTTTGAAGGGAAAAAATATGTAAAGGCTCGGATTGAGTTTTACATGGACTCGGCAGGGCACTCCCGTGACCTAATTGGACTCATGCCATGCAACTCGAGGAGCCGGGTCAAATAAGAAAACCCAACTGTACTCTGTTTCAGGGAATCGATCGAGGTTGGTAACAAATCTGGACAACACGGGAGGCAGAGGGTTGGAAACGAACATCTAAACTTCTATCTGGATCGAGTCGAACTTTTACTTTATTAATACTCCGTATATATGACCAATCATCAATTTCTCTTTTGATTGCAATAAATATGTAAGGAGCATGGATTTATATAATAACAAATTTCACTTGAAAACCACACACGAGAACAATTCAGTTAAATAAACTCCTACAAAGAAAAGTTCAAAATGTGATTATCAGTTGTCACGGCAAGTATTTTGACAATTTTTTGTTCTTGCCAAAGTCAGCAGTGGAAGTCCGTACACAGGTGCTCTAATGACTAGGCTAGAGGTCATTTCACATTTTTTACAAAAACAGTTGAAATAAATATTTCATACAAAACTTTCATAAGTACGTAAATTTTAGATCTTTAAGTAGATCCGTAGATCTTTTGGAAGTGAATTTCCTGAAAACAAATTATGAAAAAAAGTTAGGATGTTACTTTTATTTAAAAAGGACAAAGTGTACATAAACCCACGAAGTATTAAGATCCATTTACCTGATTCACTACACTATGAAATTTACCTGATTCACTACACTATGAAATCGGGTATTTAACACCCTATCAACTGTTCAATGCCATGTAAATATTATCATAGGCGGCTCTGAATGATGGTTTTGCTTTTGTGGCATGCTGGCATGGACAAACTTGCATACCCATAGCTCGCTCAATAAGCTCGCAGAAGAAAACGTTTAGAATTACTCTATATATATACCCATACGATCTTCAAGAGACTAGGTAAATCCACTTAGCTCGGTAAATTTAGATTAGCAGTAGTAAAAATTCTAATCCAATAGACTTTTCTTTTTTCCCTGCTAGCTATCCTGCTCGCCATCTCCTCACCTCCGCTAGCTTTTTTTCTCGAGCGCACCCCCTTCGCTATTCCATCTTTCCCCACAGATCCGTGCCCTTGCTCCCTCCTCGCGCGCCCTGCCATCTCCCGCGCCCCTGCTCTCTCCTCCCGCGTGGCCGCGTCCCTGCTCCCTCTTCATGCACCCCTGCTCTCTCCTTCCGCGTCCCTGTTCTCTCGTCGGCACCACCCCGTCACAGGATCGTTGGAGGAAGAGAGGGAGGTTGTGGCTGAGCTCTTGGTGGTGGCTCCCTTCCACAGCTCCCGGGCCATGACGAGTTGACGAAGACGCGCGGGAGGTCTGCAGTGGCGGGCGGCGGCGAGTAGGTGGACCAGCACGCGGCGCTCCATGCGGGTCCGTGGCAGCTGGCGGTGGCGCGCAGGGGACTTCCCTGCGGTAGCGCGCAGGCAGGCCAGTGGCACTGAGCAGGTGGGGTTACAGTATTCCAAATGGGCCGGGCACGATTAGCAGCACGAGGCACGACCCTAAAAAGCACGGCCCTAGCACGGCCCTAGGCTCGATCAATAGTGCTTAGTGCCCGCCCGGCCCGACGACCTTTTAGTGCCTGGGCCGCTACCCCGGCACGTCGGGCCGGCCCGAAGCACGGCCCGATGGCAGCCCGACCTTAGGCACTAAAGCGGCCCGGCCTGCCAACAGCCCAACCTCCTTGTAATACATATAAATGAAAAATAAAACCCTAACTCATTCATCCCCACTCCCTCTCACTTCCCACAGCCGCCGCCCCTTCTCCCCATCCTATCGACGCCATCGCCTCCTTCTCCTCCCGTGGCACCTGATCACATCGCCCCTTCTCTTCTCCTCCCAGCGAAGCGGGTGACCCCGAGCGGCGCGCCGTGGGCGCCTGGGCGGGCAGGCGGGCAACTGCGTCGGGGCTGGCGCGCACGGAGAGCAGCTCCCGGCTCCGATTCCGCCACCGCCGCCACCTGCTAGGCTGCTACCGATTCCTCTGCCGCCGCTCCTCCCGGCTCTAGATCCCGCCATCGCCCTGGAGCTCGTCGCCGCCCCTCCCTTCTCCTCCCGGCTTCTGATCCCGCCGCCGCCCTGGAGCACGTCGACGAGCCCCGAGCCACCGCCCCGCCGGGATCTCCCTCCTCTCTCTAGGCCGCCGCCCCCGCGGATCAGGCGTGGTGCGCCGGGCGCAACCCTAGCCGCCGCCGCTTGACAACGTGGGGTAGGAGATGGGCCAATCGAGCCCGATGGGCCGCCACCAGCCCGATGGGCCAGTCGGGCCGTTGTGCCGCCCCGGCCCGAAAAATAGGCCATAGAGCCGTGCTTGGGCCGCCAGTTCGGCACGACGCCCGACACGGCCCAGCACGAAAAAGCCATCGGGCTGTATAAGGCCGGGCCGCTTAGGGCTAGGCCGTTTAGGGCTAGGGCCGGGCTTGGGCCGGGTGGCCCGTTCGAATACTATAGGTGGGGTGCCATCGTTCCCTGCCTCCTCCGACGCTGATGTGCCGCTATTCCCCTCCGATGGCAGCAGGGACCTGAAGATGGGGGCGGCAGAGGTACAGGCGGGCGTGGAGCTGCCTCCCATGGTGGAGATCCGCAATTGCAACTGCAACTGGGACTCGAAGATGGGGGGCGCGTAGAGGTACAAGCGGGTGTGGAGCTGCCTCCCATGGCCAAGATCTGCGTTGAGGGATGTGCCACCACCGCCGCAAATGCGTGTGAGCGGCAGCATGGCCAGGATCAACCCCTGTCCTTGTGCTTGGCGGTGGGGATATGCATCCATGCCTCCATGGGACTGCAGCAAAAGGACGCCTCGACCATCGATAGAGCGCCGGCAGGTGGACGTGAACCAAATACAACATGTTCTTCCATCTTGGTCATCTCCGTACACTACAAAGGAAGATCATATTGTACCCAAAGCGGGGCGGGTGACGGAGTCACCCGAATGCACCGTTGCTCTGGATTAGTCATTTGACTAAACGTAGGAGAACCTCAGTTGGTGTAGTTGTACAAAGTCAATGCATGCAATAGAGGAACACGTCCGTCCGTTCCGCTCGTCTCGTCACACCCTCAGCCTCGGCAAGGCGAGTGAGCGCGCGTGGGCTCGCCAGTCTCTTTATTCAACTTCACAAGTGGTTACATTCGGTATACCACTTAAGTCGAATAAAAGCCTCCTCTAATATCCGTACGGTATTATTCACTTTTATTCTCTCTAGCATTTAAACAATGAGCTTTAATTCTTTAATTATTAAAATAAATGGCTCAAGTCCCATTTATTCCAACATATATGTAGGAAGTCGGTAGCATTAGTATTCTCTTCACGTAGCCATGTTGATGAAAACATGCATCTCTCTCTCACACTCTCTCTCTCTGACAGCCAACTTGTCGCAGATTAATTGGAAACTTGTAAAACGTCAGAGAATACAAGTATGAAAATAGTGGACCACAAAATTCTGCACATTCAAGTAGTCGACAAGATAAACTCCAGATCAATCGTACAAGACTTTGTTTGATTAACCAATCTACTAGTCTATCAACTAAAAAACCTCTGCAAAAACTGGAAGAAAAGCTCTAAACATTTAACCACACGAGAGCATGTATTAAGTTTAACACACGAGGTACGGACGTCGCCTTAGTTCTGGTTTCCCTTATTGGTCCTCGTCGAGTCGTCGTCCCGGACCTCAACCTCTTCAACGGCGTAGCCCATGTCATGGTACTGCTGCAGGATGGCCATACTCTTCTCAAACCAGGGCATCAGCTGCGCTATGCCCTCCGCAATTCTGTCTCGCGATGACGGATCACGATCCTGGAGATACTCTTCGGTTGCCCACATGAATGGGCGCCGCGGTGGGTGCTCCAGGTCATAAGCGATGTGCCTGTCCTTCAGCCTGACCACCTCCATCCTCTTATTCTGCTTCGCCGCCGTCGCCACCGGTGTCGTCTTCGTTTCCATGGTAGTTCGCAGCCGCCGCCGCCTGGTGCACGGCCGGATGTAACAACAGAGATGCACCTGCCAGGCTGATGGAGAACGATGTATGAAAGGAAAACCAGATCCAGATTATGTAAATAGAAGAAAAAAGAGGTTTGGGTTGAGTTTGAGTTGTACGTGAAATCGGCAGTGCGCTCCTCAAGGGTCCTTATTGGACTCAAGCCATGCAACTCCTCGCGGAGCCGAACTGAGTTTGGTAACCGAAGATTTGGTTGGTCCCATCTAAAGATCTACTCCCTCTGTTCTTGTATACTTGACGTCTGATAGTAAGTTGTGCTATCCGACGTCAAATAAAAAAGAATGGAGGTACGTAGTAACAAATAGCTGATGGAGTTTAATTAAGAACAAAATTTCAAGAGCAAGAGAGAACTTTGCCGTGATTTTTTAAAAATATTTTAACTCTTAAATTTAAGTTTTTAAATAATAACATGTACCAAACTATACTTATAAGAAGTACTCTTTTGGTCAAGTCAAACATTTAACGTGTCAAATACTGGAGTCGCACGCGAAATTTGCGTGACGGAATGCCACGTTGGAACGGGACGGCAATGTGGAATAAGCTTGGATCCTGCCACTACCGGAGGATGCTACTTTGCCGTGCGCCGGAAGCCCCCAAAAATGTCTGGCAGCCTGTTTGCCGTGCGTTTTCCACCATTACGCACGGCAAACGGCACACGGCAGATTTTGCCTGGTAAACAACTTTTGCCATGCGTTTCACACGACACCCGGCAACAAAAAGTGGCAGACGGAGACGAACACGGAGACGGTAGTTAACGGCAGCGGGGTCCAGCTTCGTCGTGCGCCACATTCACATGCACGACAAACATTTTCATTAAAAATAAAAAATTGCCACCAGCACCACCGGCCCGCCGCCGCAATGCACCACCACCAGTCCACCACCGCCACCGCCGCAATGCACCACCACCACTGCCACCGCCGCCACCAAGCATCACCACCAAGCACTTCCATCACCACCACCAGCACCACCAGGCACGCGTGTGGTGGGGGAGGGGCTGCCGCGCCGCCGTCGGAGCAGGCCGCGCGCGGCCCTTCCACTGCTCCTCCCCCGAGCTCCAGATCCGGCCAAGGGGAGGGATGGGGAGGTGGCCCGCTGACCGGATCTAGGCTGGAGTCCGCCGTCGCGCGGATCCGGCCTCCACGCCATGGAGGAGGCGGAGCCAACCCGCCGCTCGTAGATGCCGGGGAGGAGCCCACCGCCGCCTTGGCGGCGGCGATGGAGAGGAGGGCGGGGAGAGCGGCCGGCGGGGAGAGGAGGGGGGCGGGGGAGAGCAGCCGGCGTGGATCTTGAAGGCCGGGCCGCCGCCTCCCGTGGTCGGGTGCTCGGGCCGCCGCCTCCCGCCACTGATCCGCAAGATATAGGGGCGGGAGGAGGGTGGTTGCCTGCGGGAGAGTGGTGGGCGGGAGTGGTGGCGGGCGGCAGGGAGAGTGGTGGGGAGGTGTGGGGCGGCCGGGCGTGAGGCGAGGCGGCGGCCGGGGTTGGGCGGGAGAGGAGTGAGGAGGGCTGCGTGGGAGGCGGGGGCTGTGGTTGGATGGCTAGGGTTTGGGGGAGGTGAGGATTTTATATTTAACAACTCACGGATTTGGGCCATCAGATCGTGAGATCTACGGCTCACAATGGCTAGAGTGTTGGTGGGCTAAGTGGGCTGCTGGGCCAGGCTTTAGATGATTTAGGAGGACCCCTCTTTGTCGTGCGCCAGGGGGTCTGCGGCGCACGGCAAACACACATGCGCGTGCTTTGGGGTTCTGGCGCCGCGGCAAAGTCCATTATTTCATACTTAATAACTGTGACAACCGCCCAGGAAAATACCGTACTATCGCCTAAACCAATCCACTTTGGTCATTAAGCAATAATAAAGTATCATCCACCGTTAGTTGCCGGGTTAACGCCCGGTAAATCACTTGGAATTCACACAGAGGATCGAACATATGCATTAAAACTCACACGAAGGCGAGTCCAGAGTACACTACACCAATTTAAATCAAATCTGCCCCGAAGGGGGTTTAAGTATTACAAACCATTGTTCATGACAATAATTAAAGGTTCAGAGTTTGAAAACAGTGGAAATAAATAAACTAGCGCAACGGTAAACATCACAGGAGGCCGTCCGTGATGTCAACACTCGTCGTCATCCACCCATCCCTGCTCCCAGCTAGGTGAAATCTCACCAGATCAAACAACACCTGCAACAACAGTTTTAAAGCAAGGCTGAGTATACTAATACTCAGCAAGACTTAACCGTCGGGTGATAACTACATCACCAAACTCTAGAGATGAGAGGCTGTTTGGCCGGTGGAGTTCTTTTGCTGAAAAGCAACAAAGAGTAAGTCCTTACTTTCAATATTTTAGCACAAGTTCTAGTTGATTACCATTTCTAAGTGTGCCAACTAATTCAATCAATAATTGTACAAACAATTAATTCAAGCAGTAATATTCACAATGTTCCATCAATAAGGGATATCATGGCCAGTTGATTAAGCAGTCTCGGATAACGGTGAGAGGCCGACAATCGATTGATTTATAACCTTGCAAGGTGGACCTAAACACACGGAGGGTGCATACCCCAAGAACTACAACAAAAACGAAACGGGGTATACATTCCCATCTTTCTCCGGATCAGGATCAGACTTTACAGGTCCTCGATGCAGGCTTCGGAATGTCACACGGATCGCCCAGTTCGCCGGTACCCCTTGTTGCGGCGAGGGGACACACAAACTGTCCTAGGGGTAGTAGGAAAAGTTCCCTTGCCGTGTCCATCGGTACTAGGTTTCGGTCCCATTCGGTAAGTGCTTAGTATGCGTTCAAAAGCTTAGCCTACAAAAGCCCACCCAAATCCCATGCTCTTACCACATGAGCAATCCATTTATAAAGATCTTATGATTCCAACATAAGAACCTATTCTCATGATGGCGAACATCACCCGACTTCTACCGGGTCCTATAGCATAGCAGCTATCGACCTAGCATACTAGTAAAAGAACATAGGTACCTAGGGATCATACATCTAGGGTTTCATTCAACTCCTAAAACGTAAATGCACAAACATAGCAAAGGTAATTTCATAATTTTTAAAAACAAGGTTAATGATCCGGGGCTTACCTTCGCTAGCAAGGTTGGCCTTGGGCCCTTCTGGACTTTGGTCCAGGTCTTGAGCTACGTCCACGTACTGCAGCTCTTCGGCAGCACCTTCGTCTCCTCCTTCCGGTCACGAGCGTATATCTACCGTCGGGAAGATCTACACGAGGATGCAAATGCAAGATTTAATTGACGATTTTTAATTTAATTAATTACAAACAACAAATGACAACCATAGGGTGCATGGTTGACCACATTCACCTAGATACGAATACATTCAACATACTCTTCCAAAAGGAACAATATGCGGTTCTTTATTAATTAATCTCTTTAATAGCGACTGTGTACACATTTATTTAAATAAATTAATTTAAATTTCCCAAATAGCAAGGGGTTGGTCCTTAACTTTTTAAAATGATTCACATCACACACATAGGGTTATTAGGGGTGTGGTTGGTGATTTTCCCATTTAAATGACTATTAAGCTTTAAATTGCTTCCATAGCTTTTATTCACAAAATTAATTAATAAAATTCAGTAAGGTGTGTTATGAAGCACTATGGTCCTAAACAAGCCACTGCACAAACATGCACACTTGGGAGAGCTACAAAATTAATTATACCGAAAAAAATAACAAGGGCTAGCTACTAAAGCAAGAAAAATACATACAAAAATAAATAAGCATCAAAATGATTCCAACATTCTCACACATGGTCTATGGTCCAAAACTAACCTAGGAAAGCAACATATACACCTAGAACTACCATAGATCTTGGGTTATGCAATTACAAAGAAAAACAAGCATATTTCAAGAATAAATATTTATGACAAATATAAAATTATGATTAATTCACCAGAGGTGAATTTTCACATAAAAAGACAACATGCAGAAGTTGGGCACAAAAATATAATTATTTCTAGCTACAAAAATCATTTAGACAGATTCTGCATAAATACAAAACAATTTATATTAAAAGATATACAACATAACTTTGCTCAATTTTTGGTACAGGATCTAGTCAAGAAATAACACACAACATATCCAAAAATTAGCTACAGAACACATGTATATTTTGAGATAAAACAGATCTAGGTTTTTCAGTTTTGTATTTTTCATGCAAAAACTATCAGGAAAAACTATGGTCATGCTTTACAAAAGTTGTAGGGTTTTTCACCGGGAATCCAACAAAATTGGGTTTATATTTTTATAGCTTTTCTACGATTTTCTATGGATTTTCCAAGTTTCAGCTGAAAGGGTTCACTATTGAAGATGCGGTTTTACACCGAGGCCCCTGGAACTTCTCTATTCTTCACAGAAATGCCCTTGCTTTACACTTGAGACCCTAGAAAGAACCCAATCCATGCACATCTACCCTCCCGCCGCCGGGTGGGCTCGCCGGCGGTGATAGCCGGCCGGTCCTGTGACGCCCCAGGTTTTTAATTAGCGTCATTAATGCTAATGATCGGATCAGCTGAGTCAAACCTGCTGACATTGGTCAAACCATGGTCAACCTGGGTCATCACCTCGAAAATCTCGTCAACAATCCCTAATGACCCTCTTGATCAAGTCGACACACACTTGTGGTCAAACCTTGGTCAAAGGCACAGTCAAACCCTGCATAAACCCTAATGTCTTTGAACTCCCTCCGGAACTTTTGCCGCGTTCTCCAAATTTCACCTAAACACTTCAAAATCTCCCAATATAAAAGTTGTCCAGTTTTTCGAGGGACACAACTTTCATGTTGGATGGCATTTTAAATTTTGAGTGGAAAAGGGTGAAAAACTTGGTCAACTGCAGCTTTGACTATTCACCAGCGCCATGAAAACCAGCGACTTTGTCTGCAGTTCATGCTCAAACGGTTGATCAAAACCTAGGTCGGCCTTTACAAAAAATGTCCTCCTATAGTTGCTCTACAACTTTGGTATTCAAAGTTTTTGGAGCTTAGTTTGAATATTTTGAGTTTCGGCAGGTCAAAGTGGAGTAAACGAAATTAAAAGCGGCATTGTCGCGCCGCGCGTCGTGGCGCGCTCGAGCAGCCCGCCGCGCGCGCCGCCCGCGTCGACGCCCGCCCGTCTGCAGCCGCCGTGACGCATGCGGCGGGCCCGTGACCCCGGTCGTCGCGCCGCACCCTCGGGGCGTCCCCTACGCGGAGCCCCGCGCTCGCCGCCCGGCCGCGCACCGCGTTGCCCGCGGTCGCCCCCGCCACGTGCATGCGCACTGCCGAGTCGCCCGCGTGCTCTGGCTTGTTCGTCGATCCCTTAACCCGCGAAACAGCGGGGCTCGCCTATTTAAGGCGGAGCCGCTTCTCGCGTCGCCATGCCGTCCACCTCCCAGGCTCGCCGCCCGCTGCCATTACCGCCGCCGGGCCGAAGCTTCCACCAGCGCTCCTTTCCGTCGGCCGTCGCCCCGTGCCACCCCTAGGGCACTGTAGACCCCTAAGCGGGCACGTTGCTTCGGACCCGGCGTTGCTCGCCGGGACTGCAGGCCGCCGTGGCCGCCACCGTCGGGCACCGCCGAACCCTATCGCCGGCCGTTCCTCCGCTCAAACTCCGGCCTAGCCCCTAGGTGAGCTCGCGCACCTCCCCGACCTCTTCCCGGAGGGCCACATTGCAACACTTTTGATCTTTCTAGGGTCTTAAATGTAAAGCAAGGGTATGGTTGTGAGACTGCAAGAACTTCCAGGGGTCTCCTCGCAAAGCTGAATCTTCAATAGTGTTGCCAGTTTGCTGGATCTTGTAAAATGCGTAGAAAATCGTATAAAAATCATAAAAATGCAAACTCAATTTTGTTGGATTCCTTGTGAAAACACTACAACTTTTGTAAAGCGTGTCCACAGTTTTTCGTGATAGTTTTTGCATGAAAAATAGAAATATGGAAAACCTAGATCTGTTGTATCTCAAAATCTACAAGTCCTCCATAGCTAATTTTTGTATATGTTGTGTGTTATGCCTTGCCTAGCTCCTGCACCAAAAATTGCACAAAATTATGTTGTAAATCTTTTTATATGAATTGTTTTCTAATTATGCAGAATCTGACTAAATGATTTTTGTAGCTCAAAATATGTAGATTTTTGTACCCAACTTCTGCATGTTGTCTTTTTATGCCAAAATTCAGCTCTGGTGAATTAATCACAATTTTATGATTGTCAGAAATTATTTATTCTTGAAATATGCTTGATTTTCCTTGCAAATGCATAACTCAAGATCTATAATAGTTCTAGGTGTATATGTTGCATGCCTAGCTTAGTTTTGGACTAGAGACCATGTGTGAGAAAGTTGGGACCATATTGATGTGTATTTATTTCTGTATGCATTTATCTTGCTTTAGTAGCTAGCTTTTGTTATTTTCGGTATATTTAATTTCCTAGCGATCCTAAGTGTGCATGTGTGTGCAGTAGCTTTGTTTAGGCTCATAGTGCTTCATAGCACACCTCACGGAATTTTATTAATTTATTTTATGAATAAAAGCAATGGAAACCATTTAAAGCTTAATATTAAAGTTAATTGGAAAATCACCTTTGCCACACCTAATAACCTGATGCATGTGTTGAAAAACATTCTAAGAAGGTTGAGACCACCTCCTTGCTGTTTTGTGATTTTGAATTAATTTATTTACATAAATATGTACACAGTCACTATTAAAAAGGATAGTTAATAAAGAACCGCCTATTGTTCCTTTATTGGAAGAGTATGCTGAATGTATGTCTTATCTAGGTGAATGTGGTCAATCATGCACCCCATGGTTGTCATTTGTTGTTGTAATCAATTAAATTAAAAATCGTCAATTAAATCTTGTATTTGCATCCTCGTGTAGATCTTCCCGACGGTAGTTGTACGCTCGTGCCGGAAGGAGGAGAAGGAGGAGTGACGGTGAGCTGCGATGCGTGGGCGTAGCTCAAGACCGGACCGAGGTCCGGAAGGGCCCAAGGCCAACCTTGCCCGGTGAGCAAGCCCGGATCATTAACCTGTCTTTTAAAATTACGCAATTATGTTTGATGTGATTGCGCATTTACGTTTCAGGAGTTGAATTGAAACCCTAGATGCATGATCCCTAGGTGCCTATGTTCTTTTACTAGTATGTTAGGTCGATAGCTGCTATGCTATAGGACCGGTACAAGTCGAGTGATGTTCGTCACTCGCGAGAATTGGTTCTTATGTTGGAATCATAAGATCTTTATAAATGGATTGCTCACGTGGTAAGAGCATGGGATTGGGCCTCGGTCCGATTGGCTTTCGTGGGCTAAGCTTTTGAAGCGTACTAAGCACTTGTCGGGAATGGGACGGTAAGCCTAGTACCTTAAAGAGACAGTGGAACTCTTCCTTACAAATCTTGAGCAATCACCTACCGGCTAGCTCTGGGAAGGGGGTACATGTGAAGCTGGGTGCCTTGCGAGTGCACGCCTAACCTTGTACCGGGATGGTAAGCTTTGATCCCAAACCGAGGACTTTTGGGAACCGCTGGATGGTTGTCCTCGCGGGGCATCCTGGTGTGTTTAGGTTTACCTTGCAAGGTTTAAATCAATCGATTGTCGGCCTCTCACCGTTATCGAGGCTTAATCAAGCGCCATGATATCCCTTAACGATGGAATTTGATGAAGTTTCGCTTGAATTAATTGTTTGTACAATTCTTGATTGAATTAGTTGGCACCCTTAGAAATGGTAATCAACTAGAACTTGTGCTAAAATATTGAAAGTAAGGACATACTCTTTGTTTCTTTTCAGCAAAGAACTCCATCGTAAAGCCTCTCATGTCTAGAGTTTGGTGATGTAGTTATCACCGACGGTTAAGTCTTCGAGTATTAGTATACTCGACGCTTTAAAAGCTGTTGTTGCGGTGTTGTTGATCGGGTGGATGACGACAAGTGATGGCATCACGGATGGCCTCTGTGATGTCTACCGTGCGCTAGTTTATTTATTTCATTTGTTTTGAACTACGAACCTCTACTTCATGTCATGAACAATGGTTTGTAATAAATGAGATTTAATTTGTGTGTACTCTGGACTCGCCTTCGCGTGAGTTTTAATGCATATGTTCGATCCTCATGTGAATTCCAAGTGATTTACGGGCGTTAACCGGCAACTAACGGCAGGATGATACTTTATTATTGCTAATGACCAAAGTGGATTGGTTTGGCGATAGTACGGTATTTTCCTGGGCGGGTTGTCACAGGTCCTGGCCAACAAATGGCACGGGACCCCCTAGGTGCTCACCTAGTGTGACAACCTGCCCAGGAAAATACCGTACTATCGCCTAAACCAATCCACTTTGGTCATTAAACAATAAAGTATCATCCTGTCGTTAGTGGTTAAGTGCTGCGAAATCACTTACAAAGGATGGATCATATATGCATTAAAACTCGCACGGCAATCAGAACAACATGTGATTAACATCCAAATTTACCCCGAAGGGTTTAATTATTACAAACCGGAGTATTTGACACGATAACAAAGTTCAGAGTTTTGGCTGAATTAAACTAAACGGCACAGGAAACATCACGGGAGGCCTGCCATGATGCCTTCATTCATCGTCTTCAACCCACTCCGGCTCCCGGCGGGATCTCTCCGGGCCACACATCGGCAAAGGCATTACACGGAGCAAGCAGTTTATAGCAAGGCGAGTATACTAATACTCAAGAAGACTTACCGTCGGTGATATCTACTTCACCAACTCTAGACATGAAAGGCTTTTTGGCCACGGGTTTCTTTTCAAAAGCAACAAAGAGTATGTCCTTACTTTCAATATTTTAGCACAAGTTCTAGTTGATTATTCCTTTCTAAATTAGCAAGCTAGTGCAAGCATAAGTTGCAAACAATTAATCAAGCATAATATTCATCAACTTCCATCATTAGGGATCTCATGGCCATGGAGTAAGTAGTCTCGAGATAACGGTGAGAGGCCGACAATCGATTGATTTAAACCTTGCAAGGTAGACCTAAACACACGGTAGGGTGCCCCATGAGGACAACCACCGGCGGTTCCCAAAAATCTTGATTGGGATCGAGATGTTCTGATCTTAAGTACAAGGCTTGCTAGGCTACGCCACCAAGGTCACCTAGCTTCACACATGTACTGTGTGGCGAGCGGGCATGCAACCCTAAGATTAGTGCAAAGTTCCCGCACTCATTTAGGTACTAGGCTTACTGCCATTTCGACAAGTGTTTAGTATGTTCAAACACTTAACCCACGAAAGCCATTGGACCGAAGCCCACATCCCATGCTCTTACCACATGAGCAATCCATTTAAGGAGATCTTATGATTCCAACATAAGAACCTATTCTCAGTGACAAGCATCACTCGACTTATACGGTCCTATAGCATAGCACTACCGACCTATCATACTAGTAAGGACATAGGTACCTAGGGATCATGCATCTAGGGTTTTATTTCAACTCTTGAACGTGAATGCACATTCATAGCAAAGATAATTGCATAAAGTTTCAAAAACACTTGGTTAATGCACCGGGGCTTGCCTTCGTCAGCAGGGTTAGCCTGAGGGTCCTCGGTGTCGTCGATCACCTCCACGTCACTGCAGCTCCGTCGGCTCCTCCTTCCTCGGCTTCCGCGGCACGTAGTTACCGTCGTGAGTTCTACGGAATGCAATGCAGGTTGGTGGAGTGATGGATTAATTATTTCACCAACTCTTGTTGGCCACATTCACCTTAACAAACAATTAATTATTAACTCTTGTTCATTAAGGTTATTATGGACAAGGGTTTAATCATTGTCCAACAATTAATTAGTGTTCATTTTCATGATTGTTATTTCATGTGAGATTTACTATTCAAGCTTTCAATAGCAAAGGTGTGCACATAAATGTAAATATTTCCATTTAAATGTTTAAAACAGCAAGAGTGAATTTAAAGGTTCCAAAGTAAGCCATGCATCCATTTACAAGGGTCACAAGGTCAAACGGTCACACTTTTGGAATTAACTCCCACTAGCAAGCTTATGCATCTAACTTGTAAATGCCAAACTTAAACATACAAACAAGGGTAGGAGCCCCTGCTGGTCTAAAGTTACTAAACATACCACTGGCTCAAACTTGGCCATTAAAAGAATTATAAAACTTATATAAGCAAGATTACATTTCCTAGCCATGCAAATTAAAGGAAATGCATAATTAAATAAAAGTAAAACTCCTGCATCCAACAACAAGCCTACAGCTACTCTGACCCTAAACAAGATCAGAACACCCATGGGTTCATCTCAAACCAATTTGAAACATGAACCATGCATCTAAATATATATCTAGGCATAAAACAAGATTAAATATTTCTAACAGAGATAAATTCATGATAAATTCAGGAAAGTTACTTCTAGGCATAACATGAACATTTCCACAAGTTGAGCACAAAAATCAATTCATATTTTGCTACAAAAATCAGTAAACAGAAATAGCATAAATAGGAAGTAATTCATATAAAAAGATATGTTCAATAACTTTGTGAAATTTTTGGTCCAGAGTCTAATCATGACAAGTCTAGAAACATATCCAAAATTCAGCTCCATAGCCTTTCTAGATTTTGAATTATAGCAAAAAGGTGTCAAACTGAATTTGAATTTTCATTCAAAATCTACAAGTCAAAACTATGGTCATGCTTTGTAGAAGTTGCATATCTACTCTCACTGAGACCAACAAAATTTGGTTTGCATTTTTCTGAATTTTTTGTGAATTTCTAGGTTATTTCTAAGGTGCTGGACCAACTGGTAAAGAAACTAAGATAACTTTCGTTGCGATCGAGTCCCTGGTTTACACATATGCCCTCAGGATTTCACAACCGTGCCCTTGGCGGGTGAGGGAGGCTCGCCGGCGACGGCGGCCGACTTGTAAACATGTGGCGTGGGAGTGTGATTGGGCTCACCACGCGTCGATTGGCGGTGGTGGCTCGGCCGGAGATGGCCCCGGCGAGCGGCGGCGGCGAGGTCGCGGCGGCGCGCCTGCTGCGGCTCGGGTTCCGGTGAGGCTCGAGGCGGGGAAGATCAATGTGCGGCCATGGGAGCTCGAGGGTGACCTAGGGAAGGCTAGGAGGGTTTGGCCGGCGGGAGCGAGCTGTGAGCTCTGGCGGCGGCGGCAGCCAGGAGCTCACCGTGGCGGCGGCAATGGCGGATCGGCGGCAGCGGTGCTCACGCACGGGAGAAGGAGGGACGGCTTTTATAGCGGCGCCGAGGCATCATGACTTCGCGGTGGCGACCGGCGCATTAAGGCGCGAGAATGCAGCGAGCCTCGGCGTGCGGCGCGGCTGGCGACCGGCAGCCGCGCGGCGCGCCAGCGTGCGCCGTGCGCGCGCGTGGCTCACCGGCAGACGCGGCCGGAGGTGCGTGCGATGCTGATGCATGCGTGCTCACCTTGCGGACTCTTAAATTGCAAATAAACTTCAAAACCTGTAGATAGGAAAGTTATAGATGGGTGATCCTCTAGAACTTGGCTGAAACCAATTTGAAATAGATTCAAATCGAGGGAGAAATTCAAATGCCAATTTGGAGGATTTTCATGTCTCGGTGAACAGTGACCCTGAGCTTTCTTGGCAATTTAGCACCTTTTCCACTCAAAACCAGCAATGCCACTCAACATGAAAGTTGTGTCTCATGAAAAACTGGACAACTTTTACATTGGGAGATTTTGAAGTGTTTAGGTGAAATTTGGAGAACGCGGCAAAAGTTCCAGATCGACACAAAGACATCAAGGGGTTTGTCCCCCTTAGCTAGGGTTTTGACCATGGGAAGTGTGCTAGACTTGCTTAAGATGCTAATGGGTGAGGGTTGGTGAGGTTTTCGAGGTGATGACCCAGGTTGACCGTGCTTTGACCCTAGTCAACAAGTTTGACCGACAATTAGGGTTAATTAAAAACCTGGGGCGTCACACCTAGAGGCGATTGGAGGGTTAGCGCGTGCGGTGGCCCGGCGGGCGCCGGCGGTGGTCGGCGGTTGCGGCCGCTGCGGGCTGCGATTCCGGCGAGGGAGGAGCAATGCCGGGCAACGCGCGACGGCTCAAGCTACCATGGGTCCTAGGGAAGGTGTTCAAGCGGTTGGGCGGCACTGGCAGCGAGCGGAGGTAGGGACTCGGCTAGGCGGTGGTAATGGCGCGCCGTGGCGGTGAGTGGCGAGTGCGGCGCCGCGGCCAGACGAGCTTGGCGGCCTTATATAGGCGAGCTCCCGCTTGCTTCGTGGTTAAGGGATCGAGGGGATTCATGCCATGGTACGGCGGTCGGCCTCGGTAGGCGTGCGTGGCGAGGAGGCACCAGACGGACCGGCGGGTAACGGCGGCGGCGGCGGCGAGGAGGCACGACGCGTGGCGGGCCGGTCCACCGTCCACCTATCACGCGGCGCGGACCGGGCGGTCGCGGCCTGCCTCGGCATGCGTCTGGCGGCAGCGTCTGGCGGTACGGCGGCGTCGGCGATGGAGCGGCGTGTGTGCGACATCGGCTAAGCATGAATTTCATTCCGACGCCACTTTGTTTGACCGCGATTAACTTTGTAAATTCGAACTAAAGTGACCCAGGTGATTATACCAAAGTTGTAGATCGCACTACCCTCTACAACTTTACAAAGGCTCATAGGGTTTTGAGTAACGGATTTAGCATAAGCTCACCAAGTTCTGTTTTTCATGGCGTGGTGAGCGATCTTGAGGCGTTGTTTCCACTTCAAATTGCAAATGCCATCCAACATGAAAGTTGTGTCCCTCGAAAAACCGGACAACCTTTATATTGGGAGATTTTGAAGTGTTTAGGTGAAATTTGGAACGTGGCAAAAGTTACGGAGGGAGTTCAAAGACATAAGGGCTTAAGCAGGGTTTGACCGTGCCTTTGACCAAGGTTTGACCACAAGTGTGCGTTGACTTGATCAAGAGGGTCATTAGGGATTATTGTCGAGATTTTCAAGGTGATGACCCAGGTTGACCATGGTTTGACCAATGTCAGCAGGTTTGACTTAGCTGATCTGGTCATTAGCATTAATGACGCTAATTAAAAACACAGGCGTCCACAATAACACCAGTCAAATTTAAAATTCTTGATCATATTTTTTAATTTTTAATTTAATTCTCATATAAAGCCACACACAGGACTCAATTACATGCATATCATTTTTACAGCACTTTATTATATATTTTTATGTATTTAACTCAAAATTAATTTATGTCTATTTAAACCTCATTTAGAGTTAATATACTAAAATTATCAAATGGATCTGAAAAATTACCATAATTAGTATGAGACAATCTATGTTTTATGCTCAACAGAGAAAAAGTTTTGAGTCAATATCTAATTTGCACTTTATTAAGGCTACAAACCTAATCAAGTGGCTCTCATGACTCTGAAACTTCCCATGAGATACTTCTAAACACCATGTGTGACGACTTATTCAGAACCCTCTCAATTATTTATCACAAGCTTCACATAGGATATCATGAGCTCTTGACAAATCTCATGATTTTCAAACTTCGTTTACATTTTATACAATTAAAAAACATTGCAACCACATATGGATTTTCATGATTCGCAAAAAAAATGTTTAAAATTTCCTCTAATTTCATGAGTAAGGTCTTAAAAATGACTCAATTATATGAATATCATTTTTCCACGAACTTTACTCCATTACTTTATGCACTTGCAGTTTAAATTTGACGTATATGAAAAAATACTTTAAATGAGAAGATAATTGTTAAATATAGTAAACGCATGGAGACATATATCAAATTGAAATGTAGAGTACAAAATAATGTTTTGGTAGTGGAGAAAAAAGAAGAAAAACTAATTTTTTAAAAAACTTTGCCGTGCACCTCCGTAAAACGCACGGCAAACACTTATGTTTGTCGTGTGTCGCGGGAAAACGCACGGCAAACATATATGTTTGCCGTGCGCTAGCGCACGACAAAGGTAACCAAAAAAATATATATGTCTAACGGTAGGAGAAGATGGTAACGGCCAGCGGGAAAAAAAATAGTTTGCCATGCGCCAAAGGGAAGCATGCACGGCAAAGTTTGTGTTCTTTGATGTGCCATAAAAAGCATACGACAAAGTTTGTGTTTTCTTTGGCGCCACTGAAAAAATGCTCGTCAAACGTTTTTTTGCGAGTTTTTCGTGTCATCTGGAAAAACCGCTTGCGGCAAAAGCACCTCTTTTCGTCTTGCTTTAGCGCCAGCAAACATCTGGGCGCACGACAAATTTGGAGTTTCCCGTAGTGTGCCATATGCAATGGCGTGACTCGATTGCACCAAATGTCTTTGGCGTGGCCGAGCCAATCCGGGATCGAGGCGTCGGATGTCGTCTTTCTCCAAGAGTTTGCCAAATTTTACTTGGCAAATCTTTGTTTATAACTTCTAAAAGATATGCCGGGTAAAATGGGTTAATCTCCAACAGTTTGGCACAATTCACTTGCCAAAATGAAGGACCGATTAAGCCGGGAACGAGAGAGGGAGTGAATGGGAGCCGATAAAAATTCTTCTCGAAGGAGATGAGAACTCCAACAAGGCGAACACGGCTTCCAACTCACGTCTCGGCCCAACTACCCAAGTTGGTCAGACCACTGTGACCAATGGTACTCTTGGTCCTGGAACCAACACTCAACCTTCCTAGCCAAAACTCACCAAAACACCACAGTGAAACTTGCGGCTTCTTTGCACATGCTACCGGTCGAGGCCAGGTAGCTGCGGGTCGGGGCCGTGACACCGGTCGGGGCCGATAGGGCGAGGCCGGTCGGTGGTGGCTCGGCAACCCGCCGCGACAAGCGTTCGAGGAAGCCTCGGTGAATCCTCTGGCCTGGAACAAAAACCCACCCACGAAACACAACTGTGAGGAAGAAGAACCCTCACAAATCCTAGCAAAACAACTCCAAACACTCCAAGAGCTGAGCAGCGGGACCACGGGACAAAACCACACGGACAAAGGCTGTTCCCGAGACAAAAACCCACCAAGGGCTATGCCGGTCAGGCCAGGTCAAAACCGGTCGACCCGGTCGTGCACAGCTCGGATGAGCACATGAGTCAACTCCTCAAATCAACTCCGATCTCGATTCGCTCCACGGTTTTGCACAAGACTTTGGGGATAGTGGAACACCTCATGGGTACTCCATGGCCAAGATTTGGTCCACAAAACTTGTCAAATCAAGAGGAATCGAAGAAATCACCAAGAACGCCTCTAACCTAGAGCCACGAAAACCCCAAAATCGAGCCTTTGCTCACGGATTTGGAAGGGAATCAAAGGGAAAAAGAACCACGAAGGGTTCATGCATACATCCCCACCAAATCCCAAGAGAAAGGCCTCGAAATCGCTCAAGAAAATCGCCAAGAAAAGGCTCAAAATCACAAAAGGAGAAAGCAGGAAAGACACATCAAGCCTTGAGGAACCACGGCAAGATCATCTATACATACCAAGAGGTTCATACAAAGGTCTGGCTTGCCGATCATCCTTCCCTCTCACAAGATCTCACCATGAAGCTCTCAAGCTAGTCCTACGAAAATCTAAGAAAATAGGAAAATAGGAAAACCAAATGAGCTAGGGTTCCAAGAGATAGCTGCCATCCTCTCACCACTTGGGTTATATGGAGAGCAAGAAAGACTAAAAATACCCTTACTAGCTAACTAGGGATACATGCCTCGAGGCGGTGGAAGTCTTTGTCTTCGCACCATCGGACGGATGCCCGGCAACCGCAAACTTGCTTAGCCTCGGCGCAAGCCTTGCGATCGGCCAGCGTGTCCTCACGCCCGAAGATTCGGGGCTCGTCGCACCGCCGGTGGGGACGGTGCTCCTCACCGATCGAGCCGGTACCCACCGGTCGAGCCGGTCGGACCACCGATCGAGGCCGATGCAGGCACCTCGTCTTGATTCTTGATCTTGGCTTTGTGGATCAACCAAGGAACCCGGTGGTTTCGGTGAACCACCGGAAACCCATGAACTCGGTGTAGCCTCCGTAATCACCACTCATGACTCGGCTCCCCACGTAGTCCGGCTCGACCTTGGTTTTGAGGCTCAACCAAGAAACCGTCCATGACTTCATCTTGCCGTTCTCTTGCCACCATCGGCCGCGCCAGCCCCGCCCGGGTCCCTCGAACCAAGCCTACTTGTCTTCTCCCACACAGGCCTCACCGGCAACGACCTTTCACGCTTGTTCTTCACACTGCACCGGTCAAGCGCCTGCACCGCAATACTTAGCCAAGAATCGGTCCACACCACGTTGTCAATCACTCATCACACGAGGCGACCATCCACAGGTCCTCGAACCACACGGCTCTCAATCTCCCCTTGATGGTGCATTGACAACACCTACGTTTGGTAACCAAGAGAAAGGAAAAGAAAAGCGACTAAAAAAACTCCAACAAGCGATCGAAAGCCAAAGAAAAGGCAAAGATCAAAGATCACTTGAAGAAGACAAGTCTCGGACCCCTTAGGCAACAGCGGCTCGACACATCCGAGACAAAACATGCTCAAGCAAAGCACAAACCATCAAACCAAAGCTCGAAAACCACAAAAGCTCCCCACCGCACACATGCAAGCTCCCCACGAACCGATGCAACTCCCCTGGACAAATGCATGCGAACAACTTCACAAAGCAGGCAGGTACCAGCATTTCGGCTCGGCCGGTCGAACCGGTCGACACCACCGGTCGGGGCCGGTGGGCAACATGTAAACGGGACCCGGCACTCGGCCGGTCGGACCGGTGACCTCAACCGGTCAGGGCCAGGACGGTGCTATGAGCAAAAATAGCTCGAAAACCACGAAAACCTTCAAATGCATTGTAGGCCAAAACATGCTCAAACTTCTCCCCTTGTTGACAATGCATGAATCAAGCCAAAAATGCAAAAATGCAACCTAGAGCTTCTCAAATAGACAAAATTCAACATAGGATGCTACACATGTCCAAGCGAGCAAGTTAGATACTCTATGGCTTAAATGAAGACATAAACTTCATGATCACCAAGTTTCACAACCATTGGTGAGCTAAGATAGAATTAAGCAATTTTGCGAAAAATTACCCTCTCATGAGCAAAGTCCTAAACATGAGCAAAACATGTCAAAATGGCAAAAACCACACAAACTTCATGCTAGGACAAAACTAAGCATGACCATCATAAACACCCACAAGCACCTCATGTCATGTCAAAAGCCATCGAGCCATGTGCCTACTTCTATATATGAGACTTCTCATTGGTAGGCATCATGCAACGATTTAACACCCAAAGCAAATTAAAATTAGCACATATGACATGGGAGCACATTTTCAAGCAATTTACATTTCATTTTCAGATTTATAATTGGTACATGAAATGTCTTTGCGACAAAAAGGAACTTATGCCCCTCCACAAGATGAAGCATGGGGGCTAAACATTCATGATGGCAAATGAGCCTTTGGCCCCATATGATCAAAATAAGCTATCAACCACAAATTAAGCATAAGCCACTAAAACATGTCAAGATCATGTAAAGGCATTTACTCACAGAGAGCATATATAAATTTTTCAAAAACATAGCCATCAACCATGGATACAAACCAAGATTATCAAGGCTAAGCCAAACTAACCATAGCTTACCAAATTAGCTCACAAGACATATATGTCATTCCATGGTGAACAATGTATAGGAGAAGCCTTTTCCTAAACAATGCATATGATACAAAATGCATGCAACCTAAGATACAAAGATGCCTATACATCATGTTACATATGCCATGCCAAATGCAAGAAATGCACAAAGGAAAGCTATACATATGCTACAAAGGAGCTCCCACACGCCAACTCAAGAAATCAAACAAACACCAAGCTCCCCCCGCAAACGAGTGAAAGTTGCTTGATCTAGGGGTTTGGTGAAAATATCGCTAGTTGTTCATGTGTGGGTACATGGATCAAAGCTATCTTCCTTTCTACGTTGTCTCTCGAAAATGATACCTCACTTCTATGTGCTTGGTTTTGGAATGGAGCACTGGGTTCTTTGCAACGCTTATGGCACTAGTGCTATCACATTGAAGTGGGACATGGGTATACTCCTCACCAAAGTCACTCATGGTGTATGTGATCCAAAGGAGAGAGCAACAACTAGTCATGACCACATACTCTGCCTCGGTGAGTGGATTGAGCAACACTCATCGCTTATGGAAGACCAAGATACCAAAGAAGAACCCAAGAACTGCAAGTCCTATGGACTTCCTATCCAACCGACACCCGCAAAATCCGCCTCGAAAATCCATGAAGCGCCAAAGAAGAAGACGCAGAGTACCAAAGGTCAAGTCGGACCGTGGTCGCAAATACCGAAAATGCGCTTGACCGCTTGCCGATGCGAAGTCCTCGAGAAGCTTGAAAACGAGCGCATGCACACCGAGAATTGAATGTCCGCCTGCCGTCAAGTAGAGGAGTGACCCGATCATGCTCCGCATTCTTCCGTCCACGTGTTCACCTTCCTCGTCCGCATCAAGAACTGTAGTCGTACTCATAGGCGTCGCCATGGCCTTGGAGTCCTCCATCTTGAACTTCCTCACAATGTCCTTGGTGTACTTAGCTTGGTGCACAAATGTTCCTTCCTTTGATTGCTTGATTTGTAGCCCGAGGAAGAACTGCAACTCGCCCATCATGCTCATCTCAAATTCCCGCTCATGTCTTCTCGCAAACCTTGCAACAAGAGAGTTAGACGAGCCACCAAAGACAATATCATCCACGATACCGCACAAGGGATATCTCTCGCCTGAGGAGAAACAAGGTCCAGTCGACCTTCCCATCTCAAACCCTCTCAAACAGAACCCCTCAACCTACCATACCAAGCTCTAGGCGCTGCTTCAACCCATCTACGCCTTCCTCAACTTGTATACCCGTGAGGTGAGGGTACTTCTCACTCTCAAACCCGTGGTTGTCTCACAAACACCTCTTCCTCCAACACACCGTTCTCAGAAAGCACTCTTCACATCCATCGGTACAACTTGAACCCTTTAGCCACGGAAAAAGCTAGAAGGATCCTCGATCGCCTCCAAACGAGCTACGGGAGCGAAAGTCTCCTCGTAGTCGATCCCTCTTCGATGTACCTCGAGCAACAAGTCTCGACTTGTTCCTCACCACTTCTCCTTTCTCTCCTCTTTATTTTTCCACACCCATTTTGTCCCAATCGGCTTACACCGGGAGGGTCAACCAACACCCAAACTTGGTTCCTCTCAAAATTCTCCAACTCCTCATGCATCGAGTTAACCCAATTATGATCGATAACGATGTCCAATGTCTTTGGGCTCAAAAGTGGCAACAAAAGCAGCATGAGCGAAATGAGAATTGTTCAACCCTCGACCGTAGTACGTTCATTCATGTCGCCGATGATTCTCAAGTCGGGTGATCCACTTGCACTCGTCGGGAGGTTCTCGCCTTGATGCTACCTCCCTCAACAACAGCCTTCGCCTTGATCCGGGTTTGTCGTTGTAGGTGTGGGAGAGGTCCATTCTCGATCGTCGTCAAGTAGTAGGTACATGTTCAGCGGGCATCACACCGCCATCTTCATCATCTCCATGTTCATGCTCCTCCTCCCGAAAGATCTCCTCGCCAAGTTCGTCACACTGCACACTCAAAACAAGTGACTACGTGGTTGTCTCGTCGAAGGTTACCTCGCAAGTCTCCACGATTTGGTTAGTTTCAAGATTGAGCACACGAAATGCTCTAGAATGAGATGCATAACCAAAGAAAATACCATCGATGCACCTAGCCTCGAACTTGTCCAACTTCTTCCCTTTCTTCGTAATGAAGCATTTACAACCAAAGACATGGAAGTGACTCACCTTGGGTGTGCGACCGTGCATCAACTCGTAATGGTTTTCTTCTTGTGAACCCCGAGGTAGATCCTGTTCGACACATGGCACGGTGTATTGACCGCCTCAGAACCTTCTCGAGTCCTATGTCGACGAGCATCGTCCGAGCCATCTCGCACAAGGTCCTGTTTTTCCTTTCCACCACGCCATTCGGGAGGCGATACGGACTCAAAACTGATGTTCAAGACCCAAGTCATGGCAAAAGGTTTCAAGCGAGAGTTTTGAATTCGAGCCATTGTCATCGGATCGCTTCGTATGGCATCTCCGTGCCTCTCGCTTAACCTCAAGACAAGATCTCGAACAAAACCAAATGTCTCCCCCTTCTCCTCAAGAAAGAACACCCACGCATACCGAGAGTAGTCGTCCACCACAACAAGGACATACCACTTCCCACCCGCAGATCGCACACAGCCGGGCCAACAAGGTCCATATGGAGCAGCTCGCATGGACGGTCATCACATCGGTGAGAGCGGGTGAGAAGAGGCTACCATCTTGGCATGCCTACACGGCGCACAAACCAACTCTTTCTCAAACCTCAATCGTGGCAATCCTCGGACCAAATTGAGTTTACTCAAGCGAGACAAAGGTCAAAGCTCAAGTGACCCAACTTCCTATGCCACTTCCACAACTCACCAAGAAGCAACGCCCACACCGTAAGAGAGAAAAATCAGCTCGGAACACTGACCCTGAACGACCATGCAAACAAGATCCCGAGAATCTAAAATCCGAGAACCACCGCCGAAACAACACCTCAAAACCCTCATCCAACAACTGGGACACAGAAAGCAAATTGTATCCAAGCGATTGAACAAGAGCAACACGCCTGAGAGTGATCTTGTCACTTACCTTAATCTCACCTTACGACGACACGCCGCCCATTGTCCCCAAAGGTGATGTACTTCTTTGTCACCGGACGAGACTTGAGAACCACCCTTGTCTCCGGCCATATGCCTCGAGCAACCGGAGTCAATCAACCAAATGTTCTTCAAGTCTCCCACCGAAATTCAAAAGCGAGCACGTGAGTGAAAAAGCGACTCAAAGACCGGGGTTAGTACCAAAAGAGTAAAACCGGTCGAGCCATTTGCTCCAAAGTGGGGTTAGCACAAACCAAATCATCACGCCTATCAAAGCTACCACCACGAACACCACCACGGTAACCACCACGAGGGAACCAACCTCTCTAGTCGGAGGAGGACGAAAACCACGAAGGGGAACCGTGGATCGTTCCTCCGCTCCATCTCAAAGCTACGACTCTTCTCACCTCGTATTGAGCACGAGGTGGAGAACGCCAGCAACCGACCACCGCAAACTTTCCGCATCAACCACCGTAACCACGACCTCCAACCAAACCGAGCATCCTCACGCCTTCTTCACCGGTCTCGACCGTGTGGCTCGCCAGACAACACTGCAGCCTTCCGGTCTCCCCAAGCCGGAACCGTCCTCACAATCGCCTTGGCCTCGGGCATCTGCATACGAGGCTCGGGTACACCATTAGAGGGTGGTACATCCTGTTAGCCCACTCTCTAGCCATTCTCTCCTCACGCTTCCTCTTGAAGCAAAACTCATCCTTGTGACCATCTCTCCCACAATACCCACAATGGAACTTTATGGGTGTGGCTTAGGCTTAGGCTTGGGTTGGGGCTGCCCACTCGGCTTCTCACCCTTCTTCTCTCCTTCCTCACCTCCTTTGGGCTCACAAACTTCACCGGTTTCGAAAATCATTTGTTGGGTGAGGGAATATGGGTGGATCCGGAGTAGTGTCAAGTTTGTTTCGAGATGGTTGGGCTTGGGCTCAAACTTGTTCTTGTGTCTTTGGTGGTGGGATAGGAATCTCTCCAACTCTCTCGCTCCTCACCACGGTTCTCTCCAAGCTTGTCACCCCAAGTGCACGACCATCATAGCGTTTGAAAGCCGCTATCATGATACCGAAATGAGGCTCCCACCCGACAACCACCAGCTCATACATTTTCTCACTCATCATTTTCATCCCGCAGCGATCAACATAATGTGCAAGCTCCAAATTCTTAACCGCATGCAATTCACAAGTAGAGCAAGAAGTGGAATAGGCTCTTTCAACTTAGCCTCAAGCGAAACAGTCTAAGCATGCATCTCATCAATCTTTCCATGCAAAGCAGGGCAAGAAGTGCAAGCACCTAGCAAAGGTGTCTAGACTTAAGCTCACCACTTCAACCCTAAGCATATCTAGTTCATCACAAGTAGAAGCATGCTTATCCTTAAGAGCAGTAAGATCAGCTAGGTACACGAGCAATCACGAATCAATCTCATCGAAACCACAGGAGAAGCCTTGCGAATCAATCTCAAGCTTAGCATCTAGGTTACGGGTTTCTAGCTCACCACGGTTCCTAGCATCTTCTAGTGAGGCCCTAAGCTCTTTCCTCATCTTCTTGGCCTCTAAGCATGTGATCGCGGTTATCAAGCAAGTCAACCAACTCATCATTCTCCTTGCGCAAAGAAGAGAGCTCATCACATACCTCATCCTGAGTCGAGTCCGAGTCACCGTGGCTCTTCTTGTCACGGGAGCTACGGGCCATGCCGCAGAAGCATCTCTCTCGAAGGCGCTCAACCCGCTCAAGTTCTGGATGACTTCTTGTTCTTGCGCGATCACCTTCATCTTCACCGCTACTCGAGCTTGAGGAAGAGTAGGCGGAGCTGGAGTCGACGCCGCCGCTCCTACCATTGCTCGGGCCTTCGCCGCGGCCATCCTTCTTCCTCGACCGCCGCCGCCCTTGTGCTTGTTCTTGTGCTTGTGATCGCGCCGACCAGACTTGCCATCCTTGCTCGATCGGTGCAGCCGCCCCTTGTAGCCGCCCTTGTTCTCCGCCTTCTCCGGCAAGGCAACGGCGTCCCGGCTTGTCAGACCGAAGCACGTCCGCTGTCCTCCTCGTGTTCACCCGGTTCTCGCGGCACCTCTCGAACCGCCTGGTCAAGAACGCCACTGCCCCTCTCCAAGCACGCCGAACTCCTCATCCGCAAAGACATCAAAGAAGAGAGAGTACATCCCGAGGATGCGTTAGCGTTAGACTTAGCTCCTTTGCCACTAACGAGAGCGAGACTATGAGAATCACCGGGCTCTCGATCTTGGCTGTCATACCACGGTCCAACTCACCGACTTGAGCTCGAGAACAGCTCGTTCACCATCAAGGTGTCATACTTCTCGGACTCAACAATAGCCTCAAACTTCCGTCCCATACCAGACGATCCAACGAGTGCAAGAGCTTCACGGCTCTATCATGATCATTGTATGGGAGGACGCCCACATTGGCTCTCATGTTGTTCACAACCCATCGTAAATCGCTGGAAAAGGGCATCGACGGACTCATCGGGAGATGAGTGAAGTTCTCATACTCTCTCCAGAAGTCGCGTACATCCGAGCACGAACTCGAGCATTCCCAAAGATGAGCATCCTTCAACGCTCCCAAATCCTACAAGCTAAGTCCTCTGTCTGAACCCGATCGAATTCGGTGACAGTAGCACGAAACAAGTAGTCATGCCTTGTTGTTGGCTTCGAACATATCCTCGATCCCGGAGCAAGGAAGTTCATCGGATGAACATAAGTGTTCACCGTGACATCCCAAAGGATCGACCCTTCCGCTGGAGGAACGCCATCCGCCTTTGCCACATCCGTAGTTCTTCCCATCGGCGCGGAGGACCCGAACCCCTGCCTGCACGCCATCTTTGGATCTTAGACCGGTAAGAGTCAATAAAGACCAACCGGCTCACGATACCAATTGAAGGACCGATTAGCGAACGAGAGGGGGAGTGAATGGGAGCCGATAAAAATTCTTCTCAAGGAAGATGAGAACTCCAACAAGACGAACACGGCTTCCAACTCACGTCTCGACCCAACTACCCAAGTTGGTCAAGACCACGCAGCCGGAGTGCTACCGGTCCTAGGAACCAACACTCAACCTTCCTAGCCAAAACTCACCAAAACACACTGGAAACTTGCACGCTTGCTGCATGCTACACCGTCGACGATGGCTCGCCCGGCCGGGACCGGTGACACCGGTCGACCGGTGGTGAGCCGGTCAGGCGGTGGCAAACAAGAAAGAAACGTTCCAGAAGCCTCGAATCCTCTAGGCCCCGGAACAAAACCACCACGAAACACAACCGTGAGGAAGAAGAACCCCTCACAAATCCTAGCAAAACAACTCCAAACACTCCAAGAACTGAACAGCGGGACCACGGGACAAAACCACACGGACAAGGCTGTTTCCCGAGACAAAACCCACCAAGGGCTAGCACCGGTCGAGACAAGAGCACCGAGTCGGCCGTCGTGCTCGGCAGCTCGGGATGAACAGCGCCATGAGTCAACTCCTCCAAATCCAACTCCGATCTCCGATTCGCTCCACGGTTTTGCACAAGACTTTGGGGATAGTAGGAACACCTCATGGTACTCCATAGCCAAGATTTGGTCCACCAAAACTTGTCAAATCAAGAGGAATCAAGAAATCCACCAAGAACGCCTCTAACCCTAGAGCCACGAAAACCCCAAAATCGAGCCCTTTGCTCACGGATTTGGAAGGGGAATCAAAGGGAAAAGAACCACGAAGGGTTCATGCATACATCCCCCACCAAATCCCAAAGAGAAAGGCCTCGAAATCGCTCCAAGAAAATCGCCAAGAAAAGGCTCAAAATCACCAAAAGGAGAAACGGAAAGACACATCCAAGCCTTGAGGAACCACGCCGAATCATCTATACATACCAAAGAGGTTCATACAAGGTCTAGCTTGCCGCCTGATCATCCTTCCCTCTCACAAGATCTCACCATGAAGCTCTCAAGCTAGTCCTACGAAAATCCTAAGAAAATAGGAAGGAAAATAGGAAAACCAAATGAGCTAGGGTTCCAAGAGATGGCTGCCATCCTCTCACCACTTGGGTTATATGGAGGCAACCGAAAGACTAAAATACCCTTACTAGCTAACTAGGGATACATGCCCTCGAGGCGAAATTGGAAGTCTTTGTCTTCGCACCATCGACGGATGCCCAAAGAACCGCAAACTTGCTTAGCCTCGACGCAAGCCTTGCGATCCCGACGCGTGTCCTCCGCTCGAAGATTCGGATCGCTGGCCGTGACACCCGCCGACCGGTGCTCCTCATCGGTCGACCGGGATCGGTCGTCGGCCGACCACCGGCCACCGGGCCGAGTGCAGCTGCACCTCCGTCCTTCGGTTCTTCGGTCTTGGCTTTGTGGATCAACCAAGGAACCGGTGGTTTTCGGTGAACCACCGGAAACCCCGCGAACTCGGTGTAGCCTCCGCCAATCACCACTCATGACTCGGCTCCCACGTAGTCCCGGCTCGACCTTGGTTTTGAGGCTCAACCAAGAAACCGTCCATGACTTCATCTTGCCGTTCTTGCCACCATGCGGCCCGCACTTGACCCCACCACCGGGTCCCTCGAACCAAGCCTACTTGTCTTCTCCACACCGAGGCCTCACCGCAACGACCTTTCACGCTTGTTCTTCACCGCACTGCACCTCAAGCGCAACCTGCACCGCACCGCAATACTTAGCCAAGAATCACCCACACCACGTTGTCAATCACTCATCACACCAGGAAGGCGACCATCCACCGGTCCTCGAACCACACCTGGCTCTCACAAAATCAGATCTAACTTACACCAGGAACCTTGAGAGTGAAACAAAATTATGTTTATGTCATTCCACCTCTTGAAAACTTATATCAGGAATCCTTCTCTATTCTTTTTTTCACCCTCCCACCTGGTTTGGCCACGCTGATGCCAACGCGGATGGGCGCGCGTATATTTCCACTTGGGAGGTGAGTTTGGCCTTCTGCGCAGTGTACCAAGTGCACCGATGCTTGCACCGAGGGTACTGTCGGTTCATCCGACGGTGTCAATTTCCTTCCTTTTCTTCCATGGTTTTGACCCTTGAAAAATGTCTACAAGGAGGAGAGAAGACATGTGGCATGTGGTATTTTTGCATCCATGGGACCTAGAAATGTCTACAAGGACATGCTAAATAATATGGTTAGTCCCATTGATCATGTTGTCATGAATCACCAAAATCAACTCGAACAAATAGCAAATGGGGCCATGTTCGCTACTATCTCCCCCTTTTTGGTGATCTATGACAACACAAGCAAAGCAACCATAAATTTGCAAAAATTGACAAAATTAGAACCACTTACACTTGCTTGGATGATTACCATCATCCAACCCCCCTACATCAAACTTCCCCCTTTTTGATCTTCTCTTCCTATGTTCACACATAGCTTGCCTCTTCCCACTTTGGAAACCACTAGCTTGCTTTGGCTTCAAATTCTTCCCACATTCTCCCCCTTTGGAATAAAATCTCCAAAAAGGTCCAAAACAAAAGGATCTCCAAAGGAAATTTAGCAAGTCCTAGCAAACATAGCTCAAATAGAAGCATTAAATACAAGGGAGAAAGCCGCATGAATCATGATCCATATGTATGATATCAATGAAGATGCCACATGTGTGAGTAACTAAGGTGGATCACAAGCTCATGAGACTAGCATGATACAAACTAAGCTCCCCTTAGTGTGTGCACAATATGATAGTGTGAAAATCAAGTGCACAATTACAAATACTTGTAAGACAAGGAAGCTTAGAACATATCATGCAAGGAGGTAGCTTAAAGGATAAGAGATAAGACAAATGGGTTCTTGTTACATTACCACTTGTAGATATCACTTATAGTCTTTTGATCATTGCATACCTCCGGAATGTTCCTCTCACCTTGTTGGTACCACAATGAGATGAGCTACTTGAAAATGATATCACTAGGAGGTGACACCACTTGAAAGAAGCTTGCAAAGAACACACTTGGAGTACCACAAGGATTAGGAATGTATGAGTGCATTGCCTTTGAACTTATATAGAAACATAAGCTCGCAAGGACATGACTCAATATCATGAAGCTCATATTGCTATATTCACTCTTTTAGAGATGTTAGATCACATTGAGAGTGAAATAGCATTCTCTTGGAATGAAGTACCACACAGGAACGCGTCACCAAGGGACTACACAAAATAAACTTGAAACAATGTTAGTCCCACAACCAAACCATAGGATGAGCTCCCCCTAAATGTGTGCATTTAGTATTTAAATCACCAACCAATTGCATGCACATTGTTTGTGACAACAAGAGGGAAACTAACCCTACAGCTTGCTCATGATGCAAAGAGATATATATGAAAGACATGCACCATGAAAGAACAAGTGTAGCTTTCCTACACACTAAACAAACCATGTAGGTTGCTCATGGGTTAGCACATGACACAAGCAACCTACCATATGTAAACACTTAGGCATAGCAACAAATGCAAACCTAGACAAGGCAATGGAGCTACAATGATACGTGAGATGGGTTCTAGTTTCCATTACCTCATCCGGGGATCTTAGGCAACACAAGTCCAACTTGCAAGCTTGGCTTCTAGGCTTGAATCTTCACAACTTGTTTGTGCCAAGCCTCCCAAGTACTCGACCTCAAGGCCTTCAAGTGGCCTTAGGAACCCACACCATTTGAGGCCCCTTCATGTTGGTGATGACTTCCTTGGGCACCCAAATGGGTTGGTTCCAACCCCGCTCCGTCCTCATCTTCCTAACCTTGTGTGCAACCACCTTACCATTAGCCTTCTTCTTGATGACGTAGGTGTTGCTCTTGCTCTTGTTCTTGCGGTTGGGCTTGGTGTAGAAGAGGGAGCTCTTGATGGTGGGGTTCTTCTTCTTCTTCTCGTCCTTGTCCATCTTCTTGACAAATTGAGGGCATTTGTAGAACTTGTGCCCTTCTCCATGACACTTGTAGCAAGTTACAGTTGCACCCTTCTCAAGCTTCTTCACCATGGGATCACAGTTATCTTGAGAAGGTTGGACGTTGCTCTTCATGTCCTGAGAGATGTTCACTTATTCCTCATTGTTCTTGCCCTTGCCCATCAAGCTAACCAACTTCTCTCGGAGCCATTTCACTTCTTACTTGAGCTCATCATTCTTCTTGCCTATGAGACAATCACGTGTTTCTACAACAACATTCTCATTGCAAGATGGTGAGCAAGATTCATCAATTAAGTCAATGCAAGAAGTTGAAGCATCTACCTTGGAGATAGGAATTGCACAAGGGATAGATGATTCATCAAGCTCAAAGGAATCACTTGTTTTAGCCTCATGGCTCTCAATCTTAGATTTTAGCTCATCACACTCCTTGCTAAGCAATTTAAATTTGCACAACAAATGTTTATAATTTGTAGCAAGGGTTGCACTAAGATCATTGAGAACATTGAGTGCTATAATTTCATTAGCTTGTTTCTTAAGCATTCCTTTTTGCTTATGGACTAGCTCAACAAGATCATCGAGAGAGGTGGTATCAGATTCATCATCACTTACATTGCTTTCCATACCTTGGGCCATAAGGCACATGTGTGGTGATGATGAAGGAGTTTGCATGAAGCGGGTGGTGAAGTTCTTTCTTGATTCATCACTTGAGCTACAAGAAATTGATTCTCCACCACTTGTCCACTCACGGACGGTGACGATTGCTTCTTGCTTTGGCCTCCTCTCCTTGACCACCTTCTTCTTGGTCTTGTGCTTGATCTTGGTAAACTTGATGTGTTGATGATGACGCCATTCTCTCAAGTGGACGTTGTAGCCGTACATGTTGATTTTATTCACATACTTGAATATCTTCTTCACGTACATGGCCACCATGGACTCGGTCTCTTCATCACTTAAGGAGTCTTCATCGTCACCATCATCACCATCATCTTCGCTTGAGCTTCCATGAGTAGCCATCCTACTCATCACCTTCTCTTGTTGGCTTGAGAGGGCATGACTTGTGGTTGGAGAAGATGGTTCTTAGGCCTTTTCTTGGGGCGCCTTCTTGGACTTGGCATTATTTGAAACTCATGTGCCATGATCTTGCTCAATATTTGAGATGACTTCAATTCTTTGAGCTTCTTCTCATAGATGATGGCCTTCACCAAGTCATAATCGGGCTTCCGGAGACTTTGAAGGATCTTGCGATTGATGTTCAAGTCCGTGATGTTCTTCACACCTAAAGCATTGATCTCATTGACAAGAACATTTAGGCGTGAGTACATAGATTCGGCATTTTCATTTTCAAGTTGTTTAAAGCTATTGAATTCCTCAAGAAGACAACCGTAGCGTCCATTAGTTACTTCTTTTGAGCCCTCATTTTGCTCCTTGATGGTTTTCCATAGCTCATAAGCATTATCACAAGTAAAAACTCTATTGAAAATACCTACATCTAGTGAGGACAAAATGATACTCTTAGCAATCACATCAAATTGCTTTTCCTTCTTTGTACCATTTTTCACGCCCTCATTGGTGACTCTCCAAACATCAAGATCCTTTGCGTGGAGATAGGCCTCCATGAGAACCTTCCACCGAGGATAGCTGTGCCATCAAAATGTGGAGCCAAACCTAAGGTATCCACCCTTTCATACCTCTATAGAGCAACTCACTAGGCGGTGAAGCCCAACTGTTCCAATGAGTTTCCACAATTTACCAATTGAATTGGCGTTTCCTTGTGAAGGAACTGAGTCCCGGCTCTAATATCACTTGTAGGGAATCGGATGCTCATAGCCTAAGAGGGGGAGGGGGTGAATTAGGCAACTTAAAACCTTAACCTATGGCTTCACTACTTTTTCATAAAGTAAACTAGATCAAATATATCTAGATGTGCAATCTAAGGTTGATCTAGTGTGAAACCCTCATCCCAAAACAAGTTTTGCAACCTATAGCCAATCCTAGCATGATACTACTCTAGGAAAGTAAAGGCAAGCAAGGATTGAAAGAAAGTAATGCGGAAACGTAAAGAGGGATGAGAGTAAGCAAACTCTTGACACACGATTTATCCCGTGGTATCGGTAGGCACTAAGCCACCCCTAGTCCACGTTGTTGAAGCACTCACACAAGAGTATTGCTTCCTGGTCACCAAGTCTCTCCCAAGAGCACCAATTAACTCGACACAAAGGCTCGCCACTTAGGCACTTGCCAAGTTCCCTTGGTCACCTTGATGCCACCTCCACTAAGGAGCTTCTCCACTTAGGAAGGGGGTCTCCACATCCCCCGCACAAAGTGCCCTCGCCACTCCACACCAAGCCGAAGGGTTAAAGATGATTGCCGGTGAGCCACTTAGGCCCCAAGGCTTCTGGCGCACCTTGTACAACTTGATTCACTCAAGAATCACCTCACAAGGTTGGCACAACCTTGCACTCACTCAGCTCTAAGCTAAGCCTAGCACTAAGCACACACACACAAAGCATGTGCAAGCCTATGGATGAGCAATTTAGCACTTGGATGGATTGGATATGATCTTCTAGGTGTCTTGCACTCCTCTGCACTTCCACACAATCTAACCACACCAAATGGGTGACTGGAGGGGTATAAATAGCCCAAGGCACCCAAGGAGCCGTTGGCTAATGGCCACTGAAAAAGGTAGCGTCGGATGAACCGATGCTATCATTTCAGGGCCATCGGTTCATCCGGTGCCCCATCCACATCACTTAGTCGTTGAGATCCTCTGACACAATTGATCCGACGCTATACACACGACTGCGTCGGTTCATCCGGTGCTTGAAAGACTCTCGCCAAAACCTTCTGTTTGCATCTTCGAGACCGTCGGATGAACCGCTCACCGCTCGGTTCATCCGGTCAAGCTCCAGATTAGCACGCCTCTACATCTTGATTCAAACTAAGCATCAGATAGACCGATGGTGTCCCCACTTAGACCATTGGATCATCCGGTGCTACTATCTTCTGCAGCTCTTCTCCTTCCCATCATCTGACGCAACTACAGAATGGACCATCGGTTCATCCGACGGTGTCAATTTCCTTCCTTTTCTTCCACGGTTTTGACATGTGGTATTTTTTGCATCCATGGGACCTAGAAATGTCTACAAGGACATGCTAAACAATATGGTTAGTCTCATTGATCATGTTGTCATGAATCACCAAAATCAACTCTAACAAATGGCAAATGGGGCCATGTTCGCTACACATACGTATCATATACATGGCATATCTCTCCAATAAGCTCACAAAAGAAAACATTGAGACTACTCTATATATATCCATCATACGACCTTACACGCATGATCATAATATTGGATGCCACATAAGCAAAAAGAATGCTCCCTCGGTATCATTTTGTTTGTCGCATGTGGTTCAAACCAGGAGCCAAAATATTTATCGCCGAATTAAAAGGAAAATGTGGCCATGCCAATTTCGCCACTGATGGCAGCCAGCCAGCCACACATACAGCGTGTGCGTATCCCTGTATAGAGGACGCCACTGCAGGTGCTTTTTTTTCTTTTTTACGAAAATCCTTTGCCGGTTCCGCACCGGCAACAGCATCCAAAAGTACTCCGCATGGCCAAAATGACATCTATTTTGCAAAGTCTTTCTCAACCCAGGATGACAACTAATTCATATACGGAGGGAGTATCATTTTGGGCGTGTTTGATATGGGCCAAAACCGGCCGGCCAGGCCCGATAGCTGCAAGATCCCGTGTTTGATATCGTTGCTCCTGTTGGGGAGCCTGGCCGCCGTGGTGCTTTTCCCACTCTCTCTCCTGGCTCTGGCCAAATGCTTCTAGGGTTTGTTCCTCCTCGGCCTACCTCCCACGGCGCTCGTGCGGGCGAATCTTTGCGGCGCGGGGAGGCTCTGGCGGGCTCAGCAGAAGATGGAAACTCCCGCACGCTCCTTTCGCGCCATCCCAGTGCTATAAGAACCCCCTTTCTCTCTCGCTCAATTCTTCTTCTCCTCTCCACACTCCACTATCGTTGAGTTACCGTTGGAGGTGAGGTCATCAGCTGCGGTGCATCGGTGGTGTTCCCCCGGCTTCTTCTTCGTTCCCTCGGTGGGATCTCGGCCCGTGCGCGCGACTCCCTCTGTTGGCGGGCTCCGGTGAGGCGGTCTTCTCCGTGCTACTGTTCTTGGATTGAAGAAGCAGATCTGCTACTTCCTCCCCACCTCCGTCTGATTTGAGCACCATCCGCACCCCCTCCTGCTCACTGAGGTGAAATCCCAAATGTTTTCCCCATCCTCTCTTCCTCTTGGTTACTGTTTTGCTTCGATCTGAGTTTTGCTTATCGTTGTCTACTTAATGATTCTTAATCCTACTTCGATTTGAGTTTTGCTTGTCCATGTTTACGATGTTTAATCTGCTTCGATTTGAGTTTTGCTTGTCGATGTGTACTTACCGATGCTTAATCACGGTTGTTTTGGTCCATGCTTACTTGTTCTTGGCCATGGTACTTGGTATAATACTTGCCTAGAAGCTTGTTGCCTATATGTTGATATTAATGTTGCTATGTGGGATGATTGGTCGATGATGACTAGCTAATGAGAACAGGAAGGCATTTTTTGAATGTAATCATGCCTTTTTCCAATTGTTAATGCAAACACTATCATGCAGAGCTAGCCAGGGTCTACCTAAATTGCTTACACATTTCGAATGCATGTAGATGGATGCAAATGCACAAAGATGGGATGATGGCTAGGCAAGTCCGCCATGGTAGTTGTGATGGTGTGTTTTGTTGTCAATAGGATAGGAAGGATCAGTGGAGAGGAGGTAGTCCCTTATGGTCCTAGGACTCATGCTGAGAGGCATAGGCAAAGCACACTCCAGATGATGTACAATTACAATGATATTGAAAGCATTGCCATGCTTAGGATGAGAAGGGTTTTTTTTCTTTATGCCAACTGATCAGAAGTAGAGGCTTGTACCTGAGACAGTTGGATGTCCTGTTGAAGAGCAGGTGGCAATGTTTTTGCATGTAGTAGGTCACAACCAGAGATTTAGAGTGGTCCACCAAACCTTTAGGAGGTCCATTGAGACTGTTAGTAGAATCTTTTTACGTGTCTTTGTTGGTGAGTTAAGGGCTGATCTGATCAAGCCTCCTTCCACTGCCACACATCCTAAGATTATGGGTAGCCACAGATGGTTCCCTTTTCTAAAGGTACTTGTTTATCATGAACATTACATTTTGGTACACACACATGTTATGATTTTGCCTTATGCTATTTGCATAATTTCTGTAGAATTGCATTGGTGCCATTGATGGCACACATGTGTTGGCAAGGGTGCCTAGACACATGCAGCAGGCTTTCAGGGGTAGGAAATCAAACCCCACACAGAATGTGATGGCTACAGTCAGCTTTGACCTCAAGTTCACCTATGTTTAAGCTGGATGGGAGGGATCAGCACATGATGCACTTATCTGGCCGATGCCATTGAGAGAAATGATGGGTTCGTCTCAAGAGGTAAACTGCCATAGCTAGTGCATGCACTTATGTTCTTGCACCCTATACACATTTTCAAACTCCTGTCCACCAATTGTAGGTAAATTGTACCGGTAGATGCCGGATATGCTCGCAGAACTCGGTTTCTTGCCTCCTGCTGTGGGAGTTAGGTACCATTTGAGTGAGTTTGGGAGAAACCACCCCACCAATCCAAAGGAGCTCTTCAACCTTAGGCACTCCTCACTCAGGGTCACTGTGGAGAGGGCATTTGGTGCACTAAGGGGAGATTCAGAATTATAGACAACAAATCTTTCCACAAGTACAAGACTCAAGTTAAGCTTGTGCTTGCTTGCACATACCGCATAACCGGATCATTGGGTTTGGGGTTGATGAGATTGTCCTCAGAGAGGAAGGTTATGAGGGTGAACTTGATGAAGGATGATGGAGACCTGCCTCTAGAGGAAACCGCTATGGTCGATGATTAGAGATGAGATTTGCAATGCTATGTGGGCTGCTAGGGGTACTTCTAGGACTTGATTTCCTTGAATCCATTGATGTGTAACATAATTTGGTAGACCCTGGATATGGAACTAATGTGGTGTGTTGCTTGTGTACTAAAATAATGCTATGTCTGAGACCAATTTGTTATTTACAATGCCTATTTGTGCTTTCAAATGCCTATTTCTACTTTACAATGCCTAATTCTGCTTTACAATGTCTATACAATGGTAGGATGGCTGCAAACAATGTTGATCTTGAGGGTGGCTTTGTGTTTGCTGCTAACATGGACCCAGGTGCAGCAGCAGTTGGTCAGCCAGCTGACCCTGCTGTAGTTGACCTGGATGCTGAACAAGTTGATGGTGAGCCTGTTGTAGTAGGACAGCAGGGCCCCATGAGGTGGAATAACAGCACATCTGGATTTGTCCTGAGGAGGATGGCCCAGATTGTGTCTGAGAGTGGTAGGACTGACAAGACTTACAAAGATAAGGATGTGAATGCTGTAGCTAGGGCTCTTAAGGACTACAGTGGGGTTGTAGTTACTACCACTAAGTGTACAATCACTTGAGGAAGTGGAAACAAAAGTGGTCTAAGATTGCCAAGTTGAAGATGCTTAGTGGTGCAACATCTGATGAGGATGTTCATGCCATAATGCTTGAGCAGGACCACTATCCAGGGTTTTTTTTACCAACCGTTACCGCAATTTATACCGCGGTTACCGCTCTTACCGCTGCAGTCCGGTAATAAAAACCGCTCGGTAAACCGTTAAAACCGACATAGCAAAACCAGTGATCTCGGTAAACCGAGCGGTTTGTGGTTTAGTCGTTCGGTTTTTTTTCCGTCGGTTCACGGTCGGTAAGGCGGTAAAAACCCTGCCACTATCTTGGTCATTGCAAGGTACACAGCCTATTTTGCTAACCTGAAGTATTCTCTCCTTTAACTGTGGCATCTCCTCTTAACTCTGTCATGTATTCTTAAATTTGTACACTCACTACAGGACCACCCTAAGGATGCAGAGTACCTAAACACCCCACTCAAGTTCTACTCTGAGATGTTGGCCATATTTGGTAGCACCTTGGCAGCTGGTAGGTTTGCCTTAGGATCCAATGAGCCTTTGGGGGACAACAATGCTGATAGTGTGGCTGCCAAGATCAAGGGTGAGGACTTCTCTTGTCCTACCTTGGATGCTAGAGCTAAGTTTGATGGTAAAGCTAAGTTTGAAGGTAAAGCTAAGTTTGAGTCTGGTGAGGGCAGCAAGAAAACACCACCTGTCAACAACAATGTGGGGGGTAAGAGGAAGAGGGCCAACTTCAGTGAGGATGAGGTGCTAATGATGAGCAACATGACAGATGCTGTCAACAATGTTGCTAATGCTATGCTGAAAACTGGGGCTGCACATGTGATCCGCACTGTACCTTGCTGTCATGGAAATGACTGAGTTCTCCACTGAGGCCCTGATTCTTGTCTACACCCATCTCCTTGAGAACAAGGCTGTTGCCACTGGGTTTGTGACCATGTCAACCCCTCATAGGAACATATGGCTGAGGACCTACCTTACCAAAAACTACTATGTGTAGTTGTGTCTTTGTTGGGAACTTTTGTCTAGAGGGGGTTGAATGTAGAGATGTATACTTCCTCCACCTCCCTCCCCCACTCTCTTCTCTTTTGGGTTCCATTTTGGCTAGATCTTGTGCATGGTAGATGGTTGATCAGCACATGTCCTTTTGGTTTACTTAGCAGGAGGGTGGCTAACTAGTGACAGTCTATTTGTGCTTGTTGTATATGGGCAGAATTTGTATTCAAACTTGTTGTATTGTAACCTAGCCTTTGTTGGCTTCCTGGTATGATCAGGTACTATTACAATTGCAATGTTATATTCTCATTTGGGTTTTATACTTGGCCTGTGATGCATTATACACTAGTCTGAGGTGCTATGCTTCTTTGTTTTAAATGTCAGGTGGCTTGTTCTCTTCTTTGATTGATGATTTTCTGGATCTCATGCCACCTTATTATTTTGGCACCAATGATGATTAGTACAGATGTTTTATATATGATGCCATATCTACCTGCAGCTGAGGTCTTGTTTGTCCCTCTGATTACAACTTGCTGATTTGTGGCCGATGATGCAACAATATTTTACATCAGATGATTGTGCATGGAATTATTGTCTGTTTTGTCTACTTTTGTTGTATCTTATGGTGCTGTCATCAGCTTCTATTGGAGCATCCAAGAACACATATATTTTGTTAATGCCACCGAGATAAACCACATATACCACTTATAGCATCCATGTATACCACATACACCACAAGTGCAAGTTTTAGGGGTATACAATTAATCTCGAGTAAAATACATGGGCAGTCTCTGAAGTTGTCATGAAGTGTCATCTAAGTTTCTAAACTCTCAAAATGCATTTTTCAGGTCTATGAACTTGTCTCAAGATGTCGTCCGGATCTCTAAACTCTTAAAACACATTTTTAGGTCCCCTTACTTATCATAGGGCGTGTCATGCAAGTCCTAAACTCTCAAATAGAATTTTAAGATCCCCAATCAAGCAACAATGAAATGATCACTAGCATATGGTGGGTATGAGAAGCAAGCATTGACATCAGCGATATGTGAGAAATTTTAAGATTTGAAATGTGTTTTGAGGATTTAGGGACCCGACTGAAGCCCGGGGACAAGTTTGGGGGCCAGATTATGCACTTAGGGACCCAGATGACACCTTAGACAAGTTTGGGGATATAAAATGCATTTTGATAGTTTAGGGACCCAGATGACACTATAAGACAAGTTCAGGGACCGACGGTGTATTTTACTCATTGATCTCAACCGTCGCATCTTTTCATACCAATCCTTTTCAAACAGTAGTATAAGGTGGTATGGTTTATTGTAAAAGAGCTAAAGGGTAAGCGGATTATCAGTGAATCAAAGGAACTGACATGATCACCTGTATATTTCATTCCTTAATTATAAGACTATGTATCTTATTAACCAATTTGCAGGTGTCTCTCAACTTGCAAAGGACCTTTAAAGGAAAGTGTGTTGCTAGTGCCCGGGTGACGTTCAATGGGAAATTTCGCATTGACGCTCCATTGCAACATCAAGTAAAGCGTCCTGCAACATCAAAATCTATTGCAACATTGAAAAATATGTAAAAACACTAATTAAGTAGTTTAATCCTGTGATAAAACAATTCCCAACACAACATGAACACTATATATGTTTCATGCAATCATCGTTAAACATGCGGAAACAATAGCGACAACACGGAAGATTAACTACTGAAACATGATTCTCAGAAAAAAAAACTACTGAAACATGGAGTGTCCGGTTTTTAATTTCGGACATCCTACTCTTAGCATTACTGTAAAGGAGAACGTCAACTTGTAACGTCAAAAGTTTAACCACGCTATCGAGCATGTGTTGCCCCTACTACTACTACTACTACTACAAGTTTGCGATGCCCTAATTAAACTCTGGACGTCGATCGATCGCCTGACTTTTCCTCGTCGTCTTCATCGTCCTCGAAATCCTCGATCTCTATCACGGCGTAGCCCTAGTCATGGTACTGCTGCAGCATGGCCATGTCTCTGTCATACATGGCCTTGATCTGGGCTTCAAATTTGGCGTTCATCTCTCGCAGTTCCTCCAGGTCCTCATCGTCTTCGAAAAGATCGTAGGTGTCCCAGCTGAGACTGGGAAGAGGAGGCCGTGGGGGGCTCTTCAGCAGATAATCGACGTCGTCGCCCAGAACCACCTTCGTCCTCCTCTTCTTCTCCACCTTCGTCTCCTCCGTCGTCTTCTTCGTTGTCTCCATGGTAGCTCGTCTATCGCAGATGCCCTAACCAACTGTACTTTTGCCTGATTGGATCGTGTCTAGCTTGACGTCGAGGACGGAACAGAGACACGACCGATCGAGAACTTATATGGAGGAAACAGAAGTTATATGCAGATAAGAACTCGGAAGGTCGTTGTTGAGGTCCTAATGGACTCGTGCCAAATCCATGTCCAGATTAAGCTTTAGTCCAGAGCGGACTCGTGCTTGCCTTGTTGAGGAAAAAACCGAGTTGGGAAAGATATCCTCATCATGTCCCCATGATGGCATACATCAACGACACACGTTGGCAAAAAATCCAGAAAAAAAGTGGAAGAAAAAACTCAATGCATGACTACACAATGCACGTTTTGCAGTGCGGCCCTAGCTAGAATCATCCCTGAACGTCACCGGCCGCCATCTTAGCCTTATTGGTTAATTTTAATCGTCTTCAACCTCGATCTCCTGCACGGCGGCCATCTCCTTCTCATGTCAGCCCTTGAGCTGGGCTACACATTCGACTATTCTTTGTGGCAGTTCCGGCCGGTAATGCTGGAGACCCTCATTACCACGGGCACAGCTCGTGGGAGCCACGGGGAATTCCTCAGCAGAAAATCGATGTGCCGTTTGCTCACCCTGACCACCGTCCTCCTCCTCATGATTATCTCCTTCAGGCCTTGTCCGGTTGACAGGGGTTTAACCCCCAAGACGAATCAATACAGGGAGGGATTAAGTGGATCCCTCCCATGTCACCTAATACCTGTTGGGAATCTTCCACCTAATCCCTCTCTTTATACCATGTGTTGGGTTTGAGAGGGATTGACACAGGGATTAGCTCATTTGAAACTACACACTACCTCATTACATCCAGACATCCGTCATAACCTAAGAAAGAAATGCATGAACTTTCCAAAAACACATACATTCTGTAGATTTGCAAAGGAATGCCCAAATTACACAGCTTAACACATACATTCTGTAAATTTGCAAAGGAATGCCCAAATTACACAGCTTCATTCACCTAATTCTAGTGTACATAAGAAAATCATCTGATACCTGCAGGTATCTCACCCAAGCCAACTCAATTGATCAAGCACTGACCAATATATGCAATGTTTCTTGATGATTGCCGACTAGTCATAACACATGCGCACAAAGTGAAGGATAAGCGTATGAATGAGCGTATAGTACAACAGCTCTGGTACAGGGACAAGCATATGAATGAACATTGTAACTCTGATTTCAGTTTACAAATATTTAAATATCCTGTTTAAAAGCAGTTTACGTTTTTGCAATGGAAGGTTGTGCTCCCTCCTCATCACCAGCACCAGGCTACCAACACCTCCTTCCTCATAGTCGTACAATGTGCTTCATAAAAATAGAGACAGAACAATTACAAAAGTATTTAGTATGAGATATAGACAGACGGATGGTATATCCTAGCATTTCTAACAACACTGAATAATTATAAACAAGTTAGTTCTTCAGTTTTCTATTGCAAGAAAATTTCTATAGTAGTATAGTGTATCAAGTCACATCAAGCAAGCACTAGCATGTTAGCAGTACCATCAGATTACATGAGCAAAGATGAAATGTACCAGGCATCCCATTCACCATTTCAAATGTACCAAGCTTCATACTGTGCTATGTCTCTCACATCACCCTCCCTTTCAGCAAACACTGATGAATCAACTGGACATCTCAATTCCGATTTGGCATTCACAATGTTAACAGCCAATTGAGAAGTAGTAATATTTATGGTTTGATAGAAATATTTACAATCTTACAGTTACACTACGAGATCAAGGGTAGTACATAGCGGTCACATATGAAGCATTGAACTGTAGTGCTACCCATACCATGTCGATTGCTAAATAAAATTACTTCTGTCAAAACAGAAGTTGCTTGTATGTAGTCGTAACTATAACTATTATAGTTAAATACTTATTCACTAGCATACCTTCTGATCTTGAACCTTGGGAAGAATGAGTGAAAAACCTCTTGCAATATTGGCTGCTTTTGTGTTAATTAGTTTGTACACTTAATTTTGGTTCAGTCGCATAATCCACATCCCTTGTTGTAGCATTGACTACTGAGTCTACTACAGAAAAATGATGTTATTCTCATCTTCTTGCACCCAACATATGCATTTTCGCCAAGCAAAATAATTGTACTAAAATGTGGCTCATATTCACAAGTCCATCACAACGTGATTAGCCAACATGCAAATCATATCAGAATGGAAATTTATATTAGCCTTGTCCACAACCCTGAGTACATGAATGTGATACATGTGAAGTCTTTGAACTATTGAGGCTTAGTGGCTCATGAGGAAGAAAAGAATATGTTCTTTTTACAATGCTCAGTAGTATGCCATCTGGTTTCCATTGCTAAGGGTAACTTAAGTTGAGACATAGCACTTATTTATGCATGAGAGCTAAGTCTTATCCATGTACCAGAACACATGGATAGCTAAATGCATTTAAACTTGGTAAGTTGCTAAGGGTAACTAAATGCATTTAAACTTGTGCTCAATCCCAACTCTTCAGCAAATCCTTCATCGCAGGCTACATCTAGTGCACCTAGCAACAAGCATCACAAGAAAATTATACTGAGCATTTCCACCCTCATGTTTGGTAAGGGCAGCCCTGAGTTCAGCGCCAGTGGGCATGCATTGTTGAATAAGGATTGTGAGCTTGGGCGTGCAGGTTTCGGTTCAGTCTACAAGACAGTTCTCAGAGATGGACAACCAGTAGCCATCAAGAAGCTTACTGTCTCTACCTTGGTCAAGTCAAAGGATGATTTCGAGCGGCAAGTAAAGATGCTTAGCAAGGTGCCGCACCACAATATTGTCGCGCTCAGAAGCTTCTACTGGACTTCATCATTGCAGCTTCTCATCTATGATTACCTGCCGGGAGGAAATTTGCATAAACACCTGCATGAGTGCACCGAAGATAATTCACTTTCCTGGATGGAGAGGTTTGATATCATCCTCAGTGTTGCCAGAGGGCTGACATACCTGCACCAGCATGGGATCATCCATTACAATCTCAAGTCAAGCAACATGCTCCTGGACAGCAACGGCGAGCCAAAGGTGGGCGACATCCATTCACTCGATTTCAAGAACACAGACTGTGAAAACCGGATCTTGCGAATCAATAACTCCTACCCAATCTAGATCCAGTCATGTCCATCAAGAACCCTAGCATGAACGCGAGAGAAGAGGTGAAGGGAGAGGATGGGTGACTCACCGGCTAGAAGAGGACCACCGGAGGGGTCGCCGGAGGGGCCGCCGTGGGAGGGTCGCTGCGAGGGGGTCACCGAGAGGCTGTCGTGGGGAGGAACCGCCGCCGGGAGGAGTCGCCGTCCTCCTGCTGCTGCACCCACTCATCGCCGGTGCAGACGGTCGGCTAGAGATGTTGCGGCGTGCCGGCGTCGCCTCCCTCACGCGAGGAGCCTCGCCTCCACATCACGTCACCTCCGCCCTCGCGCAGAGCCGCAGACGAGAGGGTTCGTTCTGACTCGAACACGAGTTTCTAACCCTAGTCTCTGATGGGCTGAGGGTGGAGGAGCGGCCGGTGTTGGGCCGGGAAACAACCTCAGTGGGGGTGAAACGAATGCAAGTTTTCTGGTGGGCCGGTATCTAAACCTAGGCCGGGGTACCCCCATGGGTCGGGCCGCATTCCCGGCCGGGGTGGGGCTAACCGAACAAGGCCTCAGGGGGCCGAGCCAACCAATGATATCGCTGATGTCAGCTCCTTAAAATATCGATGTCAGCTTCTTAGAGCAACTCCAACAGCTTATGTATAATCGTAGCTAAATTTGAAGATTTTAGAGGACTCAAAAAACACAAAACTTTATAAGTCAGTGGACTAACCAACAGACTCTCCAAACGGTGGGTTAATCCATATTCAAAACCCCTATTACCGTGAGGACAGGCACTAGCCTGGTTGGTGGAGCAGCTAGATGTAGCGCCCACGCCCTGGGTTCGAGACTCACTCAGCGCAGGTTTTCCTCGTCGGGGTTTATCTCCGAAAAAATGCCCTCGCCGGTGAAACCGGGGTTCGGGGGTTTTCTAAGCCGGGAGGAGGCTTTCTTCTCTTAATGAAAACCGTGGGAGCGGTCATTCCCCCGCCGGCTTAGTTTTTAGTTTTATTACCTTGTCCCCATCTATCCCATAAATGTGGGTCCCTCTTGTCATTCTCCATCAACTATTTTCTTCAAAGTTTACTCTGTCTATTCTGGTCCAGTGACTCCAGCCGTCCAGCGTTGAGACCTTATCCAGATCCGCTCACGGCTCAAGCCCAGTGCAGGTAGGAGCTTGGTCTAGCGACTCCACGTCGGTCGGGTAGGGATAGGGAGGAGCTCGCCCAGCTAGCCGTGAGGGCCACGATGGAGCTCCACTCGCCTGGCGGCGCGGCCCCGCGGAGGACCTCAGGCTGGTTGTACCGATGGCGTGTACCCACAGGTCCTCCTCACGGCGCGTGGCGCAACCCGCGGCAGTGGTCAGGCTAGCTGTACTGGCGGTGCACTTCGCAGAGGACCTCCAGCCCATTCTTCTCCTTGCTGCCAGTGCCGAGCGGAGGACAGGAGGGAGCAAGGCGAGAGGGCGAAGCCCGGGAGGGAGATTGCGAGCTGAAATCGCTCGTCATCTTTACCGAGCGGAGGGGAGTCGATACCGGTGGTATCGCGAGGTGAGGTAGATGGCGATTCTGTTTTTGAAGGAACAGGACGAGGCCCCTACTAATTAATATATTAAAATAACTTTAGCGAAATACAAGGAAAGAGAAAAAGGGGAAAAAAGAAACCGGAAAAGGGGAAATTACAGGGAGCTGAGCCAGTGCTCCATTGCAGGGATTTTGAGGGTCTAACTCTAAGCAGTAAATGAGAGAACTCTGAAATAAATTTTGCCTTGCATCTCTGAACTGAAGGGTCACTCGTCTCACTAAAAATCCAGTCATTCCGGGGCGTCCACATGCTCCAAGCCATCAGGATGATTATCTCCATGAAAAAGGTACTTGAAGTTGCCTGCGAATTCTATTGAAAAAAACGGAAGTTGCCATTGCAACAGTGACTCAATAGATGCCCAATAAGCCTTGGCAAAATTGCAACGGAGGATAAGGTGAGCACTGGTTTCAAACCTTTGCAAGATGGCGATTCTGTTGGATTGGGTATTAGCCACGTTTTTTTCTTCTTTTACCGATGCAAACATTTTGACAGTCTTTTGGAGTTGCTCTTAGATCTGTAATATACAACAGTGATTTACCACTAGTTTTTGAAAAAAAATTATCAATGTCAGCTGACATCAATGATTAAGCCTAGCTCCGCCACTACCAGTGCCTCCTCCTCCGCCGCCTTGGGAATGGTCCCTGGTAGTTACTGGATTGGATCTTGAGCAGGGAACACGACGTCCACTCGTGCAGGATGGATCGGACGAAGACACAGGACGACTGATCGAGAACAATATATGGAGAGGAGAAAATTAAACAAGTACACAGTGGCGGAGCTATGCCTCTTTATTGATGTCAGCTGACATCGATAATTTGCAACAAAATTAGTAGAAAATCACTCATATGCACTGTTCTTCTAAGGATCTGACATCAGCATCAAATAGGGCTGACATCGGTGACTTTGGTGGCCGGCTCCGCCCCTGCAAGTATGTATGCAAAAGAGGAATCGAGGTTCAGTTCGTTGTACGTGGACTAGGTCGGTCGCTTCGCTGGACTCAACACTCATGCATGTCATATCCATGTCAAGCCATGTGGAGGGTCCGATTAGATGCAATATATGCGCAGTATACAATAGGCCCGGCGCGTCAAATCTATACTATCACTACTAGATAATCGGGCATTTGTCTCTAGCCTGATTTTACATTTGTACCGGGTATTTTACCCCCGGTACAAATAAGGGTATTTGTACCGGTTGGAGCCACCACCCGGTACAAATTTCCCCTCACAGAGGCGCGTCGGGGCCTCTTCTAACCCACCCGGTACAAATGCCTCACATTTGTACGGTGGTCTTCGCCCGTACAAATGTGCTGGTCTCACATTTATATCGGTCGAGCCACCACTCAGATGTGTGCACATTTGTACCGGGGCGTGATCTAGTCCGGTACAAATGTAGACCCTACCATCCCTTGGCTAAAATTTTCACCAACACTTAGAAATTACAACCCCTCCACCCCTGGTCGTCCTCATCCTCTCCTTTTCTTATTCCTATCTAACTCTCTCTCTCCGTGGCCGGCAGCAGCGTCAGGCGCCGGCGGCGCGGCGGGCAGGGCACCGGCCGGAGAGCTGGTGCGGCCGGGCGGGCCGGGCAGGAGACACCGCGCTGGCCAGCCGGAGGAGGCGGCCTCGGCTTGATGGGGCGCAGGAGCTAGGGTTCGTCTCGTTCTTCGTTCTTGTTTCGTGGTGATGTTTTTGTGAGACATGTTTTGATTCTGTGAGACGGGGATGTTTTGATTATGTGGTGTAAATCTAGTGTTGTGACTCTTGTGCTGTGAATTATTGTGTTGTGAATCTTGTGCTGTGAATTATTGTGTTGTGAATCTTGTGCATGTAATTCTTGTGTTGTGAATTTTGTGATGTGAATGAGATGAGATGTATCTTGAGATGAGATGAGAAAAGGAAAACGAAAAAGAAAATAACAGAAGAGAGAGGAAAGGGGCGTACAGGGGCAAATCACATTTGTACCGGAATGTTTGTACCGGCTCAATAACCAGTACAAATGAGGGTTACGGATCGGTTCAAATGAATGTTTTTCCAGTAGTGTATAAAGAACGAAAATAATTGAAAACTTTTCTCACCTAATTCGGGCCCGCCGTACCCTCACGTCGGACCCACCCGTCACGTGATAGGAGGACCAAAAAGGGAAATAACCATAAATAAAAATCACAATTTGAAGAGTGTTTCTGCCAAAAACGTAATATTTTCTCACCCACCACGTTTACCCACCCTGTATCCATACTGTCGGGCCCACACGCATCGGACCAGGGCTTCGCGCCACACCCGTCGGTAAACTTCCGAAGCAAACTACAATGTTCACTACTAGAGAAAAAGAGCTATCACTGTCACTTTTCTACTATCCGACGGTGATAAGTTATCACCACTGGCTTCTTACATGATCCAATGGTGAATATATAAACCGACGAGGCGACGATGATAATTTAACATCACCGCTGGTTTATATTACGAGTCGGTGGTGATACTTATATCCTGCACAGCTAGCACACACTACTTACACAACAAAGGGACACCACAGCCGGTTTTGGGTTCATTAAATGGTGGTGAAATCTTATTAACAAAACTAAAAAAAATCAGCCCCACCCCCACTGCCCCTGCCGCTGCTGCTCCACCGCCACAATGCCGGATCCGTCCACCGTCCGGGTGCACAGAGAGAGAGAGAGGTTGGGTACCGCCACCGCGCCTCCTGACCTTCCTGGAATAATGTTGTGCCCACATCAATCCTCATCGTCGCCATCTTCGAGCTGGCAGTATTTGGGTGCCGTGGTAACCCCAAGATTTGAGAGATGGAGCACAACTCGATGCATGACAGTGTGTTGTGAACTTGTGATGTGAGCTTGCAACGGCACTTCTATAGCCTGACGACCAAGCACCTTCTTGTCTTTCCTCTAGGGGGAGCCGTCGTCTCACCATATATACTTGGTGTTCCTCCTCTGTCCTTCAGCACTATGGTTTAGTCATTCTTTCATCTCACCCATAACTCTGTCATCGTCCACCTTTTTCCATCTTCACTTAATTGCTCGAAACAAAACGAAGCCAACTGTAGAAGTTACGAGCTCATCTCCCTTCTCCTTCCTACCACTTTATTTCTTTCTTCTTCGTGTCCCTTGCCTTGTTCTTCTTCCTTGTTTCTCCAAAAGATGGTGCATGGTAAGGGGTGGTTGTTCAAGGACGGATCCATTGTTTGTGGGGAGGTAGCAGGGTCATTGGCGTGTCATAATACCTTGAGTTGTTTTGCTACTTCTACGTCTGTCGAATTAACCAGGACGTATTGGGTTGGTTGACCTGCCATCTCCGACTTCGAGATGTCTCTATGGTGGAGTAATGTCACCATGAAGATCAGAACAATCAGAGGAGGCTATATGGCATGTAGACATCGAAGCAGGTATCCGAGGAAAACCCCTTTTGAAGATTCGTCATGTTCATGCCTCCCAGAAGATAATAGCTCCATGTCATGCTTATCAAGGGCTAAAAGCAACTCCAAGAGACTAGCTATCTTGGCTTGACTAGCTAAAAATGGAAAATTTGTCCAAAACTCAATCCAACAGACTAGCTAAACTTGCCCTCGCTATCCTCCGCTAGCTAAACCAGGGGCTTTGCTAGTCATCTTTGACTAGCCAGTCCGGCTAGCTATCCCCTCTCTCGCGCCCTTCCGGTCCCACCTCCCCTTCCTCCTTCCCCGTTGCTCCTTCCCACGTAGGGGCAGCCGGAGCTCTGGCCGGCATTCTCGCCGCCGCGCTGGGTCACGCCGCCTCCCGGCTGCCCCGACGGCACTGCCCCGCCGCTCCGGTCACTCCGGGTCCGCTGCCCGCCACTGCCCCACCGATTGCCGGTCCCCGCTGCATCCCACCAGTCCGCCGCCTCCACCGATTGCTCCCGCCGGCTCCGCTGCCACGCCGGTCCCCGCCGCCTCCCACCAGCCCCATCGCCTCCCGCCGGCCTCACCGCCTCCCGCCCGCCGCCTCCCACGCCTCCGCCCGCCCCCCTCGCCTCGCACATGAGTATGACAAGGTGGGACCCAGGTGGTGGAGCATATGGAGAGTTGATTTTAGCTCGTCTGTTGGATTTCATCAACTTTTTGCTAGCTAGTCAAATCAGGATTTTAGCCAGTAATTTTTAGAGACTCTTGGAGTTGCTCTAACAAATGGTGAGTAAGTACATAGGCTCATTTCTAGGAGGGGAGGGCCTCATCCCATTGTATAGCCACGTTTTTTCCTAATAAGACAAAACAATATATTACTTCTAGATTTCCATCACGAGGCTATATGTCGCTCGGTAACAATTTGACATACCATCACGCCGGGGCTGGGGCTAGGGAGCCGGTGGTTTTTTCTTTTTTTTTTATTTTGCGGGATGGAGGGAGGGGTCGTGATGGAGTGTTTTGTTTTGTTTTCTTCTTTTTCATTTATATTTTCTTTCTAATACTAATTTTTCTGTTTCATTTTTATTTCTTTTTATTCTTCCTTCTTTTATTTTTCTTGTTTCTCTTTCATTTCTTCTTTCCTTTTTATTTATTTATTTTCTATTTTCTATTTTATTTTGCTTCTATTTTCATCATTTTTATATATATTCTTTTCTTTTTATATTTTCTCTCCGTTAATATTTGTTTGTTCGAGATGACAAATAAATTTGTTCTGGTTATAATTATAAGTTGTTCCGACTATAATAATATCTTGTTTTGGCTATAATAATAACTTATTCTGTCTATAATAAAAACTTGTTCCGACCCTTGTTCTGATTTTTGTATTTATTTTCTATTTTCTATTTTATTTTTTATCTCTATTTTCATTTGTTTATATTTTTCCTTTTTAATATTTTTCTCTCCATTAATATTTGTTTGGTCTAGATAAGGTGTAAATTTGTTCTGGCTATAATAATAAGTTGTTCTGGCTATAATAATATCTTGTTCGAGCTATAATAATAACTTGTTATGTCTATAATAATTTGTTCTGACCCTTGATCTGATTTGTTCTGACACTACATTTTGTTTTGTTCGAGATGACATACAAACTTGTTCTAGCTATAAAAGGATCTTGTTCTGACAGTTGTTCTCATTTATTCGACACTTTATTTTGTTTGTTCGAGATCACATACAGTTGTTACGAGCGATATTTTGATATGTTCCGATCCTTGAAGTTTTTGTTCGAGATTATATGCAAACTTGTTATGCATATAACAGTGACTTATTCGCTGTAACACTAATTAATATTGGGTATTTAAAAATTATTTTTTAAAATAAATTTATCAAAACATAGTCAAGTGGTATCTTATTTTGAAGATCTCAATACAAGAAATCCATTTTTGAAATCGAAATTTAATTTAGATGCACAGTTTATGATTTATAACTTTTTTTATTTTGAAATAGATTAGATTGGTGCCCCATTGTGACGCAAAGTACAATCATGATAAAATATTTTTATACAAATCAAATTACACTTTTTGCTCATGAAAATTTTGTATTAAATGGAGTCATTACACAGCCATATATATAGATGCATGAATTTGTAACCAATCACACACGGCTATAAATTGAAGTATTCCAAATAGAAATGCGCTGATATATAATTCAACGTAAGATGCTGCAGTCTTGTAAGAGGTCTTATATATGCTTTTACATGTAATTTGAGATAATTTAACAACTTTCTAAGTACATAAATATATAGTCCCCGGGAAGAAAATACTTTTAATCAACCTTTGAAGTGTTCTTTAATACGCTTGAACTCATGGCGGAGCATATCTATTTTTTAACATTTAATCAGTAGGGGCACCCCTCCTGTTTCATAAGAAAATAGATGTTTGATTATTGATTAATGCATCGATCGATGTTAGCCGACCCTGCTATATATATGCGCCTGATGCTGCTTCTCTAATTAGTTTTAGGGACTCAGAAGTCATCTAGAAGGTCATGACAATCTGGAAATTGTGCGTCATCCACTGCAAGGACAACCCTAATGGTGTCGGCATAGCTTTGCCAATGGATAGTGAGTGCCTGCACGAATTTAACAAAGGGAAACAACAAATGATCAAATATTACCAATGTGTGCATATTTACTACCATTCTATTCTACTGGATTATGTAGAATTAGAAGTCCTTGCATATGCATATATACTTGATCTGCTCTTTAGGAAAATTTTTAATCTTGCAGTCAAGCTATGTGATGTCAAACTTTGGACAATAATTCATTTTCAGATATACAAATTTGTATACTAATAAATATGTATATGCGTGCACAATAATGTCACTATATGGCAAGCATTGAATAATTTCACTCCTACATTATAAAATACGAAAATGACAACTTATACATTACAAAATCCAATAATTAGTTACATACTAAATGAAGGAGCAATGGTGTGTTTAATTCATACCGATGGGTGCCCATATACGCTAGGTGCAATATAGACAACCCGGTGCCCATAAGACTCTACTTGTTCAACTGGGCCCATCATGTTGGAGAACGGCACTGTGGTATTAGATATAATACGATGGAAGATGGAACCTGAAACCTGCAACAAGCTATGTGTAAGAAATTTGCTAAAAAAAATCTATGTGTATATAATGAATTATTTCTTTCATGACATATATTGCAATTATGCAAAGTAAGAGACCAGTGGTTGATCACGGATTTTACACCCAAAACTACAATTGGAGACTAGTGTTAACTCGGTAAAATACATCCTCCTACCCCTAAGAGCAATATATTTCTTGGTACTCAGGCTAAGGCGGTAAGCTAATCCACCATCTTTCACATTGCAACCGAAACCCATTTGTTTTGCCAAGCATACAGTAGACAACAAATTGAACTCAATGTAAATGTGACCCGGCGCGATAAAGTTTATCTAACCTGACCACACAATTAATAAAAAAGGTACATTATTTATATGATATATTGTCTAACAAGAAAACATACTGATACACGTTCGCCAAAAAGTAGAGATAGATATAGGATTTGTACCTTGATGCCAAAAAGTTCAGTGACCCTTTTTCCAATTCCATGGGTGACGATTACCTCTAGTGAATGTTTTTTCCTATCTATAACCTTCTTTGCTTTGCGGACATATTCAAGAGGGTCATCATACATAGAAATGTAGAATGGGAGTATGATTTCCCCCACTGCATTTCCCCATTTTACATCATTATGCTTGCGAGAGTCCATCATCTGTGCTAACTCCTAAAGAAACAAATTAAAATGAAAGTATGCACATGGTCTGAACCCAAAATGTGTTGTAATTTGAAATTTCATAAAAAAAGATATTTTCAAGAATTTTTGGCTTACTTGTATGCCAGGTGCTGACCTTACATTTACCATTAGGAGTGATCTCAAGCACACATTTTTCTTGGTGGCATCGTCGTCTATACAAATGCAAGGAACATTAATAAATTTTTCTATAAATACACATCAAACCGGATAAACAACTGTAACCCCCAGTTCAAGTTAGAAATTCAGAATACTAAAAGTACTCATTAGTCATTACACTTCTAATATTGATTGTAATAAAAAATAATAATACAGTAAAGCTAATTTGAACGGAAAAACATGTACATGAATTGAAGAATCATTATTATATTACTACGTTTGATGGTAAAACTTTTAACAATTAATTATTGGGTAGGCGCCATACTTCAGAACTGACTGGGCATGCAGTAAGCGTGTCACACTCACCCGACTTTCGGAAGTAATACCGGGATAGCGCAGCTGATGTCACTCCAACTAACACGTCATTTAACGTCTGTGCATCAGTTCATTGAGATAATGGAACTATATCAAGAGGAGACATAGGGTACAAGATATTCATACTCAAAATTTTAAGTGAACTTTATATAAGATGTGACCACCATGCAACAGAGATTACCATCAATATTGTGTGCATCTACAGTAGCATGCATGTAAGTTTCCGGCCCCAATTATGGGTCGCTTTAGCTTGTTTTAAATTTGTTGATTTTGATATGCAATTGAATATACGCTATGTCTAGATATCTACAATTTAGAATAGATGGAGTATCTTAGATATGTACTCAAGGTCATTTCGCTTCTCACCTAACTTGTCTGGATTTTGCACTAATGAGGTCTTTGACCACACGATTAGAGAATGATTATTGTACAATTATTGTATCAAAACATGGATTAATTAGGATCATTAAATTCATCATGTAAAGTTGCACTCATCTAGTCATCTGTGAAAAGGTTTTGCAAATAGACTTAATTTAGTACTACATGCATGCAAGATTCCTGGGTGAAAAATTTTCAGCTCCAAACGAAGCACAGTGTATATTGAGAGGAATTCATGAAAATGTTAACGTCACGTACGCAACCGAGGGCGTTCTTGACATGCTTGACGTCAGCGAGGCTGAGACCGCGGTTGACGAAGCGCTTGCGCCTGAACTCGACACCTGCGCCCATCGATGCTCTGCCCCATCCGTGACCTGCTCAAGTTCACTTAATGACTTAAGTTTTTTTGTTGCAAATCTTGCGAATTCAATGTTTATTCGCATGTTTCAGTTGAAACGTGCGTGTGTGTGAATATTCAAACCGACGGTGGTACCCTATATCACTGTTGGTACACCTAAAACTGACAGTGATATGACGTCTTCGACGACAAAATCTGTACAGTTTAGTTAGCGTTTCAAAATCTTTATTTTTACTATGTGCTCAAAGACTTACATGGATACTGGAGAAGCGAGGGTGTCGCACGAGGGTGGCTTCGAGGCCGGCGCGAGCCAGTTCAATGTCGATGGGTGCGGCGAGGCCGACGACGGCGACGATACAGAAATCGCTGAACATCTGTGCCGTGGGGCTCAGGGGCTCATCATCCGCTGCTTCGCCGGATGCCCCAGCTCCACGAGTAGTGTCTATCGAAAGCATGGGCAGTGGCCGTGGTGCGACGGTGCTGGCACTGTGGACACCCATTCCTTCTTGTTGTTGTGGTGTGTGTCGCCTATGTTTGGATGCGGCGGAGAGCAGCTGCACAAGGGGTGCTTTTATATGGGAAATGCTGTGCTTTTCACACATATGCATGTCCGGACGCGTGTCTCGCTTCAGATGGAATGGAAGACGTGGCACAAGGTACAGAGTGGATCATGTGACTCAGCTCTATCGTCTATTTTTAATTCAAAATGATCCGATTCTGATTCTTATTGAATCCGATTCTTAAGTTTTAGTACTAGGTTGAATTAGAGGATCCTTTACCACTCCTACACAACTATATCCACGTACGTAATAGAGGTTTGCGTGATGGATTTTGAGATGTTTAAATGTTGCAACGTCTAGCTTCTGATGTTTCATAAAATTGATCGATTCTTTTATGTTGCAGTACACATATGTTTATATAAATAGTATGAAAGTATTTTTAAGTTGTGATATATCTGGTAGTAGTACCAATTCTGCGTTGCCAATCTTCAATAAGTTTTCGAAAATGTTTTATTTAGGACAAACCTAGATGGGTCTCTGTCTGTGCTGAAATGAAATAATTAGAGCTATTCATTGCTAGTAGCTGGCAGTTGGCTGCACACCTATTTGCGGCAGCATTTGACGCACATGTTTCTTTCAGATATCGTATGCGACTGTTCTGTTATATATTCAAATCAAAAGATTTATTACAATTTAATGAAAATGTTGACATTGAGCACCCCTGTAGAAGATTTTGGGAAAATTTTGGAGATACAATGACTAGGAAGAAATTGATACAGTGAAAGCACACTATTATTCCCATATTCATTAACTCTTGCAACGTAACAAAGGGACAAAGGAGGCATATAGTTAGGGTTTATTCACACTTTTTATACCCTAACTAGTGGAAGTGCACGCACGACACATGCGTGATAAAAAAAATTTACATACAAAATAAGGTATAAAAATTGCGTACAAAATAAAGTATCATGAATTATTGATATGTCAATATTTTATCATAATTAACTATGACACTTGTTTACATTATCACATAAACCATTACTCACCTCTCGAATTGTACCACCCTCATGGCATGTCGTAGAACCCTCAAGTTTGAGAGCTTGCCATAAGCTACTCGGCTGACGGCACTAAAAGGAATAACCATTGAAGTTTGGAGGCACCAATTTAGACTAAAACACTCCTTTGTAGAAAACAATATTCGGGCAGTTACAATTAGCAATACAATGTAACATTAATTATTCTCATTTCTTTCTACCTTTTAAATATTCTCTGTAAACATTATTAACAATTTGGTTGTTCGCTATCACCAGCCACACGGGTGTGTGTGGTGCCCGAAATTGGCTTCACAACCCCGTGTGTGGTTGCTCAAAAAAACCCCGTGTGTGGTTTTCCCGTGGCTGGGACCAAGCATGTCCTACATCTGCCAAAATATGAAGCATGCAGCCATTCCAATAGAACAATGACAAATATAAGACCAAACATTGAATGTCTTCCATTTAGTAATATCTATCAATCCACAAATTTCACCAGCCAAACAGAAGTACTATATTCAACTAAACCAAGTGTCGTTTAAGGGGGACAAATGTCACGAGGTTGTACCCCATGCAGATTGGCGGGTCTTTAAAGTAATATAGGACTTCAAAACATAAAATCCTTTGCTTTCTAGAATCCTTACATACTAATAGAAACATAAAATCAGTGTATGCCATGTATTAATTAAAAGATTCTACATAATATGAATGTCATCTCAAATACATCGTTGTGTCCTAACGGTGAAAGTTCCCCAAAAGTGTGGATATAAGGCATTTGCACTTATATCATGCAGGAAATAAACAAATTATTGCATTAGAAAAACAACAGTCTATGACCTCATTTTCCAATTCAATAGCATTATATTCTACACCGGCGCTCAAATGTACATATGACAGATACAAATCTGTTTTTAATAAAAAATAGTGAGAAACTAATTTTAAAAATAACATTCAAATCTAGATTGCATTTTGCATCTTCATAAGTTGTTACATACTTACATTACAGAACTCAAGCAACATGACAAAACCAATAGCATAATGACCAACAATCATGAAGATGCCAATAAAGGCTCCTATGTAATGAAGAAAAGACATGTCAAAACCCTTTGTTGCCTGCCGCTTTAAAAAAATGGAGGTTCTGAAAAACAATCAAACAGATAGGATAAGTGTTCTTCCACTACATAAAACTGGGAAAAACTAAAGATGCATACACTACTTTGCTACTTAATTTGCTCAACAATTTTGCAAGCAACTGAATATGCCTTGTGTAAATTAACAAAACTCATGTAACTACTGCACATAGCACTATCTAGTTGCTAAAAAATTCTGCAATACTCACTTAACTGATCCACTTATAATGGAATGACAATCCTCAGTCCAGTCAAACAAAATATTGTTGGATATGTCAACCTGGAAACAGAAACATGATTATTTATTCAGAGAGACATTGGAGGTGGCATGATTGTGGTACGACATAATATTCATATTCAGTAAATAGAATGCATGCAGTGGGATAAGGGAAACAATTTAAGAAAAAGCATGTACAACTTTACATGTACTAAAGCTAGCCATTTTAATTTGTAATATCAGTTTAACCTCTAGGCATCTGGTATCCTCACCTCTAGATTAATGGTGTAGGCAGGTCAGTCAGTCATCAAAGATTACAACTGGACTGGACTCTCCAAACACAAGCCATCCTCGGTTCCATTTTTATTCAACCTTGTTGCTTCTCCCATTCATGAAAATAAACAGACTGATTTTTACATGAACAGCGAAATAGTCTTACATTGCTAATAGCTGACCAGAACACTAATTAATTCAATTAATCATTCATCAAAAGATAATTGAAGGACTATGACACTCGAGACTAAAAGTTGTGCATTTATTAAAAGCAACAAACTGAACAGTTAACCCTTAAATTTACTAATTTCGATCTTTTGAAACCACAAGAAGAAAACAACTGATAATTGATATGAAACAAAATTGACAATATGAGTTCTTACACGGGATGTGCATTGCATTGCCTCCTATTTCCTCTCCTTACCTTGCTTTAGTGGTGGCTACCTTAATTGGATCACCCATATTTGTTGATATAGTTCTTCTCCTTTTCAATATTGTCCAGTAAACAAAATAGAAGCAAAGAGTTAAATGGTATAAACTTGTTTGACTGCTTGAACCATCTTGATTTGCAATTGACAACCAACGTGATTTAATTGCTTGACCCCTTGAGTTTAGCTAGGAAGAGGAAATGTACTGAAATATAATTAGAAGTCAGGCTGCAAATATTCAATATCCTGAGAGCTCAAAATATATGCATATTCTTACAAAAATTCCACAACCAAGATACAAAGATATAAACTTCCGATCAAATTGTCGGACTGGACCAAATATGAAGTTTAGCATTTAAAAAAAATGCTCAATTCCCAATTACCTTGTTACTGAAACAAATATTTTTATGAATAATATTGAACCTGAAATGATATGTACTAATAGATCCTACGATAAACATTACCTGCAGGCATAATGAATCAAAAGATTAAACCACTGCTAATTATTAATGTCATGAGGTGCATAATTCTATGGTTGAAACTTGCAATGATAAAAATGTAGTAGAGATTGATTTGGCGAGGTCAGGAATGCACCTGGAAAAAGATTAGACGCACAATCCTCTATTGTCAGTGGCTAGCTTAGGAATGTACTGGTCATGCCTCACTGGCTTCCAAAATTCCATGAAAACAAAACCACAACAAAGATTGCTGACCTGCAGCTGTTGGTACCACCTGCAGGTCATTAAAATGATCAACACAAGGAAACAAAAATAATTCAAGGACAAGATAGTTTAGCGAAATATTGTTCACAAAATCATGACCACTAATTTCTTCACGAATCAGCTTTACCCAAACCGAATTACCTTCAAAACCTGTGATCACTTTTCCTTCTATGGAAGCATTATCCACATCTTCCTTTAGGCAAAGAGAGCGGAGGAGTCAAATAGGTAGGAGATCAATCTGCTTACCCGGATGAGGAGGGAGTAATCGGTCAGTATCAATGGGAGCGCCACATGTTCTGCTTGTAGAAATGGGTCGTCGCCATTGTTCTGCTTCTTCTAGGAGATGTGGCCACAACCACCCAACAAGGTTGGGATGGACCGCCTCGCGCTGCGCCGCCGCCTCGCCTGACCCCCGCCCACGCCGACGCCGTAGCCGCCTCCAAAGACGCAGTCCCGTGGGCGCCCCTCGCCGAGCCTGCCCCGTATGTGGATGCCCGACTTCCCTATCCGGCACCGCTCCAGCCCGCACGGGAGACGACGCGCCGACGTAGCTCCCCATTTGACCGTACGCATGCCGCCACCTCTAATGTGGTGGTGGTAGGGAAGGGGTGCAGCAAGGGCGGCGCCAGAGAGCCGCGGTTGTCGACGACCGCTAGCTGTGGTCACCGTCGCTGCTTGCTTCGTCACCGCACCGATATAGAATGGGTGTAGTGGAGCATCGAGCGGCGCTGTAGGAGGAAATGATTATTGGAGGCGTTCAAGAGAGGGAAAGAAAAGATATACGCGGTAGGGATAGGAGGAAAGGTGCGATTGACGCGGGAAAGAAAGGAACGAGAGGATTGTGGGGCGTGATTCCCGTAGATTTATACTAAAACGCTATTATAAAAAAGGAAATGCGAGATCTACGCGACTGATTTAGTGGCGTGGTGCAAAGAAAAGGAAAAGAAAGGAAAGGAAAGGAATTGATTGTCTCGCCACAAAAGGAAAGCAATTGATTGTCGTCGCCTAATCATGCAATTACGTTTGAACGTGTCGTGCCCAAAAAAATAGAAACCTAACAGCGCAGAGAAGGAAAGAAATAGGGAGCCCGAGCGTGATTCGGGGCGATTGAGTGGGTATACGCGGGCGGGTATGGATGGTGTGGGTGAGAAAAAACAACGATTTTAGGTGAAAACATTTTCCTTCCTCCAGTTTTTTGGTCCTTCCACCTTTCGTTTGGCTCTTTTGGGTGGGCCTTGTAAGACATGTGGGTCCTCTGTGAGAGGTGGGTATGTTTCCTCTTGGGTGAGAAGTGTTTTTCAATTCTTTCTGCTTTTATAGTATAGATTAACCTTGCCTTCTTCAATTATATTGGTGCAGGAACCAGGAGGTCAACACACACATACATACCATGCGAACAGCGTCCTAGATTTGCTCCATACTGGGGAGCTACCGCCACGCTTTATCATCTATATATCTTAATTAATTAGGTTGATCTATGCTCATCTTGTGGATCCATAGATGCTTAGGCTTCAAATTTATTAACCTCGCGTCATCACAATGAACTTTGTGTTTATTTACATTTAGCTTTGTTCCATTTTGTGAATCGTACTGAAACAGGGAGGCCCATTACTTGTTATGTTTTGTATATATAGTTAGAACTAGTGAGTCTGGTGCTCAATGCATATCGGCGGAATTTTCACTTCAAAATAATGTTCCACAGAAGTATTCGAATATTTCAGTTCGAGGAATACCAAAGAAAGATGCTTTTCAAAATACTCATTTAGCATGAATGCATAGTATATTATTAGTATTACAAAACACATGAAGTTTTACATAATAATTTTTAATTACTTTTTTTGTATTTCTTAGAGATAGGGTCTCATTTTGTGTTTCGCACCAGGGGCATCTGGTACAACCAACCCCTCTCGTCTTCTATGAGCAGGTAACATCATGGGGGCAATTCCCTCTATGACATCGAATAACTCAATTCCTTCTCTGAAAAAATTTTGGTGCCTTATACGACACTGAGTTTAATTTTATTAAGCATTTTAAATATTAATTTTATATGACATATATTAATTTTGTATGACATATATTAATTTTACATATGACACATATTAATTTTATAAATTATTTAATCTCACAGTAGAATTATTAAGCATTTTTAAATATTTTTATGGAAAACTTTTGATGGAATAAAAATTTAGATAACCTTTAAAAGTAGCATAATTTGGTGAATTTTAGTTTCAATATGTTAAATGCTATATTTTTCTTTTTACACAAAATGGGTTCATCTCTATTTGTCATATCACTACAAAAAAAAAATCATAACTTTTCTAGGTGATTTGGATATCATTTTGGTCAAGAAAAAGGGGAGGGCGAATCCACAGTTACGGTTCACGTGAGTTAACTGACGGCAGCAGACGGTAGTGTCGTAGGAGGAATGAAACTTAAACTTGGAGTTGTATAAGGCACCGAAATTTTCTCAGGGTCACAGAAGGAATTGAGTTATCTTTCGGTGTCATAGAGGGAATTATCTCTAACATCAACCCATTAGACACACACCCTCATGACTAGACTTAAAGCTGACACTTACCCCTCAACGTCCACCTATTATTTGTAGTAGGTTCTAGCTTTCCCAATTTACTATCTGTCGGTTTCCAGTCATAATTATTGGGTCGTCATAAATTTCGGAATGGAGCATAATTCAACCATACATGATCTGTTTTTCTGGCATTAGGATCGTTTTCAGTGATCGGGACGTCATTGATAATGCTGACGGTATTATGTGGATGCACACCGTTAACCTGCCAAATCATAATTCAATCATAATGATGTTGTCATCCTCGACACTACATACCCATGTAGGCTGTCAGATTATTCTAAATGAAACATACTTGTTTCTTGAAATGGATTGATGTGCTGTAAATCCCATCCCAACAAGTAAAGGATAACACATACATAGAACTTTAAATTCAGCAACACTTTGCTACCTTTATGAATTATGAGCACCCCAAGCCAGCGCACATGTGACATTAACTCGGACAACATCGAACTCCCCAGGGTGGACTTATCGCATCTTGACAAACCTTTTTGACGAAACAGAAATCACGTATGCTATATCTCAGCTCCCCTCCGACCGAGCTCTGGGACTTGACGGCTACAATGGCATCTTCTTAAAGAAGTGTTGGGCAATCTTCAAAAGTGTGACATCCCGGCCCAAGGTTTAATAGGATTGATAAGGATACTCATACCAACAAGTTGCAACTTCTTTTCCGGAAGCCCATCACTAAAAACTCCAAAGTTAAGCGTGCTTGACTTGGAGCGATGGGTGACCGACCGGGAAGGCCTTCCCGGGTGCGCATGAGTGAGGACAAAGTGCGCAGAAAAGACATGTGTTGGTCTGTGGGGAGATTCTTGGGGTCCTAGAGAGCTGCCAGGCGTAGGCGGGCCCGGCCTCGGGGAGGCGGGTCGTTACAAAAAGTGACATCATGGCGGCGATTAACTCATTTCATAGCATGCGTTGCGGTGACCTAAATCTAGCTAGTCAACAAAGGAAACACCCCTCTTATTCAAGAAAGAGGGCCGACGACTACCACCCTATCAGCCTCATTCACGCGATAGCTAAGATCATAACCAAGGCCCTGGCTCTACAGGTTGCTCTGCACATGCGCTCTCTCATCTCACCTTGTCAGAGTTCTTTCATATAAGGAAGAAACATCTATGACAACTTCCTTTACGCATAATATTGCCCGCCACTTCCATCACAATAAGACGTCTGCCCTTTTGTTGAAGCTAGACATCTCCAAAGCTTTAGACTCATTAAGATGGGACTATTTGATCTCCCTAATACAACATAGGGGGTTTCCGCCGAGATGGTGCAGTGGATCACGGCAATCCTCTCCACCTCAACTTCAAGGGTGCTCCTCAATGGCACCCGCCCACCGATTCAGCAGGCGGGGGACTTAGACAAGGAGACCCTTGTCTCCCTTGCTATTTGTCCTAGTTATTGACCCTCTGCAGCAACTAATTGACCAAGCGACCGCCAAGAACTTGCTCTCCAAACTCGGCAGTAAGGCGGCAAGATTTAGAGCATCACTCTACGTGGACAATGTCACGATCTTCATTAAACCGACGCATAAAGACATCACAAACATGGCTCAAATTCTACGCAATTTTGGTGAAGCCTCTTGCCTATGCACAAACCTACAAAAAACACAAGTCACACTACAAGAAACTATTTAACTGCGTGACGCAATCATTCGTCATGATCATTGAAAATTGCCGCAAATCGTTGTCCGTGACGATTTAAATTTTCGTGGTGGAATGAACGTCATTGATTAAATCTGCTGACGTTTCTTAATAAACGTCGCGATCCGTGACGTATCTGGACCGTCATGAAGTAGCCCAATGCCCATGCAGCCCAACCCATAGCCCACTATCTGTGACAAAATAAATCGCCGCGATTGCTACCGACATGGCGGTGACATGGACGACGACGTGGCATCCTACGTGGACGATGACGTGGCATCCTACGTGGACAATGATGTGGCATCCTACGTGAACGATGACGTGGTAGACGATGACATGGCATCCTACGTGGATGATGATGTGGCATCCTACGTGGACGATGACGTGGCAATTAACACACTGAATTTCAATAATTTTTCCATTCCAATTCATTCAACAGTAAGCAATTAGAGCCCAATTTATTGCAACAATAACATCCCAATTTTAACATTTAACAGTAAGCAATTCCAGCCCACAAGTAACGACATCACATATGTTTCGATTCAGAATAAAAAAGATTACATGCATTTGTAAGATCACAAGCATTTGTTAATCACTAGTAGTGCATAGAAAATCAAGTCTCCTCTTTCCTTCTAACTACTTGTTACTGGATGCAATTGATGCTCATCCAATCACTTCTAGTGGCCATCTTAAGAAACTCGGGGGTCTTGTTGGAGCCATCTCAAAAATTTTGGTCAGCTCAACCTTGACCCCACTGTATTCTGCAGCAATAAGTGCCTTGAAGGCATTCTTGTTTCCAGGTCTCTGTGAATGTTAACACCTATGCAACAAAAATTATATTAGGCAGTTAAAAATTGAAAGTCTCCGTGAATGTTAATTTAATGGTATAGATGCAAGCCAAGTAATGACATCTAGACCATTATATAAGCAAAGAACTAGAACGTAAACATTACCCACTTAGGGAAAAATACACAAGTAAAGACACTAATTGCCCAGATTTTGTGTTTTATACTCTGAAACGATCGTGAAATCTCGCTTTCCCAACAAGACATAGGAGCATTTATCATGCAGATTAAACCAATCAAGATGGTTCAGAAATACAAGTAATGCAAGTAGTCATTCAGATATAATGCAACTAATATATCAACGATAAACAAGGGCTCAGAGTAGTGTGCACATGAACAAGCAATCAAAAGCCTGCTACATAAGTGATACAGGTGAAATAGTAGTGACATTTAGCCCTAATAGTGCAGAAGGTGAAATCTAGCATAAGGTAGAACAGTTTCTAGGCATTCATAAGCATTAACCATGCTACCACTTGTGGAACCATGCAAGATAGGATTGCTTCACATGCATACTTCTTAAACCCATTAACAAAGGAACAAAACAGGACAAAATGGCACTTATGTTCGAAGCATCAACAGTCTTAGTCATGCAACCTAGCAGAAACCATTTGGGAATTTGAGAGGTTGGCACTTATCTGTAGATAGAGCAGCTGCTCCTCCTGCTCCTGCAGCTACTCCTCCTGCTCCTGATTATTTAAAAAAAAGGGAAAGACCATTATCTGTCAGTCCAAGCAGCTAGCACAAGCAGCTAGCACAAAGTAGCTAGAGTTAAGCACAAGCATACAACATTATGTACTCTAATTGATCTTGACCCCATGCATATGCAAACTAAGTAGACTACTAGCAACCTGCTGATCAGGGGGTATAAAGTGGTATAAACTATTTCTCATTAAGTGGTATAAACTAATAAAGAATAAATAATTACTTAGCCAATGATTACTAACATGAAAGCAGCATCCATATATTCAGGTAATTGACTTGCATTGCCTTCAATATTCAGTTTATTTTGCTACATTCCAGTTACCATTGTAAATTTCCCTAGCAACTGGAGAACTATTCAACAAAAGCAACAGTTGACATTCAAGTCTTTGGTTAATCTAAGACACAGTTAGCTAATGAATCAGGCAAAAGATTTAGCTATTACTACCATGATGCGAAGGAATGAACAAACATAGAGCTAAAACAAACATAATTCGTACTACAATAGTTTTGAATCTATAGCACCAGTGCATCCTCCCAAATCTTTTTAGGTGAAATCAGAATCACATCTAGCAAGCACCCACTTGAAATCCGAATCACATCTAGCACATGGCAATATGACATCGCAACATGATATACAAGTTAAGATCCGTGAACGAATAAGCAATATAGAGAGGGAAGGGTAAAGGAGGGGGCGGATCTAAGGCGCCGGCGGCCCGGACCGGCGACACCGCCACCGCGATCTATGCTACGCCACCGGCACGACGCCTCCCCGCCCACATCGCGTCCGCCTCCGGATCCGCGCCCGATGCCTCGGATCCGCGCGGCCCGACCCGTGGATCCGTGGTGGAGGGGAGTGCGCCGTGGTGGAGGGAGCAACACGGGGCGTGGGTGGCGTCGGTGCCGCCTCGGCGGATCTGAGGAGGAGGCGGTGCAGCGGCCCGCGGGATTGGGAGGGAGAGGAGAGGGGAATGGAGGATGGGGCTGCGGCTGGAAGGAAGGGAGAGGGGAAGGGAGTGAGCGGTGTGGCGGCCGGCGGGATTGGGCGGCGTGGATCTGCAGAGGAGCAACGAGGAGGGAGAGGAGAGGGGAAGGGAGGAAGGGCGGCGGGTGGGAGGTGAGAGGCGAGGGGCAGGGAGTGACGGGCAAGTAGGGTTTCGGGAGCTGATGGTTATTTATACAAAGCACGGAGCATATGAGCCGTTCAATTTGATCCAATGGCTAAAATTAATATGTCTTTCTGGGCCGTAGTTGTTAAATGGGCCGAAATCAGGATTTAGGACCGAAATTAGGCCTGTTGCAATGTACTTCACAGATTAATATTTTTCATTTTCTTTTTTCATTTTAAAGCACCTTGTGAAGTAAATTGCAAGATAATATATGTTGTATACTCAAATATATTTTTAAAAAGTACTATACTGCATCTTATTTGTTTTGTAGTAATCTTAATAGTTATAGAACCGATTTGCTAGTTTCTATAGTTTAAATAAATTTTTATATCTTTATTGAAAATAATTCCAAATTGACTTATATGTACCTCTAATAAGATTCAAAAAAATTATACTTAGGCGTTTATGGTCCATTCTAGGCCACATCTAGGAGATTAAGGAAAACTTCAATTGACTTGTAGGGAAAACTCGAACTTATACTAGTCACCTTGTTATAAAATAATGATAAAAATATTTAAGTTTGTTCAAAACATTCTACAAATTGACATGGAACCATATTTTAAGCATATAATGCTGCTATAAAAAATTTAGATGGTTTTAATAAAGTGAGATTATAGATGTTCACAAATAGTAACATCTCTCACATAGTTTCTTATAACTATACTCAAACCTTTGAAATCTGAACACCTCATAACATTGTTGAAGTCGTATGCAACTAAAATTTTGTCACAATCTTATTTTAGTCGTAGTATGATAAAATATGAAGTTACACTACCACTTGTTGTGCAAAAAAGTTTTTTTTCTATTTTTTTAAACACCTAAATAACACACCCTTTCAAATAACTCAAAATATACTTGTCTTAAATACCACCAATCCATTTTTCACATGTAGCAGACAACAAATAAGTTGTAATCTAGGAGTTTTAGAATTTTTAGAATAGATTTGCTATTTTCTATCATTTAATTGAATTTCTGCATGCTTACCGAAAGTAATTCGAGGTTGACCTATGTGTACCTCCAATAAGACTGAAAAAATTTCACAAAAATCATATTTAGGCTTCCATGTTCCATTCTAGGCCATATTTTGGAGATTGATGGGAAATGCAATTTGAGTTATAAGGAACATTCAAACTGTTATGTCAAAAGTACAACATAATAATCACAATAATATTTGAATTTGGTCAAAAAAATTCTACAAATTGGAATAACAACATGTTTTTGGTTCACAATCTTGCCATAAAAAATTTAAGTGGTTTCAAGGAAGTGATGACATACACTGCTCACAAATGGATACATCTCTTACAGAATCTCTAATAACTCAACACAAACTTTGAGATTTGAGTGGCGATTTACATTTTCAAAGTCGTATGGATCTCAAACTTGGCTGCAATCTTATGTTTATTGCCATTCTAAATCACCAACATCAGCGTAGCGCAGTGGTAAGGCTCCGCAGGATAGATATAAGTTGTGTTTTAAAAATATTTCCAAAAGTATTTCCAAAAGTATTTCCAAGTTGAGCTATGGGTACATCCAATGAGACTGGAAAAATTTCACAAAAATCATATTTAAGCTTCTATGTTCCATTAGAGGCCATGTTTTGGAGATTGATGACAAATTCAATTTGAATTATAATGAACATTCAAACTTTTATCTCAAAAGTACAATATAATAATTATAATAATATCTAAATTTGACCAGAAAATTCTACAAATTGGCATAACAGCATGTTTTTGTTTCATAATCTTGCCATAAAAATTTAAAGTAGTTTTAAAAAAGTGAGACTATAGATGTTCATAAATGGGAACATCTCTGACATAGTTTCTGATAACTATAGTCGAACCTTCAAAGTTTGTACACCTTATAATGTTATGAAACTCGTATGCAGCCAAAATTTGGACACAACCTTGTTTTGGTTTTAATATGAGTAAATGTAAATTTACATTTGAAATTGTATTAAAAAAACATGTTATTTTTATTTGCTACTTGGGAGAAAGAAAACAAGATGTATGTAAAAGATCGAAGCATAATAATTAACATATAAAATAATACCAATAAATGAAGGAGTGTGATTTTAGAAGAAAGTAGGAAAAACCCCATTGAATTTGGAGTTACTATGAAGGAGAAATACCAGTTAGAAATTTAAAATTTGGATTTAAAAGAAAATATGAACTTTTTATGTGTTCTTCATCTTAAATCAGTGATGTGGCACAACCTGATTGGTCCAAACGGCCGCACCGGATCCAAGTATGCGTATTAATAGTAAAATGCTAGAGAAAGATACCAATTATATCTTAGCGCAGTGGTAAGGCGATGCTTCACGTCCCCGGTGTCCAAGGTTCGAACCCTCATTGCCGCGGTTCGAACCCTCATTGCCGCATCATTTTTTTGGTTATTTTGACGTGGCATGATAAATAGTATAAATAACATATATCAGAAGCGTAAATCACAAAATAAAAAGTAGCTCAATGGTAGCTCATCCGCCTCCGAACAATGAGGTCGTGGGTTCGAATCCCCCGCAGCCCTTTTTTTGCACCCAATTGAATTCCAGGCGCGACTGGCTGGCCGCGGCGTGGCCTTGGTGCGGCCAGGCTGGGGGCCAGGCCGGGGCTGGCTGGGTGCGGCCGGCCGTGGCCTTGGCGCGGCCAGGCTGGGCCTTGGTGCGGCCAGCTAGGGCCAGGCCGAGGCTGGCTGGGCGCGGCCATGGCCAGGTGCGGCCGGCCGGGGCTGGACACGGCTGCGGCCAACCGCTGCCAGCCATCTGGGCGCAGCTAAGGCTTGGCCGGCCGTGGCCAGGGTGCAGCTGGGCCGTGGCCGGCCATGGCCAGGATGCGGCCGGCCGGGGCTGGCCTGGGTGCGGCCTCGGCCAACCGCTGCCGGCTGGGGCGTGGTCGGCCGTGGCTGTGTGCGGCGCGCGGCCAACCGCTACCACCATTTGCTATTTTTATTTTTTCAATTTTTCAATTTTTTGCATTTATAACATGGCTATGTGTTATTTTTTTATCTTTTTAAGTTTTTTTTTCATTTTTAGATTTTTTCCATTCATAACATGACTATTTGTTATTTGTTGATTTTTTGTTTTTTTAATTTATCAATTTTTTCTATTCCTAACATGACTATTTGTTATTTGTTGATCGCGACGAATCTGCTAAAATGTCGCAGCGTCAGGGATTGCATACAAATTTAACAAATCATCGCAGATTCGGGCTTCAATATCCATCACCGCACATCCATGACGAAAACCAGAATACGTTGAGAATCGCTGACGAATTTAACAAATCGTCGCATGTTCTGGCTTCAATATCCATCGGTGCATCCGTGATTTAAAACAGAATACGCCGCAGACGCGGTTTCTTCGTGATGTTTTCTGAGAACGTCGCAGAAAGTTCGTCACGGATTAAATAGTTTGTTGTAGTGTCATTCCGATAAGTTTCTAGAATGTCGACCTCGACAATTTTCTCTTAGACCTACCAGTAACAAGAAACTCCTTTCCGATGCGATATCTAGGTCTCCTACTATCCGTAGAGAGGCTGAAAAAGATTGACTTCCAGCCGCTCATGGATAAAGCGATAGGAAAACTCTCAGCCTGGGCAGGAGGCAACCTAACACAAGCTGGAAGAGTGAACCTGACTAAGTCCGTTTTGTCCTCCCAACCGGTCTACTTCCTTGCCGTGATTAGACAATGCAAACAACGAGATGCTACAAGACCTTGACAAACTACGGAGGCGGTGGGCGAACAGCTTAACGTGAGGAAAGTGCAAAGTGAACTGGACACGAAACTGCCTACCAAAAGAGAGCGGAGGCTTGGGCATCCCCAATTTGGATAAATTCGCAATGGCGCTGCGCCTCAGATGGCTTTGGCATCAATGGGTATCCACAGTCAAACCTTGCGTAGGCACTATGAAACACCTTGCGACGACAAAGATAAATTCATGTTCGCTGTTCTGCACCACAATTACCATTTGAGATGGAAGGAGAGCTAGCTTTTGGGATTCCAGATAGCTTCGTGGACGCCGACCAAAGGATATTGCGCCAAATCTGTTCAAAATTTTGCTAAAAAGAAGAGAGATGTTTATGACGCACTAAACAACAACAACTGGATCTGTGACCTCAACATCAACAGGCGCATAACCAATGACCACCTTGCTTCATTTGTGCTGCTTTGGACCTTGGTCCAGGCTGTTGAGCTACAACCGCACCTGGAGGACACCAACACTTGGAAGCTAACCAAATCAGGAGCATAATCTGCCGCATCTGCCTACAAGGCACATTCCTAGGATGCACCACACCTCTTCGATAAGCTCCATTTGGAAATCTTGGGCACCACCCAAATGAATTCTTTTTTTGCGTAGCTCATCACTCAAAATCGAGTATGGTTGACTGACAGACTCGCCAAATATGGGTGGCCGCACAACAAATCATACGCCCTATGCCGACGGACTATATGGATCTGCCCATCATATTTTGGCAGACTGCAGCTACACAAAATGAATTTGGGAGCTTGTGGCAGCTTGGACGGCGCAACCACACTTGAATCAGACTGCATGAAGACCTAGTCACGACGCCTGTAGTGGTGGACAATGATCACCACACCGCTGACACGCCTAGGAGAGCAGAAGTCTTACCCTTTTAATCATCTCGGGAGATCTGGAAAGAGCGAACGCATGCGAATCTTCGATAGATCTTGAGTCTTCCACAGCTATGCTCATGGCAAAAAATAGAGACGAGGCGTCAACCTACATTGTAGCTGGGGCAAAAGAGCTAGGGCTTCTTTATCGCGAAAGTAAACTTATTGTTTTTGTGTTATTGCGACGTTGCCACTTTTCTGTACTCTCTTCTCTATCAATGAGATAGGTACACTCTTGTGACCTTTCGTTCAAAAATAATAATGGGAGGTGATCTATGGAGCAGATAACACGCTTGAGGTTGGGCGATCAATTAAATGTGTGGTGGGCCATGATTGGTGGGTATGTACCCAAAGATGCTTATATTCGTGAGATATTTAAACATATATACCATAAAATGCGGGTCGACAACTCCAAAAATACTGTCATCAGAAAATGAAAAAAAATGCTTGCGTTTTTTTTGTTCAGCAGAGGTTTGTTCGATCAGCATTAAAATAAACTCACGTATACGGTATATTACAAACGCTTCTCCTAGCTATCGTGGTCATCACAATTGTCATCGTTGTCGTCGTCATCCTCGCCGGCGACCTCCACCTCGGCATACCCCTTGGTGCGGTACTGGTGAAGGACGCACTCATCTCACCTCGTCACGCACGCCTTAATGGAGGATGCAACTCTGGCCATGATGGTGTGGAGCTTTTCTCGCAAGTCGGGATCACCCACAAGCTTCCTCGCGCAATTGGGGCTTAGGGTACGACCTTGCCTAGACAGCGTGGATGTACGCCGGATTACCCACCCTCAGTGTAACACCCATGGCCACCGGGGAACCACCGCCGGGACGTGAGCAAAGTCACAGGGTGTCGCCGCCGAGAGGAACGGTCGACGGCTCACGGGAACTCCTCCGAGAGGATCACCGGAGGAGGAAGGAAACCCTAATCTATGTTTCTGATTCTGTTTGATGCCTGGATGGTGTACTGCGGTCTCTCTTTGTAGAGTGGGCTGCAGCTGTGCTTCTTCTTGAGCTTCCCTTGGGCTAGGCCGCGACTTAATAATTGGGACGTGAGGATCTGTCACACCTGCCCCATAGCCACCGGTGGTGATAACCAGGATGTGGGGTAGCTGGACGGTAACTCACTGGTAAGGGCTCCTGTGGCCGCCGACGAGGGACGCCGGGACGTGAGATCGTCGTCGCCGACGAGGAAAGCGGCTTAAGCCCGATCTGTTTCGATTTCTGATTTCTTGATGCCTTCTCCATTTGCCTACTGGGACTTGTATATAGGAAGCTTGGGCTTTGGGCTGGATTACAACTTGGCCAATAGGCTTATCTTATCTTGGGCCATCGGGTCATAACATTACATCATAAAACGACATCCCCAAGCTGTAACCGTGGCCGTAATAATGCCGGATCCCACGCATCCGAACATGCCAGTTACCATATTCACATCCACGGCTTGCTGCAGTAGCTTCCACATGCCTCCTTCATTATCTCGCAACATACAAGAACCGCTGATGTCCGAATCCCATGCTCCTAACAAACTGAATTCCATTGTACCCCTTTGTGCAGCATACAAGAACTGCTTGTCAGACAAGGATATGTCACCATGCTTTCGTGTTGGCACTCCCTCTGCCTTGCCTATCTTTGTTGCAGGCGTGTGCAACTTGATTGACTCCAGGTCACTAAAAGAATCAGACCATTTGTTGACTGACAAAAGAGATCTACTACCACCCTCTTGTTGTACCAAACCCAAGGCAAACTCCAAGAGAACACAAGGGTCATTGACATGATCAATAAGTAGATCACTGGTTTTCGGTGTAGCAGATAGCTTCCTCTTCTCACCACATTCTGCAGCATGTTCTTCCAGCACATTCAGTTCCAATATGTACATCTCATGTGCAACTTCCCTGTCCCAAATCACATCACATTTGCAAGAGACCTTTCATCGAGCAACTCTCTTTCTTCATCAGTCATCAGTATTAAAGCCTTGAAAGAGACCAACACAGCAACTGGTTTGTAATCCATGACACTCATGCACTCTCCCTGAGCTATTGGCATCAGTATACTGTCATGTGACTCAACCTCTTGTACCCACTCTTCATCCCAAGTCAATTCATTGAGTACCTCTTCCACATCATCGTTCCATACCACAACCTCATGAGAAACAGAGAAGCCCAAATTCTTCACACCCTGATTGCTTCGGTCACAATCACCATCAATGCTCACATTTGTGGTGACCTGCATATCCACCAAACTGTGCTCCCCATCCCAAATTACATCTGGAATTGGCCTGTCCAACAATAACCCCTGCAAGTTGAGATCTTCTCCTAGTTCATCATCCCAGATAACATCGAGACAAGGTAGTGCATCTGGATCCTCTTGCCCTGCCTGGTTAGTTGGCATCTCATCATGTGTGAGCTCCTCATCCCAGTGAGGCAAATCATCGAACAGCTCATCTACAACTTCGCTATCCCAGCGAGGCATATCACCGAACACCTCGCGGACACCCATCAATGATCGCTCCATCCCCTCGAGTCAAAACCAAGGGAACTCACCCAGTATGTCATACCCTGAAATTTTCAATTTCAGGATGTGAGTAGAGAGAATAATTTAAACAACGATTTTCTCATAATTTTAAAAATTTTCCCAACATTTAATACTTTACATGGAACATAGTACATGAAAAAAAACAATATTTGTTTTTCTAAATTAAATAAATAGCTTGATGTTTGTTGCATGCATGCTAGTGCATTATTTTTGATTGATTGAATTCAAATTTGAATTCTCTTGTTTTAACCCTTTTTCCAAAAATATCAAACCTTTCTTTCTTTCCCTTTCTTCCTTTTCTTTTCCCTCCCTTCTTTTCTCTGTTTCAGCTCGGTTTTCCTTTCAGTCGCGTAGCCCAGCAGGCCGTTTCGCCTCGCCCAGCAAGCACAGCAACTCAGCGGCCCAGCTAGTCGGCCTGTTTCCGGCCCAGCTCCCCACCTCCACCTTGTCTCGCTGACGTGTGGGACCCCGTCATCATCCTTCCTCTGCATCGAGCGGACCCGAGCTGGGTCCGTGCCGCACCGCTTTCACCCGCACGTGCTCCTAGCCATGGGCCCGCATGCCGAGGCTGCCTCCTGTCCCAATAAAACCAGCGCCGCCCTCTCTTCAAGTCTTTTGCCCAAACCCTAGCCCGAGCTTCCCGGTGCCGCCGCCGTAACCCAAGCCGAGCGCCACCGCCCCTGATCTCGCCCGCCTCCCGCCGATAAGAAGAACGTCCGGAGATGAGCGTGGAGGTGAGGAAGCTTCAGGATGTTGCTTGTTCGTGTCCCGTGCCTGCATCGCCCGATCGAGGTCGCCGGGCGCGCCGCACTGTTCCGCCTCGCCGAGCCTCACGCCTCCATCGTCGCCCGAGATGTCGCCCCGGTGCCCTAGTTGTGTTCGCCGTGCCGCAAGTTATGTTCCAGGCAAAACTGCATCGCAAACCGTGGCCCCTAGCTCTAGATCGAGTTAGCTCACGAGCGCCGCAGCTGACGCCGCCCACCGCCGCCCGCCGCGTGCGCCGGCCCCGCCGCCCTTCTACCGCTCGATCCGCATCCGACGGTCAGATCAGATCGGATCGTCAGCGTCGGCCAATCCTCGGCCGACCGGGACGTTTTGGCAAGAAAGCCCTAAGTTTTATAGTTTCACAAGTATGCCCTCCCGCAGTTCAAAAGTAATTAGGAATAGGTCCTTCTCTTTACGTTTTAAACCCTGACCTTTCTAGTTTTAGCGCCTGAGATCTAGTTTGGCCTTTTTGCGTTGTAGCTCTTAGGTTTTCGTACATAATTAGGTTTTAGCTCGGTTTCTTGCATAGGCCCTGAAGCCCGTTTTCTCAGCTTAAGCCCTTGTACCTTGTTTAGCCATAGTTTGCACGTTTTAACTCCGTTTTTAGCGCTCTTTATATCCATGTGTTCGTCTCGGCGAGTAGATTAGTTTTCTACTATTTATGTTTCTGTTTGCTATGATTGATGTATTGTTTCTTATTTTATTGTATTGTATGCTTGTATGTGAATGTGTGGAGCGTAGTGAACGAGCCGTTCGAGGAGTTCGCTGACGTTGAAGACTTTAAAGACTCTGAGCAGTTCCCGGATCTTGTAGAAGGCAAGTCCTTGTTGCATTCCCGTTTATCCTATTACAACATGCATTTTAATTACATCGTTATTTATTTATTGCTTGCATCAATTTGACGGGTCCTATGATATTTAAGGTTCGACTAGTTTTGTTTACCCCTATGCCTTGATCAACCTGGGTTTACTTTATGTTGGGTACACCTTGCTTAGTTATTAAACTTGGGTTTGTGGTGGTTCTAATGAACAACTATGTTAAACTTACTTTACTTTTGTTATACCTTCATGCAATACAAGAACACTTTGCCTGTTAATCGGAACATGGAGAACCACCCAGGAAAACAGTACAACCACAAGACATATGGCTTTGTCTTGGCCGAGTAATTAGGGAAGTCTTGTGTGGGGATTAGTCGTGGTAGCTTGGGTGCGGAGGAGGAATGCTTTTATGGCTCTTCTACTCGAATAGGTTTTGGAACCAAGTGCTCTTCTATGGATACCTAGTCCGGGTAGAGGTGTGGTACGAAAGATAGGCCTCTATGGCGTGCTACTATGGACTAATACACATGGGAGGACTCTTTGTAAAGGCCTTGTAGCGTCCCTATGCAATCACACCTCGGTAGTGTGGTATGGTGCTTGGTCGGCATCGTATGGTTGGGTTTAAAGTTCCTAGAACTTTTACGTGACTTGTGGGTAAAGATGTACAACCTCTGCAGAGTGTAAAACTAACTAGTTAGCCATGCTCACGGTCAAGGGCGCCCTGGACCCTCACATGAGTAAACTATGGAAGATGGATTAAACTTGTTGCATTTACTTTCATTCATGTTGATGATGCTTATGTTAATCTCTGGGTTGGTACAAACTTACATTTGCTAGTAAAACATATTGCTTAATAAAACTTGACCAACTAAAATGCTGACATGCTATGTAACCACAAGCTTCCACCATAAAGCCTTTGCATGTTGTTATAGTGTTTTCCTTGTTGAGTACGACATGTGCTCATGCTTGTTGTTATTTTATATTGCATCTACACAACCCGGCTGCTACTCAGACGGACATTTTGAAGACTTTCCTGGAGAGTTCGACGAGTTCTAGGGGAGCGTGCCACCAGATCGCACTGTGGAGACGTCCTTTTCACCGCTAGTACTCGCTTGGTTCGTTATTGAGACATTCGGTCATGTAATAAAGTTATAATACTTCCTTTACGCTTTTGACACTGTTTTTGGTATTCACTGAGTCGATGCATGTGTGTAACTTGATCCTGGCGCATATGTATTCTATGCATTGGATTTGCCTTTAAATTCGGTGTGACACGAGAGCAGTGAGGCGCCGAGCACGCGCAGGCGAGTAGCAGGGAAGGAATTCGCCCAGCTCGACATAGTACAGCGACACGCTCAGCTTCCCAAGCGCCGGGAGGGCGCCCATCAATGGAGGTGGCCCTCGAAGAAGCGCGGCTTCGAAGGAGACGTGGTCGCCCGTCGGAGAGGATGAGAGGAAGTTGTGAGCTCGAGGCGGTGAGCTCCGGAGGCCCGCCCGCGCGAAGGAAGAGGAGGCCGCTGCGTGTTCGATCCGCGGTGGTGGTCGTCGCGGAAGGAGCAGGCGATGGTCGCGGGAAGGAGCAGGACAGGAGGAGCTTATGTGGCTCAGGAGGACGATGCGGCGGATTCGTGCGCGGCACGCCGAGGCAGCGGGACGGATCCCGCAGCCACGGTGCACGCTCCGCTTCCACGGCAGCCTTGCTCCGTCTCAGGGAGTTGAGGTGCGTGGCCTACGATGCGAATGACATGGTCGGGGAGTGCGAGTACGAGGCCGCGCGCCGCGAGGCGGAGGCACTCGACCCGGTGCGGCGAGCAGGCGACCGCCTCAAGCGCGTCTGACGGGAGGTGGCCCGAGAGGACGCCGGAGAGCTTCGTGGTCGCCGCGCGGGGACTCGGGGCCGACGTTGCGGGAAGCTCGAGGTCGTCACCACAGGGGGCTCAGGGCTGACGCTGCGGGAAGCTTGAGGTCGTCGCCCCCGTAGGGAAGCACGAGGTCATCGCGCGCCACCGCCGCGTGCTCGGTCTGCCACGCCTCGACCCGATTCGCGCACGCCCGCGCCGTAATCACGTGCGGAGAAGCCGGAGAAGGTGTACCGCTGGCCGGATCAAGTTGGGGACCGAGCGCCGCCGCCAGATTCTGTTGGGAAAACCGGTGCACCGCCGCCCCGTCAGCTGGTTCAGATCGAATTCGAGGCTAGGATAGACCATGACGAATCGCGCTCACCCAATCCAACCTGGAGAACTCAAATCCGAAGCAGCTAGATCGATCACGAACTCCACAACTAGGCAACTGCCGGCGGTGATGATCGGGACGTGAGGTAGCCGGGAGGTGAGATCGTCGTCGCCGACGAGGAAAGGGCGAAGCCCGATCTGTTTCTGATTTCTTCGATGCCTTCTCCAGTTGCCTACCGGGACTTGTATAGAGGAAGCTTGGGCTTTGCCTGGGCTGGATTGCGACTTGGCCAATGGGCTTCTCTTGGGCCATATTCAGGTCATGACACTCAGCTGCTTCGGCCTCCTCTTCTTCGGCTCCGTCACCGCCGCTGATGCCTCCCCGTTGTTAATCTCCTGCCTCTTCAACTTTGCCTTCTCCATCGTCGTCCCATCCAGCGGCGGCGGCGCGGTCGTCGCCGTTGTCTCGCGGTCGTCCCTTCCGTCGGCGGCGATTGCACTTGTTGACAACATTGTTGTGCGGCGGGGATCGTGGCCAGGCCGATCTATATACGTACCAAACGGCGTTAGAAAGTTAGAGTTAGTTTTACAATCGTCGAATAGTTTTACAAACGTGCGCGGATTTCTCTCAATGGCGTAACCATAAAAACATACCAACAGACGTGATTTTTTCTGTGGCAGAAAGTAAAGAAAATATATAGGATATCAAGTTCTCTACCAATATTCATACCTTTTTCTTGCAATAATTTTCCATGTAAAATCATGATTTCAGCTCGATATTGGTAATCTATTGTAAATTTGTAATTCATTCTTGCTCAATGTCTCCCAACAAAATTATTTGTTCATGACTCATGACATTTGATTCTGAGAGATGGCAAGACCGCCACTGAAATTTGTATAGTAGTTTAAAAAGACGATGCAGCTGTTGAGTTGCTGATTTCTGAGATTTGAAGCTCGACAAACGTTTGTCTGATGCTATTTGACCAGTTGGCCCACACACCACAATGAACCCAAAAGCAATTGATCACACACTTCACCCTAGGAAATACTAGGCGTGCAAACTTATATCTGTAACCCAAACAACATGAACTTTTGCATCTTCTTTATTTTTCGGGAACATGGGAATCCATGGGCAACAACTAACAACCCCTAGATGAATGTAAAATGGCCTTATTGAAACAAAATACAAATTTTGTACAACAGTGAGAACACCAACAGCAGTCCCTCGCTTATGCACTTAACATCGCGACTCAAGCACTGGGTTCGGAAGGCACTGGGAAAAAACGGGATTCCTGGAGCTAGTGCTTAAATCATTCGGTTCTTGGAGCAGGCAGCTCAAGTTCTCGAGGTTGGCACGGTTACAACAAGTTGATCAACAATGTGCACAACAGATGCTGGTTGGTACTCGCATGGTGCAAAAAGACAGCAGTTCGCTCGAGCCAACCCGGAGAGATCAGTTTGCGCGGCTTCCTGCTGGTGCTCATGTTCCACAGTTCAGGGCATGTGTTGGATCCATTGCACTCTGCTTCCTTGCCCGATCTGGATATTGTTCCATAGACTTCGGTTGCCTAGACGAAATACTGTTTGTTCACATGAAACAATCATCGGCATTGTCCACACAGTGCTCAAGCACCATCCGTACTCTGAGCTGCAGAAGAGATCCGGCATTGCATGTTAGGTTTATAGACATAGCGAGATCAATTTTAGTAATTCTGTCAAGAAGCATGGGCTAGATAACAGCGACACTAGCCTAGGTCAAATTGTTTAAGAGAAGGGAGTACCTTGCAATCCAAGCAGGGGTCATTTATCATGCTTTTCACTTGTTGGATCACACCAGCGGTTTGTAGTCTGATAACTCGACCAGATGAGGCTTCACATTTTGGGTAAATAAGGTTCAGAAGACACCAGAGAGTAGCAACCCGCAACTGTTTGTCCTTGTTTTGCAGAAAGTTCACAACAAAGGGTGGTTTAATGCAATCTGGTCGGTAAGGAAGAACGACATTCATCACAGCTTCCTTGTTCATTTCATTTCCAGCAGCAATGTTTGCAAGCACAAACATACCCTAAAGAGAGGAAACAGCAAGATCAGTGCCTTGTTGTACAATGGATTTTCCAATTCCTATAAATGCTAAGCTATAGAGGGGCACATGTCCCAAAATATCAAGGAATGGAATGCGAAGTTATTAGTTCATAGAATAGATGTTCATCTCTTCTGTCCCTCCAGAGTTTAGTAAACTGACCTGAATGCATACTCCCGTGGCAGATGCATTGTTCAGTTGTCTTGCAATAGCATCGATAATCATTCCATCTTCCCCAATGACGTAATTAGCAGACTCCACATATCCATCAACAAGATTGTGCACAAGTGCCAAGGTCTGTTCCTGAACAAAATGTTCAGAGTCTGCATAACATTTCACAATTAGTAACAAAGATAGTATGGCAGTTTCCTAGGATCATATTTAGGCATTAGACTTACCACATATGAGGCTTGAAAGAGTGGATAAAGTCAATTCCTTAACAATGAAGTCTTTATCCTTTGGACTCAGAAGGAACATAATATTTCGGAGAGCCCATACAGATTTTAGCCTCAATGTTGGATCCATGGACTTCGATAAATGAACAAGTTGTGAGACAACCCCAGAATGAAGAAGAACTGATTTCCTGGGTGTCAAATTAACAGCAATATTGCAAATGGCACCAAGGGCAGCAACCTGTGACAAGAGCAGTTCAATGGGTGAGAGATAATTTTGGAAACTTCTAAAATCATAATGGACCTAAATACCCATGTTGTCCAATAAGGCTAATTGGTGGTAGAAAAGGTTGCTCGAACAATAAAGCTGAGAAATGGTAGCCAGGGTGTACTATAAGAGGAAGCTTAGTGCTAGCTTCTAATCATTGTTCTGCAACTTTGTTTTGGTAAGACATTTCCTAATGTGTCTAATGGCTTAAATACATGAAGTACGGATTTGATGATGCAGCTAATTGTCTAACCAATAGCAAATTTAGAACACTATAGGGACAAAAAAAAAGGCTGCTCCCTTCATAAAGTGAGGAAACGGTGCCCAAGGTACATATTACCAAACAACAAAGTTACCTGCTAGCTTTTGAATCATTCTTGTGCTAATATACATTGATATGTGGTTAATCAAATCATAATGGCTAAAAGACCTAAAGTACCCATGTTTCACTAGCTAATTGCCTAATCAATACTGAATCTAGAACTGCTTCAGTAATAGCACAGGTATACCTGCTAGCTTTATGTTGTTTTCATGCAACTCTAAGTTGATGTGCAAATTTATATTTGATAACAAAACTATGGAAACTGGATACCAAAAAAGAGTAGGTATAAAACTGCAATCATGCCACACATTGAAAATCTGTTTTTAACTCCAGGAGGACAGTTAACATATTACAAGAGTGCAAATACAAAATTTGCCATGCCATACATGGAAAATATATATTTAACCCACATGCTCATAATTTGACTGGACCACTGGAAGAAGTAAGAACAGAAGTATTGTAGATTTTGCAGGATTAACACTACCTGCACTGAAGTAGACGAGTCATATAAAAGCTGGACCAGGGGACCAATAACTGTATCACAGGATAATCGGCCTCCACTGAGAACCTGCAGATTAAATACATTTAACTGAATCATCTGGGATGAACAAGAAAGATCAAGATGGACAGACGCATGCACCTTACCTTTGGTGACCTGGAGATATTCTTCAGACATGAACATGCTGCAACACGGATATCAGCCCAATCATGCTTCAACGCCTCAAGCATTAAGGTTGATACCTATTTAAGAGATTATATTATCAGTCACAAGTTATTTGTCAAATCTTATTCATCTATTGCATTCAAGTTAAATGTTGGGAGCTGACATTGAAACAGTTGATTTAATTAATGACCTATCTTAAATTAACAACATAGTACAGAGTACTGAACTAGAAATGACAACTTTAGATCTTCACATACCTCAGCCGACATAAGCTGAGATCTTGACTCTTCCAGTTTTGAGCAAAGTTCAGATAATGCAAGCAATATGGTCACTGCTCGTTTTGTTTCCAATGAGTTTGCTAGCAGATGGTTGCTGAGCTTCTCAACCGCATTCGTTGTAAGGGCTTGTTTCTGCAGTTCCAAGCTGTCTTTAATCAGGGTGGTTAATGCCAAAGGAGCTTCATCTCCCACGTGATCAGGTTCTTCCATTAGCTCAAGACCATAATCAACTTGGTCTTAATCTGTTTGTCCTGAAAATGACAGGGAGAAGCATGCCCAAGTGCTATCAAGCACAGACAAGCAAGTAGTCGTGTGCGTGGACTCCGATCATGTATTAATCCAACTACTGAACGGAAACCTTTTCCATGGTCTGTTGATGCAAATCTCGAAGCAACTTCTCTGTTGTTCCGAATGACTGCAGTAACAGAATCTAAACAAGCATCCCGTAGATTCATGGAACCTCCAAAAAAGCTAACAAGTTTCTGTGGAACTCCAGCACTGCATAGTGACAATTGTTCTGAAGTATTCTCACAAGAGTGCGATATAATAGTAGCAGCCAGCTCAGTGACATTCTCGTTCTCACTGTTCAGAAGGGAAAGAACAAAATCCATGTTTTTCCCATTATTTACATCAAACTTTGGAGCTAGTTTTGATTGATATATCATTCTGAGAGCACGTGCGCTTGCATCGACAACCTGTAATCAAGATGATAACATCAGATAGAATATATGCAGCATTATTACTTACTAGTTACAACCCTATCAATACAGTACAATATGCATCATCACTAATCTGAATTGGCACCTAAGCACAATATACTAAACCTTCATTCAATAATAAAGAAGCTTGCTTGGGTTTGACTTCTTACAATTTAAAACGTGCTAGTGCTACAGCTTACAAGAAAATGATGGTTGAATTGCGATAATAAATAGTTAACACTTCAGAGAGATAATAATGAAGTCATAAGACATAATGGAGACTTTTGAAGTTTTCTGTCATAACAAATTAGTTACATTTCTGAAAGAGAATTTTGAAGTGAAAGATCGGGCACAGGCTAGTGGTTCATAAAGTGGCCTGTGCAGATATAGGTAATCTAGCTGAATAGAGCGATGTTTATGCCCTAAATATCCACAAAAACCATTTCAAATCACAAATATCAGAAAACTACTTAGTAAGTTGTAAACTAGAAAAGGGGATAAAACCAGCAACTGCCAAATCATCACGTCAGATAAACTTTCATGCTGATGCTTTTATAAGAATCCCTACATTATTATAATGGTCGAAAGCGGTGGTTACAAAAGGACGTTGAGACGTGACAATAGAGAGCTACCAAAGTACTCATTTTATCTCCTTTTTCTTTTCTTACTCATCTACTGTGTTATATACCCTTCTTAATAATTATTCTGTACCACAAATAGCAAGTTTTGGTCTCATAGTAAATAAGGAACACCAGAGCTCACCAAACTAAACAGTTAATTCATTTGCAGTACTACATTTCATTCAATCTCATATATCCATCGCAACACCAGTTAATAGATCATGTGATCGAATATATTTTAAGTTGTTTAGGGAGGCAAATTGTAAATAATGTATTTAGGGTTTTTGAAGTGCAATCCATTGTGGACTGGACAAGAGCGCTACCACTCTAAAGTCTGAGCCCTTACAAGTTCTATGCTCATGCATAAATCATGAGCTCCAGTTTTAGCAGAAATGAGAAGTTTACCAAATTTTCTTAGGTTGAACTGAAATGAGGAAGACAATTTCAATCAATCAATTTAGACAAATTAAAAATCTAATACAAAAAAAGGCAACTTTCTAATACATCCTCCCCACCAGCAAACCTAGCCATTGACCCACTAGCATACTTTCCTGATGTCAAGCACAAATGACAATAATCACTACTACAACCGAAAGATGAGGATAGCATAAAGAGAAGCTTCAAAAGAACAGAAAAGGAAACGACAACCACCACGGTTGCTCTCACCTAAACTAAAACCAACAGATTCTCCAACAGTTCAGCTCAAATAATTGCCTCATTCCACGGCTTTAGCACAAACAACCAATCATGATTTCCTAACACAAAGTTCTTTTAAACCAATCCATGATTATTGACCATAAAAAACTACAACAATTTATTTCCGTATTCTAACAACCTCAAAACCCTTATACTGCAGAATACTGAGAACACCTCGTCCCAAATTCGCAATAGCATATATTAAAGTTAAAAAAATTTCAACAATTCGCACATATAATTGAAGAAATCGCTGCAGTATGTATCCAATTCAGGACCAAATTGCAGGCATAATTACTAACATATCCCCAAATCTCCACCACGAAACAAGGCAAGAAGCAGTAAACGTTGCTGCTAGTTTCCGTCAACTCTCCTGGACGCAACAGATCTTTACCCAATTAAGCAACAAATCCGCAGAACAAACTCTTTTCAATCCTAAACCAACCAGATTCCCGCAAACACAAGCAACGAGCAAGTGAAGGTAGCTGACCCTACCTTCTCGTCGGGGTGCGCGAGGAGTCGGGTGAGGTGCCCCACGGCGCCGGCGGCCAGGACGGCCCGCGCGCCGTCGTCCACGCCGCACGCGAAGCTCCCCGCCGCGGCCGCCGCCTGGACGAGCGCCGCTGGGAGGCCCCGGGCTCCGCCAGCGCCGCCACAACGGCCGGCACGGCGCCCAGGCGGAGGTAGAGGAGCTTCTTGGTCCGGTTCCCGATGATCTGATTCTTGATCTCCCGCAGCGCCCGCACGCGCTCGTGCTCCGCCGCTCTCCGCCCGCGCCGACACCGGCGCCGGAGCCGCCGCAGCCCGCGCCCGGGGCGGGCCCCGAGGCCGCCAGCCTCGCCGTCAGCTCCTCCGGCCTCGTCCCCATGCAGGAGGCCGACGCCGAAGGCTCTGCCGCCTCCTCCGACCGCGCGCGCCGCCGCTCGCCGTGGCCGGCATCTGGGAGAGCCGGAGAGGTCGGGTGGGAGGTGGCCGAGGTGTTTATGCAATAATTGATATTTTTGGGTATTTTAAGAAAACAAAATGTGCTTGGTTGGTGTTTATAAGAGACGGATGGTGATGGGGAGATGATGGGTGGGCCAGGAATTATTAATGTGTTATTATATTTGTTTTTATATTTCTTAGCTGGTGGATACTATGAGCCTGTGTGTACGTGACGTGGGACAGCTGGTGAATGAAATCATTGGAACAAAAAAATTGTAGAAATTTTGAAGTTGTCTTCTCACTTTTTTGCTAGATTTTTCCAAGGCGGGCTCCATTAGACTCGGTTTCATAAATAGGTTGTGTGACATGTTCATTTATTTGTACTACTTTTGGTTTTTGTTTGTTTGCAAATTTCGACAGTTTTGGCCTAGCTTTTATGAATTTTACTCTTTTGCGCGCCTTCTTCTACATTTTCATCTCAATTTATGAATAATTGTTCTCTTGCAACTTTCTTATGGTAATATTTTTCTTTTTTATGTATGATTAGTTGGATTATTGTGTGTTTTGGTTATTGTTGTTTAAATGTTTCAATCCTCTTTCCTCATGTTGCATGTTTCTTTTTTTCCTTTTGTTTGTGCACAAAGCAAAAGGCAGCATAGATCATATTTTTCATGTAATTGATTTTGGATAAACTAGAGCTAGCATATAATTTATATGATGAGAATTTGAAAATAATACAGTCTCGATGGATATTACATATATGTTCTCCTGCTCATTCTCGTTCTCATATATCAATTATCATGACACACGGGTAGTGGGTAGTGTCTCGAAGGTACTTTCAATGTCTCAATAGCGCATCTAACTAAAGCCATATCCCAACGACTATTTGTTTGATAGTGATAATGCCAAACTTATCCCTTGCTGGTGAGGACGACATGATGCTAAGATGTCCTTGTGAAAGGAAGTCGCGGCTTCACCTTTTCACCACCCAAATAATAAAGACAAACAAATTTAGCTTCAAATCTCCAAAGCAACACTTATGAGATCGATGATGATGTTACATCGTCGTCATATTGCCTTTGTTATTGTGCATCCTACTAACACAATAGCCAAACCTATGGAACGTTCCCACATCTAATAAAGTGTTGTTAAAATTATTTTAATCTTCAACGTCGAACCATCTCAGGATCAATCTACCTATAAAATCTAATAAAATTCATCAAATAATTTTCAAAAATATGACAAAGATTCTTGGATTCATGAATAGGAATATGTGATGGGCACATCTATTTTGTACTATCTTTGGTTTCGTTTGCTTGCATATATTGTGAGGTTCTTGTCCTAGTTTAATGGATTTCAGTTTTATGCCCCATGTTATATTTCATTCTACAATTGTGTCGTCTTAGTTTATGTTATCTCATGCACCTTTCTCATGGTAATGTTTTCCTTTTTTTTAATATATTGGTTGGTTTATGGTGTGTTTTTATTGTTGTTTTTCAAATGTTTCAATCCTTTTTTTCTCGTGCTCTATGTTTTTCTTTTATCAATGCATAAAACAACAAAGGTTAATTGATTTTGAATACACTAGAGCAGCATATAACTTACTCATAATCACCAATGGAGCTAGGAATGTGAAAACAAAATCGTCATATTTTTTCCAACTCAATCTTATCTATCATGCATGATTGGTGTCTCGGAGGTACATTTACATGTCATTAGAGCGTCTAAATAAAGCCATCTCCAATCAATTGTTTGCTTTTTTATAACAATGATGCCAAATTCATTTCAACCTGGTGGTGACGATGCGATGTTAAGATGTCCTTGTGAAAGGAAGTTTATGATGAAAAATCATTCACTGCTTAAATAACGATGAATAAAATTTAGTTGCAAATCTCCAAAGTGACATTTAGAAGATCAATACTAACGCTTCCGCCCTGTTCGTTTGGCTTATATCACCACCAAAGATCTTTTCTCTTAGACAAACCAAGCACCAACGTACCACCAAAGACTTTTCTCTCGTATAGCCTCCGTCGTTGTCCATACTAACAAGAAAAATAGTCTACCAGTAGTACGCTGCAAGACGTTTAAAAAATCACTATTAAATTTAATACAATTCGTCAGAATCTAATATTTTCTGAAAATTTCTTTGTAAGGTGAATGCTGCCCAAAACTTAAACTCCAACCGTCAGCATGATCCGCTGCTAGCCTGCTACCGTGGATAAAAGGCCATCGGCTAAAGTGGGCCGTCGTTCGTGTGCTCGCTCAGCAAACCGTAATAAGAATTTTTTTATATATTTTTTTAATCATTTTGTAAAATTATACGACCGTTTGAAAATTTATCAAAAATAAACATCAACCGCCGTAATCCACGGCGGAACAGGCCTACCGCCGTGGTAAGGTGACCGCCAACGGTCGTGCAGTTAATAGGCCATGCACCCTATGGCCAGTGGACCCACGGCGGTAAAACTCTGACGCCGTATGTAATACGGCTAGCTCATTCCGCGTCTTGGGACGGCAGGCTTATATAAAGGCGGCTCTCTCCCTTTTTTAATTAATTTAATTAGTGTAATTAGTGTAGAAAATAAGATTTAGATTTAGAAATTTAGTTTTTAGATTAGAAAATTTAGAAATTAGTTAATTTAATTAGTTTAGATTTAGAAAATTTAGAAATTAGTTAATTCAATTAGTTTAGGTTTAGAAAATTAGTTTTTTAGTTTAGAAAATATAGAACATTAGTTTATCTGTTCTATATATTTTAGAAATTATTTTAGCATGTGTAGAAATTGTCGAAATTACTTTAGTGTGTTTAAAAAATATAGAAAATTAGTTTATCTGTTCTAGAAATAGTAGAAATTACTTTAGCATGTGCAAAAATTCTAGAAAATTAGTTTATCTGCCGTGGAAATTGTTGAATTTACTTTAATTTGTTTAGAAATTCTAGAAAATTAATTTATCTCGTTTAGAAAATGTAGAAAATTAGTTTATCTGTTTTCAAAATTGTAGAAAATACTTTAATTCGTTTAGAAATTCTAGAAAATTAATTTATCTGTTGTAGATATTGTAGAAATTATTTTAGCATGTGTAGAAATTGTAGAAATTACTTTAGCATGTTAAGAAATTCTAGAAAATTAATTCATCTCATTTGGAAAATGTAGAAAATTAGTTTATCTGTTTTAGAAATTGTAAAAATTGTAGAAAATTACTTATCGGTTTTTTAATTGTATATTTAATTTTGTATGCACCGCAGCTATGGACCGTGCTCGCAGACTGTGCCCGGGCCGCTCGAGGTTGAGGCGTACGTGACGCCTGAGTTGTTGGATGTGTAGATCAACCGCAGTGCACCGCGCTCGTTCGTCCGCCCCCCGGAGAGGATGTTGGACACGTATGCGCACCGCCGCGCGTTGCTGCCGATCCACGACCTTTGGGTTCCCAAGTACGTGAACTGATGCTATGTTATTGTTTGTACCTTCATTTATCCTTTTGTTGTAACTAATAAATTACCTTATTTGTTTCAGCTCTGTACTGCAGACTCTGCACAGCGCGGTTAGTCCGAGGGGCAGCCTGCGCGACGCGATTCCTCGGAAGGATCGCATGACACGCTTCCAGTTCGACTTCTCCCTCCTCAGCACGCTTCTGGACCACTGGAGGCCGGAGACCCACACGTTCCACTTCACCGTCGGCAAGATGACGGTGACTCTTCGAGACACGTCATTGTTGATGGGACTTCCTTGTGAGGCGAGCGGGGCTGAAACGGACATCTCCCCTGAGTGGCGTACAGAGTTCCTCGCTCGGTTCGCGAATGTTCCTCGGAACGATCGCGCTCACCGCGTGCAGGGAGTTCGCGAGCAGCTCACGTACCCACCTTGACTTGGTTGCGCGGTTTAGCGTCACGTAACTTTACCTCATATTTCTCTTCGTTTTGAAGATATGGAGACAATGTAACTAACGTTTGATTTTGTTTGTGCGGTGATTACCTAGCGAGACTGGCCGAGGAGGAGCGATGCAGGTTTTCGAGGCGTACCTGTTGTGACTGTTTGGGTTTGTGTTGTTCTGCGATTCGCGGTGGTGATGGCGAGTACTTGATCCCCCACGCTCGGAGGATCGCCGACGCTGCCGTTGCCGTCGTGCCCAGATCGATTGGGGCAACTCTGTTCTTCTTGCGGGCCTCTGAGGCAGCGTGCTCGGGGTGTTGAAGGGTCGTTCGGCGGGCCGATCCTTCTCTATCCTCTCCTTCTTGACTCGTGCCATGAGCGGTTTGCGATTAGTCGGCCGATCGTCCCCTCTGCGTCGAGCCTGCCCGAGAGGGCCACGACCCAGGCCTTTTCACCATGGGCTCGTTGTGGTGCCTCGGACGGAAATTTCTTACCTTTCACTTTCAATTTGTCTTTCCATTTTGTCTAGTTTGTTCAATCCATATTTAGGATTCACATTTGGTTTGTATCTGCGGGCCTCGTCGCCCACGACCACGAAGAGGGCGTACAAGGACTCGTCGGTCGATTCGGCGCTCTCACGGACGCCGGACGTCGGTGGACGCCCTACTCGAGAGGAGGCGTGGCGACCGCGCATCACGGGGCTCTCGTCTTTGTGCTTCGAGACCAGCACTCTGGATGACGAGGGCGTCGTTGTATTCGACATGTATGTGGAGAATGACGCCGTCCACGGTGGTCTTGAGGCGATTCGGCTACGCTACCAGTGGCGTGACTTCTCGTTAATTTTAAATTTAATTCAGCGTTCAAGATTTCACCACGAGAAATATGTTTAATTAAATCGTAGGTGGTCTCGGAGGGAGTTTGCGGGGCGTGTTTCTTGGGTTCAGAAGGTGCAGCCGTACGTGGACGGTTGGGCTACCGCATCGCAGAACGTCGTCACGGAGGACCGGCCCCACGACGACACGGCGTGGGAGGCGTACATCCAGTGGTACACCCCAAGGACTCGGTCGCGTGTGATGTACGTCCCACCACACCACCGGCCGATTCGGGACGCAGGGCGCTGTTTATAGTGTCGCGCATGCGGCGGGATGAGCACTACGACGCGGCGGTGAGTTTGAAAATTCACCGCCTTTTCCTTATGGTACTTTACATTTTAGCATTTACTAATAATTTCTTTTGCAGTTCGACGTGGTTGCGGGCCTTTCACGTAATATAGAGGAGTCGAAGGCGAGGCTGAACCTCATGTCACACCAGGAGATCGAGGAGATGTTCCACAGGATGGGTGCCATCACCACGAGGTTCCTTGCGGTCAACTACCGGCAACCCGGCTCTACCACTGGTTCCACGATACCCCCAGTCGTCCTCTAGCTCCGCCTCGACTGGTCGTTCCCACACGGCACAGTCGTCCTCGTCACGGCCACCCTACCAGGCGGCTTTCTACCCGGCGCGCCCTTCGGCGCATCCTCCCTTGAGGATGTCTCGCTAGGGGCCTTCTCTCGAGGTCCTGCACCTACACGTGCACCGGACCGGGAGGAGGGCCGGGCACCACGAGGACACCGACACGACCAACCGAGAACAGTGCAGCCGGCCTGCTTCCTTCCTCGTCCACGTAATGACCACTGTCGAACCATATACAAATACTAGATTGTATTAATTAGGATACGTGATTTAATAATACTATTTCTTCCAGTTTACGGCAGCAGCGCCGACACTCCTGACTCCACCCTAGAGGACCAAGCCGGAGCGTCTGAGTCCGGGTTCGACGACTTGGGCTTCGACTTCGACTTCTTGCAGGGTTTGCAGTCGCAGGACGAGCTCGGAGGGTCGCAACTAGGAGGCGCGCCACCCACGTGGACTCAGGAGGGAGCAGGGATGCAGCCAGGAGGCTCACAGCTGCCAGGAGCGAGCGGTGGGGCGCAACCAGGAGACTCGTAGCTGCCAGGCGCGAGCGGTGGGCCGCAGCCGTCTCTAGGAGGGCTGCCAGGGTCGTCCCACGAGGTTGCAGGGTCGGCGACGGCGATGGCGACACCGCAGTCGACTGCTGATGCTAGGCGTCGGTAGATCCACCCACGTGACCCGTTGACGCGTACCCTGGCGGCGACGCGCCGCGGTCCGGTGACAGTGCTGCTCAAGAAGACCAGACGATGCTAGATTAGGTCGCATATTATTTGTACAGGAGCACTATTATATGTGATCATGACTATTTTTTAGTATGTCACTTTGCTTTTCTTTATTACAACCTAGTTTTAGTTAAAAAACAAAAAAATAATCATTAAGTTAAAAATAACTCACGAAAAGCAACCGCTCATGCGGTAGCGATGAGGTTCGAGATCGTGTATCATTGAAGTCGAAAGCAACCGCGTGGACCACGACGGTAGATCTGGATGCCGCGCTTATATAAAGGGCGGCGACACAAGCCGCCCCGCCTCTCCCGCCGCCTCCTCTCCCCACTTAGGTAAGTTTCTCTCTTTATTTATTTTATGTAATTAGTTTAATTTGTTTAGAATCGTAATTAGTTAAATTAGTTATGATTTTGTGTAACTAGAGATGTCTACTTCACGTAGGAGGGGTGAGAATGGTAATGGTGGTGGTCATACAAAGGGGAAAAACACAAATGCGGCACCTGTCCGAAGAAAATGAGCACGCTCGAAAGAGGCATGCTTCGATATATGCAAGAAAAAACTGCAGATGCCATTGCAAGAGGAGAGAAACCTCCTTGGGATGCTTTTATGCTCCACCGACATGCATCATTATTTGCAAAGAAAAAGCTGCAGATGCCATTACAAGAGGAGAGGAACTGCTTGTTTTAACCCAACCTACCAAGGGAGTACAGGTAGACGCGTGGCCTCGCCGAGATCGGAACTCGAAGGAGAGACACACACACAATTTAGACAGTTCGGGCCGCTAGGTGCGTAATACCCTACGTCTTGTATCTTTGCGTAGCTGGATTGATTGGGTGTGTTTACAAGATGATGCGGATGATGAGATAGGGGTCCCTGCCTCGCCTTATATAGTCTGGGAGGCAGGGTTACAAGTCGGTTTGCCAGAGGAGTACTAGTCGCGTACGGTTATGAGTACTCTACATGGATCCGGACATGTCTAGCTTCCTAACCGAGTACTAATCCTCTGTAAGCCTTGCACTCCACGCCAACAGGTGCCATGTAGCCCAAGTTAGGTAGTCCCAGGGGCGCACGGAGTAGTCGGTCCCAGATCCCATCTGTGTAGTGGGCCCAGGGATGTCTGTACGACAAGCCCCCGAGTACTTTGTAGTCGAGCAGGATGTCTTCGAGTAGTCTTGACGGCCTCAGCGAGTAGTCTTTGAGCGTCCTCAAATTCCACAAGCCGAAAGTTCTCAAGAATGCTTGAATCATCCCGAGGCTGGAAGGTACTCCAGCTATCTTTGAGTAGTCTTGAAGCCTTCTCGAGTAGTTCCCAAGCGTCCCCGAGTGCTTCTCTCGAAGGTCCTCAATAGTACTCGTGTTGTCTTGATGAAGAACCATATGAAAAATGCGATTCGGAGAATCGCATTCCATATGGAATGTAGCCCCCGAGCCTTAGGTCGAATCGCAGATTCAAGGCCGAGGTCAATCAAGTTCGCCAATCTTATCCCGAAAAATCCGGAGAAAAAAAATCGGGACACGTGGCACGGAGCCCCCGAGCCTTGAGTCAGTACTTTCTCTCGAATTGAAGGATCATCTTGATCAGAATGTGTCCCGAGTGGGATCTAGATCCATGTAGCCCATCAACTGGCTTGACGTAGTCAAGCCCCCGAGATTGAGAGCGTCGAGTACTGGAATGTGAAAGGTCAGGCTGCCGCGACTGAGTCACCCGCCTGGCGCTTATCTGTCCGTCTGGAACTGAGCTGCCCGACGACTTATAAATAGCCAGTGAAACCCTTAGGGTTTTTTTACTCCCAACGACAGATTCCCACATATTAGATCCAGAGATCGCCTTCGCTTCCTCTGCCACCGCCGCCATGCGCGTAGATTAGATCTACTTGCGCCCGCCGCGCCGCCCACCTCCAGCCCCGAGCGAATGCGAGTGAAGACACCCATAACTTGGAGGATAAAGGCTTCCCCAGCGAAAAGCTCGAAGACCGGTGCGTCGAAGAAAAGGAGCCGCGATGAGGCCGGAGATGCCGGCTACCGCCGTTGCCGCCGCTCGCCTCTCGCCAATCCGGCAAAGGAGTGAAAGAAGGCAAAGTTGAAGACCGAAGACCTCCTCGCCTTGGTCAACAGCGGATTCCTCCGTGAGAAGGGGATAGATTTTTGGCGCACCGCCACTGGAGACCCATACCCGATGGAGAAGAATCCGGACGAGATCCCGATGTTCGCGCGCGATTGGAGGCGTGGACTGCACGCCAACGACTTCTTCAAGGGGATGCTCAGGTACTACGGTATCGAGTACCTCAACCTCAACCCCAACGGGATCTTCCACACTTCCATCTTTGTGCATTTCTGCGAAGCTTTTGTGGGGATTAAGCCCCACTGGATCTTGTTCCAAAAATTCTTCCGAGTGAAGCCGCAACCGAGCACTGATGACCCGCGAGTAGCCGAGGCGCCGGATTCGATGCGTGAAGACGCCACGGCCGCACTGCAGTACAAGCTCATCGATTCCAACCAGATCGAAGGCGAGGTGGTTTTATATCGCCAACCACCACCCCGAGCGCCGCCGAGCGGGCGCCAACCATGCGCCGTGGTGGAACAGAGCCCACCATGCGGGAGGGTATTCAACTACCCCGCCGAACAAGATCAAGGCCTTGCGGAAGCCGGACCGAGGGCCGAGCATGGCCTTCGCCATGAAGAGGAGGGTGTAGCCATCGATGGCGCGAGACACCCTCGGGTGCATCGATACACCGGCAGGATACGTCCGATGTCGGGCTTCAAGTCGAGGACGACACCATCATTGAGAGGTGGGCAAAATCTTCAAGGATATGCCCCGCATACACCATGCCCGGGTGAGTACTGCGGCATAGCCCAACCGGTCGAGTCGTGACATAAGCCCCCAGCACCGATGTGCTTGACGAGTCGTACTCATGCTTGCTTGATGTTGTAGGACGATGTGAGAAGCACGTCTCACCCCCACCTCCTCCGCGACTTGAGGGACAAGCGCAGGGGAAGGGGAAGCGGCGAAGGGCGTCACAAGTCGGTGAAGGTGACGATGCCGTCATCGAAGGCGACTCGATGGACGAGGATGAAGAGACGCCGCAATGCTAGCTCGCTCAAGGTTCAGGCCGAATGCCTAATATTCCCGTCATCGGAAGCCATCTAGCCCCGGAGGCTAGCTTGCCCGCCACCTAGAAAGCCGCAATATGGCGCGAAACGTGCCGTGAAGAAATTGAAGTCGTTAGAGGCCACCGTGCCGAGGTGAGTAGCACAACTAGTGTAGTTGAGTACCGCCGATAAGTAGTCTGCTGGTCGACAATATGACTTGTATTGCTGCAGACACATCCCTCCTCGGATCCCGCTGATCGTGGTGACGAGGATGTCGAGAGGCAGTAGGGGCGGTACCGAAGGAGCATTAGCCCACCACCGCCATCAAGATTTCGTGCCAGCGGAAGCCGACTGAGTGGAGCGCCGTAAGGAGCCCAAGACCCACATCCTACCGCGATGGGAGCGAGAGGAGACCCCTGGAGGCCGAGCTGGAAGCGGCATAGTTGATATCGCTAGTATACTGGGTGCTCCGACCGTGACCGTGGTGCGGTCAACTCTGTAAGTTCTCTGAACTCTCGAGTAGTCGTGTAGTTGACAAGCTTTATGTGGTTGACTGATCACTTCGTGATGCAGGAAATCCACGGACTTGTCGTGGGACTGTGGAGACCAGACTTCACCGATGGAGAAGACCGTTCGGAGGTGTGCGAACCCACGCCACCGCCTCAAGCTGGAGCCGCAGTGGAGCCGATGCTTGAAGAGGCTACTCTGGTTGAAGGTACACGTCCAACTACCGCAAGTAGTAATTATGAAGAGTAGTCGTAGCCGTTGTCTGACTTGTTGAATTGATCCTGACAGGAGCACAAGCTGAAGGAGCTACCATCCCCGAGGCGGTAGCCATGGAGACGGCCGTGGAGTCCACGGCCGGTTGTTGAAGTGGCGACAACCAGCCCTAAGCCGGGACTACGGTAGCCCCCGAGCCGAGCGCGGAAGAGCGGGTTGATCCGCATCCCGAGGCGAGTACTGAGGTCGTTGTCCGCGAGGCGATGATAGAAGATGCTGCGCCGCTCCGCTCGGCGCCCATGCCGAGATGGATCTTCAAGCGTGGTCTTGAGTTCTTTGGACGATGAGCTCATTGACCCGGCCTTTGTGTCGCCGGGCATGGAGTCGCTATGGCCGACAGAATCGGATCAAGGTACGCGAGTACCCGAGTTTACTTGCCTTTCGAATGTTGAGTCTTGACCACCGCCGGTCGTGCATGTGGCTTGGTGGAGAGATCTCGTCAGAAGACCGATCTTCTGAAGGGATATGGTGACACCGTCCTCCGCGCCGAGGTTCTGGAGAAGGAGCTAGAGAAGTCGAAGAAGCACTCCGCTGCTCCAGCCCAAGCTCGATGGCGCCTTCGCCAATACCATAACGGCAGGAGATGCAGCGAAGAGGGACGACTTGATCCCACGAACAAGTCATTGCGCCAGAAGAACAAAGGTATGTCTTCCACCAAAGCCACCGGGTACTTATTGTAGTACGTGTGAGTAGTCTGACCTTGCGTCGAGTTGTCTGAAGATCTTGAGGCAAAGGTTGACCAGCCAAGGCATCGGAGATGATCTCAAGAACGCCGTGGTACAAACCAACAAGAGAGAGGTACTTGAACATGAGTACGCTCAGTTGCGCCATGAGTGTATCAAGCACATGGAGCTTCGTGAAGCCTCAGACCGTGACCTTGTCAATTGTTATAAATCTCTGCAGAAGCTCAATGGAGACTGCGAGAAGCTTCGAGGTCAGCTGAAGGAACTTGAAGAAGCCACGCTGCCCATCACGAGGCTGCTGGTGCCACATTCGGGTGGGCCCAAGATAGCCCCTCTAGTAGACAGGCTGAAGGAAGCCCCCGGGCGTTTGGCGACATACGTCAAGCACCTGGCGAAGTCCATCCCGAACCAGGTGTTGGCATATATGAAGTCGTACTTCCCAAAGGCACCGGTAGATGTGGTAGCTGGTGGTCTTGCGGCGAACTGTTCCGATGAGCAGTACAAGACTTTCCTGGAAGAGATGGCGCCCATCGCGAAGCAGGTGGCAGAGAAGCTGAAGCTCCAATAGATGTACCTGTAGAGGTAGCTTAGAGTAGTTGATGTAAGACAAATAAAGTAGTCATAGACTTGTTTGAAATATCAATGAAAGTTGTCCACTGCTTGTATATGTAATGAGTACTTGTGGCCGCCACTTGCAGCGAAGTGTGCGGAGTACCAAGCCGTGGAAGTAGTCGTGAGTAGTAGTACTCAGTATGATCTGCCTAAGTAGGAGACACGATGAAACAAGTTGAGTAGAATCGAACTTTATTCTTGATGAAAAGGTACACCTAGGGTGGCGGGGCCATTTACTGAGTAGTCGCCAGGACCCGTAGTCCACCTACGGCTAAGTGTTTGCTAGGGCCCTTGAGCCGCTTACAGCTGGAGATCCGTTAGTAGCCGTATAATGGATCTATAAGTACGTGGTCCGTAGACCACCGCCAAAGTCCTTTTGCTCTGAGCCCAAGATCCGTTAGTAGCCGTTATTGGATCTTGGAGAGAGTAGTCCAGGAGACTTGTGCTAGGGGCCAGAGGCGCTTCACGAAGAGTCCGTGAGTAGCCATGTAGACTTGGACCCGTAAATGAGTAGTAGTCGGCGACTACGTGTAGAAGCGACACGGTGGTCGCGTTCCACGAGTTGTTGATGTCGTCACCTTCAAGTGTTTGGAGGCGATATGAGCCGGTCGGTCACCTTGGACCGAGAAGGGACCTTCCATGGCGGTGAGCTTGTGTAGTCCGTCCGTGTTCGGATACGACGGAGGACTAGATCGCCGACGTTGAAGGAGCGTTCCTTGACATTGCGATCGTGATAGCGACGGATACCCTCTGGGTATCTCGATTGGTCGAGCAGCGGTATGAGCTTCTTCGAGGTCGATGTCAACCCTGCTGTCTTCGAGATGCCTTCGTCATCTTGTTCTCGGGATTCCCACATCACGTCGGTGGGTAGAATAGCCGAGCCGTGAACCGGAAGTAGGCGGCCTGTTGGCTTGGTAGGTTGAGTACAAAGCCCCCAGAGTGCATTGGGTAGTTCCTTGATCCACTTGCCTCCCTTGGTGTTAGCGTGTCGCAATCGCTTCTTGAGGCGTCGAGTACCATCCGTTGGCGCGCTCGACTTGTCCGTTGGCGGGTGGGTGATCGAGACGTCTGGGACATCGATCCATTGTTCTCACGGTATTCCAGGCGGTGATTGTTGAAGTTGGAACCCAAGTCCGTGATGATGCGATGGGGTAGCCCAGTAGCGATGCACGGTTCATCCAATAAGTCGAGTACTCTATCGGCCTTTGGGCGGGGTTACCGCTTGACCTCGATCCACTTAGTGAACTTGTCAATGGCCACCAAGACTACTGTTGAATCCTCCGCGCGATTGGCGAGGCCCAATCATGTCGAGCCCCAGCAGGCAAAGGGCCGGAGTTGGTGGTATGGTAACTAGCTTGTAGGCGGGGCGACGTGTTGCCGCTTGGCGAAGAATTGACATCCTTGGCACTTTCTCGACGAGTTCTTCGACGTCGGCGGGGCGTGGGCGATGAAGGCTCGTCGAAGGCTTTGCTCACCAGTGACGGAAGACGCGTGGTTGCCGCAGACACCCTTGTGGATCTCCTCCAAGATGTCCTTGCCTTCATCCGGTATGCACTTCATGAGTACTCCAGGCGGCACCCACTTTGTAGAGCTTGTCTCCGAGTACGTAGGTCTTGGCTCGGCGGACGAGTTGTTCGGCCATGTTCTTGTCGGAGGGAACCTTCTGCTCGCGGATGTAGTCGATGAAGGGTTGTCTCCAGGTCCACGTCGATCATTAGGACCTCGGCCCGGTGGCGTGGTCGATGTGGTCGTTGGTCTGCCGGCTCCGGGATGGATGGCGTGAAGCTCGTGGGCGAAGACTCCGATGGGTACTTGTGCGAGTAGAACCAAGCTTGACGGGCGTCGCAACGTTGTTGTCGCGGATGACATGGTGGAACTCGAGACCATAGAACTTGTTCTCAAGCTTGCGAACTTCGAGGCGATGGCGTCCATGTTCTCCTTGTTGCGATCCCAAGACTTGTTGACTTGGTTGATGACCACTGCGAGTCGCCGTAGACTACTAGCCGCTTGATGCCCGGTGAGATTGCGGTAGAGCCCATGCGAGGGCCTCGTACTCGGCTTCATTGTTGAGACCTTCCAAAGATCCGGAGGACGTGCTTGAGTTGTTCGCCTTTGGAGAAATCAGAGTACCGCACCGCGCCCTCGAGTTTGAGTGAGCCGTCAAGTACATCACCCAATGCTCGTCGCCTCTTTGGAGTTGGTGGTGATTCTCCGCCACTCTGCCATGAAGTCGACTAGTGCACGGGACTTGATAGCGGCGTGGCGAAGTCGATGTTGAGGCGCCAAGTTCGACCGCCATTTAGAGATTCTTCCGGTAGCATCTTGGTTGCGTAGTATGTCACCGAGCGGGTAGTCGGTGATGACGACGATCGAGTACTCACGGAAGTAGTGTCGTAGCTTCCGCGAGGTGATGAGTACCGCGTGAGTAGTTTGGACCGGTGGTACCATGCCTTGGACTCACGTAACCTCGCCGATGAAGTAGACTAGTCATTTGGGACCGGGTAGGCGTGGCCGTCTTCCTCCCGCTCGACTACGATGGCAGTACTGACCACATGAGAAGTCGCAGCGAGGTAGGCAGGTTGTTCCTTTTGCGAGGGTGTGAGGACCGGTGGCTTGACAAGAAGTCTTTAAGCTGCGCGAGCTTGATCGACCTCCGCGTCCACACAAACTTCTCTTGGTGCTTGAGTAGCTTGAAGAAGGGTAGTCCCATTCTCCAAGCTTGAGATGAATCATTCAAGGTCGCCATACACCCGGTCGACCACGGACATCCTTGATGCGGTTGGAGCTTTCATATTGGTGATGGCGGAGATCTTCTCGGGGTTGGCTTCGATGCCGCGATGGCTGATGATGAAGCCGAGTAGTTTCCCAGATGGTACGCCGAAGACGCACTTGTTGGGATTGAGCTTCCACTGGTACTCTCGCAAGGATGCGAAGGTCTCTTCAAGATCGGCGATGAGCGTGTCGGAGTTTCTAGTCTTGACGACCACGTCATCCACATAGGCTTCGACGTTCTTGTTGAGTAGCTTCTTGAGCGAGCTGGATAGCTCTCGGTAGGTAGCGCCGGCGTTCTTCAACCCGAATGACATTGTCGTGTAGCAATAGGCGCCAAACGGGGTGATGCACGCGGTCTTCTTCCTTGATAGCGATCTGGTGGTAGCCGGAGTAGCAGAGGAAGCGGAGCGGTCGCACCAGCGTGGAGCGATGACTTGATCGATCCGCGGCAACCGAAGTCCTTGGGGCGATGCTTGTTGAGGTCGGTGTAGTCGACGCACATCCTCCACTCGTTCGTGTTCTTCTTGCGGACGAGGACGGGGTTAGCGAGCCACTCAGGATGGAAGACTTCACGAATGAAGCCAGCCGCGAGTAGTTTGGCAAGTTCCTTCTTGATGGCGTCCCGTCGATCATCAGCGAAGCGGCAGAGATGTTGTCGCTTGGGCGTAGCTTTAGGGTCGACGTTGAGTGAATGCTCGATCAGCCTCCTGGGCACCCCTGGCATGTCCGCTGGCTTCTATGCGAAGATGTCTCGGTTAGCCCGAGGAAGGCGCGCGTCTTCCTATTTCGGGTCGAGCACCGCACCGATCATGGTAGTCTTGCTGCTGTCGCCCGTCCCGAGGTCGATGGCTTTCACCTGCACTTCCTCTGCCGGTTGAGGCTTGTTCGCGGTGTCGGTCTTCTCGGGTATCTCGAGTTCAGTTGGGGCAAGCTTCTTGGAGGCAGCGAAGATCTCCATCATTGCATTGGGTACTTGATTAGTGGCTGCGAGTTCCACGGCTTCGGTGTCGCAGTCGTAAGAGGCCTTTAAGTCCTTGCAGTAGTACTCCAGCAGGACTTGGCATTTTGAGTACCAAGTAGGTGTAGTGAGGGACCGCCATGAACTTGGTGATCACCGGTCTGCCGAGGATGGCATGGTAGGAGGTTTCGAAGTCCGCAACCTCGAACTTGATGTACTCGGTGCGGTAGTTCTCCCTTGTCTCCCCGAATGTAACTGGCAGGACCACTGAGCCAAGTGGAATAGCCGCGTTACCCAGGACGATGCCATAAAAAGGCGACGCACTCTTAGTAAAAATGTCGGTGATGTCGAGCTTCATCTTCTTCAAAGTCTTGGTGAAGAGGACATTGAGTCCGCTCCCGCTGTCGATGAGTACCTTGTTGAGTTTGGAGCCCGCGACTACTGGCTTCAAGACCAGTGGGAAACGACCTGACTCAGAGAAGCTTGTCCATTGATCCGCGCGGGAGAAGGTGATGGGTACCTCCGACCACCTTAGAGGTGCTCGATCAGGTTCAATGCTCAAAACTTCCCGTAGAGTGAGCTTTTGGGACCGCTTGGTGGGTAGTCCGCCGAACAGGACATTCACCGTCTTGTCAGGTTCCTGGAAGTCGCCATTGCCTTCGTCGACTTTTTTCTTTCCCTTCTTGTCGTGAGGAGGCCGTGGCTCGGGAATATCCTTGAGTGCTCGCCGGAGTTGGTAGCACTGATCGGTGGTGTGATTGCCATCCAGATGCCACGGGCACTTCTCTTTGAGCAAGTCTTTGAAGCCGCCGGAGGTCTTTTTGGAGTTGTCCTTCAGGCGTATGTATAGCCGCTTGTTGTGTTGTTTGGCTTGCGCTTGCAGTTAGGACCCGAGTAGTTGTTGCTGCGACCCCCTTTGTCCTTGTTGGTGTTGTTGCCGCCCGTGTTGTTCTTGTTCTTGCCGCGAATGGAGTCGTACTTGGCGTTCGCCTTGTCCTCTTCGTCGGCCCATGAGGTGATCATGTCCTTGAGCTTGGTGATGGAACTCGGGCGGCGGCGACCGAAGTCTTCGAAGGTGCGACGGTGGTAGAACCCGTCTTGGAAGAGGTCGATGACTTCTTTGTCCGTGACGTCGACTACGATCGCGCGCTTGTCGAAAAAGCGTCGCATGTACTGGCGGAGCGTCTCGCCTTGTTCCTGTTTGACCATCGCCAGATCCATGCGGGTACCCGAGCGCCCCATGGCGCCCGGTTGTCGGTGAATCGAGCCTTCACCGTCCCACTGATCGATCGAGTTCTTGTCGAGTGACTCGAGCCAAGTGAGTGGAGCTTGATCCAGACAGAAGGGGAAGTAGAGGCACTTCGTGTCGTTGTTGCCACCAGCGTTTTCAATGGACAGAGCATAGCACCGAGCCATCGAATCGGGTCTTGCTTGGCGTCGTACTTGGTGATTAGAGGCTTGAATTTCTCGGGAGAAGCAAATCGCAAGTCGCAAGTGCGTAGTAGGCGGGAAGCCGTCATCGCCGACTTAGCTTTCTTGGCGCGGCGGATCTCGTTGATCTTGTGGCGGGAGTCGTAGCCGCCGTGAGTATAGCCAGTGTCGTGGCTGTTCGCGTGGCCTCGGCCTCGACGGTCGCCGCCGCCACCAGCCCTTCTTCCGCCGCCATGGGAGGAGACGCCACCATGCCGCCCGCCACCACCACCCCCACCGCTGTGGCCACCATGAGAGGGTCCTCCCGCAGAGGATCTAGAGCGGTTGGGATTTGGTTGGTGTTCACCACGGACACGGTTGCGTCCGCCATCTGCTGGGGTGTGGCTGCGACTAGTGTCTTCGTGGTTTCCAGCGGGAGTAACTCTGTTGTTGACCCGCATGAAGTAGGCGTCCTCAGCAAGCTTGGCGATGACGCGTCGCGCTGATGCCCCGGCTGCCGTGCTATCGTGGTGATAGACATAAGGCATTGCTCAGGGGTAGTGTGCACCCGGTTGGCGACTTGATCCAGAGCCTCGTTGAGGTTCCGGATGGGGAGAGCTTCCCGGAGGCGTCGGCGTCGATCGGCCCGCTTCCTGTTGCGGTCGCAAGGCGTTCTTGTCTTCGATAGTCTCGTTGGGGGTGCGTTGGTGATTCCTCATCGCTCGAGATGTCGTCGAGTACCGACGGGCCGCTTCCCGAGGTTCCAGTTTACGCCGTCATGAAGACTTCACGGTCGAGTGCAGGCCGAGTCGGTGATCGCCACCTCGGTGGGGTGTGCTCGTCTTTGTTTGGAGCAGTGGGTCCCTCTCACGGAAGGGGAGTGTCTCGAGGTAGGCGACGCATGGCGTGAGTTGTCGTCGTCGGTCTGGGCTTGCGGTCGGGCCATGAGCGAATCACGGCGGAGTAGATGTAATGACCAAGCGGTAGCGGGACCCAGGCAACGGTTTTTCGCGTTGAGCTCGGACTCGGACTCGATTGGGTCCGAATAAATAGAACTCGTGGGAGGAGTCCGAGTTGTTGTGGCCGACGGCGTTGGAGTCGAGGAGTACTGAGACAATCTCCTTGCCGGCCGGTGTGCGGCGAGGGCTTCGCGTGGGCCTGCTAGAGTTGCGCAGGTCGTGCGGGAAGTGCTCGTGGAGGAGGACCGTTTCACACGATGGCTCGGAGCCGGCTCGCATGATTCGATCCATGGCGGCGTCGAGTTCGAGTTGAGTCGGATCCAATCTCAAGTCGGCGACTTGGTTGCGGAGCGAAAATTAGAACTTTTCGACGAGTGGACCCGTGATGGCTTCGAAGCGCGTCACGAGTCCGGTCTCGATGCAGGGTCATGGTGAGGTAGCGTTGGAACGATCCGGCGCCATCACCGTCTGAGACCAGCGCCAAGACGAAGGTATCGCCACGCGAAAGCGGCGGTTGGCTTGATGACGATTGAAGCCGTCGAGTTCGCCATGAGATCTTGGCGAGATCCCCTACAGCGCGGCCACCTGTCGGTGTTTTAACCCGGCAACCTACCAAGGAGTACCCGAGGTAGATGTTTGTGGCCTCGCCGAGATCGAACTCGAAGGAGACACACGACACACAATTTAGACAGTTCGGGGCGCTGGGTGCGTAATACCCTCTCGTCTTGTATCTTTGCGTAGCTCTGGATTGATTGGGTGTGTTTACAAGATGATGCGGATGATGAGATAGGGGTCCCTGCCTCGCCTTATATAGTCCGGGAAGCAGGGTTACAAGTCGATTTGCCAGAGGAGTACTAGTCGCGTACGACTAGGAGTACTATACATGGATCCGGACATGTCTAGCTTCCTAACAGAGTACTAATCCTCTGTAAGCCTTGCACTCCATGCCAACAGGTGCCGTGTAGCCCAAGTCAGGAGTCCCAGGGGCGCACAGAGTAGTCGGTCCCAGTACCCACCTGTGTAGTGAGCCCAGGGATGTCCGTACGACAGGAACCTCCTTATGGTGGTCTTTATGCTCCACCAGCAGACCCATGTGTTGCTAATCCACCAGCTAAAAAAGGTACAAGAAAAGATAAATCTTCGTCGTCACATCGCAAGAATGGCTGAAGTTTGTCATTTTTTAAGATGTTGTAATCTTTTCTGCAGTGCTGTAATATTTGAACTGGATCCTATTGTGATTGTGTTGTAATAATCGAACTAGCAGTTCTTAATTTTCCTTGTTAATTTTCTACTAGATTTAATAAAGTTTTATCAAAAAATTAAAATGATCCCAACCGCCGTGGCCCATGGCGGTTGAGTTTCTAAGCGGTTAGGTCCAACCGTGGCCGGTGTCGCCATCACCGTGGGCCACGGCGGTTGGGTTGTAAACGCCGTGGCTCACGGCGGCTTTTCAAACGGTACTAAAATTTTGCAAAATGATTAAAAAAATATAAAAAAAATACCCGTAATAAGTTGGATATGGGCCGTAGTAGACGCGGTAAGGTAATCCAAGCACGGCCCGCGCCCCACCCCCACCTCGTGGTTTTCCCTTCTCCTCCCCAGCGTCTGGTGGTGCGCCACTACTCAGGTCGCCGCCGCCGCCGCAGCAGGCGCTCGTTTCCCATCTTCCCCCCAAACCCCGGCGTGGGATCCTGTCGGTAGGCCGGTGCTCGTGAGCCGGCCGCGGCTTCTGAGGGGGTCAGACGAGGCGAGGCGGAGGCGGAGTGGGCGACAGCGCGCGATGGCGTCCCTGGGGCGGCTCAAGTCCACCATCTTCGATAGGGAGGAGAAGAAGATGTAAGGATCTCTCGCGCGGCAACCGCCCCCATCTCGTCGCGTCCCTCTGTTCACCTCCTTCGATTTATTACTCGTCGATTTGATGGCTTCTATTATTTGATTTTTTTTTGCTCGAATCGGTTATAAAAAACCTAGCTTTTCTCTCTCTAAAGATCGAATCGGCTAAAAAAATCCCTAGCTTTTTTAATCTCTAAATTCCTTGCTGTTATGACTGTTAATGAGCAATGCTCACATGCTTTAGTACTTTCAGTTCTCGAGTGTACACAAACCATGCAGAAATATGCTGTGTTTTACATTGTTCTGCACGGTCTAGTACTCTTTAGTTCTTGGGGATATGCAAAACAATCGTGTCTGCATTGCTTCTTGGTCCATAATTGCCTTGTACTAGTACCTGGAGTAGCTTAGTGTGCTAATCAAAGGCAATGGATTTTGGCATTTGGGGCTACCTTTTTTGTTAGTTTGCTTGTGTTTCACAGGCTGAATTGTTGCCTCACGACTCTTGATGTGGAATTGATGGATGCAGGCAGTACCAGTCGCACATCCGGGGGCTCAACGCGTATGATCGCCATAAGAAGTTCATGAAGGATTATGGTATGATCGGCTGCTGCCATTGTTTCCTGCAAAAGCATGCTGTTAATGCTGTTATTACCTTTAGTCCCCATTTTTGCTGATTGGTTCCGGAATTGTGTTGGTTAATTTATTTATGGTTGATAAGAATGTTTTTTTGGAATAAAATAGCATGTCAATGAAATCATGAGTTTATATACCAAATTATACTTGGTTCAAAGAACAGGTAACACTTGTAACTTGCAAGTCCACTTGAAAACTTGGTGTTCTGCTGGAACCACGCATACAAACTTACTCAGCATGATTCTCCAAAATTGACCTTACAAACTTCTTGCACTTCTGTTATCACTAATTAGCTCAAGTGCTGACCTCTGTATGGAATTCGTATCCAGCACACCAAAACTACTGTATGGGCGTCTGGCTTGATCATAATCATTCAATGTGCTGGTGAGGCTGCTGTAGAGTAAACGTCCGATATAGTTGTACCTTGTCCCTATAATGGTGACTGGTGGGAAACTGGGGCAGTGGCATATAATAAGTTATTTATTTGCTTAGCCTTGGTTTCCAAAAGAGACTGAATGTTGAACAGTCCCCTGTACTTAAGGAATAACTGGGGGCTACCTTCGTCCATACATGGATTTCGTATTTCTACTTGTAACTTGTCACTTAGATTAATACAGACAACATCCTAATATGGATTTTTAATAGAAGATTTTATTTATGTCCTGGTCTCCAATATATTGATACCCAATCTGGGTGCCTTTTTTTTTTGCCCAATGTCAAGCAGATAGATAGATCACATAACGACTCTTGTTTTTGCTGATTGATTCAGGAATTTACAGTTGAGAAAAATGGTTTGGGAATAAAATGGCATGGTAATGAAATCATGAGTTAGCAAGCCAAATTATACTTGGTAGCACTAATAGTATTGAAAAACAGGGGACACGTGTAAGCTGTAACTTTCAAGGCTGCCCCAAAAAAGTTGCAGTTCTGCTGTTACACATACAAACATAGTATCATGATTCTCCAAAATTGATCCCGGTGGCTTCATGTGCTTCTTTTATTGCTAGTTATTTCAAATGCTGAATTCTGTGTGGAATTGAGCAACCATCACACTAAATCTTGTTACCTGGTAAAGGCTTCTGCCATTGTAGTTGATTATTATCATTCAGTATGCTGGTGAGCCTGCTTTAATTGTACCTTTACTTGAGATATATTGTTACCTTGTCCCAGTGTAAAGCGTGTGGATATGAGCTGCCCTTTCATAGTGAAATGGAAACAGGGGCAATGACATATAATGAGCTATTTATTTGCTCAGCCTTGATTTCAAAAGAAACTGAATGATGAACAGTCCCCTCTACTTGAGGAATAATTGGGGGCTACCTTCGTCCATACATGGATCATGTATTTCTACTCTAACTTGTTAGCTAGCTTATACATGGATCATGTATTTCTACTCTAACTTGTTATCTAGCTTAATATAGATAACGTTCTAATATGGATTTTCAACATAGAATTCATGTCCTGGTCTTGAATATATTGATAACCAATCCTGTGCAATGGTACATTTTCTTTGCCAAATGTCAACACATAGATAGACCACCAAATTGCCTTTCATTGAGAAAAGGAAACTGAGAGAGTGGCATATGATGAGCTATTTATTTGCTTACTCTTTGCTTCCAAAAAGAACAGGATGATGAACAGTCCCCTTTACTGTAGAAAGAACTGGGGGCTACCTTCATCCATACACCAATCAGATATTTCTATGTATAACTTGCCACCCCCTAGCTGAACATGGAACATATTGAAGTATGCATTATCAGAATTGATGTTTTGTTTCCCAGTCTAGTGATATACTGGTACCTGACCACAAGTGCATTCTTTTAGTTGATTTTTTTTGGGAAAAGACCGAAAAGTAGTCTGAAGTCGGGTTGCCTTTCTTTAGCACCTGGATTGGCTGGCATAATACTGGTAGTGCAGTACTTGAATACTTTCAAATAGATATATATACACGAGCAATCTGCAATGCATGAATTCAAAACTAGGAATTGTTTTTTACGTGGCAAAAACTTTTTTTTTTTTTTGGTAATGCATCCCATTCTCACAAAATAGTGGAATGGAAGAATAGACCCCTTCGTTGTAGAAAGAATTGGAGATCAGATACTCAACCTTACAGTTTTTTTAACCTTAGTGTACATGATATCATCATTCATTTTCTGTGTTATGTATCTTTATGTTGCCACTGATACATGTCTTTACCTTTCAACAGTTCAGTTTTACGGCCATGAGAAAAATGTGGATAACAGTCTACCCATCAAAACTGATAAAGATACACTGAGAGAAGGATACAGGTATGGACCATGTCCTATTAACATATGTATGTGGTTTTTGGAATTTCGTAGTTTCATAAATGCCTCACTTTTCTTCTTCTATCATGTGAAAGATTCATTCTTTCCGAGGAAGATGACATGGATTCGACTTGGGAGAAGAGGCTGGTCAAACGTTACTATGACAAGCTTTTTAAAGAGTATCCTTTTTAGTATATTCTATACTGCACTGTTCTTTCTATGAGACATGTCAATACATGGCATAGTTTTCAGGTAATTTTGTGAAATAACAAGTTCATGTATGCTGAAGCTACTTGCCATTGCATATAGTTATTTAATAGTTTGGTAATGTTAATTGCCATAAGCCCATAATGCTTGTGAATGTGGTCTTATTACACCTGTAAAGGGCATGTATCTCTTGCTGTCCTCTGTATTGGTACATTTTTCTACATGAAAACTTGAGTGCTTCATGGTTTCACCTCAATGCCTCATGAACTTGTGCTTTCTGTCAACAAGGATTAATTATTTCTTGTATAAATGGGAGCTGTATTTGATGTGTGTGCTGTTCTTTGTAATTTTGTAAGACTTAACTCTAATGTGCTTAGGGTCCTTAACTTGAGGCAGGTATTGCATTGCTGACATGACCCAGTATAAAAAAGGCAAGGTATGATGCACTAACCATATGTCAGTACTGTTTCTTGATGTAAACATGTAGGTTCTCCTTTAATCTCGAATGTGATATAGAAAAGGAAGAATGCATAGCATGACTTCTGGAGGGACATCTAAAGGAAACAATGGTGTCCTTCCAATTGTGATACTCTTGTGACGATTTCATAAAATTAATGCACGAGCAGGAATAACCAGAAAATATGTTTTTTTTTGGGTTGTGGATTTTTGCATCAATGTGCACATTGCAAGAACCATGTTTCCCAGCCCGCCCATTTTCATATTATGCCCATTTGTCATATTTTGCATTGATGTGCATATTGTAACACAGAAGTGATCAATTATTAACGATATGGCAGTCATGCATTTTCAGTGATAGGATGATGAATGGAAGCCCAACCATTTTTTTCTTCTTCTAAAATCATCTGTAGCTTTGGATATGAATCCCATCTTACAAGGGTAGTCTCCTGCAGGTTGGATTGAGATGGAGAACAGAAAAGGAAGTGATATCTGGCAAAGGTATTCTTAAGCAATCCTGTCTATTAAATTCCATCTACAATGATTTCTCTGAAAAGTGTCACTGAAGTTAATATGTATGAGTATTCTGTTGCTAGTAACAGACCTTTCAAATGGATGTCTAGAACTTAAAAGGGTATTTAAAGAAATTGTAATTAAAGGTTACTGAGCTTAAAAGCTTTATTTCTTTACACTATTATCAGGCATACTTATCTTTTATTCAGCTGTATGTCTGAAAGTGCAGTTAGTGCTTGCACCAAATTACCACCAAACTCGAAAACAAATCATAAACTGAATTTCTAGATTTTGGAAGCCATCATTGTAGTTTCTCTTCTAATTATACTAAGGTGTTAGACAATACAAATTTTTTTCTGAAAACTGTGTATTCACTTAAACAAGATCAGATGTTTCTTGTTCAGAATCAATACAAAATATTTAGCAATGGTTAGAATATGCTCTTTTGCAGGGCAATTTATCTGTGGCAATAGGCATTGTGATGAAAAACATGGACTAGGTAGTTATGAGGTATGTTCTTCACTAAAATCCTATTGCTCATGCTAAGATGTGTAAAACACAGAAATCATTTTATAAAGAACTGTTTCAGCTGTAGTTGTAGCACTTACATTTTTCTCTTATCATTTTCAGGTGAATTTTTCTTATGTTGAAGCAGGCGAGCAGAAACAAGCATTAGTGAAGCTGGTAGCTTGCAAGAGGTTAGTGAATCCACTGTTCCATAATAGGATTTGGTTAAATCAGATCTGGCACTTGTCTTTCTTATCATGATAGTTATATTTCTTTAACCTGGACCACTGAATCTTGCTTCGTATTTTTTGCTTTCATTTTGTTCAAGCAGTTGCCCACTTCATTATTTAGCCTGATTGTAGTACATTATGAAAGATGTGCAGAAAAGCTTGCTTATAAGAGGCTGAAGGAGAGAAGGAGAAGGAGAAGGAGAAGGAGAAGGAGCCTTACGGTGAAAAGGAAATTGAGTTGAAAGACAGAGACAAGAGAAAGAGGTATCTTATGTTCTTGTTCTCGTCTATCCCCATTATTTTGTTACACTACATTCTTTTACTTGACTGTTCAAACTGCAGAGAACATGAAGAAAGTGATGACACCTCAGAGGATGAGGCTGAGAAAGATAGAAGAAAGAAAAAAGGTACATATGATTTCATATGCCTTTATATGTGGTCATACACTTTGTTGGGTTGGTGGGCAGGGGTCTAATTGCTTAGTTAAGGGCTTGCTTGCTACTGAAGTACCTCAGACAGATAAATCTCGAATGGTTTTTTATGACATCCACGTGGCCAACAGCACCATCCTTTTTTCCAGAAATCCGAACAGCAGCTTTTTAAAAAAAAAAAGATTTTTGGTATCTAAATGCTGAGCTCACTTGACTCAGGGTAACTTTCTGTGTGGTTTCCACCTGGGAATGGGCCTTAGGTCTTGAAACATGGCATATTTGAAAAATCAGATCTTGTTGTTTCACCATAACCTGTGACAGCCTTGGGCTTTGTCGATGATTCTGGGCTCATGCCTCATGCATGTATATTGTGTTTGTTTATTGGGGATTTAGGGGTGTCAGATTCCAGTGGCATGGAACTTACTCTTGCAAAAATGCTGCAGATCGGAAGGGAGCTTCTTCAAGGAGTTCAGGAAACAACGATGAAGGTTTCGAGGAGTTCCTCGAAGGAATGTTCCCATGATCTGGTTACCTTTAGTGGCTACAACAAGCACTTCCATGCTCTTTTGGGGAAAAAGAGCACGGATCTTGCAACAAAGCCATTAGCAGTGCTGCAGTGGAATAGCAAATCGTAACCCTTGATGTGCTTTGACATCAAGTCAATGTAGGTGCGCTATCTGTAATTATGTGTGCCAGTTTTGTTTCATTTTCACATCGCTTTCGTAGCTGTGAGAGGTGCCTGTTAGTCAGAAAAGATGAATGTTTACTTTGTGGATATTCTTCAGTGTTACACTGAAGGAGTGAAGGACAATTTCAGCAACATTGACTTCTGTTGTACTCCCTCCGTCCAGGTTTCATATGTGCCTAACTGTGTAACGCAAAGACCAAGGAGAACTTTAATTCCTCTCTATGATGCATCAACAAACGATTCAGCCAGCCAAGCACCAAGCAATTTGTGGCACGATTGGACGGAGGGAGTATTGGTGTTCTGGCTGGAGTGGTTCATAGTTTTACTTAATCTGTTTGCTGAAGCATATATACTAGGTTATGAGAGGTTAACTAATCCTCTAGCTGTTTCATATCAGCAAGTCTTTTGCTTTGAGATCACTAACTATCACACTCTTTGGTTTATGGATCAAAACCGGCCTTCCTCCGGCCCGTTGGGCCGAGCTGGCTCTCGACTTGGGCCATTCTTTCGCGTTCACATTCGGGCTGACTCTGCTGCGAGTCGTCCACATCCACGTCAGACCACTGAAACTTGATAACAGTCTCAGTCTGTTGCAGTCGCTTGTTGATCTTCAGGTTCATCAGTCTTGTGACAACGACACATCCACGTCAGGCCACTGAAACTTGAAAGGTGAACACACGAGTTTGTCGTTGCTTAGTCCAATATGATATTGTCTTAGGCAAATACATGTTCTGCGTCTTTTCATGCATCAGCGAACCTGTTTGAAAAACACGAGTTGAAACCTGTTTTGGCATTATTAATTGTTAGCAAGGGGACGAGGACAAGTTGGAGAAATCAAATGGCATTGGCAACAGCTAGCCGTCTTCCAGTCAGAAACATAGTACGTGTGCAACCTTTTCCGTGTGGTGAAATCGTATTGGACTAAAAGTCAACATATTTAAAAAGTCAGCGGTAAGAATATAATTTGTAAAAAAATACTGAGATGGGCATGAAAAGAAAAGTAAAGCAGCGGTAAATGTCACAGTAAATCATTAATCTGTGCCACACTAAATATTTGCTTTTGTAATTTATTTGTCAATGTCGTGAATGAAACTTTGTTCCATGGGAAGATTATGAGTAAAGATTTAAATGAACAATTTATTAAAATGCACTTAATAATATGTGCTATATATGTCATAGTGTAAATTTGATTTTAATATATGATTATAAAATATGACAAAGTATTAGCCGCACAATAGCATGGGCTGCCATTCTTCTAACCTATCACCATTTATCTTCAAAGTTTAGAAATTAATTACCACTCTAATCATCACTGAATAAGAAAATATCTTAGGGTTCTAACGGAGTGGTTGACGAAAACCACTCCCGTTAAAGATGCGTTTGGCTGAACACGGGTTAAAGATGGAGAATTTTAGCCATACCATTTCATTAGAAAAGAAAACAAATTTTAGCCATAACTGTGTAAAATTGAATTATATAATCATGTCGTGTCCCAATAACATGACTACTCTCGATTATTTGCACTATCTGATAGCAATGATGTAATACATGTGCGAACTAAATAGCATAGAAGGGCTGCGTAATTGTGCCAATAGTGTGATACCTGACAGACAATGTCTCTGAATTCGATCCTAATAACTTCCCCTAGAGAACTACTCCCTCTGTTCCAAATTAATCGTATATCTTTATAACTTTTCTAAATTCATAGATATCAATAGTATTATTATACACCTGGACATATAATTATATCTAAGTGTATAGCAAAAATTATGGAACTATAAAAAGCTAAAACGGCATACAATAATTTGGAACGAAGGGGTACCACCGAAGGAGAAAGTCATGGCCGATAAGAGCATTTAGCATTCTCACTACTTTCAATGATATTGTCTTGGGATTAACTAACAATACAATCAACACCAAAAGTATGGGTTGGTGGTGCAAATAAAAGGGGATTAACTATAAGTTGCGTTGATCGACCGCCACCGCCCGTTAATTTTTTCTTCCTGACCCTCCAATCTGATCATCCGGTCAGCCATTGCAGACGGCCGTTCAGCTCTGGTGTTTTATCCCCAGCTAGCAACAACTTACCAACTTACACGTACCATAGTGTTATATATATAGGTCATGTAGTGAGAGGAGGCCTATCTGAAGCATCACGGAAATTCATCAAAAACCAAGTGGTTTAATTTAGCAGCGACTAGCACCACCTAGCTAGTTCTTGGCTGTCATGACGAAGCTCTCAATGGCGGCCTCCATCCTCTGCAGCGTGGCCATTGTCATTGTGGCCACGGTGGCGGCTGCTGTCGGCGAGGCCGCCGCCGTTGAGCACACCTTTGTTGTAAGTTCAGACTATAGAGCGAGCAATGTGCATGTGACAATCGATCGATCGATTTCATGCTTGATTTGGGTATAGGTTAGCGAGATGAAGATGACGCACCTGTGCAACGAGACGCTGGTGACCGTGGTGAACGGGCAGCTCCCTGGGCCGGTGATCGAGGTCACCGAGGGAGACTCCGTCGCCGTCCATGTCCTCAACAAGTCACCCCACAACATCACCATCCATTGGTAATCAAATAATCTCGTGCTTTCATTTGCTGATCTCTTGTTAATCATGTGCTTTATATATTTTTCTGTTGCTAATTAACCTCTTGTGCTTTGTGATCGATGCATGCATGCATGAAGGCACGGACTGAAGCAGCGGCTCAACTGCTGGGCCGACGGTGTGCCGATGGTGACGCAGTGCCCTATCCGGCCAGGCCACAACTTCACCTACCGTCTCAACGTCACCGGGCAGGAAGGCACGCTGTGGTGGCACGCTCACGTCTCCTGCCTCCGGGCGAGCCTGCACGGCGCCTTCGTCATCAGGCCGCGGCACGCCGCCTACCCATTTCCGAAGCCTGACAAGGAGATCCCCATCGTTATAGGTTCTTGCAATTTGCAAATCAATTTAATTTGGCATCGATCAGAATCTGAGCTCGAACAGCTGTGAATGATCTTGGTCATGGACTCATGGCAGGTGAGTGGTGGAACATGAACCTCGCGCAGTTGGCCAAGAACATGGAGGATGGCTACTACGACGACTCCTCCAGTGCAACCACAATCAATGGCAAGCTTGGAGATCTCTACAACTGCTCCGGTAATCATCTTTTTGAAGTTGGATAACACTCTCCTCTCTAAAAAAAATCGAGCACGTCCATGTATGTAGGTGATTCCCCATGCGTTGCTGCGGAATTTGAATGGCAGCGTTTGGTTCTAGGGTGAAATTGTTTTCACCCAAGGAATCTTGCCTACATGAAGTAATAAATATAGTCTATTTGTAAACCTTTTCAAAGAGGGTGAAATTGTTTTCACCCAGGGAATCTTGACTGCATGAAGTACTAAATATAGTCTATTTGCAAAACCTTTTCAAAGATGAGTGCAACTTTGCGCGACGAATCTAATGAACATAATTAATTAATGATTTGCTACAGTGAAGCTACCGTAACTATCCTCTAATCATGCGGTCAAAGACCTCATCATTAGATTCATCTCACAATTTAATCACAAGTTGTGAAGGTAGTTTTGTAAACTGACTTTATTTAATACTCCTAATTAGTGGTCAAAGTAGGGTGAAAAAAATTTCACCCTACAACCAAACGCTGAGCTTTCCCCAATCAACTATGAACTACTACCAGATCTAATTAATATAAAGCAAAAAAAAATACTCAAAAAATAAATCTGACGTTGTGAGAATTCTAAATTTGACGGAAGGGGAACGGTGACAAAAATGACCATTCATGTTGTCTAGCTAGCACTATCAAATTTTGTAATTGATCCTTAGTTGGTGCGAGTATAGCTTGCATGAATAAAGAATTGGTGAGAGATGATGTGCATAGTTTGCATGTAGAGAGAAAGAGAATTAATGAGTTGGGAGATAACATGAATAACCTACATGAAAAAAGGATTAGTGAGAGATGTATAGATAGCTTTATGTAGAGAGAAATAGAGTTAATTACTCTTAGTGGGATGCTTCTATATAAGTTATATAGATAATGGTACCCGTTTCTCTTTATTTCCTTGATACAGTGAAACATGTCGGACCATGTCCATGTCTAACGAGGTTATTGCTTTATCTTTTATATTTGTTCATTTCAATTCAACTTGAAGGGGTCGTGGAAGACGGCTTCGTGCTGGACGTGGAGCCCGGCAAGACCTACCTGCTCCGCCTCGTCAACGCCGCCCTCTACTCCGAGTACTACGTCAAGATCGCCGGGCACGAGTTCACGGTGGTCGGCGCCGACGCCAACTACGTCCGCCCCTTCACCACGGATGTAGTCGCCATCGGCCCCGGCGAGACGCTGGACGCGCTTGTGGTCGCCAACGATCCCCGGTAGGTACTACATGGTCGCCGTCGGTGGACAGGCGCCCAAGCCCGACATCCAGATCCCCGCTACCCTATCGAGAGCGACGGTGCGTTACGCGATCGGCGCCGGCAACGGCGACGAGGCAACGCCACCGGTGGCGCCGGAGATGCCTGACCAGCACGACTTCATGGTTTCCTTCAACTTCCACGGCAACTTGAGCAGCCTGAGCCGCCAGGGCTCGCCACCGGTACCGGCGACCACTGATGAGAGCCTGTTCGTCGTGCTCCGCATGGGCTCCATCTGCCGGCGAGGCCGGCTGTCTTGCAAGAGGAGCGGGAGCAAGGAGTCCATCATCGTGGAGACCATGAACAACGTCTCCTTCCAGCTCCCCGCCGCGGCGGCCACCACACCTCTGCTGGAAGAGCTCTACCACGACAACCGCCACAACGGGACGACGGGCGGCGGCGGCGGCGGCGGGCTGGACCAGCTCTACACGCTGCCAAACAGGCCGGCGAGGCCGTTCAACTACACCGACCGCGCCCTGATCCCGTGGGGGCCCAACGAGGCGTGGCTGGAGCCGACGGAGAAGGCGGCGGTGGCGCGGCGGTTCCGGCACGGCGCGGTGGTGGACATCGTGTTCCAGAACGCAGCGGTGATGGACACGGACAACCACCCGATGCACCTGCACGGGCACGACATGTTCGTGCTCGCGCAGGGGCACGACAACTACGACGCGGCGAGGGACGTGGCGAGGTACAACCTGGTGGATCCGCCGCTCAAGAACACGGTGCTTGTCCCCAGGCTAGGGTGGGCAGCCGTCCGGTTCGTCGCCGACAATCCAGGTGCGTGCATGCGTTTGTTTTCATCCTTTAATTGAGAAGTGGGAAAGTATTTCCCATGGGATAATCTGAATACATCTCATGGTTTTCTCTCATCATATATTATTACAGGGGTATGGTACATGCATTGCCACTATGAGCTTCATGTGACGATTGGAATGGCGGCTGTGTTCATCGTAGATGACGGCCCAACAGTGGAATCAGCTCTTCCGCCACCGCCTGCAGATTTTCCAAAATGCGATCAATAGTCCATTAGTGGCAGGAAAAGGTGTGATATCCTGGACATTAGTTAACATTATATGGAAATGGGATTGGATTTTCATTATTTTTGATAATTTTATAAGGGGTGTTTGAATTTAGAGCTGCAGTTTTTCTAATAGGTAACAGTTTGATTGCATTGGCACAAGGGCTGAAACTTTGCATTAATAAAATGAGTAACAATAGTATACTATGTTTTACCTTAGCATAAGGCTGATGTCATTTTAATGATGACATAGTAATTGGGACTAACTTTCTTTCTACTCCCTTATGTCGTTCTAGCATTTAGCATTGTTTGTAAATCTCTAGATTCACATGGAAGTCAAAGCATAAATATTGCACATATGTCTTGATTCATCTAATTAGTGATGCATCACATTTGAGGCTACAACGACTACTATTATGGAACAGAGGGAGTAGATAAGAAATTAGTCTTGTAGTTGCAAGGTGATGGGCCTAGGTTAGAAAACATAGAAAGGACGGTTTAAAACTTTCAAAAAAAAATCAAACGAAGGCACAACATGACATACTGAAAGAAGCGAAGTAGTCAAAGTCCGAGTGACAGAGTTAAAGGCTGAACGATCAGCTGTGTGACGTTGGAATTTTGAACTTTTGATCACGGGATGATTCGGTGAATTCAGTTCAAATAAGGACAAAATTTTGAGCAGTTAATTAAAAGTGTCATAGGGGGCCTGGACGATCGATCCCATCATGCCTAATGGGCCATCCTGTATGAGAATGGGCCACCTGCTGCCAATTTCTACAAGTGTGAGCCCAACAAATAAAAGTGTAAGTATGATTAAAAAAAATTTGAGCATCTGCGAATTGGCTTGTAGTCCAATGGTAGGACGGTCTAGTACGTCATCCACTAGAGTTCAAATCCTGGTGCTCACACCTTTTCCTATGATTTTCCCAGAATTTACCGGTGTCGTGGGTTAAGTGGTATGCAGTGTTCCTGTCGATAACGAGCGAGATGCTCATAGAGATAGGATTTGCGTACGTATCTTCATAAGGGTAAGTGTGCGTGTTGTGAGCGTCTGCGTTGTACTGTGTAATTCTAAAAAAAAATTGAGCATCTGCTTGTGTTTTTTTTGTCTTCCCTCTCAAAAGAAAAGGAGGCATTAACAAATAAATGGGCCATCTGCTGCCCACTCCTATGAATGACGTCATCTGTCGGGTGCTTAGTCCTTCGGTGGGGCCAATGGTGGACTTCGGGAATCTCCAGATCTGTCGGGTGCTTAGTCCTTCGGATGTGCTCATAGGGTAGGATTTGCGTATGTATTTTCATAAGAGTAAGTGTGTGTGTGTTGTGTAATTCTAAAAAAATTGAGCATCTGCTTTTTTTTTTTGCTTCCCTTGCAAAAGGAAAGGAGGCATTAACAAATAAGTGGGCCATCTGCTGCCAGTTCCATCATGTGCAGCCCAGCAACTTTTCCTATTGATAATCTCAGCCCAACAACTCCAACTGGTGTCTTGGCTCAAAAAAAAAACTTCAACTGGTGTCTCTTTTGATTTGCTCAATTCAACGTCGTCTGTTCTGAGTTAATGGGTATACTAAAAACAAAACATATAAAACAATTTCAACAACAAAAAGGATGAAGCTAGAACAGTAGATGATTGGGGGTCCAAAACTTTTTTTTCTTTCACAACAACACAGTACAAAGTACAAACGCTAGCTCTTGTGTGGTGGTAGTTGGTTGGGTGGGGACGTGGGGTGGTCACAGCTTGACGGGGCCATGCATGCATTAGAGGCTGGGGACCGAAAAGTTCACAAATTTGAAATGACTTACAATATGAAACTAAATGAGTAACTGTTTGTCGGTCCAATTTTCTGTCATCATCTTCTTAATCCGTACCTTCCTGACTATGTATATTTTTCTAAAAAATAATTCACGTCAAGGTTTTAGTATTATACATGTTGGATGTAGAATACTGTTTCTATCTCGGACCGTCGATTCGGATAGTCTGAAGTAATGTTGGTGGTAGGTTGAAGAGTGTTGTAAGTCTGCATACATGTAGGAACAAAATTGTGTTATGAAAAAAAAACGAAATACAGGTCTCCATCACCACATATACACACGTTCTCTCGTATACGTAGTGCAGCAGCTGAGAGACGAGGACGATGTCAGGTCTCCATCGACGAGAGTCCAAGACCCTCGTGGAACACGCATGCATGTTGTGCCGTACGTGTCACTGCACTCTGCCTCTGTGTCGTCAGTGAATCCGTGGTGATGGAGATGGATGGGCCGGTGTTCTCGTGCGTGATTCACGTACGTCGTCCTGGTCCTGCCTGCGGCATATGGTAATGGTGCACTCTGCCTCGTCTGTTCCGTTCACGTGTCCGATCCGCGGCATCACGAACGTTGTTGTACTAGTAGCACACTAGCAGACACTTGTGTTGTCTGTTGTGTGCGTCAGCTAGCTGTGCCAAGTCGGATTCTTGTCGACGTGGCTGGTGGGACCAAGGAGAGATTCTTGTCGACGTGGTTGTGGTTGGTGGAGGGATTCAAGCGATTTGCATTAATAAAGCTGTGTCCAAATCTACCGGACAAGAAAAGTACTACTAACAATTAGTTTAGCTAAAGAACTTGAAAAGATCGACCATTTTTCATTGGTGTTTTTTTGGATGTTAGAAGAGAGAAAAAAAAAAGATTGGCCATTTCTCTTCATCTCACATGGATGGATCTTCTCGATCGGGAGATCTCCCACGCGGAAAATACATATTCGAGTTGATCGGGCCTAATGCTTTGCTAATGATTGTGCTACGGAGGGACTTGTTAATGATTTTTTTGTATATAGGTAATGTGGCACCAATGGCCCTCAAACTTGTCTCAAAGTGCCACTTAGTTCCACAAATTTGAAAAGTCGATATTCAACACTCCAAACTTGTTAAACATATTCTATTAAAATGAAACATGATATCATGTTAAAATTCGGGAGAGTCGACATGCAAGCATTATGTGACAATTTTTGTTTGTTTGTTCAAATTATTAACTTGCTACAAATGCATGATATGATATCTTAATTATCTGCAGTGGGAATACAATGCGGACCGATCGCTCAAAAGAAATCATCACGGATCATGCAAGTCACAATTGCCCTATTATAAAAGGCCATCGCTGGTCCTGCTTCCTCTGGTGGGCCGCATCCACTGATCTGACTGAAGTACTGGACCATCCACGCATCCGATTGTTTGGCAGAAAAAAAAACACATGCCATGGATCACACACACAGTTGTTCGATGTACTTTTTTTTATAACAGTTGTTCGATGTACTTGGACGTGCGTGCTGCCGTGTGCGGGCCGATCTGATGATCCATGCATATACATTAGAGTGTTTGGTTGGCCCTGAACATGGATGCTAGATTTTCTATATATATATAAACATTACTTTAAATATATATTAGGTACGGGCTGTTTTTTTTTAAAACCAGCTAGTGGGACCCACATTGTCGCCCTCTTTATCACACCCCTCTCTCCCGACCGCACACCCTCCCACTGTTCCTCACTCCCTCCCTCTCCCAGTCTCACCCTCCCCGCACTGATCGGTGGCGGCAGCTCCTAGCGGCAGCAGCGGTGTGGGTCATTGGCTCCGGTGAGGTCTTTTGTCCCTCTTCCTCTCTATTTCTCCCCTCTCGACCGCATCTCTCTTTCTCTCTTCGATGGGCGGGTGGTGGTAGAGTGGTCGGTGACAAGGGCGCCGCCATCTGGGATGGTGGTCTAGGCGGCGGTGGGGTTGGGGATCGGGGTTCATGATGGGGTGCCCTTGGGGATTCCAATCATCTCCGACCATGGAAGAAGAAGAGGAGGTGAGGGGCACTGGAGGACCAGCAGTGGTGGCGGTAGGGTCCACGGTGGAGGTGAGGCGGCGCGGTAGCACCGCCATCCGGACGGGATCGAGCGGCGGTTGGACCGGTGACCGACGGCGAGGGCGCGACGACGATCATTGGGATTAGGAAGGGTGAGGTCGAGGAGGCAGCGACGGTCGGGGGACAGACGACACGACATCTACCGACCGGGGAGGTGGTGGAGGAGGTCGGATGGTAGCTCGCCAGGGGAAAAAAGACGGTGCTTCTGATGCACGCCCCACCAATCATGTTTGATTACACAGAAAATAAAATTTAGTGACTACTACTACCTCCATTCTTAAATATATGACGTTTAAAATAAATTAGTTAGTTCAAAAATAATTAATTTACTTATCCTAAGTGTCATCGTATATTTAAAAAGCAGAGGGAGTACAACTCTGCAACCAGGATAGATGAGCGACTAGCTAGCAACTAGCTAGCATAGCAACGGGATCTGTGGGCATGCTGCTGCACGGCGAGGCAGAGGAGGATACGACAGCATGAGAGTTCACAGTCGCCGGGCCACTAGTGCGAGTGCGATCGAGTGTATATCACGCCTCTCGATCTTCTCAAATCTGTTTTTTCCCCTCTCGATCCGCTGCGCCACCTCATCTGCTGTGTGTACGCATGCAGCACGCGGGGCACGTGGTCTCGACTCGGAGGTCGCGCGCGCCAGCACTGCGTGTGCATGCATGCAGAATTTGGCAAGCAGTCCAAACAAATTAAACCAATGGGAGGGGAGTGTACAATGTTGCTTAGCAAAACATGACTCATCCTTTGTCATAACTAGTGGAAGGTCACATGCGGCACGCATGATATAAAAAGAATTACATAAAATGTTTAATTAGTATGTAATGTAGAAAAATAAAAGGATACTATAAAGTAAATCTAATTGCATCCGCGTCATCTCCACATCGTGTCGCATCACCGTTGCCACCTTCAAGGTGGCTTTGAAGGAGACTGGCCGGGGAGGGTGACGTGTCACCACCGTTACCTTCAAGGCGGGGATGAGGGTCTGCAGATCCAGCGGGGGAGCCCGCCCCGAGGCGCCGACAACGCCACCCACGTGCCCGATCCTTGACGGGGGAGCTCGCCACCTGCCGGCAGGGAAGACGAGGCCCACGCTGAGCAAGAGACCGACGGGAGGAGGGTTCAACGCCCACGGGGAGCCAACGCGAGGAGGAGGCCGGCGGAGGAGGTGCGGGGAGGCGGTGGTGGCGCTAGGGCTCGTGGATATGGGAATGGGGTGGAGAGAATTGAGTTTTATAGGAACATGGTGTGTAAAAAAGGAGTATTGATTGGCGTGATTGAAGGCATTGAACTCAAAAGGAAATAGTCAAGAACTCAAAACATCATTTACATATAAATGACGTCCATCTAATTGCATTTGAATGTTGTTAATCTAATGACACGGCGAATCTTTCCTTAATTGATCTTTCCTTGCTAACTATTTATGAATGGCGCAATAATTCTTTCCTTAGTTTATCTAATCACACAATGATTCTTTCCTTATTTTTCCTTTCCTTTATGTGTCATCAATCACATCAATCAATTTTTCTTTACTTTGTACACCAATATCTCTTTCATTTTGAGCACCTGAGTATTTCCTTTTGAGTCATACCATCAATCACGCCAATCAATTTCTCTTTCCTTAAGAAAAGAATGAAGAAAGGGAACAACAACTGTGATTGCCTCTCACATTTGGAAAAAAATGAAGAAAGGAAACAATAGCCGTGATTGATGGGGGCGGGTCGGGTCGGTACACGCGGGCGGGTAAGAATGGGGTGGGTGAATAAAAACAAGGGGATTCGGTGAAAACAATTTATAGCACCTCGTTTTTTGTCCTCACGTGGTTTGGTGAAGCAAATTTGGGTGGGCCTGGCCTGACAAGTGGGGTTCTTGTGAGAGGTGGTGACGAGGGCCTGAATTAGGGCCCCCTTTCAACGGCAAGATAATCACCCTCGAGATGGAGTCATCTGACACTATTGACAATGTGAAGGCCAAGATTCAGTATAAGGAGGACTATGGATCCTTGTCAAGACCATCACTGGCAAGACGCCTCATCTTCGACCAGTAGGAGGCTTCCCCGACAAGTCTCCGGCTAGGGAGTGGCTTCTCCGACAAGTCTCCGCCTCGCACGACAAGTCTCCTCCTCGCATGAGGAGTTTCCGCCTTGCCTCCGAGGACCTGCTCGTTCGCACGAGAAGTTTCCGTCTCCGACTAAGGCGAGGCCCGCACATGAAGGTCGGAGCGAGGAGACCGGGGCCCACACGAATGTGGCGCCATCCCGACGATCGGGCTCCCCTGCAACGACGCGTGGGGCGCCAGTTCCCCATGCCATGCAAGCACACCAGTTGGCCGCCGCGCGGCACCGGCCTCGACAAGGGCAGAATGCGGCATTATTCCGTCACGCGGCCCCCGACGCGCCTTCCCGTCCGACTCTGCGGCACGCCAACCCCGTCAGAGGCACTCAAGTGCCCCCTACGATTAGCGCTGGCCTACGGTTAGGTCCTAACGTGGCGGGCTCATCTCGTGCTCAAACGGATCGAGTCAGCACCAAAGAGCTCGGAGGAAATGTCGGGTGGCCCGGGATGAACAGCCCCGCCTGGCCACGCGGCGGCCTCGACGACAACACAGTTCTGCCCCCCTTCAATGCACCCTGACGGACAGCGACGTGCGAGAAGACATCCCAGCGGCGTAGGACTGTAGCCTTTACTTGTATTCCCTTTTTGCCCCTCCCCCTTGCGTCTATAAAAGGGAGAGGAGGGCAACCGTCACAAGGGCTGACGAACTGAACTCTCACACCCCAGGGACTTGGGCTCGACACCCTCTCCCGACAAGTTTGTAACCCCTACTACAAACAACCCTAGCACAAGAACACGGCAGCTCGATACTGGACGTAGGGTATTACTCCTCGGAGGCCTGAACCAGTCTAAATCCCGGCATCTCTCGTGCTAACCATCCGGGTCGGACACACGATCCGATACAAATTTACTGCTCGGTTGAGAACCCCGACAGTTGGCGCGCCAGGTAGGGGCACATCGTGTGTCTCGCCGAACTTCACCAACGACTCGGATGGAAGGCCGTGGGGGTTCGCTAACTCCCGGGGCCACCATACGCTTCAGCTCCCTCGGCTTTGTCTACACCGGGCGGCGGGGCGCGCGGCGTTCGTCCGGGGCTTCTCGGGCGAGTCGATCATGACCATGTTGGGACCTAACCCGACGCAGGAGCGTTTTAGGCTCGCTGCCTACTACCTCACCGACCTCGTCTTCCAGGCCAGCGGAGCCGAGCCGCTCGCTTGGGGCGAGTTCATGGAGCGGTACACCACCATGTACCCCCATGGACAGCAAGGCCTCCCGGATGACCCGGTGACGGCCTACGTGGACGGGCTGCGAGCGTCCCACACGGCCCTGGGCTCTGCAACAGCCCGGAGGGCACCTCCAGCACCCGTGCGCGACTTCACGCGCGAGTGCTTTGTTTGCGTGGCGTCGAGCTCGAGCAGCTCCACCGGCGCGGAGCCGGCACCGCATCATCGCGCCACAGACGCTCAGCGCAGGGCGCGCCTCGATGAGCTCGCCGAGGCCAGACGCCAGCTCGACGAAGAGCTGGCTAACTTTCACCAGGAGCTCGGGGAGGACCACGGGCCGCGCATCCCACAACCTGCCCCGCGGCCGATCCTGGTGCGGGAACAACGCCATGAGGGAAGTGGCGAGCGGCAGGAGCGTCGCCCCGCCGCCGAGCAGTCCAGAGCCCGCGCTCCGACACCGCCGGCTCGGGGACGCGCACACGACCACAACCGACGCGCCAATGAGGGCGCGAACGTCGACGGTGACGCCCCGCCACTCTTCAGGCGAGCGTCGCAGAACTTGGCAGCCGCGGCAATGCTACTGCGCGGCTGTCCAAAGGCGGCCACCCCCGAGGAGAGGAGGGTGCGACAGCAACTCAAGGCCCTCCTCGAGACGACGGCAGCGCAGCAAGTGGAGAGCTTCGCGTCACGCCAGCGGTCGGCGTGCGACGGGAGAGCGGCACCCTCTGCGCACCGCCAGAACCCATCCCCCTCGCGGCATCGGAGCCACGGGGACGGAGCCGGAGGGTCGGCGGTCAAGCAACGTCTCGGGCCCAACCGTGACGCCCGGGACACCATCGAGGCTCACCGCCGAGCCGCCAGCGTCGACAACTACGGCAACGGCGACAACCGCGACCACCGTGACGAGCGCCGCCCGCGCCAACAAGATGACTGGAGGCGCGGTGGGCGCTACGACAGCGATGACGACCGCGATCGCAGCTGGTCGCGCCGGACGGAGGGCCCACGGGCCTTGGTCGAAACGTCGCGGACGCGGTTCCCTCACGCTTCCGGCTCACCAACGTCCCGGACGGGAAACCAACCCAAGCGTGTGGTTGGAGGACTACCGCCTCGCGTGTCACGCGGGTGGAGCGACAGATGACCTCTTCATCATCAAGGACCTGCCGCTCTACCTCGGCAACTTCGCGTGGACATGGCTCGAGCACCTACCCCGCGGCAAGATCAACGACTGGACGGAGTTGCGCCGAACCTTCGTTGGCAACTTCCAGGGCACGTATGCCCGTCCCGGCAAGCAATGGGAGCTGCGTAACTGCAAGCAGCTGCCGGGAGAAAGTCTGCGTGACTACATCCGGCGTTTCTCCAAGCGTTGCACCGAGCTCCCCGGTGCGACAGATAACGACGCCATTTCGGCATTCCAGAACAGCACGACCTGCACCACCCTCATCCATCGACTAGGGCGCCGAACCCCCCGAACCACTCGGGAACTCCTCGACATCGCGACCAACCACGCGGACGGCGAGGAGGCGGTCGCGGCGACCCTCAACAACCCTCAGGGCAAGGGGAAACAGGTCGTAGACCACGGCGAGGGGCCGTCCTCGCACCCCAAGAAGAAGAAGAAGAAGAAGAAGAAGAAGAACGACAAGCGTCGTCGTGACGACAACCTCGTCGCGGTAGTCGAGCGCAAAGCCTCACGCCCCAAGAGCAACCCACCCAAAGTCGGTCCCCCGAAGGACCACTTCGAGAAGCTCTTGGAGGCGCCGTGCACCCACCACGAGGTCCCCGTCATGCACGCGCTCAAGGACTGCCGCTTGATGAAGAATTACGTCAACGGCACGCTCAAGACCAAGGTGGTAGATCCGCAGAAGAAGGCCGCTCCTCTCCCTAACAACGACGACGACGACGCGGGGGCTCAATACCCAGGCGAGGACGGAGCGGTCCACATGATCTTCGGTGGATCCCCAGCACGACCCTCAAGACGTCAAGAGAAGTTGATACGGCGAGAGGTCTACAACGTCGAGTCTGCGACACCGTCCTACCTCAAGTGGTTGGAGGTTCCGATAACCTTCGACCGCAAGGACCACCCCGACCGTGTGCCGCAGCCAGGATGCTACCCACTAGTGGTAGCCCCTGTTCAGGTCCAAACGGATCCACAAGGTCCTGATGGACGGGGGGAGCGGCATCAACGTGCTCTACGCGTCGACGCTCGACGACATGGGCATCCCGCGGTCCCAGCTGCGGCCATCGACCACGCCATTCCATGGGGTCGTCCCTGGGATGGAGACACTCCCAATCGGGCAGATCGATCTGCCCGTCACGTTTGGGACGTTGCAGAACTTTCACACAGAAACCCTCACCTTCGAAGTGGTGGGGTTCTCGGGGACGTACCACGCCATCCTCGGGAGGACAGCTTACGCGAAGTTCATGGCCGTGCCTAACTATACGTACCTCAAGTTGAAGATTCCCGGTCTGAAGGGGATCATCACAGTGGGGACTACGCCCAGTAGCGCATTCGAGTGCGACGGCGAGTGTTACCGATTCGGAGGCATCGCGATCGGGTCCGAGAGGCTCACGCCGAGCCTCCCTCAGGACCAGAAATCCCCAGTCGTCCAAGCGGCCTGCTCTTTCGAGCCCGCCAAGGACGTCAAGGATGCGGCCGTCTCCGATGATGGCCGTACGCTCCGTATCAGGACGACGCTCGATCCTAAATAGGAAAGCGCGCTCGTCGACTTCCTCAAAGCGAACCTCGATGTGTTTGCATGGAAACCCTCCGACATGAAGGGGATCCCGAGGGAGGTTGCCGAGCACAAACTCAACATCAAGCCGGGATCGAAACCGGTGAAGCAACGCCTCCGCCACTTCAACGACGAGAAGTGCAAGGCGATCGGCGAGGAGATCAAGAAGCTCCTTAGTTCAGGGTTTATCCGAGAAGTCTTCCACCCCGAGTGGCTTGCTAACCCTGTACTTGTAAAGAAGAAGAATAAGAAATGGAGGATGTGTGTTGATTACACGGGCCTTAACAAGGCATGTCCCAAGGATTCGTTTCCTTTGCCCCGCATAGATCAGGTAGTCGATTCGACCACTGGGTGCGAAACCCTCTGTTTTCTCAATACGTACTCCGGGTACCACCAGATCGTGATGTGCATAGCGGACCAACTCGCGACCTCATTCATCACTCCGTTCGGCGCTTACTGTTACAAGACGATGCCCTTCGGGCTCAAAAACGCGGGCGCCACGTTCCAAAGATGCATGCGACACGTCTTCGAAGACCTTATAGGACGAATCATCGAGGCGTAAGTTGATGATATCGTGGTCAAGTCGAAAAAGACCAGGGATCTAGTCCCAGACCTCATGGAGGTGTTCACGAAGCTGAGAGAGCACGGGGTGAAGCTTAACCTCGAGAAATGCGTTTTCGGGGTCCCAAGGGGTATGCTCCTTGGCTTTGTCGTGTCAGAACGCGGCATCGAGGCTAATCCTGAGAAGATTTTGGCCATCACGAACATGGGACCGATCCAAAATCTAAAGGGCGTCTGACAGCGTCACGCTGCCTCGCTGACCCTCACCATTTCATCGACTCGGAGAGCGCAGCCTACCACTATATCGCTTAATGAAGAAGTCTGACCACTTTGCGTGGACACCCGAGGCTCAGGAAGCGCTCGATTCCCTCAAGAATCTCCTGAAGAGCCCACCAATCCTCACGGCTCCGGCGCCAGAAGAACCGATGCTCCTTTACATCACTGCGACGACCCAGGTCGTCAGCGCTGTGCTAGTGGTAGAACGAGAGGAGCCCGGGAGGTCACTCAAGGTTCAGCGCCCAGTCTATTTCGTGAGCGAGGTACTCTCCACCGAAACTCGCGCTACCGCAAATGCAAAAGCTCGTGTCTGTCTTGATCACCAAGCGTAAGCTCCGCCACTACTTCGATGCGCACCCCATCATGGTGGTGTCCAAGTACCCGCTCGGAGAGATGATCCAGAACCCCTAGGCCGAAGGGAGGATAGCCAAGTGGGCGCTCGAGCTGATGGGGCAAAACATTTCGTCTGCCGCCAGCGCCATCAAGTCGCAGGTCTTTGGTGGATGCCGAGTGGACGGAGATCCAAACTACGCCGGCGCCCATCGAGCATGAGACGTGGACGATGTACTTCGACGGCTCGGTCATGAAGGAAGGAGCGGGAGTAGGCCTTGTCTTCATCTCGCCTCTGGGCATGCGCATGGAGTACATGGTTCGACTTCACTTTCCCGCCTCCAACAACGTCGCCGGGTACGAGGCGCTCATCAACGGCCTTCGAATCGCGGTTGAGCTCGTGATCCACCGTCTCGAGATTAGGGGAGACTCGGAGCTTGTCGTGGATCAAGTCATGAAAGAGAAAAATTGTGTTGATCCGAAGATGGCGGCGTACTGCCAAGCCGTGCGCGATTTGGAGGGCAAGTTCCATGGGCTCGAACTTCATCATGTGCTACGCGACTGCAACAAGGCCGCGGACATCCTCGCTAAGACTGCATCGAGTCGCAAGCCAAGATCCGCACCATCCATACGCGTCGAAGGGGAAAAGCCACAAGAACCCGAAGGGACAGAAGTCATGGAGATCGACCAGCCGCCCGAGCTGAACCTCGAGGGCCCGGATTGGCACTTTCCCATCCTCGAGTGGCTTGTCGAAGGGAAGCTGCCATCCGACCAGACAGAGGCACGCCGCATCGTGCGACGAGCTAAAGCGTTCATCCTCATCGAGGGTGAGCTGTACAAGCGGGGTGCGGCCGGCATACTCATGTGATGCATCTTAGGAGATCAGGGCAAGGAGCTACTTCGCGAGATCCACGCCGGCACATACGGACATCACGCCGGTCCGAGAACTCTTGTCGGAAAGGCTTTCCGACAAGGATTTTACTGGCCCACAGCGGTGGCCGACTCCAAGGACATCGTGAGGCATTACGAGGGATGCCAGTTCTACGCTCGACAAACTCACCTCCCGGCTCAAGTGCTTCAGACCATCCCCATCACATGGCCTTTTGCTGTGTGGCACCTCGATATGGTGGGGCCGCTCCAACAAGCGCCCGGGGGCTTCACGCACCTGCTCGTGGCTGTCGACAAGTTCTCCAAGTGGATCGAGGCTCGACCCATCGTGAACGTTCGCTCCGAGGAAGCCGTAGCATTCTTCACCGACATCATCTATCGCTTCGGCATTCCAAATACGATCATCACCGACAACGGCACACAGTTCACGGGGAAGAAATTCCTCAACTTTTGCAACGACAACAACATTCGCGTGGACTGGTCCGCCGTGGCACAGCCGAAGACGAATGGGCAAGTCGAGAGGGCCAACAGCATGCTCCTACAAGGGCTAAAGCCTCGCATCTTCAAGCGCCTCGAGAAGTTTCGAGCAAGATGGGTAGCCGAGCTGCCGTCCGTTCTCTGGAGCCTGCGCACCACGCCTAGTCGAGCGACCGGCTTCACGCCGTTCTTCATGGTGCACGGGTCGGAGGATGTCCTCCCCATGGACATTGACTACGGCAGTCCTAGAGTACGAGCCTACACCGAGGAGGGCAACCAAGTCGCGCTCGAGGACGCTATCAATCAGCTCAACGAGGCGTAACCGCTACACAAAGTACCAACAAGCCTTGCGACGCCACCACGAGCGCAACGTGTGAACCCGCGAGTTCCAGGTCGGGGACCTGGTGCTCCGACGAGTCCAAGGCAGCAAGGATCGACATAAGCTCGCGCCCCCATGGGAGGGGCCATTCATCGTCGATCAAGTACTCCGACCCGGAACGTTCAAGATCTGATATGAGGACGGTCGAGTCGTCTGCAACGCCTGGAACATCGAACACCTGTGGCCGTTTTACCCTTGAGTAAATGATCACATCTTATGAATCAATGAATAAATGCCGCATGCTTTGTTCATACATCTTTGAGTTCATAAGCTTTTTAGTTGCCATGTTTCTATGTGTCGCAACTTTCCTAGTCGGCGGCGAGCACTCCCGCACTGCGCTAAGCGCCACCGCCGGGCTACCCAGGGCACGATGCCCTCCTTTCGATTTTCCATTTTGAAAACACAAGTCGACAACTATGTCGCGACTGATTGCACGTGCGAGAGGTTTTTTGGCGGAAGGCTCAACCTTGCGAGAAGTGAAGATGACGGCCCGCGCGGGGCTTGGCACTGCTGCTCATTCAACACTCCTAGCACCTACACCTCCGTGGCTACGGTGCGAAGGCTTGCGAGCACAATCTGAGTTCACGAGTTTTCATCCGACCTTTTTCAAAAGCACTCGGGCAACCGCTCAGGCTTCGGTCTAAAATGATTTTAACGAAAAATACGCGAGTTACTTTTCAAATTCTCCCAAGTGCTCGGGGGCTGCGAACGCATAGCACCTCTAAGTGACTTGGGATGGCTGAGCTTTCCGACTCCTACACCTCCGCAGCTCCAGAGTGAAGCTCGGTCAGCTCAAGTTCCTAAGTTCTGCTACTCGTTGCTGTGGTCGTCCCTTGGCGCTCGAGAACGTTTGAGCTGTAACAGAACTACGCAAGTTTTAAACAGAATAAAACTGTTCAAGGCTCTACAACCATCTTGTTCTTAACAACCTACGAATAAAATGATACATTTAATGCGAAGGCCTGGAGTTGTCTTGGTCTTCCGGTGTGTCTCGTGGAATCAGTCCAGTCCTTGATGCGGACGTCGGCCATGGCGCGGGCGAAGGAGGCGCAGTCTACCTCGAGCTGGTCGCAGTGGTCGTCGGAACTGCCGGGGCCCAGCCGCCGCTCAGCGCCATGCGGTCCAGCCCTTGATAATGCGACTCGAACATGGCCAGCACCCGGTGCACCACCTTCCGAGCAGTCGATAGCTCCCGCTCCTTGGCAACTTCCGGGAGGCGCTCAACTTGCTTCGCAAGTGTGTCGGGGAGCATCGGCCCGACGGGTACACCAAGCTCCGACATGGAATGGCCAAGAAGTCTCCCGAGCTTGGCGTGTTCCAGGATGCTCTGCCGGTGTGACGTCTCCGACTCGTGCCGGGCGTTCTTGACCTCTTCGAGCTCCATCTTGACCTACTCCTGGGACCTTCGGGACTGCTCAAGCTCAGCTTTAATCTTTGGAGAAGGACGACAAATTGCAATGAACGGATATGACGCGGTCGAGCGGAAAAAGAAGCGAGGCAGGGTTGAGGGGACTTACTCTCGATCTGCTCCGACAACCTCTTGATCGACCCGTCTTTCTCGATAATCCTGAGCTCGGTGGCGTTCACCTCCTTCGACTTTTCCGTGAGTTTCACGGTCATCGCGGCGCAAGTCGTGCGCAGCCCTATGTCCACGAGAAGACGAATCAACACCGACAAAAACCAACGAAAAGAAAGAAACCCGCGGCCGAAAGTATTCGAAGCCCACTCACCGTCGACGTCCTACGCCAGTTGGGAGTTGGCGTTCCGAAGCCGGGTCACCTCGTCGGTGGCGTCCTGGAGCTTGTTGGCCACCTCGGAGAACTGCTTGTTGGCCGTCCGAAGGTCCGCGCCAGCGGTGGCCAAGTCTTGTTCCAGCTCCGCCACCCTCGACTCGAGCGCCGTCTTCTCCTAGGCAGCGGTCTGGGCAGCGGTCTCAGCGGCGGCGGCGGCAGCCGTGGCCTTCTCAGCAGCCTCATTAGCGGTCGTCATGGCGGCCCGCAGCTCCTCAACCGACGCCTCCATTCGGGCCAACTTCGCCTCGAGGGACTCCCGCTCCGTCGCGGCGTTGGCGGCCGCGGCCTGTGCGGCCGTGGGCGGTCCTCCGCGGACTTCACGGCGGCCTCGAGTGTGGCCTTCGACGATGCTTCATTCGCCACCGCCCGGCCAGCCGAGACACCGCCCGGTATCTCCAGGGACCATGTTAACTACGATTTTGGAACACCTAGCTATGAGTTTACCGTCAACATTTGCATGTATTTGATATTCTAACTAATGGTACTAACCCCCCGGAGGTATCAAGTTCACTCTTGCATGTTGATTTTGGAGTTTGTTGTTTACGTAGGAAACTAACGCTTAAAGGGAGACTTTTGGGATAGGTTCATCAAGCACTTCAAGAGAAGATCATGAAGCCGACGCAGTCAAGACACATCATGAACATGACTCCAAATGGCCCAGTGGACCAAGCATGAAGCCGTAAAACTCAGGGACCTGAGCAGAAGATCGAAGCTTGCGCGACAAGGAGCTCTATCTAAACCGTGGAGAAGACGACGCGTCAAGGGCCCACATGCGAGGAGCAAGTCAGAATTGGACCGAGAAGCATCGGGAGTGAGACGGGCCGAACCGGGCCGGGCGGGCTGGGTCGATCAGCCCAGCCGGCCCGGCCTGCTGTTCCGGCCTGGTTCGCGACCCCTTTGACCTAGATGCTCCTCTATAAATTGCCTCGCCTCCGCCGCCACATCCACCATTCGCCGAGAGCCGACACGAAGGAGAAGCACCGGGAGGAAGCCGACGGCCGCCGCAAGTCCTCGAGTTGCTTAGGAGATGGCTTAGGCCATGCCCTAGCCGCCATGGTTGGCCCCGTGGTGGTGAAGCCATGGTGGAGTTCCGGAGCCATGCCTTGGATCCATCAAGGCATTTGTACTTTCGACATTCGATGGTGATATAAATCAATCCTTGTCTTTACTTTGATCTACTACGAGTTGTGCTTATGCATATGTGTAGCTACCATATGCTTTTAGTAGGATTAGATCGAATCATGGTGATTAGTCTTGTCTTGCGGATACATCGTTGTAGTGCACGGACCGAGGTTGTCGTTCGGTGATGATTATCCTTGCGTAGTGACAGTACGGTGGAGGAGAAAGCGGCGAATGAAGCGTGTATCGGACCACTCCATATCGGGTTACTCCATATTGAGTGTACTCCTTATCATAGTATAGGTTTAGATTGGTTTGTCACCTTGGCCGGAACGGCAACAAGAAGACGATAGGCTAGGGTTACCTTTGGTGTTTACCTTTATGGCTAGGTGGATGAGATCCATACATCCCTTCGTGTTTGTATGTTACCTTTATGCAATCAACGCTTCATGATAGGTTAGATCATTAGATTAGATGGATAGCCTTAGGAGTTTGCTTCGATCCTTGGATTGACAAATCTAGGAGGACCCTCCTTGGTGAAAAGGCATCAAGTCACCCGTACGCTTGCGGTGAACTTGAGCACGGTTTTGCACCATCAACAAGCCCCTTTTTCGGCGCGCTGTCGGGATCGCAACTCGAACCCTAGGGTGATCTATCTTTCTTTTAACTAACCCTAATTTTATTATTGCATATACCCAGTGTTTCTTGTTTGTGTCCTTGAATGCAGGTAAAGCCCTAGACACAAAGCGATCGAGAAGTTTTCAACATTCGGACTTCGCCAAGTCCAACCTCGCTCAACCAAGTTGATGGCTACACAATGATTTGCTCTTTAGTGGTAGGTGCTAACCTTGGTTAGTGGCCCAACATCCGCTATTGAGCCCCCACCCAAAGCAAACGAAGATGAACAAGGTATGCCTACGTGTGTCAATTAAGTTTTTAAGACTTACTTCTTTTGGAGGTTTGTATGTTCAAGCTATAGGATTCGGAAACGACCATGTCAAGCACGATGGAGAAGGATTTCATTACCACCATGCTCATGCAGCGATGGTAATGACTTTTGAAGCCAAGAGATGCGTGACATGGTGCCCTAAAAGACTTCAAGATAAAGACCACGCGTACATCTTCGGATCGATGGACGAAAGGATAACGATGTCATCACGATGTTTGCATGAGCCTCAACAGAAAACAACAAGATATATTTGGATTTTCAGAAGCCCCATGAAGTCTACGTTCCAACGAATCAAGCAGCAAGGCAATCGGAGGTTCCTACAAGCGGATATGGCCGAATCACCGAAGGTTGCACGTGCTGATTCTGGACAGCAAGCAATGCTAAAGTGAAACAGTCATAGCTCCCTAATTCGGACTCCGATTAAGACGAATGAGTACCCGTTGGAAAGGTAATTTTATAAATTTTTCAATAGAACTATATTTTGGTATATGTTCTGTTCTGGATGCAGGGGTAAATCCATGAAGAAGAAGCAGCAACAAGGCGATGACGACAAGATAAAGGAGATGGACATGGTGACAACAAAGAGAAGATGGGGCAACGGTTCCACAACACGTACATGATGAAATTCAGAAGCTAAGGACTAAAACAAACCCTCCGGAGCTTGGATGAATGAAGACACAAGAGGCACTACTCAACACATGATGGTGTTGGAAGCGAACCACGACTGATTTCATAAGTCAACATCAAGCTGCATGGATGCTTTGGAATCTCGCACAAAGAACCATGGCTTCACAACGATGAAAAGGTAAGTGAGAAAGTCGAGCTCTATGACTTTAAATGAAGCGCTTTGCGGGAGGCAACCCGATCTTTTTATATCTATATAAACTATGACAAGTCTACATTGTGTTCTTTATTTGAAAACTTCAAGTAACATCGTACCTTTGCTCTTATAAATGTCACAACCACATGTTGTATGCTTTAATAGATATTGAGGGAGCACTTTGCTACTTGATTTTGGAAAACTTGTAGACCACTTTTTTTGTGTGCTTATTAGTGTTTAGAGTCTTTTTATTTGTGTCTTTTTAGAGAGAAATATGAAGCATGATCCCTTTGATTCTAAACTTGTGGCTAGTTAACTTAGGCTAACTTTTGCTTTTGGTTTAGATCACCACCATATCATGTCATACCTTTTTGTTCATTCATATCATGTTGCACTTCATTCCACATTGTTCTCCACCCTTGCATTTTGTTGCATGATGCATATCATATTTAAAACCCTTTTTTTGAAAAACAAAAAAACCATCTTTGCCTAAACCTTCCTATCAAACCACACCTATAACCCTAGCCAACAAAAGGAGGAATCGACTTATGTCAATCCGACCAAGTCTATCTCTATCCCTTTTCTAAAATTTTGACTAGCCTCATCCTAAACCCTTAGCAAAAACCCCTCATACCTTTAGTAATCCTAAAAATCATAGGTTTGTTTTTCATCTGAAAATCTAACCCTTGCTTTTCTTCTCTTCCAAAACAACCTTAGATAGAATTTCTTCACCCGACTTATCTTTTCAAAATTCTTGTCTTAAGCCAAAAATATAGGATACCCATAAGCCTTACCTTAAAACCTTGTTAGTATGGTTGATTAGGTCTTTTGATAAAAATTTTGTTGCCAAGACTTTACCTCTCATAAAGTGACTTGCTTATCTTTATTGAGGGACGACATCGAAAGCCTTTTTCAAATATTGATAACCCTTTTTACTAACCTCTTTTGCATTTGCATTTTGCATCAACCCCTTTGTTCTATCATGCATAGGTTAGCTTGGTTTCTTTGCAAAACTTTTTGATGAATGCTTTATTTCCATGTTAATGCTTCATATGGGCATTTTCCTTAGCAACCTTGTGTAAATGTGGTGTTTAAACTTGCTTGCAGACCATCATCATTTAGTTCAATAAACCTTGCTATTTTACATAAGTGCATTGGTTGGTATATAAACTTTGCATTGAGCTTTATTTTTCTTGTGCTATAAAAATTATTAATCTTGGGATAGACATGGTGTTTTAACCTTGGATAAATAAACCTTTATGGCTATGGAGGAATTCAGCAACCTAGTTGTAAACATGGTGTTTAGAACTTGGTGTAAACATTGTCTTTGTTTGTATGCTTTCCTCTCATTTGTATTTTTTCACCTACACGCACGTACACTCATTAGGTTCTCTTTTCTTTTTACTAAGTAAGCTATGCCACAAGTTAAGATCTTAGGGATGTATTTGGTTTGTTGGCATTTGTTGCTACTCCTGACCATCACCCCGGGGGTAGAATGTGCATTTGATTTGTTTTGCAGGCATGACGAAGTGTTCCCATGAGTTCTTGACCAATTGCAATCAAGATCGTCAGTCATCTACAAGGCTTGAGAAGGAAGTCGCTGTTTCCATTAAGTTTGAGCACATGTTCAGAGATGTACAATGGAAGAAAAGTTAATTTTCAGAAGCTCCTTCAAACCATCTTTCCAACGCAACAAGGATCATCAATTTGGAAGACTCGTGCAAGGAGATATGGCAGAAACATTGAGCGCTGCGCAGTCTGAAATCAGCTTTGGACAGATTGCATCGCGGGAGTAAAAAAGGCACAACTCTCTTGTTCGGAACCCGTTTCATGCGAATGATGGCTCGTTGGAAAGATAATTTCATGAACTTAAACTTGGAGGGGTGTTTCAGTACATGTTCTGTTCTGGAAGTAAAAGAAAATCTGTGGAATATGAGGCAGCAACAAGGACGGGATGGAAGTCAGTGATGACGATATGATGAAGGATTGGAACCATGGCTTGATGATAATAAGAAGAAGTTGAAGGACAAATGAGCAACAAAGGCAAAGAAGAGTGAAAATGATTTTCAAACACATGGCAATAGGGAACTACGAGCGATTCAAGTTCTTCCACACTTAGCAACATGCCAAGCATGGGGGAGGATTTGAAGGACGAAAGGGAAAAAGGCCGCATGGAGTTCAAGGATCACCTTCACCACAAGATGCTCATCATTCTTTTTCCATGTTAAGCACAATGCTTAAGCATGGGGGAGGCATCGCTGCACTTCATTACGAGCATCGAAGAGGACGGTAACTCGCCCTTAACTTTATCTTTGTTCATCTCCTTTTAAATGCTTGCACATATATGCTTTCAACCATAGACAACCTTTGTATCTATCTCTCGATCAATAACATGGCTACTAGGAGGACAACCTAGGTTTGTTAGTTTTATTTTTCAATAAATGAATCACCATCATTTTTGAGCTTACCACGATAATATCATTTGTATGCCTTGCTTATGGAAAAATGATGAAAGTTGCCGCTTGTTTTAATTGCATGATGTTGTATATGACTTGACTTTTTGCTCTCTATTAAAAGGAACTTAAATTGATTCAATACCGGCTCTTTCATTTGTGGAGGTTAAATGACTAAATTCTAGACCCACATACTTTATGTTGCTCTTTGATTTAAGTTTACCAATGACCTATGCTTTGTACTTGTTTTATTTAAAATCATTATGCTATTTACATTTATGAATCTCTTGCAAGGCTCTACCTACCAAAGCGTATACACATACAAGTACTTTCATGATATAACCCTTAGTTTGCAAACTTATATCTTGATGAGTTGGATTAGGATTGATTTCTGTGGTACGAGACTAAGAAGCTGGTCATTCCTTTGCGTATCTTTTTCATGCTAGCCATTTTTGTCCATGCATTGTGAGTTTCTACATTGGAAATTTCACAAACTTCAGGGCATCCACCCTAAACCCAAAACATCTTTTGTGATTACCTCTTGACCACAACCCAAATTGAGTATGGATGATCTTTTGATCTTTTCAAGATTTTCCGCAAGATTTCAAGACATATAACATATGGAGGAACTCATCATTGCACCCAAGATCATGTAGAGTTTCGACATGGAGGATGCCCTTGAAGATTTCAAAAGATTTATAAAGGAATACAAGGATTTTGTACTTCTCTAGCAGCCATAGGTCCCCTCACTTCTATGCTCGAGGATGAGCAATCATTTAAGCATGGGGGAGGACTGCTATAGCAAGTACTATGTTGCTTAAAAGTTCGGAGGAGCATAAAAAATGATGAATAAAAAAAGAGAGAAGAAAAAAATGAATGAAGAAAAAAAAGGAAAAAAAGAAGAAGAAAGAAAACAAAAGAAAACAAAAAGAGAAAATAAAATGCTCCTCGGTTCTTTTTCGCTTCATTAAATCTTAGAGAGCTTTGAAGACAAGTCCATACTCAATCTTTTCCAACCATGTGCAATCCGATAACGAACTTCATTTGTGTCTCGGATCACCCATTTGCCACTTGCACATGTCCACCTTTCTAAAGTCCAATAGATCTCTCTCTTTCCATGGCCTTTGACAATATTTCAAGTATAATGTTTTGCTAGGATTGTTTTTACCTACCAAGCTCCACATAAGCTTTCCACTTTCATATATGAGTAGAATAGGTTGAGAATAATCTAGTGTAGACTTGAGTGACATGACGAGATGAGTGTTCTCATGAGCTTTTGCAAGAGAACCTCACTTATGTTAGATGTGCAACTTTTTGAAAACTCTTCACGATGCAACAAGGTAAAGGTTTGAAGTTTGCTTAAGTTTGAGAGCACTATTTTTGTTTTTATTGTGGCATGTTCTTTAATAATAGTCTATCTTCCGTGATGAATTAGCCGGTCAAAACTTGAACCTTAAATGCTAAATACTTGAGAGAGCAATATGTCTTGTTGTGTATAACTAAGTGCAAGGAAGACATTGAAGGGCAACGCTGATTTCCAAGTTAAGCAAAGATCTTGGACTAGCTCGAGGACGAGCAAGGTTTAAGCATGGGGGTATGTTAACGGTCGATTTTGGTACACCTAGCTATGAGTTTACCGTCAACATTTGCACGTATTTGATATTCTAACTAATGGTACTAACCCCCCGGAGGTATCAAGTTCACTCTTGCATGTTGATTTTGGAGTTTGTTGTTTACGTAGGAAACTAGCGCTTAAAGGGAGACTTTTGGGATAGGTTCATCAAGCACTTCAAGAGAAGATCATGAAGCCCGGCACAAGTCAAGACACATCATGAACATGACTCCAAATGGCCCGAGGACCAAGCATGAAGCCGTAAAACTCGTGGACCCGAATAGAAGATCTTTGAAGCTTGCGCGACAAGGAGCTCTATCTAAACCGTGGAGAAGACGACGTCAAGGGCCCACATGCAGAAGGGAGCAAGTCAGCAATTGACCAAGAAGCATCGGGGAGCGAGACGGGGCCGAACCGGGCCGAAACGGGCCTGGGCCGGTCAGCCCAGGCCGGCCGGCCTGGCCTGTTCCGGGCCCGGTTCGCGACCCCCTTTGACCTAGATGCTCCTCTATAAATTGCCTCTGCCTCCGCCGGCCGCCACATCCAGCCATTCGTCAGAGAGCCGCCGACACGAAGGAGAAGCACCGGAGGAAGCCGGCCGACGGCAAGTCCTCGAGTTGCTTAGGAGATGGCTTAGGCCATGCCCTAGCCACCATGGTTGGCCCTGCGTGGTGAAGCCATGGTGGAGTTCCGGAGCCATGCCTTGGATCCATCAAGGCATTTGTACTTTCGACATTCGATGGTGATATAAATCAATCCTTGTCTTTACTTTGATCTACTACGAGTTGTGCTTATGCATATGTGTAGCTACCATATGCTTTTAGTAGGATTAGATCGAATCATGGTGATTAGTCTTGTCTTGTGGATACATCATTGTAGTTGTAGTGCACGGACCGAGGTTGTCGTTCGGTGATGATTATCCTTGCGTAGTGACAGTACGGTGGAGGAGAAAGCGGCGAATGAATGTGTATCGGACCACTCCATATCGGGTTACTCCATATCGAGTGTACTCCTTATCATAGTATAGGTTTAGATTGGTTTGTCACCTTGGCCGGAACGGCAACAAGAAGACGATAGGCTAGGGTTACCTTTGGTGTTTACCTTTATGGCTAGGTGGATGAGATCCATACATCCCTTCGTGTTTGTATGTTACCTTTATGCAATCAACGCTTCATGATAGGTTAGATCATTAGATTAGATGGATAGCCTTAGGAGTTTGCTTCCGATCCTTGGATTGACAAATCTAGGGAGGACCCTCCTTGGTGAAAAAGGCACCAAGTCACCCGTACGCTTGCGGTGAACTTGAGCACGGTTTTGCACCGTCAACAGACCACTCCGCCCAGAGCTCCCTGATGGTGCGCGCCTTCCTGGCGCCGCACTCCGCGAGCGTCTGTCCCGGACAAGAAATTGTCAACTACAAAAACTCGCCAGAATGGGAAAAACAAGGTTGAGCACCGGTTCGGAGGGACTTACCGCCGTCACGGGGAGGATGAGCTCGTCAAACGCACGACGCACCCACCCGAGACCTCGCTCAAGGCGGTGACAGGCCACGGCCTCCTCGTCTTCGTCATCGCGCGTCGCCTCCTGGCAGCGATCGCCCCGTGGGCGACGAGGTCGGTGATCCGCGCGTCGCCCTTCTCCGGCTCCGGCAGCAGCCTTACGCCTGAGCCCTCCCCGACCTCTTGGATCTCTGGGGAGGCACCTCCCGCGGCGCTCACGGGGACATCGTGTTCTTGTGGGACTGGGCGAGTTGGGCTCACGGCGTATTTGTTTCAATGACGGGGTGGCGAGCAGGCGGCGGCAGCTCGGCGTGCTCACGACAGGCGTCCGCGACTCTGGCGGGGGCGAGGATCGCGGCAACAACCAGCGCATCGCCTATCCTCCGGAGCTCCACTGGTCACCTCAATTGTGGCCAAGGTTTTGGGGGCCCCGGCTGCTCCGACCAGGCCCGGCTCCGATCTCCCCGCCTCGGTCACTTCAGCCTTGAGCTCCATGTCGCCGCCCGCTCACCGCTCGGCCCACGATCGCCATCTCGAGCCGACTCGGAAGCCTCGACCCCTGACTTCTCCGGGCCCGCCAGCAACCGCTCCAGCTCGGCCTCGAAGCTGGCCAGATCACCGCCCAAAAGGTTGGGCCCGTCGAGGTCAATGACCTCCGGGGCGGCGACACATTGGCGGTAGCGGTGCCTCAACCACGTCCCGCCACTTTGCATTGGCGTGTATCGTAGCCTCGACCGCCTCCGGTGCCTCGACCTCCTGTTCGTCGGCCGACGGCGGCGGGGGCACATCCTTCTCGGAGGGCGTCGCCAGGGCGTCGCCGCCTTCCTGATGGCCTCGGCCGTGCGGCTCGATCGTCGCTGGGTGTCACTGCCCGCCCGCGCCACCGCCTCATGGCGGTCGTCGGCGTCCAATGCGATTAGGCGCCATTGTCCCAACAAGACGGCCGCCGTGGCGAGCCCGCTTCCGGCCAGCTCATGCCGACGGTTCGATGGGAGAAGGTGTCCGTGAGGCTCGGGCTGTGGTTACGCGCCAGCGTTCAGCGGCGCAGTGAGCATGCGGTGTCGGTAGCGGCGCGCGAGGGATGTTTTAAAGATGAGGAACAAACGAAGACGAAGAACAGTGAAACAACAAAGAATCGCGAGCAAGCACTTACATAGTGGACGGACACGGGCCGCTTGGCGAGCTGTCCGATGGGCCCAGCTTCGAGTGCAGCCTTTTGGCCCTCGCCGGTTCGGGCCGGTTCACGGCGCTCGCGGCTCGGGGCGGCCCGCCCCGGCGGCTTGGCGGCGGCGTCGATCCCGGCGACTCGGGGGCTGTCCTCCGGCCTCGCCTTGGGAGGTCGGCTCCGGCTCCACCGGCGGAGGGAACACCTGCGGCCGAGCGCTGCCGCGCGGATGATCGAGATTGAAGGCGCGCGAGGAGCACTTGTATTCCCTTCTTGCGGCGGCCAGTGCGAGACGCCCGTGGTCGACCTCGCCTTGGCGGCGACCGCCTCCTCGAGTCGAGTCCGGTCATTTGGCGTCGGCGGAGGAATAAGCGGGAGGAGGTCTCGATCCGCGACCGCTGGGCCGGATCGTCCCGGCGTGGAGAATCCCTCGCCCCTCGGAGGCGTGAGCCACCGGGGCGCGCTAGAGCGGGTCACCTTGATCTTCTCGGACGGGATGGGCCCCATTGTGGTGGAACCAGCTCCCCTCTCGGCGGCAGCTCCGGCCAGCGTCGAGCTCACTTCCATGGCCCGTCGCGGTGAAGATAAGGCGACCGGACATGCAGCTCGATCGGCGTCCGGCGCTCGGCTCGTCCCACTCCACGGCAGCGATGGCGATGGATCTTCATTGGAGGGCGTTGGTCTCCCGCTTTCTGCGGCAGCTTGATGCGATCGTCGTTCCGATCGCGCTTTGCGATTTCCTTCTCCTTGTGCCGCGCCTTGCGCTCGGCCCTCCGCCTATCTGCAGCCGCCTGGTTGCGGTTGAAGATCACTTCTTGCGGAGAGGGGCTTGCGCAGCATAAGGTGGGGCTCTCACTAAAAAGTAAAGGAAGCAAAGGAAGTCAGCAGACATCAAAAGTTTCTGAGAAGATCCAAATCAGATGAAGACCTCGAACTAGTTGGAAAACTTATCGGAGGAAGAAACCACTTACGAGCTTTTCGGTCCCCTCGTTGGGGAGCATGGGCAAGAGCCGCGACGGCGGCCACGAGTAGGACGCCTTCCGATGGCGGCGCCACGCGGGCGGACCTCATCCCTGCGGTGGCTCGGGCACCGTCACGGTCCCCGAAGGGCCCTTCGCCATCATTTTCAGGCGGAGGGGGCGCCTCCGAGCGGACGACCCCAGGCGTGGTCGGCCGATGACGCCCCAGTCGACCCGGCCTTGCGGAGGCGGGCCAGAGCCGCCCAGTGCTCCTTGAGCAGTTTCTCCTGCTCTGCCTTCGGAGGCCCGTCGCTCCAGTTCCTCGGCGCCTTGGCAATGGAGACTCCGGTGAACTCCGGCAGCACGTTCTCGGGGTCATTCTTGAGGTAGAACCAACCCTTGTGACATCCGCTGTTGGAGCTCGTCAGCGAGAAGGGGATGTACATGTAGCCCCAGCCCTGCTTCATCCGGAGGTTGGCGCAGCCGATGGTCGCCGGAAGGGAGCCGTCCTTCAAGCAGGCGAACATGAAGAAATACTTGAAGAGGTGCCAGTGGGCACCGATCCCAATACCCTCGCCTGACGCCTCGAACGCCGCCATCTGCTGGACGCTGTTCGGGTTGAGGTGTTGAAGTTGGAGCCCATACTCGAAAAGTACGGCCCGGATGAACCGCTCGGCAGGGATGGAGAAGCCGCGCTTGTGAAACGCGACGAACGAGACGACATACCCCCTCGGCGGGCGCGGCACAGACTCGTCCTCGGGCACCCTCCACTCTTCGGTGTCGGTGAGAGCGGGGAGCTGCCCGGCAGCGACGAGGCGGTGCAACATCGAGCGGGACACGTTGGAGCGCGACCAGTTCGACATGGTGATGGCGGTTTCGCACGGCATGGCGAAGAAGCGGCGGTAGGCGTGGGCGGCGAAGAGAAACAGCGGCGGCAGCGGCGAAAAAGCAGAAGGCAAAAGTTTCAAATCCTCAGCCAGCGCACGGTTTATAAGGAAGAAGTGCGGCCAGCCTTCAATCGGGCCGCCATGCCGAAAAGACGCTGCACCGCGCTCGCCCGGTGGCGGCACGCTGCGCCACGCCTCGATGCCCCGGGCGGGAATCTGAACCAACTCACTCCATCTTTTCAAGCCATCACATCCGCCACGTCGCCCACGACCCCCATGACTTCTGGCGCCACGACGCCACGGCTCGCCTCGGTCAAAGGTCCCGAACCACGACAACATCTCGAAGATAAAACCCCACAAGCGAGTCTACAACTCACTTGTGGGCTCGTTACATCCGCGGATGCGCTGCGCACCCACCGAGGAAACCAAGAGCAAAGATCATCACGACGCCTTTCATCTGAGCCTGTGAGCGAGTCTTCAACTCCCACCCGTGCTCGGGGCTCTGACGAGGGCCTGGATTAGGGCCCCTTTCAGCAACAAGATAATCACCCTCGAGATGGAGTCATCTGACACCATTGACAATGTGAAGGCCAAGATTCAGTATAAGGAGGACTATGGATCCATGTCAAGACCATCACTGGCAAGACGCCTCGTCTCCGACCAGTAGGAGGCTTCCCCGACAAGTCTTCGGCAAGGGAGTGGCTTCTCCGACAAGTCTCCGCCTCGCACGAGGAGTTTCTGCCTCGCCTCCGAGGACTTGCTCGTTCGCACGAGAAGTTTTCATCTCCGACTAAGGCGAGGCCCGCACATGAAGGTCGGGCGAGGAGAGGCCGGGGCCCACTGCGTGGCGCTATCCCGGACCGGCTCCCGCGCGCAGCGTGGGCGCAGTTCCCATGCCATGCAAGCACACAGTTGGCGACGCGCGGCGCTCGCGACAAGGCTGTGCGGCATTATTCCATCGCGCGGCCCCCGACGCACCGTCCCGTCTGACTCTGCGGCACGCCAACCCCATCAGAGGCACTCGAGTGCCCCCTACGATTAGCGCTGGCCTACGGTTAGGTGCTAACGTGGCAGGCTCATCCCGTGCTCAAACGGGTCAAGTCAGCACCAAAGAGCTCGGAGGAAACGCCAGGTGGCCCGGGATGAACAGCCCCGCACTACCGGAAACGCGGTCTTTACCGTGCATTCAATTCTTTGTCGTGCGTCTTTTATCGGGCGCACGGCAAAGAGCTTTTTTGCCGTGCGTCGACCAAAACGCACGGCAAAGAATCTTTACCGTGCGTCTTATTTTCTGGCGCACGACAAAGATTCTTTGCCGTGCGTTTTAATTCCCGGCGCACGGCAAAGATTTTTTTTTCTTCCTCCACTTTTGCAATAAACGGCCGTTAGTCTTTGCCGTGCGTCGCTAATCTTTGCCGTGCGTTTCCCTAAGGCGCATGGCAAAGAATTTTTTAAAAAATTGATTTTTGTACTTCTTTTTGTTTCTCCACCTCAAAAACATTATTTTGTACTCTATATTTCAATCTTATGCATGTCTCGATAAATTTACTATTTTTAATAATTATGTGTCACTTAAAGAATTTTTGCTGTATACGTCAAATTTGAACTGCAAGTGCATAAAGTAATGGAGTAAAATTTGTGGAAAAATGATATTCATGTAATTTAGTCATTTTAAAAACCTTATCCATGAAATTGGATGAAATTTTGAACATTTTGGTCGCGAATCATGAAAATGCACATGCGGTTGCAATGTTTTTAAATTGTATAAAATGCAAAAAAATTTTGAAAATAATGAGATTCGTCAAGGGCTCACGATATCATATGAGAAGCTTGAGATAAATCATATAGAGTGTTTTGAGCAAGTCGTCATGGATGGTGTTTAGAAACCGAAGTATCTCACTGAAAGTTTCAGAGTGTTTCATAGAGTTACGAAAGATATGGTTAGATTTGTAGGCGACACAACATTCCAATTGAGTTTTGACTTCAAATCTTGTTTCTATAAGCAATAGACAACCTAACTTAATTTGAGTTATTTTTTATTTTTTGTTTCTATAAGCAATAGACAACCTAACTTAATTTGAGTTATTTTTTTATTTTTTTCAAATTTATTTGATAATTTTTATGAATTTTACAAGATTGTATAAAAATTCTTTGCCGTGCGCCGGCGCACGGCAAAGAAAATATGCCGTGCGCTTATAACACGACGCACGGCAAAGAAAAATCTTTGTCGTGCACCCCCTATATCAAACGCACGGCATAGACCATGATGGGATCCATCCCACCGGCGGCCCATCAAAATCCCGCCAGCCCATCCGACCGCCCGCATTTTTTTAAGAAACGGCCCCTCCCACCGGCCCATCTCCCACCTGAACTCGCCCGGCCGTCGGATCCCATCCGACGGCCAGGAAACAGCCACCCGCCCCCACCCCCATATAAAAGCATCCCCACCCGCCCCTCCCACCCGCGCCGCTCTCCCTCATGCCGCCGCCCCAACCTCCTCCTCCCACGGCGGCCGCTCCTCCTCCTCCCATGGCGCCGCCGCCCCAACCGCCTCCTCCCATGGAGCGGCGGCGCAAGATCCGGCCGGCGCGGCGCCTCAGCCACCGGCCGCCTCCTCCTCCACTCCGGGCGGCCACCTCCACACCGGCGCGACGGCCTCCGCCCACCACGGCGCGGCCTCCTCCTCCACTCCGGCGCGGCGTCCTCCACCCACCCCGGCGCGGCGGCGCAAGATCCGCGCCTCCTCCTCCATTCCGCGGCCTCCACCCACCCACCGGGCGCAAGATCCGGCGGCGGCCACCTCCACCTGGCCGGCCTACCCCACCCGCGGCTTCCTCCTCTCACTCGTGGTGGCCTCCACCCACCCCACGCCGGCTTCCCCACCCGCAGCGTACACCCTCACTGGCGCGCGGCCTCTACCCACCCCGCGGCCTCCTCCACTCGCGTGGCGGCCTCCACCCACCCGCGGCCTCCTCCACTCGGCGGCGGCCTCCACCCACCCCGAGCTCACGGCCGGCGCGGCGTGCCTCCTCCCCGAGCGGCGGCGAGGCCGGATCCGGACGCAGTGGCCGGCCCGGCGCGCAGCTTGTGGCACCGCTTTTTTTCTTTTCTTGTTTTCTTTGTCGTGCGTCCCTGCGTCAAGCACACGCCAAAGCGTCGACGGCCGCCGTCTCGTAACGTTCACCGTCGATGCTTTTCTATGACGTCGCCCGGTTTGACGACGCGGCAAAGAATCTTTGCCGTGTGTTTCCTAGCGATGCGTCAAAGATTCTTCGCTGCAATATATCGCCGTAAGGCCTTTGCCGTCGTTTGGGAGAAAACGCGGCAGCAAAGGCCGTGCGCATATTTCTTCGCGTTGCCGCGGCGCTCGAGGCGCACGGCAAAGAGCGCGAATCCGGTGCCCGCCGCCACGCGCGGCCTCGACGACGACAACACGCTCTGCTTCAATGCACGGACGAAGACATCCCTTGTATTCCCTTTTTGCCCCTCCTCCTTGTGTCTATAAAAGGGAGAGGAGGGCAACCGTCACAAGGGCTGACAAACTGAACTCTCACACCCCAGGGACTTGGGCTCGACACCCTCTCCCGACAAGTTTGTAACCCCAACTACAAACAACCCTAGCACAAGAACACGGCAGCTCGATACTGGACGTAGAGTATTACTCCTCGGAGGCCCAAACCAGTCTAAATCCCGGTGTCTCTCGTGCTAACCATCCGGGTCGGACACACGATCCGATACAAATTTACTACTCGGCGGTTGAGAACCCCGACAGGTGGGTAGACTTAAACTTGGGTGAGAATTGTTTTCAATTTTCTCAACTCTTATAGTACAGATGACGATGTACAACAGTGAACTAACTGACCGGTAAGGTTTCTTCTTTCTTGTGGTACGTAGAACCTGTACGTCCACCGGAGTTTGAAGGAGTTATATTTGTTAATTTGTTGACTTTTACACTGTAGTATTGTTCATCCTTGTCATAATCCTCACGTGTACCATCCAATCTTTCGTTAAACCGTTTTCTATCCATGTTTTATTACCTCTATCAATATTAGCAATTATATATATATGAATTAGTTGTGGTAATTAAAGTATTTGTTTCTTGCTGATTAGCTTTCGTTTTGTTTTCCAAAGGGTATGATAACCCCGGTACTCCTTTGATCTTGTGCCAACAGTGTAGTTCAGCTGGTAAGTTTAGTTTCTCTTGTGGTGAAACCTATTCAAAGTTTCGATCGATGTCATCTCTGTTCGGAGCTCTAGGAAGCTTGAGCGCTGATGAAGAAAAGCATGGAGTGCATGAGTAAAAATGAAGACTTGAGTGTACATACTCCATCCGTTTCAAAATACTTATCATTATGAATTTTCTACATACATTCCTTTATTATATATGTAGACATAACATATATCTAGGTGCATAACAAAGGGATTGCATTTATAAAAAGACAGGTATTTTGAACGGAGGGAGTACTATATTGCGTATGCCGCTTGCTGCACGCACATACTGCAAGGAGACATACATGCTGGCCACGTGTGCTTGCAGGAGTTAATAAACAGGCATGACTCGACTAGAACTGTGCAGAGCGTTTATAGCTCAAGGACTTGCTCACTTGCATGCAATCCAATCTTTATACTCCTGTACAGTTGTTGGCAGCTAGCACACAAGTACAGTTGTTGGCAGCTAGCACACACTACTGTACTATACTACATAAAACTACTGTGCAGAGTTAAACTCTCAAGGACTTTGCATGCAATCATATACAGTTGTCTATAAATCTGCATGCCCCACGAGGCCGTTGGTAGCAGCTAGCATGCACACTACTGTATACTATAAAAGCTCTTTCTAGATACTGCTGACACGTACTGGTAGCTAGATCTTGACACTGGCAAGTCTTCACATGCATATGCATGGGTCCTGCAGCTAGCACGACCGATTCAGCAACATGTAGTAAGTGATGAAAATTAAATGGTTTACGTAACATACCCGGCAAAAAGGTCATCGATCGAGCAGTAATATAAAATGGAACAAAAAATCCACGGGAAACGAAATAATAATTTATTGAATACATACGTACTACGTACACACAATTTCGAGATACTACATGGATCGATGCATGAACAAAAATCCAGAGCTGCTAGGTTCGTTCAAACACACCCCCGGGAAGAAGGGTTTTATTCGACGACCACCGTCGTCGTCGTCGTCTCCTCTGCTACCTCTTGCAAGTTGCAACAAAAACAACAAATACACACACTCTCCAATGATATCATCTGCAAGAGGATCAACAATGTCAGAACAATATGATCAACCACGCGCGCGCTTCTTCTCCCCCTCCTCCTCCACGATCTCCGCGGCCGTCTTCCTGATGAGCTCCCACGCGCTTCGCACGTGCCTCTCCTCCTGCATCGACGACCCCACCGCGAACCGCAGCACGAACCTGCCCCCGACCACCGTGTGCGCAAGGTACGCCTTCCCGGTCCTGTTCAGCCGCTCCATGAGCCCACGGTTCGCCGCCTCGGCGGTGGCCTCCCCCTCCTCCTCCGTCGTCGTCGTCACGCCGCCGTGCACGTTGGACGGCGACGGCTTGATCCTGAAGCACACCAGCGCGAAGTTCCTCGGCACGACGACCTCGAACCGGTCGTCGGCGCGGACCCATTCCTCGAACGTCTTGGCCATGGCGACGTCGCTTCGGATGTGCTCCTGGAGCCTGGCGGCGCCGTAGGTGCGCATGACCATCCAGAGCTTGAGCCCGCGGAAGCGGCGGCCAACGCCGACCTGCATGTCCTTGAGATCAGTGACGGCGCCGGAGTCGCTCGCGCCGTTCTTGAGGTACTCCGGGTTGGTCTCCAGGGAGTCGGTCAGGCGGTTCGCGTCGCGGACCCACAGGCAGGTGCAGTCGAGGCACGTCATCAGCCACTTGTGCGGGCTCATGCTGATGGAGTCCACGCGCTCCACGCCGTCGAGGTGGTGCCGGAACTCCGGGCAGATGCAGGCGGATCCGGCGTAGGCGGCGTCGACGTGGACCCACGCGTTGAAGAGGGCCGCGACGTCGGCGACGGCGCCCACCGGGTCGACGGCGTTCGTCGACGTGGTGCCGACGGTGGCGCAGACGTAGGTCGGCACGAGACCGGCGTCGGCGTCGGCACGCATGGCCTCGAGCAGCTTCTCCGGGTCGAGGCCGTAGTCCGTGTCGGCGGCGGTGGGGATGGACCGGAGGTTGGCCGGGTCGAACCCCGTGAGTCGGCACGCCTTGAAGAAGGTGGAGTGGGTCTGGTCGGCGGCGTAGACGACCAGCCGCGTGATCCCGGCGACGCCGCTGGACCCCATGCGCCGCAGCGCGGCGTCGCGGGCGGCGACGAGCGTGACAAGCATCGCCTCGCTGGTGGTGCCGAGGATGACGCCGCCGCCGGTGCCGCGGCGCTCCTCGCCGTCGTCGCCGCGGTGGTGCATGAGGAAGCTCGACGGGAGGCGGAGGCTGCGCGAGCCAGTCGAGCGCGAGCACCTCCATCTCGGTGGCGGCCGGGTTGGCCTGCCACGTGAACCCGACGGTGTTCATGGCGGAGGCGATGAGCTCGCCGGCGATGGCGGCGGCGCTGTTGGTGGCAGGGAAGAAGGCGAAGAAGTTGGGGCTGGCCCAGTGGGTCATCCCGGGGACCACGGCATCCCGGACCTCCTGCATAGCAATGTCGAAGGGCGCGGCGGCGCTGGGCGGCGCGGACTGCAGCAGGCGGCGGAGGTACCCTGGCTCGACGCCCGGGAGCACGGGCAGGGACTCGACGGACTTGTAGTAGTCGTAGATGAAGTCGACCGACTTGTGGAGGTAGGAGCGGACGTCGTCGGCGTCGAGCGGCTGGAAGCCCCCGTCGGCGCCCTCGGCGGCGAACGCGTCGAAGGTGACGGGGTTGCTGTCAAGGCTGCCCATGTTCTTGAGATCGATTGGTTGTTTGGTGATGGTGATGGTTATTAATGGAGCTGCCGGCGAGGACGATCGATATGAGACTCGCAAGCTCGAGTAAGCTAGCTGAGCTGCTGCTGATTCGTGCTTGTGTGTGTGACGCCGGTCGAGTATATATATAGTGTGTGTGCCTGTGTGGCCGCCGGGGGTGTGGTAGCTGGGAGGATGGGAAGCTGCGCGGCGACGTCGAGACCTTTAATTTTACACTAATAATTCAGAGGCGTGCTGCTGGGCGTGGGGCATGCATGTACGCTAAGATTACTGCAGTTGAGCGTGACGATAAGCTGTACACCCACGAGGGGTTGTTTGGGAGTTAGGTTTCAGGGTTAAACATAAATCCATATGGGGGTGTCAGATTCCAAGAGCCCCAGAGCATATTGTGTTAGTAAAATTTTGAGTAAAATAACAATGTTGTAGGGGCTCGAGAATTTGAACATATAGTAAGTTTGTTGAGTGTCACAGAATACAAGTTCCAAGTACACCATCACATATATGCATATATAGTTTATAATATGTATTAAGAGCTGAATAATATGTAAGTTGCTAGCAGTATGTGTTTGAAATTTTCTAGTTTTATTAATGCAAGCATGCTTGGTCTTTTTATGAAGCTTCTTGTTTGTAGAACATATCATTTCGTGGGGTTAAATTAATATGTATGTACACATATGTATGAGAAAAGGCATATAACACATGCCTCTGACACGACGCTTGGATACATGCACCTCCAACCCTACCTACCTCCGGGATAATGTCCCAACACATCTTGAAATCGACGAAGTTACCGCAGTAGGTCAATCTCGGAGTTTTATGGAGAGTTTTATGTCGTTAAATTTACTGATGTGGTGAGGAGAGAACGAGAGAGTTTTATGAGATGTGATGAGAGTTTCATCTTCATGAAACTTTCTTGACGACTACCTAGATTTCAGACTAATCATGCGCAATGAAAAACTTGCACTAAGACTGGCTGTATACAGCTGATGGGCATATTTACCATGGAACTTCGGCTTTATTACCATCTTTTATTCGTTTCTTGTGGGTACCGTCAGGCTTTTCACAGTTGCATTTGCCACGTAAAACGCATTAACCTTTGAGGGGCAAATCCTAGCTAGGCGACGATCACATTTTTTGCAAGGCACGCAGGCGTTAGGCCCTTGCGTCCAAACAATGCACACGGTACCGGTGACCACTTATCTCTGGGATCTTGATCCACGCATCGATGATCAGGTACGTACTGTATTTTTGGCCCATTGTGGGTGCACGTGAATCACGCGGATCCCTCTCTCCACTGACATTTCTCTTTCACAAAAATGTTCACACACACATGCATGTGCAGCTGTTACACTGTTAGGATGCATTGACGACGACGACGTACGACTAGCTAATAATGGATGTGAACTCATTTGTCGATCTCCGTGCATATCTATATCTATATAACTTATATAATCGGTACGCACTAACTATCATTAACTTTATATTAACTTCATTTCTCTCTTTATGCAAGCTACCCACATCATCTCCCACCAAACTAAGGGTTATTAACTCTATCTCTTTCTTTCTTCATAACTATCCATGTCATCTTACACCAATTCTTTCTTCATGCAAACTACCAACATCATCTTCCACCAACTAAGGGTTATTACATAAACTGATTATGGTAGCACATTGGTTCATAATTCATCGAAAATTTTTCTCAAATCCCGCAGCAACGCGCGGGGAATCACCTAGTAAGAGGGATATATATGCCGCTGCATTGTGAGGGATGGTACGGGTTGGACCCACAAACGTGAGAATAAGCTCAAGCCAAAAAAATGACTAATCTAGCCTAAAGCTCTACATAAACATACAAAGAGGGCCTTAATTAGTCTAAAGAAGTGATTGACGTTCTCGTTTATCACAATGAATCCATTACTACCTCATTTCTCATCATCATATGAAAATGATTGATATATTATTCATGAGGGGTGGACATGATTAATTACTCAACAACTACTAGTAGATAGCTGTTAGTATGTAATAGCACGTATGACAGGAGGTAGGTATCTTTTCTTTTCCTTGTATAGCTAATATGCATCGTACACTCTCTACAGTTTCAAATTCTAAGTCGCTTTGGCATTTCTGGATAAATATATTTTCGTATGACATAATTTTTATATAGATGCATAGTAAAAATTATATGATTAGAAAAAAGATAAAATAACACACAATTTGAATGGAGCGAATAACTTAATCTCTATCGACTTAATTATGCTCGCTCCTACACATACTAGTAATTTTACAAGACACAATTGTTGGAAACTTTTGATTTAATAATTGTATGGACAACAGCTAATCAAAATTATTTACATTTGCTTTGCCATTGCTCATATTCTAACTCAACGCTGATATATATGTACTTGTACGTGTTTATCGAGTTGTGGTAGACTTTTTACTCTCTCTCTCTCTCTATATATATATGCCCTTTCTTCCTCATCCATATATAGTTTCTCTATTTGTGTTGAGTTGAATAATACGAATAATACACATGCGGATAGGACCCACAAACGTGAGAATTGGGATGTTGCAGTTCTTGCTGAAGCCCAACCAAATTGCGAAGTTAAAAATATCTTTGCACATGGAGAGTACTAGAGGAATCAGAGCTGTTTCATGCATGTTGACAAGCCGAAGCCAAAAGAATGACTCGTCCGATCCTAAAGCTCCTCATATATAAGAGGGCCTTATTAGTCTAAGGAAGTGATTGATCGTTCTCATTTATCACAATATTAATCCATTACCATCTCATTTATCATATGAAAATGATTCATGAGCGGACGTGATTACTCAAACAACCTACTAGCTGTCAGCACACGTGACAGGAGGTAGGTACCTTTTCTTTTCCTTCTACAGCTAGCTAATATGCATAGTGCTCCCTATTTTTCAAATTCTAAGTCGTTTGGGCATTTTTATTTGATATGCAACATAATGTACATCTAGGTGCATGGTAAAAAATATATATTTGAAAAAAGATAAAATGCCACACAATTTAATCAGAGTGAATGGCTATTCTCCACAACTTATGCTCCTACACGGGTTAGTATTTTTTTTGCAAGACACAATTGTTGGAAACTTTTGATTTAATCGTAAGAACAACACAGCTATCAAAATTATTTACATTTGCTCATCCAGTTTAGCTTGAGCTATGCATCTCACGTGCTTGATATGTTTTCATTCATATTTTCTCCTTTTGCGTTGAATAAACATGTACTTGACATATACATGTGCGTTGCCCCCTCCACTCCTTTATGTATGTGGTCTACATGTTAGGTCTTTTTTAACCAATACTAACAATAACGGTATGATAATTTAAAAGCATATGTAACACTTTACGATTTTTCTTTAACGACGACATGGGTAAGTAGTGATTTAGAAGTAGATTTTAGAGGATTACTTTATATTGTTCTTCACACAAGAGTGGGTGGGGGGCAAGTTAGCTGAATTAGGAGGTTAACTTAGATTATTTTATTGTAATGCTTTAGAATAATTTTTATGATGATAGAGATGGTTAGTTTTTTGGACAATATAATAGATCCAATGTTTAGTGATGATTACAACCTACAAAATTGATAACTAAACATTTCATATTTTTGTGTGATAAGTCTCCCACCGCTTGGTAGGAAGGAACCATGATAATGTGATATCATGCTTAATTCCCACAGTTCTAACAACTTGGTGAGATATAAGAAATCCAGGCTTCATCAGCTCTGTTCGGCTTCTCTCTTTTCAGCTTTTTGTGCAATATTTTTGTTTTTAGAACAAATCAAACGTCCAAATCAGCGCACAATATTTTTCTCTCAGAACAAAACTGCCGTACAAATTAGTAGATCTTCTCAATATATATTTTTTATCATACCATGATAGTGAATGAAAACCCAAAACTGAGCTAGTGCTCAATTATGAAGATTGACATTTATCGACAATGTGAACAAATACATCTTATTCTTGGACATCTTGAACTCCTGATATGATAGCAATTTTTTAGGGCAATGATAGTAGCAATGATAGCAATTTATTAATCAGCTAGTCTTAGGCCTCGTTCAACTCCTCCCCCTTAAACTCGTACTGCTCGTTGTTCCTGACGACGACGAACAGCGGCTCCTTCTTCCTGGTGGCGAGTCCGAAGACCTCGTCGAGGTTGACGTCATCGGCACGGACGCCGGCCGGCAGAGCCCAGTCGAAGTGGTACAGCAGGCTTGCGAGGGTGAGCTGCACGGTGGCCAGCGCGAACGAGTACCGGGCACCTCCGGCCGCCGCCGAAGGGCAGCAGCCTGAAGTCCGGGTCCTTGAGGTCGATCTCGCCGCCGCCGTTGTCGAACCGCTCCGGCGAGAACTCCGTCGGCTTGTCCCAGATCTCCGGGTCCTGGCCCATGGCGAAGGTGTTGATGAACACGCGCGTCCCGGTCGGGATGTCGTAGCCGCCGAGCTTGCAGGGTGCCACGGACTCCCGCGGCACCAGCAGCGGCACCACCGGGTGGAGCCGGAAGGTCTCCTTGATCACGGCGCGCATGTAGTGGAGCTCGCCGAGGTCCGACTCCTGCACGGCGCCCCGGCCGCCGACGACGCGCCGCACCTCGTCCTGCGCCTTCTTCAGGATCCGTGGGTGCCTTACCAGCTCGGTCATCACCCACTCCAGCGTCGCCGATGACGTGTCCGTGCCGGCGACGAACATGTCCTGCGCTCGTGCAGGAAGCCAGAGGCTCGTAGTGAATAACAGAGTTTAATTTGTCAAATTTAGGTTCGTATTCAACGAATTGTTACCAGTACGAGGGCCTTGACGTTGTCGTCGGTGAGCGGGACCTCGAGGTCCGGCGACTTCTGGACGCGGAGGAGGACGTCGACGAAGTCCTCGTCGCGGTCGTCGCCGGGGAGGCGCTGAAGCTTGCCGCTGATGTGCTCGTCGATGATCTCGTCGCAGACCTCGCGGAGGTTGGCGAGGCAGTTCTTGAGGAGGCGGCGGCCCGTGACGGTGCTGGCGAAGGGCTCGAGCTCCGGGAAGAAGTCGCCGACGGTGAACCCGGCGAAGAGGTCCTGCGCCTCGACGAGCACCGCGCCGAGCTTGTCCCCCTCGCCGTGCGGGAAGCGGCGCCCGAACGCGACGCGGCAGAGCACGTCGTTGGCGAGGTGGAGGAAGCACTCGCTGAGGTCGACGGGCGCCGGCGGGACGACCGAGGCGGCGCCCGCGCTGCGTGTGAGGCGCGCTAGGAGCCGCCGCAGCTCGCCGGCACGGACCCTGCCATACGTCGCGACGCGGCGAGGGCGAGGAGCTCCTGCACGACCACCCGCCGCGCCATGCGGTGGTAGGGCCCCGCCGGGCCGAAGGTGACGTCGGAGCAGCCGAAGGAGAGGAACTGACCCGACAGGAGGTGCGGGCGCGACGCCAGCGCGGCGTCGTTGGTGGTGAGCGCGGCGCGCGCCAGCTCGGCTTGAGATCACCACGGCGCGGACGCTGCCGAGCTGCAGGCGGAGCAGCGGCGCGCGCATGGCCTTGGCCAGATCGGCGAGCGTGTGGTGGGGCATGTCGGAGAGCAGGTGCAGATGCCCGATCACCGGCCACCCCGGCGGCGCAGGCGGCATCCGCTGCCGCGAGGCTGCCGCGGACCGTGAGTAGAGGTACACCGCGGAGACCAAGAGGATGAGGACGGAAACTGGCAATACAAGACTAAGAAGCTCCTCCATGGCCGGCATCAATGGCTCTGAGCTCTCGTCGTCGTCGTCTTTGCTGGTGTGTGCTATAGCTTGGCTGCTCGGAGATTGTTGTGCGGTTATTCGAGCAGAGTGTGAGGTGTTATCTATTACATGCTCCTCCTGAGTCGTTCGTGCGTGGCCCCACGTGCTCATGTGGGATCACGTGAGGCCCACACACGGCTTAGGTAGGACAGAGGACCTTCAAGACACGTTCTGAACACTTTGTTTGTTCTAATGATCGTGTTCTCATATGACCACCAAAATTTACAAATAAAATGGCCTATTGTAGCCACGTTCTCTAAAAAAGCGACGAGATGGGGCTACCTAACATCGTCAGGTCGGAGCCATTAAGTTCGATTTTATTCGATTTCTTCTGTACTATATTTTTCACAATTAATTAATCTGTCGTGAAAATATGTACGCGTATTTCTCTTCCATAACAGTATATCTGTACAAATCTGTTGAAGATCTGCCGAACGGTGGAGCCTGTGGGGTCGAAGAACAGAAGATGATTGACAAGGAATATAAAAAGGTTGAAGAAGAAGGGGTTGCTTTTGTTAGCGTCGGACAAATGCGTTTGCGGATGTTTTGAAGGTAAGAAAATAAACAAGCAGCCCCGGGTCATCATTCGCAATTCTCGATAGTCCATGAAGGTATAGGCGTTGGAGCAAATGAATGATGGGTAGTAGCTTTTGGTCATGAGTCCTCATTGTCGATCTCATCTGAAACATCTGCTACTCCATCCGCTTCGAATTACTTGTCACTATTGATTTTTTATCATAATATTTGACAATTCATCTTATTCAAAGAAATATGCATATATCGTTTGTTTTGTTAGTGACTTACTTCATCATCAAATGTATTTTAAGTATAACTTGACGCGTTTTGCATATTTCCACCAATTTTTTTGAATAAGATGAATGGTCAAATGTTGTGATCAAAAGTCAATAGTGACAAGTAATTTGGAACGGAGGGGCTACTATTTAATTTGTTTGATGCATGTATAAAATATAGGAAAAAGTTCAAATTACTACCCTTAAGTATAACGAAAGTCCAAATAACCCTCAAACTATTTTTTTCAGTTTACCTTATAAAAATAGCTATTTAGATCAACTTACCGATAATGTAATTTATCATTTTTGTTTCTCCATATAAAAGTTGAATTTCAATTTGATACTTTGCAAAATGGTAGTGGACATAATATTCTATATTTAAAAAAGATTTTTATTAATTTTTCATCATTATTTTTTATATAATTTTGTATCCCAACGATAAATTTAATATAACCCTATCACAATAGGGATGAAAAAATTATGATATTTTTTTAACATGCCTTATGTTTTCTTCTAGCATCTTGCAAAATTTAAATTTAAAATTCCATTTTTGCACCAAGAAAAAGTCACAAATTGTGTAGAAGAGTAAATTGAGTCAAATAGGATAGTTTAGGGAGTGAATTGAACCAATAAATACTTTGGTTATACCTAAAAATATATCCATGGCATGTTGTGCTTCCTTTTTTGCTTTTTTCCTTCGTGAAAGTCTTGCACGATTCAGCCCAAGTTTTTCATGCTAGAGAAACCCACAAAACAATTCTCCTGTTTAGCTTTCTCGGCGCCAAAGTTTTCGCTAGTCAACTTTCGTCGCTTGAAAACGCGTAGCATTGAGAAAGTTTTCCAATCCCGATCTTTCGCACTCTTTTTTCTAAGGACGAACCCCCGTAGTCGAATCCTCGTGCCAAGAGGAGTCTTTGCCATGCTCTCTTGGGTTTTGCAAGTTCTAACCCTCCACTTTTCATATTGTTCAAGCGTGTGTTTTCGGAAGCAGTTGATTGATTGGCGGAGGGTCGCCGAAAAGTCTTCACCCACAACAGCACTTGCGTGTTTTCGCGGATGGCCTTGACGTGATATCTGATGCGGAATCATCAGAAGCGTGGATTCGTCAAGACCGGAAGCGAAATCCTAATTTAGCCTAGTACATTCTGGAATAATTCGTTTCATACAAGACTATTTTTGAAATGTAAAAGTCCGTTCGTCTCTCTATAAAAAGAGGCCGACCGACCCTTGTAAAAGGATTGACTTTTGAGAAATTACATTGTTCAAATGGTTGCTTTCCACCCTTCGTGTCTTTGTTTCTGATCGTTATATTGTTGTTGGACTTGGCTTCGCCAGCACAACACCCTGCATTGCCGTGTCGATCGTCGCTACGCCGATGCCGATCGATGTGCCAGCACAGTCAGCAGCAGCGCCAGAGCGAGATGCCACGAGTTCCACACGTCTAGCAACGTACTACGTGACAGCAGTGTGACCAGCAGAATTGAAGGGTCGCTGCTGCCGTTGCTGACTAACCGTGTACCCCATTCTTTCATAGGAGTAGCTAGCGCGATGCACAGTATTCAATTCATGACCGAGCAATGGATCGGAATCGAGGACGACGACAGATGGAGATGGGCACGGCGTTCGATCTTGTCGAGAACTAATTAATTGTGCATGGTTCACGTGCCTTGAGCTACCACTACCACCGGTGTGCGTGCTTGTCGGGCGTGTGGTCGTCTTCTCGAGTCAGGCCAGCGAACGCGCGGCATCGCCGGGGACGGAGCGCGTAGTCGATTCCGGCCGACGAGACGGCGACGAATACGCGTGGTTGGCCGCCGGCATGAAAGAATATTTGCAAGTCGCGTGCAGTGTCGCACCAATGACCAATTGATCCGGGAAACCGGTGAAGGCTATACGACTCTTCACATCTGACAAGTCAAGTGTTTTAATTATTATATAATCAATATATGCCACGATAATGTGAATTTGTACGAGAACTAGTAGTACATGTAGAAATCAAGGCATGTGATCCCCTGCTGGCTTTCTTCAATTCGGTGTCCTGCATTTTTTTTTGACTCGCGGTGTCCTGCATTTTTTGGCTCGCGGTGTCCTGCATTCTACTCCTCCGGTTCCATATTACAAGTCGTTTAGGACAGCTGACACGGTTACCAAAGCACAACTTTCTCTTTCTATAAAAATCTTTATTGGAAAGTTATATATGTATATTCTTATTAAAGCAATTTTCAAGACAAATTTATTTATATGATTTTCACATTTTCAAACTCAACAACTTAAAAGTTATTTATGATTTATATTCGCAATGTTTGACTCAAATCTTGTCCAAAATGACTTCTAATATGGAATCGGAGGAGGGCGGCCTAGTGCAAGTGGTAGTGCTTGCCGCTTGTGAACCGAGAGGTCACATGTTCGAGCGGTGGCATCTACACATTGCACGATGTGTGGGAAAGACCTCCCGCTAATAACCTCCCTCAGAACCCGCACGGTCACGGGAGCCCTACGGCACTATCGTCTTTTTTCAGGGAGTAACTGCAACTACAACTCTACAATCGATAGATATCGCCTTTCTGCAGGTTTAATTATTAGCTACTCCTTCCTTTCCAAATTGTAAGTTCATTTGACTTTTTTTTAAATAAACATCATTATACACCTACTACACATATACTAATAATATTTTTAGATTCATGATCTTTTAGCAGTCAAGAGCGAACTCGTTGATCTCGATCTAGATAATTATTATATAATCCAATATATGCCGCGATAATGTGAATTTGTACGAGAACTAGTAGTACATGTGGAAATCGAGGCATGTGATCCCTGCTGGCTTTCTTCAATTCATTGTCCTGCATGCTAACTGCAACTACAACTCTACAATCGATAGATATCGACTACTCCTTCCTTTCCAAATTGTACGTTCATTTGACTTTTTTTCAACTCATACATCATTATACACCTACTACACATATACTAATAATATTTTTATTTTTAGATTCATGATCTTTTCTAGCAGCCTAGAGCGAACTCGTTGATCTCGATCTAGATAATTTTTCAATTGTTTAGTACGCCCATGATACTCTCTTGGTAATGCAAGCTAGTGAGTCTCAACTCCGTAGTTTAAGAGTTTTTTTAAGTGCACAATACGACCATGCGGTAGTATGGTAGTATTACCGGTTTTTTACTATGGGTAAAATGATATTTTTCTCAAAATATATTATTTGGAAAATTTTCCCTCGCTGCCCATTCAATCGAGACGCACCCGATTCATATATTTTATTTCCTATATTACAACAATACTCCTCCGATTTGGTAAAAGAAGTCATTTAGGACAGCGACACGGTCTCCCAAAACACAACTTTAACCTCTCTTTTCTATGAAAATATTTATCGAAAAGTTATATATGTATACTTTTATGAAAATGATTTTCAAAACAAATCTATTGATATGATTTTCACATTTTTAAACTTAACGACTTAAAAGTTATTCATCATTTATATTCCCAATGTTTGACCCAAACCTTGTCCAAAACGACTTCTTTTACCAAACCGGAGGGAGTACAATTTTACATTTTCGATAATACCCTTATACTACCCATACGACCTATAAATACTACCGTACTACAGCTAAAAAATCAGTAGTATAGAATTAATCTCAACCGCCGGATCCTTACATATATGTTCTTTTCTATTACATACAAGTCTTTTTTCAATCGGTAGTACAAGTCGTATTGTGCACCTAAAAGACCTCTAGTTTAAAGGATATCCTGCAAACTTTTTGAGAGTCCATTGTTATGCAGAATTGAGAGAAGGCTTCTCAGCTAGCTCTCAGTTCCTTCCTTATGCTGGTAGGCTTCAGCTTGTTAACTCCGTTACTTCTTCCCTCCCCACCTTTGCAGTCATTGAGGCCATTGGTAACTGTAGAAAAGACTTCTCGTGGATAGGCTGTGATTTTTTTAAAAAGCATACAACCTTTGCAGCTTGAAGCTGCCAAGCTGGTCATGAAGCCTAAGGACAAAAGGGGTCTCGGGGTTATTGATCCCACCTTGCATAATGTGAGGCTCTTCTTCTTAAGCAACTTGATAAATTTTACAACAAGAAGGATGTTCAATGGGTTAACCTCATTTGGAATAAGTATTATAGCAACGGTGTTCCTCATCTTAGGCGAGGGAGAAATTAAGGTCTCTTTTGGTGGAAAGATATATTAAAACTTGATGTGAAATACAGAGGAATTGCTCTCTGTAATTAATCCTGGTATTGGTGATACATACTGTTAGCTTCTGGGATGATCTCGTACTTGGAAACATAATGACCCTGAAATACCCACATCTCTATAGCTATGCAAAGGAGACTAGCTGTGATCTCTTTGGGAAAGGTCATGAATACTGCCAGTCTGGCTGATCTAGCTCTTTCTCATTCCTATATATGATTCAGACATGCTTTCAATGAACTGCAACTTGTTGAAGAAGATGTGCTTTAACTTACTGTGGATTTATTTATTGGTAAAAAAAAGTTTTTGTTGGACTTTTATCCGGGGAAAGAATATAGTATATTCTTACTTGGTCAGCAGGTATTACCATCAACATTTTGCTAGCATATATCTATTCCTCAGCAGTCAGCCCATACTTTGGATTTGGAAACCAAAATGCATCCCACGTAGTATCAAAATTTTCACTTGGCTTATGTTGAATGACTGGCTCAACGCTCGCAATAATACTCTAAAAAGAAAAAAAAAAGTTTCTGCAAAAAGGGTATAATTGTGTGCTTTAATTGCCACGAAAATGTTGAGGAAACACTTTCAGAGCATCTCTTCTTTGAAGAATGTTGAGCTGCTGATAGTTTTTTCATTCTTTGCCTTTATTTTAGTTGATATAGGCTAGTTTTTTTTTCTGTTATTCTCTCTTCTTCTTCTTCTTTTTTTTTTTTTTGCTCTCTTGTATGCATGTGTATTTCTGTTATTGTGCATGTGCATGAGTGCGTTGTTGGTGGTGTCTCGCTCGTGTGGTTTGCGTCAGCTCTTCAATTCACAACACAATAATTCCACACATAATAGCATGGCCGACCGGTATGCGTCAGCACTCCTGCACGACACAGGCACGGTAGTTGGTTGCTCCAAACGATCGATTATTCCACGTGGCAAGCGGTGGGCATTAATGGAGCTGCTCTGCTAGCTGACCAACGGACGACGCTGCTGCTGCTGCCGATCTCGTGGTTCACGTACTAGTACGGCCTTGTCGGAAAACAACGACTGCCACGCGGCGCCGCCCGGCCTCGTGGTTCACGTGGTTAGCTGGCTGCGGGGCCTACGCTAGCTAGCTGACATGGCACATGCATACAGTGTGATGCACAGGATCGGACCGGCTCTGTGATAGGAATTGAAACCAACAGATAGTAGCAAGAAGCCGTGGGGCATGCAGCAGCTCGATCTCCATCAAATCGGCAGCATCCTGAGCCGAATCTCTTCTTTCGTGCTCGTGCCACATCGGTGTCAAGTGAGCTCTCCTTTCGCCCTACCCGTGAGGCTCACGCTTGGAGCCTTGGAGTGCGTCGTCGTCGTCTGTGCAGGACTCTGCTCGGCGCGCACCCATCGGTGCTTTTTTCACCGCGTCCTGCTCATCCGTTACGCTTTTCACTATACCATCGGATATAACCTAAGGCCCAGTTTGGCAGGGCTCCAAAAGGAGCTCCGGCTCCACGCGGAGCCCTGCCAAACGGGTGCTCCTCGGTGGCTCGGGGTGGAGCCGCAAAGGACTTCCATTGGGAGTGGTTCCGCCTCCCTTTCCTACTTGCCCCGGCGTGAGGCGGAGGCGGTGAGGGTCGGGCGCGACGGCGAGGCGCCAGGCGAGGCAGGCGGGCGGAGGCGGTGGGGCGACGGGAGGAGGCAGAGGCGCGGGCACCGGCGGCAAAGGCGGGCGCCGGAGCTCGCGCTGACGGGCGGAGGCGAGGTGCGCGGCAGGCACCCATGGGCGAGGCAGGGCGCCCAGAGCTGGGCGCCGGCGGAGGCCTGTGCGGGAGGGAGTGGATAAGGAGTCAAGGAGAGGAGAGGAGGAGAGGGTAAATGGATAAGAAGGAGAAGAGGGGGGGAAAGTGTGAGGAAAAGAAAAGAAGAGGAAAAAGGAAAATAAAGAAAAAAAAAAAGAAAAAGGAAAGGGTAATTTAGACATTTTACACCTTAATCTAGCAGGTGAAGCCGTTTTGCTAAACGTTTTCAAAACGGCTTCAACTCCATCAGAAAAGCCGCTCCACCGGAGGAGCCAGAGCCGGGGCCGTTTTTGGAAGAGCAGGAGCCCTGCCAAACAGACCCTAACTATATATGTTTGTCAATATTTGTATCAAGTCATTGGTAGGCATATCAAAGTTATATGATGACCCTTCATTATTAGTGTAAATGTGGCGGAGTCAAGCGGATTCGGCGCCTAGGGCCACTTAATAAATGCTTATACCACTCAGTTTCAGTGTACTCCACATAATAATGATAGCCACAATAACGATAGTTCGTATATCGATAGAAGTGCTTAAAATGCATCATTTAAACTAGTACTCTCTCCGTCCCATAATTTGTGCAATTTTAGGATTTGAACTTAGAATTAGTACCAAAAGGAAATGACGATACTACCCCTGCAAGTTGCAGGACAAGACAACTTGAGGCCACAGCGGTGTCCGGTGTTCTAGCGTGTTCTCGGGCTCTAGGCTGCCAGTGACTATGCACTCCGGACCTCCAGTCCACTCTCTCCACGTGTTCACTGACCCTCGCGACCCACTGCCAGGCAGTGTTGCAGGAGCCCTGGCAGAGGGAGTAGTCCTTCCTCAAGTCGGCAATTGATCGTTTAAATTGGGAAAATTTTGAATGGTACAAATGCAGTTAATATGGGACGGAGGGAGTACGTCACAGTTTTAGATCCATTTGCATAACAAACTTGATAGAATAAATACCTAACTAGTGCGTGCGGTCCATCATTGACTCCTCGCATATCACGGTAGGGAAGGACGCTCAAGCCTACACATGGAAACAAGTAAATTTTAAATGAATTAGATAAAACATATGCAAAACATAACGGAATAGCGGAAAATGACAATTGGATTATTGGATATGAAACATACCACTTGAATTACAGCTACGAGGTGGTAACTTTTGCAGATTCTTCAAATCTTGCCAATGGAATATCATCATCTTCAATGCTTGCAAAAATGTCTCGCTCAATATAGCATATCATCCTATGATTCAACCAATCATTCCCCATCTTATTCCTTAACTCTGTCTTGATAATTTTCATAGAAAATTCTTTTCAACCGTGGCAGGTAACCCAAGCAAAATTAAGACAAACTCAATAAGGCGGCAAACAAATTTGTAGTCTTTGTTCATCTCAATTTGGACCATCTTGATAGCAAGATCACCAATGCCATGACAATTTGCAAACATAGGATCCCTTCTCACCTCATTAATCCATACATCAAGTTGTTCTCTAAGCCTCATAAGATCATAATTGCAGAAATCATCATCATAAAGCTTAGCCAATTCCATTAATTTTTCTTTATCATAGTTGGCAAAAGAATTCCTTGGATCTAGACGAGCAATGCATCTCAATAAATGTGTAGACCTCTCAGCAAAGCGATTGTTAAATTTCACAATAATTTGGTCATACACCACATTAAAGATTTCATTCTTGAAACGATGATAATAAGTCACTAATTGCCCTCCACTCCCCCTTGAACGACCCCTAATAGTTATTGTATCCTCCATATTTGGAATGACTATGTTATACATGAGACAAAAGGCCTTTACCTCCTCAAATAGTTCCTCCCAACCATTCTCACGTATGTCTTGAATTGTTCGAATGGTGGCCTCAATTAATCCCACATCACGAATAATGTTCTGATCTTTCCTTTGCAAGCACACTAACAAGTCATTAGTTTTACCCAATAATCTAATCATAAGATGCAAAATAAGCACATACTCAAAGGTCTCCATTTGTTTTATCAAACCGGAAGGTGCATATTTCTTGTCCCCGTTAGATCTATCTTCAGCCACATTCTCTAATACTTCTAAAACATCATCCCGCATGAGAAGAATACAACATAAGGTTTTATGATTTGAACCCCATCGAGTATCCCCAGGCCGTGTAAGATTGGTTTGTTGGTTTTTCCCTCTCCCTGAAAAAATCTCACCACTCTCCAATTGACGCACAAGGTCATCATGGTGTTTTTGGGATAATTGATCCCTTCTCTTGCAAGAAGCATTAACAGTGGTCACAATTAAAGTGGAGGTCTGAAACAAGTCAAATATGGAAGATCAACAATTGGCAACCGAAACAACGACTAATTGCAGTTGGTGTGCAAAGCAATGTATGTAAAAAGCATATGGATTCTCATCTAATATCTATCTTTGCATACCATGAAATTCTCCCATCATACCCTTACCCTCGAATTCTAGATATCGACAACCCATGAGAAGCAAGCATACCATCCAAAGCCATTTTTAGTGATGATGATGATGTGTCAGCAACCTCTCTCAAACCAAGAAATCTCTCAATCACGTCACCCCTTGCATTCACATACCTACATAGAGAAAGAAACATGATTAATACTCATTGCTAGACTTTGAATAAAAAAACAGCAAGCAAACGGTTACAAAACAGCAAGAAAAATGTTAGAAACACACCTCAAAACAAAGGCCATTTGTTCCTTTATTGATGCATCTCGTGCCTCATCAACAAGAATGGCAAACCGTCTATCACCAATATCTAAAATAATAGATTTGGTAGTTTGTTCTGCACAAGCTTGGCAAATTTCTTTTTGAATATCAGGTGAAGTCATTTGACTACCACGAAGCAAATATGCTACCTTTTTATCTTTATCTTTGTACCACTGTAACAATTCCAGAAAACACCTCTGTTGGTAGAGCTAGCAGATTCATCATGTCCAAGAAAAGCAAGACCTTGCAATAAAAGAAATCTTATAATTGCCAACACAACAATCAAACATCCTTTATGTTTTCCTACTCATTTTTCTTGCCTCCAGAATGCATCGAATGTGACACACTTTGCCTCTGAATTTTGAAGTCCTGATAACACCTTCTAGCCTTATTGTGATCAATGCCATTACCATGATCTCGAACTAATTGGCGTCCATCCTTCCATCCACAAAACCCAATAATTGTGAAGACATCAACACCATAATTTTTAGCTCTTGGCTGCTTAAAGAGATAACAATAAAAACAATAGGTAGCATCCTTATCTACACTATATTCCAACCATGGATTATCTTTGAACCAATCCTCTTGAAAAGATCTTTTGCGACCGCACATTGTTCTTCTCGGATAATTATGACCTTTTGGTTGGCAAGGACCCTTCAAAATATATGCTCTTCTAGCAGCATCCCTAAGGTTTGGATGTAGGTTCTCAATTGGGACCCGCAGCCCAGGATCTGCAACAATGTCAGCATCATTAAGTGTAACATTAGGATCATTGCTACCTCTTTCAGTTTCCATATTGTCTCTTTCAGTTTCTATATTTTCTGCACTCACATTGACATTGCTAACTCCTGTTGCTACTTCTTAAGGTTGTACTAGTGACTCTCTTTGGTTGAACTTGAGCGATGGTTGGCTTGATTGCCTTGATGGAATTACAGGTGTTGGAGCAGGAGAAAAAAAGGACCTCAATGTCTTATTCCTCTTATTCATCGACATTGCGAAATGCTAATCTACAAAATAGTGCTTAAATATAAATAATCATTGACTAAGTGTGGAATTGGCCATTGGGGATTGCGATAGAAATTGAATCATTGAAAGATTGAAGAATGGAGATTGCTTTGCCACCACCAGTCAAACCGCCACCGGCACCTTAGGGCAGGCCGCCGGCAGGGGCAAGGCCGCAAGGGCCGCAGTCAAATCTAGCTGGCCGAGGTGCCGAGCGTGCGAGATGGACGGCGCCCGTCACCCCTCGTGCCCTACTCCTGTGAGGCATCTTAGGCCACCGCCGCCCCGATGCCGCCGCTAGGGTTGTGGCATTGCGCGAGTGGGAGACTGGGACCCGTCGCACGCGAGAGGCGAGACGCACGGCGAGTGCTGAGGCCAGAGGCGAGTCGCAGCGAGAGAGAGAGTTGGGAGGCAGGCCGCACGCCGCAGGCCAAGGTTGAGGGTTGCTGGGCTGAAGGATTGCTGGGCCACTATAGGAAATAGTACACAGGGTATAACTGATTTTTTGGCCTACGCCTAGGGCCATGGCCCTATTAGCCCTGTGGCTGCCTCGAGTGTAAATATTTCATATTTTCCATTGGAGCATCGTTCAGCAATTCACAATTGTTTTATTGTTTTTAGAAACCGGGTTACATATTTTATTTTATTGATATACTACGTTCGTTTCATAATAATTGTCGCTTTGACTTTTCTAAATACATCTCTACTACTATCTCTACTACTATGTATCTAGACATAGTATATATATTTAGGTGCATAGAAAAAGAACATATATAGAAAAGCTAAAACGACAAGTATTATGAAAAGGAGGGGGTAGTAGTTTACATTCGGAAGTTACAAAAATAACTCTAAAAGAAAAACAATTGCAACCAAGTCCTTTGTAACACATCCCTGGTGATCCTCGCAGCTGGTGATCGGAGCCGCCGCCGGCCGCTCTCTACCTGAAAGAAAGGAACGCCCGTAGGGATGCAAGTAGGGGGTACCCAATGGTGTTTTTTGGGTCAGCTGATTAATTACGATAGCATGCCACTTTAGTTCATTTCCTCCTCGAAATTAATTACGTGAAATATCATCCTAATTTATTTTATCAATTTTTTGGGTCAACCCAATGACCCATTATAATCCCAACTTGCAACATTGAAGCCGAGCTCCAGCTCGACGAAGAAGCTTCATAAGAAGCCACATCGTTTTTTGAAACCATCCTTGACAACAAGTGTAACACCGATAAAATATTAAAATCGATGTACGCTTTAATCGACAGTTCCATTGCCGAGACGAAGGAGCGATCTGGCGCCCCCAAGAACACACAGCAGAATTCGTGCTAAGCTTTGCGCAAAGTGAACCACGGGTGCGCCGGCCCATTCATTTCTCAGCCACTGGGCAACAAGGGGTCCAATTCCTCAAGCCCGTCAGCCCAGTATGTGTCCACCCTAGGCGTTGGGTCAGCCAGGCAGCCAGCTCCGTATTCGTGGTTTGAAGAGGAAAATGACATGTGTGCGCAATTTTTTATATGCACGAGGTGAGAGCTTCAGGTCCATTTCTTAAAATAATATTTGGACGAGAGGTTTATTTCAAAAAGAGGTTACGAAAAGTGTCAAATTAAGAAACGAGTTATGCTCTGGTGGTCCCTTTTAGAAAATTTGCACGGATATAAAAGCAATCAAGTTATTATTTTAATTATTTATTCATCTGTGTCTTGTGTGGGCCCAGCCCTACCCGTGCCCATACCTAGACCAAAGTCCAGACGAGCATCTCACCCACCACGCCCTTCCCTCCTACAAACACCTGCAACGCCGATTTTCAATTTGCCACGTTATTTGTAGAGTCTGAACTCGGCAACGATAAGATCCAGCGATGTCCATGGTCGATTGTTGTGTGAGTCCGGTGATGCGGCTAGCAAGGCAAGAAGATACATGGAGGATGAGACCGGTGTCACCACTGTCCCTCGTGCTACTGTGCGTATCGGGCAGCATGCAGTCGGCCTGGTGATATCGAGTGGATCGGACAAGGACATCGCCGCCTTGCCGCCAACCACGAGTGTAGATGCCTTGAAAGAGCACGGTCGAGCGACAGAAAATCGGTTGAAAACATAAATAGATGGTCTAGTGGATGATGACATGACGTATACTGGATGATAACATGGTGTATAGTGAGTTATAACCCTTAGTGGATTGCTCCTATATAGTTATGATTACGACATCAATACCTTGATTGTTTCTTATGACAATAACAATGCCTGAACGAATAGTAGGAGTTCTAACTGTGACAATATGACGGGGGCTGAACCAGGGTTGATAACTCATCAGGTTTGCCGGACACCCGCGACCGGAATACCCTCCGAGATCAAATCAAATATCCACATAATGCAACAGAACACTACACCCGAGTGGTATCCGCCTCGCCTGGGTAGTCTCCACCTTGCCCGAGAAGTCTCTGCCTCGCTCGGGTGGACCCCACCTCACTTGAATAGATGCTCCTTCTCGTCTAAGGAACCCCTGAGAAGACCCCGCCTCGCTCGACGAGTTTACGCCTCGCCTGTGTGGTCTCGGTGCAGACTCAGCTCCACCCATTATGAGCCGTACCCAGTGGGTACCTCGACTGTCAGAACGGGATGGGCACATGTCCATTGCCACGAGGGCCACAACAGTCACCGTCTCGTCCAACAAGAGCGCCATAGTCCCCAGCAAGAGATGTTCGCCCACTCTAGCAACGACATCTGCGGTCAAGGGAGTACGCACGAGTCAAGCGCAACTGTATCCATTCAGCACGGCACTAGAACAACCACTCGGGTCGACTACTCGGCACTCCCCAGAGGCCACCGACTCCGATCAAAAGAGATCCGCCACCCCATCAACACTGTACCAAGAACAATGGATGCTTGTTCATCGCGTATGATCAAGTACTCCAAGACTCTCTCCCTCTTTCTTTCTCTCCAAAATAGCTCTCTCTCTCTCTCTGATTTTACCATTTTACGGCCTCCTCTTGAAAGATAAAAAGGGGGACTGAGCCTCATGCTAGGGGCATGGACTCTCTTCTCCTTTCCCGAGGAGCACTCTCTCGTCCTTCTTCTTCCTCCACGCCGGACTAGGCTTGAACGCACACCAGAGACTTGGGAACTCGTCTGCCTCGTCGCTTGTAACCCCTACTACAAACCAAAGGTGCAAATAACACGAACAACATGAACTAGATGTACGACACGTTGTCTGAACCAATATAAATCCTGGTGTCTCCTTTTTGCGACCATCCGAGGTCTGACGCACAATCCACGAAGTTACTAGCTTGTGGTTTCAAAACACCGACACAATAGTTTAAGTCACAAACAAATCATTGTTTCATGTTCACAGTCATAGGCCATGAAATCGTGTTGTACTGCTGTTGGTCTACATTTTGTACTCCGACCCCAGCGCTTACTCGCCGAACTCCGGCGGGATCACGAGTTTGGCACGGGCGGCAGTTTCTCGAGGAAGGTGAAGGAATGGCTCCTGAAGAGCCGCCGCCATCCTTCTGGCTACGTCCACGGGCAGGGCCTGACCCAAGACAAAATTAATTACATTAATAATATACAAATATATAGATGGATTCTACTACATATTTGTCTCACATCTCACTGTGCCACGTCAGCACCCAAACACCATGCATGCAACAAGTCACATCACCACCTCCCACTAAAATTCATTAATATTTCCCACTAAGATGCATTAATTGCTATTTCTCTTATGTGGTGCACATCATTTTGAATTTTGGATTATTCTAATTTTAACTGTCCGAGCAATTTGATGCACCTTTTCAATTCATTAGATGTATGTCTTATTAGTTTTTTCTTATCTATTCAAAAGTAACATAAAAATTTATGATTCTCATCAAGAGATAGCTCATATGGCTCTCGGAGTTATCTCTGCAAGCACACTATTTTTATGAGCAACTAAACAACCACAATAATTCATAGTTTATAAAAACTTTTTCAAATCCCACAGCAACACGTGAGGAATCACTTAGTTAATCTGATTGCTTTAACATTAATGTGGATTTTCTCAAAGGGACTGGGAGCAAAACCCTTAAGAAATAGCCACATATCTTCACGGCGGCGGCGGTAAGAAATTTCTGTCACACTCTATTGTCGCTTGGTATACAGAGGATTCTCCTTGTAGTATTCTTTTTGTATGTAATTGTAACTCTTTAATCCATCTAATCTTCTACTTGTTCAGATAATGCCAAATTCAGCTTAGAAGAGAAGCTACTGGAAGGCATTGCACGCTACAAAGTCTCTAATACTCCGATGTGATTTCTTTTTGTTGAGGGTGCGGTGCACTAAAGCCGAAGTGGTTACGTTGCAGCTTGCAAGGCAGAGCGAACTACGTCGTCGCGCGGACAGGTGCTGACGCGTGTTGTTGGCTTGAAGGTTGGCTGCTGCCTGCTGAACACGTTGAGCTGCATGCATATGTGTAGGTGGTTCGGTAAGCTGCACGTGTACATACACGCATGGTGGCCAAACTCGTACGGACGGATGGCAACGAAATAGTATCTTTATGTGTGAATTTATAACTTTGCTAACTAAAACTATCAAAATTTTAAAGATATAGACATATTATATGTATTTATTAACAGCGGCGGAGCTAGGATCAAAATCTACCTATGGCAAAGTTACTACTACTAATTATAGATGTAGTCATCAAATATATATAAATATATCAGAGAACACATGTGAATCACAATTGTACGAAAATTTCAAACATCTGTGAGAGAATATGTGACTCGAATAGTGTTGGAATAAAAAAAAGTTTGACAAATTTGTTTTTATCCTTTTGCAAGTGTGCTATATCGCAAAGCTTCTAGATGATACGCAATGTTTTCTAAACCTCGGGACTAAAATCCAGAGTAAGCACAATTTTGAGATTTACAGCAAGTGCTATATTGCAAAGCTTCTAGATGATACGCAATGTTTTCTAAACCTCGACTTCCAGAGTAAGCACAATTTTGAGATTTACAGTTCAGTTTGCGAATCTCGTGAATTTGTAGAAACAGATTAGTAGTGGATTTCGGACCAAATGGTCCTTACCTAACGAGTACTCCCTCCGGTTCGGTAAAAGAAGTCGTTTTGGACAAGATTTTAGTCAAATATTGAGAATATAAATGATGAATAACTTTCAAATTGTTAAGTTTAGAAATGTGAAAATCATATCAATAGATTTATTTTGAAAATCATTTTCACAAAAATATACATATATAACTTTTCAATAAATATTTTTATAAAAAGAGAAGTCAAAGTTATGTTTTGGAGACCGTGTCGCTATCCTAAACGACTTCTTTTACCAAACCAGGGGGAGTAGTAGCTCACCTTCACCTCGACGGCCATCCTTCTAAAGGTTTGGAACTTTGCACCGAAGCGTAAAACTAGACGCCGAGACCGCAGAGCTTGACACTCAGATAGCAGATCAATACCATCGCCATACCTCTCCCTTCCCGCCAGAGCAAAGCTAGTGTGCAGGGGCGTGTCCGGGCCGCCAGTAGGTGTGGGCGGCCGCTGCACTGCAGATCGGTGGCTCATCATTATTTATTAATCAATTGTCGCTGACTTTAAAATTTTTTCTTTGTTTAGTGAGCTAATGGGTGGTCCAACCCACCTAGCAACTTGTTGGGTCGTATGGCCCGCATAAGTCTATATACCTGTGTCGGTGTGGGCCTATAAGATAGCACGATGGCGCCCAACTGCAACATGGTCGCCAAAGCAGTGTCGGGTCAGATTCTGGCCAGATTTCTCCGGCCGCCGGGCCTGTTTGACCATGTGTAGTTGGTATGGCTGCCTAAAGTATTGGGATGGGCGAGCCATGACAAGATTGACATTGTGGTGACAAGATTGACATTATGGTAGTAAGGTTTGGTTTATAATGGCTTTGTTTAGTTTGGTAAATTGTCACTATCATCCGTCATATTGAAAGTCTCGCCTCTCTATGTCCGTGGCTAAATGTGGAAAGTTGTCAGCAAATTGTACCTGTTCACCTGTCACGTCGAAAGCAATTTGCCGAACTAAACATGACCAAAGTTTTATATGCAATTGAAATGTATGGATCTATATGTAGTTAATGATGATTGAAATGCAGCAATGGCTATATATCTTTATGTTCCTTGGAATGCTCCTATGGTTATATATATGCACCAACGGATCCGTATGTGTTTATATTTTTAATCATGTACTACAATACGCATATTTAATAGCTGCTTGACAACCATAAACCAACCTCTTGTATGTACACATGACACGTAAGTCACGAGCTCAACTACTTTTTATGAATGCTGGAACGTACTTGACTTATTAGAATACAATAATATGTCAACCATTTGCACATACATGAGTATACGGAGTACTTGGGAATTTATCAACATCCATATCCAAATAAGGAAAAAAAATTCCAACTAACACTACTAGAGAAAGAACTTTATATCCTGGGCCTCAAGTCCATTAATATCGTAGTTTTGCACCGATATTAATGTGGGTTTTGCCCTACTAATAGGGTCGGAGATGCGTATCGAACCATTCCTCCCACCGGTACAAATGTCTCACATTAGTACCGGATGGAGACTAGAGCCGGTACTAATGTGGTTGGGCAACATTAGTACGAGGCTTAGAAACAACCCGGTACTAATGGAGACACATTAATACTGCACTAATTCAGCCATGGTACTAATGTGCTCACCCACCACCGCCCCTAGGCCCGCCCGTGGCGGTCCCGGCCCCTCATCTCCTTATCTCTTTGTTCAACACACACGCTGCCCTCTCCATCTCCTTATCTCTTTCTAATTTTTCTTCTTGTATCCTCTCTCACATCCCAGCTGCTTGTTGATGTAGGAGCGCAGGGCGGCGCAACGCCACCGGTTCCTAGGTGCTGGCTTGGCCAGGTGCCACGATGGCGGCGAGGGAGGTGCGGAGGCCGGGGCCCAGGCGCGCCACCGGAGGTCGGGTGGCGTGGGCGTAATGACGGGAGGCACGGCATCGTGCACGCGGCCGGGGCAGCGGCAAGGCAGCGCTAGGCAGGTGCTCGGTTAGGTAGGGCCGGCCTGGAGGCAGCCTCCCTGCTGGCGATCTGGGTAGGCCGGCCTCCAGTGGCAGGGGCTAGCTAGCAGGGCCGGCGGCGTCCGAGTGAGCTTGAGTTCCTCTTCTTCTTCCTCTTGCACTGAATTTTTGAATATCAATGTACGTGTGATCTGTGAATCTTTCAATCTTGATGTTTGTTGTAAGATCAGTGATGCAATATATGATTGCGGATCTGTAAATGTGTGATTGTGAATAAAAGATTGAGAATGTGTGATTGTGTATGTGTAAATTTGTGAGAGAAGACCAGTAAAGAAAAAAGAGAGAAGAAGAAGACTATAGTTAATAAAATAGGAACGAACACAGTGGATGATCACCCGGCGGTGTCGTTTGATACCGTGGGAACTACCCGGTACTGATATCTCCCTTTTTTTAAGTACCGCCGTAGCTATACTGGTTCAATACCCGACACTAAAACCATTTCTCTACTAGTGTAAAATCCAAATATCTAAAGTTCTCGCACAATCCAATTCAATTCGATCACTCAAAGTCCAATATCTAGAAATATTATCCAAACGAGAGATGCATTCATTCCATTGACTATTCAGACAGCATCGTCGTTGCGGCCGCCGCGCCGACTTGATTTCCGCGAGGTTGGGGAGGGTGCTCTGCCGGCCAGAAACGCCGCCGCGCCCATCTTCCCTGTGCCGCCTCGCGCAACTCCACTTCTCCACCTCAGCCTGCTCTCGTGCCTCGGCCTCGCTGGTCCTAATGGTTTCGTTCTCCTAGCACATTCTCGGCAGCGGTGTCCCCCAGGCCGGCATTCTCACCACTGACAAGCTCGAGCGCCTCCATGGACGAGCATGCAGGGGCGGAGCCAGCCAATAGAGTTACGGATGTCATCTCCATTATCTACCGGTGTCACCTCCTTTGATCAGCAGCTCAGAACACTGATTTCTTACTGTTTTCAGCAAGTCATCGATGTCAGCTGACATCAACAAATAGGCTTGGCTCCGCCACTGCGAGCATGACGTTGGTTGCGAACATGTTGGCAAAGGTGGTGGCGTCAACCTCAAGCCACCATGAGGGTGCTGGCGTGCCGGGGCAGTGGAATATGTCAAGTCCGCAACGCAAGCAGCTGCAGCTCTCGCGCGCCGCTGCCGCCTCGAGGACCATCGGCAGGCCGACGACAGTTGATGAACTCGCCGCTGTGCAGTCCTGTACTGCTTTGACATGCAGTTTAATTTAGCCTGTGGACATTCACATCCAAAACTAATGTAGTTCAACGAAGTTGAAACGTCCAATTGGATTTAGATTTTGCAAAATCCATTCTCACGTGTATATGCATATATGAGATCTCAAATTAAGTGTTGTCTTCAGGAATCAAAATTGGACAACTTTGACAGCAAACATCACTACGGGAAACACGACGCACGGCAAAGGAGAGAAAACGCACGGTAAATCCTTTGTCAAAGCAGGGTTTTTGCCGTCGTTTTCTTAAGCGTGCACGCGGTAACAGATGTCTTTGCCGTGCGCCCGAGGTTTTGCGCACGGCAAACATCGTGTTTCCCGTAGTGCATGATGCTCGATCATCAGACTGTGTTTCACATATACTACAACATGATCACTTAATGTTTGTATCATAAGAAAGGAACACCATATTGTTTCCATCTTCTGTAGTTTAATTTGTTTGCCGTCGTATGTGCTGTTCGTTGTCGGCACTGTGGCATGCAGGGGTATGGTCGTTCGATTTACGAGTATGGCGAGCTCTGCCTGCATACCATACCTACGTGTACTGTGGATGTACCAGCAAATTAAACCCATAGGCAGCCACCCATTTTACCTACAGATACCATAAGTATTTTCTGTTGCAGTTGATATGGGCCTGTCGATCGATCTCTCTATATATGCACACAATCGGTAGCAACGGAAATGCACGCATACGCAGAAGCACGTTACCACCACCTAGAACAGAACGACACTAATTTTAGCCATGGACAAAATTGGTTTTGCCAATGGTGCCGGCGTCGACGAGGACTCGACTTGCTTGCACGCGCAAACGCTGGTCTACGCCTACAACGTCACCATGGCCGTGAAGGCGGCGGTCAAGCTGGGCCTCATCGACGCCCTCAGCGCCGCCGCCGCCGCCGCCGACGGCAACGGCCTGACCGCCGACGAGCTCGCCAGGGAACTAGTCCAGGCGGAGGACAAGGCCGAGTCAGCATCTCTGATCGGCCGGATCCTCAGGTTCCTGGCGTCCTTCGACGTCGTGAGGTGCTCCGCCGACAAAGCTCCTGACGGCACGGTCCTGTGGCGGTACTCGCCTGCAGCGGCGTGCCGGTGGCTCACCACCACCAACAATGGTGAGGGGTCCCTGGGCCCAATGGCCGTTTTCGCCGTCGATGAGGACAACTTGTCGTCCTGGTATATATACGTTCGAACTTCTCACTAACATTTACATTTCCATTTTATCTTTTATCTAAAAAATAGCTGTGCTATATATCGTTGAAGGCATCACATAGCGGATGCAGTGGCCGGTGGTGGCAAGCAGACGCCGTTCGAGCTTGCCCATGGGGGCACGCCGGCGTTCGACTACTTTGGGAAGAACCGGCGTCTGAGCCTGCTGTTCGACCGGGCCATGGCCCAGCAGTCATTGCTGGTGATCAAGAAGCTGGTCGAGCACCCCAAAGTGTTCGACGGCGTGAAGGTGCTCGTCGACGTCGGCGGGGCACCGGTGAAACGCTAGCGTTGATCAGGGACCGGTACAAGCACATCAGGGGCATCAACATGGACCTGGCTCATGTAGTCTCTGAGGCTCCGTGTCTTGAAGGTGTAAATCCAGCAAAGAGAGTTTATTTGACCGAGAATAAAAGTTCAGAAATTGTGCGTTTTGGCTGATAAGGGTGAATGACTGAATGCGATAGTGGTGATGTCTTTTTTTTTCTAAAAAAACAAAATTCACAGGCGTGGAACATGTAGCTGGAGATATGTTTGAAAGCGTACCCTCTGGAGATGCAATTTTGATGAAGGTAAGTTTGAATATAGGGATACTAAATTTCATAAAACTTTCATACCATGCATATCCTACCATACGAATATATAAACAAAACACCAGATTACACCTGACTAGTGCATGTGTCTGTATGCACTATGCAGTGGATCATCCATCTGCAGAGTGACGAGGAGTCCATACTGATCCTGAAGAATTGCCACAAAGCTCTCCCGGATACCGGGAAGGTGATCGTCATTCAGAGCATCCTGCCGGAGACCCCGGAGTCGACTCCGGCGGCGAGAGACTCGTACACGATGGACATCATCATATATGTCAACTTCAAGGGTGGAAAGGAGAGGACGGAGCAGGAGTACGCCGAGCTCGGCGCGGCGGCAGGCTTTCTGGATTCCAGAAAACCTACATCTTCTGCAACATTTACGCTCTTGAGTTTACCAAGTAGATCGACATGCATGCATGTTTACCAGCTAGATATATAGTTGTTCTGTTGAATAATATGTTGCTGCCTGCTGGGTAAGCAGAGGCAGGCTAGCTGTTTTTATGTTTTCGATGGGCTATGTTGGTCTTATCTTATTTCGACTTGCGTAATATTTTTTCTCAGAACTGCCGTACAAAAGTATTATGTGTTAATTTGTACGGTAGATTTGTTCTTCTTATGGACAATATTATATTACATATTGCCATTGATACCTCATGGGTATGGATTTAGTATCTCCTTGGGTTGATCATGCATTGTTATTCCTACCTCTCATGGGTATTTAAAGGCATTTTATATATACAGTCCAAAAAAATGGTTGCCAAATAAAAAAATAAAATGTACGAGGCCACCACCCCGCTTGGCCACCGCTACAGAGAACATGAAGGGATGGAGAAGAAATAATGGTGAGGGAAGCAGATGTCGCAAACAGAGTGAAGGCATAAGGAAAGGGAGTGGGAGATACATGGTAGAGACTAGAGAGTTATGGGGCATGTGCTGCTGCTGATTTTTTTTGGATGTGCGTGAGATCATGGCTTTGATTTTTTGGCTGCAGTTTTCATATAATGCGGAATTGGTTAACAAGCATAGATATATATAGATAATACGACAAGAAATTGGATCTATGTGAGAGTTGCTGCTCTTATGTGGGCGATTTGGTGTACTCGTAATGATATTATTTTTGAGGAAAAAAATTCACCTCTTTTATGCAGAATGTATTCAGGAGAGCTTATTGGCTACGATTTTATTCCCTGTTGCAGCGTGAAGATACTAGGGAATCAATCCGCGCAACAAGTAAAGCGCCGGAAGTCGTTGCTTTGGATATCTTCACCAACAATGGGCGAGAAGCAATAATAGACTTCGCTTATGATGTTTCTTTAAAATTGGTGAATTTTATTTGTCTATGTTGGTGATCATCTTTAAAGCTGAATTTATTGTAAGAACTTGACTGTGTGTGGTTGGAGAGGCCAAAACTAATTCCATTTTCTAAAAAAAATGGCTTTGATTTTTTGACTGGCCGGTGAAAATGGTGTCGAATAAGATCTGCCCTGAAAATGGAGCCATTTAAGGACCTTAGTGTTAAATTAGCCAATCTTGCAAATGTACTGTAGCACCCATATGCGCAAAGGATAAAATGTGATTTCTATGTTGAAATACGTAAGGTCAAGGGCTAAAAGTTGAGTTGATGGATGAACAGAGACCAGCGTAGAGCTCGTTGAATCCATTCCGTATGATCACTCATATGTCTCGTTCGAAATTGTGGCGAACTTATCGTGCTGAAAATTTTCACCCATGACTGCTACATTAACCTTGCATCTACAGTGCTCACACAGCTACAGTTCGAGGTAGCTGTGACCGAGCCCTTTGTGTTTCTCTTCTTTTTTCTCTTTTCCTTGAGACTCACTTCCTTTCTAAACCCTACACCACACCCCTACCCTACTTTGCCACTCCCTTCAGTTCGTGATCCAAACGGGAGAGAAGAACAAGAAAAGGGAGAAGATGGGAAATTAGGTCGCGTCGTCGTTCATCAACATTAGCATCGTACGTACCTCTCTAGATATTGGTTGGGACTCTCTATTCTCTCTCCATTTTTCCCAATTTATTTTCCTTTATCGATGTTCATGGTGGTGCCACCATGTGGGTTGCAATTTAGGTGCAATTGACGGGTCTTCCATGAAGTTCGGCACAAGGGGACATGAAAAGATTGGGAGTTATCGTTGGCATCGCTGCCATCCCTTGTTGTTTTCAAGGGGAAATCCTACATTAGGCATGCCCTTGCGGTAATATACATGTTCTTCCTAAGGTTTCAGGTGTTCTAGCACAGTGGGTGTGTAGCGGCAGCTAGGGTAAAGTTTTACCATAATCATTGCTCTCATCACGTACTCAATTTATGCAGTTTTCAATAATGTTAGTGTTACGTCCTTTTAGTGGATTCAAAAAAGTAACAAAACCTATCTATGAGTTTTATAAAATCTGCAGAGCTTTCCGTAGTCGTAATGAACAGTACAATCAGATTGAAGATATGCGAGATTTTGAAGTTTGATTCTTTCAGTTTTTTGAAGTCACTTTATGCTTGTGTATTAGTGTTGGTGTTGAGTTATGTTTGTGAACAGGTGGTGCACCTTGGGATCATGCTTAGCTCCCGTTCTTATTGGTCTTCTATAAAGGCAAGAAAATGTAGCGATGTGGTTTACATACTTTAACACTAGAAAGATAAACTGAAATGACTTTGTATTGAAGTATGATGTTTTCCTTGAGGCTTTACTCTTGATGTTATAATTTGAAGTATATGAAGTTTTCATGCATTACAATCTTGCGTTTGCATTCTCATGTTGTTTGTGAATTTGAAGCAACTGTTACCTGATTTGTGAATTTGCAATGTGGTTGCAGCCCTCATGTCAGTTTTCAGGACATTTTTAAAAAATGTACATTTTTAAAAAAAATTAACTATAACACAATCCCTTTTCCCCTAACATTCAAAGCCTGTTTTCACAGACAAATCTTGTATTAAACATACACTAAAAGGATCTCCCGCACAGTTGCGCGGGCAAGAAAAGTCAAACATATGCTGGGAGGTAAGTTGAATGTGATTTAAATATTGAAATAAGGATTAGTTTAGTAGTTTGCGAAAAGATTCTAAATTTTTTGTATGGTATTGTTATGTATGGAATTAAAACTAGTGGTAGTTTGAATTTGATGTGTTTTGTGTATTTTTGAGAAATTATACTTTATCATTTGGTTACATAATTGGAAGCATAAAAGTTTGGAAGTAGTTATCTTTGTTGAGTTTGAATTTGAAATGTATTTAATCATTTTCAGTGCATCCTAGCAAAGTAGATGTGGTTTGCATTGTACTATTAAACTTTTGATGGTTTTTGAATCAAGTTTCCGTAATTAAGTTTGATGGGATAAGAGGGGGAATGTGTTTTGGAGGACATGAATAGGTCATCAGGTTACTGTACAGTGAATAGGACGGAGGGCAAATTGCAAAGAGAAGATGCGTAAATTAGCAACTTGTGGAGGGCTGAATTGCAAAATCTCCATCTCTACAGTACCGGTCTACTATGCACACTGTTGCCAAAGCAGTGCTAATGACCGACATGGCTCGTTCTAAAGCCTTTCGATGGGAGATCCGACGCAGCATTCATCACGGGTTGCTGTGGTACACAAGAATAAGGAATATGGTAGATTTGTCGACTTGATTACACTCTTAGAAATCCCCTTATTAATAAGTGTATAATGATCATCTAAATCTTAGCACTCCATCCAAACCTACATCTCAAACTCAAACCAATTTTGGATTTAAACATCAAATAGGACCTCTTAAACACTTTGAGGCCACCACCACATTCCCTTTCTCCTTTTGGCCTAGCTAGCCCCTCCCTCCCCACCACTCCCCAATACGACGATCCGCGGCCACTATCAACCCACAACACTGGCCGGCCAAGCCTCTAGAAACGGCCCAAGTGGCCTCTAGAAGCGGCCCAAGTGGCCTCTCGAAGCTCTCCCTCTGAGCTGCAGCACCGCCACCGGTCGGGGAGAATTACCTCGGCTCCACCACACTGGAGCACCGCGATTGAGTGTTGACGCTCGTTTATGACACCCTTAGAGCACTTGTTACACGAAGGTTTCGACACTTATTTGGAACTAACCTACTACTAGGAACCCTCATGATGTAACAAGTTTGCATTCCATGTGCTTTTGGAAGTATATTTTTTATGCAGGAAATAAAGTGCTACATTGATGAGTTTGTACCAAGTTCGGAGTATGCTATGCGAACAGGGTCAAGGAACTCCGTTCATGTGCAAACACAAGATGAACCAGCTTCCAAAAGTGGCAAGGACCAAGATGCAATGTCAAGATATTCCCGAGGACCGAGATAAAAGATTAAAGTTGATGCAACAAGACCACTTATCTTGATCATGGGGGTAACGACGTCAAAAGCCCACATGCATTCATACAAGAACTTCAGAAAGGACGAGAAGCTGCCACATGAAAGATGGGCCCTAACCAGCCCAAAAAGAGCCCATGCCGGTCGACCCATGGCCCATGTGCCGACCGGCCCACCCCCCTTTTTGTGGTGGTTCGACCTCCCCTTCAGACTAGGGTTTGTTCGGTCAATAAATAGTCCCTAGCTCCGACGACCGCCACATCCATTCACCAGAAGTCGACGCGAAGAGGGAGACACAACGAAGGGCGCCGACGGCCGCCACAAGTCCTCAAGTTGCCTAGGAGATGGCTTAGACCATGCCCTAGCCAGCATGGTTGGCCCTGCGTGGTGAAGTCATGACGGAGTTCTAGAGCCATGCCTTGAAGTCATAAAGGTATTTGTACAATCAACATTCGATGGTGATATAAATCATTCCTTGTCCTTACTTTGATCTACTATGTATGAGTCATGCTTATTCATATGTGTTGCTACCATATGCCCTTAGTACGAATATATCTAATCATGGTGATTACTTTGTCTTGCGGATTCATCGTAGTAGTGCACGGGAAGTCGGTGGTTGATTACCGTTGTGTGGTGACATCATGCGGGAGGGAAAAGGCCGAACGAATGTGTAATGTTGAGTAGGATCGATGGCGAGTACCATGGGAGTCGTTGCACGACCACCAAGAGGAGCTACGAGTAAAGAGCACTTGGTGGGCGTCTGAGGTAAAGCTTTGGGAAGACCGGAGGTGTCAACACACACCTCGCAAAGGCGTCCATGGGAAAGTTAGACGACTCTTTATCACGGTACGAGATTAGATTGATCTTCATCTTGGTTGGAGCTGCAACTAGAAGATGGTGGGCTTGGGTTACCTTTGGTTGTGTTACCTCATGTCATCCGAATGCAATCATTCATACATACACACTCATGTTCACCCTCATATGCAACATATGCCTAATGTTGGGATTAGATCCGTTAGCTTGATAGAAAACCTAGGATGGAGATACATCTTCCGATGCCTGAGATTCGTTCAACGAATAAGTCATTGGATGTGCATTCCAAACCCTAGTTTCTATTCTTCTTCCCGTCCCTTAGCATTGCACCAACACGCCGCCACCGGCCATTGCAGCCTTTCCCACCGTTGGTCGGCCCTATGCCGCTGCTTTCTGCCCTACTGCAGCCTTCGTGGTCATCGGCCCGGCCCGGTATGTCGCTGCCCTGACACCACCGCCGGCCGCCCGCACAACCTCTCTCCCCATGCTCGTGCAGCCGCCCCAGACATGCCGTCATTACCGTGCGCTGTTGGTCCTAGGCTAGCGTGCCTGTACGCACCACTTAGGCCGGTCTGCCATGTCGCCATCCTCATCAGCTCTCACGTCGCTGTCCGGACCTCAGGCCCTTGCTGGTCGTCATGAAGATGGAGAAAACCTGCGAAATTGGTGTAACATTTCCAAAAGAAATATTGGATTCAACTTATTCTAGAGATATGTGGATCCGTTTTTTGAAAAATGTCCATTCAACATTATAATTACTTGAAAAAATGTTGGTCCAACATTTTTGGAAAAATATGGGTCCAATATTTTTTGAAATGGTACAACATTTCATCAAGTATGAGGGTTGAGAAGAAGAGGAGGAAGAAAGAAATAAGGCAACCAATTTAGCATTCCATGCATCCTGCGAGCCTGGTTCGGCCCATGCAGTACCAATCAGTGTATTTTCATATCTGAGATGAGCCGATCATATATACTGAGGGACACGCCATAGGAGGATGCATATTTGTCGTGCGCCGTAAACGCATGCAAAGGTCGCTCAACAATATTCTACGCACGGCAAAGCAGACCTTTGTTGTGCGCCATTTATCAGGCGCAAGGTGAGTACCTTGTGCGTTAAAGTCGACGACGACAAATATTTCGAAATCTATTAAAAATCGTCGTATCAAATTTGACGACCGCAAACATTCGAGAAAAAAAAAAAAAATAGCACAGGCTATCTTCCCTCCCCCGCTGGCACCACGCCACTGCCACCGCCACCACTACCACATCCCCGTCTTTGAAGGGCGCAAGGATGTCAGCCGCCACCAACACAACCACCACACCGCTGCCCACACCACCGCCGCCACACCAGCACCATCGCCACCACTTGTGAGAGAGCAAACCTAGGCCAAGGGAGGAGAGGGATCCGCCACCGTCGGTAGCCTCGACCTCGGGACCTTTGGTAATGTGCTCTGACCTCCGACCTTGGGATGCCGCTGGTAGCCCCAACCTCCAACCTCGGGACGCCGGCCGCCGCGTTAGCCCCGAGCTTTTAGCTTGGCCGCCGCGCGGATTGGTGAGGGCGGAGATGGAGGAAGCTGGTGGAGGAGCTGGAGGACTATTGACGGCTGTTAAGTACCACTTTTAGGCCGTCAATACCTGCATAGAATAAACGAAAAGTGATCATCAACACTAGAATAGGGCTTGATACTGATGATTTCCACAAGTGTTGGTGTTTCTAGCTTTTGTTGCAGGACACATCGAAATGCACATGGAATGATGCAATTGAGAGCAAGTGCATTGATGGCATGAATATGGCATCATCATAAATAGTCCCAAATGTCCATTTGGACTGCACCATTGTGACGGGCTCGTCGAGGGCGTTGAAATGGATATATCATTTGCATACATCGGAGCCCGGATGAGAAAGATACGCACAGGACATCATGTGCGCCCGGTGGGACCCACAACAGGCCACGTGGCGATGTGCTGGCACATAGGATTCCATGTGTCCATGACACCTCATCAATCCAAGAGAAGCACTTCCCAATCGAATCGACGTCGCCATGTGTTCGGACAAGGATTCAAGGGCCCACAACCCGAGCTAACCGCCCAAACCCGCGTGGGCACTGGAACCGCATAAGGGCCACATATCGATCCATCGGGAGAAAGCAAGCAAAACGTGGTGGGCCCAGGTTGGCCGCACCTTAAGCTCCATCTTCCACATGTCGTCTCCCATTGGATCCTAAGGGCATTCCCTGGTGCTTGGGGTGTTCTCATGTGATGACCCGTGCCTATAAATAGAAGGGAAGGGGGTAAGAATGAGAGACACATCCCAAGTTCTCCCCTCTCATTTCCTCACTTGAGAGGTGAGCTCTCACCTCTCCATGTGTAGTTGTGTAGGTGCTATGTAGATGGTGGTGTTGGGTGAAACCCCCATTTGTTCTTCATTTAGAGCAAAGTGAGTATTTCTGTATTTCCCTTTTAGACTAAAGTGATATTCATGCATGGGTGATATGTTCTTGAGTTCTTTGTCTGTTCATCATTTAGAGGCTTGTGTTCTTCGTGACACGATCCTTTGATCTTGTTGATTAGATGAATAATTCTGCATTCCGTTTGTGTGAGTTATCTCATTAGATCTTATTGGAATACATTAATTGGTGCTTAGTCGTTCGACCTCACGCCACCTCAGTTCAATGATGGGCATGGTCTAGCTGTACTCGCGGGTTCGCCGCTCCGTATTTATCACAGTGCTATAGTATGCTACTGGGAGAGCCTAGGCGTGAGTCGTATTATAGTAGTAATCGGTGGTGTAGACGTGGTGTCTAGACTACGGGTTATCCTTCGATTGCCCTGTATCCCACGGTTTGTCTTGGGGTAGGCCACGGTAGTGACAGCCGTTGGACCCTTATGGAATCCCCCACGTTCGGATACAGGTGTAGGCAACCATTTGCCGTGAACCGACTGTTATAGCCAGGAGGGTCTGGTGTCCGAAGCGAGATCCTTTGCAGCTTGTATCCCCCTAGAACCGAGCACCCCATCATCTCTCTACCCAAGCAGGGGCTTGGTGTCCTTGGACCACTGTACGAAGGTAGTACACACACGTTCCCTTGCATTCGATACCCTTGGAATACTCTGAGGTGAAAGCTACAACGGTATCCGTGTGCTTGCGGATTTATTTCGTGTGTGGTTAAAATACCTAACAAGCTTTCTAGCGCCGTTGCCGGGGAACGGTTGATGTATCTATCTTCAAACCTAGTGGTCCTCGTATGTATTTTTTTCATTTTCTTCTACCTCTACCCCCGTTACCCTTCGAGATATCCTTTTTCGTTTCCTTTACTTCTACCTTTACCCCCGCTACCCTTGGAAGGTTATCCTTGTAAACACCCTCCACCTTCGAGGAGTGAACCCTCGGAGCCACCCTTGTCAGAACTCATTCTTTCATCTGGCTGTCGGATTCACCCCTCTCTCATGAAGCTAATTCAGGATCTTTCCTTCTTGGGGTCAATTCATGAGAACCCCCTCGATCATGTGAGAGACTACGAGTGTCTGATTGAAACTCCGAGTAAAATCGAAGAAGTATTGGATGCTCGGAAAAGGGTATCTTTCCCGCTATCCCTCTCTGGGAAGCACGGGATTAGCACCGTTGTTTTGGTAGAGTCCACCGCACTTGGGAAAATTTGAGAGTAGCTTACTGCTCCTGATTCTTCCCAATACGACGTGTCATCTCGTTGAGGATAAGGATTCTCAGTCTCAAGCAAGGTGAGGAGGAATCGCTAGGAATGGTATGGGATCACTTCGCCTTTTTGGCGGAAGATTGCCCAGTCCTTCACGTTCCCGATCGGAGGCTGCTTCAGCGCTTCTAGTATGGGTTACGGAAGGACGATGCCATGCGGCTTAATGCTCTCTCTGAAGGCTCTTTGTGCACTTGGACGCTATTGAGGGAAAAGAGATCGTGGAAACCCTCTAGGATTTCAACTCCCCCTTGCATCCCGATTGATGAGGTGCCCGTCAGAAGAAATGTTGAGCCGCCTAGACTCATCATCAGCCGAGCTAAGGCTTTGAGCTCCGATTGAAGATACCATTCCTGATTAGTAGGAATCGAAGGGAAAGATTGCTTAGCGCAGAGTCTACCCTTGGGTTCCCCTCTCGCACCTCTTCTTAGACCTTCTCCCCGAGACCTTGTCTCGTGGGAGGATGGAGAGAGTAATTAGGAAAGGATGAATCATTCTCGGTCGGGATGACTTGTCTGATCCTAGTTATGATCTCCTAAGGAGAGTACGATTGGCCTATCATGTTCCTACGTTGAGGTTTGAGCTGAAGTGCCTTGCACTGAAGTTTCGTATAAACCAAGACATCGGTCTCGTCTTTATAATCCAGTGGATTCATTTATTAGACTGAAGGAGCACGATCATTTACCGATCGAATGGAGTGTGTTCACTTCGTATCTTAAGCCCATCGATCGATGCCAATCAGTCAGGAGAAGCTTAAACTTCATACCTTATGCACGACTTGGCCCGATGCCCAATGGGAGTTGCACTTTCCGACTTATCCATAACCTCCTATTGGAAGCTTAGGCTAGACCCGGGATGGCTCATCGTTTTGATGAGAACATCGGTCCATCTACCTAAGGAAGGATGAGCTTAACCTCACCCTTCACCCGAACTCTAGCTCCCGGATGTCGCCGTTCGAGTTTCTACTCTATCCCCTTTTGGGCCGAGTATTTTCTGAGCTGAGTTCGATCGAGATCGATTGCGAGGCGCTAGCCTCGCTCAACCTTCCGTCTTCGAGGTTCACCCTGGTGCTATAGCTTCTCGAGTCCCGTGATCACCCCAGGAGCTGTCGTGGCCTCCCTGGAATGATCATGTCTGCCTTTAAGCTTTGTCATCTTTTGGACTCGTGCTCATTTATGTGGCACTAACCTGGCAGCTAGAGCTTCACTACTTCATTGATGATTGGTGATGAGACGGGAAGGACATCACCAATGTGGCTGCAAGAGAAATCTCCCGTGGTCGAGCTTATGACCTCGAATAAACAAAGCACTGCCAGGAGATAGCCTGGATTAGCATAGGTTTTACTTCCCTTTCAAATAAAAGCAAGAACATGTTTTTGGCATAAGTTGTCCTTGTATTTCTAGTCGCTAACCTTCGGTGGAGATTGAAAAGAACGATGAACAGGTGACACCTAAAAACATGTGAGCTACATCAACTACAACACTCCGGTAAGATTTCGGTGAGGGAACATTTACAAAGGAAGCTTGATCTCCACACACTTGAGTTTCATTAGCAATGCAAACTCCAAGTGTGGGGGAGATATGTGAGTATCCCGAGTAAAGTTCCTCTCATGCCAAATCTTACCCTGGTTTGGAGATGATGTAAGCTATTTCATCTTGCCCGACTAGCTAGGTATGTCCTGCTTTTGACTTTAAACAAAGCCCTTCTGGGAGGTTGCCCGAGGTTCACCGTCTTGTGCTCATGCTTATGCCCCTTTTGATGTATAGCTTGATTATGTTTACATGCTCCCTTTGTCTTTGTTCATATGCTCAGGTTTGATTGTATGTTCATGAAGTACATTCATAGACTGTTTTAGATTAAGCGTGGTGCTTAGGTTAAAACTGTCTTCTTTAATCAAAACAAGACATGGTGCCGAGTTTTGATTATGAACCTTAGAGTTACGCTTTCATGGATATTGGATGCATGTATGTGGACTAACCCCTGCAGAAATCATCAAATTCTAATGGGTAAGTCATTGAGCTATGTTCAATTGGGAAGGTAAGTTAAGGTGTTAGATTGATGTTGCATAACATATAAAGGAGGTACATTTGACCCCATAAAGGTCTCATATATCTTCTTTGTTTATGAAGTGTAACGTTGGTCTAACCCTTCTGAGCAAATGACATGGTCACAATAATAATTAAAAAAAACAAAAAATATTTGCTTTTGAATAAAGGCTCTATGGTTCTCAACCCAGCAGAGTCCATCTTTTGTTTCCACTTTTGCTCAAGAACACACCAGTACAAGCACCAGTGCGGGGGAGTTCTCTCAAGCTCATCATCAACGTATTCACTTGAGAACTCCCACACAAGGGTTGCACGACATCGACTACACCTTCATGATGAGAACAAGGTAAACTAGAGTGAGCTGGCTACCCCTCGGGTCAGCCAAATCACCACTAGTCTTCCTTGTTCCCTATATCCTTCAGGAGTGATGGTATGTGCACCCTTATCTCACTCTCCCTCTACCCATGAGTTTGAATGATGTTCAATTCTTATCCAATAAATCAAACTCAAATAATGGTGCTGCTCTACATGATTCCGTGGTTGGCGCATATGTTTTATTCCTTACTCATTGTCTTGATGCTTGTGAACAAATATCATTAGGGAACTCATGCTCATCTAAGTAGTTGATGTTTGTGATATGGTTTGATGATATGATCTTCGCTCTAAATGTTTGAGTGCTTGGGAATTTATTTACAAACATGAAAACCCTTTTGCAAAGCTCCTCTTTGATATGTCACAGTCCTACCAAAGCCATATGATGTTCCAGTTGAAAACCTTATACTCATATGCAGCTTGTTGTTGCATTGAGCTTTGTCAAATTCTGTGACCCTATGAGAATTCTTTCCATGCTTTTATGATCAAGATTCATGTGCACACCACCATTTCCCCCTTGCTATGCGTCTACTCTGGAAGTTAGCATTGTATCATTCATCTATTCACCTACATAAATGCTCCATCGTATGTATTGATTTCTCTCTCCTCAAGTATTTTGTAAAGAGGCATGACTATCTAAAAAAAGAAGAAAAAAAAGGGGGACACATGAAGGTCCCTCAGTTATGAAAAAAAGAAGAAAAAAATGTGGGCACATGAAGGTCCATAAAAAAGAGAAGAGGATAGCCATGTTCTCATAAGACTTTTCATATATATGAGAGAAAATCATGCAATGGAGTCATTCACTCATTCATCATATGATGGTAATAACTAGTACCTACTCGGCTAGTGTTTCACCTTATCATCACCACATATCTCATCATGTATGGTAATATCTAGAACCCATTCCGGGCCTAGTATACACCTTACCATACCTATCATATCCATACACGTGCACATCTTGATCTGATTGTATGAATTGCTTTTCTCCTGGATCCGGTCTTTGACTTTGCAATATATGTGATGCAAGTATGCTTTATCTTTACCCTACCCTAAGCTCCACGTATAGCCATCATTAGAAGTAGGATGAAAGAAAGGCAAATCAAATGCCTTGGTGAGGACATATACACTTTGAGCGATCTGAGAGAATCAAATGAGGAGCTAAGCAAGGTTTGTTTTGAAAATTATTGCAAAAACCCCAAGTCACTTTACATGATGAGTAGGAGTGACTTGATTCATGACCATTCCATTCTTCAACTACCCAAGATGGCATGATAGACACTCCACAGAGTTCACAGGTACAAGGTATGGCTTGGAATATCTCTTATGCTCGCTTCATATCCCTGGATATCATGTCCCACTTGATTTGTACTCCCTTTACTCGGGACGAGCAAAGGTCAAGTGTGGGGGAGTTGTTGACGGCTGTTAAGTACCACTTTTAGGTCGTCAATACCTGCATAGAATAAGCGAAAAGTGATCATCAACACTAGAATAGGGCTTGGTATTGATGATTTCCACAAGTGTTGGTGTTTCTAGCTTTTGTTGCAGGACACATCGAAATGCACATGTAATGATGCAATTGAGAGCAAGTGCATTGATGGCATGAATATGGCATCATCATAAATAGTCCCAAATGTCCATTTGGACTGCACCATTGGGACGGGCTCATCGAGACGATTGAAATGGATATATCATTTGCATACATCGGAGCCCGGATGAGAAAGATACGCACAAGACATCATGTGGGCCCGGTGGGACCCACACCAGGCCACGTGGCGATGTGCTGGCACACATGATGCCATGTGTCCATGACACCTCATCAATCCAAGAGCAAGCACTTCCCCGAATCGACGCGCCGCCACGTGTTCAGCACAAGGATTCAAGGGCCCACAACCCGAGCTAACCGCCTCCAAACCGCGTGGGCACCTGGAACCGTCATAAGAGGCCACATATCAGTCACTGGGAGAAAGCATAGCGCAAAACGTGGTGGGCCCAGGTCGGCTGATCCCCAGGTCGGCCGACCCCACCTTAAGGCGGTTCGCCTCCATCTTCCACGTGTCGTCTCCCCATTGGATCCTAAGGGCATTCCCGTGGTGCTTGGGGTGTTCTCATGTGATGACGGGCCTACAAATAGAAGGGGAGGGGGTAAGAATGAGAAACACATCCCAAGTTCTCCCCTCTCTCATTTCCTCACTTGGAGAGGTAAGCTCTCACCTCTCGATGTGTAGTTGGGTGTAGGTGCTATGTAGATGGTGGTGTTGGGTGAGACTCCCATTTGTTCTTCATTTAGAGCAAAGTGAGTATTTCTGTATTTCCCTTTTAGACTAAAGTGATATTCATGCATGGGTGATATGTTCTTGAGTTCTTTGTCTGTTCATCATTTAGAGGCTTGTGTTCTTCGTGACACGATCCTTTGATCTTGTTGATTAGATGAATAATTATGCATTCCGTTTGTGTGAGTTACCTCATTAGATCTTATTGGAATACATTAATTGGTGCTTAGTCGTTCGACCTCGCGCCACCTCAGTTCAATGATGGGCATGGTCTTGCTGTACTCGCGGGTTCGTCGCTCCGTATTTATACGGAGTGCTATAGTATGCTACGGGAGAGCCTAGACGTAGTCGTATTATAGTAGTAATCGGTGGTGTAGACGTGGTGTCTAGACTACGGGTTATCCTTCGATTGCCCTGTATCCCATGGTTTGTCTTGGGGTAGGCGCGGTAGTGACGTTGGACTCTTATGGAATCCCCATGTTCTGGATCAGTGTAGGCAACCATTTGCCGTGAACCGACTGTTATAGCCAGGAGGGTCCGATGTTCGAAGTGAGACCCTTTGCAGCTTGTATCCCCCTAGAACCGAGCACCCCATCATCTCTCTACCCAAGCAGGGGCTTGGTGTCCTTGGACCACTGTACGAAGGTAGTACACACACGTTCCCTTGGATTCGATACCCTTGGGATACTCGAGGTGAAAGCTACAATGGTATCTCGTGCGCTATGGATTTATTTCATGTGTCGCTAAAATACCCAACAAGGACGAGCAGTGCTGTGGAGGCGGGCGCATGGCAGAGAAGAACCGGCGCATCGTGCTCGGGCGCGCCGACCTCGGGCCGCCACGCGCGGATCCGACAGAGGGAGGCCGGGAGCTGCCCTGCTGAGGAGCGAGGAGGGAGGGGGCAGCAGCAGCGGTGGTGGCGGCGGGACAGGGAGGGGTCGGGAGAAGGTTTGAGACCACGAGGGAGAAAGGGTGCCGAGGGAGATTTTTTTTAGAATGGGGCGGGGATTGAAAGGGGGGTGGTGGTCGGTGGGATAGATAACGCGGGGTGAGTGGGCCTTTGATTAAATTGTTGTGCGTTGCTCCTCCAACACACGACAAAGAGTGCTCTGCACTCTTTGTCGTGCGTCTCTTTTTAACACACAACAAATAATAAATTTTATAATAGTAGCTAATTAAGAAAAATTATCAAATGAATTCTAAAAATTATGAAAAATTAACATGACATTATTTATGTTGTTTATTGAGTATAGAAAACTTGTAAAGTCAAACTCAATTCCAATATCATTTTGCCTATAAATCTAATCACACACATCTCAACTCTCTTAAACTTCTTTGAAAATGTTTCAATTTGTAAGCATCGTATGTGACAAAATATTTAAAACTCACTCCTTTACCATAGCCTACGTATGATATCATGATATATTGATAAATCTCATGATTTTCAAACTTCATTTACTTTTTCAAAATTTTGAAATCTTTCGGGTGCGCTCACGTTCGTGGTCGTGTTTCTTAGACAAGATGTTGAAAATTTCTTTTGATTTCATCGAAAAGATCTTAAATTGGGCTAAATAACATGATTATCAATTTTTTCACTCATTTTATTCTATTATTTGAATCACTTGTAGTTCAAATTTGACTTCTTTCAAAAAATTACTTAAAATGTAATTAATTGGTTTAATATAGAAAATACATAAAAAATGTACCAAAATTTACCATGAAGTATCACATGTTGTATGTATGGAGTAGAAAAAATTTCAAGATGAGGAGAAATTTTTTGAGGGCTAAATGGATTTGGGACTTAGGAGGATATATGTATGGAAAAATAACTTTGTCGTGCACCGACACACGGCAAAGTTTTTATTTGTTGTGCGCATTAAAAAGGGCGCATGTCAAATTTTTATTTGCGGTGTTTTTAATAATTATACTTAATTCATAAAAATTATCAAACAAGTTTGAAAATTTTTCGAAAATTAACATAAAATAAGTTATGTTGTCTATTGCTTATAAATAAATTTTTGTAGTCAAAAACTCAATTTGAAGAGTTATGTCACGTCGCCTATAAATCTTACCGTAGACTTCTTAACTTTATGAAACTTCATTGAAGAGGTTTCGATTTCTAATCATCATACATGACAAAATGATCAAAACTCATTCAAATTTTTACTACGGTCTTCACATATTATATCATGAGATAATGACAAATCTCATAATTTTCAAACTATATTTATATTTTTTAGAAATTTTATATCATTTGGACACACGATCATGGCTGTGCTTCCTCATCAATATGTTGAAACTTTCTTTTTATTTCATGGAAAAGGTCTTAAATTGGGCTAAATAACATGAATGTCATAATTCCACTCATTTTACTCTATTATTTGAATCACTTGTAGTTTAAATTTGACTTCTTTCAAAAAATTGCTTGAAATGCAATTAATTTGTTAAATATAGCAAATGACTACAAAAATCTACCAAATTTTAACATGATGTATCACATGTTGTATGTATAGATTAGAAAAAACTTCAAGGTGAGGAGACATTTTTTTGGGTAATTGGATTCGGGACTTAGGAGAAATTTGAATGTGAGAAAAAAAATACTTTGTTGTGCACATACAAGAAAGCGCACGACATACTGATAAGTTTGCCATGCGTTAGAAGAATAGTGCACAAAGTTTTTAATTTTGAGCAATTGCGTTTCAGAGGAGAGAGGGTTCATGGGAAAAAATACTTTGTCGTGCGCATTGAAACGACGCACGGCAAAGTTTTATTTAAATAATGATAGTTCATTTATTCGGGTTGTGGAAGGAGGAAAAATATTTTACCGTGCGCGGAGGAAAAAACGCACTGCGTTTTTTTGACGCACGACAAACAAGCCCTTTTGTTGTGCGTTTTTCTTTGACGTGAGCTCTATAAAAAACGCACGGCAAAGAAACTTTTTGCCATGCGCTCGAAATAAAGCGGACGGCAAAGAGTTTGACGCACGGCAAAGGTGGGTTTTCCCGTAGTGACAGGCCATGCAACATATGGGACCCTAGTCTCAATGACCATTATGCAATAATGGACATCATCATCGCAGCCAAGATTGGTGACGGACATGGCTCCAGAATTGGCATTTGTACTTTGGCACTTTGCTCACTGACCTCAGTGCTAGATGATTATTAATAGGACACATCACCATCATCGCTGTATGTCGAAATTGTTGTTGGCTCTATATGATTAGTAGTAATTCAGAGGCTGAGGAGAGAAGGCAGCTCACCTATTTGTTACTCGCTCCCTCCGTCCTAAAGAGAAGGGAGTTTTTAACTTCTACTGATCACGTTTGACTATTGGTCTTATTCAAAATTTTTTGAGAATATTATTTATTTTTTATAACATATTTAATCATTGTGTATATTTTAAGTGTATCATAACTGTTTTTATATTTTTATAATTTTTTTGAATATGATGAATGGTCAAATGTAATCGGTAGAAGAAAAAAAACTCCTTAATTTATGAGACGAAGGGAGTAAGGCTTAAATAATGCAACTTAATTAGTACGCACATGTCTCACTCAGTCACTGTACGAGGTCTTATCTTGATGGTCATGCAACAATAACAGTAGCAAAAGGCAGCTGTCCGAGCAACTTACTAGACTTCACCAGCTAGCAGCCAAAGGCAAGCTGTGGATGTGGCCAGCATGGAACATCGGATGCCTGACACCACAAAAACAACACTAGGAAAGGTACAAACATTGCACTTGGAAAATGGCCAGTAGACGTGAGCAGTACAGAAAGCAACACTGACGTCCTGGGCTCATCACATATGCATGCACTTGTAAATTCTTTTCAAGAGTTTTTTTTTTGAAGAGTGATGCACTTGTAAAATGGCCAGTAGACGTCTGAGCAGAAGAGAAAACAACTGACTTCTTGCATTGCGACCGGCAGTCTCGATGTTTCAATCTGTCACGACGATTATGCTCTTGTAAAACATATAAAACAATATAGAGGCGCCCTACTATTATTGGTAGCTCAGTAATTAGTATTTTCCCCTATTTAGGGATCCACACACATGATCCCTATTAGCTGTACTGAGCTTGGCCAGGCTTGGTCGGGAGGAATCTTGTCTTTGATTTGTACGGATGACTGTTTGGCACTTTGGCAGATCTTCCAGTCTGGTGATTTGTTCCGAGAGCAATTACTATGTGATGATTTGCACGGTTAATTTGTTCTAGAGGCAGTTGAAGTTAAAATTAAAGAAAGCATCTGTTACCGAAGTTTGAATTTTATGCATCGTACATACACATATTTTACGTGAAAAACACATGGTTTATGGCTGATGTGTCGGCTTTCTCAAAATTTAAATTTTTCTATGAACATATTTTCATGAATCAAGCGTGTACTAATCATAGATTAATTATGTTCATTAGATTCGTCACGTAAAGTTGCACTCATCTGTAAAAAGTTTTGCAAATAGACTTTATTCAATTCTATGCATTTAAAATTTCCTAGGTGAAAGTTTTTTCACTCTTCATCCAAACACAGTCACCGTAGTGATTATTCCACCACAACCTTACACCCACCGTTACTGGAAGGCCTTATCATCTTGCTTTTGTGGGTGCTTCTATGATTGGCCGGCCACTGACACACACCAAGACCCATGTATAACCATATATGCTCCTAGATAGAGGAACTTCACAATGCTCCTATAGAGGAACTTCACAGACAAAAGGAGAAAGTTTTGCGGAAATGAAGGTCTGGTGCCTCCCTATGGCGACCGCCATAGTTGTCGTTGCTGCCGTCTTCTTCTCGGCCACAGCCCTACCTGCTGCCTCAGCCATTGTTGAGCACACCTTCGTCGTAAGCAAGCGATATTATTCCATTGCAGTCATATCTATCTTTGATTGAAAATACCTTTGTGCATACTGTAACGATCATATCTGATTTGACAAAGCGTCGAGAACCAATATAATGTGTGCAAGCTTTATTTGTTGGAATAACACTGCTTGTCCGTACATTTATATGCAGGTGAGCCAGATGAACATGACGCACTTGTGCAAAGAGATACTCGTCACCGTGGTGAACGGGCAGCTCCCAGGGCCAGTGATTGAGGTCACTGAAGGAGACTCTGTAATTGTTAATCTCGTCAACAAGTCACCCTACAATATGACAATCCACTGGTAATGAGCAATTATTCGTAGTAGATTACTCAACCATTTTTTGCTTGAAAGATGAAATTAAATGTGTATGGATCTGTTTCACTTCAAAATAACCCAATTTCCATTTTCCTTATTAATCTATTACTTCGTGTTCTGTGATGTAGGCATGGTGTGAAGCAGCTGCTGAATTGTTGGAACGATGGGGTACCGCAGCTCACACAACTCCCTATCTTGCCCAACCAAAACTACACTTATCGGTTCGATGTTTCCGGGCAAGAAGGCACCCTGTGGTGGCATGCTCATGTCCCTTGCCTCCGGGCAACCGTGCATGGTGCCTTGATCATCCGTCCTAGACTTGGGGCTGATTCATACCCATTTCCGAAACCTGATAAGGAAATTCCTATCATTATAGGTTAGTGCGTGCATCATTAGGTTTTTCGAATAACATTCTAAGATTCATATCCATGTCGATGTTGGAATTGAACTATGTATGCATGTCTGATCTTGGTGTGTGGTTGCACAACTAGAAAGCAGTATAATACGTGCTATATGGCACAATGCTTTGGCTGATGAGTTGTTATGATCTTTGCAATGGCAGGGGAATGGTGGGAGGAGGACCTCACAGTGGTGGAATGGCAGTTGGAAGGTCACTATCCGAATTCTTACTTCAGTGCATCAACAATGAATGGCAAGCTTGGAGATCTCTACAACTGCTCCGGTAATTAGATTTTTGAAACAATATAATATATACACTCATTCTATTTTTATGAATAACTTAGTCTACATTGTATTCAACTCTGAAGGTGTCCAAGAGGATGGCTACGTGCTGGACGTGGAGCCTGGAAAGACCTACCTGCTAAGAGTGATAAACGCCGCCCTCTATTCGGAGTACTATCTCAAGATTGCCGGGCACAATTTCACGGTGGTTGCTGCTGATGCCAGCTACGTCAATCGCTACACAACTGATGTGATCCCAATCGCACCCGGCGAGACAGTGGATGCTCTTGTTGTCGCTGATGCTCCCCCTGGAAGGTACTACATGGTGGCCCTTCCCACCCAGGCTTCAAAGCCTGAGTTCCAGACCCCTGTTCATGTCACGAGGGGCACAATGGTGTATAGCAACAATAACCACAGCTCTGGAAATGTTGGTGCTGCTTCTTTGAGCTCATTTCATGGTGATGGAGGAGGAGATCTTGACACGCCGCCAATGACACCTGAGATGCCTGACCATCATGACAAGATGACATCTTTCTACTTCCATGGAAACCTGACCAAGCTGCACCACCCACAGAACCCACAGGTACCCAAGCAAGCGGATGAGCACCTGTTCATCACGCTTGGCCTAGGCTCTATCTGCCCACCAGATGGAGGCCGCAGCCAGTCCTGCAAGATGAATGACAGCATGGTGGCTATCGCTGTTGCGACCATGAACAATATCTCCTTCAAGCCCCCCATGGTAACAACAAAATCAATGCTGGAAATGCACTACTACAACACCAGCGACATGTGTGCATTTCCAGTGCTCCCTGATAGGCCACCGAGGGTATTCAACTACACCGACAAAGCCTTGGTGCCACGAGGACCCAAATTGGCGCAGCTGGAGCCGACATCCAAAGCTACGGTGGTGCGGCGATTCCGGCACGGCGCAACAGTGGATGTGGTTTTCCAGAGCACCGCGATGATGGCAATGGATTCCAACCCAATGCACCTACATGGGCACAACATGTTCGTGCTCGCTCAGGGGAATGGGAACTACAACGCGTCAAGGGATGTCGATGGGTACAATCTTGTAGATCCACCAGTGAGGAACACGGTGCAAGTGCCCGGGCTTGGGTGGACTGCCATCCGCTTTGTTGCTGATAATCCTGGTGTGTATGACTTTCACCTGTCAGTTATATTATTTATGATGAAACCTGGAAAATTAGAGGAAATTAATATTCTTTACTTAATTTTGACATACTGATGCTTTGACATTTGTGGTGTATAGGGATATGGTTCTTCCATTGCCACTTTGAATTTCATTTGTCGATGGGCATGGCGGCAGTGTTCATTGTAGAGAACGGGCCAACAGAGGACACGACTCTTCCACCACCACCACGTTCGAATTTCTTGACATTTGGCCAGGATAATAATCGTGTGCCACACATAGAAATTTAGACAAGTGAAGAAACGATTCATCCGTGGAAGTAGTAGTCCATATTGCTGATGACAGGTTTCCAAATAAATGAGCAGAAGCCAACAATGGTGAGCAGCAGGAACTGGCACATTCTGCACAAGTTCCTGTACTTACTGTATTGATGAACAGCTCCGATTCTATCGTACTATTATATTTTTGAATCCTATTATCAAAGGTAGTGATGCGCTGTCATCTATCTTCTTGGCCTTCCTTATTCTTGATGCTCCGTATAAGCCTAATTAGTTACGATCAGTAGCTGGACATCCTCTCGGTGTACAAGCCCCAATGTGTGTTATTTCGACTGGGTGGACAATGGTATTTGTCAAAGTTGATCAAACATTGCGTTCGTTCCTAGAGGTGCGCATCAATCAATCAATAAATTTGTTGTTTTTATATCTCACAAATGAAGTTGAGTTTGGACAAGATATTTTACAAAGTTGTGTATCATCATATCATCTACATGTGTGATTTTTTTGATGAATTTAGATGACTTTTTTTTTACCGTGGTTTGCACGGGTTTTCACGAAGGTTGTGGGTTCCACCCGATATGTCCCAAAAACCGGTAAAAAAACTGCTAGATAAGAAAATACATGGTGTCAATAGACACCCAACAATGGCAAGCGCGCGTTGTCTACCTTCACTGCAATTATGCGCATAGAGCAACCTCTTGTAGTTCGAGAGGGATAAGGAAGGAAGAGGGCCACTGGCGGAACTGGGGGCCAGTAGGGGCCATGACCCCCTTATGATGGTGAAATTTTTTTAACACCCTCGTATATTCTGAGTACAACACACAAGTAATTAATGCAATATAATTCTTCACCTCTCATTTTTTGCATGCGATGTTCATCTAGCTAGTAGTTAGGCAGCTACTCAATCAACAATTCAAATCCAATGACCATAAGACTTAACGTCATGACCTACGAGGTCTCGGAGGAACTATTAGGCATTCGCGCATGCATGACAATTGATAGTGTTTGCCTTCGAACTGTAGGTGCAGACTGTAGTAGGAAATGCATACATGTACACCGAGCTGCAATACAGTCATTTGGCAATCAGGCAAAAGCACATGCATGCATGAGGCTTTGTTGTTCCTCCTCTCCCATCATGAAGAAGCTGCGCCACTGCCCGCTGCCCAAGGCTGCCACCGGACACCATGTTGGGCCTGTCGCCCGCGTGCCCGCGTTGCCGATGCAGAGCGGCGAGCGCTAGGTTTGAGTGGAGGGAGAGACTGAGGGGATCGATTGGAGTCTGGAGCCTTAGACCTCTTGGTTTGCTATTAGACTTTGTTTGGACATAGGTCGATGCCTACTTGCTTCTACGCTTGACGCAAGAGAACTAGCGATGACTACTGACCGGCAAGGCGAGAGGCGGCCGGAGCTCTAAAGGATCACTTGAGAAGATGGAGGTGTAGTGGACCAACTACAGTGGTAGCTGGGGCAGCTGCCCCACTCCGCCTATAGGGTGTCTCCGCCGAAGCATGTACGATGAGCTGTCGATAGTGTTTGGTTGCCCCCCCTGTTGGGGATTCTGGAATCGGATGGAACCCCCGAACATGTACGAGAAGAAACTCAAGAATACATTCGAGCCGCCCCACTCCGCCTATAGGGTGTCTCCGCCGAAGCATGTACGATGAGCTGTCGATAGTGTTCGGTTGCCCCCCCCCTGTTGGGGATTATGGAATCGGATGGAACCCCCGAACATGTACGAGAAGAAACTCAAGAATACATTCGTGATGGAACTCAAGAACTTGGAGACAAGGAATCTCCGAAAGCTTGTATTTCTCCTCAAAAGTCATGAACCCTTTACGTGCCCCGGCCCCTTTTATAGGGAGACGAAGGGACTTTTACATTCCGATATTGCCCTTGGATCTAAAGAATATTCCAAATGGGAACATGTACATGAATGTTTTTTACATCCCGTAATTTACGGAGCTAACTTCAGATATTTGCAAGCTTGCCATTCGTTCACACCTCGAACCCAGACTTGTGACACCGCGCCTTTGACTCGGTCCGTTCGTGGCTCTTGCCTTCATTCGTGAAGATCACTGAGCGTATAGATTCCCACTTCGGAAGTCCAAACCCGACACTGAGGCCAAGTTTCACGAGCCGCAAGGTTCCCCAAAGTTTCCATCCTCCTGAAACTACGAACACATTCACGAACAATTTCATGAACTCAAGCATCTTGAACCTTTTCGCAGAAGATTTCAACTGGGTTAGAAAGTTTTTCGTTCGTATTTCGCACAAGTTATAATTCGTGAAAGTTGAGATTGCGTTCTTCGGAAATTAGGGAACAGAACGCACCGCTTGGCCCTTTCTCGCTTATATTACTGAATTCATGAGAATCCCAAAACCTCTGAAGATTCGAGGGTGAAAGGTTTTTACCCAATTCCATAACACTAGCCCCTCGGGGAAGCGGGTTGACTCCGACAATCCGTTTCCACGAAAATTTCTCGAATTGTGGTAAAAAAACGTCACCCTCGGAACGTCGGAGTATACACGCATCCCCCTCTGGGCCGATCCTTCCAAAACTATTGCTGCTAGTGACGAGGCGTCTCCGAAGTTTACTGAGGACTTGGAGCGCGCAATAGATTGGAGCGGTGGATCTCTTGAAGACCCTTCTTTGTTTGGAAATCGTGAAGATATTCCTGAAGGACAAGACCCCATACCTGAAGTCGCAGCTTACAATGAAAGTTTCGGTACGTCTTTCGGGGTGAGTCCGTTATGTTGGTGATCCAAAGGGTCGGTAAGGATGGCGGTGGTCATAGTTTTTCTGTGTTGTGGAGATCCTCTAAGTTTATAACTGAACATGTGAGTGAAGCAGGAGGAGATGCTCTGAGGGAGATGCCTCGTCTAACTGATAAAGCAATCGTTGCTCCTGAGGAACAGACTTCTTCTTGCCATCAAAAATCTTTGAAGATCACTGAATTAATTGGTCAAGGACCTGCGAAGCTTTTCGACTCTGAAGGTTTGTTTTCTGTTCTTCACCTTCCTTCTTTATGCATTTACATCTTTGATGCTCAGTCTGTGATTTTATTCTTTTCCGCTTTCTAGCTTTCAAAGAATCTCTGCAGAAACTTCCTGCTTCGGAACTCTCTAAGTTCAACACAGTTCTTGGTCTGAAGACAAATGTTGCTGGCAGACTGATTTCAAAAAAATCCAACGAGAACGAACAACGTATGCCCGAACTTATCAATGAATCTCATGGTTTAAAACAAGATCTTGAGAAAGCTCAATCCTCGAACCGAGAACTAGATAACCAAATTAAAGAGCTGAAAGAGGCTATGAGGATTTCTCAAGAAGAGAAGAAACTCACCGATACCGCTCATTTCAACTTAAAGAAGGATCATGACAAGCTTGCAAAAGCTAGCTCGCAATGATGACCTTAAGATGATTCAGAATCTCCGAAAGGATGTTGACAAGAGTATCGATGCCATAAACAATCTTCGCAACGCAAATGCTGAACTTGTCACACAGAATGCTGATATTGCCAAGACTCTTGGTAAAAAGGAGAAAGTCATTCTGAAGCTTGAAAAGGCACTTAATGAGCGGCGCAAAGCCATGAGTAAGGGCGCTGATGGCATCCGGAAGAATTTCAAACTTTTGTTTGAAAAGTACAGCGAAGCTCTTGGGCAGTTCGGTACTCGTCCCAACCCTTTCCCTGAGAGTGAAGATGCTTCAGTAGTAATGGAATGGATGTTAACTAAATTCAAAGCTCTTCCTAAAGTCATTTCTGGTGCTAGTGATTTTGCTGCTGTTTTCAGTGTTGAGAGCTTGCTCAAACTTCTTGAAAACTATAACTGCGTCGATCTTGAGAAGTTTCGTGGAGCAATTCAGCAATTTCCAGATGCTTCAAGTACTTCTCTTATTCGAGCAAATGAAGATATTCGGGCAGTTAAAGTTAAATTCATGAAAGAATTCTGGATTACCAGTGGCAGAGAATTCGCGAAGAAAACTGCTCGCGATAAACTTGACGAGGTAGCTTTCTCCTAAAGCTTTGAATTCTTCCTTCTTTCTACTCTATTGTGTCTTTGGTTATTGTGTCACTTCCTGATTCTTCTGGTTTTTGGTTTTCTTCAGCTCATGAGGAAGGAAACGAGCGATGAGATTCGCGAGGCTCTTGAAACAAGTTCTGAGTCCGACGATCAAGCTGACGAAGAAGGTGATGCTGAAGATGGCTCGAGCAGCAGTAGCAGTAGTGAAGACAATGACGGAGAGGACGACAATTTTGAGCAACGTACAAGTTCTCCGAAGGTTGTTATCGACGAATGAAGCAGAACTTGCTAAAACCATTGCTTTTGTTTTTAAGAATTGTGAACTTGTATATTCATGGGTCATGACCTGCTTTTCTAAACTTTGTTCTGTAAACTTTAACCTGCGCAGGTCCGGCAAGGTGAGCCTGTGCCAGACGTCATACCTTTACGTTTCCATCGCCAAGACATTGTAATTAGTGGCGAATCCTAGCGTTTGTATAAAGAAGCTCATCCTGGATGCAAGATCTCCGATTTTTGGCTTCTGTGTTGTCAATATTTTTCGATGCGTAGCTTTCAGCTAGGTTGGTTTTTTCTTCATCGCGGCGGTTATGCTCTTGCAACTTAAGCTTCAAGTTAGCGTACCTTCGTGAAGACGGAGCCCCTTAGCCCCATTAGCGATGATTGCGACTTTGCTTATGTTTGCGATGTTGCAGAAAATAGGGGCCGTAAGCCAGGCCACATTGTTGAATTACCTTTCTGAACTTTAGCTCATCGAAGCTATGTAATGTACTCTATGAAATTTTGTATGAAACTAAGGCAATAAACTCGTTTTTTAAGAAAATACGTCACCCTTCCCACCTTGCCGTTTTCATGCAAAATTTCATGAATAGCTCCTTTCGTGGACTTGGTTTTCTCTCAAAGCATAAACTTATACTCAGAGTACGAGTCGACGGAACTTGCTTCGCGAGTTTCGTGGACTTGTGCACGAACCTGCTCGAGTTGATATCGCAACTTTCGGTTGCTTCAAACGCTTTTCTTCTGTGAGAGCATTTTATTGTGTCTACCCAAATCTTGAACTTGTATGAAAATGTTATACTCATGTGCTTTTTCATTTGACATTTTTTTAAGGGCAGCTGAGCCCCTTAGTCTATAGAATAGCATTTTTAGCTCGAAAACTTTCTTGGATAAACATCACTTCGTAGACTTATTCACGGATATTTATTGCCATGATTCTTAAGTCTCTTAGCATACAAGCCTGAACTCACGATCGAAAGAATTTTGGATTGGATATTACTTCTTAATCTTTTTCACGAATATTTCATATCAAGACGTTTGAACTTTCTGGGCCACAACTTGTTGTTGTCTCAGGCCTTTTCGTAGGATGTCCCTTTACTCTGGGATCTAGGCCACAACTTGTTGTTGTCTCAGGCCTTTTCGTAGGATGTCCCTTTACTCTGGGATCTAGGCCACAACTTGTTGTTTTCTCTGGCCTTTTCGTAGGATATCCCTTTACTCTGGGATTTTGGCTTTCACGGAGCCCTTGGCTATCAAGGAGCCTTTTCACGAAACTTCTCTTTCACTTTTGGAACTTCGGCTATCACGGAGCCCTTTCGCGAAACCTTTCTTTCTCTTTGGGATTTCGGCTATCACGAAGCCTTTTCACGAAACTTTTTGGGATCTCGGCTATCACGGAGCCTTTTCACGAAACTTTTCTTTCTCTTTGGGATTTCGGCTATAAAAGAGCCCTTTCATGAAACTTTTCTTTCGCACTTTGGAACTTCGGCTATCACAGAGCCTTTTCATGGAATCATTCTTTCTCTTTGGGATCTCGGTGTCGTACAGACATCCCTGGGCCCACTACTCAGGTGGGTAGAGGGACCGACTACTCCGTGGGCTCCTAGGACTACTCGACTTGGGCTGCACGGCACCTGATGGCGTGGGGCGCAAGGCATACAGAGGACTAGTACTCGGTTAGGAAGATAGACATGTCCGGATCCATGTAGGGTACTCCTAGCCGTATGCGACTAGTACTCCTCTGACAAACCAACTTGTAACCCTGCCTCCTGGATTATATAAGGCGAAGCAGGGACCCCTATCTCATCATCTGCATCATCTTGTAAACACACCCAATCAATCCGAGCTACGCGGCATACGGGGACGTGGGTATTACGCACCTCGCGCCCGAACCTGTCTAAATTGTGTGCCACGTGTCTCTCCTTCGAGTTCGATCTCGGCGAGGCCACAAACATCTACCTCGGGTACTCCCTTGGTAGGTTGCTTGGGTCTAAAACACCGGTGGCGCGCCAGGTAGGGGATCTCGCCGAAGATCACATGGCGAACTCGACGGCTTCAATCGTCATCAAGCCAACCGCCACTTTCAACCGCGGCGACACCTTCATTTTCGGCTCCTGGGTCTGCACCACTGATGGCGCTGGATCATTCCAGCGCTACCTCACCATGACCCCGGACCCGGAGACTGGACTCGTGATGCTTCCCGAAGCCATCACGGGTCAACTCGTCGAGAAATTTGACGAATTTTCGCTCTACAACCAAGTTGCCGACTTCGAGACCGGATCCACCTGCAACTCGAACTCGGCGTCGCCCTGGATCGAACCACGCGAGCTGGCTCCTGAGCCATCGTGCGAACCGGTCCTCTCTCACGAGCACTTCCCATACGGTCTCTGCAACTCTAGCAAAGCCCACGTGGAAGCTCTCACCTCGCGTTGGGCCGGTAAGGAGATCGCCTCCGAGTACTCCTCGGACTCCAACACCGTCCGCGACTACAACTCGGACTCCTCCTACGAGTTCGACTTCGGTCTCGATCTGATCGAGTCCAAGTCCGAGTCCGAGCTCAACACCATCCCGGCGTCATCCGTCATCACGTCTACTCCTTCCGGCAGATTCGTCTACTGGCCCAACCGCAAGCCCGCAGACCTGATCAATGACAACTCACGCTGGGTCGCCTGCCTCGAGACACTCCCCTTCCAGGAGGGGACACTGCTGACTCCGATCGAGGAAGAGCACACGCCAACCGAGGTGACGACTACCGACTCCGGACTTTGCACGCCTGATCGTGAAGTATTCATGGCAGCTGGGGAAACTGGAACCTCAGGCAACCGAGTTGATCGGTACCTTCAAGACATCTCAGTAGATGAGGAATCAGCCAATGCACCCACAGATGAGACTACTGAGGCCAAGAATGCCCGGCGCGAGCGCAACAAAAAACGAGCTGATCGACGCAGGCGGCTTCGAGAAGCTTTTCCCATCCGGAACCTCATAGAGGCTCTGGATCAAGTAGAAAACTGGGTACACACCACCCCTGAGCAATGCCTCATGTCTATCACCACGAAACCAGCTCGGGGGCACAGCGAACTCAAGCTTGCTCAGGATGCCTACTTCATGCGGGTCGGCGAACCGTCGGGAGCCGAAACAACGAAGCCACTAGTCGCAGCCCGGCGGATGGCGAACCAGCGTCCGTGGCGAAGACCAGCCAAACCCCAACCGCTCCAGCCTGCGGAAGGTCCCTCGTGATGGTGGCGGCGGCAGCGGCAGCGGTGGCGGTGGCGGCGGTGGCGGCGTCAACGCCTGCTTTTAGCTCCTAATAAATCACCTAATAAATCATACGTGTTTTCAAAACTATCCATTGAGCTCAATTATCCCTCTCAAAACCCTAGTCACCGGCATGCCTCGTGATCGGCCACCTTGGGCGGGAATCCCGCGCCTTGCCCCGCGGTCCCGCCGGCCGGTCCGCCTCGCCATCACCGCCGTCCCGAAAATCACGCCGACGCCGGAAATCGGAAAACCCCGCAAAACCCTTCCCCCTAATTTCCCTAACAATTTTCCTAATTTTCCAAACTTTTTCCCTATTTCCTTTCCTTTTCTTTTCCTATTTTCCTTTTCTTTTCTCCTTCCTTTCTTTCCTTCCTTCCTTTTTCCTTTTCTTTTTTCCTTCTTTTCTTTTCTCCCTTTCTTCTTTTTCCCTCTCCTCCTTCTTCCTCCGCGGCCGCCGCGACCGACACCGACGCCCGCGTTGACCCCGCCCGGGCAGCCGGCAGCGCGCCCACACGCCACCGCGGCGGTGCCCTACCCCCGGCCGCTCGAGCACGGGCCGCGACAAGACCCCTCCCTGACGCCGAGCCGTCGCCTCCGCCGAACACCGCCGCCGTGAAATCCGGCCGGACATCGAGAAGCCGCTCGAGCTCGCCGGCGACCTCCCGCCAGAAAAATCTTCCCCGAACCGCCTTAGGCCGCCTATAAATAGGCCCCGGGCCTCCTCGCTGCCCCTCACCTCACCACCGAGCTATCACAAGCTTTCCCTTGCTCCGCCGCCGCCCCAATTGCGCCGCCGCCGCTAGCCTCCGCGCCGCCCGACGGCCATGAGCCGCCTCCCCAAGCAACCCCAGCCCAAGGTGAGCACGGGGATGAGATCCCCTCGGTCCCCTCTCCGTTTTCCGTCTATCACCGGCCGCCGCCGACCCCGGACGCGCCGCCGCCGCCGAGGCCGCCCTGCCTCCTCCCTGCTCGATCGGGAGGAGGAAGAAGGGCATTTTGCCCAAAACCCCCTGCCTTTTTCCCTTTTCCCCAAGGCCCCTGTCCCTATTCCCTCTCTCTCTCTCTTTCCTTTCATTTAGCCCCTACTCTTTAAAGTAATTCCACCAAAACCCCCTGCCCTTTACAAATAAATCCCTAGGCCATTTTAGTTAAACCCTCACCCTACCTAGATATTATTTTTAGGTCCTTTTATTCTAAACAAAATTACTAACCGGCCCTAATTAATTCTAAACATCTCTTTAACCAACATTTCATGCGCGATTTTAATCCAAATCGCGCCCAACCTCCCTCACACCCGTGCCGGGTATACCGCCACCCATTCGTCACCCAAAACCCCTGCATAATATTTAATTACCTTCCGCGAGCTCAGCCGGAGAAAATGTGTATGCTGTTATTGATTGCTTGCTTGCCTGTGTGTGCGCTATAGCCGACGGAGTAGACGAAGGAAGGTACCCCGAGCCGGAGATCGGAGCCGACCATCGGCAGGAGCCCGAGATCCCGAACGCCGAGCCATCTCATCCTTTGATGCATGCTTTAATCCCGCTTTATAAATACAACCCTATGACCCGTTTATAAATTGCATATTGTTTCTTGTTAAAACCCGGTAGGATAGCCACCTTTGATTGCTATGATTGATCTTTGATTGCCCTAAATGATTTCTTTAAAATGTGTGAGTGCTTTCAAAATGGGAATGGGATATTTTGGAAAGTGAGTAAAGAACCTGGGTAGACGGGATGGACGCGTGTGTCGGGAGTATGGGTGAGCTCGTACCTTTGTGGTTGAGCGTGTTGGAGATGTCCATCTTGTCGTTAAGGACCCGGGTTGCGTGACATCTCACCGACCCAATTATCGTACTACCACTGACCGCTGTATGTGGCAACGGCTTAGCATAAATCCCACTAGTTAATCTACTTGCCATCGAGTGCGGGTGAGCGGCGGGAGATCAAGGAATAGGTGCGATCTGTGAGGTACGCCCGGTTATGTGAGATAACCCCTTGGTTGCTCCGTGGTGGCTCGTAGGGTTAGCTAAGGTGGGTAATGGCTTTGATAGGATCCGCCCGCACTACGGTGTTCGTGTGGCTGCACCCTACTTGTGGGTAAAGATGTACAACCTCTGCAGAGTGTAAAACCTATTCGAATAGCCGTGTCCACGGTATTGGGACGAGTCACGGTGGGGTCACAAAACTAGTGTTTGGGTTTGAGATGATTTTCATGGCGTGAGTTGATTTCGGAAAAGCGTGTGGTCAGTGTGCCTAGCTACTGCGGACGGGAGTCCAGTAGTCTTCATTTGGTTTTCACAAAACAACTAAGTTACACGAGTTATAAAACTGCATTTGCGAAAATCCTTTTCGAAAACAAACCCTACATGAGTAAATGCGTTTGCAAAATAAACCTTATTACGATCCTTGATATATCACATGCATGATCGCTTATTAGCCTGTGGGTGGGGTTGAACTTGTTGAGTACGTATGTACTCACCCTTGCTTGATTAACTGCTTTTCGAGGAGGATCCCGACTTGTTCCCGAAGACGCCGAGTAGGTCGCTGCCCTACACCCAACCGTGCTGTGGACTCGTGGTCGCCACAGAGCTTCCATGGCGTGGTACTCTGATGAGGCCTTAGAAGCCTTTGCTATCGTAGTTTGGTCCTTAGCTTTTGTGTTGTTTCTCGTGGCAATGGCGCTTCCGTGCCCACTATGCCGCCGTGATGTAAGAGACTGAACCACCTGTTGAAATAAATGTGTTGCCGACCTCACGACCGGTATTTGTATCACATTTAGTCACCTCCGATGAGGGGCGCCTGTGGTATCGAGCCGTAGGTTGGACGTAGGACGCGACCCCTAGGATACGAGACCTCCTCCGCCCTCTCTAACCTTTCCTCTTTGAGCTCATCTTTTCCCAAATCCTTACCTTGATCCTTGCCTGTTTCCAGATGGCTAACCCCGAATGGAACGGAGGAGTCTGCCCCGTCCAGCCGGGCCTCCCTAACCTGTTGCTACTCAGCTTAGAGCGCGTCGGAGTAAGGGATCCGCCGGAGTTCGTCTGCTCGAGAGTACGAACGCTACCACCCCGCCGGTGTAAGTCCGATCTTCGTGGGAAGAAGCACGCTCTACCCGACATAGATCCTTGGTTCATCTCCACTCGGGTTTCGCTTCACCGACACATACCCAAAAGCCGCCTAAAAGCCTGCGGCCTACGAGTGGTCTATAGGCAACACCTTCGACGGACTCCGATGGGATTTTTCCCACCCTCTGGAGGAAGAGGACGCTCATGGATCGCCCGAATGAGAGGACTTGGAAGAGAAGAAGAAGACCTAGAAGATACGATTTCTCACCTGTCCATCTACCTCAATGGCTTAGACCACCTTTTCCATGAACAGGCCGAGCAGCTGAAGCACCAAATCGACAGGGCAGAAAGAGCAGAACAAAGGATAGAATTAGAAAGGATAAAGACGAGAGCGGCGGAGGTTTCCCTAGCCAACCTGCAGCGAGATTACGTCAGAGAAAGGGAACGCTCTGAAGTATTCCACAAGAACCTATGGGATGAGCTCCACAAGGAACGTAGGAGAAGAGAAGAAGCCGGGTTGATGGACGATGAACCCGAAGAAACCCACTGGGATAAGGGAACCCAGACCGAGGATGTAATGTTGGAACAAGACCTCCCACCGAAGAAGCGTCGCATTCAGCATGAGGAAGAATCCCCATGAGAAGAGAGTAGAGTACCTAGGTGAGAGCTATGGTATAATAAGAATAAAGTGTACCCACGAGTGTACCCAACCTTTGTGAATAAATAAAACTATCTATCTTTTGTACCTACCCTTTGCACAACTTGTTCAACTCTACCCTTATTTTCGGATGGTCAAGATGGATGGACCCAAGGCGTGTGCGGGAGGAGCCCTGGTTTTGCTCGCCTTCTTATCAACTCCCTGGTGCGCCTCGGTATCACTGAGCGCCCAAGGTACTACAGTAGAGAGTACGAGCAACTCGGCACTCTTCGCTGTAGGGTGGTCCTTCCATCGCCAGCACCCGCTACCCCAACGCCGAGCCGTGGCGCGTGACCGCCACAGTTTTCGACATCGATACCTATCCCTTGGCCTCGGAAAACTCTCCGCACTGTGCGGGATCTACGAGGAATACCTTGTCTCCACACCGATGAGACTTTATCCTCCCGCCATCCGGACCCCAGTCTGGCAGGCCCGCATGAGAAACCTGGAATGGCGCCGTCACCAAGAAGATCTTTTGTACCATGCAGTTGCCTACCTCGTCTCCCTGGATAAACTCTTTGATGATCAGGCCAAGTTCCTGAGGGAGCAAATTGGTCGGGCTGAGCAAGCGGAAGTCACGAGGATGCACCAAGTTCGAGTAGCCCAAGTCAAGCAAGGACCGCGCCGCCATAAGTAGTGAAGTTGTTGCCCATGAGAGCCTCAAAGCGGATCCGTGATCGCGCATGTGAATGGACCAACAGTGGAACACCCATTCCGGCCGTTGGAGAAGCACAAGTCCTAGTTGGGACACCCCTCATAGGATGGGGAGGAGTTCCTGAGACCCCAACACCGTCGTAGCCGAGCAACCAACATCAACCGCCAAGAAGGAACTTCCGCCCAGCCCCAAGAGAGCAGGAACCCCGGGATGATGACGGCGATGAGCTGCTCATTCCTGGAAGCACTCCGCCCCGGAAGATGGCTCGCCCGCAGTAGCCGCCAAGCCCTTGCCAAGGAATGAAGCCGTGTGGGTCCGAGCTTAGAGCCGCACCCTTAGCTTTTGTCGTAGTGCCTTGTCGTGTAGTGTACCGGTTGTACCAGTCGAGTAGTTCGGATGTATCCTCCTCTCATGGTTGAAATAAAGAAGTTGTTTGTGCTTGTGTGTCATGTGTGCTTGTTGTGTGCTTGTGGCGGAGTCGATCCTGTCTTTTCAAAAGCCCGTCTTAATCAACTTAAACATCACATAAACTCTCATAGAAACCCGCTCCCCTAGATGGTTTCAAGGCGTCCCCACGGAGTTTCCAAAGGCTCGGTCATATGGACCCAAATGCGGAGGGATCGCATGCGGAGACGAAGGAGCATACGACCAAGAAGTGTATCGGATGAAAATGGAGGAGAAAACATGGTTCCGCCACCGCCACCACCAGAGACTCGGCGCAAGTATTGGCTAACTGGACCACCTGTCGGAAGCCATAGCCAATGCCATCACCGCCCAAAGCCCCGTGTTCGGGCATGAATGAGAAACCGATAGAATTTCTCCGGACAAAGCCACCCACGCTTTGGCGGATCGTGAATCCCTTGGATGCAGATGACGCTCGAGGCCATCCTAAGAGAACTAGAGCCATTCAAGTGAGGATCGGGACAGGTTCTCTGCTACTCACCACCACCTTTGCCTTAGCACGGTGGGAAAACTCTGCAGCAGCCCAAGGATCCCTCCACCATCACCGGATGAGTTCGTGGAAGAGTTTCGTCGCTACCACATCCCGGAAGCCACATTGAAGCGCAAAGGCGAGATGAGTTCCGTGAACTCCGCCGGCAACAAGTCCGTGGAGGAATACACTTATCGGTTCATAGAGTTGGCTCGTTCGCCCGAGGAAGTGGACAAGGACTCCAAGAAGCGGGGAGATGTTCAAGAAGGGCTTGACTCGGGAGCTAAGGACTCGCTTGCCTCGGATCTACCCGATTTCAACACGCTTATGAACATGGCCATCCTCACGAAAGAGCCAAAGCGAGAGAAGAAAGAAAACAAGCGCAAGTTCATGGAGCACAAGGCTCAACAGAACGTTCCCAGGCGAGAAGCTTGGACACCCCATGTCCAGTTCCAAGCCCCATGCAAGATCTGAGAACCAGTCACAAGCCACGGGCTCTCAAGGCCCCAGAACCCAGTTCAAACCGTGCAACAACGAGAACACCATGAAGCCTCCACGAGCAACACTAGCCAGTCACGCCACAACAACAACAACAACTCGGTGTGTTTCAACCGCCGTGAGGACCGGACACTTCATCGCCATGCGCCCATATGCCAAAAAGCCAACTTGACCTTCTCCAACTCGGTGAATGGGGAGACCGGTTGTATCTGAGCCAACCGTGCCGGTTCGCAGCACAACAACAACTTCGGCAATAACAACCAGCGGATGAGGCAGCCCCAGCAGTCTTATGGACGAGCCCGCGTCAACCACATCAACGCATGGGAGGCTCAAGAAGCACAAGGCGTAGTGCTCGGTGAGTTCACTGGTCACTCGATCTTGGCAACCATATTATTTGATTCGGGAGCATCACATTCTTCATATCTTCAAGTTTTGTGGAAAACACAACATACCTACAGTACTACTAAAAACACCCTTGTTAACCCGAACGCCCGGAGGTGACATCAAGTGTCAACTGGGTTGCTCTCGGGTGAGAATCATTTTAAGTGGGGTAGAGTTCCTAAGCGGACCTAGTAATGAAGTCCAAGGATAGATGTGATTCTTGGGATGGTGGTTAAGCCTTCACCACGGCCTTATAAGTTGTGCCGATAAGGTAGTACACCTAACCAACCCGGATGGAGTGCAAGTAACTGCCGTGCAGGAAGGCAGACGGACATAATGGTTTTTAGCATGGAGGCCAAGTCCTAGAAGAAATCCCAAGATGCGAGTACCCGGATGTATTTCGAAGAACTTCCGGAATGCCACGGATAGGGATATAGAGTTTGTTATCGACCTCATCCGGAACCTCTCCCATAGCCAAGAGACCCTATAGGATGGCAGCCCCGAGTTGGCGAGTTAAAGCGGTGAGAGAACTTCAGCGAAATGGGTTCATCAGACCAAGCTCGTCACCATGGGGAGCCCCAGTGCTCTTCGTCGAAAAGAAGGATAAAAGCCTGAGGATGTGCGTGGACTATCGCTCACTAAGCGAAGTCACTATCAAGAACAAGTATCCTCTCCCGGAATAGATGATTTATTTGACCAACTAAAGGAGCCAAATATTTCTCGAAGGTCGACTTAAGGTCAGGATACCACCAACTCAAGATTAGGGAGAGTGACATCCCAAAGACCGCCTTCGTCACCCGTTATGGACAATATGAGTTCACCGTGATGTCCTTTGGACTCACTAACGCACCGGCATACTTTATGAACCTCATGAATAAGGTGTTTATGGAGGAACTAGATAAGTTTGTCGTAGTTTTCATTGACGATACTTGTTTACTCCAAAAGTGTGGAGGAACATGAGCAACACCTTCGAGTGGTCTTGAGAAACTGAGGCGCACAAGTGCGCTAAGTTCAGCAAATGTGAATTCTGGTTGGAGAAAATATCCTTCCTTGGACATATTCTGACAGCAGAGGGAGTAGCAGTAGACCCTGGGAAAGTCGAAACAGTTTCCAACTGGCGACAACCAACCAATGTGAGCGAAATCGAAGCTTTCTTGGTCTAGCGGGATACTAAGGTTTATTGAAGGATTCTCCAAGATTGCCCGACCCATGACGAGTTGCTCAAGAAGGAGAAGAAGTTCGTGCGGGCCGAGTCGTGTGAGAAGAGTTTTCGAGAGTTGAAAAGAAAGGCGACAACCGCCCGGTGCTAACCTTGCGGACATCCAACGGGATTTTGTCGTCTATTGCGACGCATCACGACAAGGACTAGGATGTGTCCTTATGCAAGATGGGAAAGTAGTGGCGTATGCTTCCCGCCAACTCAAGCCACGAGCGGAACTATCCCACCCATGATTTGGAGTTTGCGGCCGTAGTGCATGCCCTTAAGATTTGGAGACATTACGATTGGAAATAAGTCAGATCTACACGGACCACAAGAGCTTGAAATACATTTTCACCCAGCCCGACCTGAACCTAAGGCAAAGAAGGTGGTTGGAATTAGTCAAAGACTATAACACGAAATCCATTACCACCGGAAAAGCCAACGTAGTAGCGGATGCCTTAAGCGAAAGTCTTATGAAAAGCGATTACCTAAGAATGCTCAATTACAAGAGGAAATGGCACGACTCAACGTGCACATTGTTCCCCAGGGCTACGTTCACCAACTAAGTGTCCAGCCCACCGGAAGACAAAATCGAGAAAAGCCGAATCCGATAAGGATGATGAAGATCCATAAGCACACGGGAGAGAATAAGGCCCCGGACTTTAGGGTGGACACGGTACACTATGGTATAAAAACAGGATATGCGTGCACGAAGGCGGAGAATTCGGCAGACCATCATGGATGAGGCACACAACTCAGCGTATTCCATCCACCCGGGATCCACTAAGATGTATATGGATTTAAGCATATTGGTGGAATGGAATGAAAGCGGACATTACCTGATTAAATGCTTGTGACACTTGTCGAGGATTAAGGCGAACACGAAGCCCGGATTGTTGCAACCCTTACCCATCCCAAGATGGAAGTGGGATGAGATAGGCATGGACTTTGTAGTAGGCTTGCCCAAGACACGAAAGGATATAATTCCATATGGGTGATAGTAGACCGACTCACTAAAGTCGCTCACTTCATACCGTCTAATAATTATGACGAGAGAAGTTGGCCAAAGTATATAGCAAACATAGTGAGGTGCATGGAGTACCTAGCGGTGATAGTTTCGAGATAGAGGACTCGGTTCACCTCTAGGTTTTGGGAAAGTTTGCATAAAACCATGGGTACCAAGTTGGATTTTAGTACTTATCACCCCATGCACGGACACGGTGACCGAGAGGGTGAATCGATTATGGAAGACATGTTGAGAGCATGTGTCCTTACCTATGGCAAAGATTGGGGCAGAGCCTACCATATGCGAGTTTTCGTGACAACAATGCTTATCAAGCCACCTAGGCATGTCACCATTTGAAGCCCTATACGGGAGAAAATGCAGAACCCCATTGATGTGGTCGAAGTGGGAGAACGTGCCTTGGTTGGGCCGCACTCATTAAAAAGCCGAGGCAGTAGGCGAGATCCGAGAAAAATTGAAGGCTGCCCAATCCGGCGGAAGAGCTATCTGCAGATAGGAAGAGGCGGTAAGCTTCATCCGAGGAGACTTTGCTTATCTCAAGGTTTCACCTATCAGGGACTCGGAGATTTCAGTGTGCAGGAAATTAGCCCTCGGTACATTGGACCGTACAAAGTCTGAAGAGAGTTGGAGCGAGCATCTGGGTTGAAGCTACGGAGGAAATGGCGGATATACATCCGTGTTCCACGTTCTCTCATGCGAAGGTGTTTGAGAGTGATCGAAGAAAGCAGTGCGGTGGAAACAATTGACTTCTGACCCGGATCTTAGGTACGGGGAGGTGCCGTCAAGATTTTGGACACGGTGGTCAAGCGGACGAGAACATCGAGGAAATGCGGGTGTGAGTCCAATGGGCGGACACGAGTGGATGAAGCCACTTGGGAGCGAGAGGACTCGTTGAGGAAAGAGTTTCCCCACTTAGAACTAGCCGAATCTCGAGGGCGAGATTCATTTTAAGTGGGGTAGGTTTGTAGCAGCGTTTTAGCTCTAATAAATCACCTAATAAATCATCGTGTTTTCAAAACTATCCGGTGAGCTCAATTATCCCTCTCAAAACCCTAGTCACCGTCCCTCTCTCTCACCCTCGTGCGTCTTGAATCCCAGCCGGCACCGCTTGCCAGGCTAACACCACGCATGCCTCCCAGGCGCATGATCGGCCACCGTGGGGAATCCCGCGCCTCGCAGTCCCGGCCGTCCGCCTCGCCATCACCGCCGTCCGAAAATCACCGCCGAAATCGGAAAACCCCATAAAACCCTTCCCCTAATTTCCTAACAATTTTCCTAATTTTCCAAACTTTTCCCTATTTCCTTTCCTTTTCTTTTCCTATTTTCCTTTTCTTTTCTTCTTCCTTTCTTTCCTTCCTTCCTTTTCCTTTTCTTTTTCCTTCTTTTCTTTTCTCCCTTTCTTCTTTTCCCTCTCCTCCTTCTTCCTCCAGCGGCCGCGACCCACCAGCGCTGGCGCCGTTGACCCATCGCCCGTGCGGCCGCGGGAGCCCGGCGGCACGCCCGCCCTCGCCCCGCCGCGCGTGCCCTCGCACCCCGGCCGCTCGAGCGCAGGCGCAGACCCCCTCCCCAAGCGCCGTGCGCTCCGCCAGCCGCCGGTGATCCGGCCGGACATGACATCGAGCCGGCTCGAGCTCGGGCGACCTCCCGAAAAATCTTCCCCCGAACCGCCTTAGGGCCGCCTATAAATAGGCCCCCGGGCCTCCTCGCTGCCCCTCACCTCACCACCGAGCTATCCTGCTTTCCCTTGCTCCGCCGCCCCAGCCTTGCGCGCCCCGCCTCCGCCCGCCCGCGCCAGCCGTGAGCCGCCTCCCAACAACCCCAGCCCAAGGTGAGCACGGGATGAGATCCCCTGGCCCCTCTCCGTTTTCCGTCTATCACCGGCCGCCGCCGACCCCGGGACGCCGCCGCCCGCCGCCGGGCCCTCCGCCCTCCCTGTTACGATCGGGAGGAGGAAGAAGGGCATTTTGCCCAAAACCCCATGCCTTTTTCCCTTTTCCCCAAGGCCCCTGTCCCTATTCCCTCTCTCTCTCTCTTTCCTTTCATTTAGCCCCTACTCTTTAAAGTAATTCCACCAAAACCCCCACCCTTTACAAATAAATCCCTAGGCCATTTTAGTTAAACCCTCACCCTACCTAGATATTATTTTTAGGTCCTTTTATTCTAAACAAAATTACTAACCGGCCCTAATTAATTCTAAACATCTCTTTAACCAACATTTCATCTTGGATTTTAATCCAAATCGCGCCCAACCTCCTCACACGTCTGGGTATACCGCCACCATTCGTCACCCAAAACCCTGCATAATATTTAATTACCTTAGCGAGCTCGGTAGGAGAAAATGTGTATCTTGTTATTGATTGCTTGCTTGCTGTGTGCGCTATAGGGAGTAGGCGAAGGAAGGTACCGGAGATCGGGCCACTCATGCGGCGGGGCACGAGATCCCGAGAATCTCATCCTTTGATGCATGCTTTAATCCAGTTTATAAATACAACCCTATGACCCGTTTATAAATTGCATATTGTTTCTTTGTTAAAACCCGGTAGGATAGCCACCTTTGATTGCTATGATTGATCTTTGATTGCCTAAATGATTTCTTTAAAATGTGAGTGCTTTAAAATGGGAATGGGATATTTTGGAAAATGAGTAAGAAGCTGGGTAGGCGGGATGGGCGTGTGTCGGGAGTATGGGTGAGCTCTCGTACCTTTGTGGTTGGCGTGTTGGAGATGTCCATCTTGTCGTTAAGGACGGGTTGCGTGACATCTCACGGCCCAATTATCGTACTACCACTCGGACCGTTGTATGTGGCAGCGGCTTGCATAAATCCACTAGTTAATCTACTTGCCATCGAGTGCGGGTGGCGGCGGAGATCAAGGAATAGTGCGATCTGTGTGAGGTGCGCCACGGTTATGTGAGATAACCCCTTGGTTGCTCCGTGGTGGCTCGTAGGGTTAGCTAAGGTGGGTAATGGCTTTGATAGGATCATGTAGCACTACGGTGTTAGGTGGCGGTACCCTACTAATGGGTAAGATGTACAACCTCTGCAGTGTAAAACCTATTCGAATAGCCGTGTCCACGGTATTGGACGAATCACGGTGGGGTCACAAAACTAGTGTTTGGGTTTGAGATGATTTTCATGGCGTGAGTTGATTTACGGAAAAGTGTGTGGCTGTGTGCACAGGCTCTGCGGACGGGAGTCCGGTAGTCTTCATTTGGTTTTCACAAAACAACTAAGTTACACGAGTTATAAAAGCTGTTTGCGAAAATCCTTTTGAAAACAAACCCTGCATGAGTAAATGCGTTTGCAAAATAAACCTTATTCGATCCTTGATATATCACATGCATGATCTGCTTATTAGCCCCTCCGTGGGTGGGGTTGAACTTGTTGATGCGTATGTACTCACCCTTATGATTGCTTGTTTTTTTGAGAGGAGGATCCCGACTTCGTTCCGAAGGCGTCGAGTAGGTCGCCCTACACCCAACCGTGCACAGTGGACTCGAGGTGCATACGAGCTTCCATGGCGTGGTACTCGATGAGGCCTTAGAAGCCTTCTTTGCTATGTAGTTTGGTCTTTAGCTTTTGTGTTGTTTCTCGTGGCAATGGCGCTTCCGTGCCCACTATGCCGCCGTGATGTAAGAGCGAACCACTGTTGAAATAAATGTGTTGCTGCCGACCTCACAGGCTGTATTTGTATCACATTTAGTCACCTCGATGAGGGCGCTTGGTAGTGCCGGTTCCTCCCGGCGGGCGGTGGCGGCGGCGATAAGCGGAGGCGAAGCCACGTGACGGCGACGCCACCGAGCGCCGCGGCTCGGCGCCCGCCATAGGATCGAGATCCGCCGTGCCAAGAAGACTAAAAGTCGTGACGGCCGGACGCTTACCCGCTTACGACGCGCGATCTGCTCCTTCCCAAAAATTCAAACCTCTCGGGATCGCCAAGTGCGACGAAGCAAGACCCGATTGGCTTGCTACGCCTTGGCCATCGGCAGCTGGTGGCGACAACGACGCGAAGTGCCTCTACTTCCCTTACATGCGGACCAGGCTCCACTCATGGCTCGAGTCACTCGAGAAGAACTCGATTGACCGGTGGGACTAGGCGAAGGCTCGGTTCACCAACCGCGGGCGCCATGGGGCGCTTCGGGTACTCGCATGGACTTGGCGATGGTCAGCGGGAACAAGGCGGGACGCTCCGCGATGACATGCGTCGCTTCTTCGACAAGCGTCGGCCGTAGTCAGCGTCGCGACAAAGAAAGTCATCGACCTCTTCCAAGGCGGGCTCTACCACGTCGCACCTTGAACCGGTCACATCGCAGTTCTATCACCAAGCTCAAAGACATGATCACTTCATGGGCGTGAAGAGGACAAGGCGAACGCCAAGTACAACTCCATTGCTGCAAGAGCAAAAACAACATGGGCGGCAACAACAACAAGGATCAAGGGGTCCCAACAACAACAACTACTCGGGTCCTAACCATAGCGCAAGCCGAACAACACAATGGCGGCTATACGCCTGCGAAGGACAACTCCAAAAAGACCCCGGTGGCTTGAGAGACTTGCTCAAAGAGAAGTGCCGTGGCATCGGATGGCAACACAACCGTCGGTGCTACCAACCGGCGAGCACTCAAGGATATTCGAGCCACGGCCTCCTCATGACAAGAAGGGCAAGAAGAAAGTCGACAAAGGCAGCAGCGACTTCCAAGAACCGACAAGGGTGAATGTCCTCTTGATGGACTACCACGAGATGATCTCAAAAGCTCACATGACGGGAAGTCTTGAACATGAACAGTGATATTGACACCTCCGAGGTGGTCGGAGGTACCCATCACATTCTCCGCGGATCAATGGACAAGCTTCTACGAGCCGTGACGCTTCCCACTCGTCACGAAACCCGGTGGTCATGAGCTCCGGACTCAACAAGGTACTCATCGATGGCGGAGCGGACTCAGCGTCCTCTTCACCAAGACCTTGAAGAAAATGAAGCTCGACATCACGACATGCTCACAAAGAGCGTGTCGCCTTTCTACGGCATCATCCCTGGTAACGCGGCTATACCACTCGGATCGGTGGTCCCGCGCCACCTTGGGGATTCAAGGAGAACTACCGCACCGAGTACATCAAGTTCGAGGTTGCGGACTTCAAACCTCCTACCATGCCATCCTCGGCGGACCACCATCGCCAAGTTCATGGCGGTGCCTCACTACACCTACTTGGTACTCAAAATGCCAAGTCTGTAGCCGAGTACTCACGCGCAAGGGGACTTGAAGATTTCTTACGATGCGACGAAGCCGTGGAACTCAGCGACCAATCAAGTACCCAATGCAATGATGGAAATCTTCACGTCCAAGAAGCTTGCCCAACCGAACTCGAGATACACGAGAAGACCGACACCGCAAACAAGCCTCACCAATGAGGAAGTATGATGAAGGCCATTGACCTGGACGGGCGACAAGAAGCAAGACTACCATGATCGGGCGGGCTCGACGAAATAGGAAGGCGGCGCTCGCCTTCCTTCGGGCTAAAGAGACATCTACGCATGGAAGCCCGGACATGCCGGTGTGCCAGCGGCTGATTGAGCACTCACTCAACGCGACCAAAAGCTACCCCGCGACAACACCTCCGCCATTTCTTTGACGACCGACGGGAAGCCATCAAGAAGGAACTCGCCAAACTACTCACGGTGGCTTCATTCCGAGAAGTCTTCCATCCCGAGTGGCTCGCCAACCCCGTCCTCGTCCACAAGAAGAACATGAACGAGTGGAGGATGTGCATCGACTACCGCGACCTCAACAAGCGCCCCAAGGATCCTTCGGGTTGCCGCGGATTGATCAAGTCATCAACTCCACGGCGGGTCGCGACTGCTCCTTTCCTCGAATCGCTACTCCGGGTACCACCGGTTGCTATCAAGGAAGAGGACCGAGAGAAGACCATGTTCATCACCCCGTCGGCGCCATCGCTACACGACAATGTCGTTCGGGTTGAAAACGCCGCCACCTACCAACGAGCTATCCAGGGCTCGCTTCAAAAGCACTCAACAAGAACGTCGAAGCCTATGTGGATGACGTGGTCGTTAAGACCGAAACTCGACACGCTCATCGCCGATCTTGAAGAGACCTTCGCATCTCTACGAGTACGGTGGAAGCTCAACCCCAACAAGTGCGTCTTGTACCTTGGAAACTACCGGCTTCATCATCACCATCGTGGCATCGAAGCCAATCCCGAGAAGATCTCCGCCATCACCAATATGAAAGCTCCAACCTGCATCAAGGATGTCCGAGCTGGACCGGGTCCATGGCGGCCCTGAACAGATTCATCTCGAAGCTCGGAGAACGGGGACTACCGTTCTTCAAGCTACTCAAGCATCAAGAGAAGTTCGTGTGGACCACGGAGGCTGATCAAGCTCTGACGCAGCTTAAAGACTTCTTGTCGAAGCCACCGGTCCTCACGGCTCGCAAAAGGAGCAGCTCTTGCTCTACCTCTGCGACTACTCATGTGGTCGATCGCCATCATCGTCGGCGGCGGGAAGAAGGCCACGCCTACTCGATCCGACCGCCTACTTCGTCGGTGAGGTCTGTCAGTCCAAGGCACGGTACCAACCGGTCCAGAAGCTACTCTATGCAGTACTCATCACCTCGCGGAAGCTACGACACTACTTCCAGGAGTACTCGATCACCATCGTCACCGACTACCCGCTCGGTGACATACTTCATAATCAAGATGCTACTGGAAGAATTTCCAAATGGGCGGTCGAACTGGGCGCCTCAACATCGACTTCAAGCCACGCACCGCTATCAAGTCTCAAGCACTAGTCGACTTCATGGCAGAGTGGCGGGAGAATCGACTACCAACTCCTGAGCGACCGAGCCTTTGGGTGATGTACTGACGGCTCACTCAAGCTCGAGGCGCGGGTGCGAGTACTCGATCTCTCAAAGGGTGAACAACTCAAGTACATCCTGCAGATCTTCTGGAAGGTCTCAAACAACAAAGCCGAGTACGAAGCCCTACTGCATGGGCTCCGCCTCGCAATCTCATTGGGCATCAAGCGACTACTAGTCTACGGCGACTCCGCAGTGGTCATCAACCAAGTCAACAAGTCTTGGGATCGCAACAAGGAGAACATGGACGCCTACTGTCTTGAAGTCCGCAAGCTCGAGAACAAATTCTATGGTCTTGAGTTTCACCACGTCGTCGTGACAACAACGTTGTTGCGACGTCTGTCAAAGCTTGGCTCTACTCGCACAAGTACCCATCGGAGTCTTCGTCCACGAGCTTCACGCGCCATCCATCCCGGAGCCGGCGCCAACGACCACCGACCCTGCGCCACCACAGCCCGGTCAGGAGGTCATGATGATCGAGTGGGCGGAGACAACCCTTCATCGAACTTACATCGTAGCGAAGGTCCCTCCGACAAGAACAAGGCCGAACAACTCGTCCACGAGCCAAGACCTATGTTCTAGTCGGGAGACAAGCTCTACGGGGTGCCACTCGGAGTACTCATGAAGTGCATACCGGGATGAAGGCAAGGACATCTTGGAGGAGATCCACAAAGGCGTCTGCGTAAACCACACATCTTCTCGCATGTTGGTGAGCAAAGCTTTCCAACGAGCTTTCTACTGGCCCACAGCTCTGGCCGACGCTGAAGAACTCGTTAGAAAGTGCCAAGGATGTCAATTCTTCGCCAAGCGACAACACGTCCCCGGCATACAAGCTAGTCACCATACCACCGACTGGCCTTTTTGCTGCTGGGGGCTCGACATGATTGGGCCTCCGCCCGCTGCGCCGGGAGGATTTAACAGTCTTGGTGGCCATCGACAAGTTCACCAAGTGGATCAAGTCAAGCTTACCCGCCCAAAGGCCGACAAAGTACTCGACTTCTTGGATGAACTCGTGCATCGCCACGGCTACCCCATCGCATCATCACAGACTTGGGTTCCAACTTCAACAACCATCGCTTTGGGAATCATGCGAGAATAGCGGGATCGACGTCCCAGACGCCTCCGCCCACCCGCGCCATTGGTCAAGTTGAGCCAACGGATGGTACTCGACGCCTCAAGAAGCGATTGCACGACGGCTTAACACCAAAGGAGGTAAGTGGATCAAGGAATTACCCAATGCACTCGGGGGCTCGACTCAACCTACCAAGCCAGGGTAGTCGCCTACTTCCCGGTCTATGGCTCCGAAGCTATTCTACCTGCCGACGTGATGTGGGAATCCCCGGAAGTAGAACAATACGACGAAAGCATCTCAGAAGATAGCAGACGGGTTGACATCGACAGAAGAAGCCGCACGCGCCTCGTCCAATCGCAAGGTACCTCGAGGGTATCCGACGCTACCACGATCGCAACGCCAAGGAAAGCTCCTTCAATGCTCGGCGATCTAGTCCTCCGTCATATAGAACACGCAGACTACACAAGCTCACCGCCATGGGAAGGTCCCTTCTCGGGCCTTTCCACAGGTGACCGACCAGCTCATATCGCCTCAAACACTTGAAGGTATCAAGAACTCGTGGAACGTCGACCACCGCCGCTTCACGCGTAGTCACCGACTACTTACCTACGGGTCCAGCCTACACGGCTACTCACAGACTCTTCACTGTAAGCAGCCTCTCGGTCCTAGCACAAGTCTCCGGACTACCCTTATCCAAGATCCAGCGTCAACGGCTACTAACGGATCCTGGGCCGCACAGAGCAAAAAGGACTTTGGCGGCGGTCTACGGACCATGTATTGTCTAGATCCCCTATACACGGCCACTAACGGATCTCCGTTCTAAGCGACTCAAGGGCCCTAGCAATCTCTTAGCCATAGGCGGCCCACGGGTCCTGGCGACTACACACTTGTAACGGCCCTGGCCATCCAGGTGTACTTCTTCATCAGTAATAAAGCTTGATTCTACTCAACTTGTTTATTGTGCCTTCTAACTAGGCAGACCCTACTGAGTACTACTACTCATCACTTCTCTCACGGCTTGGTACTCCGCACACTTCGCTGCAAGTGGCGGCAACGAGTACTCATTTACAGATACAAGCAGTGGATAAATTTCATTGATATTTCAAACAAGTATTTGACTACTCTGTTTGTTTTACATCAACTATTCTAAGCTACCTCTACAGGTACATCTACTGGAGATTGAGCTTCTCCGCCACCTACTCTGCAATGGGCGCCATCTCTTCAAGGAGAGCCTTGTACTGCTCATCGCTGCAGTTCGCCGCAAGGCCACCAGCTACCACATCCACCGGTGCCTTTGGGAAGTACGACTTCATGTATGCCAACACCTGGTTCGGGATGGACTTCGCCAGATGCTTGACGTATGTCGCCAAGCACCTTGAGGCTTCCTTCACTGTCTACCTGGGCGCTATCTTCGGCCCGCCCGGATGTGGCACCAGCAGCCTGGCAATAGGTAGTGCAGCTTCTTCAAGCTCTTTCAGCTGGCCTCGAAGCTTCTCGCAGTCTTTATTGAGCTTCTGCAGAGATTTATAGCAATTGACAAGGTCACGATCTGAGGCTTCACGGAGCTCCATGTGCGTGATACACTCATGGTGCAGCTGGGCGTACTCGTATTCAAGTACCTCTCTCTTGTCGGTCTCACGGTACACGATGTTCTTGAGGCCCGTCTCCGATGCTTTCAGCTGGTCGACCCTTGCCTCAAGATCTGTAGGCAACTCAACTCAAGGTCAGACTACTCACAAGTACTACAATAAGTACTCGGTGGCCTCGGCGGAAGACATACCTTTGTTCTTCTGGCGCAACGACTTGTTCTTCCGGATCAAGTCGTCCCTCTTCGCCTGCATCTCTTGTACCTCATTGTGGTACTGGGCGAAGGCACCATCAAGCTTGGACTGGAGCAACGCATGTTTCTTCGACTTGTCCAGCTCCTTCTCCAAGCCCTCGGCGCGGAGGACTGTGTCACCGTATCCCTTCAGAAGTTCAGACTTCTGGCGGGACCTCTCCACCACATCCTGCGCAAGACAAACGGTCAGTGTTTCTGTGTGGCAAGACAAGACTACTCAAGGTACTCGCAACATACCTTGACCCATTGCTCTGTGCGGCGCCATGACTCCATGCTCAGAGCGACAACGGCCGGGTCAACCAGATTGTCCTCCAGCAACTCAAGACCCCCGCGGCTTGAGGATTCCGTCTCTGGCATGGGCACCGAGCGAAGCGGCGCAGCTTCTTCTATCATCGCCTCGCGGATGACGACGTCAGTGCTCGCCTCGGGGAGCGGATCAACCCGCGCTTCCGCACTCGGCTCGGGGGCTACTGTAGTTCCCGGCCCGGGGGCTGTTGCTGCCACCACTTCAACAACTGGCTCTGTGGCCATTGTCTCCACTATAGCCGTTTCAATGGCTACGGCCGTGGATCGCGGCTCCTCGACGTGCTCTGCCGATCAATTCAACAAGTCGAGCATCGACTACGACTACTCTTCATAATAACTACTCACGATGTTTGGAGGTGTACCTTCAACCAAGGTGGCTTCTTCAAGCATTGGCTCCACCGCGGCATCGGCTTGTGGTGGTGGCATGGGTTCTCGCACCTCCGCCGAGCGGTCTTCTCCATCGGTCGGAGTGCTAGTCTCCCCCCATCCCACGACAAGTCCGTGCATTTCCTACACCATGAAGTATCCAGTCAACAACACACGCTTGACGACTACGCGACTACTCGGGAGTTCAGGGAACTTACAGAGTTGACCATACGACGGTGACGGTCGGAGCGCCTAGTATGCTAGCGATGTCCACAATGCCGACCGCTAGCAGCTCCTCGGCGAGTCTCCTTTAGGTGCTCCACGCTACTACGGCCGCAGCTGGAGGAGGGCCCCATCCTTCTTCAATCGGCGCCTGCACTCCCTCGGCCTTGCATGTGCCCTTGCACATCTTGATGGTTGAGGCGGCTGGTGTCATTCTCAGCCGTCGCCCCCACAGTATCCCAGACATCTTCCTCGCTCTGGCCAGCGAGATCCGAGGAGGGGGTGTCCTGCGACAATACAAGTCATACAGTCAGCAACAGCCTACTCATCGTCAGTACTCGACTAGACTAGTCGCGATACTCACCTCTTGTCGTGGCTTGGCTTCAAAGCTTCAACTTGAGCGTTTCCGCGCGCCAGCGTTGCTGGCTTCCTCGGCGTCGGCAAGCTATCCTCTAGGCTAGATGGCTTCTCGATGACCGGGATGTGAGGCATCCCAGCCCGGCTGAACCTTGAGCGGAGCTGGAACCGCTGCTGCAGTGTCTCCTCATCCTCGTCATCCGAGGTGTCTTCAATGACGACGGCATCGTCGCCTTCACCAACTTCGCGGGGCTCCTTCGCCTTGGGTTCTGCCTTCCCCTGTGCTTGTCCCTCAAGTCGTGGAGGGGAGGGCGGGACAGAGATGTACTTTTTCAAATCGTCCTACAACATCAAGCAAGCATGAGTGCGACTACATGAAGCAAATTAGTACTCGGGGGCTAGCGCCACGACTACTGACCTGGTTCGGCGGCCGTGCCGCGGAGTACTCTAGCACCGGACATGGTGTGTACGGGGGCATATCCTTGAAGATCCTGCCCAGCCTCTCAATGATCACATCATCATCAATTTCCGAGCATCCGGACGTGTCCTCGCCGCCGGTGTCTTGTACCGAGGGTGTCTCGTGCCATCGTGGCTGCACCTCCTCTTCATGAAACCGAAGGCCACGTGCTCGGCCTCAGCCCGACCTCCGCAAGGCCTTGATCTTCTTCGCCAGGAGGTAGTGAATACCTTCAGCATGGTGGGCTCCGTGTTCCACCACCGACGCGTGCCGGTTGACGCCCCGCTCGGCTTCGGGGTGGTGGTTCTTGGTGTAGAACCACCGCCTTCCGGTCTTGGTTGGAGTCGATGAGCTTGTACGGCAGCACCGGGCCGACGTCTCTCGTCTGGATCCCACCTCGACTACTCCGGATCATCGTGCTGTTGCGGCTTCACCCGGAAGAACTTCCGGAACAAGATCTAGTGGGGCTTGATCCCCACGAACGCTTCGCAGAAATGCACAAAGATGGAGACGTGGAAGATACCGTTGGGGTTGAGGTTGAGGTACTCGATGCCATAGTACCTGAGCATCCCCTTGAAGAAGTCGCTGGCCGGCAGCACAAGTCCACGCTCCACGAACCGTGCGAACATCGGAATCTTGTCTGGGTTCTTCTCCATCGGGTACGGGTCGCCGGTGGCGGTGCGCCACAGATCCATCTCCTTCCCACGGAGGAATCCGCTATTGACCAGGGCGAGGAGGTCCTCGGTCTTCAACTTCGCCTTCTTCCACTCCTTCTCCGGGTTGGGCGAGGGGAGGAGGGCGGCGACGACGACGACTGGCCGGCGTCTCCGGCCTCATCGCGGCTCCTCTTCTTCAACGCTACCGGTCTTGAGCTCTTTCTTTGGGGCCTTCATCCTCCAAGTCACAGTGTCTTCACTCGCATTCGCTCGGGGGCTGCGGAGGTGGGCGGACTACGGCGGCGAGCGGGTGTAGATCCAATCTACCTCGCGTCGGCGGCGGCGATAGGGGAGCAGAGGAGCAGTCACTCAGATCTAATCTGTGAATGCAACCGCTGGGAGTGCAAAAACCCTAAGGGGTTCACCGGTTATTTATAAGCCATCGGGCGGCTCAGTTCTGAATGGGCGGATAAGCGCCAGGCGGGTGACTCGGTAGGACTCTTCATATTCCAAGATTTCGGCGCTCTCAATCTCGGGGGCTCGACTACATCTGATGGATTCAGTGGGCTATACCAGATTAAGACCCCATTCAGGACAGATTCTACAGTCAAGATGACCCTTCAATTAGAGAGAAAGTACTCGACTCAAGGCTCGGGGGCTCCGTGCCACGTGTCCTTCGGTTTTTTCTCCGAATTTTTCGGGATAAGATTGGCAGAACTTCAGATTGACCCTCAGCTTGAATCTGCGATTCGACCTAAGGCTCGGGGGCTACATTCCATATGGAATGCGATTCTTCGAATCGCATTTTTCATATGGTTTTTCATCAAGACAACACGAGTACTATTGAAAGCCTTCGAGAGAAGCACTCGGGGATGCTCGGGAACTGCTCGAGAATACTTCAAGACTACTCAAAGATCAGCTGGAGTACCTTCCAGCCTCGGGATAATTCAAGCATTCTTGAGGACTTTCGGCTTGTGGAACTCGGGGACGCTCAAGGACTACTCGCCAAGGCCGTCAAGACTACTCGAAGATATCCTGCTCGACTACAAAGTACTCGGGGGCTTGTCGTACAGACATCTCTGGGCCCACTACTCGGTGGAGTACAGGACCGACTACTGTGGGCCCTGGGACTACTCGACTTGGGGGCACGACACGATGGCGTGGGGCGCAAGGCATCTGAAGGACTAGTACTCGGTTAGGAAGCTAGACATGTCCGGATCCATGTAGGGTACTCCTAGCCGTATGCTACTAGTACTCCTCTGACAAACTGACTTGTAACCCTGCCTCCCAGATTATATAAGGCGAGGCAGGGACCCCAATCTCATCATCCGCATCATCTTGTAAACACACCCAATCAATCCAGAGCTACATGACATACGGGGCGTGGGTATTATGCACCTCGCGGCGAACCTGTCTAAATTGTGTGCCACGTGTCTCTCCTTCGAGTTCCCGATCTCGGCGAGGCCACAAACATCTACCTCGGGTACTCCCCTTGGTAGGTTGCCGGTCTAAAATACCGACACTCGGCTATTACGGAGCCTTTTCACGAAACTTTTCTTTCACTTTCGGAACTTCGGCTATCACGAAGCCTTTTCATGGAATCTTTCTTTCACTTTGGGAACTTCGGCTATCACGGAGCCTTTTCACGGAATTTTTCTTTCACTTTGAATTTCGGCTATCACGGAGCCTTTTCATGGAACTGTCCCTTCACTTTGGGATCTCAATGGAATCATCCCTTTACTCTGGGATCTCGGCCACAACTTTTTGTTGTCTCAGACCCTTCACATTGGAAATTAAATACGGAAAGTAAGTATTTGGAACTAACACCGCAGAAAAATGTAAACTTGTTTCCTTGTAATGTAACCTTTCTGATTCATGCATGAGATGTATTCATGTAATGTGATGCTTATGATGCATGCTGATGCATATGAATGAAATGCTTGGATATGCATAGATTTATTTAAGTTCTGAGAATGTTCGGAATCATGAAGGTTATAACTTGGTGCTTTGAAAACCATTCTTTCACAAGAGTCCATTGATTGATGAATACCAAAAGAGATAATCCCAATGGATGATGAAAGCCAAGTTGTTAAGATGATTCCAATAGATGATGAGACGAAGTGTCCATCTGAAAAAATATCATGTCCCAATTTGATGAAAAGCAACATACCTGCAATTGAGGAAGCATCTATATTTTTTGAAGGATATTTCAGTTAGAAGTATGATATCATCACAAATAAACAGATAAGTCGACAAAAGCTTGACCGAAAGCTTTTGTGGACTTACTTTCAACTTTAGTCGATATAGCAACCCTAAGTTGCTTTCTATTATTTTGGACTTAGTTCTATGGAGGATGAAAATTTCATTGAAAATGAGTATTCACCGGTGAATTCCGCAAGTTAGTGAGAAAATTTTCTAAGGAATGGAAGCGAGTTTTTAAGTGTAGCCCCATTAGGGCTCTAGAGAAAGTTTTAACATTGCAAGAATTTTAGATGATAATATACAAATATAGTTAAATAATAAATTCTTTAAAGGATACGGCCTGCAAAACACAACGGTTTAGTATATTTTGAACTAAACATTTTTTACTATTGTGTAACGGCCGAGATAAAATACTTCTGCAATTCTTGAGACAGAAGTCATTGCAACCGAGGTAAAACCAAGAAAATCTGGTGCTTCTTTTACTGTTTGAGGATTCTGCATGTGCTTGAAGAATATATTGGCAGGTCCAGTTAGCTTCGAGAGCTGCTGCACGTGGGGTAGCAAGCCTCGGATGAAGAAACTGTCTTGCTTTCTTTTCAGGGGGTGGGCGATGAATGGACGAGTTTTGAGGAAAGAAAAGTTCATGTGAATCGGGGAGCTGACGTCATTTGCTAGAACTACAAAAACTGGAGGGATTTTGGGGCCTTGGAGGATGATGTCACTTTGTGTAAGTCACATATTCACTAGAAAGTTCATGAACATAAAGACACGTGACCCTCGAGTAAAAAAATTCCCAATAATCTTCTCACAATGACGAGAAAAATTTATTTTTAGTCCAGCTAGCTAAACATGAACAGCTATCTGAATATTCTCGACGCTCACCAAGGATAAAAAATTTGTAAAGCAAAACATTTGGTAACCTCAAGTCTAAAAAATTCTTGCGAAATCTTTGATAAACGAGATTTTTACTGAAAGGAACCAATTTTGAAAATTTCACGAAAACTTGAGCTTTTTGGAAACTGAGCCAAAAGCTTCACAACCCTTGAGAGCAAATCAAGTCATGAATTTAATAGAACCGGAGAACTCAGACTTTTTTAATCCAGTTTGAGGTTACAAAAATTGCTTTCATTCATCATTTTTTATAATACTAATATGAAAGCATCGAAGGTGTTACAATTGAAGATGAAACATTAAGATAAAGTGCTTTTAAAGATACAACCTGCAAATGTAGGAGTTAGCATAGACAATAAGTATACTATTTTTTACGAGGTTCCGCTCGAGGTTGCGAGGTTCTGAGATTCTGCTCGTTCCGAGATTTCGCTCGAGGTTGAGAGGTTCCAAGATTCCGCTCGTTCTGAGATTCCGCTTGAGGTTGAGAGGTTCCAAGATTCCGCTCGTTCCGAGATTTCGCTCATTCTGAGATTCTGAGATTTCACTTGTTCTGAGATTTCGAGATTCCACAATTTTGCTCGTTCCGAGATTCCGATATTGTGCTCATTCCAAGATTCTGAGATTTTGCTCGTTTCAAGATTCCGAAATTGAGATAGCATCATATCCGAAGAGCATCTCTATTTCAACAAGGTTCGAGGGTGATCAATATTTTGCCAATCCCATCATTTGGCTTTTTCACGTGTTTTGCTCCGGAGCTTCCGAGCGCAACTTTAACTGCGAGGTTTCACTGCTTGTTTCGTGGAGCTCGGAGCAGGCTATCTCCTAAACAAGGTCAACAAAACTCCATCTTAGCTTCGAGTAGTGTTCTGAGCATTCCTTTTGGTGTAAAGAGAAAAAGAAACTTTATTTGTTGTCTGACACCGTGAGGGTATATAACGAATTTCTTCAGAAGCCTCATGAGATCTATGAAAGGAAGGAAATGAGCCGCAAAGAAAAAATCATTTTTGCTCTTGCGAGTAAGGTTATGCTTGCTGCGAGGTTCTAGCGGCCTCGAGGTTTCCGAACGCTTTTGCGCACTTGATGTCAGCAATACGTTGGAATCGACGAATCGTATATTCAGAGCGAGTCCATTTTCCACCAATCATAATTTTTGACAATGTGAAGGTGCCAGCAGCGAGTCTCAAGGCAAGGGTAGTGGCAGCCTCGAGTTTGAACTCTTTCTACCGAGATTGATATTTGTACTAGCTTCCAAATGATTGACAGCAAGCATTTCTTGGAGCTTTGAACCTCGAGGGTAGTGGTTGCGGCTTCCTGAAAATTTTGCTTTGCTCCAAAGTGAAAAAAAAATTCACCATCGAGAGTTATGAGGAGAATATGACGGTGCCAACCACCATGGCTAGCACCGTCGATTTTTGGAAGAAAACTCTTCGTCGTGGTAATCGTGAATTTTGTTTCCTGCGGACTGCTCAATCTGAGATTCCAAGATTTTGCGTGTTCCGTGATTGAGATTCTTATAATCCGCTCATTCTGAGATTTTAAGATTTCGCTGGTCCGAGAATCCGAGATTCTGCTTCTTCCGAGATTTCACTTATTTCGAGATTCTGAAATTCTAAGATTCCAAGATTTTGAGAATCTGAGATTCCGAGATTCTGAGATTCTGATATTTCTTTCGTGTTGAGATTCCGAAATTTTCTTCTTCTGAGATTCTGAGATTTTTCTCCTTCCGAGATTCCGAGATCTTTCGTCTTTCAAGATTCCGAGATTTTCCTCTTGAGATTAAAGATTTTCTCCTTCGAGATTAGATTTTTCCTGTTAGATTAAGATTTTTCGCTTCGAGATTCCGAGATTTTCCCCTTTCGAGATTCCGAGATTTTCGTCTTCCGAGATTCCGAGATTTTCCCCTCTCGAGATTCTGAGATTTTTCCTTTCGGAGATTCCAAGATTCTAGTCGTTCTGTGATTCCGAGATTTTGCTCGTTCCGATGCGTACTTTTTGAGCCTCGTGGAAAGAAACCACACTTCTGAAGTCTAGATTTCTTCTCTTGTCTTAGATTCTCAAAACTCTTAGATTCCCGGAATTGAACTTTTTCACTCAAAACGGGAGCTTCGCACAGGTTTTTGCTGTTCGCGGTTGTCGCCGAGATTCTGAGATTTTAGACGCACGAGGCTGATGTGACGGACCGGATTGGCGACCAGAGAGGGGGGGAGTGGATGGGAGCCGATAAAAATTCTTCTCCAAGAACTCAGCCTATACCCCAAATCACTTCCAAAGAATCTCGCACACACTTGCCAAGATCACGTAGTCACAACGAACCTACTGACCCTAGGAACAAGTTAGATCAAGCCTAGGAACAAAGCGGAAGCAAGTACAAAAAGAACCGAGAGAAAAAGCAAGCGCGAGGCAAACTGCAGCAGAAAATGTCGGTACTACCGGCCCTAGGTCGGTACTACCGATATGGGCTTACTGGCACCTAAAAACCAGGTTATCGGTACTTGGCACTAGGTACTTCCACTATCGGTACTACCGACCTCGGGTCGGTACTACTGATAAAGACTTTCTGGCAGCTGAAAATCAGGATATCGGTATTACCTGCACAGGGTCGGTAGTACCGCCCCCAAAAATTCAGCCCGCGAAACAGCCCCAAACTTTCGATCGATGGATCTCCCAAACTACTTGAAGTCTTGAGACGAAATTTTGGGAGATGATGAACACCCAAGGAGAGGATATGCCCCAAAAATTACGGTCTCAAACTCCCTACAACTCCCGGAATCGCGAAACCTTGCCAAGAACACTATGAACTAGGGTTCATCCGAAAATCAACGAATCAAGGCCAAATCCGTGTTTGAGGGGTCAAAATCATCCACAAAGAGGCACAAGGCACTCACCCATGATCCTCAAAGAAATCAGGAGAAACGCCTCAAATCGACGAATCGAGTGACGACGAAAATCCCAAGAAAAGCACTAAAAGACCCACGGAATCACAACGATCTTCTATACATACCATGAATGATTCACAAGGTCTAGCATGCCTAGCATCCATCCTCTCAACAAATCTCTCATGAAGCTCTAATGCTAGCCTAGAGAAAATGGAAGGAAAATGTCTACCGAAAAGAGAAAGCAAAGGGGAAATGAAACCCTAAGCGTCGAGAGAGCTCATCCACCAACACCCTTGGCTTATATATCGGGTCCCGCCGGTGTGGTAAATGACTCGACTACCCCTTACAATTCAACTGGCGATACAACCCACGTAGGGGTATTTAGGTAAATATGTGGGTCTTGCCATCGGACGGCCACGCCCGCGCACCCCTCCTCCCCGACGCAAGCCATGCGATCCCGCCACGTGTCCTCCGCTTGAAGCTTCCCGACGCCCGGATCCTGCCTCCGTCGCGTTGGGCCCTCGAACTTGGTTTTGAGGCCCAAACCAAGAAACCGTCCACCGATGGTTTTGTGGGCAAACCACCAAACCCCGCGCGCTCGGCACGGCCTCCCGCCAAGCCCCTTGACTCGGCCGCCACCGTGCACCGGCTCGATCGTCCTTGACTTCGTCTTGCTCGTCTCGCCACCATGTGACCCGCACCTAGCCCCGCTGTCCACCGGGTCCCTCGAACCGAGCCTACTTGTCTCTCCATCTCCCGGAGGCCCTCAAGGTGAAGACCTTTCACGCCTGCTCTTCACCGCAACAACACGAAATAGGCCGCAGCCTACACCGCAACACCGAGCCAAGAGTCGGGTCCAACACCGTTGTCAATCACTTATCACCGAGGTGCGGACATCCATCGACCCTGACGCCTCCCGGGTCCTCAATCTCCCTTGATGAGTGCATTGACAATACACAACGCGAATGAAATTCAGATAAGAAAAAATAAGAAGAAAGAAAGCAAAAAAAAAACGCAACCTTATGACCAAAACCAAAGAAAGGCAAAGAAAGGTCACAAGAGCAAAGCCCAAACTCAAGCAAACCACACCGAAACCAACAAGAAAGCTCCCCGAACAAATGCAAGCTCCCCCCTAACATGTGGATGCAATCTTCCAAATTTTAGATGCATTTTTGAATTTTTCATTAAACTCACCTCTTCTCCCCTTGTTGACAATGTATGAATCAAGGTGAAAATGCACAATGTAAGACAAAGCATATAAACATCTACTCAAGCTTCTCAAATAGGCCAAATCTAGTGTCAAAAGCTATAAATGAGACAAAGAGCACTCACATGGATCATAGCATAGTCAAAGCATTGCCACAAAAATATATTGAAACTTAAGCATGTGACAAAGCAAATTTTAGATTTTGGCATTTTTATCAAAAGATGGCTCACCACAAATGTAAAAGCCTATCCATGTCATATTCTAGCCTGAGCATGCATATCATCCAGAGATCATACAAGGATATCAAATTCTTAGCAAAAGATCATTGCAAACGCCCATATAGCAACACATGTCATGTCAAAGCTCATGAGCCATGTGTCCACTTGGGAGACTTCTCCACCGTGAACATCATGCAACATGTTTGCATCCAAATGTGAAAGATGAAGCATTTTAAGCACAAACATGATGGATGGAGCATTTTAATATATTTCAAAGCATTCACACTTCATTTTCAAGATTAATTCATTTCATGGTACATGAAGTGCCTTTGCGGTAAAAAGAAGCTTATGCTCCTCTATGGATGCAACATAGTCTAAACATTCACAATGATATCGGCCTTTGGCCCAAATGCAAGAAAGAGGCATCCAAGCACAATCTAAGAACAAAAAGCACATCTAGACCAAAAGTGACATGGATACACTACACATGGGTGGAGCACATTTCATAGAAATTAAGTTAAGATTAGCATTTCATTCCAAAAGGCTATCTCACAACACATATATCTCAAATCTCCCAAGAGCATAGCCTCACATTACCATTTCTCCACAAAAGTGACCACAATCTCACAAATAGCCAATGATACTCAAATAAGGCATATAGGAGAAGCTCATAATCCTAAAATGCAATATGATACAAGTGCAACATGATATGGAACAAAATGGCTATCCTACCAGGTTTTATACATCAAGCAAAGCATGTATGTACATCAAAGTAAAACATGGTATGATACATATGCTACAAAGACAACTCCCCCAAGAACCAACTAAAATGGGCAACAAACCCCAAGTTCCCCCACAAGCGCTAAATGTAGCTTGGTCGAGAGGTTTTGTAAAGATGTCGCTAGTTGATCTTAGGCACATGGCTCAACACTATGGTTCCCTTCTCCACATTGTCTCTCGGAAATGATACCTCACCTCTATGTGTTTGGTTCGTGAATGAAGCCTTGGGTTTTTGGCTACGCTTATGGCACCGGTGCTATCACAAAAAGTGGGATCTGGGTGCACTCCTCACCAAAGTCTCTCAAAGTGTATGAGATCCACAACAATGGGAACAACAACTCATGCCGCAACATACTCTGCCTCGGTGGTAGATCGAGCTACACTTGAGCGCGGAAGACCAAGAAACCAACGAAGACCCACCGGCAAGTAGTAGTAGGCTTCCTCTCGACTCAACACCAAAATCCGCATCCGAAAACCATGAAGCAAAAGAGTCGAGGAGGACGAATACCAAAGGCCAAGACCGTGGCATGCAAGTACACAAGATCCTCTTGACTGTCGATGCGATGTCCTTGGCGAAGAAGCAGACGGACACAGACACACGCCGGGTATGTCCGGCCTCGTCGCGTCGTAGAGGAGGGAGCCGATCATGCTCAGTACTCATTGGTCCGTCCCTGGTTCTCCGTCCTCGTCCGGCGTCCAAAGTAGCCAGACTACCCATCGTGTCGACATGGGCTTCACATCTTGCATCTCGAACTTCCTCGGATGTCCTTCGTGTACTTAGTTTGATGCACGAATGTCCCATCCTTCACTTGCTTGATCTGCGGTCCGAGAAATCTGCAGCTCGCCCATCATGCTCATCTCAATTCCCCGCTCATCTCATGTGCAAACTTGGCAACAAGGTTATGTGGCGAGCCACCAAAGACAATATCATCCACGTAGATCTGCACAACCAATAAGTCATTCCCATGCTTGAGGAGAAACAAGGTTTTATCCACTTGCCCATCACAAACCCTCTGCTAAGCGAGACCTCTCAATCTCCCATACCAAGCTCCGGGCGCTGTTTCAACCCATACAGCCCTTTTCAACTTGTACACTCTATGTGGATGTTTCTCACTCTCAAACCCGTGGCTCACATACACCTCCTCCTCTATGACCCCATTCAGAAAGCACTCTTCACATCCATCTGGTACAACTTGAATCCTTTAGCCACGGCAAAGGCTAGAAGGATCCGAATTGCCTCAAGATGAGCCACAGAGCAAAGGTCTCCTCATAATCGATCCCTCCTTCTCGAGCTTCCCACGAGCAACAAGTCCTGACTTGTTCCTCACAACCATCCCGTTCTCACCCTCTTTGTTTTCCAAACCCACTTGGTTCCTATAGGATGGCAATTTGGAGGTGGTTCAACTAACTCCCACACTTGGTTCCTCTCAAAGTTCTCCAACTCCTCATGCATGGAATTAACCCGCTTATGCCAAATAAAGCATGTCCAATGTCCTTGGGCTCAAAGGAGGCAACAAATGCAAGATGAGCGAAATGAGAGGAATTCTCGACCTTGACCGTAGTGCGCGCCGATGTTCCCGATGATCTTCGACGGTGGGTGCACTTCTTGAACTCACCGGGAGCCTCTCGCCCGAGATCGCCTCCCCTCAACACCGCCTTTCTCACTTCATCTTCCCGCGCGTCATCGTCCATGACGTAGACGGTCCACCATCTGTCGTGGTCGCGGGAAGTAGTGTACACGCCAGCACTACACCGCCATCTTCATCATCTCCATGTTCATGCTCCTCCTCCTGGAAGATCTCCTCGCCAAGTTCGTCGTCACCTGCACACTCAAAGACAAGTGACTACGTGGCGTGTCTCTCGTCGAAGGTTACCTCAAGTCTCCACGATTTGGTTAGTTTCAAGATTGAGCACACGATATGCTCTAGAATGAGATGCGTAACCAAAGAAAATGCCATCGATGCACCTAGCCTCGAACTTATCCAACTTCTTCCTTTCTTGAATGAAGCATTTACAACCAAAGACATGGAAGTGACTCACCTTGGGTGTGCGACGGTGCATCAACTCGTAATAGGTTTTCTTCTTGTGAACCCTGAGGTAGATCCTGTTCGACACATAGCATGCGGTATTGACCTCCTCACCGTAACCTTCTCGAGTCCTATGCTCATCGAGCATCGTCAGCCATCTCGCACAAGGTTCTGTTTTCCTTTCCACCACGCCATTCTCATGGAGGCGATACGGACTCGTGTTCAAGACCCAAGTCATTGCAAAAGGTTTCGAAGCGAGAGTTTCTGAATTCCGAGCCATTGTCACTGCGGATCGCTCGTATGGCATCTCCGTGCCTCTCGTTTCTCAACCTCAAGACAAGATCTCGAACAAAACCAAACGTCTCCCCTTTCTCTTCAAGAAAGAACACCCACGCATACCGAGAGTAGTCGTCCACCACAACAAGGACGTACCACTTCCCACCCGCAGATCGCACAGCTGGGTCAACAAGGTCCATATGGAGCAGCTCGCATGGACGCTCAGTCATCACATCGGTGAGAGGCGGGTGAGAAGAGGCTACCATCTTGGCATGCCTACACGGCGCACAAACCAACTCTTTCTCAAACTTCAACTGTGGTAATCCTCGGACCAAATTTAGTTTACTCAAGCGAGACAAAAGGTCAAAGCTCAAGTGACCCAACTTCCTATGCCACTTCCACAACTCACCTCAAGAACCACCATCAAACAACGAAAGGTGACCGTAAGAACGAGAGAAATCAACCACAAAATCGACCCTGGAATGATCATACAGACAAGATCACCTCGAGAATCCAACAAACGAGACTCACCAGACTTGAAACGCACTTCAAAACCCTCATCGAGCAACTGGGAAACCGAAAGCAAATTGAAGCCCAAAGACTTCACAAGAGCAACTCGCTTCAAAGTTACCTTGTCACACACTTGCACTACACCCTCAGAAATCACCTTTCCTCATCCGTGTCCCCAAACGTGATGTAGATCTTCTCCTTCACGGGGTGAGGTGGAGAACCACCGCTTATCTCCGGTCATGTGTCGGGAACATCAGTCGATCAACCAAATGTTCTCCAAGCCTCTGCCGTAGTCGAAACAAGAACGAGAATGAGCCAACGACTCGATCGGGTTAGCACAAAGAAAGTTAAACCGTCGAGCCATTAGCAAACATCATCATCCCTTTGCCACCAGACTTCCCATGTCCCATGGGAGGAATACGAACACCACGAGGGGGAAAACGTGGTCCGTAGTTCCTCGAACCCAAAGCTATGATCATCTCCCTTGAACCCGTCACGAGGAAGTAGGGGACGCCCAAAGAAACCACCACGAGCCCCGACCAAACCTCTCACCAAAGACGCACACCACCATCTCTCCGATCAAACCGCTCACCACCAATTCTCTGTGGGAACCGACCACTGAGCCCCAAACACTCCTCACACTTCCCACACCCGTGGAAGTGGCTCTCGAGGCTCGGGCACACCATAAGACCGGCGGTACTGTCTCCGGTTCGCTTGCTCCCTAGCAAGCCTCTCATCCCTCTTCCTCTTGTAGCAAAACTCCGCAAGGTGCCTCTCCTTGCCACAATACTCACACTTGAAAGGGATGGGTTTTGGCTTTGGCTCTGGCTTCTCACTGGATCTCACACTCTTCTTACTCACAAACTTCCGGTTTCGGAAGTCATTGGCCTTGGATGGAAATTTGGGTGGATCTTGGGTTGTGTCAAGCTTGTTGCAAAGGTGGTTTGGCTTTGGTGTAAATGAGTTCTTGGGTGCTTTTGGGAGTGGAACTTGAATGTCTCCAATCATCTCAAACTTGGGAGTGGACTCAACACACTTCTCATACACACTCTCCCCACTGTTCTCTCCCACTTTCTCCCCCAACTTCTCAAAACCCAAACCACGACCATTCTCTTGAACTCCTCAATCATGATACGCAATTGAGGTTCACGCCTGCATAACCAACCCAACACCTTCCTCAGATAATCATTTTCCTCATATATGACATCCAAGCGAGAAGTAAGCTCAATATTGCGCACACTAACATCATCACAGCTAGAACATGCATTCACCAGGAGATTTCAAAGATGCTTCCAAAGAGCTAATGGTAGAACGAGCATCAACAAGCTTAGCATGCAAAGTAGGACATGATTTACAAGCACCAAGTAGAGTGGGTCTAGCCTTAAGCTCATCATACTCATCCTAAGAGCATCTAGTTTAGACATAGTGGATGCATGTTTCTCATTAAGCACTTTGATCTCATTCAACCAAGCATCACATTCAGAGCATTCAACTTCATCCGAAACAGTAGGAATAAGTTTAAAGAGTCATTTTCAAGTTTTAGTTCAAGCAATTTAGACTCTAACTCTCCTACTTTCTCACTAGCTTCCTCAAGTTGAGACCTAAGATCTTTCCTCATCCTCTTAGCATCTCTAAGCACACTATCACGGTTATCAATCAATCCATTCAACCAAGTGATCTCAAAGAAGCAAAAATCGGGGTCACGGTTTACCTCATCCTCGAGTCGAGTCGAGTCTTCCTTCTCGCTCTTCTTGCTACTTGAGCTAAGTGCCATGCCACAAAGCCTCTGCAACGCACTCAACCACGAGGTTCCACATTCTTCTTGCCCTTGCGCCTCCGGCGTCTTCATCTTCCGCGAGCTTGATTGCGCGGCCCTTGAACTTGTGTCGACGCCGCTTGCACCGCCACCATGGCTCTTGCCTTGTCCTTCTTGTGGCGCCGCCCTTGCTCGACCTTCGCTTGTCCTTGTCCTTGCTCTTGGACTTGTCAGAGTGCTTGCTCTTGAGTACTTGTCTTCACGCCTTGGATGCGCCTTGTACTCGCTCGTCTTGTACTTGTTCTCCTCCGCCTCAGGGCACTCGGTGATGAAGTGGCCACGCTTGCCACACTTGAAGCACGTCCCCGAGCCGCCTTGCATTCCTCCGGTTCTCATGCAACCGCTCGAACCTCCTTGATAGCAAGGCGAGATCATCCTCACCCAACACGTCGAACTCCTCATACGGAATGGTCATGAGAGAAGACAAGGAAAACGTCGAAAGGAGGGGTTAGTGTTAGCTTTGGACTTTGATCCGCCCACAAGAGCAAGACTATGTGAATCAGTCGTGCCCTCATGCTTGGATTGCAACCTCCTATCGACCTCGGACGACTTGAGCTTAGAAAAGAGATCATCCAACTCAATGGTCAAGTATTGCCCGGATTCCTTGATTGCCTCAACCTTAGCACCCCAAACATTTTGATCCAAAATATGCAAAGTTTCAAAGCTTGATCATGCTCGGTGTAAGGAAAATCCTCAACATTAGCCTTCATGTTGTTCACAATGGCGGTGAATCTGAAACATAGCATCAATGTCCTCACCGAAGTTGAGTAAAGTTCTCATATTGCATCCGAAGAGACAAAGAGGCGAGCCTTCACATGGTTATCACCACCGTGAGCAACCAACAACTTCTCCCAAATTTGCCAAGCAAGATTCAAATGACGAACACGCTCAAACTCGGGATCACACAAGCTTCGGACCAAGTGATCAACGGCTTTTGCATTCGCCTCATACTTGGCCTTTTGCGTTGGAATCGGTCACCATAAGAGTATGGATCTCGGGAGGAATCACATAAGTCTTGTCAAGAACAATGAAATCCAACAACTTGCCACTTAAGAAAGATCATCATACGAGCCGCCCACTTGTGGTAACTCTTCCCATCGGAAGTGAGGACCGCCCGCCCACGACGCCATCTTTGGATTCAAGACTTGTTAAAGTCACAAAGAATCCGGCACCAAGCTCTGATACCAATTGACGGACCGGATTGGCGACCAGAGAGGGGGGAGTGAATGGGAGCCGATAAAATTCTTCTCCAAGAACTCTATACCCCAAATCACTTCCAAAGAATCTCGCACACACTTGCCAAGATCACGTAGTCACAACGAACTCATCGACCCTAGGAACAAGTTAGATCAAGCCTAGGAACAAAGCGGAAGCAAGCACAAAAGAACCGAGAGAAAAAGCTAGCGCGAGGCAAACCAGCAGAGAAATGTCACCACCGGCCCTAGGTGCATACCGAGATATGGGCATCGGCACCTAAAACCGGGTTATCTTAGCACAAGACTAGGTCGGTACTTCCGACTATCGGTACTACCGACCCTCGGGTCGGTACTCGATAAAGACTTTCGGCCTGAAAATCAGGGATATCGGTATTACTGCACGTCGGTAGTACCGCCCCCAAAAATTCACCATGAACAGCCCCAAACTTTCGATCGATGGATCTCCCAAACTACTTGGAGTCTTGAGACGAAATTTTGGGAGATGATGAACACCCCAAGGAGAGGATATGCCCCAAAATTACGGTCTCAAACTCCTACAACTCCCGGAATCGCAAACCTTGCCAAGAACACTATGAACTAGGGTTCATCCGAAAATCAACGAATCGAAGGCCAAATCCGGTGTTTGAGGGGTCAAGATCATCCACAAAGAGGCACAAGGCACTCACCCATGATCCCTCAAAGAAATCCGGAGAAACGCCTCAAATCGATTTAATCGAGTGACGAATCTAAAATCCCAAGAAAAGCACTAAAAGACCCACGGGAATCACACAACGAATCTTCTATACATACCATGAATGATTCACAAGGTCTAGCATGTCACCTAGCATCCATCCCTCTCAACAAATCTCTCATGAAGCTCTCATGCTAGCCTAGAGAAAATGGAAGGAAAATGTCTAGAAAAGAGAAAGCAAAGGGGAAATGAAACCTAGCGTCGAGAGAGAGCTCTCATCCACCAACACCCTTGGCTTATATATCGGGTCCCTACCGGTGGTAAATGACTCGACTACCCCTTACAATTCAATGCGATACAACCCACGAGGGGTATTTAGGTAAATATGTGGGTCTTGCCGACGGCCACGCCTTGCACCGCGCCCCTCCTCTGGCGCTGCGATCCCGCCCACGTGTCCTCCGCTTGAAGCTTCCCGACGCGCCCGGATCCCGTCTCCGTCGCGTTGGGCCCTCGGACTTGATTTTGAGGCCCAAACCAAGAAACCGTCCACCGATGGTTTTGTGGGCAAACCACTAAACCCCAAGGCCGCACGACTCCTCGCCAAGCCCCTTGACTCGCCGCCACTGCACCGGCTCGATCGTCCTTGACTTCGTCTTGCTCGTCTCGCCACCATGTGACCCGCACCTAGCCCCGCTGTCCACCGGGTCCCTCGAACCGAGCCTACTTGTCTCTCCATCTCCCGGAGGCCCCTCAAGGCTGAAGACCTTTCGCGCCTGCTCTTCACCGCAACAACACGAACTAGGCCGCAGCCCTACACCGCAACATCGAGCCAAGAGTCACTCCAACACCCGTTGTCAATCACTTATCACTGAGAGGCGGCCATCCATCGACCCTCGGACGCTCCTGGTCCTCATGATGGCAGTTTTGAGTCATAAAAACTGATTTTATCTCTGCGTAGAAAACAAAACTTGTTCTGTGAACTTGTGACGTGGTTGCCTTGCAGCTTTCTTGGCTGGTTCACTAGTTGAGGCTGCAGCCTTTCTATAGCTCTCGCTTGTTTTGTGTACAAAGAAACTTCGCAGTTGAACAAGTGCTCGTGAAATATATACCAGCTTTGAGCTCCTTTCACGAGGTTCATACTGCCTGATGTTCGTGACTACAGAGTTTTGGGAACGGCGGCCAGCTTCTTCTGCTTGCTCGAGGTTCTCAAGGTTCCTCAGAAATGGAGTAAGCAGCTTCCAAAATGATTGACGTAAAAGAGTACCGTGACCCTGAGTAGACATCTCGAACTTCATGACGCCATAATGATGATTGTTATAGTAACATCCTCAAATTTATTGAGGAATGTTAATTAATGAAAATGAGGATTTAAAATTTTCGATGGTTTATTTGGGTGATTATCAATTTAATTAAGGATGTCTTCCTTTTTCCCTTCCCAAAATCCTAGATTCAATTTAATTCAATCAATAATATTAGGATTTATAAAAATGCTAGTGTGAGAAGTTGGATTTTCATTTGGGATTATTTGGATTTGTTTGAGTGGATTCAAATTTGAATTTGCATTCAAATTTGAATTAGATGTTTAATAGGGCTAAGGTTAATAGGAAAACCTTTTCCTTCCTTCTTGGCCGCCACCGACCCAACCTACTGCCTGCTGCCCAGGCTGCCCAACCAACAAGGCTTAACCGCCCGCCACCAAGATCGTGTGTCGCCGACTGGGCGTGATGATGTCACGCTGACGTCACCATGACGCCGCCGTCATCCCTTCTTTCCCCTTTCGCTGGCGTCGCCGCTTAAAGCGCCCCGCCCGCCATGGCGCTCCTGACGCCGCCGGCCGCATCTTGGCCACGTCCCGAGCCGCCGCCTATAAGAAGCCGGGCCTCCTGTGGCTCCCCAACCCTAGCCGCCTGGGATTCAATCCCCCACACCACCACGCCGGAGGAGAAGGAGAGGAGGAAGAGGAGAAGGAGAACGGAGGCGCCGGGAGCGCCGCATGCGGAGCCGCCCGGCCGAGCCACCCGTGAGTAGGAGCGACCGCGAAGCCGAGCACACCGCGACACCCCTCGACTTCCTCTTCACCGAGCCGCCTCGCTTCCCTACCGCCGCCTCTCGTCATGCGCACCTCTTCACCGACGCCTTCACCGCCGGGTCCCTTGGATCACAGGTGAGCACCGCTCCTCGTTCCTCTGGCGCTGGCTGAGCCAAGGTCGCACCTTGTCGCCGCCATTGCGCCGCCGCTTGCGGCCGTGTGATGCCGCCATCGAGCCAGTGGAAACCTTTCTTGTGCCGCAGCCAACGCCACTCACCCGTCACCAAGCACGCGACGCCGCGCGCCACGCTACGCCCAAAGATCTCGGTCGCCCAGACCAGAGCTCGCCACGGGCTTTACCCTTGTCCGTTCGAGCACGCACGCACGCCGCTCGGATCCACCTCGCCGGTGCCGGCTACCCCACCGAACCGCGCCCCGTTCTTTACCCGGTTGAACTGCGGCGAGGCCGAGCTGCACGCGTCGCGCTTACGCCGCATGGCAAGCGTAGCGCCGGCATCCGCGCTCGCCGCCGAAGCCGCCACCGACTCCGTCGTAGGGACGCCCCTACCGAGCCAAGGCGCCACCTTTCTTTGAGCCAGTCGCTACCCTAGGGTTCCCACATGGGCGCCATGTCCCGTGAAGACCGCCGCCGCCTCACCTCGCCGGCGGGCCTTTCCTGGCCGCCGAGCCTTTGAGGCTTTTCTTCGAACACCTGCCAGCCCTGCCCAAAACCCATAAGGGTTTTCTTGCACACGCTGGCCCTCACGCCTGCCTTGGCCGCAGAGATCCGCGGATCTCGTCGCCCGCCCAATCACGCTGAGCCGCACTCTGCGCCGCGAGCGGAGCCGCATGATCCGCCGGATCCGGTGCGCCGCACCACGTCCGCCACTCGGCCGACCACGCGAGCTGCGGTGGCTTAAAGCCGCCGTTGGCAGCCACCTCGCGCCAAGAGGCTTGCAGCCATCTAACAGCTAGCTTTAAGCCCTTTAGAGCCAGCCAAGAGATGCCTAAAGTTAATGCTATTGTGTATGCGTATTTTATTTCCGAAAACTATTTTATCTTTGGAAAATCCTAGTAAATCCTTTTTGCTCCAAAAATACAAAACCTTTTCCGTAAATTCTATAAAATCTTAAACTCCGTACTAGGCTAGTGTTTGCTCTCTTTTGGCTCTTAATTGCTGTTATTTTGGAGTTAATCGCATTAGGACCGCTTATTTTCTTTTACGCGATATTAGGAGTAGGAGCCGGGACTGATCCCGAGTATTTCACGCCGACGACTTCGCCATGAGGACTACCCGACCCTGTGTTCACGCCGACCATCTTTGAATGCCCATTAGGCATGGCTATTTTAGAACTGCTAGTGCTTTATTTAATGCATAGAGATGGATATGATGAACCCATGCATAGCCTCTTTTACATACTTGTCCTTGATTGACCTACTACTGCTTACTTAAGCTAGATGTTGTTCGAGCTTGCTGCATGTGTTGGGATTATTGTGGTAGTTTCTTGGCGTGTGTTGGGAAAACCGCAGGAGAAGGCGTTTTGGGATATTTTGGCGGTGAGCTCGAGACAACCCTGATCTGGGATCGGGGCCGTGGATAGTCTTCTCGGACGATGCCCGAGTTGGTACCTATGGCGGGTACGCCGTTTAGGAGCACAGTGTTGGGGATTTTGAGATGACTTGGAGGATATGAGCTCGCCTGCCGAAACCGAGTGGGTCGCCTTTGTTACAGGACTTTCGTACACCACCTCGCCGAGAGTGGGGATAGGCCGCCGACCCTAGCAAGTGCGGTACCATACCCGCCGGGATAGCGGGTATCGGTGGGGAGAGGTGGGAGTGAGTCCACCCTCTCAGTGCGACTCCCGTGTGGCCACACGGGGGCATTTTCACAGTTCTGGGGTGGTCTTCTGCGGGGGACCGCATCGAGACCCGGATGCAGGATGGAACCGTAACTCCTAGGTGTTCGCCTTGGGTAGGATAGGCTCGGTCGGCCGTGACCGTCCGGGTACTATTCGAGATGACTTGGTGTACACGCTCTGCAGAGTTTAGATCTATACGTATAGCCGTCTCGATTATGGACATGCCGTTGTTTCTCCGACTCTTACGTTTTGGGATTTCTACCTCCCCCTTATAGGATGAGTGTGATTGGTGAGCCGTGGTTGTATTCGGGGAGAGGAGAGTTGCTCCCTCTACCTCGCGGATCCGGGTGCAACCATTGAGGTGCGAGGAGTGGGAGTTCTCGCACCGACCCTAGATGGAGATAGGTGATGGTGACGGTGATCTGGGTAACCAGATGTATCCGTATGTGGATGAGAGATATGGGATATGGTGAACTTATGGAGATATTACTCTATTTTTTGCTGCCTGCATAGGAAACCCTACTACCTTGATATACTCTTTTCCCCTTAGAAATAGGCCACTTAAAGCTTGCATACGGTTGGTGACGTGGACCTATCCCGATCCTTGGGGATAGCCCCTGAGCTTGCAGGGTACGAGTCCGACTACGACAACAATGCCGACGGATGGTACGAGAGGGCACGACGTTCGCTCAAGGATACCTGTGGAGATGCACGAAGATGGAGACACCTTTTGAAGACTAGCTACTGCTGCGTAGGCTCTTATTTCGTTATTGCCAAGAGGCGGTATTGATGTACTCTGAGTAATCAGGGCATGTAATAATCAGATTATTATTCGTACTCTGATGTTTTATTTCGCTGTATGACTGTGTTATTTATCTGTGATGAATGCCGTGCGTGATAGCGTCGATCCGAGGACTATCACGAGACGAATCTTTGGGTTTTCCGATTTTGAAAACCCGGTTCTGAGATGGTACGAGCCATACTTGACCGTAGCACGTGCCCTTAGAAATGGTCGTTAGAAATTAGGACTCTAAAGCGAAACTCTTTTGCTATATACCATTCTTGACTTATATTACAAAACTTATCCTTCTTTTGAAAAGTTCTATATCTCCTGCGCTAACTAGAAATTTCTTCCGTGTCACAGGAGATGGCTCGTCAGAGGTGGAGTTGCTCCGGAGCACATGGAAGGACTCGCCGTTGGGTTGATGTGGTCGTCCTCGGTGAGATTCCCCTACGTCACCTACCCGGCGAGGGCGTCGCCCGACCACTGTCGGGACCACTAGCGCTTTGCAGGTGGCCATCCTACCCACCCCACTTCCGAGCTTCCTCGGGATGCTCGAGCACACACAGACTCAACGCCGAACGCTGGACACCGCCGCGCAGCCACGTGCCGCCACCGGCGCTGGTACCGCGACGCTCACAGATCGAGACCGAGGCTGATCCCTCAGGACTACTACAGAGTGGCTCCGATCGTGAACGGACTGCCAGACCCTTCATCACTCTACGAGGAGGAGGTTGTTCAGGGACCTCTACGTGAGGCCGACGACACGCTCGTCACCACTGGGAGCTACCTCGTGGACCTCGACACTCACGCCCGCCGACTAAGCGGCGGGCAGTGGACTCTTCACAGACCGAGTACACCACTGGAGTGAAGGAGCTTCAGCCCGCAGAGCTGCTCGTGGAGAACCTCACCTTCGCCAGCCGAGTTGAGCATCTCGGCGAGGACTTGCCACGCCAACTCTTTAGCGATTCAGCCGAGGCCGAGGTGACCGCTCGAGAGGAGAAGATCTACGCTCAGAGGATCTACGCAGGAGGCTAGGTTCACCCGTCTCTTCGCCAAGCTGGACCAGAAGGATGCCCAGTTCGCTGCCTAGGGGCGCAACTTGGTTCGTGAGAAGGCCGAGTGATGAGCTCGTGGAGGACCACTACAACAACACCGCCAACATCGCCGCACTCACCAGGACTTCCGTGTTCCTGCTGGACAAGTGCAAGCGGATGCTGAAGACTTGGGAGGACGCTGACTCACTTCGTGTGGACGAGCCAGAGCTCAGCGATCTGCTACCCCGGCGTCGGGCGATCCGCAAGGAGACCTTCAGCTCCACCCGTCCGCCTCAAGCTTCACTGTGTCCCCCGGCCGACATGGCCACTCCGGTTGAGACCGACGAGGTGAGGGCCGCTCACTCCAGTGTCAGCGGATGTTCCCCAAGGACTTCGATGAGGACCGTTACCAAAGTGAGGTACAAGAAGTCCCATTTCGAGTAGCGTCTTGGGAGCTTGAGCATGCTAATAAGAGTAGAGTTGTAAGATAGGTAGTCTCCATGAGTCGTTCCATGCAGCCGAGAGCACTGTTGGTGCATGTTGAGTTATGAGTCTTTTCACACCTAGATGTGCACACCCTTTTGAGATCATGTAACGCTATATTAGATCGTTGATGTGTGTGACCTCCAAGGCTTGAGTCGACCTCGAGGGAACTTATGTACTCTTAATGGATCTTTGGTTGTTTGGTCTTAATGGAGTTGTTTGTTCTTATTGCTTCTTCTCATTGAGTGTAGGATTTATATTAGTAGAAATATTTTCATGATTGTATATCGAGACTCAATTTGTTGGTGAGACGTGTCGAGGTTTTCCTGCACCCTTTGGTCGTGTTTTTTTAGCAAGATGTCGATCGGGAGGTCCGGACGTCTGTTGGGACGCTTTGAGGCTGCCGAGGAAGAGCAAGCCCCGCCACCCCGCCCGGCGTGGGCGTGGCGCGCTCCCGTGCACGTGGGACGTGGGCGCTCGTGGACGTGGACACGCGCTGCCCCTGGGGACGTGGCCGAGGCAATATGGTGCCACCACCACCGCCTCGCCCACCTGGACAAGGCGCGAGGAGGAAGTAGAAGGAGGAGGCCGGGAGAGCTGCGCCACACCCGGCTCCCGTGGACGTGGCGTGGGCGTGGTCGTGGCCGTGGAGGAGCACCTCCACCACCGCCTAACCTAGCCGAGGTGATGGCCTGCAGACCACGGTGATCACAGAGGATGGTCGACGCCGCCGAGAACCGAGTCGGTGGGAACCGCAACGCCCGGTGGAGGAGGACTTCGCCAAGAAGATCGAGAGGTTCATCCGTCTCAAGGCCCCTACCTTGCCTACTCGGACGATCCCTCGATGCCGATGGCGGCTCCGCGTGATCGAGACAGCTCGACCTCACCGCCTACACCGACGAGGAGGTGTCGCTCGCCGCCCACCACCGAGGGTCTGCCAAGTCTTGGTGGGACAACTACTCGAGACTCACCCGAACCCGGCTCATCACCGGCCGGAGTTACGTGAGGTGTTCCGTGAGCAAGATTTGCCAAGGAACTCATGATCCGTAAGGCTCAGGAGTTCTGCACCATGACTCAGTGCGATGAGGGTGGAGGAATCTGAGAGGCACTTCATGAAAATGATGCGCTATGCCCCCGACGACACCACCACCGGCGACAAGAAGCGATTCGGTTTCTGCGAGGCTGCACCATGGCCTCGCCAGCGAAGGCCAGCGAGCACAAGTCCCTTTGCCACACGGTGAGCAGGGCTATCGCGCTCGAGGAAGAACGCAGGGGCATGAGGAGCGCATGAAGGGTAAGAAGAGGTTCGAGATCGGGACCATGGCGACCGATCCTTCCGAGGCCGAGGAGGCGGATAGAGCAACCCTGCTCACGAGCTACCGCCTGGGAACAACCAACCCCGGACGAGGCTTGGAGGGAACCGTGCACCATACCGGAGGAAGGAGCAACTACCGCAGGTGGTGGCTACAACCGCCGCAGTGAGAGCGTCGAGGCCCAATGTCGGAGGTTTCACCCCGACGTGTTACGCCTGTGGCAAGCAAGGCCACAAGTCATCTGAGCCCAAGAAGAAGGCCGCTACACGACACCTGCGGGCACCAGCTCAGGAGGAGGCCACCTCGTGCTCCCAGTACCGCGATCGGAAGGCTCAACCTCCGCCGAGGAGGAGGCTACCACGCTCCCGACGTCGTGATTGGTGAGTTTTTAGTTTGTGGCACTAAGGCTTTGATTACATCTTGGTGCAACTAGTTCTTATGTGTCCTCTAACTTTGTAAACAAACTATCTCTCCCCATGACTCCCGTCCAAAACCCATCATAACGAGCTCCCGCTCGGAGATATTAGGTGCACTTTGCTATGCAAGGGAGTGGAGATGTTCATCAAGGGTCACAAGTTCCTGAGATCCGAGCATCAAGTCCAATGGGATTGATGTTATTACGGGCATGGATTGGATCACCGCTCACAAAGGGGTAATCTCCGTCACCCCGACAAGTGACCTTGATGCACCAAGGGAACGAAGATCACCTTCGAGCCGCTGAAGTCTCAAGAAGTACCAGTTGTGTACAACCTCTCAACCAAGACAGTGGCCGATGTTCCAGTGGTTTGTGAGTACCCGATGTCTTTCACGATGATCCGGGGTTACCCCGGATCGCGACATGGAATTCGTGATTAACCTTGCGCCGTGGACTGCACTGTGGCACGAGTCCTTCTGAGAATGGGCAAGTTAGAGCCGGCAACGAAGGAGGAGTTGGAAGCTCTCGTGAGAAGGGGTACATCCGTCGAGTGCATCACCTTGGGCTTCACCGGTGATGTTTGTGCCGAAGAAGGATGGGACGAACGGTCGTGCATTACAGCGCTCTTAATGCGGTAACCATCAAGAACAAGTACCGTTGCCTCGCATTGATGACCCGCTTGATCGCTTGAGGAAGGCTAAGTACTTCAAGAAGATTGACCTTGATCGGGCTACCATCGATGAAGATTCACGAGGACATCTACAAGACCCGCGTTTGTGACCCGTGCAGGCGAGATGAGTTCAACATTGTATCGCTTTGGTCTTACGAACGCCTCGCTACTTCATGAATATGATGAACAAGGTGTTCATGGACGAGTTGGACAAGTTTGTCGTGGTTTTCATTGACGACATCTTGGTATTCTCGAAGCTGCGGAAGAACATGAAGAGCATCGAGGATTGTGCCGAGAAGTCGAGGCGAATCGCCATGCCAAGTTCAGCAAGTGTGAGTTCTGGCTAGAAGAAGTGGCTTTTCTTGGGCATGTGTTGTCCGGAGAGGGAGTTGCAGTGGACCCTAAAAATCGAAGTCAGATCAAAGTGGCGACGCCCAAGATCGTGAGAGATCGAGTTTTCTAATGGTGGATATTATCGCCATTTCATCGAGAACTTCTCCAAGATTGCGGCCGATGACCGAAAGTTCTTTGAAGAACAACACGCCATTCGTGTGGACAGAGAAGTGTGAAGCAAGTTTCCAAGAGCTCAAGACCGACTCACCACAACTCCCTCGTGTTGACGCTTCCCGATGACAACAAGGACTTTGTGGTGTATTGCGATGCTTCGAGGCAAGGTCTTGGCTGTGTGCTGATGCAAGAAGGCAAAGTGATCGCTTATGCTTCAAGGCAGCTCCGAAAACACGAAGAGAACTATCCGACGCATGACCTTGAGTTGGGTCATGTTGTTCATGCTTTGAAGATATGGAGGCACTACTTGATGGGCAACAAGTGTGATATCTACACGGATCACAAGAGCACAAGTATATCTTCACTCGATCGAGCTGAACTTGAGGCGTGAAGATGGCTAGAGTTGATAAAGGACTATGACCTCGACATTCACTATCATCCTGGCAAGGCGAATGTCGTGGCCGATGCTTTGAGCCGAAGAAGTTCTTGCAACAACCTAATGGTGCGTATGAAGGAACAGAGAGTTGTACCTAGAGATGGAGCGATTGCGGCTTGACATTATCGAGAAAGGTCAGCTCAACGAGTTGAGGGTAAAGTACACCTTGGAAGACGGTCGAGACAAGCCCGGAAGAAGTGTCCTGAAATTGATGAAGTGAAAGATCTTCCGATAAGAGGCAAGGCCCCCGACTACCGCTTGATGAGCAAGACACGTTATGGTTGAAGGATCGCATATGTGTGCCCAAGGAGAGGGTATTCTAAGACGATTCGAAGGAAGCACATGATTCTCGTATTCCATTCACCCGGATGCGAAGATGTACCAAGACCTCAAGTGTCGGTTACGGTGGGAGAATATGAAGAAAGACATAGCCGAGTATGTTGCCCGATCGACACTTGCCGAGAGTGAAGGCGAACATCGAGAGACCACGGACTACTTGACCACTTGCGATACCTCGGTGGAAATGGGATGATATCGATATGGACTTTGTGGTAGGTCTTCACTTTCGAGAAGGGGAATGACTCGATTTGGGTAATTGTGGACCGTTGACCAAGGTAGCGCACTTTCTTGGTTAAGAACAAGTACTGTGAGTCGGTTGGCGATCTCACGTTGAGCAAATCCCGAGGTTGCATGGAGCACCTCGCACCATTGTGTCCGGCCAGAGGTGCCCATTCAGCTCGATTACGGAGGAGTCCGCGATTCGATGGGCACTCACTTGGACTACGACAGCCTTTCCACCCCAGACGGATGATGGGACGAACGAGTGAATCGTGTTCTAGAAGATCTGCCGAGAGCTTGTGTGTTGACCTACGAATGATTGGGAAAAGAGTTTGCCCTACGCTGAATTCTCGTACAACAACTATCGTGCAAGTTTGCAAATGGCACCCTTTGAAGCCCTGTATGGCAGAAAGTGTAGGACCCCGTTGATGTGGTCTGAGGTGGGGGAGAGGATCTTCTTCGGTCCTGCTTCCATTCTTGAGGCCGAGAATGTGGCCAAGGTTAGAGAGAACCTGAAGATAGCTCAGAGCAGACAGAAGAGCTACGCTGACCCTAAGCGGAAGGATGTCTCCTTCGAAGTCGGTGACTACGTCTTCCTGAGAGTGTCACCGCTTAGAGGCACGAAGAGGTTCCACGTGAAGGGAAGCTAGCCCGAGATCGTTGGACCCTTCCTGATTGTGGCAAAGGTGGGGAAACTTGCCTATAGGCTGGAGTTACCGTCTGACCTTGCCGGAGTGCACCCTGTGTTCCACATATCGCAACTCCGGAGGTGTCTAGACCCGAAGCTTGACAAGCATGTCTCCACCGATGCTATCGATCTGCAAGACAACTTGGAGTATTTGGAGTACCCAGTGAAGATTCTGGATTGGGCCGAGAAGGCTACCAGGAGCACCACCATTCGCCTCTGCAAGGTGTTGTGGAGCAATCACAGCGGGAGGCAACGTGGGAGAAGGAGTCTCATGAGAGAGAAGTACCCGCACCTCTTCGAGACGGAGGTATTTTCTTAATCTCGAGGACGAGATTCTTTTGAGGGAAGTTCAGAACATCCTCAAATTTATTGAGGAATGTTAATTAATGAAAATGAGGATTTAAAATTTTCGATGGTTTATTTGGGTGATTATCAATTTAATTAAGGATGTCTTCCTTTTTCCCTTCCCAAAAATCCTAGATTCAATTTAATTCAATCAATAATATTAGGATTTATAAAAATGCTAGTGTGAGAAGTTGGATTTTCATTTGGGATTATTTGGATTTGTTTGAGTGGATTCAAATTTGAATTTGCATTCAAATTTGAATTAGATGTTTAATAGGCTAAGGTTAATAGGAAAACCTTTTCCTTCCTTCTTGGGCCGCCACCACCCAACCGACTGCTTTGCCCAGCGGCCCAACCAGCGCGCCACAACCGCCCGCCACCAAGATCCGCGCGGTGTCGCGACTGGGGCCCGTGACGACGTCCACGCCGACGTCACCATGACGCCGCCGTCGTCATCCCCTTCTTTTCCCCTCACTGGCGTCGCCGCTTAAAGCGCCGGAGCCCCCGCCATGGCGCTGCGACGCGCTCCGGCCGCTTGGCCGCATCTTGGCCGTCCACGTGCCAGCCGCCCGCCTATAAGAAGAGCCGCCGCGCCTCGTGGCTCTCCCAACCCTAGCCGCCGGGATTCCATCCCTGTCACACCACCGCCGGGAGGAGAAGGAGAGGGGGAAGAGAGAGAGAACGGAGGCGCCGGGAGCCCACGCCGGAGCCACCGTGAGGAGGAGCCGGACCATGAAGCCGAGCACACCGCGACACCCCCGCTTCCTCGACTTCCTCTTCACCGAGCCGCCTTCTGCTTCCCTACCGCCCCGTCACTCGCCATGCACCTCTTCACCGACGCTTCACCGCCGGGTCCCCTTGACCGCAGAGCACCGCGTTCCCTCGCTCCTCCTGGCGCCGGCCGAGCCAAGGTCGCACCTTGTCGCCGCCCGCCGCGCTTGCGGTGATGTCGGCCATCGAGCCAGCCGAAACCTTTCTTGCGGTGCCGCAGCCTTCGCCAACGCAGCACTCACCGTCACCAAGCACACGCCGCGTGCACGCTCACGCAGACGCTGCCCGGCCTCTGATCCGGTCGCCAGACCGGAGCCGCCCGGCTTTACCGTCTGCTCGACGCACGCGCACGCACGCGCCGGATCCACTCGCCGGCCGGCTACCCCAGAACCGCTGGCCGCGTTCTTTACCCGTTGAACTGCTATGGCCGAGCTGCACACGTCGCGCTTACACGCATGGCAGCGTAGCGCCGGCCCGCCGCCGCTGCCGCCGCCGCCGTCGTCGTGGGCGCCCCTCGAGCCAAGGCGCTTTCTTTGAGCCACCGCTACCCTTGGGTTCCCACGTGGGCGCCATGTCCTGTGAAGACCCCCGCCGCCTCACCTCGTCCGGGCCTTTCACGGCCCGAGCCTTTGAGGCTTTCTTCGAACACCGCCGCCCAAAACCCATAAGGGTTTTCTTGCACACGCCGCCCTCACGCCGCCTTGGCCGCAGATCCGCGGATCTCGTGGCGCCCGCCCAATCACACGCGAGCCGCACTGCGCCACGCCGAGCCGCGGATCCGGATCCGCGATCCCGTGCGCCGCACCCACGCCGTCGGCCCGCTGAGTGCGGTGGCTTAAAGTCATGCTTGGCAGCCACCTCCGCCAAGAGCCGCTTGCGACCATCTAACGCTAGCTTTAAGCCCTTTAGAGCCACCAAGAGACGCCTAAAGTTAATGCTATTGTATGTATTTTATTTCGTAAAACTATTTTATCTTTGGAAAATCCTAGTAAATCCTTTTTGCTCAAAAATACAAAACCTTTTCCGAAATTCTCTAAAATCTTAAACTCCGTACTAGGCTAGTGTTTGCTCTCTTTTGGCTCTTAATTGCTGTTATTTTGGAGTTAATCGCATTAGGACCGCATTGTTTATTTTCTTTACGCGATATTAGGAGCAGCGGAGCCGGGAGCTGATCCAGTACGACTACGCCGACGACTTCAGGACTACCATCTTTGAATGCCCATTAGGCATGGCTATTTTAGAACTAGTGCTTTATTTAATGCATAGAGATGGATATGATGAACCCATGCATAGCCTCTTTTACATACTTGTCCTTGATTGACCTACTCACGTTTACTTAAGCTAGATGTTGTCTGAGCTTGCTGCATGTGTTGGGATTATTGTGGTAGTTTCTTGGCGTGTGTTGGGAAAACCGGCAGGAGAAGGCGTTTTGGGATATTTTGGCGGGGTGAGCTCGAGACAACCCGATCCGGGATCGGGGCAGGATCGCCTTCTGACGTTGCCCGAGTTGGTACCTATGGCGGTACGCCGCTTTAGGAGCACGGTGTTGGGGATTTTGAGATGACTTGGAGGATATGAGCTCGCCCGGCCCGAAACCGAGTGGGTCGCCTTTGTTACACGGGACTTACGTACACACCACCTCGCCGAGTGGGGATAGGGCCGTTCGACCCTAGCAAGTGCGGTACCATACCGCCACAGGATAGCGGGGTATCGGTGGGGAGAGGTGGGAGTGAGTCCACCCTCTGCGACTCCCGTGTGGCCACACGGGCATTTTCACAGCCTGGGTGGTCTTCATGGGGACCGCATCGAGACCCGGATGTGCGGATGGAACCAGAACTCCTAGGTGTTCGCCGGTAGGATAGGCTCGGGTCGGCCGTGACACCGTCCGGGTACTATTCCGAGATGGGTACTGTGTACACGCTCTGCAGAGTTTAGATCTATACGTATAGCCGCTGGCCCCTCGGTTATGGACATGCCGTTGTTTCTCAGACTCTTACGTTTTGGGATTTCTACCTCCCCTTATAGGATGAGTGTGATTGGTGAGCCGTGGTTGTATTCGGGAGAGGAGGTTGCTCCCTCTACCTCGCGGATCGGGTGCAACCATTGAGGTGCGAGGAGGGAGTTCTCGCCTGACCCTAGATGGAGATAGGTGATGGTGACGGTGATCCGGTAACGATGTATCCGTATGTGGATGAGAGATATGGGATATGGTGAACTTATGGAGATATTACTCTATTTTTTTGCTGCTGCATAGGAAACCCCTGATATACTCTTTTCCCTTAGAAATAGGCCACTTAAAGCTTGCATACGGTTGGTGGCGTGGACCTATCCCGATCCTTGGGGATAGCCCCGAGCTTGCAGTGCACGAGTCCGACTACGACAACAATGCCCGACGGATGGTACGACTAAGGGGTGCGGCGTTTCGCTCAAGGATGCACATGTGGAGATGCACGAAGATGGAGACACCTTTTGAAGACTAGCTACATTGCGTAGGCTCTTATTTCATTATTCCGCCAAGAGGCGGTATTGATGTACTCGAGTAATCGGGGGCATGTAATAATCAGATTATTATTCGTACTACGATGCTTTATTTATTTGATGTTACGTGATGAATGCCTCGTGCGTGATAGCGTCGATCCAGGACTATCACGAGAGAATCTTGGGTTTTCCGATTTTGAAAACCCGCGTGCTTCACGTGAATTAGTGACGATGGTTGCTTCATGTGAGTTTGCGTTGAACAAAAATTGAAAAATCACCACCGAGGGTGATGAGATGGTAGCAACCACGTCAACAATCATGGCTAGCATTTTCGATCTTTGGAAGAAAATTTTTGGCTATGGTAATCGTGAAGTTTGTTTCGTGCAGAACCATGGTGGGCGCCAATGTTGGGGATTCGAATCGGATGGAACTCCACATGTAGAAGAAACTCAAGAATACATTCGTGAAGGAACTCAAGAACTCGGAGACAAGGAATCTCCGAAAACTTGTATTTCTCCTCAAAAGTCCTGAACCCCTTTACACGTGCCCCCCGGCCCCCTTTTATAGGGAGACGAAGGGACTTTTACATTCCGATATTGCCCTCGGATCTAAAGAATATTCCAAATGGGAATATGTACATGAATGTCTTTTACATCCCGTAATTTATGGAGCTAACTTCAGATATTTGCAAGCTTGCCATTCGTTCACACCTCGAACTCGGACTTGTGACGCCGCGCCTTTGACTCGGTCCGTTCGTGGTTCTTTCCTTCATTCGTGAAGATCACTGAGCGTATAGATTCCCGCTTCGGAAGTCTGAACCCGACACCGAGGTCAAGTTTCACGAGCCGCAAGGTTCCCCGAAGTTTCCATCCTCCTGAAACTGCGAACACATTCACGAACAATTTCATGAACTCAAGCATCTTCAACGAACCTTTAGAAGATTTCAATGGGTTAGAAAGGTTTCCGTCAGATATTCGCTAAGTTATAATTCGTGAAAGTTGATATTGCGTTCTTCGGAAATTACGGAACAGAACGCACCGCTTGGCCCTTTCTCGCTTGTATTACTGAATTCATGAGAATCCCAAACCTCCGAAGATTCGAGGGTGAAAGGTTTTTACCCAATTCCCCAACACCCCACTCCCCCTCCTTTCAAAAGTCCTGGTGTCACCACTGAAGAGGGAGGACATGTTAGAAGAGAAATTAATGATGAATAAGAGAGCCTAGAGCAGCTAGTGTTGAAATCAACTTTCCATGTTGTTGTAACCAGCTTCCACTTAAGATAAGATGATTATTTTTGAAAAAGTCCAAATTATTCCATCAACTATAGCAAAAGTCCATATATCTCTCTAAAATATATTCGGGTTCAATTACCCCCTAAACTTTGCTATTGGATTCAACTTTCCCAGTAAAGCAATTTATCATTTGTTGTCCATACTCAAAATGATATTTAATTTGAGAATTTGTAGGGTGGTGGTGGACATAATAATCTATATGAAAAAATATTTTATGAATTTTTATCATTAACATTATTATAATACTTTATTATAATTTTCTATCTCAAGGATAAATTTTTATTATTAAATATCTTACCCTACCAGAATAGTGATGAAAATTCATGACAAATTTGTCTTATGTTATCTTCTATTATCTTGTAAAATTAGAACTTAAAAGTCCATTTGTGCATGGTGAAACAAAAAAAACTATGTTAACAGTAAATTGAACCAAATGGCATAACTTAGGGGTAAACTGAACGAAGAAATACTCTAGGGGCTATCCGGATTTGGTTATACTTGAGGGTTAATTTTAACTTCTTCCATAATTTTTTTTTAGTTTTGCCCAGGTTACATTTGATTCCTGCGTCCGCCACTAGATACATTATTTACAAATTAAATGAAATGGAACCGAAGACAGTACTGCTCACCGAATCAGTCGGTGCTGATATAATAGTCTACATTACCTTCCTCATTCCTAATTATCTCGTCTCTGTAGTCCCATTTATGTGATCCCTAATTCCCTATATGTGTATTTCGATCATCTTGATAAGATCTATCCAATGATCAAGTCCAAGAAGCAATGTGACCCTTAGCACCAATCAAATCAGGACCAACTTAATCTGCACTAATATATATCAATGCCATGTTCTGATCACTATAACTCTTCTGGCTACAACTAGTAGTAGGTTTATCTTTCGTGGTAGCTTTGCAAGATCAACCAGCTAATCCAAAGTTACTAAATTTTCTTATCTATATCAGCAAGAGAAGTTATTATACTGGCTAATGCATGGAAAATCAGAAAGTGAACTTAATTATTAGATATGGCATCTTTGCCTAAGCATTTATTATATACAGGCATGCTTCAGCCACTTTCTAGATAACAACTAATGATGCTGTAATGTTCAAATAATAAAGTCTACTGAATATCAAATCGGATCACACATTAGCCAAAAAAACAAAACACATGAAGCAGGCGTGCTAATAAGAAACACCGACAAGAATTTATATCCGAACCGAGTGACCCATACATGGTGCGTCGCAACATGTTTGTAACAAAAACCATAAGTGTTTAAATAATTATCGACCGCCTTATTATTCTGTTACTCCAAACGGCTGCAATGATTATTCAGAATTGGATTGCATATCCAATTCAATATTTTAGTGAAACTACCTAAAAATCTCAGCAAGTACCTACACAACGTAATGGTGAATTGGTGACGGTGTGTGTGAAAATGTTGCAGTAAACCACTGGATTAATGTAAATCAATAGACTCTTTCTCCAATACTTGAGGATTTTATGAGCAGTCCATCGGTCCAGATCGGGTGGTTGTAAAATAGGAGGAACCTATTACAAGGAACTAATCTTGTGGACCGGAACCAAGTAATTGTGGGGGTAGGAACTAAATAATTATGGGTAGGAACTAATCCTGAAAATGAAGGTAAGGGTATATTGGTATTTTCGCTCGTCGGCCCATTTAGCTGGTGCTGGCCCAGTTCACCGGCCCGAATTCTCTATCGGTCCAAATGCCGGCCAATGCTTGCTTGTCTGAATCCAGCCACCTCGCCGTCAGGCCTCCCCTGTCGATTCAGCACCTCGCCGTCCTCCAGGCCGCTCGTGTCGATTCCCGGCGCCGCCGTGTGAATCCAGCCACCTCGCCGTCCTCCAGCTCCAAGCCTCCCCTGTCGATTCAGCAGCTCGCCGTCGTCCAGGCCGCCCGTGTCGATTCCCGGCACCGCCGCATCCCCTCCGGCCAGGGGCGGAGGTACGAGTAGGGCCACCCCAACTCGCAAGTCTAGCTCCCAGGCCCGCATCCCCTGTCTCCGCGTCGCTTCCGTCGCACAGGTGAAGCGCTCGACCACCGCGCGGCGGAGCACGACTGGCGACGGCGGGGCAGCGCATTACCTCGCCCGCCGCCGGCCGGTAGTGGTGGTGGTAGCCCGACGGCCAGGAGCACATCCGGAGGATTCGGTCGTCATCCCCGCCGCTGCAGCTGCGGGGCGGCACGCGCGCGGCCTGTACGGCGGGCCGCCGGATCCACCGCCGCGCCGGCGGTGGGTGATTTTGGCTGCCTCGACGACTTTTTGCCGCGCAGGGACGTTCCCGTGCTTGTCGCCCAGCCACGCACGCTCCCTGCCATGGTCACCTACAGGTTATTGCTTCTTCTTCTCCGATGGTGACAGCTTGTTGCCGCACTCTCTGGGGATTGTATGCTTTCAGTACAACTGATTATGAAAAACAATGTTTTGTTGGATTGGATGCTTTAGTACAACTGAATATGAAAAATAGTTTGTTGTTTTGGTCTGATTATTGGTAGTATCTTCCTTTGAAGTTCAAAGCCTGCAACATCTAACACACCTGCAAAAGAAACTGTTAAGTTTGCATTATCTGAGGAAGTGAGATCTCTAAATTGTCTTTTGTCATGGTTTACTGTCAATATGCAATGCATATGCCCAAACCAGTGGAGTAGTGGACTTAAAAAGTTAGTGCGCTCTTAAGAGGCAATCAAAGTGAGCTAAGCTATGAAGTAACACAGACTTTAGTGAAGAGATGTTTTGTTTGAATTTCTTCAGTCAGCATTTTTCTTCCGTATCATCTGGATGGTTGATGTTTGATTTGATACACAAAATTAGGCTTTTAGCATTTACACTTATTGAGAAGTACAGGGAAAACCATCTTGTATTTAATGATGATATCCAGGTAATCAAATTAGAATTGTTTCGTTTATCTTACTGCTCCTGACAAGAGGCCATTGAATATTTGAATTTGTTCTAGGCACGAGTAGTAACTCTGAAACTATTATATTCACAGGGAGCTGCTGCGGTAGTACTTGGAGGGCTTATTGCTGCTCTGAAGTCTGTTGGTGGCACTCTAGCCGATCACACATTCATGTTATTTGGTGCAGGCGAGGTAAAGACCTTTATTTGCAAGTTTAGAGGGTGAATTTCTGCTGATCATTATTTCTTCAGACTGCTTAAACATGTCAAGCAGAACCACACCAAATATTTCTTACTTATCTTTACATTCGCATGAAACTTGATATCCAAATGAATATTGTTGGTGATTAAAAGGACAGGAATGATAGACGGGCTGATGCACTATCAGTTCCATTTGGTGGTTGTTTTCAATATTTGCCATTCCTAGCAATTTCGTGTAAAAAAAGGGATTGAAGCAGAGATTGAAGCCGAAAGAATTGGTGTTGGTGTCACCCCAGAAGCTCAAAGTATTTTCGATGCACTGTCCAAGACGTAAGCTAACCTCTCTTTGTCTGCTTTTGAGAAATACTACACCAAATTTGAAGCCATACATCATCGTTTATTCTCTATTTTTCTGTCATTTTTTCCATGTTTGTCACTGCAATATATTGGTATCTCTGTATGCGCAATTGAAAATGAACTCATTGGGATTTTCCAAAGTTTACATATAACACACTCCATAAGTAGAATAAAAGCAGGTCTGTTCACTGGAGACTTGACAAACTAAATGAAAATTTTGTTAGAACGAGTTTAAGAATAGGATAAGTGGATCAACATCAAGTTTATACCATCGAAAAGTATGATCAACATGGAGACTTTCAGATGACAAATCTGTTTTCCAAACAAATATAATAACAGTAAGGAAGTAATTTTAAAAGTGGCACTTTTTTGTTTACATGGAAGGACAAACTTTCATAATGAGGTGCAGGAAATGGCTAAATAAGCACCCTATATATGGCTAAGGTTGCTACTTGCTGTTGGTCTGAACGAGGCACACCCAGAGGGCGAGTGCGATCTTTTGCTACTTGTAAGGGCTTAACTGGTACTGGCTTGGATTGGAGACCCTTTTATTCTCACCACGCGCACGCACAGCTGATGGCTTCACACTTTTCTGGCTAACTGGTTTTGTGGGAGCCTTGCAATTTTGTTCATCTTCCTTTCTTGGCCATCCACGTCTCGGCTGGCCTTCAGAAGATTTTCTTTTATCTGCAACTCTAGAGGTGCCCTTTTCGGGGCCCATAATGTACTCATCATCAGATAGAGCAAGGTCTTTGGCAATTTGACGGTGTTGTGGTTTTTCAGCCAAGTACTGTTGCTTCTGAAAAATACAAAACGTAAGGATTAAAACTAGTTTGCTGGGGCAAACTAGAAAATAAAAGAAACATTAGTTGGGCAGCTGCACATACAGTGAGAGGCTCCTTGTATGATGCTCTTCGGCTTTTGTTGCATTCTGAACGCAACATCCTGCAACATATCTTCCTTCGAAAAATGGTCATTTGATCCTGCAATAGAGAAGAGGCAAGGCATTTGTTGATTTAGTGTGAAATGTAGTAGTGAAGTTAGAGGCCCTTATGAATTGTAGTATTAAATGCACCTGAGTGAATGTATTACGCATTTCAACCCCATTCCACTCCAACATATATTTGAGCACATAGGCGCCACATGAGTTGTTGTATTTCATTGTAAATGTGTAAGACATAATGTGCAGGAGAGATAGCAGTAGTATGTATTGCATTTTGTTACCTGTCCTGTTGCTGGGGAATGTCAGTGTAGTATTTTCTTTCCCATTCAGTTATGTTGATAAATTCAGCAGAGGGTAGATAGGCAACCTCAACTGCTTGGTCAATACATGCTTGGATGTTCTTTACCTGTTGCACAGTCAGTAACTAATAAAGTTGTGTGACTTATGGCAGTAGTGAATGTGATGTAGCTAGGATGATGACTTACCAGTGTTATTTCAAGCTTCTCGTCGCGGAATTGTGGTACGGAGGCTAATGAGTTGAGAATCTGGATCTCCTTTTTTCCTTTATTGACCACTAATAAGCACCAATGGCATCCCCACACATTAAATGGGACGAAAACCTGCCATTACCATAGTAGCTCAGTTAGTAGAGTTTTAGTGATGTGTAGTATAAAACATATTTGAAAAATACTATGAAATGATATGAACCATTAGACGTGATGCACATCGCTGACCAAGTCTACCAATCCATTGACGTCGTGATTTTGGATCAAAATCACCATGTTGCCCTGCTAACTCTTGGCTCTGGAAAGTCGAAACGACTGATGTCACAGTATTGTCAACATTAGCAATGTATGCATATGCATCAATGACCTGCACACATTGTAGCATGACATATCAGGAACAATGTGTAATAGTATGTACAAATGGCCAGTAACAACTTACAGAGTCAAATAACCATCCGTCATTGACATGTGGCTGTAAGAACTTGACTGTAAGAGCAATGTCAGCAATGTCAACTACTACAGCATATGAATAGCTATGAGTTACAAAATGTAGTGCCTCATTGTCCTCCTCTGTTAAGAGGTAATCATTGTCGAAATCTGCAAATAGAGATTGAATAATGTAGTCAGTAGTACTTATAAATATGTCCATTATATATTTAGCATCCTTAACTTCCTTACTTAGAAATTCGATCGAACTATTTCCTTGATTGGTGTATAAATTTTCTAATGACCGATGATCATATATGTCACGGCCACCGGTTTTGCGCAAGAGTGGTTGTGTAGCTAACAATGACTCCTCTCCTATGGATCCAAGGGAACTCATGCAGCCTGGAACTTCAATCTTGTCCTTCAATTTACCAGATTGTTCTGGTAGGTGTGTACGTTCAGGCATTCTTGTATGAACATTTGTTTCATAAGAGGAGAAAGTTTGCTGCTCGGCTGCACTTTCTTGGTTTTGACCACTTTGGGATCGGGTTCTGTTGCTTTTCAAGGAATCCAATCCAGAAGTTGTAGTAGTATAATCATCTAAAGGCTTTTGTGTTTCTTTAGGGGTTTGAGTGAACATCTTCTGTGAATGGGTATTGTTGTTCTTCCACTCTTGTTGCTGAAAAGATTTAAAAAGTCACAAAAAATCAAAACATTATGGATGTCTTTTGAGTATAAAGGTGGAACAATAAATTAATATTTCTCACCTGGACATATGGATTCGCCTGTAATGGTGACACTTTCATGGAGTGCAATGAAGATTTAATCTCCTGCTCAAACAGTTTATTTGTACGTTAATCATGACATAGATCATGTACAACTAAAATGTATTCAAACCCATACCTTCAAATCTCTTCTCATCTGGGAAATAGCATCTTGTGAAAGTTCTTCCACTGTCATAAGTTTTGAGGAAAGTTTGTATTCCATGTCCAAAACCATTCGCTGCATGGATAGCTGGTTTTTTGTGATGGCTTCAAGCATGATCTCCATCTGGTTGTTACTCATAGATGGCTCTTTTGAATCATCCTGATTAACATGACTTTCAGGTGGATTGACTCTTTCTGTTGATGTTTTTGTTGTTTCAGGTGGATTGCAAGGAGCATCCGAGGAAGAAAGTGTCATGACAACCTTGACATACAAAGCTTATGTAAGTGAAAAGAACATAATTCAGAAAAGACATCACATGACTTTGAACATACCACTCCCCCGTCTATGTCATCTACTTCATAAGCATTCGTTCGTAGCTTTGCATTTTTCTCGTCCCATCGCCCCATCAATGGGTGTGGCACAGGAGAGTATGAAAAAGCATGCTTGCTGTATGCACGGATATGCTCCCAGTACCAGTACTAGTAATGAAATTGATAAACAACATGAAAGGTTACTGATAGATACAGTATTCAATCAGGAGCACTTGTCTTAAAAAAGTGTAGCAGTTAAGTCACACTTACTTGTATGAAGGCCAAATTTCCCTGCAGATTTGCATGCTCCTGCAGTTTGAAACTCCGAATGCTACTCAATAAGCTACTCAATGCAAATTGTCCCCAGTTATATTTTTTTTATGTATGGGACTCTTTCGACAATGGCCAAATATTTTGCATCAACTATTGCTTTTGTTGTGGGTGCTAATATAAGGCCAATGGTATACAGGACAAATTGACGTATGAAGTGATCATCAGGAACCTTTGAATTAAGAATACTCTGCTCAAGAGACTTCAGAGTAATATGATTCTCCCCTGGTGCTTGGTAGGTTTGGAACAAATCCTTGTTGAAGTTTGTACTACCATCTACAACTATTTCAGTCCCCTCTATTGGAAGCCCCATGATGTGGTACATATCATATGGAGTCATTGGAATTTCTGTCCCAGCGAGGTAAAAGACTTGCTTTTCTACATTGAAAGTTTGAACAATCTCTACCAACATGATGCGGCGAAGAGTCATTGGCTTCATATGCAACATTCCCCCAAAGCCATTATTCACAATGGCTACCTTATGTGGATCAGGTAAGCCTTGCACAGTTTTTGCATACCTACTTGGTGAGCAAACAACCTTCATATCGGCATATTTCCAAGCTAGTACCTGTAACAAGTGAACCTGACATATGTAAGCACATCTGTTACAGTATCTATTGGCCTTGTTAATATTGCTTGACAAGAAAAATCAATAATTGATAGTGACAAATCTGTAGCAGTGAACCAGTGATGTCAAATACAAGTAATGCTAAAGATTGTTGCATTCCATCTAAGGCGTAGGATCCCAAACTGTTAGCTCGCCAACCTCCTCTCTTCCACACATAGAACTGAAAACCAACTACTGAATGTAAAGAAGGCAATCATGTTCAAACTTTAGTTTCATTTTCCTTTTCTTCCCTCCCACAGTTGTGAAGGCTTATCAGTACACATCCTAGGACCTGGAAAATGGTTAAAAGCTGCTGCATTTATCACAGCACAGAAGCATAATGTGTAATTCATATTTACTTTACACTTTGGAGTGTCTTGCAGAAGGACCCAACCCCTTGAAAGGTGATTTGCTTGTCATTGGAGGGTCCATGCTTTATGCTGTCAGTTATGTTACTGAGGTATGAAGCAATTGCACTTACCTCTACGCAATGAACACTACCGTTCTCCTCTAGCACATTAATCATTTGGACTTTATATTGTTAGCATATGCATGATTTGATCATTTCTAGTAGTATTATTTTCCCATGGTTATATGTTTATTCATCGAACTATGATAATTATTTCTGCATTCTTTTCCCCGTTAAACATCTCGTTGTCTTTGACATAAAGTAGAAATATATATCTGGAAACTTCAAAGATTTCTATGTACAAAATTTCAGGAGTATTTTGTCAAGGAAAGCAGCAGAATTGAGGTGATGGCCATGCCTGGTGTTTTTTGAGGAATTATAAGTGGTATACAAATGTATCCTTTAGCTTCTCAAAAAAATAAACCTTGACTTCATGCACTAGTTTCTTCACAGTGGTTTCTTCTGTGGCACTTTTACTACAAGCAAAAGAAAACATAAGATTCTGATAGCGATTGGCAGATTTAATTGCGCCACCTTTGCCTAGCAGATATTTAGTGGTTCATCTTTTTTATATACAAACCACTTACTGATAACTGGTTCAGCATGAAATGAAGTATCAATCAGTGGTACATGACGATCGACTGGACCAACAATACTGTAATGGTGAGACTCCCTTTTAAATGCAGCCCAGAATTTGGAAGCTTGCAGGGTTACTGGTTAGATCAAAATAAGGAACTTGGAAACCTGAATTCTTTTTAGCATAGACCAAACTAATTATTTTGCCATGGTTAATATGTTTATTCATCGAGCTATGATAATTATTTCTGCATTCTTTTCCCTGTTAAACATCTCGTTGTCTTTGACATAAAGTAGTCAACTGTAGTAGCAAAGTGAAAAGTCTGCATACCTGGCGTTCTGTAGCTCTTTGCGAATTGGATTGATTCGGTGCAGGTCCAGCACCATTGGCAAACTGCTGTCGCTTTGGATCAGTGGTGTCGCCCTGGTTTCCAGACTTGCGCTTTGACGACATAGCAGATTGCATACCAGCTGTTGGAGGATCTGCAGTTAAAAATTGGGTGTTACTCAGGTACTTGTCTTCTCCCATGAGTCGGCAGACAATCCAAAATTGGCTTGCACGTACCTGTTCCTGGTGGCGGCGTAACCCTGCTTGGCCTCTCCATGCAGGAGCCGAGCGTGCAGAGTACTGCACTGGTGGCCATCTCAGGTGGATCTTGGGGATGCGCCCAGCCAGAACTGGCGCAATTTTTCATGTGGTTGCTGAGGGATGAGGTCGAGGATGGTGGCCGACGTGGCCCATCGATGGAGTGGATGTAGGAGATGGTTGCTGATGCCGCTGTTCCCGTGCGCGGCAATCTCGCGATGGAAGTTCCAGGAGCTGGGTTGGATCGGTTGGTTTGAGTGGGCTGGCTGGGTTGGCCTTTCATATCTGCATAATTTTAAGGTGGATCATGTACATGTATGTTCAAGTGATAGGATGAACGTTCTTCCCAGTTGTATCTGCAGCATCTTGAAAACGATGTATCTGAGTTTCAAAAAAAAAAACGATGTATCCATTTCGTGATTCAATAAATCTCGCTAGCAGTTTCAAAAAAAAAAGTGGTGCAAATTGAATTGTTCATTAAGCCATGTGAAAAAGTATGAATAATCCAAAATTCGAATTTCCAAAATTGATAACTAAAAATAAGAATTTGAAATATTAAATGGTTTCAGCTCAAAAGGTCATGAATACCAAAGTTTCATATCTCTTCAAGATCTACAAAGTTTATTTAGTCCATAAATCCATTTGACAAAGTTTGGACAACCGAAAATTTGAATTTCGAAAATTGATAACTAAAAGCAAAATTTATTTACACTAAACGATGTCAAATGAAAAAGTCATGAATGCCAAAGTTGTAGAAGTCAACATGGTCAACAAAGTTTATTTAGTCCATAAATCCATTTTACAAAGTTTGAACAATCCAAAATTTGAATTTCCAAAATTGATAACTAAAAGCAAAATTTATTTACACTAAACGATGTCAAATCAAAAAGTCATGAATACTAAAGTCATATAACTCAACATGGTGTACAAAGTTTATTTAGTTCATAAATCCATTTGACAAAGTTTAAACAATCCAACATTTGAATTTCCAAAATTGATAGATAAAAGAAAGATTTATTTACACTAAATGATGTCAAATGGAAAAGTCATGAATACCAAAAGTTCATATCTCATCAAGACCTACAATCTTTATTTAGGTTATTTTTTCATTTTCAAAAGTGCTAGTAACGTGTAGTTATTAATCCTACATCCAGTCACATAGTTTAAGAAACTATGTTAGAGACTTGTCAAATTTGTACTACATGTTATCACCACTTCTGAAAATGACAAAAATGTCCTAAATAAAGATTTTAGATCTTGATGAGATATGAATCTTTGGTATTCATGACTTTTTCATTTGACATCATTTAGTGTAAACAAATCTTGCTTTTCGTTATCAATTTTGGAAATTCAAATTTTGGATTGTCCAAACTTTGTCAAATGGATTTATGAACTAAATAAACTTTGTACACCATGTTGAGCTCTACGACTTTGGTATTCATGAATTTTTGATTTGCAATCATTTTGATGTCCTAGAAGCTAATAAATTATTACCACAAAAGTAATTATTAAATATTAAATTTCCTTAAATGGCCTAAATCTTTTGGTTGTTATGAGGAGCTTAAATAGACGCACTGGCTAGCGGGGATAGTTGCAATGCATGGTTGTGCTCATCAATGAAATCCTTAACATACCACTGGCCCGTTTCCTTGTTCCGAGCAATTTCAAGTTTCGCTAGGCACCCACAACGACTTATGTCTCGTGCCTTCCTCTTTCTTGTTGCTTTTTTCTTCATGTGCTTTTCTTCACGGAACCCTTGACGACTACAAACAAACTTCCTCTTACGTATTTCATTAGTAGTTTTGTCTCTTTCAAGGTAGCACTTCCGTACACTAAACCCCTTTTCCTTAGCATAGTCGTTGTAGAATTGATGACCTTCATTCTCACTACTAAATGTCTTGCTGACAATTTCATGATAATCTAAGAGATCCTCTTCACTTAAATCAACCATTTTTCCTACATTATGATATATATCAGTTCTGCGGATTTAATATTGAATTACCCTCCTCAAGACTACATGTGTGATTCAAATAAAGGAAATAAAATGTCAAACACTTGAAAATGATTAACATGCTGGTAGATGCATCATAGCATATTTCCTTTGGATAAACAATTAAAAATTAAATGTAACGATTGTTTTTTAGCAAAACTTAAAGATTAATATTACTCCCTACTTATTGAAAACAATATATTTAGCTTAGCTAAATGTTGAGTATCTATTCCTTATTTACTAGTAAGATCAACATAGGATGGTACATTACTGTCAATAGCCATCAATCAGAATCTAGCATGAGCCTAATAACAGCTTCATTTGCTCATGCTTTCAATTAAATAAATGAAATACCATTCATTTTTTTCAATTAAATAAATGAAGTAGCATTCAAATTACAAGGTCATCTGCATTTAACCACACGATGTTGACAAATAAATTAAATAGGGTTATGTACATGCCATCGTATCTTATCAATGCCTTACCGTGTTGTTGTACGATGTCTTGCCCACTTGATACAATCGCCGCGCCGCCGCCACCAGGACGATGATGGCAGACTGTCCACCGGCGGGCCGTTGGTCAACACTTGTGGCTGCTCACCGGCAACACGCGCGTGGTCAGCGAGCCCCTCCGCAACGAACTCCAAGTGCTCCCACGGTGACGCCCTAGCGAGCGAGTCCGTGCCCGGCGCCGGGGAACTCTTATGCGAGGGTGCGTGGCCGGCGAGCCCCTCCGCAACCAAGCCGAAGTGCTCCTCCACGTTGACGCCCCTAACGAGCGAGTCCGCGCCCGATGGCCAGGAACACCAATGCGCCGGTCAGCCGGTGTGCCTTCGATGGAGATGGGGGAAGTGCCGCATGGGAATTGACAGGTGGATGGAAGGAAGGAGAAGGGTCGCGCAATCCTTCGGCGGCGAGCGTGGATGAGACAGGGCAGGCGAGCTGAGGCAATCCCGGCGGCGAGCGGAGGCGAGGGGCGGTCGAGCTGCGCAGTCACGGCGGCCAGCGTCGACGAGGCGGAGGCGTGGAGCAGTCGGGTGTGTGGGCGGCGGTTTGTTTTCCCCCGATTAGACCTTAGCATTCCACGGGCCGGGCCGGGTTCGGGCCGGGCCAGAAAAATACCCGGTTTTCGGTTGAGAAAATCCTGCCCATGACCGTCCCATGGGACGTGTCGGGCCTCGGTCGGGGCGGGCCCGGCAAGCCAGCCACCGCGCGTTTATAGTGCAGTAACTAAAACAAGATTTCGGGGCTCGGGCCAAAAATTTTCGCGGGCTTCAAGATCTCTGCCACGCCCGTCCGATAAAATCCGTGGGCGGGCGGGCCGGCCGGGCAAAAAAAATGCTCGTATACCCCGATCTATTTTGCGTTGACTCTCGACTACGAATGTGTGTTACGAAACTAGCCCCTGTCGGGTTCCAGTAAAACAGGGACCCTTGGTTCCCCGAGGTTCCGGTGAAGCACTAGACTATCTCCAGCAATCCCCTTCATCCCCACCTTCAAAAACCCGGTATGAGAGAATGAGAGAGAAGGAAACTTCCCTAAAAAAAAGTGGGACTCCAGCAATCCCCTTGATCCCCATCCCCAATCGACAGGCGGTTCGCTCGCGACCGCCCGAGGCGCAGCGGCCCACCGAGGCGGCGGCGAGCTCCTTGGGCGGCGGCGGCCTCGAGCCCGACGCAGCGGACCTCTCCTCCAGACCGCGGTCGGAGCGTGCGGATCCGGCCGGCGAGCCCACTGATCGGCGAAAGCTCCATGGCGGATCGGGGAAGGCGAGAGGAGGTGGAGGGAGGCGAGGAAGCGAGGCCGACGCGGGCTCGTGCCTCCAGTAGGAGCCTCACCGGCCGGCGTCGGATTCGATCGCGCTGACCCCGCCTCGCGTCGCCAGGTAGGGAGACGGTCACCGCGGCCCCTGCTTCCGCCTCAACTTGCCTCCGCCGCGGCCGCGGGGATGGCCGACGCGGGAGGACGGCGGGCCGCGAGAATGGCCGCCGCTCCTGCTCCGCCTCCGCGCGCGGTCGGAGATGAGAGGGGGGAGCACGAGCCGAGCTGCGCCGGTCGGTGATGAGAGAGATGAGAGAGGCAGTTGGAAAGAAAAGAATAGAAAAAGATGAGGGAGAGGAGAAAGGCCCCCGACGTTGAGCGTGCGGAAGGCTGTGTCCGCAAAATGAGCTTGGAGGTGAGTGACTTGTTGGAGACGGAACAGTGTAGTTTTTTCTCTCATTTTGAGTTTGGGTGTGCCGATGGGTGATCTGCTGAAGATAGTCTTAGTACGTCCTTACAAATGCGTTAACAGCTAAATGTTTAAATAATTATCAAAGTCCACTATTGATGGTGATCAGACCGGATCACACATGTTACCGAAAAAACAAAACAAGACGAAGCAGCCATGCTGCACCAATGCAACATTTGCCGAATTTCTCTGCCAAACCATTGTTTAGCGAATTGTTAGTTGGAAGAATGGCAAACAACTAAGGATGTGTCAACTTCTTCAACGCTCTGCCAGTACAATATTGTGCTCGTGCAAGGGCTCGGCAACTACTCCCTCCGTCCCGAAAAGACGGTCGTTTTAGCCTTCGTGAGATGTCCCAGGAAGACGGTCGTTTTAGACCATGGGACCCACTCAAGTAGCATGCAGGCCTACCGCTACCGCACCCATCCCACTCCTCTCTCTCCTCTGCTCCTCCGGCTCCCCTTCTTCTCCACTGCTGCCTCTCATCTGCTTCTCCGCCCGCCTTCTTCTCCCTGCGGCGTAGGGTGAGGCAGAGGGTCCGACCGGCCACGACGGTGGCCTCCTCGTTCTCGGGCGAGTTGGCTCCTCCCCGCCAGGAGAGCCGTGGGACTGTGCCGCTCCCTCCCCTGCTCCATCGCGTGCGAGGAGGCCGATAACGGCGGCGATGGCGTAGATCCCTCTACTAGGTCGCGCCTCTCCCTAGGCGGCTTTTGCTTGAGCTCGGTGACGCTCTCCACTCCCCAACGCCGGCCACCGGCGCCTCCCCTCCTCCCTCCTCGGCATCGGCACCTCCTCCCACCGCCGGCCCCTCCTATGCCCGTGCCGGCCTCAAGCTCCGCCTTGAGCTTGGGCGAAGGCGGTGGTCTTGGCGTGCCTATGCCCCTCTTCCTCCACTGCGCCTCCTCCCTCCCAATAAGGTCGCATGCCGGTCTGCGCCAGGGGAAGAGGCTCGGATCTGATTCCTCTCCCGTGAGCGGCTTGAGCATGGGCGAGGAGGTCTCGGTGCGGCGGCAGCTCAGCTCGAGCTCCCGGATCGGTAGCGACTCGCCTCCCCGCAATTCGCTACGGATCTCGATGGCGCAGGGAGAGAGGAGGACGGCGCAGCGGTGGAGGTCTACGGGTGAGGCGGAGGAGCGGGGCCGTGATGCAATACAGTTGGTGGCGGGCTAGCGGCAGCAGGCGCTAGGGAAGGCGAGATGCTGCTGCGGCGTCAACGAGAGAACAGATAAGGAAAGAGAATGTAGGGGTAGACGGGTCATTTGACGTCTCCATTGGTCCGTGAGTCAAAGTCTAAAATAACCGTTTTTTCGGGACGGAGGGAGTACAATGCAGCGACGGATGTGGCAAAGTACAACCTCGCGGATCCACCTTTGAGGAACACCGTCCTCGTCCTAAGGCTCGGTTGCGTCGCAGTCAGATTCGTCGCCAACAATCCAGGTATGCATACATGTGTCTGTACAAGATTTCATTACCTGCTGTCTGTCTGGTTATGTAGTTAGTAAAGCTACAAATTTAGTAGAAACTACATGAAAACATTTTAACTATATTATATCTTGTGAATTGTACAGGCGCATGGTTCATGCGTTGCCACTTTTCGTTCCACTTGTCGATGGGAATGGCAGCAGTGTTTGTGGAATTGTGGTAGACGCGATGGGCCAACAGTCGACGCGTCACTCTCTCCTCCGCACGCGGATTTTCCGTCATGTGGCCGTAAAGACAATTTCATGGCGGGTGAATTCGACATCCAATCTGAAAGATGATTTTGGGCATTATATGTTGTTGTGTAATGCACAAAGCGGAGCTAGCATTTGTACTACATTTTTCTGCAATAAAACTTCCAGTATTATTTGAGAAACAAGGATATTATCTTGTAGTATATGTTGTCTACACATTCATATGCCAACATCAATTATATTCGATCAACATATAAATTGGCTGTTGGAAACTAACCGCAGATTAAAGATGTAGTAACTTTGCTAAGACATGCAATTGTATAGCATATTGCCATGTAGGGCATACTCTCTCGGTTTCATGAAAAGTGCAATCCTAACATTTGAAAAAAATCCCACAAAAGAGTGCAGTACTATAAAATAGATCTAATTACCTTTCTAATTAAATGATTATATCTGATTTGCATGTCAAAACTTACTGCATATGACTAACAAATGAGGGTATTAGAATCTTTTTACGTCATCATTAATTTGTCATATAAAAACTAGAATTGCACTGAGAAGGAGAGAGTACGTGAATATTCGATGGCAACTAGACATGGTGTGGAGGGAGCAACTGCGAGTTCCACCAGCCACTAGTGGTAGTGGAGGCGGGCAATGTCAGGTTGCGTAACGTGGTTACAAGAAGGAAGAGGTAGTGATCAATAGCTCTCAGGGGAGAAGACGGGCTCTTCTGCAGCAGCGAGGGGCAATTTTGAGTTACTGACAGGTGGGCCAGGTCCTACGTGTCAGTGACTCAACTGCACTCTGCAGTAGTGCAGAGGAGTTGTTTCCGAGGAAGAGGATGTGGTGAGAAAATGAGGGGGTCACCCTTGATTGTGCCTATCCTTAGCTGATGTTTTGGTTACTGATAAACTTGTAGCGCGCTGCTTAGGTATCCATTTAACGTTTGCCAACAGAAGGGTTTTTTTGGGCGGAATAGTCAAATACGTCCTCGAACTATTAGCGAAAGCTCAATTTCATCCCTGGACTACAAAAACGTCCGATTCAGTCCCTGAACTATCCAAATCGGTTCAATTTTGTCCCTGCGCTCACGCCGACGCCGTTGCCGTTTGCCGTCAACCGCTGCTCCTCTGCTTTAGTGCGCCGTCCTCGTCGAGGACACGGGCGATGGCAGCCGCCTCTGCCACCGCTCCTTGCGCTCCTCCCGCTCCTCGTCACCACCGTCGTCGCCGGTGCGTCGGGCATCCGAGTCAACCACACTTGCTCCCGCACCTCACGTCGGTGCTCTCATCCCGCCATGGGCCGACCTCGAGCCCGACCTCGTCTCCACCATCGCCGCCTGCTACGCGCTCGAGGACTACGCCTCCTGCCGCGCCGCGTGGCGCTCCGCGCTCCCGACGTCGCTCTCGCGCCCGCTCGCCATGCTCCCAGCCAAAGACGCCGCAGGCATCCCCGTCTCGCTTGCGGCCTGCTCCATTCATGCGCGGCGCTGGTCCGGGCACCGGCCGGGCGGCGACTCGGCCTGCAGTGCCGCTGCGTCGTGGCGCGCGCAACGGGTGGCACTTCGCGGGCGACACCCGCGGCCTTGCTATTCAACCCTTCACCGGCGAGGAGATCCCGCTGGACGACTCTCTGTACTAGCCCACGCACGGTCAGCTGGAGGTCATCTCGGAGTACATGGACGCCAAGAACACGGTGCTGCGAAGGTGGTCATACGGTATGGAGGCGGTCAGCGGCCAGCTCTCACCCGTTGGCGCAGCGGCGATTCAGCGGTTGCATCCGCCGCCCGCCACTACCCCACCTCGGCCTCGCCGTCCTTCCCTTCTCTACTTCCTCAATCGCCGACGGCAACACCTGCGGCACGTGGATGTGCGATGCGGCGCGTGTGTTGGCGGATCTCCTTGAGCACACTCTCGAGGTGGCTAACGCCGAGTCGATGAAGATGGAGCCGGCGGGGTCATGCAGAGATCGGCGACAACGAACTCGTCGGTCGGTTCGTCACCGTCGACACCGTCCACGCACGACATCCGCCACGGAACTAGCTCTCTTCGCCGCGTGCTGCGCGCCTCGCCGCCGCCTTCCTCCTCCGTCGCCGACGCCGGGCCACCACCGACCACCGGCGGCGGCGGTGAGGAACGACGAGGACGCGGCGTCGCGCCCGTGCCGCTACCGCCGGCGGCCACCTACTCCTTGTCGTGGAGCTGCTGCACCATCGTTGTGCATGCGGCGCGTGGCTGGCGAGGCCGCGAGGCAGCGGCGGCCTCTCGTGGATTAGGCGCGCGCGGAATGGCCCAACGTCGGCGGTGGCGACAAGGAGCGAGAGGAAGAGCGCTAGGAGCGCCATTGTCCTGGTCCTCCATGGGGATGGAAGCGAACCGCATGGGAGTTCTGACGGTTGACAAGCAAGCGGCGTGGGCGAGGATACGGATCAATTTGGATAGTTCATGGGTAGATAATTTGTTTTATAGTCTAGGGGAATGACGAGCTTCCACGATAGTTCGAGGGGCGTGTTGGCTATTCGCCTTTTTTTGAAACAAAGTTCTACGCAACAGAACCAACACAATGGTTTTTGATACAAAGGCCTACGTAAAAGAACACATAAAGGCGGGTTTAAAGGAGAAAATGAAATAAATTTAGTGTTGGTAAAAAAAAGAATCCATAAAAAAGGTGACGCGGGATAATAAAAATTTAAAAAATGCTGGCTGTGGGGTTCGAACCCACGCGCACTTCAGTGCAGAAGATCTTAAGTCTTCCCCCTTAACCACTCGGGCAAACCAGCTGCTTTGAAATTTTAACCCACAATTGTCCAATTATTTATATACTATTAACAGAACAGCGTAAGTCCGAGCATTCACCAATCAAGTCCTCGTAGCAGCTAAAATTGATGTTTCCCCATACCTTGAGGACCGATCTCGAAAACAACATACCTTGAGGACTAAATGGAAAACCACCGCCAAATACGTTACCGCGCGAGCACGCTTTGCTGGCGTGATGCGCAACTTTTCCACTGCGCTCCCTCCAGTTGCTCGAAATCTCACTCCACACCCTCGCCCGCCGCTTCCCAATTCCATTCCTGTCCTGAATCTGACCCACCCCCCACACCTCGTCTCCGGCGGCCTGGCATCGCCTCCCCGCCGGCGATGCGGGGCGCCGACCTCATCAACCCGGCGCTACCTGACGAGCTCCTCGAAGACGTGATCCGCCGCGTCGGCGGCGGCAAGCGCGACCTCGACGCCTGTGCGCTCGTCTGCCGCCGCTGGCACCGCCTGGAGCGCGCCTCCCGCCGCTCCGCGAGGCTCGCGGCGTCCGGGGAGCGCGCCGACGAGGTGCTGCGCCTCGTCGCCGAGCGGTTCACGGCGCTCGCCGACGTGTCGGTGGACGAGCGCCTCACCGCGGGGGCAGTCGTCGCCGCCGTGCCCAGGTCGCGCCGCCCGCGCCCGGTACGTCGTCGGCTCGTCCCTTCTGGATCTGGTGTCGGGTTCCTTGCTGCCGCGCGCGGGTCGCGACTCGCGAGAAATGCTGCGTCTTTCGGCGATATTTTAGTGATGCTGATTCGGATCGTTAGGAAGTTCTGAATTTTGAGCTGGTTCTTCATCAGATTTGGGAGAAACTTGGCGATTGTAGTGTTTTTTTTTGTAGTAATTGGCATGAATTCCCGAAACAGCACAACAGTTATTTGACTTGAAACTTCAACCATTGGACAGAGGAATTTCTAGTGTATAGCTATGTAACAGTAATGCTAATTCACTTTGTTCAGGTCGAGCCGTCGAAGAACTATTGGTGTCTGTTCACTAACTTGCTTGAATGCACCTTGGCTGTTGAGAAATTGCAGATTGTTAGAGTAGAAACAATTTGTCCGTATCTTAATTTACTGGCATTCTTGTTCAGATAGTTTTTCCCGTTAAAATGTCTTTCTCAAAGCCTGCAGCATTCCAGTTTGTCACAATTTTTACAGGGTCTTTCTCAAAGCCTTCTGTAGTCCAACTTGCCAGGAATGTAATACAGTTTTCCTCAATGCTTTTTACTCCTGTGTTATGATACATTTAGTGCTTGTCTTGAATGCAGGCGCCTCCTAGTAGTCCTTTTCGACGCCGGAGGAGGCCGCCCCTAGCTTCAAATGCTGTTCATATAGCAACATTCCCATTGGACCAGCCAACTGGTGATGATGGATCAGAGCACAGCTGTTTGACTGATGTTGGCTTGACTCATCTCGCAAGGGGTTGCAGAGGGCTCGAGAAATTAAGTCTAATATGGTGTTCTGCCATATCCTCAAAAGGCTTGGTGAGCATAGCAGAGAACTGCAAGAATTTGACTTCTTTGGATCTCCAGGTAATTCAGTGTTCTCTAATCTGCTGCTTTTGCTCTGTTAGAAAGTTCAGTTATCAGGTCTCATCTTTTTTTTTTGTTTTGATTATTCCAAAGTTTATAACTATGAATGAAGGATTCATGTAATTTGCGAAAGGGTCTCTAGCCTAGTGGCTAGAGCACCTGAGTAGCATCCAGCAGACTTGGGTTCAACCCCCCATGTGTGCGAATTAAACCGGTTGGAATAAAAAAAATTATACAAAAGAATATGTTAGAGTTTCCCCTACTGACTTTAGTAACAAAAAAAAAAAGATTCATGTAAGGAATATGGTATATGTAATACTCCCTCCGTCCCAAATTACTTGTCGTTTTGGCTTTTCTAGATACATTTCTTTTGTTATGTATGTAGAAATAAATATATATCTAGGTCCATACCAAAAGGAATGTATCTAGAAAAGCCAAAATCACAAGTAATTTGAAATGGAGGGAGTATAAAAGAATGGAAACTTTTTGTTGAAATTTATGTTCCTGGTCAAGTGCAGATTATTGCTTTTCCTTTTTTAACAGTTAAAAGAAAGACTAATCTGCATGACATATTTGCAATATTATACAAAGGTCCTTTTGTCTAGTTCCATCCACAATTCGCCATTCATCTTAATCTATATATCCTTTTTTAGGTAGATTTAGTACATATTTTTGGTTGAAGCTTAATGGAAAAATTTTAACTGCAGGCTTGCTATATTAGAGATCAAGGACTAATTTCTGTTGGGGAAGGATGCAAGCATCTTAAGAATTTAAACTTGCGATTTGTTGAAGGTGCCACAGATGAAGGCTTGATTGGATTAGTAAAGAGCTGTGGGCAATCATTGATCTCTCTTGCAGTTGCAACTTGTGTTTGGTTGACTGATGCATCCTTGCGTGCTGTTGGATCCCACTGTCCTAACCTAGAAATCCTGTCTGTGGAGTCAGAACGTGTTCAAAATGAGGGAGTAATATCTATTTCTAAAGGATGCCGACAGTTAAAAACATTAAAGCTACAGTGTATTGGTGCTGGGGATGAGGCCTTAGAATCTATTGGCTTATTTTGTACGCTTTTAGAAAGCCTGTCACTCAACAACTTTGAACGATTTACAGACAGGTAGTTTAGTTGCACTCTCTAATCAAATAATTATGATTTATATATGCCTGAAGTTCAATTTTGTATCCCTGAATCAGTTTTGATTAGTCTCTCTGTGCTAGGGTAAAGAAATTCGTATATTGTCATATTTCCTATCTTAACTAGGATGTGATGTATGCCAATTTAATGCTTGTCATGGAATCAAGTATTCTCGTACCATGTGGTTCAACTAATGATTTGATGACCAACTTTTGTAACTGCAGGAGCCTTTCTTCCATTGCCAAAGGGTGCAAGAATCTCACAGATCTTGTACTCAACGATTGCCAGTTACTAACTGATAGCAGCCTTGAATTTGTAGCTCGTAGCTGCAAAAAGTTAGCACGTTTGAAGGTCAATGGTTGTCAGAACATGGATACTGCAGCACTGGAGCACATTGGGCGATGGTGTCCGTAAGTTTCTTGGTGACTCGATATACTGAAATTTCCTTCAGTTAACACTTGTCGGCATTTATTCTCCTTTTCTAGAACAGTTCTCCTGTATATGAATAAATTTTGCTTTACAAGTAAGTGGTTCGCCAGTCGGCAAGTTTGTTGGTGACCACTTAAATTTCCTTCATTTTAACAGTCCTAGACTTCCATTCTCCTTTCTCGAACAATTTCTCTTAATAAGATGTGCTGTGGTTCAAGTAAGTGGAACTGTATTTTGGGCAGAATGTACGCAGAATAAATGCATAAAATATCCACTGTTTTCCTTCCTATCATGTTTTGAACAACATAAATTTCCATACTTTTTATATGTGCGTGAAATGTAATTATTTTGCTTGTACAGTTCTTCTATTTATTTAGCTGTTTTTTAGCAGTATTGATAACTTTTGTTACAACAACAGTATATGATTTGTTGATAACTTTTGTTACAACAACGGTATATGATGCGGGGTCCTATGCAAACAGGGGCCTTTTGGAGCTCTCTCTAATTTTTTGCCCAAGGATCCAAAATAGTGCATTTCTGGAGATTGGTAGAGGCTGCTCCCTTCTCAGGACTCTTTATTTGGTTGACTGTTCAAGTATAAGTGACAGTGCCTTGTGCCACGTTGCTCAAGGCTGTAAGAACTTAACAGAACTTTCTATTCGGCGTGGTTATGAGGTACTTTCCAAGTTTCCATTGACTTGACAAAAGCCTAGCATGCATAGTGATAGATAACAATTTTTCTTTACAGTCTCTGTTTGGTTCTGCCCACTTGTTTTGGAACTCTAAATGGTTTTCTGTTTGTATGCTTACATTTTATGCATTTGGTGTGCAGATTGGTGACCAAGCATTGATATCTGTTGCTGAGAACTGTAAATCGCTTAAAGAGTTAACACTTCAATTTTGTGAGAGGTAAATCTAATTATGAATGTACGATGTGCCATGTCTTATTAATTTGGCATTCCCATGTGTATCCTCCCCTTTATTTTGAGCTTTAAATCTTCAACATCATTTTCAGGGTATCTGATGCAGGGCTGTCTGCAATCGAAAACTGCTCTGCATAAGTTAAACTTGTGCGGGTGCACCCTAATTACAGATAGTGGGCTGACTGCAATTGCCAGAGGATGCCCTGAACTAGTCGACCTGGATATAAGTGTTCTTCGGGTATGTCCTTTAGCTATGTCACTGTATTCCTTATTCGGAAAGTGTCTAACAGGAACAAAACAAGCTGTTTGGATTTCAAATTAGAAAGTTGCCTTGATTTTTCCCAAAGAACACTTGAAGCACATTTCACGGTACTATACCTGGTAAAAAAGTACTGTACATTGGCTCTGTTTACACTACAGTGAACCACAAATAGAGTAAATTTAAAAGGTTACCTGTACATCTATAGGGGATCAATAAGTGCAATTGAAACATGAAAATAACGAATATGATGATTATGGTAACACAAATGGATTTCTGTCCCTTAAAGTCAACATTCTTGAGACTACATAACAGCTATGCAAATACAAAATTTTCAAGAAAATGATTTCTTCTACGGACAAGAAAATCTTGTATTGGACTAAACAATTTCATGCAAGGGATCAGCAATGTCATCAGCAAGTCTAGGTGTTAGAAACGTGTATAGTTTTGAAAAGAACCTGTTCACCTCAACCCTCGTGATAGATGATAGATCCCCCCATATATATTTTGGAACGTGAGCATGCTTCTTCCATCCTTTCTCAGATGACTTGTAATTTTGCTTCAACTTGTAGATCATAGGTGACATGGCACTTGCTGAGATAGGTGAAGGCTGCCCAAGATCAAAAGATATCGCGCTCTCCCACTGCCCAGAGGTGACTGACGTCGGTCTGGGCCATCTGGTCAGAGGGTGCCTGCAGGTGGAGTCATGCCAGATGGTCTACTGCCGGCAGATCACCAGCGCCGGTGTGGCGACCATCATCTCAGGCTGCTCCAGGCTGAAGAAGCTCCTAGTGGAGGAGTGGAAGGTGAGCGAGAGGACCCGGCGGAGAGCGGGCCCCGTGTTGTCATCCCTCTGCACAGGCCTTTAGGTTCAGAAGGGAAATAAATCTGTGCCCAGTATCAACTCATTTGTTACCCAAAAAGCTTCTGTTGTGTTCTGTACTTGTGTTGTGCTGCTGTGTTGTATACCATAGCATCTTTGCCTCAGAAAGTGTTGTAGGAACTATTTACACCCCAAAGTGTTGCACAGAACAAAAAATGTTGTACCAACAATTTACCAAAAGCAATGAATAATAAAATCAGATGAATAAACTGGCTCTACCTCCATTGTACACTGCTAGTTATTATGTAAACATACATTTAGAATGTTTGATTGGATTTTCCCGAAAATGTTGAGAAATTTTCAGTACTGGAGGTGCTTGCTGCCGTATTCAGTGGACAACGAGATACCTTTCCTGCTTGTTTGTGTCGCTTTGGCCTTCGATATTCCAAACGGATTGCCGTCTACAGCAGCATCTGGAATCGCTTGCTGTCTTTTGCCCCCCACGAAGACATGTTGAGGAGGTAACATATCAGATGCAAGAAACGCATGGATTCTTTGCTGCTCAGGCCTGCTTCGTCTCTACGCTGCTTTGTTGCTCCCTATCCGAACGCATCCATGTATGTCGTCCAGGCATCTATAAAGTGTACGTCCTCCGACTTCGCATCAAGGACCACACAAAGCAGAAGCAATGGAGAAAGGCGGCGGCGATGATCCAGCGACGAGGGCGGCCGGTGGGATGTGCGACCGGTTCCTGACGTTCCTGGCCAGGAACCTTACGATGAGCAGGGTGAAGAGCATCGCCGATGGCCCCAAGGCTGGCGCCGACGACGGCGGCGCCGGCCAACCTCCGTCGGAGGGGGGAGAGGAGGGCGAGGAGGAAGACGAGTTCGTCATTCCGATCGAGAGGGCCGAGTTCGACTACGAGTTCGACGGCGGCCATGGCGAAGGGTACAGCAGTGTGGCGACCATCCTGGAGGAGAGCACCGCGACGACGACGACGACGATGACAAGGGACGTTCCTGAGCCGAATAAGGGAGATGCTGCGGCCGCCGACGTCGACGGTCCGGTGGTGCCAGCGCCGGCACCGACGGCGGCGCCGGCGGTGGCGGTGGTGGAGGAGAAGAAGGTGAGGAAGTCGGTGACGATCAAGGAGGACCGTCCGGCCGAGCAGGAGGGTGGCCCCCCGGCGGCGCCGCTGGAGCGGAAGAGGTCGCTGTTCAAGAAGCGGCAGGCGTCGTCGTCAGCCGCAGGGGACGAGCAGCGGGTGCCTAGGCGGAGCGGGCTCCGGCCGCGGATGCCGCCCGTGCTGCGGGTGCCGTCCAACATCAACGAGCGCTCCTCCACCTTCATCGAGGAGCGCAAGAAGAGCTTCGTCGGCCGCGGCGGCGCCAAGCCAGCGCCGGACAAGTGAACGAGGCAACGAGCTCGGTCGCCGCCGTGTTGCAACATGTAAATATTTGTGTGTTGGTGTGGGTTTGGATGTACTGTACTACTATGATCAGCTAACTGTGCACGTAAAACGACATCTCGTCTGCTCTGGATGATCGATCACCAAATCTATCGCGTGCTGCGATATTTTTCGACGTCGCTGTCCACGAGGTTCTAATCTATCTTAATACTATTCGTAACAGTTACCTTCTTCCTACAAGAAAAACCTACTCGATATATACTGCTACGTGAAGATGCATCGGAGAGCAGAGCAAAAAAACAGAGAGAAATCAAGTTGCAAACAATAAATACTCGCCGGAGTCTCCCGGCTGCGGTCATTGCCGCTGGCGCTGCCGCCTTCGTCTTCTTCTTCCTCTCCGTTGCTGCGGCAGCGCTGGTCGAGCATACCTTCGTTGTAATCATCAGATCATGACCCATCTCTTTCCTGAATTTCTGCTCGAATTTGAGCCGTACTTGATTTTTAACGAAACACAACGCGCAACCTCTGTATGCAGGTGAGCCAGGTGAGGATGACGCACCTGTGCAAGGAGACGCTGGTGACCGTGGTGAACGGGCAGCTCCCGGGGCCGGCGATCGAGGTCACTGAAGGAGACTCCCTCGCCGTTCATGTCGTCAACAAGTCGCCCCACAACATCACAATCCATTGGTAACCACCAGTCAAATACTACAACAAAAACTTCAACAATTCACTGTTGAAACTCAGAAACACTATGCAAACATGAAAAACTGAACAGAGTCTCTTAATCTTAGAAAGTTAGAAATATGTTCTGAAATGATTTTCAAAAAATTATTTTGGGTCTTTTGATGATGCAGGCATGGTGTGAAGCAGCGGCTAAACTGCTGGGCCGACGGGGTGCCGATGATCACGCAGTGCCCCATCTGGCCTGGCCACAACTTCACCTACCGGTTCGACGTCGCCGGGCAGGAAGGCACCCTGTGGTGGCACGCTCACGTCTCCTGCCTCCGGGGAACCCTGCACGGTGCCCTCATTATCCGACCGCGACACGGCTCGTATCCATTTCCGAAGCCACACACAGAGGTCCCTATCATCATAGGTTTGTGAAAGCTTGTGTATGTGCAATATATGTCTGTTGGCACCTTGGTCAATGCTATCTGAAGTACTAATATTGTTGTGAATGGTGTCAACGATGACAGGGGACTGGTGGGACATGGACCTTGATCAGCTGGACCGGAATATGCTGGACGGTTTCTTTAGTGATAACCAGAAGGCCAGCATGATCAATGGCAAGCTTGGAGATCTCTACAACTGCTCAGGTAAGATAATAATAGAGGTTTTTTTTACAGTGCACAATACTACGGTGCACGAATTATATTATTTGGATTTTTTTCATTTCTCTTCCCGCTCAATTAAGAAAGACTTGATAAATTTCAACAATACCATTTTAAGGTTTCATAGTAGTATACAATTAATCTCAACAGTCGGAACCTTTCACACAAGTCCTTTTCGAACAGCAGTACTGTACACCGTAACAAATATCTAATATTTCGTCTAATGAGCATTTTGTCGTGAATCAAGAGGTAAAATCTTTGTTACTCCTATCATTTTTGTGTAACTGTATATCTGCTGACGGACTGAAAAATGGTTGGTTTTTTTTTGGTGAAGTAATAAATGACACTTTTTGTTGCTATGAAATGCGCTTGAACTCTGAAGGTACCGTGGAAGATAGCTACGTACTGGACATGGAGCCTGGCAAAACATACCTTCTTCGACTAATCAACGCCGTGCTCTACTCTGAATACTACCTCAAGATCGCCGGCCACAAGTTCACCGTGGTCGCCTCGGATGCCAACTACGTCACCCCCTTCACCACGGAAGTCGTCGCCATCGCGCCAGGCGAGACGTTGGACGTCCTCGTGATCGCTGACGCCGCACCCGGCAAGTACTACATGGTCGCCCTGGCCACTCAGCCGCCGGAGCCCGATCACCAGATCCCGGTGGCCATCACGAGAGCGATGGTCCGGTACAGGAGCCGCAGCTACGACGACGGCGGTGATGAAGACGGCGATGAAGAAGAATCTCCAATAATTTTACCTGATGACTACTTCGTCGTTCCGGTGTTGCCTGACATGCCTGACCAGCACGACAACGACACCACCTTCTACTTCCACGGCAACCTTACTCGCCTACGCCGTCGTCGTCGGCCACGGCCGGCGGTGCCGGTGCGCGCCGACGAGCACATGTTCATCACGCTCAGCCTGGGCTCCGTCTGCCGTCGAGGCGAGTCCTGCGAGAGGAGCGGTAGCAACGAGTCCATAGTCGTGGCGACCATGAACGACGTCTCCTTCCAGCTGCCGACGGCCGTGGCAGCGTCAGTGCTGGAGGCGCACTACTACCACGGCAACGACACGGCCGCCGCTGCCGGCGTGCAGCTCCGCACGCTCCCGGACATGCCGCTGAAGGTGTTCAACTTCACCGACCGCGCCTTGATCCCGTGGGGACCCGACGAGGCGTGGCTGCAGCCGACGGAGAGGGAGACGGCCGTGCGGCGGTTCCGGCATGGCGCCGTGGTGGATGTGGTGTTCCAGAGCACGTCGGTGATGCAGAGCGGCTCCAACCCGATGCACCTCCACGGGCACGACGTGTTCGTGCTCGCGCAGGGGATCGGCGACTACGACGCGGCGCGGGACGTGGTGAGGTACAACCTGGTGGATCCACCATTGAAGAACACCGTGGTTGTCCCGAGGCTCGGCTGGGTTGCCATCCGATTTGTTGCCGATAATCCAGGTGGGTTTGGGTACACAAGTTTACTCTGATGTCCATGTTAATAGATCGATGTCACACCAAGATCACTGAATATTTGTTCCTTGTGTGTGTAGGAGTATGGTACATGCATTGCCACTTTGAAGATGGATCATCAGTGGACACCTCCCTGCCTCCACCTCCGATGGACTTTCCCAAGTGTAACCCGGAAGAAAAACCCTTGTACGAGACAGAATCCTACCCAAAATAATCTGAAAAAAATTAGCATACCGGCCCATCTGCCGACAGTGCTGTGGAGAGAAGAGCTTCGGTGGCAGCTGACAGCTGGGTGGGTGTGTGAGAATAGGAGAACACTGTTTGTTTTTTGAGTTTTGACATGTTTTCTTTAATTTCTCATCAAGGGTCGGAATTTTACTATTACAAATTGGAGGCTCCTTTTGAAGACTTCACATGAAGCCACCTAGAAATCCAAGGCGCACTTAAAAAAAGGCAATGCTTCTACTCTGATGTCCGATTACTAGGTAAATATCGGACGCCCAGCAGCTGAGGCCACGTGACCCTTTCTTATCCACATATTCCGCAATCCCTTTTTTAGAAAAGTCCGATCTGATACTCACCAAATCGGTTCTGGCAACCTTAAACTACAAAACATAAAGGCCATCCAACTAACAAAACCGTGCAGTTTCAACCTTTGAGCGGTTTTGGGAGTTTTCCATTTGTGAAAATGTTAAAAATGGTTTATCTAAAAATCATAACTAATTCATTTTAAATCAGAAAATATGGAACTTATACCAAAGTTTTATAAATGTCACCTATCTATTGGTGAACTATTTGGAGTCATCTGCATCTTATTATTCATATTCCTAGTATTTTTAGAAAAGCAATAAAAACTAGAAACTTGAACATATAATATTTAAAAAACTCCAAATAGTGCACCAATAGATAGGTGACATTTTTATAAAACTTTGGATATTAGTTCCATATTTTTCTGATTTAAATGAATTAGTTATGATTTTAGATGAAACCATTTTTAACATTTTCACAAAATGGAAAACCACCTCAAAACCGCAAAGGTTGAAACTTGCTGATAGTTGGATGGCCTTTATGTCCGGTTTTGTAGTTTAAGGTTGGCAGCCACCACCCACTCGAGTTCTCTCCTCTTTGACCACATCGGCGGCGGCAATGGTGGCGTCTAGCAGGCGACGACAAGCGAGAGGTCCTCCCACCGGCTCGAGGGTGGGTAGCGGACCCGTGAGGCGGCGTGGCGAAGCTCACGTGAGGCGGCGAAACACCGCACGCGAGGCGAGCTATTGATTTTAATAGTCGTTGGATGTATTTTGTTTCTAAAATTACCCACCTATGAATTATGAAGAATTAACAAAAACAACCCTCCTATATCTTTGTCTAAATCATCCATAGGTGCCACTATAGAAAAGTTAAATCTAAAACATCTTCAGATCACATGTAACAAAGTAAATCTCTTTGCTTCGAATAGAAAATTGTCCAAGTATCCTGTCATGCCTGTCACGTGTAACATAATTATTCTCCTACCCTTTACTTCTTCCCATATTTACATCATAAAAGAATCTATGCTAAAAGGATCTCTAGCCAATACAACTAACAAACTAGATACATACGTGCATAGATGCCTGCCAATCAGATATCTCTTCCCTTGAATTTCTCTTCCATATTTTAATCATAAAAACAATATATCTTAAAGGTTGTTAGCTAATCAACGAATCATATACTATGCCCGTGCATATATAAATGAGAGTATTCCTTATTGACCATGGAAAACTTACTCATTCCTTCCTTAGCCCTGAAACTTACTCAACTCAACTCAGTGTCAAATAAGGAACGAAAAAATTTCTAGGGCCAAATATGGAATAATCTCTTCTTCTGTGGCTGCACAGAACCATTTAGACCCACCGGTTACACTAAAGATCAATCCACAACGAGATATTAATTTTGGTATTTGTTTGATTTTCCTTCTACAATTAGATAACTTTCATGGCATGTGTTACAACTACTAAATTATTAGCTTATTGTTTGGTTTGCTGCATACTACAATTAGATTAATTTTTCAAATCATATGTTATGACTACTAAATTATTTATTTATGGCTGTGTACAATTAGATTATTTTTTTCATGATATATGTTATGACTAAAATACCCGCTTAGTTCCCAAAATTTTTCTCAACTAACACACGTCACATCAATCTTGAAAACTAATTAGGAATATTACACATGAATTAATGACAAAACCCATTCCATAACCCTCCTAAACTCTAGAGACAAATCTAACGAGCTTAAATATGTCATGATCGATAATGTTGTGTACAAAAACAATCTCTAATGATAGATTAAATAGGCTTATATTAATTGATTCATTCTCGCGATTTTTCGTCTATCCATGTAATTAGTTTTGTAATTAGTCTACATTTATTATCCCTAATAAGTCTGAAAAGGAGCCCAAAAAGTTTTGCGCCAAAAATATGGTGAACTGAACTGCCTTTGTTTATTGTTTTGCCTACTGCATGTTAGGTGTAGATGACTTGCATCTCACCATTGTTCTCAAACCGTTATTCTTATCAACTCTTTCTATTGAATTATATTTTACAATTAGATTATTGTTTGTGTACCAAAACATATGTGTAGAAAAATTCCATATTTGTATATGATATATCTTTTGTATAAAACAATAACTCAATTAGATCCATCACCATCTTTCTCTAATGTAGTTGAACAAGTTTCCATGGTGAACAAAACCTTAAGTGAAAAATTAGACTAGGAAAATAATTGTGGAACATTAAGGTAATAGTAACCAGCTTGTGGAATGCAACCTTACTCAGCAGTGGTAAACAATTAAGTATTAACATGATCCTTATTCATCAAAAAATATGATATGTTCGATATGATTACCTTTTTGTATTATTTTCTGTTTACAAATTATTAATTATGATGAAAAATTAGGGACCCATGAGGCACGATGTTATCAATAAGACCTAGATGAAAAAGTTAAAACCACCGATTGAAGAAGGCAATGTGTGCATAATTGCAAATGTTAGAGTTACATCAGCAGCATAGAAGTATCGACCATTGAAAAATGATAGGATAGTACGTCAACTTCTTACCCTCAACTACTCTAAAAAGGTTCAGAGATCGTGAAGCCATTCCAAAGTATAGTTTCAAGTTCATGAGCACGATTTTTCTTTCAGCTAGAATAAATGTGGACACGGTAACATCCTTGAATTTGCTTGTTTGTGAAAATGTGGAATTTCAAAAACTTGCTTTGGATTTGAGTGCTCAGGAAATCAATTAAGGATGTCTTCCTTTTTCCCTTCCCTTGTTCCTAGATTTAATTCAAGTCAATCAATAAATTTTAGGACTTATAAAATGCTAGTGTGAGAAGTTGGATTTTCATTTGGATTTATTTGGATTTGTTTGAGTGGATTCAAATTTGAATTGGTATTCAAATTTGAATCATATAGAAAATAGAGTTAAGAAAATAGGAAAACCTTTTACCCTTGCGTGGGCCGGCAACCAACCAACCGGCCCACTTCCTTCTTTCGGCCCAGGCGCAGCCCATCCACGCCGGACGCCCGCCTCGGCGCGCGTAGTCGCTTCGGTGGGACCGATGCGCACACCGACGTCATCGGCCGCCATCGTCACCCTCTCTCTTATCGCTTTGGGCGCGGCGCCGCGCGCGGCCGTCATGGCCGCCGTCATGCGCCGCGCGCCTGCGCATCCGCCGCGTCACGCATCTGCCGCCGCTATAAGTAGCCACCACAGCTCAGGCTCCCAACCCTAGCCGCCTCAGGAGTTATCCCTGTCCACACCGCCCGCCTGGGAGAAGGAGGAGAAGGGAGGAGAAGGAGAGAGGGAGGCGGAGGCCGCCTGGGAGCACCGCCCGCCAAGACCGGAGCCGCCCGTGGGAGGCCACCGTGGTGAGCACCCCTACGACCTCTCATCCTCGCTGCTTCCTGCACGCCCGTCGTCTCCTTCCACGCCGACGAGCACGCCTCTCTTCACCGACACGCTGCGCTGCGGCGTACCAAGGTGAGGACAAGCTTCCCGCTCATCTATGGATGCCCGCCTTGAGCCGAGGGGGAACGCCTGTTATTCGCCACACCGCTGCCGGTGATGCCGGCCTTCGTGCCAGGCTGGGTTTCTTCTTCCTGCGGTGCGCCGCCTTCTCCGCGCGCGTAGTTGCGTTGTTCCGCTTTCTAGGTTCTTTGGGCCGCTTGCCGTGCGCCGCCGCTCGTCCGCCGTGGCGAGCCGCCGCCGCACGCCCGTGTGCACGTAAACTCACGCGCACCGCGCGTCGTCACTTCAAGCGCGCGCCGCCGCCTCTGAGGAGCCGAGCTTTGGCTCCTTTCCTTCTTGCGCCGCACCGCTCGCCGCCGCTGCGTGGCCTTTGCCACACGGGTTGCCGTAGTGCACGCGGGGGAAAGGTGAGGCCTTTAGGGCCTCTGCCCTCGCCGCCGACGCGCCACGTCGTTCGTCGCGCCGCGAATGAGCACCTTGTATCCTTTCCACCGCTGACGCCGCCGTGCTCCACCGTGGCGAACCGCCGTCGGGCAAGGGTAAAAGCCCGACCTTGGAACGTTTTGCCTCGCTTGTTTCCCAGCGTCTGTGCCGAGCATCTGGGCGCCCCATGCGCTCGCCGCGAACGCCGCCTCCGCGTAGCCAACCTTCACGCGCCGAGCCGCCGCGCCGCGCCGTCTCGACGTCGTGTGCCGACGCCCGGCCTTAGGCCCTTCTTTTCCTTGCCTTGGCGAGACTTGGGTCCGGTCGGACCTGGTTGAGGTGCGGTTCGAGTCACCGCCGTAGACCCTCGCTGCCGGCGAGCCCTGACCGGCCGCCGTCCCTTTGGGACAAACCGTCGAGCACCTCAGGGTCGCTCCTAAACCCAGTGGGGTTTTTCCTGTGCACGCCGGACCACACGTGGATCTGGCCGCGGCCGATCCACCGGATCTCGTCGCCGCCCGCCGCACACACACGTTCACACCGTCCCATGCCGCACCCGATCTCCCCGGATCGCATGCGCATCACCAATCTGTCGTGGCGCACGCCGCCTCACCGAGCCGAGCCGAAGATCCCGCCGGGATCCCGTGTGGCTGACCACGCCAGCAGCTGCCGGCGGGCTTATAGCCACCCACGTGACGCCACGCCGGCTCCGACACTGCACACCGCTTTAAGCCCCTTAGACCAGGAGTCGCCCTAGAGTCTCTATTGTGTATGCGTATTTTATTTCGAAAACTATTTTATCTTTGGAAAATCCTAGTAAATCCATTTTTTAAAAATACAAAACCTTTTCGAAATTCTCTAAAATCTTAAACTCCGTGCTAGGCTAGTGTTTGCTCTCTTTTGGCTCTTAATTGCTGTTCTTTTGGAGTTACTTGCATTAGGACCGCTGTTTATTTTCTTTTACGCGTTAATAGGAGCAGCTGGAGCCGGGGATCTGATCCCGGAGTACGACTACGCTGACGACTACGCCATGAGGACTACCCGACCCTGTGTTCACGCCCGACGACTTTGAATGCCTATTAGACATTGCAATGTAGTATGCTAGCGCTTTACTTTATATGCATGTTGATGAACCTTGCACTGCCTACTTTAAATACCCTGTCCTTGATTGTCCTACTACTATCTATATTTATAAGCGTGTATATAGTGCTTATGATGCATGTGTTGGGATGGGAATAGTGGTTCTTGGCGTGAGTGGGATAAAACCGGCGGAGAAGGCGTTTTGGGTACTTTGGCGGGGTGATCTCAAACAACCGATGCAGGGATCGGGGATGGGGGTACACTCCTCAGTGTGTCCCCACTATTACGGTTTTCAAAGCCTAGGTGTTGGGGTTTTACTTGCGCTTGGAGGATATGAGCTCGCCCCGGTCTGAAACCGAGTGGACAGACCTTTTCACGGGACCTTTACGTACACCACCACCTCAGGCGTGGGGTTAGGGCCGAGTTGAGCTCGGCAAGTGCGGAACCATACCTGCCAGCAGGATAGCGGGGTATCAGTGGGGGAGAGGTGGAGGTGAGACCACCCTCTCAGAGCGACTCCCGTGTGGCCACACGGGGGCATTTCACGATTCGGTGCAATCCCTTCCGAGGGGATCGTTTTGAGGGCCGGATGCAGGATGGGACCGTAACTACCGAGAGTTCGCACGGTAGGATGGGCTTGGTCGGCCGTACACCGGCCGGGTGCCATTCCGGGTTGGGTACAGGTGTACACGCTCTGCAGAGTTGTTCGATCTATAGCTATAGCCGCGTCCTCGGTTATGGACATGTCCCCTGATAGCTTTGTTCTCATGTTTTGGGATTTCTACCTTCCCCCTATAGTTGAGAGTGTGGTGAGCCGTGGTTGCGGGGGAGGAGAGTGGCTCCCTCTACCTCGCGGATCCGATTGCAATCATTGAGGTGCGAGGAGAGGAAGTTCTCGCATCGACCCTAGATGGAGGTAGGATGTGGAGACGGGACCCTGGGTGACCAGGTGGTTCCGAGCTGAGTTGAGAGCTTTGGGTTGGGATCTTGATGGAGATATCTTGTTGCTACTCTACTGCTACTGCATAGGAAACCCGAGCTGCTTCCTTGTCTCTTTTCCTTCCCTTTAGAAGTTAGGCCACTTAAAAGTCTGATTGGTGGCGTGGACCTATCCCACTCCTTGGGGATAGACTTTGGGTGTCAGTCTGAGTCGAGTACGACAACAACACCGATGGATGGTACGACTGAGGGATGCGTCGCTTCGCTCAAGGATGCCTGTGGCGAGAAGAATAAAAGATGGAGACCCTTCGAGATGCTAGCTACAGCTGCGTGAATTTCACTCGATTCAGCCAAGAGGCTTGTAATGATGTACTCCATAATGGACATGTAATAAATTTATGTACTAATGTTTATGTGTGATGCGATGTATGACTTTGTGATATTACTATACGTGAGGGCGTTACATGCGCGATAGCCAGCGATCCGAGGACTATCGCGAAGGTACAGGGATTCGGGTTTTCTTTTGAAAATCCGGGGTTTTACTGGTGGTATCGAGCCATACTTGACCGTAGCGTATCCCTAGGATTGGCCGATAGTAAATAAGGATTCTATCGTTTCCTTCCTTTATATAAACTCCTTGGAATATTTTATAAAAGCTTTCCCCTTTTGAAGAACATTCTTTCTTACCTGCGGGACTCAACTTTCTATCACGGGGACCACGACCTTTTGGTCTAGAACTTCTGAACACGATGAAGGGGAGCAATGTTGAAACACCGTGTTAGGCACAACCTCTCGGAGATCTTTTAACGATAAATTAGATCGTTGATGTGCTCGCGACCTCTGAGGCCCGAGTCAGCCTCGAGGAAGCTTATATGTGTATCTATCATGTTTGCTGAGTGTTTGGCTCTTAATGGAGTTAATTGAGTCTTAATGCATCTTCTCATTGAGTGATAGGTTATATAATTAGTAATATTTTCATGCTTGTATATCAGACTCAATTTGTTGGTGAGTGGCGTTGTGTAAAAGTCTTTTCCTATATCCTTGGTCGTGTTTTTAGAAGGATGTCGATCCGACGGTCCAACCGTCTGCTGGCACGCCTTGAGGAGGCTGCTGCCGAGGAGGAGGAAGCCCCACAGGGCCGTGGCCGTGGTCGTGGCCGTGCCGCCGCTCGTGGACGCGGTCGTGCACCTGCCCGTGGCCGTGGACGCCCACCCCTACGTGGAGGAGCTTTGGGAGCTCGGTAGGGGGTCTTGGGAGCACCGCCACCGCCGCCCAGGGCCCGAGCTGAGCCGAGGATGGAGAAGCCGAGCAAGGTCGAGCAAGACCGGCTGGCCGGACCAGCCTCCGCCACCACCACCTAACGGTGGATGTGATGGCTGTCGAGACTCGGTGATCGAGGATGGCGGAAGCCATGGAGCAAGTGGCAAGCGGTGGAAACCGCGTCGCTCCGGGGCGAGGACCTCACGAGGAAGATCGAGAGGTTCATCCGCTGAAGCCCCACCTTGACTACTCGGATGACCGCTCGGCGGCAAACGGTGGCGAGGGTGATCGAGACCAAGCTCGACCTCGCAAATGCCTTTCCGAGGAGTCGTCGCCATCGCCAGCGCGCACCGGTGGAGGTCTGCCAAGTCTTGGTGGGACAACTACACCATGACCACCCGAACCCGGCCTTCATCACTGGTGAGTTACGCGGCGTTCATGCGATACACCTTGACGAGCTGCTGGTCGAAGCGCGAGTTCCGCACCATGGCGCGGTGCGATGAGGGTCGAGGTCTGGCGTCATTTCATGAAGATGATGCGATGCGCTCCGGCGACACCGACACCGACCGGAAGCGATTACGGTTTACTGCGAGGCCTTCACCGGCCTTCGCCGGGGCGGGCGGTGAGCACAAGTCCCGCCGCCACCTCGTCAGCCGCGCCATCGCGCGGTCGAGAGAGAGGAGGAGCCACGAGGCGCATGAAGGGAAGAAGAGGATGGGAGATCGGGATCACCACGACCGATCCTTCGAGCGAGGCGACGAGCAACATCTTTGAGGAGCTACCGCGGGGCACAACCGACTGGGCGGCGGAGGAGGCCGTGGCATTCCGGAGGGAGGAACCCGACTACCCAGCATGGGCTGGCTACAACCGTCCACCGGTGGCACGAGACCTACGTGGAGGCTTCACCGTGACTGCCGCGCTGTGGCAGCCACAAGTCTCTGTTGCCGGACAAGAAGACCGCTGCTACTCCAGTGAGCACTGCTCTCGGAGGGCGACCTCCTCGGGCGCACCACCGGCTGCCCGTGGTGGGAGGTGAACCACCTCCTCACGGAGGAGGAGGCTGGCGCTCCCGGCGTCGTGATCGGTGAGTTTTGGTTTGTGGTACTACTGCTTTGGTTCTCTTGATACCGGTGCAACCGGTCGTATATTACCTCTAGATTCGTGAACAAACTCTCCCTCCCTACAACCACCCGATCAATTCCTATCATCACGAGTTCACCTCTCGGAGATATCAGATGCACCTTACTGTGTAAAGGTGTAGATGGTCATTCAGGACCACAAGTTCTTGGGGATCTGACAGTGTTACCCTCCAATGGCATCGACGTGATTACGGGGATGGATTGGATCACCGCTCACAAAGGTGTCATCTCCACTTCACCGACTAGTGACCTTGGTACACCCCGATGGAGCGAGGTCACCTTGAGCCAATGAAGTCTCGAGACATACCGGTGTCACAGTCTTCACAGCTATCTCGGATGTGCGAGTGGTTTGTGAGTACGAGGATGTGTTCGCAGAAGAGCTGCCGGGTTTGCCTCCGGACCGTGACGTGGAGTTCGTGATCAACTTGATCACGGGAAGCACGATAGCTCGAGTCCGTCTGAGAATGGCGGAGGTTGAGCTGAAGCTGAAGGCGAGTTAGACTCACTTTGCTTGAAAAGGGTTCATTCGACCGAGTGCTTCACCATGGGGTTCACCGGCTCTTCGTGCAAGAAAGATGGGACTCGGCGTCGTGTGTTGATTCTTACCGCGCACTCAATGCGGTAACCATCAAGAACAAGTATCCACTACCACGGATCGATGATCGATGGATCAGCTAAGGCAAGCCAAGTTCTTGACAAGATTGACCTCGATCGAGGCTACCACCGGATGAAGATTCATCAGGAAGACATCTTCAAGACCGCGTTTGTGACCGATGCGATGACAGTACACGTTATCGTTTGGTCTTCTGAGCATACGTACTTCATGAACATGATGAACAAGGTGTTCATGGATGAGTTAGACAAGTGTGTCGTTGTCTTCATTGGCGACATATTGGTCTTCTCAAGACCATGAGAAGAGCATGAAGAGCACACGAGGATAGTGTTGGAGAAGCTCGAGCAACAGCATGTGCCAAGTTCAGCAAGTGCGAGTTCGGATGGAAGAAGTCGCCTTTCTCGGTCACGTGTTGTCGGCTAAAGGAGTGGCCGTAGATCCAGCAAGATAGAAGCGGTGTCCAAGTGGCAATCACCCAAGTCCGTGAGATCCGCATGATTTTCTCGGTTTAGCGGTTACTACCGCGGTTCATCGAGAACTTCTCCAAGATTGCGAAGCCCATGAGCCTGTTGAAGAGCAACACACCGTTTGTATGGTCGGACAAGTGTGAGGCCAGCTTTCGAGGAGCTCAAGACTCGCCTCACCACTACACGGTCTGACTCTTCCCGATCTGAGCAAGGACTTCGTGGTGTCTTGTGGCCGAGACAAGGACTCGGTTGCGTCTTTGCGAAGAAGGCAAAGTTGTTGCATATGCCTTCGGCGGCTTGAGCATGAGGAGAACTACCCACACATGACCTCGAGCTAGCTGGCATCGTTCACGCTTTGAAGATATGGAGGCACTACGATGGGCAACAAGGTGCGACATTTACACCGACCACAAGAGTCAGTACATCTTCACCGAGTCGAGTTGAACACGGCGGCGAAGATGGCTCGAACGATCAAGGACTACGACACGAACATCCACTACCACCGGTAAAGCCAATGTCGTGGCCGATGCACTTTGAGCGCCAAAACATTACTACGGCAACAACGATGGTGCGAGAAGAGCAACCGGCACTTGTATGAGGAAATGGAGAAGCTGAAAGTTGGAGATAGTTGAGAAGGGGCTGAGCGAGTTGAGGGTGAAGTACGCTAGAAGACCAGTTCGACAAGCTCGAGAAAGGGTGCCCATTGAGGAAGTGAAAGACTTGATGGCTAGAGGCAAGCGACTACCGCCTCGACGAGCAAGGCAGCTTGTGGTTGAAGGATCGCATATGTGTACCCGAGCAAGGAGATTCGACTCGATTTTGAAGGAAGCTCACGATTCTCGATACTCGATTCCACCCTGGTTGCACGAAGATGTACCAAGATCGAAGATACGGTTACGGTGGGAGAAGATGAGGAAGACATTGCTTAGTCTGGCTCGATGCGACACGTGTCGAGAGTGAAAGTAGAACACGAGAGGCCCGGTTTGCTCAGCTTGAGATACCCACATGGAAATGGGAAGATATCGACATGGACTTCATAGTGGGACTACCTCGTAGCAGAGCATGACTCAATGGGTGATTGTCGACGTTTGACCAAAGTGGCACATTTCATACCCGTGAAGACAACCTTGAGGCGCACAAGCTAGCGGACCTCTACGCCGACAACATCTTGAGGTTACATGGGGCAGGGTATAGTGTCGACGGAGGACCGCAATTCACCGCCAAATTGGAGGAGCTTACATAAAGCCATGGGCACCGACTTGCACTACAGTTCCGCCTTCCACCCAGACGGATGGGCGAGACGAGAGAGAGTGAATCAAGTACTCGAAGACCTTGAGAGCTTGTGTGTTGACCTATGGATCGTGGAGAAGAGCTTGTCCTATCACGAGTTCTCGTACAACAACGCTTATCAAGCAAGTCTGAAGATGGCACCCTTGAGGCTCTTTATGGCGAAGTGTCGGACAGATTGATGTGGTCGAGGTGGGGAGGCGAACCTTCTTGGTCCCGCCACCATAGTTGAGGCCGAGGAAAATGTTGCTAAGGTCGGAGAGAATCGAAGATAGCTCGAGGCCGGCGGAAGAGCTACAGCCGAGCCAAAGGAAAGCGTCTCATTTGAGGTGGGTGAGCACATCTATTTGAGGGTTTCACCTCCGGGGCAGAGCGTTTCCATGTCAAGGAAGTTGTCGCACCCCGATGCGTTGGGCCAGATCGTGAGAAGATCGGGAAGGTGGCTTACAAGCTGGAGCTACCGGAGCTCGAGTACACCCGGTGTTCCATGTGTCTCGGCTCGGAAGTGCGTGGTCGTCGAAAGAGAGTGCGCACACCCTCGGCGTTCAAGACACCACAGGTACTTGAGTACCCGTCGGATCTGGATTGGGCGGAGAAGTCAACCGGAGGACCACCACTACGCAAGGTGCTGGAGTAACCACTCCGGCGAGCGGCGTGGGAGAAGGAGTCCGTCATGAGGAGAAATACCCTCATCTCTTTGAACCGGGAGTAACGTCTTAATCTCGGGGACGAGATTCTTGTGAGGGGAGTTACAGACATCCTTGATTTTGCTTGTTTGTAAAATGTGGAATTTCAAAACTTGCTTTGGATTTGAGTGCTCATGAAATCAATTAAGGATGTCTTCCTTTTTCCTTCCTAAATCCTAGATTTTATTTAATTCCTCAATAATTTTAGGACTTATAAAATGCTAGTGTGAGAAGTTGGATTTTCATTTGGGATTTATTTGGATTTGTTTGAGTGGATTCAAATTTGAATTGGATTCAAATTTGAATCAAATAGAAAATAGGGTTAGTTAAGGAAAACCTTTTCCTCCTTTGAGCCACCAACCTCGTTTAAGCCCGTCGCCCTTCGGCCCAAAGCGGCGCGCCACCTACTTGGCGCCAGCGTGTGGCCGTGGACGCGGCACGTCGCCATGGCGTCGCCGTCGTCATCCTCCCTTTTCTCCTTTAGTGGCGCTGGCGGCGCGCCACGCCGGCGGGCGGCCGTCGCGATGCGGCGCGCCCTCCGCGCATCCGCGTCGTGCCCGCGCCGATCCCGCTATAAGTAGCGCCCGCCGCCCGAGCTCCCAACCCTAGCCGCCTTGAATCCTCCCACATCCACGCCACCGCCTGGGGAGGAGAAGAAGAAGGGGAAGGAGGAGGCTCGAGGCCGAAGCACGCCGGCGTGTGAAGACCGGAGGCCGCCCGTGGGACTCCGGAGCGCCGAGGAGCCGTGGACCTCTGGCTGACCAGCCTCTGCTTCCTCTACCAGCCTTCACCCCGTCTTCCTTCCGCAGCGTGAGCCATTCTTCACTGCGCCTTCACCTTACGGTGGACAGGTGGCCCATCGCCCTTCCCTCTTGTGGCGCGGGAGTCGTGCGCGTTGAGCCTTCTGCTTCGCCGCTTGTGCCCGTGCCCAGGCGCCTTGCCGCGTGATCGGCCATCGAGCGCGAAATCTCTTCTTGCAGGTGCGCCTGTAGCAGGCTGCCCGCCGCCATCCCCTTCCTCGTTCACGTTTGTTTTCCGGTCGTCGTGTCTTTGCCGCGCGCCGTGTTTCGCCGCGGCGTGGGGTCACCGCGCATGCTCCCTCGCACACACGTGCGCCGTGCACAGCGCCGCACGCGTAGCCGCCCGTTACGCTGGGAGGAGAACCTCTCCTTTTACCTTCGGTTCCCGGCCAACCAGGCTCGCCGCGCGCGAGCCGCGTGTAACCTCCGTGGTGTTTTCCGCTTGCGAGATGCGCCGGCGGTTGTTCTTGAGCCGCCGCGCCCGTTCGTGCCTGCCTGACCTCGCCGACAGCGCGCCACCCAGCCGGCGGCGCCGCCGAGCCACAGGCCGTCAAACCGGCAGTCGTGACCGGGCGCCACGTCCGTACTTCTTGATAGCTTCACCACTGCACGCGTGCTCGCCCTTGCCGGCGTTCATCCCCGGACACCAGTGCAACCAGCCTCTGCGTAAATCGACTCGGCATCCACGCCCGCGTCGTCCTCGCCAGGCGCGCTTTTCTCCCCTAGTGGACCGTATGGACGCGGACCTCAGCATGCTTGCTGTCCGCTATCCATCCGACTTTTTTTTGGAAAATCCTAGTAAATCCATTTTGCTCGAAAAATACAAAACCTTTTCGAAATTCTCTAAAATCTTAAACTCCGTGCTAGGCTAGTGTTTGCTCTCTTTTGGCTCTTAATTGTTGTTCTTTTGGAGTTAATTGCAATAGGACCATTGTTTATTTTCTTTCTGGCGTTAATAGGGCGGGGGCCAGGGAGCTGATCCCGAGTATGACTTCTGGACGACTTCGCGGAGGACTACAGGACCCAGTTCACGCCCTTGGACTTTGAATGCCTATTAGACATTGCAATAGTATGCTAGCGCTTTACTTTATATGCATGTTGATGAACCTTGCACTGCCTACTTTAAATACCCTGTCCTTGATTGTCCTACTACTATATATGTTTATAAGCGTGTATATCTGAGTGCTTAGGATGCATGTGTTGGGATGGGAATAGTGGTTCTTGGCGTGAGTGGGATAAAACCGGCGGAGAAGGCGTTTTGGGTACTTTGGCGGGGTGAGCTCGAAACAACCGATGCTGGGATCGGGGATGAAGTGCACTCCTCGGTGTATCCCCACTATTACAGTTTTCGAGCCTAGGTGTTGGGGTTTTACTTGCGCTTGGAGGATATGAGCTCGCCCGATGCAAGCAGTGGGCCAAGACCTTCACGGGACTTTACGTACACACCACCTCGCGGCGTGGGGTTAGGGGCAGTTGAGCTCGGCAAGTGCGGAACCATACTGCCCGGTAGGATAGCGGGGTATCGGTGGGGAGAGGTGGAGGTGAGACCACCCTCTCAGGCGACTCCCGTGTGGCCACGGGGGCATTTCATGATTCGGTGCAATCCCCTTGGGGATCGTTTTGAGGGCGGATGCGGGATGGGACCGTAACTACAGGAGTTCGCCGCGGTAGGATGGGCTCGGTCGGCCGTACACCCGGCGGTGCCATTCGGGTTGAATGCGGTGTACTGCGCTCTGGAGTTGTTCGATCTATAGCTATAGCCGGCGTCCTCGGTCATGGACGAGCCCGATGGATTGTTGGTTCTCATGTTTTGGGATTTCTACCTTCCCCTATAGTTGAGAGTGTGGTGAGCCGTGGTTGCAGCCGGGAGAGGAGAGTGGCTCCCTCTACCTCGCGGATCCGATTGCAATCATTGAGGTGCGAGGAGAGGAAGTTCTCGCATCGACCCTAGATGGAGTAGGTTGTGGAGGCGGGACCACAGGTGACGGTGGTTCGAGCTGTGTTGAGAGCTTTGGGTTGGGAACTTGATGGAGATATCTTGTTTCACTCTGCTTCTTTGCATAGGAAACCAGCTGCTTCCTTGTCTCTTTTCCTTCCCTTTAGAAGTTAGGCCACTTAAAGCTGCATACTGAGTTGGTGGCGTGGACCTATCCCACTCCTTGAGGGATAGACTTTGGGTGTGCAGTGCAGTCCGAGTCGACAACAACGCCCGATGGATGGTACAGGAGGGATCGTCGCTTCGCTCAAGGATGCCTGTGGCGTGAAGAATAAAAGATGGAGACCTTCGAGATGCTAGCTACCCGCGTAAATTTCACTCTGATTCAGCCAAGAGGCTTGTAATGATGTACTCCATAATGGACATGTAATAAATTATGTACTAATGTTTGTGTGATGCGATGTATGATTTTGTGTTATTATCGTGAGGCGTTACATGCGTGATAGCCAGCGATCGAGGACTATCGCGAAGTGCGAGGATTCGGGTTTTCTTTTTGAAAATCCGGGGTTTTCTGAATTACCTACTCGGGTAAAACATTCTTGATTTTATAATTTTTTAATAATAATTCACATTTATGTTTCATAGATTTTATAGGATTCACAACACAAATTAGACCCTAAAAATAAGGACAAATTTTGAATTTACCAAAATTCGTGATATTGTGCTCCCGATCGAGTAATTCTATTTTCTTTTGTAGAAAGCAACTACAAAATTTTCAACGTTTACATGTGTACTCTGAACTTCTATTGAATTAACAAATATTTTCTATACTGATAGTAATAATTCACTAGTGATACGACATCAACATGGTAACATGGTTCAAGAAAAAAAGAAGAAAATCATGAAACACATAAAACAAATAATACACTGCTGGAACTGTTACATGTAATGATATGAACAACTCTTAGTTATTAATTATTCATTTACAGATCATGAACTAACCAATACCATTTTAAATGCAGACATTTGCATACAATGAACTAACCAATTGCTAATTAATATGATATATTTACAGTCCATGTTGCAAAATTGTGAATCTTATTATGATGCTCAAATATAAGTAAACTTCTAACAATTAAAATAAAGTGCTAACCCATGCAGAGGCACAAGTTGATGGACTAGTAATTTAGAGTTTGTTTGGACTTTGGACCAACTAGCTATTTTGCTCAAAACTCAACATAAGAGGTGCGGAAGGTAGAGTAAACTGTTGGGGGACTTCCATGGAGATCTGGCGGACTATTAAATAGGGGGGTTGCCTACAATCCACAGTACAATTAAATGGTGGAAAGATACATCGCTTGTCTTTAACTTGAGGCCAACACTCTTGTAGTGTAGCGGTAAGCTCCCGAGTTGAGGAGACACCAACCAGTGTTCAAATCCTGGTGGCGGCAAAAATCCCTCGGCAACCTAAAAATAGTGGTAGGCACCGGCACTGTGGAACCTATTGTTGTTTTGGGCCCTCCTATCGGGGGTAGTTAGGTGGTCACCAGTTGGTGTTGGTGGCCCAGTTACTGGTCTTGACCCTATGGAGGCAGGGTTGGGGTTTTCTTGGCCGCATTGGCTGAGATTTCTTCTTAGTGCGATGCCGTGGGCGGTCATTCCCACAGCGGTCAAGTTTTTCTTTAACTTGAGGGACGACCTGTCGTGCCGCTGCTAGTCTCGCTATTCCACCCTTCCGCGTGTCATGCAAGTGGAGGGGTGTTGGGAGGACCAGCAAGGGGTGATTTGTGTGGCTGTTTGGTGGGGCAACTGCTGGCGTGGTGTGCCCTGTGGCACCACGTCAAATCCCACCAAGATGGGCCGCGAACAGCGATGAGCGGAGCTTGTCGTCGGCTCCTCATGCCCGGCGCGTGATGGGGATGAGCTCTAAAGGTTCGATGCGCAATGGTGAAGCAAATGACCTAGGGCAAGGGGTGAGTCGAGGCTCATGATGAATGGTGTAGCTTGCTTGAGTGGGCGGTGGTGCAAGAGAAAAGAATATATGGGCTGTAGAGAGGCGAAAAGGTGGTGGGAAAAATCCAGCAGCAGCAGAGTATACTTGCGAGGATTCTAGGGCCGGTGGTGCGGTGGGTGGATAAAGGTTGCATTGGTGGTGTCACAGGGCTTGGTGGTGGTAGAAGGGTTACCACATAATGGTCGGTGGGGCAATCGTAGCATGGGGTGGTGTCTAATGAGCTCTTGTGATGCTCTCGACTTCAACCTTGCTTGCTCCATTCTGAAAATGAAGTGGCGGCTGGTGGAGGCGGTGAGCTTGATTTCTACTACTAGCGGCAGTATAGATGTCCATTTGAACCGCCTGCTCGGCCCTAACACGGTCCCGGCATGTCCTAGTGAACTTCGTCGTGTACCGACAAGGCACTACTTCCGATCATGCCATGTGTTGCGTCCATGGGCTGCACCGATAGCCCAAGCTGGGGCCATTGGGCTGATTTCATGCCAGCCAACCTATTAAAGCACGAGCACTTTGTTGTGCCCATGTCGCCCGACACCCGCCATCGTTGCGCACAAAGCGGATTGAGTGTGGGAAGGAAAGTAGGCCGAGGAGGGAGAGAGAGCCTTCAACAACGTGACACCGCTCGCCGGCTGGCTTAGATCTATTTGGGGAGGATGCTAGGAGGATCGGTGATGCGCTCATTAGTCATCACGGGGAGGAAGAAGGTGGCGGCGGCCCGGCCTAGCGCGGATGCGAGGCGCGAGGACAGCTTCTGAGGGGATGGCGAGGCGGGCGGCGACGAGTGGCTAAGCCCACGTTTCGGTGGCTAGGCTGCAGATCAGTGTGGCGTGGTAGCGGATGGGAAGGGGAGGCCAGAGGGTCCAATTCGATGCGGTGGAAGAGGCGGGAGGGTCTAGTGCGGCGTGGTGGTACCCTTGAGGACTACGGTGCGTGGAGCTATGGAGGCCTAGAGCCGGGAGGAGGCCCGAGCCGCAGGGGCAAGGCGAGATGATGGTGGTTACGGGGTTGGATAGTTAGGGGTGTCGAGTATATATGGAAGTAGGAGGTTATGCGCAGAGTGCAGCAGGACCCTATTATCTCCATGCCGGTTGTGCCGCTTGAATGCGGGTGATAGCCCATGCTCGACACACGAGCTAACGAGAGCCATACGGGCATGAAGGTCGCGGACCAGTCGTCGTCTTAGGGCGGTGGGCTAAAAATGAGCTTCAAGCGGACTATTGGATTGCGGGCTTTCAAGATAACTTTATCGGGAGAATAGAACAATGGTGGTGCATAGTGGGAAGGAGGGTGAGGATGCTATTTATAGTCTCCGGGAGGCTCTTAGGTGGGCTTAGTCCGTTTGGAGATGGCTGGAGGTGCTTGGATAGGCTTGTTGGCCATTAATGGACGGGTGGTTCGAGGGAGGGGGTGTGCTCAGTTAAGCGGTTCTAACTCTGGCGTGGCTACCATGGGAGAAGGATATGGTTCAAGTGGGACGTGTTCGGTCGTGGTGAAGTTGTGAGGAGCTAGTGAGAGGGAGAGGTGAGTTGATGAGGAGGTAGGCAAGGCATGGCCGACACTGATGTGGCATGCGTCATTGGTGGGCGTCAGGGAGGTGGATCTAGGGGTGGGGTGCTATGGGGAAGGGGGCGCATGACATGCGAAATAGGGAGAGGAGCGGCGAAGATGATGCCGGTATTGTGGTTTGGGCTAGCTATGGTGGTGGCCATTAGGGCAGGTGTGGGAGGAGAGGATTTAGCGGGCAAGGTCGAGGAAAAAACATGCTAGGCCGATTAGGGCTGGAGGGGAGAGAGTGGGAAGTGCCCAATAAGAGATAGAAATGTTTGGTATTTTTTTGAGTTTTTTTAATGTAGTTTGAACTCAAATATAATTTTAATTAGGTTCAAATTTGAGATGAGCCTATGAGCTTTGAATTTTCCTAAATTTCTAGAGCACACAGATGCACAAACACATGATGCATATGAAATGAATGATTAATAGAGAGGAAATTAATGATTAATTCTTAGTTAATTAAGAAAAATTAATAAATCCCTATTTATGTATTTGCAATTTGGGCATATCACAGCACCGACACACAATGACTTTAAAAACACTCATCCGCTGCAATGGATACAACTATGCAGATCACATAAGTAGATAATATCATAAATTTGTAGATAGTAGGACCACAACAACAGGGCAATTAGATGGCTAATATAATGGTGATTGAATCGACAAGCATTACAAATAATTTTCATCACAACCGCATGAACTATGTTTTCCAATGACCACAAGGATCAGAGAATATGATTTGTAAATATGACAGGCATGTAGAAAGAATGGAAGTTTGTCTAGTAGCTTGGAAGTTTGTCTAAATTTAGTGCAAACTTTTATGTGATCTCAAGTTAGGGATGTACATAGAATGTTTCGTGGTTGTGATTTTAAATTTCTAAAACAATGATAATAAACATTAAGCCATTTTAATTTATGATCTTTAATTTGAGTTTTGTTGATTTGGAAGTTTGACTGACTGTATAACATACTGTATACTCCAACGGAGTGCTCGCTTTGGACGGAGACAGAGTGCTCGCTTCGTGTGCAATGAATAGTGTTATTCCCTGCACTACGCAGGATCTGAACCACTTCATTTAATGTTTTCGAAGTCAAGGTTCTATTGCTGGGTTGTCACGTGGTGAAAAAACAAAGAGATCACAAAACAAACAGATCACGAGAGGCAAGTGTTAGAAAGTAATATCATCTTTGGAAGTTGTACAAAAATAAGACGGTGGAGTTAAGACCGCATCATGATTTTCATTAAGAAGAGAACCTAATCCGGTTTAGAAAATCCTGAACCCATACTTCACAAGCGAGGTAATTTTTAAACTAGTCCTGTAAATTCTCCAATAAGGATTCGAACGTCTCCTTGTTGCGAGTTGCGACCATACCTCAGCCACCTCTAACCAACTAAACTAGGGGACCTTTGGTTTTGGATGTTGCACAAAGAAAGATATAAAATCCTGAGAGTCTCAGATCAGCATCTTATTATTTGTCAATGTAGCCACTTACCGTTCAGAAAAAGTCAGTCACATGCCCATAAAATGGCACCCACATGCCCATAGGCATGGTAGCCAGTTAGCCACGTTCAGAGCGCTTACTTGCTTAAGATCAGCATATATATACTGATACCTAAGTACAATGCCAATCAGAGCACAATTAAACCAGACAAATCTGCAACTGTGAATAGCGCAAGCGTCCGTCCCTATGGCGACCATCGCTGCCAGCATCATCTTCTTTCTCTCCGCCATGACCTTCTCTGTCCGTGCAGCTGTTGTCGAGCACACCTTTGTTGTAAGCATCATGCTCTTCCCTGCTTTTACCTATCCATTTGAACAATGCAACAATGATCACTACTAGAAAAACCCTCTGTAGATACGTTATAAGCTTGATTTATATGAACATGCAAATGTAGGTGAGCCAGGTGAATATGACACACTTGTGCAACACGGACGCTTGTCACCGTGGTGAATGGGCAGCTTCCAGGACCTGCAATAGAGGTGACAGAAGGAGACTCGGTGGCGTTCTTCTTGTTAACAAGTCACCTACAATATAACAATCCATTGGTATTAATCTTAGCACCATTATTTTTCAAGTACTTGATCTGACAAAACAAGTTTGTTATTCAATTCTGTTTTCGCTATTCCAGAATATATATATTTATTGTTCTCTGGCATAGGCATGGGTGAGGCAATGTCTGAATTGTTGGGCTGACGGTACCAATGATCACATAGCGCCCCATCCTGCCGAACCACAATTTCACCTACAAGTTCAACGTCGTCGGTCAAGAAGGCACCCTCGGTGGCATGCTCACGTCCCATTCCTCAGAGCAACCGTACGCAGTGCTCTCATCATCCGGCCGAGACATGGCGCCATCTCCTATCCATTTCAAAGCCTGATATGGTCCCAATAATTATAGGTTCGTAAAATTATTCATTTTACATTATTGTCAAGGTTAGGTCGGTTTGAGCATATAGAAAATGTACTATTATTCGTAACCCAATTGAATTGTTTGAACCAGTTTCTGAGTTGAACTTCTTTTTGTGTTTGATTCTGACGATGTTGCAGGGGACTGGTGGCAGCTGGACCTTCCACAGTGGATAGGAACATGAAGAATGGTTCCTTTGATTTCTTAGCTAGTGGTTCCACAATCAATGGCAAGCTTGAGATCTTTTCAATTGCTCGGTAACCAAATTACATAATCATGCACTTATGTCTGTGTATGACACATTTCTTTTTCTGCAAATAAGTGTGTGCTCAACTTCCAATTCAATTTTGAAGGTGTGGGAAGATGGCTATGTGCTGGACGTTGTGCACAGCAAGACCTATCTTCTCTGAGTAATCAATGCTGGTCTCTTCTCGAGTTCTACCTAAAGATAGCTGGGCACAAATTCACAGTGGTCGCAGCTGATGCTAACTATCAGCCCCTACACCACGGATGTCATTGCGATCGCGCCCGGCGAGGCGGTGGATGCCTTGGTTGTCTGATGCGCCTCACTGGAAGGTACTACATGGTTGCCCTGCCCAATCAGGCGCCATTGCGGACACCCGGACCCGGAATACACAACCGAGAGGATCTTGCGGTACAATGTCAAGCACAGCTCCATCGCCAATGGTGCAGCAGCACTGAGGTCAAATGAGCGATGAAGGTCCATCAGGTGATGTACCATTAGCTCCTCAGATGCCTGACCAACATGACACGATTACATCATTCCACTTCCACAACAACTTGGCGAGCCTACATCACGGACGGTTCCTCGGCAAGTGGGCGAGAACCTGTTCCTAGTGCTTGGCCTTGGCTCAGTCTGCGGAATGGCCAACAGTCCTGTCGGAGGATGGTTTCAATGACAGTTCTATTACTGTCGCAGCCATTAACAGCATGTCCTTCCAGCAAACCACGGCGAATATGCCACTACTAGAACACACTATTACCACCAGTCTCTTAGATGTATTACAAGAACTTCCGGATGAGCCACGAGGGCATTCAACTTCTCGACAAAGCCTTGATTCCATTTGGACCAAAGGAGAGGAGCTAGAGCCGTCGTCCAGGGCCACAGCGATCTGGCGGTTCAAGCATGGTGCCGTGGTGGACATCGTGTTCCACTGCAGATTCTGCGAGAGGACTCAATCAATGCATCTACGGCCACGACATGTTCCTTCTTGCAGAGGGCTTGGTAACTATAACAGCGAAAAGATGTAGAGGTACAACCTGGTCAACCCACCGGTTAAGAATACTGTTCTTGTACCAAATCTTGGATGGGCTGCCGTACGATTTGTTGCAAATAATCCAGGTACGCAAAAGATGATATTTTTTGCCCACTGTATTTGCTATGAAACCTTATTTTCTGCAATCCTAATGCTTAATTTGATATGATTTACAGGGTATGGTTCATGCATTGCCACTATGAGTTTCATTTGAGTATGGGGATGGCCGCAGTGTTTATTGTAGAAGATGGTACTACAGCAGATACATCACTCCCACCACCACCTGCTGATTTTCCAACATGTTGTGCCAACGACCATAATCTCCCACCTGATGAATTGAGACTCCAAACTAAGAAAGGTGAAGTCTTGAGCATATATGGATCAGAGTCTAAAAGATAATCCCAGCTAATTTCCAAATGAGCTAGGATCATACGTACAGTTTGTATCATCTTATTAATGTATGAATAATTTGTTTTACTATGCAGAATAATTAGAGAGAGAGAGAGAGAGAGAGAGAATATTATTTTATCTAGGCCATTATATGCACCCAGCTATGTTTCTCTTGTAGTGCCTGGTTCATAGTGAATTGTAATTTTGATGTATAAGCTACACGTAATGAGTAATAAACATATAAAAGTATTAAATTATGTTATTTTAATAATGCTAGAGGCGAAGAACAAATCTGGTGGTGCCAGCCATTTACAGTGCTACCGTATTACCAAACATGGTATCACCTAACCGGTGCATAAGAATTTCAACAAAAAAATTGAATCGAAGGATCGAATCTGCAAACATCTATAAAATGCAAAGTTTGCAGTTCAACAAAAAATTGTTTTCAGGAGAAAAAAAAAGAGAAATCAACATATGAATAGTTGCAGGTATAACAACTCGAATGGTAAAATGTCTAGCAGCCGAGCACGGCATTGTTATGCTATGACCTCCAATGAAAGATACAACCATGCTTACACTCTAAATTATTTAAGCAAGTTTTGCTTTGAAGAAGACTACAAGACCATAGGCATCCGATGAAATAAATGTATAATTTGCCTTTTGAAACACCCTCGAATTTCCTGCAATGTTAATTGGCGCAAAAGATTGAGATTCCAAACTTTTTTGTTTGATTTGTGTAAGCCATGAAAAAAATAACATTTTGCAATTTAAAGGTAAAATTTCTCCTCGTGTTTTCTCTTTAATTCTCTTGCATCGACTTTATTTTATTTTATATACTTTTGCATGTACTTCCTTCATCTTTTTTCACAATTTTTCTTTTTGCCTATTAGATTATTTAAGAACATGATAGGTTTACCAAAAACATGAGACTGATTCACCCCAACATTTAAATTCAAAATAAACTAGCATGGTGGCCCACATTTGTTGCGCTAGTATGAAGATTCAGTTATGCATATACTTTTGTCATTCTGAGATGGTGTCAGTAGTCCACCGGGGTATACTTATGGTGGTATGTAGATTGTTTAGAATGGTTCACTGCGTCTGGAGTTTGATGCTAGCATTGAGATGTAATATTTTTTATACTGGTTTGGGCGGCTAATGATGTAATACCCTATGTCTTGTGCTTGGTAGTTTGCACGCTTGATGTGTGGAGTTTATGCTTGTTTTGGTCGTTCTACTAGAAGAAACTTGCTGATTTAGGATGAAAATTCTATGATAAATAAAAAACATCATAAACTGCAACCTTGCAAATTTAGTGGCGAAGTTACAAACATAAAAGTTGCCACCTAGACTGAACAATATATATCCCTCACTATTATATGTCAGCTTTGAAGGGTAAGGTCTAAGAAAACTGCAACCCTGCAAATTTAGTGAAGAAGTTACAAACATCATAAAAATTGCATATGGTAGACAGTTCCGCAAGCCCATGGCTAAAATCATGGATGTAGCTCATATAATACAGAACATGCCAAGGACCACAGAAAACAAACAGCTCCAAAATTACGCCGATAATAGCTGTGTACAACTCGACACGATGGCACCAATGCCATCTCTCCACCGCACCAACTGGCACTAGGGAACCAGACATCACAACACAAAGCAACACGGGAGGCAACAGTAGTGTCCACCAAGGTTCTCTTCTCAATGACAACTGACCACATCCCCTGGCACCTGGCTATCTGACAATGTGAACCTCTCACACATCACGGCGAGACAAATGTCTTCATTTTGTCAGTCATTTTACAACTCACTCCTCATGATTTTACAACACAACTTATATCAAAGATAATAATCTTGGATATGTCATATAGGCAGGCAAAGATGACATTGAATAAATTAAAAACTCACACTACAACCCTTCTATTTGCATTCTCTCAAAACTAGCAACAAAATAAAATATTAACATTAAATTTCTATTTCATCACTATGATTGATGTGCCCATTATTGAATTAAACAGTTGTTTTGTTGTTTGTACACGATTTGATGAACAACTTGTTTATTAAAAATAGTTTTTGTCTGGGATGCAATTTTTCAATTGATTGAAGTCAATAAAAAAAAGATCGTAGTAACTACACTACGGATAATCTGCAAAAGATTGTGGTTTCATGGTATAAGCACACAAGTATATGTGCAAAATAACCGGAGTTTTTTTTCTTCCATTGGTTTTTGAAATTAAGTTGTTCTTTGGTGATCCTTCCAGCTGATTTTTGACTAGTGGTTCATTGTGACTTGTAGAAACAACTATCACGTGCATTGTATAAAGAAACAATTGTTCCAACATGTTATCGTCCATTGGCAACTTGTAACACGTGCAAACCTATTTTTAACTTGTAACACGTTAAATGCTTAGCTTAGCCAGTTGTAATCCGAGAGCATCTTGCTGATACTATGAAAACTAAGGCTATTAACAATTTGGGACAATTGCATAACTGCCCTCGTTTTCGTGCTCAACTGCACGTTTGCCCCTATTTTTTTGAGTTTGCATGTTTGCCTCTGTTTTTTGAATCTGAAGCCGGCGTCTACCTCCATTTTTAAACGACGTGAGATGTGGTACAATAAAGTGAAAAGAAAAAATTGTAAAAGAGAAAAGGATTGGAAATGACTTTTGTGCCCCTGCCTTATCCTAAAGGACTTCCTCTCCCGTCCTTCCCGTGACCAAATCGAAGGCGGTGGCAGCGGCCGGCGGCAGCAGGGTGAAGTGGCGTCCGGCGGCAGGGGGCCAGGGGCAGAGGCAAGCAGCGGCACGGCGACACGGCGAGCAGCGGCACGGCGACACGGCGCACGTTCTGGGAACGGCGATGAGCTCCCTCCGACCCGCGATTCGAGCTCCTCATCCGCCGAATCGATCTCCGCCACCATCGATTCTGCCCGAGCTCAATTACGCCCTCGCGAGCTCCGCCGGCCGCGAGTCCGCTGCCGCTGCTCCCGCTCCTCCGCCCCGCATCGACCCGAATTGAGCTCCGAGCCCCCGCGCCCCGCCTCGCGTCCAATCGACAGCGCCAGCCCCGCCTCGCTGGCTCTGCTCCGCCTGCTTCCGGCGAGGAGGACGAGGAGGCAGCCTCCAGCGAGGCAGAGGCCGGAGAAGGAGGCAGACGCGGCGGAGCTCGGGAAGGAGGAGGGCCGAGAGGAGCTCGGGAAGAAGGACGGCGGCAACCCGAAGGCGGCGCAGCGGTGCATCCCGGCAGCGGCGGCGCGTCCGGCGGCGGTGGAGGTGCGGCCCTGACGGGAATGGGTGGCGGCGGGTCACCTGCGCGGCTGCTGCCGGCCTCTCCTCTGCGCCGGCCGTCGAGGAGCGGGCCGGCGGCGACTGGAGCAGAGAGGGAGGCTGGCGCAAGGGAGGCACCGAGGAGCGGGCCAGGGCGGCCAGCGAGGGGGCGGCCGTGGCGGAGAGATAGGGAGGAGGGCAGGTGTAGCGGCCGGCCTGGGCGGGGAGACCCGTCGAGTGCGGACCGGCGCAGGATGGCCGCAAAGAGAGAGAGGGAGCGGAGGCCAGAGAGAAGAACTGAGGAGAAAAGTGCTGACGAGTGGGCTCCACCGACGAGGGTATATTTGTCTTTTCAACCTTCAGTTAACAACGTTACCTCCGTTTCACAGAATAGGGGCAAATGCCAGTTTGGGATTCAAAAAACAGGGGCAAACATGCAAAGTCCAAAAAATAGGGGCAAACGTGCAGTTGAGCACGAAAATGAGGGCAGTTATGCAATTGTCCCTAACAATTTTCATTGGTGCTGAGAATTTAACCGATAGGTGAAAACAAAACTGGATATGAGAGTTTCTGTGATATAGATAAAGCAGTATATATATATGTAGCGGACACATATACATAATTCATTAATTGCTCATGATGAATTTTCAATCTGCCTCCCATACAGTTTTGTCAGCAACAATTCTAAAATGAATTCAGTGTTAGGGTTTTTACACTTAAATTTCATTTTATTTTAATCGTAAAACTCAAACCAATGGTAAACTACCTACTGGGCAACTTCCGACAGAAGACACATGCATGCATGGGATGCATTTGCTGTACCAGATCTGACTCTGATCAAGGAAATATGCAATCTCTAATACTAAGATCACATCTAGTCGTACCTCTATTACTAAACTTTTTATTTGCAAACATATGTAGCAGAGTAGTTGTTTACATATGAGTAGTCTTTCTGAACCACAGTTCATGCACTTAAGTGGCATATTGACGAAATTCTAGATGCCTTACTTGCTACTGGACAAGAAATCAAGAAATAAGCACGGCTGTTCCTTGCTACTGGACAATTATTCCTGGCATGTTACTACACATGCTCACATGATCGAAGCGGTGGAGGACCAATCACCATCTGCATCTACTAATTATATCATGATGAGTCCAAGATGGACTAAGATCAGATGATGAGGTGATACGAGGCTGTCCAATTGGTGGACCCAATAGGTAGCCAAGGTGCGCCCGCAAAAATAGGTACACTACTAGAGAATCACACATATATCCCAGGCCTGATTTTTCATTTGTACCGGGTATTTTGCCCCCCGGTACAAATAAGGACATTTTGTACCAGTTGAGCCACCAACCACAAATGTCCTCTCACTGAAGGCTCGGCGGGCCACGACACAACCGGTACAAATGCCTCACATTTGTACCGGGCGAGGACACCACCCGGTACAAATGTGCCTCTTCCCCCCCTGCCCGAGCCTCCTCCTCACTCTTCTTCTTCCTCTCTCCAACTCGAGCTCCCCCTCCCCAATGGTGCCCTAGGGAGCTTTTGCTCGATTTGCGACGATTTCTCCACGATTTCACTCATTGAAGTGGTGTAGAGGTTAGTTACTTCATCCCCCCTTGATATACGGTTGCCGTTTTATGTTTTATGCTTTTTACTTAACGTATTCATGAAATATTTTAATGAGCTAAGAATGATGATTTTTTTATTTAAATCCATATTTGTCTATGTTCTAATAGAAAGAAGGTGTCATGATAGATGTATGAGACGTTGTATATGTAGATAGATTTTTTTCAATTTATTTATTTATATTTTCATCATTAGAAAATTAGTTTATTCAATAGAAAATTGATTTCCTCATTAGAAAATTAGTTTCTTATTGGAAAATTAGTTTACTCAATAGAAAATTTATTTTCCTCATTAGAAAATTAGTTTCCTTATTAGAAAATTAGTTTGCATTATTAGAAAATTTATATAATTTTGCCGAATTATATAATGTGCATTTTACATGAGCACTTGTTGCAAGATAATGATATATTTTGTCTGGTTTCCTTTTGTAGATGGATCCACAATGGATGTACTCGGACAAGAGGATCTCGTCGGATTACATTAAGGGACTGAGTGGATTTCTACAAGTGGCTGAATCCAATAAGCCCTCGTCTGGTTTCATTATGTGTCCGTGCAAAAGATGCAAAATGAAAAGGATTACTCATCAATAAAGAGTCTTCACGATCACATATTCAAATGGGGATTCATGCCAAACTATTTTGTATGGACAAAGTATGGCGAAAGAGGGGTTATAATGGAAGATGACGAAGAAGAAGATGACACTATTCCTGATTGGTCTCAAGGTGGTGCCTTTGCAGATGAACCAATGGGAGAGGATTATGAAGAAATGGGAGAGAATCAAGGACAAGATGATGCTCTCGGTGAGGTGTTGTGAGAGGCAAAGGAAAATTGCAGGGAAAAGGTGAAGGAGTCAAAGAAATTTGAATGTATATTACAAGATCACAAGAAACCGTTGTACCCAGATTGCAAAGAGGGGCACAAGAAGTTGGGTAGCACATTGGAAATGCTGCAATGGAAGGCTAGTAACGGGATTTCCAGCTTTTGATGTGTTATTGTTGATCGTGAAGGACATGCTTCCCGAGGGGAACGAATTGCCGGCGTCAATGTACGAAGCTAAAAGGGTTGTTTGTCCTCTGGGCTTGGAGGTAGAAAAGATACATGCGTGCCCTAATGACTGTATCCTGTACCGAGGTAAAGAATACGAGAAATTAGAGGCATGTCCCGTGTGCGACGCACAACGTTATAACATCTCACGAGATGATCCTTGTGATGTTGAGGGAGTGAAGAAGAAGAAGAAGATTCCTGCGAAGGTGGTGTGCCACAAAATACAAATCATATGCATGGTTTGTCTATTGACAACTATATAAAGAAACATTTTGTCCATTGGCAACTTGTACAAGTTGCGAATGGACAAAATGTTTCTTTATATAGTTGTATTATTGTTCTACATCCACTCCCACTTGTTTCTGGGGTCACAACTTCATGCACATTATTCCACAACGCAACACATGTGCAAACCCTATTTTTAACTTGTAACACATTAAATAGTGCTTAGCTTAGTCTAGCTGTAATCTGAGAGCATCCAGCCGATACTACGGAAAACTAAGGCTGTTAACAATTTCCATTGGTGTTGAGAATTTAACCAATGGAATCATCTAGTACTCCCTCCGTCCTTAAATATATGACATTTAGAACAAGATAGTTATGGAGGTAGTATAGATTCACTAGGTGAAAACGTAATATAGACAAAATATATGTAGCGGGCACATATAAATAATTCATTAATTGCTCGTGACAAGTCTTTCCAACCTACTTGATTTTCAATCTGTCGCCCATAAAATTTGGTCATCGAAAAATCTAAAATGGATTCAGTGTTAGGATTTTTTTTCTACTTCAACTTCATTTTCTTTTAATGGTAAAACTCAAACCAACGGTAAACTACCTACTGGGCATACTTCGGCCAATAGTCACATGCATGCCTGGGGATGCATATGCTGTACCAGATCTGATTCTGATCTACAAAATATTCAATAATATGTACAATATTATTGAACATTTTTTATTTTCAAACATATATAGTAGAGTAGTAGTTTACAGATGAGTCTTTCTAAACCAATGTTCATGCACTTAAGTGGCGTACATCGATCAGATCCCACAAATTGACAAAATCCTAGATGCCTTGATTTATAATAGAGGTAGAGCATCGAAATCAAGAAACCGGCACAGCTGTTCCTCGCTACTGACCAATATTGGTGGCATGTTACTGCACATGCTCACCTGATCGAAGCCGTGGAATACCAATACCACCACGTGCGTCTACTTATTGTCATGAGCCCAAAATGGCCTAAAGATCCAATGACGATGAGGACGATACGAGGCTCTCCAATTGGTGACCCATTATGTTGTCTAGGTGGGCCATGGCATGACCTAATTCCTAAATTGACAATGCGCACGACAGCTACCAATCAATGCGAGCACCGGGGTGCTGCGAGTGCGCAGCCATAAGGCGAAGTGAGAGCATGTGGGAGCACCATTGCCATCCACAACTGTCATGGGCAGTCCGCCGAGGCGATTGAGGAGCATATACGGCTTTGTTTATTTTATTGCATTGTATAAGATCAGTGTGCTGGTTCATTTTTTTGTCTTAGTGGTGGTATGCAGTTTTGATTTTCCATTTGTTTCTACCTAACTGTTTAGTTTTTATACACTAATAAGTTTGCAAAATCCTAAGATAGTTGATAAAATCATACGACGTACAAACATGTTGTTTAAAATAATCAGTCCTTTATTATTTTCATTCAAAATATTCCGGTGCTGTTCTTGTGAGGGGTGAATTTCTCATGCAAAGAATGTTACCCCATCAATAAAAAATCTTAGGTCACATTTGTTTTATACTATGTCAAACTACTTTAGTTTCAATCATGTTTATAAAGAAATGTATTATCTTATACAAGAAAAAATAAAAACATCACAATACAAATATTCCTGTGGTGCATTAAGGGAAATTTATTTATGTTGTAGGTGTTTGTGTCGTTTCCTGCAAACTTAGTCCAACATTGAAGAATTTTACTTATGACAAAGCTAGTAACATCAGTGTTTTGGGATGGAGAGTAGTAATCATCTTCCACAAATACATGTCAATATAAATTTTGGGATTTTGTTTTTAAATTAGAGAAAACAAGGCAACAATAATATGAATGGTTGGCTTGACAGGAGTTCTAAATTAACAAACAAATCTATTTAGAATCTTGATTTCCTATGTTAAAAAATATGGGAATAATAACCAACTTTGATTTTTATAAAGAAAAATAGTTATCGGAGAATGTCAGATTACACGGACGAGAAGATCTATAAAGGCCTGATCCATGGAGCCATATCTTCCTTGTTTCCATTGGTCCGTATCCTTGTGTCCCCTCAACCTCCTCTGTAAAATATCTTAAGTGCTTATATGGGTAAATTATCTAGTTTAGGCTGCCTGAGATAACCACAGGAATATGAGGGGACACAAGGGTGAAGGTCATGGCAGCGTAAGGACCAAGATATATAGCTTTCTCATCTTCACTTTTTTCTCACTCCTGTATATTGTACAGCTACACCATTGCAACAATCCAGGAATATTTTTACCAGTAAACACAACCCATCAAAGAGAATATCCTTCGGAATCTCAGCTCCCAGCCACCCATATAATCAACTGGTTTTCTGCTGATAGAGGAAGTTGAATTGCAAACATCGCGCACTAAGGTGAATCTGATTTCATAGAAAAGACACATTTTTCTGTCATACACAAACCATTTAAATTTGTTACTTTCAGACACTAGAGTTGATTCAAATGATTTTATCAACTTAACCAGCAGAACAAATCTATCATTGCATTATAGCATATACAACCATGACAGTCCATATGCTCAGCTATTAGAAACTTAATGCCGTTGTATGAGCTGGAATAGGGAAGATGTAGAGTCATTAGTAATAGACAAAACCCTAGGATGATCATCACTATCCTTAAGTGAACAATAATGTATAAACGCATGGCGTTTGCCGTGCGCCATGGGCAAAAACGCACGGCTAAGAGTTTGACACTCGAAGCGAAGGACAAATCGGCAAAGATGATGCACCTGATGATGGCACATAATGGATAGCGCCTCGGGCTCCAAGAAAGAGAGGAGCTCTGGTAGGCGTCCATCCATGGAAAACAGCCCCTGCAAGTGAATTGATACGGGGAAGCATGATGAGATGTCGAATTATCTACGGGGCAGCGACTGCAGTGGAACGGGCGTTGAAGTTGCAGCAGCACTTGCATGAATGGCGAGGGTGAGACGAGGATCAAGGTCCGCGGGTCTCAGGCGATCGTCCTTTGTAGGTAGGCAAAGTGGTCGTGCATAGCCCGCACCAAAAGGTAAATTGGTTGCGGTGGTGCCCTGTGTGACTGTGTCCATGTCGAGCGTAGATGCAGGCGATATGGGCCTAGCCAAGCCTACGATAGGATGGACTGGTTGTTGGGCTAGAGCAGAGTGGCTTGAGCCCACAATTTGGCCGATATGAAAAGGATAAATCTAGATAAATCAATAAGGCCACGAATAATACTCTAAAAATCCAAAAAAGCACAGACAAATCCCACATGTAGATTGGGATATGTGGTATCCAGATAAAATACTTAGAGCTCTTGAAAAGAATCTAGATTCTTCTTTAGCCCTGAAAATTTGAATAAATTCAAAAACAGAAAAATTCTTGGAACAACATGGTCATTGTGTAAACACGTTTTGAAACCCTTGCACTCATGAAATACCAAATGTATCGGTGTGTGTGCAGTACTCATGGAACTACTTGATTTAATTCTGAAAAAACAATTAATTATATTTTGAATGCTAAATCTCCTATAAATAAAATAAATGTTGGAGATTTTTAAAATTATGAAAAATCATTGTTTAATTGTTCTTTCTAATCAGATTCGAAAATCTTCACGAAGTCATCAGGGGAGTGAAACCGGATCAGCTGTTGGGTGCTATTCAGGTGCACATCTGAACATCTGAAAATTTCATGGTGTGGCACATAGAAAATATGGTGGCCCATGAGCTGGCTCAACCTAACACGAGTTGCGCTTATCAAAACCGAGTTGAGCAGCAATTTTGGCTTGTTACCATAACAAGCCGAGCTAAGCATAGCTGCCTTTCTAGCAAACCAGCCAATCAACCAGCCCTAGTCGGAGGACAAGAGCCAAGAAGAGCATCTGACACTACTACATATATATACAGCCTTATCACAACCGGCGGCACACCCATCACCGCCGGTTAGTCTCTCAAGCCTGGTGGTGACGACTTCACTCATCACCATGGTGAGCAGCTTGTTTCACCACCGGTTTGAACCATCTGGTGACCTTTTCCAATGAAAAATCACAAATTTAGTTAAAATAATGTATTTGACAGAAATAAAGGGCATGCATAAATCCATACACAAGTCCAAGGTCAAGTATATTATTTCAAATCCACATATAACATATTGTTACAAGTCCATACATCATCAGTTCAGAAACCACAAGTCCATAGATCCAATAAGTTCATAGACAACAAGATAAGATCTGTCTTATGTGTCTACTTGTCATAAAGTATATGTCTTTTGGAAAATTAGAGCAAGTGTGCGTATTCCAAGATGCTAGATGCAAGATCGATCAAATATATTAAATTAAATTCATAAAGAACTGATGACCGAGGGCATCTTTATTTTAAATAAGTGTAGCAGCGTGCTCCTGACACTAATTATTAGGTAACTGCAATTGGTTAATGAAAAATTATTTAACATCAAGTTGTACTGGTGATCGGATCTTGACAGATAGAAGTGAAATTTTATTTCCAACAAGAAGTGCTACGGGATAAAATGAGAGAATTGCTGGTTATGTAATATTTATGAACAATAAAATAAGGCTCTACGTTACTTCTACAAGCCCAGAACAGTACTGAATGAAGATTTCCTTCCTCTAGACACATATATTGTACCACAAATCCCCAATAATGCCGAGGAAGAATGCGAACATTACAGGGAGGTGTGAAGAAAGCAATCGTGGCTGCATTGAAGCTAAGTCAACTGTGTAGGGCTTTGAACAAGTTGGTACCCATTCTGAATTGTATACGTACTTCAATAAGAACCCTTGGCCATTGTCACGTGACGAAATAGAACTGGAGCAAGTGTGATCAAAATAATTATCTTAATCGCTGTAAGGAATATCGTAAATAAATCATGTGTGTCTAAGATTGGCATCCGAGGCAACGATCGTTTGCATCTATTCTATATATACTCGGACTTAAAGGTACAGTACAGTGCAGCAAATTGGGCCAAACAAAGCTGCATACCATGAAGAGCCGGGCCTTCCTTTGGCAGCCTACAATGCTGTCATCTTCTTCCTCTTCATGATGGTATTCCCAGCGCGCGCAGCCATCGTCGAGCACACCTTTACTGTAAGCATGCTGCTCCTCCATGGTTTCCATCCCCATTATCAATCAACCGCTCTAAATTTTGACAATGAAACCAGAAAGTTTATATTTGTCTATATATTTTGATTTTTGGAATATGTATATATGTAGGTGAGCCAAGTGAATATGACACACTTGTGCGAGGAAACAGCGGTTGTCGTAGTGAATGGGCAGCTCCCCGGCCCAGCGATAGAGGTCACGGAGGGAGATTCGGTGGTCGTTCACGTTGTCAACAAGTCACCCTTCAACATGACAATCCATTGGTAATCACTTAAGTACTGGTGGATTAATCAAATGATTCCTTTGCTCTAATGAAAAATCCTACCAATTAAACTCGAAAGGGTATAATTTTAACCACTTACATGTGGATCCTATTGGTGTGTCTCGAGTAAACCATGTATTGAGATTTAAGTACCACTGATGTTGTTCTAAACATGAGTTTGTTTTCAGCATGCAAAATATGATTGTTTCGGGTCTTTGAGAATCCATCATTTCGAGTCTTCTTTTTTGTAGGCATGGAGTAAAGCAGCATCTCAACTGCTGGGCTGATGGCGTGCCGATGATTACCCAGCTCCCCATCCTTCCAAACCAGAACTTCACCTATCGTTTCAATGTTTTGGGGCAGCAAGGTACCCTGTGGTGGCATGCTCATGTCCCCATAATTCGTGCAACAGTACATGGCATCTTGATCATCAAGCCAAGGCATGGGGTCGTCTCTTATCCATTTGCTAAGCCTCATAAGGAGATCCCCATAATCATAGGTTTGTGCATGGTCAGCATTTGTATTGGACAAAGATTTAGAAAAAATAGTGAGGTAGTTTACATGCGTCATGAATATTGTTGCACAGAGCTAGCTGACCTATTGTTGTTTTGTTCCTGATGATGACAGGAGTGGTGGAGTCCAATCGATGTATGGGTGGACCCAAACGTCTCTAACAACAATGCCTCGACAATCAATGGGAAGCTTGGAGATAGCTACAACTGCTCTGGTAATTAACCACATTTCTAATTCAATATATGCCCAGATCGACACAAACATGTTTTGTTGAATCTTTAGTCCTCATCATGGATTCAATTTGAAGGCGTCAAGGAAGAGGGCTACATGATGGAGGTGGAGCCTGGCAAGACCTACCTCCTCCGACTGGTCAATGCTGCGCTCCTCTCTGAATACTACCTCAAGATCGCTGGGCACAAGTTCACTGTGGTTGCTGCTGATGCGTCTTTGCAATTGCTCCAGGACAGACATTCGACGCCCTTGTGGTTGCCGATGCGTCTCCTGGCAGATACTACATGGTTGCCCTGCCCAACCAGGCTCCGAAGCCTGATTATCAGACCCCGGTCTTGCCCAGCAGAGGCATACTGCAGTACAGCAACTTAGCAGCAGGAAGTCAGTCCGGTGATGTTCCAATGTCACCGGAGATGCCTGACAACCACGACAACATGCTAACATTCTACTTCCATGGCAACCTTACCAACTTGCAGCACCCAAGACAGCATCAGCCAGTGCCAGAGCGGATCGATGAACGCATATTCATAACGCTTGGCCTAGGCACTGTTTGTTGGGATGGACGCGAGTCTTGCAAGAGAGGTGTCAATAGCTTAGAGACCATCGTTGTGGCAACGATGAATAGCCTGTCCTTCATGCTCCCTAATATATCAACATCAGTGCTAGAAGCCCACTATTACAACACCAACATGGACTGGATCCAAGAACTCCCTGACGCGCCAACGCGGGTGTTCAACTTCACTGACAATTCCTTGATCCCAGAAGGACCCAAGGAGAAAAGGCTAGAGTACTCGACCAGGTCTGCATTGGCACGGCGATTCCGTTATGGAGCTGTTGTTGAGGTGGTGTTCCAGAGCACGGCAATGATGCAGAGCGACTCCAACCAGATGCACCTGCACGGATATAACATGTTCGTGCTAGCACAAGGGCATGGAAACTATGACATGGCAAAGGATGTGGCGAGGTACAACCTGGTTAATCCCCCTGTTGTGAATACTGTGCAGGTGCCACGGCTTGGATGGGTGGCCGTCCGATTTGTCGCTGACAATCCAGGTGCGTACATTATTTACATTTTTTTTTGCCAAGCAAGATACAATTATATAGTACATATAATTACTCTGTATTTTCTGGCATAAGATTTGTGTGCCTAGTATCAACAAAAAAAATTCAAGTACAAAACAAATCTACAACTTTTCTAGAAGGACATAGTTTTTTATTCTTGCTCCTGTATGAAATTATTAACTTAAGCTATGCATTTATGTAGACATGAACTTTATTTTTCACTTTTCAGCCTAGCTAGGGGGACCCAAAATCTAATGTTTTTCCTTTTTGTCATATAGGGGTATGGTATATGCATTGCCACTATGAGTTCCATCTAGCAATGGGCGTGGTAGCATTGTTTATTGTGGAGGATGGACAAACAGCAAACACATCACTCCCTTCACCGCCAGCGGACTTCCAGGCATATGGCAATGCTAATAATCTCATGCCAGATAAATACAACCTTCGGAGTGAGCAAATGTGACCACCCATGCGTAAATGGTATCTAGAAGGTGACTCCAGTTATGATGAGCGTTTCAACAAAAGAAACAAACTTTTGAGCTATGACAAGATGTATTCTTGAGAAAAATAAATGAAAATGTAGCTGACCCATTGTTTTGACTAGGATGTTTTTCATCAGCATGCGTCCAAAGTTGCTATAAACGGACCATGAGGCATCCTACATATATCTTTTCACTTGTCAGATCTGATCTAGCTTATTATCTTTTCACAGAGCTACGAGCAACAATAAACGTCCATATCACATACCTACCATGCTACAAGTGTACTGTAACATCCACACTAAGCCGTCATGATCATCACAGTACCCAGACAATTTTCTAACAAATGGAATCAGCACCATCTCTTGTCGAGATGATCATCCATGTATAGATTAAGCACCAACTTTGACATTATCTCAACCATTGATTCTTATCCTTGCCCATCGCGGTTCCAGAATCGGTATGAGGGGTAGGCGGGTAGGTTGTGAAAGCCATGTGTCCTTGTATTCTCCCATATTCGTATGGTGTATGAGTTCGAAGATATCTTTCCTTCAAACATTGAGGACGAGTATCTCTCCAATACAGTATGAATAGGTCTAGTGATAACTATATAACCCTTGCTTGTATCAATATATACTAAGGACACCTCTAGTATACCTTGATTCCTACTACATTAAGTATATTCTTTTATTCATTCCTTCTTTGTTTTCTTATTCATGTGATTGACCTGTATATGTGTGTGTCACATTACCCTCATGTCATTATTATGGCCTACCTATGTATGAACTTTGGTCTATTACTTAAGCATACTGGATATGTACCTAACAATCCCTTTTACGGGATCCTTTTAGGAAAAATATAAATTAATGATACCTGGGAATATATGTGAGCCGTTGATTGGGACCACGAACCTTGTGGCAACCCAATAGTGAATGAGCCAATTGCTCCACCTACTATAGCTAAGTTCGTTAATCAATGCGGGGCTTTTGTTAGGGACAATGTGCCCATCAACATTCTAGAATGGAAGCCTGAAAGAGATGATCCATATGTGCTCCCATAGACAAATGAATATATGTTCTGGTTAGCTGCCAAGGAACACTTCACACTTCCTGAAGATGCTGATGAAACATTTGTGAAGGATTGAACTCTAAATAAGATGGCAACCCAATTTTCGACCATCAAGAAGAACATGGATACCATCTATACCAAGAAGAGTGGGATACAAGAAGAGTGCTACCCGGTTGGCAATAACCTATTTAGTCCTGGCTATTTAATCAGGACTAAAGGGGTAACTTTAGTCTCGAAGGACTAGTGCCGGTTGGTTTTGGAAATATTTAGTTCCTTACCAACCAGGACTAAAGCCGAGATTTCTGCCAGTGGTCGCTGGCCCAGTGGTTATCTTATAATAGGGTATGGGCTCCTGTGTAAGAGTGGGGGAGAGGTTAAAGTGATTTTTTTACTTATAGCATGAATTCGGGGCCTTTGTATTCCCTCGGTTGGTTGATTTTTTTTAGAATTATAGCCTGCCCCCAAAGCCTTGCAATGAACTCAGTACTGCAATTCCATTCGGAAATCATATCCTGCAACCCAATGAATAAATTGGGAGCTAGTGAAGCCTGGATTTTTCGTTGCTCGCAAATAAGCATTCAACGAAGCCCTCCTGAATGTACCATAACAGTTACTTTAGTGTTACGGTACGAATGAAGCACTTTTGTCAAATAACAAACTCCATAATAAATCTTTACTGTTAAATCTGCTTCATCAAGTTGGTTATACACTTCTTTCAACGAATTTCTATCTAGCCATAGTTAATTTGATCATATTGGAAGTCATGACCGCATAATTAAAATATGTTGTTTCTTTGACTCAGATCGAGCAGGACAACGTGCAACAAGTTTGAAGACAGGAAGTCAATGCATTCTGTAGGATAACATGATCTATGCATCTACTTCCTCCGTTTCAGATACTTGTCGTTTCGCTTTTCTCGTTCCTTTCGAAAGGAATGTATAGAGAAAAGCTAAAACGACAAGTAATTTGGGATGTTGGGAGTACAACACATACAGATCTTAAATGCCAGTACTAGTAAAGTCGATCGTTGCATCGACTAGACCACTATTTTTCAGTCCACACCTTCTCATGAACCGATTACAAATCCTTCATTTATGACCAATGGATCCAAACAGGAATCACATGTCAATACTTGCAGAGCGTTGCATCGACTTGACCAATTCACACATCTCAAGAACTGATCAATGGTTAGATGTCGAGGAACAATTCAAACTTAAAAGTCGGCCAATGGAGGTGCTCTTGTTTTAAATAAAGTCTAATCAGATCATATGAGATAGTAAGAAAATAGAATCTGCCACAAGGCAATCTCGGTATGCAAAAAGAGTAAAGAAGAAGAAAGTTACACAAAACGAGAGGATTGCAGGTTGGTAGGCTGACACCCGGTTAACGGTGATTCCTTCGAAAAAGCATCCACTTTCAGAGTGCTTAGTCTTGTAACTAGTATTTAACTATAGACATAAAATACGATGGCTTGCACCATGTGTTGATTGATCACTTTCTGATGTTTTGCCGGACAAGATCGCCAGCTGCTGCGGCGAGCCTCTCCACAGGCCATAGCGCAAAGGGGCAAATTCCATCATAGATCTGCTGTCTGTGAACTGAACCACAAATTAAGAAGAGAGCCACTTCATTTCAACTTTGGTCAGCTGACTAAACATAGAATTACGTACCGAACTCCAGGGATTAGTCACTAGTCAATCCCACATAAAAGTGACAATACCAAGTGATCGAAATATTGTAAAGGTTTTTCTTGAACATTCATACGGTTCTATAATATGATGCATCTTGCGGACAAAACCTATTTTTCGTTACAATATATAATGTTTGGGATGGTGTTCTTAATGAAGTATTTTTCTCCACTCCACATGTTCTTCACAGACGTCTTTGTTTTTAAAATGTACTATACATTAATCACGTCAGAAATATAAGTTCAGTTACATTATACCACCGTCATCGTGAAAAACAATGTATTTTCAAGACTATTGGTAGGACCAATGATACACAGCAGAATTGAAGGTGGTTGTTGCTTCACAAAGTAGCCAATGTACGTAAGAACTGAGAATGTTGTCAGGTACGGTGGTCTTGCTACAATGCATACGAATCTGGATGGTTCGTGGCTTTCCAAGTAAAACAGTACTATAAGAGAAAAAGAAATGTATACAAGGCCATACCAAAATTATGAAATGTTGAACTGTGGGTTGGTAGGATGACACTGGTCGAATGAATTCCACCGTTACCATCAAGCCGAGATTCGCAAAGTCATTAATCGCTCTGACATTGATTAAATTATGGTGTACTAACTCCGTTTGTTTTTGTAAGTCGCATGGAGGAACTCTCCAGTAACCAAAGTACGTAGGAATCAGCGCACGCTAGCTGCTGTCTGCACCTGGTACTTCCGGAGTGAATTTGCACATATAGCTGTCTGGTTCCCGACGCCTACTCCACACGAAACACACTTCCTGCAAAATGATCTTGTTGCTGGCTGTTAATTTCTTCAGTTGTACGTCCAGCCGATTCAGTTTCCGGCGATTTAATTTTCATTTGATCAAGGAGGGGGAGTTACGAGGTAGCGCGCTCTATATATTCGCAAAAAAGGATAAAATCCTTATGCACCTTAGAAAAACAACAGAGTTGTGTCAAAACACTGAAGTACATCGGAACAACAATGCAAGCAGTCATGGCGAGCATGGATAGCTGCCAGAGCCTCTCCACAGCTGCCATGGCTCTGGCAGTTGCCATCATCTTCATCTCTACCACCGCACAGCTTGCGTGCGCGGCATCATCCGTCAAGCACACGTTTGTTGTAAGTATCCACTAGTACAAAATATTGTACACATGTAGGTGAATCAGATGAAGGTGACACGCCTCTGCAAGGAGACTTGTCACCGTGGTGAATGGGCAATTCCCAGGTTGTTCATGTCGTCAACTAGTCGCCCCACAACATAACGGTCCATTGGTAATCAGTTCACTAAGTACCTGCCCCCCGCCCCCATACCATTCGAAAAATTCCTCTATTGCAACTTCCAAATGAGGCAAATAATATCTATTGATGCTGTTGTTTGTAATGTAGGCGGGGTGAAACTGCTGCTAAACTGTTGGGCGGATGGGGTGCCGATGATCACCCAAAGACCCATCCTGCCAAACCAAAACTTCACCTACCGGTTCAACGTCACCGGGCAAGAACGAACCCTCTGGTGGCATGCTCATGTCACCTGCCTCCGCGCAACCCTGCATGGTGCCTTCATCATCCGGCCAAGAGATGGGCCCAGCTCGTATCTGTGATTCCGTTCCCCAAGCCTGATAAGGATGTTTCCATAATTTAAGGTTTGTGATTTTTCGACTTTTAAATCATTCAAGAGAAACACTCATCATTCCAATTTTTTAACGAAGTAGGTGGGAGAGATGCCGATTATCTTCTATACTATAAAGATCGAAAACAACTAAATCGTTTCTAACCTAATTTAGGTCCATGTTACCCCTCACGTCGGACCCACCCGTCATATATTTTGAGCCTACAAAAATCGCAATTTGGGGAGTCATTCTGCCCAAAACTATATTTTTTCTCACATAGGTTTGTACCAGCCGATGTACCGGCTTCCCCGTAACACGAATAGGGACGTTAGTATTAGTCCGGGAATTTGCATCGGACCGGCCCTATCCCCTTCTCCTCCACCTCCTCTTTTTTCATGAGAGCGCCGGGGGCAAGTAGCCAGGCCCAAGGGAGCACCAACCACGATGAGAAGCGGCGGTGGCTCGCCCACGGTAGCGCCGGCCACTCGTGGCGTCGGTGTCTGGCCCCGGCGAGCGCCAGCAATGCCCGAAGATTGCGCTGGGTTGCTGCTATGTTTCCGGCTCCCGGGCGGCTGCAAGGATTCCTGCTCCCGCGCGATGCTTCTGGCGAAAGTGCATGTGTCAGCTGTCACTAATCAGGCAATCAACATGGTGGTGCATACGTGCAGAATTGACATGCAGAGCATTATTATTCGGTTCATCCATTACTTGTCAATTCTGCACCCTCAATTTGGTTTAGGTAATGATCATAATTATTTCAAATTCTAGATTTGTGAACTTTTTGGCCTCGTCGTGCAAAGGCATTGCCTTGAGGATCTGCAGCCCAACAACATGCTCGATCGAATGTTTGACACGGTGTCGCCATTGTCATTTGTATAGCTGTCACAGGAGTGCAAATAATGATTATTTAGGATATGTTTGGTGGCAGCTGCTAGGAGCCCTTGGATCTCGGTTGGAGGGTGGATGTGTGTGGGAAAGGTAGCAGTGACACCAGATGCTTCCTTGCCTCATGCACGCATCTGAGCCACCATTCGAGCACCAGACAAGCAATGTTCAGACTTCCGCCTTCCAAAGATCATAGGCAACATTCAGTTTGCCAAAGATACCTTGTGGGTTACTACTTACTCCTGTCCAATTTATACTCTCTTCAGTCAGTACACCTCTGTGACTAATTGCACTGATTGATTTTGTAGTTTTTATGTGAGAAAAAAATGGTTGGGGTCGTTTCTCATGTGTTAAGAACTTGAGATGTGTTCTTACTTCGAACATCAGAAAGCATTTTTTTAAAAGTAAACAAATTAGGAAAGAACAAAAGAAAGAGTTATCACCTCTAAATTATTCATATTTGTCTGATAATGTAATTTATCTGATCCAAACGTATTTTTTTACTCAATCATCTCAATACTGTCCTCTAAATTTGATTGGAACATGAACATACGATAACATCATAATTTGTGATTTCAAAAAAACTTCTTGATTTAGATCCTTGAAAACTTGTAATTTTAAATCGTTGTACATAAATATTTGATAGACACATGCGTGTCACACATGCGTCATTGCTAGTATATACTAAAGAGGAGAATAAAACCGAGACTGAGCAAAGCAACAAATAAAAAAAAAGAGAACTGTAACAAGAGCAACGAAAACCTTATTGCATCTTCCATAACAACTTCCATCGGAAACAACACAACAACAACTCCTTAAGGTCCACTAGCCGAGCAACAAAAAGGCCCATCATCACCTGACATATGTCTATGGCAAATTATAGGTGAATCATTTTGTCGTTCTCAATACATAATGTTTACTAGAAAAAAAGTGTATTTTTAACCATCCAACTATAGGCTGGCTTTGGTTTTGGCCATCAAACTTCAAAATTGGAAATCTTTGATCATACAACTGTCAAAATCGTTCAAATTTGGCCATCGGGCTGTTTTGATGGGTGGTTTTTAATTTTTTATTTATGATTTAGTCCTTAGATCTTAAAATGGTTGTTATATTTAGGTAATTCTTGCGGTCACACATTCATAATGGTGAGCTTTATCTTTTCAGATGTTACTTATACTATTTTATCACTATTTGTTATATTATTATTATGTTGTGATGTAAAAACAATAATATATGAAAAGTATAATAAACAGTTAAAAAATAATATGAACAATATTTTAAAAGATAAAGATAATTATGAACGAATGACCACAAGAATCACTTAAATTGGAGATATGAGAAAAAATAGTAATAGATCTAAGAACTATTTTAATCATTTTATTTACAATTTAGTCCTTCTATCTTAAAATGATTACTTTTTTTGCTCATATCTCGGATTTAAGTGATCCTTTTAGTCATGCATTTGTAATGATGAGTTTTCTCTCAAAAATATTGTTCATATTATTGTGTAACTGTTTATTTTAATGTTCTTATATTTTTGTTTCTACACCACAACATAATAATAATATAAAAAATAGTGATAAAATAGTATAAATAAATTATTTTTAGATCTACAGACTAAAATATAAATAACAATTTACCACCCATCAAAATAGCCTGATGGTCAAATTTGAACGGTTTTGATAGTTGGATTGTCAAATATTTCCGATTTTAGAGTTCGATGGCCAAACCAAACTTAGCTTATAGTTGGAGGGTCAAATATGGACTTTTTCCTATCCATGTAGTTGTCTGTTTCTTTAATTCTCATGAAGGCTTTGACTTCAGGATTCACATAGGTTTGTAGATCAATCATTATTTTAACTAGGCAACCCATTTGTGGATTGATGACTAATTGTTCAGTAATAAAAAATAGAAAATTCATGCAAAAACCCAGGGGGCACGTATAACCTACCTGTATGTGTGCCGAATTACTTATTAACTTCAATCAATATATATGTTAAAACCTGATATGAGTCATAGCTATTAGTTATAAAAAAAACCTGATGTGTCTTTGGCAGGCTATACAAATTTCTACCATCATAGTAACAACACTAGGAACTTCAATGTAGTTTAAGAAAGGGTTTAAACTAATGGTAAAGAAGCACTCCTTTTGTTACCAGTACAGAAACATAAGATAACTCCAGTGGAGGGGAAAATTTGACTGAGGTACCATGTATATGTATGTGTTTTTGTTATACTATGCAAAAAATTATTATCGTAGTTGGATTCAAATCGGCCATGACAATGTGGCACAACTAGATAGAAATGAACGATAAAGATACCTAAAGAACCATATTTGAGAGTATTAATAAAGGGACTTTAAAACAATTTTCTAAACATCGAAGTTGGAAAGGTATGTTTTTATACTGAAAATAAAAATGCGTTTTATTTTCCAACAATAAATTTGAATCCTACTTCCATGCACACTAAATATTAAACATCCAAACATTCTCATAAATATTTATATTATTGACCAGTATCATAAAGACACCAAGCCTGTGCAGGCCATGCAACGATAACCCCGAAAAAATAAAATAACCGCTAGATCTCTCTATATAAAACCTAAGCCTTTATTATTATAAAAATTATCTCATAGTTCTCCTTTATATGTTTCCATATTACCCATTGTGTGATTATTGATATAAAAATGCTATTCCAAGGTATACATGAATGATGAATCCATATATATGTGTACTAGTGATCCATGTCCATGTCAAACATATTGCTCAAGCTAAGGTTTCAACTAAGCACATATAAAAAAGCTTGGATGTGTGATTCAAAAATGAATAAAAATTGAGATGAAGTTGCTTAAATTGTAATTAGCAACTAAAGCATATCGCATTCGGATAAAGATATATGAAAAAGTATCTATATGAGTGGGAGGCACAAAAAATAAAGAAATTTTAATTGGTTATAGGCCTGTATATTGTCTATGAATTTTTATAAGTATCTCTCAAAAATTAAAATACTAGCCTGTGCAGGAGCACGGATTGATGAACTAGTTAATCATAATGTACAATGTGGGCTAGCAGCCCTCACTCAGCAACAGATTCTAATTGAGCGTTGAGCATGGTTACTTGGGTGGTGTAACATCCCTCAAATTTAATGAGGAATGTTAATTAATAAAAATGAGGATTTAAAATTTTTGATGATTTATTTGAGTGATTAACAATTTATTTAAGGATGTCTTCCATTTCTCTCCTTTATTCCTAGATTTAATGTTGAATTAAATAAAATTTCTAGGAAATATAAAAAAAAATGCTAGTGTGAGAAACTTGGAGTTCATTTGGTTTTATTTGGAGTTTACTTGAGTGGGTTTCAAATTTGAATTTATATTCAAATTTGAAACTAAATAGAAAAGGGGGGTAAATGGATATAGAAAAAAGAAAAGGGGAGCTGCATTGCTGGGCCGCGAGCCCAAAGTCCCGAAGTCCGCCGAACCACCCTCTTCTTTTTTCCTGCGCGCCGCCACCCTCTCTTTTCCCGTCTCGGCCCAGCATAGCCCACTAGCGCGCCGGCCCGGTTACCACCAACCGCGCCCGCGAGTCGCCGCCGGTGGACCCCGCGTTGCGTCATGCACACGTCACGGTGACGTCGTCCCCGTCATCCCCTCTCTTTTCCGCTTTAGTGACGCCGGCGAGCAGCCTTCCGGCGCCGCGCCGCCCATGGCCGCCGGCGCCGCGGCCAACCCTTCGGGCGCATCCGGCCGTCCACGCCGCTCGCCTCCCTCCGCTATAAGTAGACCGCGTCGCGGCCCGGAAGCTCCCAACCCTAGCCGCCACGGGAGCTCTCCTTCCACCTTGCCGCCCGCCGAGGAGAAGAAGGAGGGGAGGAGAAGAAGGCGAGCACGCCCACGAGTTCGCTGTCGACCTCATGGCCGAAGGCCCGCACGTGGGGAGCTCGGGACGCCGCTGGGCCAAGGACCGCGACGCCCTGCTTTCGCTCCGCGCCGCCGTCTCCTTCCTCGCCGACGACCTGCCCCTCTTCACCAACACACACGCCGTGGCCACCAAGGTGAGGCCGAGCTCCCTCGCCCATTTGTGGTCGACCCGCCTTGAGCCGAGGCACAACGCGAGCACACCCCGCCGTGCCGCCACGCGCCACCGCGCCGCCGCGCACGCGCTTTGGTGAAGCCGGCCTTCGTGCCGTGCTGGGAATCTCTTCTGCAGGTGCCGCCGCCTTCACCGAGCGCACACACACGCCTCCGCCGCCTGCCTTGACACACGTAGTCGCGCACGTCGCCGGGCGCTGCCGCCTCGCCGCTGCGCCGCCATGGCCGTCGCCATGGAGGTTTGCTCCGTGCACACAGCAGCAGGGGGAAAGGCGCCGCCTTTGTGGCCGTTAGCACGCCTGCCGCCCAACGCGCCCCCACACGCGCTCGTGCCCGGCCGCGGGAGCCCGAGCTCCACCGCCGCACGCGCCGCCCCGAGCTCCGCCATGGGTGCGCCCCTTCGGAACTCGCACGCGTGAGGGCAAAAGCCCCAGTTTTTGGGGTCTTCTCGTTCACCTGATGCACGCACGCACGTTTCTGGCATTTGGCGCCCGCCACCGCATCGCGGTGATCACCGCCGCTGCCCCGCGCAAGCATCGCCGCCGCTGCGCTCTGCCTCGCCACGACGCACCTTCCCAAGGATGCGCCCTAGGTGCTCCTTGACCTCTCCTTGTCGCTTGTTGGACAGGTCGGACACCTCGCCGCCGGGCGAACCCTTTGCCGCCGCCGCTCCTCCGGGCATTTCCCGAGCACGCCGCCGCCGCACCCAAAGCCCCGGGGTTTTGCTACACGCACGCACACACGCCACGCACGCAGAGGATCCGGTGGGATCCGGCGGCGGACCATCACACGCGTGAGCTGCACCGCGCCCGCCGAGCCGAGCCGCAGCGGATCCGCCGGATCCGGTGCCGCACCGTCACCCGCCGCGTCGTGACCACGCGAGCTGCAGCGGCTTAAAGCGCGTTGGCAGCCACCTCGCGCCAAGAGCCGCTTGCAGCCATCTAACAGCTAGCTTTAAGCCCTTTAGAGCCAGCCAGAGACAGCCTAAAGTTAATGCTATTGTGTATCGTATTTTAATTTCGAAATATATTTTATCTTCGGAAAATCATAACAAATCCGTTTTAGCTCCGAAAAATATGAAACTTCTTCTGAAAATCTTCTAAAAATCCAAACTTCGTGCTAGACTAGAGGTTGCCTCTTTTTGGATCTTATTTGCTCTTTATCTTGGATTTATTGCCATTAGTAGCCGAGTTTATTTATTTAAATACGCTTCTAGGAGCTGCCGAGCCGAGAGTCGAACCAGACTTCGACGACGACCTGCCACGACGACCACTACTCGTGTTCACGCCCATCTTTGAATGCCCATTAGGCATGGCTATTTTAGAACTGCTAGTGCTTTATTTAATGCATAGAGATGAATATGTTGAACCCATGCATAGCCTCTTTTACATTCTTGTCCTTGATTGACCTACTACTACTGTTTACTTAAGCTAGATGATGTGCTGAGCTTGCTATGCATGTGTGGGGATTATTGTGATAGTTTCTTGGCGTGTGTTGGGAAAACCGGCAGGAGAAGGTGTTTTGGGATATTGTGGCGGGGGTGAGCTCGAGACAACCTGATCTGGGATCGGGGGCCAGGGATCGTCTTCTCGGACGTTGCCCGAGTTGGTACCTATGGCGGGTACACCGTTTTAGGAGCACAGGTGTTGGGGATTTAGAGATGACTTGGAGGATATGAGCTCGCCCCGGTCTGAAACCGAGTGGGTCGCCTGTTACACGGGACTTTCGTACACACCACCTCGCCGAGAGTGGGGATAGGGCCGTTCGACCCTAGCAAGTGCGGTACCATACCTGCCAGCAGGATAGCGGGGTATCAGTGGGGGAGAGGTGGGAGTGAGTCCACCCTAATAATAAGATATCTTATTGTTAGGCAAGTATTGATGTACTCCGAATAATCAGGACATGTAAGAATCAGATTATTATTCGTACTCTGATGCCTTATTTCGATGTATGACTGTGTTATTTATCTGTGATGAATGCCCGCGTGATAGCGTGATCCGGGGACTATCACGAGATGAATCGGGTTTTCCGATTTTGAAAACCCGTATGCAGGAGTGGGTCCTCGGGTGGGCCTAATCCTGGTTCGGTGCCGGGCCATTGGTATGGCGAGCTGGACTGGATTTGTTGTGTTTTATTGTAGGCTCGTTTGGGCATCCATTCGACTTTTGCAGGCTTAGATCGGCTGGAATAATGCTGTAAATGAACTTTAATTAGCCGCAAGGTAGGGTCAAACAAGATATCTTTTTTAGATTAAGGAAAAGTTCCGGTTTCCACTTACAATGTCCTGTACGCTTACAACCACAAATGAAAGACACTAAACCAACAACACATAGGCTGCAACCCGCAGCCATAGAAGCCTCAAACAGGAGGAGGAAGAAACAGCGCACGCTGTGAAAATACTTGTAGATAAAACCTAGCTCCCTAAGAAACGAATGCTCAATACGCTTAAAGATATAGAGTAGTTACTTGTACCCTTCTTTAAACGAACTTGGATGTAGCATTCGTATTAAAATGACAATCTTTCCAATAAACACTGGGCCTGTTTTTCCTCCGTAGGTCCAGATACACATGTACCGTAATAGTTATTTTAGTGAAGCGCTTTTGTCAAATCCATGAGCGTGCCCTCTGTCAGATACACATGCATGTACGTACACACCCAAATAACCAAATCAGTGATACTAATCTTTAGCTACAAGGGGTCAAACAAGAAATATTGTTACTTGTACACTTGTTTCAATGAACTTGTATTGTTAATTCGATCGTATTGGAAGTCGTAACTCCTGCACCACGTGATTATCACAAAGCAGTTAATAATACTGTAATGCTATTTCGTCTTTGACTTAGAGCAGGTAGCTAGCGCACACTTGCGCAGTGAAGACAGGAACTGAACGATAACATGCTAGCCCGTTAAAAATAGGTTCATTACATACAAAATAAAATGTCACATGTAAGTACTAGCAAAGTCCTTGCCTCGATTTGACCACGTACTATTAATCAGTTCACATTTCTCAAGAACCTTCACATCTTTGCAGCTATTGTTCAAACAAATATTGCCCAAACAAACATCAAGCGGTACCAATAAAAGTCTTAACAGAGACTTCTTTTTTTAATAAAGTCCAATGCAGACTCGAGGTTAGGGACGGAAATATGGAAATGGAATCTGAATTATCCGATATCCATATCCGCTAAAATATAAATATGGATATCTATATCCGTACTCGATTTCAAATGTGGTAGTAAAGTGGATACATCTGAATTCGTTTTTGTCGATTTTTTCTCTATCTGATTCCATCCGTATTCAGCAATATCCGACACTATCTGTATTCCACTGTATAAAACTGTAAGTTATCTCTATAACTAATGACAAATTATGTTCAATAGAATACTAATAACGATAGTGTATAATTAAAAAAATTATATCTGTAACAAATGATTATGACATTAATTTTAATATTAAAAATATTGCATCCATAAAAAAATTTAAGAGTCATATTTAAATTTATTGACCAATATAATTAATTTTAATAATAAAAATACATTAATATAAATTTTAGTTTTAATTACTCTAGTTTATTTATGTATTGATGAAAATATTTTTCATGTATTTTTTATTATTTGTTTGATAAATGTATATATGTTAAGAATATGTATTTATCAATAGTTTTATTTATTATACGGTTATTTTTTCAAATAAATATGGATGAATGTGATATTCTTAATGAAAATTGGTAATTGTAAATATCGATAAAGAAAATTGGTAAATGTTATCTTCCAAATCAAGTAAATATCTGAATGCGTTTCCGAATTCGAGACATCCGTTTTGTATTTGTATTCGAGAACATTTGAATCCGTATTTGTATTCGAGTAAAAAAGTGGTAAAATGTATTATCTGAATCCGATTCCATGCGAATCCAATCCGCTTTCATCCTCACTCGAAGTATAACAAAGAAGAAAGTCGTTGGCGAGAGACAAAATGAGAGGATTGCATGTTGGTAGGCTGAGACCCAATTAATGGTGCTTCCTTGAAGACGCATCCACTATCAAACCTCGCAACTAAGTATTTAAGGGACCGTGCGCAAGGCCGAGGCCACTAATCAGGATTTGACCTTTCATCCAGCTTACTAAGTACTTCCTCCTTCCAAATCTATATGACGACGCACACATGTACTAGATTCAAACTTTGCCAAGGAATTTTGACTATTAACTTTTTATTTATATGATGTGAATTTTATATGATTGGGTTCGTAATAAAATATAATTTACCACAATTATAAATCTATAACCATATAAAATATGATATATGATAAATGAATGATCAAAGTGACATATGGAAGACCATGCTATGTTCTACTATGCCTTATAAACCTAGAAGAACAGAGTAACAGTTGCTTTTTGACCCGCTATTAGTGCAACTAGTTAATACGAGGCCTAACAGATTAGTATTACGTACCCGGTGGTTGTGTCACCTTGTCCACCAGCTATGTTAAGGCAAGTTTAGTACCGATTAGTATTATGACCTACCAACAATTACGAAAGTATCCCTTAAGTATTATTTATTTTATCTGGTACCAAAGATCTGGTACCCACATAGCGGTACTGGTTGCAAAATCAATACTAAAGGTCGATCATCTAGTAGTGGGAATTCCTTCATGATCTATTCTCATAGAACTTAGCCACTAATTAATTAGCAAAGGAACATTTTACTATAATATCTTGGTTAGTACTTTTTACAAATGTAATTACTGCAGGAGGAATCAAAGGTTAACCATAATACTGCTAATTATCATACATTTTCCCAGCACAATTTCACAGTATTTCCACATGTCGTTTTGTAGGTGTCGGCCACAGGCCTTGCTCGTTTTTCATCCCTCATGACACTGGTTGTTGGTGGAAAGGCAACACTTTTTTATAGATATCCTTGTTATCTAAACATTTTTACAAATGTTTGGGCATCTATACAATTTAAGTAATGAAATTAACTAGAAACTTGTACATCTTATATAAATTGTCTCCATATTGGAGTCCTTCCAAGAAATAATGATTTTTTAATACAACCAACATTTTGACAAAAGTGAAATGATTGTCTGTTGTATTAATCTCATGAAGTTTGTACATATATACATGGGTGAAGGGGCACAATAAAGGGTACGACATGTAACCACTCGTGTCAGCACCCATTAGAAATTGATCACACGGAATTGTCCTCTAACAATTCAAACTACATAAGTGATCAGAAAGTATTTGTGGCAGTTTGTAAAGATATTGCTAAAAGAAAATATTAATCTGTTTTAATACTAGATTACATGAAATCATTGTTTGGCCATTATTAATGGTCGGTTAGCAGTAATATTAATTATTTGGCCTACAAATCTGATATGGTTGGAAACATATATTGGTCCTGCAGAAAACTGAGCAATTTAATACAGTTCTGGATATAAAATCTTTTTGCTGAAATTTGGTAAAAAATTCCAAACTTGACTAACATTTAACAAAAGATTTTTTTGGACCAGATGAGAACATGTATGTTCAATGTGCACTAGGGTCCACAAAGTTATATGAACTTTTTTTAGGAGTGTTTTTAGAAGTTTTTCAGAAAAATGTGTTCACGTTGGTCTGTGCTTGTCCACATCGTGTGTGTCCATGTTTCTTGTGGTTGTCCGGCATTCCTCGGTTCCGTCATGATTCTCCTAGAAAAGTACTACCAGAATTCCCAAACATGTTTTACACTTGTGTATTCTGAAGGCATGCAATTTATATCCATTCTTTGGGGTTCAAGACAACATGAATATGCTAAGCGACGTAGTTGGCTTTCTCCTCCTGCATAGCCTCCGCGAGTTTGGACCACTTTGTGCGGATGGTGATCACCAGCAATGAGCAGGCTTGGCATGTCAGCCCACATATCAACCCCACCCACAAACCCTGCAGAAACAAGGGATATAAAACAGCATTACAGCAATTAAACTTGAACGTAAATCATTGGCAAGAAATGAAAACATCTTAATTTGTTTTGGCTATGTGCAGTCGCAGAAACTGGGACTTTGTCCATTTTCATAAAAAAAAAATCTTATTTTTGTTTAATTATTTTGGCTGTGTGCAGTCACAGAGGCTGGGACATTATCCATTTTTTTTAAAAAAATTAATTCTTCTTAAGAGTACTACCTTGGTGTAGAACTTGAGCTTGAAGGAGAAGAGGATGGCCAGCGGCATTCCGACCAAGTAGAATGCCACAAGGTTGGTCATGGCCCCCATGTGCTGCCACCCGCAGCCCCTCGACACGCCTGACAGGACGCCCTGTGCAGAGTCGAGCACAATGGAGATCATCATGAGCGGGGTGATGGCGGCGAACTCCGAGATGATTCTCGAGCTCCTGCTGAAGAGGCTCGCCCATAGGTTGTGCCCGAACGCCAGCAGCAGGACGAAGGAGACGGCGAGGAACACGGAGAGCTTCATTGTCACCAACACCGCGTTCTTCGCCCTCTCCACGTTCCCCGCACCAATCTCGTTCGACACCCGTGTGCTGCACCGAATATATATATGTGATCATTTGTGAAATAGAACACAATGGTAGCTGAGAAGGACGCACGTACCTTATGGTGGCACTGAACCCAACTGTGATCATGCACGCGATCGCCTCAGTGCTAACGCTGCACACAATTTGCAGGCCAAGTTCGTCATCATTGGGCTCACATTGTTAGTTTAATTTGCATATCTGAAGATCAAATAAAGACTACATATCGTAATATAAAGGTATTTACCATATGGCGATTAGCGGCGTAGCCACGGTGGGATAGTAAACCTGCTATGAGCACCAGGAGCTCGAACGCCCATAACTCCAAGCTGCATGCAGCCGGAATGTCACACCGGTCATGAACAGAGATCTTCACACGATAGTAGATAGCAAGATGAATAAACTTACCAGACCATGATGGCAGAAGGCATCGCGAGCTTCACGGTAGGCAACACGTACTTGAAGGCGTCAGCAGAAAACCCTCTCCATGTCTCGCTGAACTCCTTGGAGATCAGCACGTACGCGAACAGCATCAGGCAGCACACCCAGAACGTTGCAGAGACCGCGGCGGAGGCGCCCACGAGCCCCAGGCCGAGCACGTTCACCATCAGGTGTGCTAGGGCGACGTGCAGGACGAAGGGCACCACGGAGCAGACGACGAGCGGCACCACCACGGACTGCGTCTGGAGGTACCGGAGCAGGCAGTGCATGAAGGCGAACGCGAAGAGGCCCGGTATCTGGGCCTGGACAAATACCCCTGCGGCGTGGGACACGTCGGGGTGCTGCCGGAGGAACAGCAGCAGCGGCTCCGTGAAGTACCAGAGCACGGAGATGAGTGAGGACGCGGCGGCGGACATGATGAACGACGACTGCAGGTACAGGCCCAGCATGCGGTACAGCCGGGCGCCGTAGGCCTTACCGCAGAGCGTCTCCAGGGCTCCACTCAGGCCCATCTGCAAAATAGCAACAGTCATGTCGTTTCATGCGATGGATATAACACCGAGCTGAAATTTGAAGAAAACTATACAAATAAAAAATGGGTACATAATTTCAACTGCAATTGGTTTTGTGGTACAAAGTAAGGGCACGAGATCGCCGATCAATCTGGTATTTTCCCAACAAAAAGAGTGGGTATGAAAACATCAGTCCCTTTGTCGACACAACTTCTCGTGTTGTTCTTCCTCATTCATATAGCATTTTGTTTGTCTTAGAATTGTATAGAGATATAAGATTAAAGTATTGATATAATTGTACTATGTTTAATGTTATTAAAAATTTTACTATTTGAGATAGGAAATGCAATTTTTTAAAATTTGTGGCAGATAACTATCTACAAAGAAGAAGCACTGGAACATGTATATTTGAGCTGCTGGCTGCCTTAACTCATCAATTAGTAGAAATTGGACCCCCCCCCACCCACCTTCTCTAGCTTGGTTATAGTTCTGTAGTCCTTCGGTTTTGCAGCCAGTCAGGTATACGTGCCTTTGCCGGCCCTGCCTTGTGCTTTGCTCTTTGCCTAACTGCTTGTTGGGCTTTGTTTCAGTAACCTTTCCCTATTTTATCTATTGGTTGTGGGGGCTTTGCCCCACGGTTTTCGCTCAAAATTAGTAGAAATTGATTTGTGCTAGTGGCAATGTATCATAAATGCTAAACGGTAAACAGTCAGTCACCAGTTATTTGTAGTTCAAACCATTTAAACGGTGTTTAAACAGACCTAACGTTTTTGCATAGTAATACAAAAGTATATATATTTATGTACGTAAAAGTTCATTATATGCTAGAAGCTCTACATATTTGCACATGTAAAAAGTAAGTATTTTACCAAATAAGTCTGCAACACTTCATATCCTTACTATGCTAATTACTTCCATGTTGATTGTGCTAGTTGTAATCCTCCTATTAACTTTATTATGAATTAAATGGTCATTGGGCCATTTAATCAAATTTAACTTAATTTTGTTTAGAGGGTTTTGACAATTTCAAATTATTTAAATGGTCCAAATGACATGGATATTGTGTTAACATCTCATTTGTGCTGGTCAAAAATGAGCCAGCACGAATAAGTCAGTCATGCGCTGATGTATAATAGAGCTAGCATGAATGTTGTGTTAGGTTATTTTCAGTGTAAGTTTCATGGGCATGATTACCTAGGTTGAAGGTTTGCTGGCATAAACTGGAAGTTGTCACAAACGGACAGTTTAGTGGTTGTGCCAACAGTCTCGTGTGGTTGGTGTAAGTTGTGGCAAAAGATCTGTTGGACCTCGAGCTACTGTAACTTAATTATGCAGATCACATCGTGAATCTCCAGGACATTGTCCAAGCATCTATGGTTACTTATTATAGACTACTATTAAACCTACTACTGTGTAAATCAAGGCACAACACACTGTAAAGCTCTAGGACATTGACCTTCTAGAGAAATGAAGACCGGTCCGCAACAAACACGTAAAGTTCGCTTGTCCTGCCCTTTACCAACCAGAACTGGTTGGCGTTACCATCTTGTTCCAGTGTTCTCGAAGTTTTTACGGGTTTGTGTCCCAACCAGTACCAAAATTTACCTTTTACCTTTGACGTATATAACAAACTGGTACTAAAAGGGAGATGAGTTTTAAAAGAAACTATTTTAGCAACTTCATACTAATTAAAGGTGAGAGACTGGTACTAAAGGCCAAGTTTCACTATCAGTCTCTTCTATGTACTGGTTCAAAAACAATATTCTTCTATAGTGAGATTAATAGTCTTTTCATGCGTATGGTGGGATATGCAGTGATCAATATTGCAAGGGTTGTGGTTGCAGAGCTGCAATGAGCATGTGAGATAGATTGCAAGTATTGTGGATTGCATGATGATAGAGGAGTGTTGCTGTGGTGGATATATGGACGTTATGAGTTTTCATTTTTGCGAATTCCTGCCATGTTGTGGTTAAACTCATCTTTTCTGTTTGTAGATAATGATTCATACTTGGGCGACAAAATGTTGAAACAGATAGAGACGACTAAATGTTCATTCAGAATCCGATCACTTACACTTAACACACCAAAAATGTTAATCAAACCACAGGATATATAGGCAGAGACGACTAAATGTTGAGCAAGCAATTCAGTTCGTAGCAGAAGAGGTGGTTGAGGCATTCTATATACGTACCACGAAGGCGTAGCCTGTGACGGTGGCCCAGGAGTTGCCGAGCGTGGCGCCGGCGAGGTGGACGTCGCCGAGGTGGCCGGAGAACATCACGGACACCAGCGGGATGCCGTAGTAGGCCATGTTGGTCAGCACCATCGGCACCGCGAAACGCAGCTGCGCCTGCGCCTCCTCGGCGTCCACCACGCGGCCTAGCCATGCTAACCAGCACGGCAGCGGCAGCGGCGGCTGCTCTCCTCCACCTTTTCCGGCGGCGAGGTCATCGCCCTTGCTGCAGCGGTCACCGAGCAGCGGAGCCGACGACATGTCGCCGGATGCCTGTGTGGCGCGGAGCTACCGGGTAGCCAGGTTCACCTCCTAGCTCGCTGCAATTGCATTGTTAGGCTACGGAATATCAAGAAGTCCTGGTGCATATTGACTGGCCATGTCGTGCATTTTATTTCTATTCTATATCCTGACGAGCGTGGCGCAAAGTGGCGTGGATGGTGTGGAATATTTGAGATCTGCTAAACGCATATTTTGTTAACTTTTATTTCAAAGTTAATTATGAAGCTGGTCCATGTTCATTTATGTCGATTTGTGTGGGGTTTAGCGTGCTGGCCAGCAAGAGCAGGTCATGCATTCTAACTCTTCCGTTGTCCAGCACCTCGATCGATCGATCGATCGACCGTCCGCGCGTCTCACGTGCCAAGCATCGATCTTATCAACACGTGCCTCGCGGCCATTGCCGGTGGTTGGTAGGATTATATGGTGTCCTCAAGAGGAGTCACAGTGTGTAGTTTGATGGTAGTTACCAGGTCTGAAAACTAAGGGCACCCGCAGTGTGGTCGAAAAGCGAAACTGAGCGAGAGAAATCCAACAGAGCACATAGTGTTGTTTGACGCATGGTGTCATTTACCGAAATTGAACCGAGGTTTTGGTGCGATCCGTGAGCCTCGAAGCGGGTCCCACGAAGCAGAAAGCAGGCCGAACAAGGGAGGAGGGAAGAATCCTCGGCATTTTTTGCATTCTTTATTGTTGTTGTGGGTCCCATGAAATCGGTTTTACACTGCAACTTCCTAACCGTAGCCAGCTCACTAAACTTTGTCAGTTCGGTTCAATGGGAGGATTGGAGCTGCCCTAAGACCTCGTTTGGCTTCATTGGAACTTTAAGTTCTATTTAACTAGGTACTTATATAATTTCTCCACCAATGTTTGGTTGTTGGAACTTATAGGGTAGGTGGGAGTGGAGGTGGGAAGAGGTAGAGACAGAAATGAGTGTGGAAACTAGAAAATAAGTCCCATAAGCACCACTCTAGGAGCTTATGAACTTGAAGAATTTATAAAAATAAGTCCCAATAAGTATAAGTCTCTTGTGTTTGGGTAATAATAAGTCCCTAATAAGTAAGAACTTATTATAAGTGGGCCTAAGTAACTATACTTCATAGGTTCCATGGTGATGAAACTCCCTCTCTTCTCATAGTGATATTACCACATCAGCAAAATTGCTTATCTAGCATGTTATTTTTTTTGAGCAAAAACTGTGAGGCAACGCCCCCAGCAACTTTAATTAAAGAGGAAAGTTCCAACAAACTTACAGGATTACAGACTAACACTCCTAACCAGCAGTTAGGAGGGCGGAGAAAAATAGAGAGAGGAAACTAGGGGAGGAAACTGCACAGGAGAGGGCACACCACAAAACCAACAAAAAGAACAACTAAAGGGCCTCTAGCCAAGCAATGATGGACTGATGCAAAGAACTTTTAATTCTAATCATGCGGCGAAGAACTTCCTCCTTGAAAGACAACTTCCATGAGGAGAATCCAGGGGGCTTGTTGCTGAAGATGAACCTATTTCTCTCATTCCAAATGCACCAGGCAGCAATCATGAAGATTTCCATGAAGAAAGGGTGAGGAAAGGCTTGTTTAGCAAGGTAAATCTTCTGATGGGAGTTGTGAGAAGTGCTCCAAGAGATTCCCAACGCAAACCATCTACATGCAGCAGAACACTCAAAGAAAAGATGGTCAGATGTCTCCTCAATCCCATCTTGGCACAAAACACAGCTATATCCATCCTCAAGAAATTTCCTTCTCCTTCTCAGAACATTTCTAGTATTAAGCCTGTCATTCAGAAGGAGCCAAGAGAAAAATTTCACCGTGGGAGTGCATTTTGACTTCCAAACCCATAGGACCACTCTGCTGGGTTGCAAGTTCTTGTACTGATATTGATAGTATTTACTTGAGGTGAAGATTTGCTGCCCCAGATGAAATGCCATGAGTCCTTCTCACAGAGATCAAGAGCAGGCAAAGTGAATCAAAAATTGCTGAGAAGAAGAAGCTCATTATAGGCTGCCCTCGACATTGGGATATTGAAGCGGTTGATCGATGCCCTCATTTCTAAGCTTCCAGAGGGAAGCCTTGGGATCCTTTGCATAAGCAACAAGGTTTGGGAAAATTTCAGATTGCAGGGCTCCATTGATAATATCCTCCCAGAAGGTTACTGTGTCTCCCATGGAAGGAGAGCAAACAGCCACACCCCTATAGAGCACATGCAACCTGAGGATGTCTCTCCACCAAAAAGACCCTTTTTCTCTAGCAAGGTGAGGAACAACATTCTGATAGTATTTATGCCATATGAGACTCACCCATTGCACATCAACTTTCCTGTAAAACTTATCCAATTGTTTCAGCAGAAGAGCATCATTCTGAACACTGAGGTTAGTGACTCCAAGGCCACCTTTGCTCTTCGGCCTCCTAACCAAATCCCACGCAGCAAGGTTATATTTCTTCTGGTTGAAGTCTTTGCCCCTCCAAAGGCAGTTCTTTCTGTATTTATCTATCACTTCTATAACTGTTACAGGAAGCTTTAGGGAGCACATATAGTAAGTTGGCAGGGAGGAGAGCACCGAGTTGATTAACTGAAGCCTACCAGCATAAGAGAGGAACTGAGATGAAGCAGCCAGTCTTCTTTCCACTCTACAGATCAGGGGAGCATAATCTCTGACCAAAGGCTTGGTGAGCCCCAAAGGCAAATGCAAATATGTAAAAGGGAAGGAACCCACAACCCACAGTGCAAGCAAAAGATGAAGCCAGCAGCTCAGCCTTCTGAGAATCAACATTAATAGGCACAAGACAAGACTTATGGTAGTTCACTTTCAAACCACTAGAAACAGAAATTTTTTGGAGAATGTCCTTGAGAAAAAGCAACTGCTGCTCATCACCCTGCATGACAATTATGGTGTCATCCGTGACATCGAACCACAGGGAAGGGGAGATCACCATTTTGGGGAAAGGGGGGGGGGGCAATCCTTCCAAGCTGATACTCATGGTTAATAACACACTGGATTAAATCGGCAGCAATGGCAAACAGAATGGGAGAGAGAGGATCCCCCTGACGAACCCCTCTTTTACACATAAACTCTTTGCCAGCAGTACCATTAAGCAACACAGAAGTGGTGGCTGAATGCATAAGGGACTCTACCCATTTGATCCATTTGTGAGGAAAGCCTTTAGCTCTGAGCATGTCTAACACAATGAAGAACTCTACTAGATCAAAAGCCTTTTCAAAGTCTAGCTTTAGGATAACAATTTCCCTTCTGGATTGATGATACTGGTGCAAATATTCAAAAGCCCACCCCAGGCAGTCCTGAATGGTTTTTCCTTTGATGAAGCCATACTGATTCTTGTGGACAACTTGAAGAGCCACCTTCTGCAGTCTGTTTGCAAGGAGCTTAGCAACCAGCTTGGGAGATGAATTTATGAGAGAAATGGGCCTGAAGTCCGTAACCTTTTCAGGATTATCAACCTTGGGGACCAGAGTGATATATGAGTGGTTTATACTCTTCAAATCAATAGCATGGTGATAAAAATCTGTGCACAACTTATAGAAATCCTCCCTTATGGTGTGCCAGGCTTTTTTGAAAAACAAGTTGTTGAACCCATCAGGACCTAGGGCTTTATCAGTGGGGAGATCCAGAATGACACTATCAATCTCTCGGCTAAAAGGAAGACAAAGATGATCTAGGTTGTCCAAGTGGGGCACAATGTGAGGCAGATCAAGTCGCAAATTGGTAGGGACAGAGCATCCCATTACATTTTTGAATTCACGATAGAAAAGCGCACTCTTCTCTGAGTGATCAGTAACCATCCTACCAGTGCTGTCAACAATCTGACTAATGACATTCTTTCTGTATCTTTCTGAGGCCATTGCATGAAAAAACTTGGTGTTCTCATCTCCAAGCTGAACCAAACGTTGGGTGTATCTTTGTCTCCGATATGCATTTTGCATAGCAAGAAGCTTCTGAATCTGCCACTTAATGACCAACCTGAATTTATGTTCATGGGGGAGCAAATTCCTGAGCTCTTCAAGTTTGTCAAGGAAGGCAATCGTCATATTGCAGTTAGCAACTAGAACAGAAAGATTGGAGAGTTTCTTAGCCCAATTCTTTAAGAATCTTCTAAGCAGCTTAAATTTCGCACTTATGATCCGGCACTATCCAAAGAGCCAATGTATGAATAGACCGGGCATTGGTGATCTGCTCAATACAAGAAGGATGACTAAGCCAAAAATTTTCAAATCTAAAGATATTAGCCTTGGGAATGTTTGTTCCAATCTGAATCTTACGGCAAGTGATAAGTGGTCCCGCCAGAGGAGAACCACAGTCATGGGGAACCGAGTTGTCCACGAGGGGAAGTGAAAACCTCGATCTGTTCAAGGAGAGGATTTGATCGCATGTTACCTGGTGAAACTCCTGCCCTTGATTGGAAGTTCAACTAAACCCAGGTGGCTAATGATGTTGTTGAAGATAAGTGAATCATTGAAATTCCCTCTGGCCGCTCATTTGACATATCTGTGGAAGTTGAAGTCATCCATGATCATCCACAAATCCTCATCATCTATACTCAGGTTATAAAGCCAGTTAACAAAAACATCATGTGCTGGCTGCCTACAAGGCCCATATACCACAACCAAATTCCAGGAGATTGAATTGATTACCGAGGTAACAATAAGTCTGATAGCGAAACTGCTTCTCTTGAACAGACACAGAAATACACGAGACCCATGCAATTAGAATGCCACCAGATGCACCAACAGAAGGACAAAATTCAAAACTATCAAATCTCTTGGGTGCAAAGTTTCTTAAAAAACGAATATCTAGCATGTCATTTAATAGTCATGAAGAAACTCCTGCTGAAATGTTCGCTAAGACTGGTCTAATTGTAGTTGATCGCTAATCTTCAAAAAACAAGAAGTTTGCAGAGTTATATTTGTCATGAATACTCACTCCGTAGAAAATTGTATCATCTTGAGGAAGATTTGTAACCATCTAGGCCCTTTCGCACCTTTGGTAAGGATGTGTTTCGGTGACAAATGACAACCATATACTTGTGACTAACGTTTGTTTTGTAGCGGATTATATCTTGGGTTATTGTCACGAGTAATCAATGAAAAGAGACCCCTCAAATTTGAAATAATGGACGATCAATGGACAAATACTACAAGGCTAAGGACTTTGTTAGTTCCAAGTGTCACAAGGTGATGAAGGACACTTGGATTGCTAGTTTGTAGTGTTTGACCGTACTATTAAGAGGGGTTCATGCACTAGTAGCTTGACCATGCACCAAAAGTCATGAAAATATGCACACTCAAGTTCCTTAGATGCTAAACAGCTCAAAGTACTCATGGAAATACATTGGAAGCAAAAGAATTGACAGAAAACTCAAAGACGCTTGAATTGGATGAGTTAAAATCAAAGTAGTAGCGTCGGATGATCCGACGCCATTGATTCTAGTTGCGTCGGATGAGTTCTACGGCTGAAAATTCAAAAGTGACCGTCGGATGAACCGACGGTACATTCATCGGTTCATCCGATGCCTTAGGGTTTGGTAACAGTAAGGTTTGGACTTCAGATGCTTCAGCACCGGATGATCTGACGCTCAGGTCAGTGGTTCATCCGACGCCTACATTCAAATCATATAGAGACGCGCCAAGATTTCTTCTTCAGCACCGGATGAACCGACTCTTCAGGAATTCTTCAGCGGTTCATCCAACGCCTATGTTTGAAGTATACAGTGACGCACCGAGTGGATGGCCTTCAGCACCAGATAAACCGACGGTGCGTCAGATAATAGCGTCGGTGCATTGTCTGCGTCAGCTGGGTTCAACGGCTATATTGAGACTTGTGAGTGACCGGATGATCCGACGCTTGCGCAGGGAACCGACGGTACAACTTTTCAGGGGACTTTTCCAACGGCTAGCCATCCTTGCTAGACCTATATATATGTCCCCCCTGCGTCTCTTGAGCTACCTTTGCCACTTTGAAGATCTACAACAGCCAAGGAGAGAAGGAGATAGTGTCCTTGATCATTTGGGATTCTCTTCCCCTTGATTCAGGAGCTTTTTCTTAGTGATCGAGGGTTTCAAGGTGCATTTCATGGCTTAGCTGAGTGCTCAGGTCAAGTGAAGGTGTGTGGGCTTGTTACTCTTGGAGATTGACGGCTCCTAGACGGTCTTGGTGCTTTGGGGGTTCTTGGTGAGCTCTTGGAGATTGTGGGAGCCTCAAGAAAACTTGGTGTACACGGTTCGAGACCCACCGTTCCGGAGATGGAGAACGGGTACTCTTAGTGAGCACTTGAGTCTTGGTGACTTGAGAGGGAGCAATACTCTTAGTGAGTGCTCCAACGTGGATTAGAGGGAAGCGTCAACTTCTCGATACTACGGGAAAAAATCCGGATGTCTCTTGTGCCTCTCTCTACTTACTCGCATTTATTTTCAGCACTTACATTCCGCATTTAAGTTTCCTTGCTCTAGTTCTCCTTAAGTTGCTTGTTTGCCTCTTATCTTGACTAGGGTGTTCCATATCTCTTAGTGTGATATTTGCTAAGAAAACTCTTGTTAGTGTGCTTAGTAGTAGAGAAAAACCTTTTTAGATGGGCAACACTAGTTGATAGGCTAAGGTTTCATTCTTGCTTTAGAAATTAAAAAAGAAGACCCATATTCAACCACCCTTCTATGGGCCATTGATATTTTTTTATATAACTTCAGTAATACTCCCTCCGTCTCAACAAAGAATGCAACTCTCGCTTCTCGAGAGGTCAAATAGTTTCAAATTTTATTCGTAAAGTTATAAATATTTTCAATATTTGAGAAGCGAGGCCATGTTGGTCAGCACCATGGGCACCAAACGCAGCTGTACCTGCGCCTCCTCCGCATCCACCACGCGTCCTATAGCCATGCTAACCAGGACGGCAGCTGCTCCCGTCCACCTTCACCGGCGGCGAGGTCATCGCCCTTGCAGCGGTCGCCGAACAGCGGAGCCGACGACATGTCGCCTGATGGCTGTGGCCTGGAGCTACCGGGTAGACAGGTTCACGACCTCTAGCTCGTTTCTACTGGTAGGCTACGGAAGTGGACAGATATTGTGTTGTGCATTATATTCTATATGCTGGTGAACGTTGCCCAAAGCTGCGTGGATGGTGTGGAATATTTTGAGATCTGCTGGACGCACATTTTGTTACTGTTTCATTTGAAATATTTATGAAACTGGTCCATGTTCATTTTTGTCGATTTGTGAGCGTTTGGTGTGCTGGCCGCCAGCAAGAACAGGCCATTCTCACCCTTTCATTGACCTGCACCTCGATCGATTGGATGCCTCACGTGCCAGGCCGCATCGATCTTCTCATCAAGTGCCTCGCAGCCACCGGTGGTGACGGTAGGATTTTTGCTGAAGTATGTTTGTCTTGAAAAATTTGCTGAACTATGTTTGTCTTGACTTATAATCGTACCCACAAATTTTACCGACTATATTTGTCTTGACTTATAATACATACTTCATCAAATTTTACTGACTTATGCTGAACTATGTTTGTCTTGAATACTTCCTCCAACCCACAAAGACTAACCACTTGAACTCTAAAATTTATCCCACAAAGGGTTTCTCCTTACCTCATAGTAAACTATATCTAATTAAATCAGCACTCACACCGATAAAAAAAGTATATGGAGAAGTGTGTAGCAAATGATCAATTGATGTTATTTTTCTGGTTCCAATCCATGTGTATTTATTTAGGACCAACAAAACTAAATGGAGTCCACAATTTTCAACCATATTTAGTACTAGTTGTATTAGAGGTAACATGGATATTTCTCACCACTACAATTGTGTCTCAAATTTTCTAAAGAAACAATCTTTGCCGGACGGAAGGAGTACTTACTTTACTATGTAGAAAATCATATCATTTTGAGGTATATCATTTATATATGAGTTCAATAATACTTCATCTGTCCCAAAAGAGAATGCAACTCTCTCTTCTTGAGGGGTCAAACAATTTCGGTCTACAAATAGATTTAATATGAAAATATACATTATTAGTTTTGTACCACAAATTTTAGTACTGTTTTGCATAAGAGATGGCAAATGAGCTGAGATGACATGTGGCACAATGTGTTTATAGGGATGGATGAATGATTAATTAAATATTTAATAATTACCAAATACACTCTCCATTTCAAATTGTAGGCTCTTTTCAATTTTCTAGATTCATACATACCCCCTCCTTCCCAAATTACTATTAATTTTAGTTTTCTCTAAACACACCTTTTGATATGTACCTAGATACGTCATTTAATACTATAAACACATAATTCACAGATGGTGGACTGACAAATTGTAACACCCTAATTTTACAAATTTGAGTTTTGAATAAAATTTGTTAGAAACCTTTATTTATGCTCCTAAGGATCATAGGGTTGCATTTAATTTCTTTTAGGCATTTAAGATTTTCTAAAATAAAATAAATGAACTATAGGAATTTATTGTTGCATTCATGCCTGGTGCATTGTCTTTGGTTGTTTGAATTCAAATTTAATTTGAATTCATTTGTTGTGCCTTTTCAAAATTCAAACCCTACTATCCTTTCCCTTCCTTCCTCTCCTCACCAAAGGCTTAGTCCGCCGCCTCGCGCGCTCATCCGCGCAGCCCATCGGCACCGGCCCACCGCTCCCTTCTCCCGCCTGACAGCAGGTGACTGTCATCCCCCCCATCCTCGTCTCGAGCGGACTCGAGCTCGAGTCCGGCCGCACCCGCTGCCCCGCCGCCCACGTCTTGGCCCGCACGCCGGCCGAGCCTATTTAAGGCAGCCGCCACCCCGGCACCAAACCCTAGCCGCCTCAGCACCGCTTGCGCCGAGCCCGCCGAACCCTAGCGCCGCCGCCACGCCGCTGCCGCTGCCGCCGCCGAGAAGCTGCCCCGAGCCGCAGGAGGTGAGAGTCCCGGTGCCGCTGCCCCGCATCGCCCTCGCCGAGGCTCGCCGCCGAGTCGCCGCCGCTGAGTTGCGCCGCCGCAGTGATCCGCCTCGCTGCCGCCCGCGCTCGCCCGTAGTTCGCCACCGCGCCGCTAGATGAGCACGCCGCCATCGCCGTACCTCCGAAACGTCCGTGCGCCAATCGATCCGTGCCGCAGCCCGCCGCCGCTTCGCCGCCGTCGCCGCCGCCGCCGCCACCGCCGCCGCTGCGGCATACACCGCGATCGATCTCGAGGATCCGATCCGATCCACCGATTGACCAAGTCAACGGCCGCCCGTGCGGCCGTTGGATCTAGATCCAACGGATCGGATCGAGCCACCGTCAATCAAAACCGGCATGACCCCTCGTTTTGCAGAAAACCCCGAGCTTTTCCTTTTTACAAAATAGGTCCTCCGCAAAGTAGTGAGTTTCTTTACGCTTAGGTCCTTTTGTTATGTTTAAGCCCGAACCTTTAGTTTTCTTTTACAGATTAGTCCTTACACCTTTGTTAGTGCATATCTTGATCGCTTTAGCTCCGCTTTTAGCGTTTTTATGTCCACGCCGATCGCCTCAAGCGTAGATTAGTTTTATGCCTCTGTTTATTCTCTGTTAGTACTGTTTGATGATTGTTTCTCATTTATTCTTGTTGTATGCTTGTATGTGAATGTTGTGGAGCGAGAGAGTGAAGCGTTCAAGGCTTTGAAGATCAAGACGCGCAAGAGTTTGAGCAGCGTAGTCTTGTTGAAGGCAAGTCTCCCTTGATGCATACCCACTTGTCCTACATAACATGCATTTAAATTCAATTTATTTTTCTGCTTGCATTAACTTGACGGAACCTATTAAGGATCATGCCTAGTCTTTCGCTACCTTACCTTGTAACCGGGTTAATTAAATTAATATTGATGGTAGCTATGGCTTAGCATGCTTAATCGGGATGGTATTAATCAAACTTGGATACCTTTATGTTCTATGTTCCGGTTTATGTTACTTTACTTTACAAGATCACTTTTGCTTATGTTAATCGGAACATGGAGAACCACCCAGAAAACAAGACAACCACAAGAACTAACGGCAATGGTCTTGGCTTAGTAATTAGGAACTTTAGCTTGGGGTGATCTTACCCGATAAGGACAAGGGATCTGATCGCTGGGTATAGACTCGCTCTAGCGGGTGGGTGAGTTATTCTTTTATGGTGGGGTATCGACCGCTAGGGACTTTATACCTGCTAATCGATCCGGACCTTGTGGGTCATAACTTGCTAGGGAACCTTTGTAAAGGCCATGAAGGCCCCTATGCAACCACACCTCGGTAGTGTGGTATGGTGCCTTGCAAACACCGCATGGTTGGGTTCAAAGTTCTTGAGCTTTTACCGCTTGTGGTGAAAGTGTACAACCTCTCGCAGAGTGTAAAACTAATCGATTAGCCGTGCTCACGGTCAAGAGCGGCCTGGACCCTCACATGACTAAGTTATGGAACTTAAATGTTAAATCGTTGTTCTATCTTTATTTATGATGCTTATGTTTTATTAATTGTGGGTTGGTATAAACTTACACTCTTTAGTAAATATGCTGCTAATAAAACTTGACCAACTAAAATGCTAAACTGCTTGAACCCTAGCCAAACACCATATGGCCATGCATGTTATGTTGTTTTCCCCTTGCTGAGTACGGCACGTGCTCACGCTTGTCTATTTTCTTGTATCTACAATACCCGGATTGTCTTTGACCGGGAGAGATTTGAAGACTACCCCGGTGACTTCTGTGAGTTCTAGGTGTGCGTGTCTTCGCACCACTGTGGAGGCATCTCTATCCACGAGAACTCGTTATTTATATTCGATTAAGACTTTGGTCATGTAATAACTCTTTATTCGTGTGGCAATCGATTTTGGTATTCACAATGTCATTGCGTGTGTGTAACTTGATCCTGGCGCACACGTGATCTATGCATTCGGTTTTGCCTTTAAAACTGGGTGTGACAGAGTGGTACCGAGCCGTGTTGATCGAGGACGTTAGCCTAGATAGAAATGGTCGAATTTAAGGATTTTATAATCATAGAAGCCTTTCTCATCACATGCTTGCTTTGTTTCTAATAATCTTATACTCTTGCTTTTGTCTCATCCTTGAGTTAATCTTGATTCTTTACCTTGTGCTTGCTTTTAGCTCTCACCCTCTTGTCTTACCATCTATTCCACTCTACACCGCACTTACTGGATGGTTCGCCGCTTGAAGACTTCACACTGGGTGCTACCCACCAGATGCTCCGCAGAAGAGTACAACGACTTCCATGACGGAGACACGGATGAAGAGATCGAGATGGAAGCCGCTCGCCCCTCATCATTGTGTCGATGATGAGGAGGATCCGAGGAGGTGAACTCGGAAGGAGTGCAAGAGCAAGCGAACAACAAGGCCCAAAGACAAGATGAAGCAATGAGGAAGTGATCCGGGAGGTGTACCACTACGGGGTTGATGGAGTGGGCATTCCCATGGCTGACCACCGCGAGCTATGGTACTCGCTTGGGCTATGATAAGGCCCCTCGCTACCACCGTGAGCTGGACTCACCCATGGTTCGAGCCCCACCGGAGGTTGTGCTATCCCGGAGGAGTATGCTCCATTCTAGGAGTGAAGGAGATCTCAAGCATCATGATGTGGCTCACAGACCACTATGGACGCTGCATCGCGGAAGCAGCCGAGGGCACTCTATGTGCTCTCCCACAAAGAGCGTGACAGTTGGAGGATACCCACCGCAGTACACACCTTTCGAGCAAGTGGGGAAGCTAAAACCTACATCGCTCCCCAAAGATATGAAGGAACGCCGAACAACGTCCGGGACCGCTAGCTGTTAATACCGCTTGGATGACACCAACAACACTCAGACGCTGCAACAGCAGATCTTCACTGGAGTTGCGTGGCGTTTTGAAGCCGCACCGTGTAATGTAGAGCAGCGTGGTTCATGACGCCGCAGAAGCATGTACCTCTCCGTCACCCAAGAGGCCACGCCACGACCCCGACGCCCGCACGGATGCCATGCCAAGAAGATAGTCCTTAGGCTTAAGTTAAGAATAGGGTCTTTTGTAATCGCTAGTAGACGATCGTTAAAGTGTGCTTAGTTTAGGAGTGTGGTTGAATGCTTGGTTTTGTGTTAAATGTTTGAGCTGGATTTTTGTTTGAGTGCAATGTGTTGTGGAGTGATGACCACAACGACATTGGTTTAGTAGTAAGTTTGTGGGGTCAACCTTCTATCTCAATCAATTTATCTATCATAATCTTTGTGTTCCTTTAAAGCTTACCCTCAATACAAAAGCTTCAAATCTGTTCACGCAGCTCTCTGAGTCAGCAGCACTGTTTTAATTTTATCTCGGGCTACAGAACCCGATAGCAGTAAATCCAATTGAAGAAGTTCAGAAATTTCGTGACTGATTTTCTGTACAAAATTCAGAATTTTAGGATGTATAGTCAGAGAGATATGCCTGAAACATTGGAGCCCCTCGAATCTGTTAAACACTGCTGACCTATCTGACTTGTTTAATTGATAACCAGAGTTACAGAACTCCGATTGAGGTGATTCCAGTTGGAGAAGTTCCGTAATTTCATTACCTAGTACTGGTTAAAGGTTCATAATTTTGGTTATCCACGCTGAGAGTTATACCTGATTGTTTGGAACCAACAGAATCTGTCTAAAGCTGAATATCTTTGTTATCTTATCTTCTGGTTTAACTCTTGGCACAATCACCTAAAGTGATGTCCCTAACACTCAGATGGTGAAACCAGGTCAGGATCCGAGTCGATCAACCAGCAGTGAATCGACAAGGCAGGGCACCCCGCAAGCGCAGATGGATCCCGCCATGCAGCAATTCATCGAGACGCAGACTCAACCTCCGAACCTGACCAACACCGTGGCGAATCTGCAAGCTCAAGCCAACAACCCACCGTGCAGCAGCCAGCGCCTCGCAACAAGCAGGAGTTCATGAGTCACCACCCCCGTGTTCACTCATGCTGCTGATCCACTTGAAGGCGAGGATTGGTCAAGACAAGGTGAAGATGCTCACTACCGCGGCGATGACAGAGAAGGTCCCGTGCGCAGATGACTTGGGTCCGCATCCGCTTTGGTGGGATGCGATGTCGCTCACGCCGCCCGGACACTATCACCGGGACGAGTTCACCACCAACTCCGAGCCACCACATACCTTGTGGGTCATGAAGATCAAGAAGAAGGAGTTCCTTTCCTCAAGCTGGAGGGAATGTCGGCACGAGTCATGTAGACAAGTTCATTGAGTTGTCTCGCCACGCAACCGAGGAAGTTGTCAAGATGTGAAGAAGCGTGAGCTGTTCCTCGGATGGGTTGGCCGGATCGCCAAGCATCACTGATGTCTCACACTTTCCCCACGTTCCAAAGAATCCGTGGACAATGCTATCCGCTTGAGCACAAGCGCAAGGAGCTTGGAGAGTCAAGAGGAAGGCCACCAGCTCGACAGCCGAGGAGTGTTTCTGCCACGCTTAACCCACAGAACACACCCTGCCCGCTTTGAGGGCCTGTGGAAACTTTGGGCAGCAGCAGCCAACGTCCGCAGGTTCCAACAGCCTGCTCAGCTTCCGTGCTCGCCTCGACACCACGCCCGCCTTCCCGCAGAGAGTCACAGAGCTCCGGTTGGTACACCGGTGAGGTCCTTCGCCCAATTCTTCAACCACCACTTGCTTCAAGTGTGGAGAGCTTGGTCACTATGCCAATGCGTGCCCCAAGAGGAATCCTCCAAACACCCCATGGCGTAATCGCAGATGCAGCAGATGAGGAATGGGAACTGACCGCAAGCTAACAAGGACAAGCAGAGCTATGCACGTGGCAAGGTTATGCACGTTGATCTGATCAAGTCGCCCAGAGAACCCCGCAGTAGTGCTCGGTATGTTCCTAGTTAACTCCACTCCCGCCTCGTTTTATTTGATTCTCGGAGCATCCCATTCTTTCATTACATCTCGTCAGTAGCTCAACATAGCATACCCATTAGTCCCATGTCTCGCCATATGCTAGTTAGTTCACCTGGGGAATTGAAAGCATCATATAAGTGTGACAATGTCTCAAGATTCTCGGCGTAGATTTCGCTAATCTTATAATACCGAATCAAGAGGATTGATGTGACATCGAATGGGATGGTTGACCGGTGTGATGCGGTGATTCAAGTGCTAAGAGGTCATTTCTTCTCACTAGTCCAGGGAAAGGATCGAGTTTGCAGCATCCACCACCATCAATAGCCGCAGTTGAATCAGCTCAATGGAACGGCCTTAGAAGACATAAGAGTAGTGCGACTACCCGATGTGTTTCCGAGGAGTTACCGTATGCCCCCACCGAGACGTTGAGTTCGTTATTGATCTATTGCACGCTCCTATCTCTAAACGTCCATATAGAATGTCTAGTGATCGACAAGAGCTTAAAGCACTGATTAAAGAGTTAATGGGTAAAGGGTTCATACGTGCTAGTTCATCACCTTGGGGAGCACCCGGTTATCTTTGTGGGAAAGAAGGATGGTACATGAGGATGTGTGTTGATTACTGTCTCTTAATGATGTTACTATCAAGAACAAGTATCCTCCGCCCGCATTGAGGACTTGTTTGATCGATGAGAGGAGCCAAGGTGTTCTCTAAGATTGACCGCGATCCGGTTATCACCGATGAAGATCAGCCTTCGGATATTCCTAAGACAGCTCACCACGAGGTATGGACTTTACGAGTATACGGTTATGTCCTTTGGGTTGACCAATGCACCGCCTTACTTCATGTATCCGATGAACAAGATCTTTATGGAGTATCTAGACAAGTTTGTTGTGGTGTTTATTGATGATATCTTGATCTACTCCAAGAATGAAGAAGAGCATGAGGAGCATTTGAGGCTTGTGTTATGTCGAGAGAGCATGAGTTGTATGAAGTTCGAAGTGTGAGTTCGCTTAAGGAAGTGGCTTTTCCGGGTCATATCATCACCAACGGAGGGATTGCGTGAGATCCAAGCAAGGTGGTGATGTGTTAAAATGGGAACCTCCTACTGTCCGAGATCGTGAGTTTTCGGGACTCGCTGGTTACTATCGTCGATTCATCAAGGGTTCTCCAAGATAGTAAAGCCTCTCACCTCACCGCTAGAGAAGGACAGAGTTCAAGGACCAAAGGCATGTCGTGCTAGTTTTGAAGAGTTGAAGAAAGCGGTTGACCACGGCCATCCTAGTGATGCCGGTCTGAGAAGAGTTTTGATATCTATTGTGATGCATCTCGGCGAGTGCGGGTTGTGTGCTTATGCGGGAAGGTCACGTTATAGCCTCGCATCTCGGCAGTTAAGGAAGCATGAGCTGAACTATCCTACTCACGATCTTGAGTTAGCGGTGATGGTTCACGCATTGAAGATTTGGAGGCACTATGTTATGGGAACTAAGTGCCGATCTACACCGATCACAAGAGTTTGAAGTATATCTTCACTCGAAGGATCTCAATTAGACAATAGCGTTGGCTAGAGTTGATCAAGGACTATGATCCGAAATTCACTACCACCCGAAAGCGAATTTGGTCGCCGATGCCTTGAGTCGGAAGGGTCATGCTAACATGGCTATGGTTTTCCACCCCGATGAGTTGGTAAAAGAGTTTGAGAGACTCAACCCGAGATCGTTGCATACATGAGAGGGAGTGACTTTGGAAGTGCGCCTATACTGAGCGTGAGATACGAAAAGGGCAGCTAGAAGATGTTGGGATCCAGAGAATAAAGGAAAGTATGAAACAGGAGAAGCCCCGATTTCACAGAGGATGACTGTGGAACTGTATGGTTTAAAATCGGATATGTGTGCGAAACGGGAGATCTCGAGAGACTATCTTGAGAGAAGCTCACGATTCCGCCTACTCTATCCATCCAGTGCATTACCAAGATGTACCGGGATCTCAAGCGAGATATTGGTGGTACGGTATGAAGAGGGATGTGGCCGCACACGTGGCTTTGTGCGACACTTGCCATCGGGTTAAATGAACACGAGGCCACCGGATTGCTTCAACCTTTGAAGGTACCGAGTGGAAGTGGGAAGAGATTGGTATGGATTTCATTGTGGGTTTACCTCGAACCCGGATGGTTATGATTCGATATGGGTCATTGTGGATCGTTTAACCAAGGTTGCTCATTTCATTCCTAGAAAGACCACTTATGGGAGCTAAGTTGGCGAGTTGTACATGTCCGTGATTGTGTGTTTGCATGGTGTGCCAAAGAAGATAGTGTCGATGAGGTACCCCCACATCTCGCTCGGGAGAAACTACACGAGTCTATGGATACAATTGAACCACCCTATCACCCGCAGCAGATGGATGTATGCAGAGGACCAATCAGATCCTAGAGGACATGCCGAGAGCATGCGCTTAAGCATGGTGGTAGTTGGGATAAGAGCTGCCGACGCTGAGTTCTCTTATAACAACAGCTACCGTGCTAGTCTCAAGATGGCACCATTTGAGGCTTTGTATGGGAGAAAGTGTAGAACTCACATCGAGTGAGACAAAGCGAAGGCGCTTGTTTGGGGCTGATATCATTAGAGAGGCGTAAAAGCAAGTTCGTGTTATCGAGAAAACTTGAGGATCGCCACCTAGACAAAAGAGTTATGCAGACGGAAAAGGAGAGACGTAGTCTTTCGTGAGGGAGACTATGTGTATCTAAAGGTATCACCAATCGAGAGGTTTGCGTCGATTCAAGGTCAAAGGAAGTTGTCACCTCGATTTATTGGACCTTTCAAGATCCTAGAGAGAGTGGGAGAAGTAGCTATGTGTTGGAGTTGCCAAATCGCTTAGCAGATGTACATGATGTGTTCCACATCTCTCGCTTGAAAAGGGTTTCAATCCTCATGACAAGGAGCCGTTACCTATGGATGAGCTAAACATTAAGGAGGATCTCACCATTGTTGAACACCCTATTCGGATTTTGGATACTATGACACGAGTCACTAGGAATAGTGTGATTAAGATGTGCAAAGTACAAAGTTGAGTAACCACGCAGAGGATGAGGCCACATGGGAAAGAGAGGATGAATTAAAAGCAATTTCGGATCTTTTCGCCAATCTATCCGAATCTCGAGGACTAGATTCTTCTTAAGGGGTAGGATTTGTAACACCTAATTTTACAAATTTGAGTTTTGAATAAAATTTGTTAGAAACCTTTATTTATGCTCCTAAGGATCATAGGGTTGCATTTAATTTCTTTTAGGCATTTAAGATTTTCTAAAATAAAATAAATGAACTATAGGAATTTATTGTTGCATTCATCTTTGGTGCATTGTCTTTGGTTGTTTGAATTCAAAGTCAAGTTTGAATTCAATTGTTTGTGCTCTTTTCAAAATTGTTCAAACCCTTTCCTTCCAACCCCTTCTTCTCTCTTTCCTGGCTTTTCCTAGCCACAAAGGCTTAGTCGGCCCTCGACTTTTCGCCTGCGCTGCCCGCTCACTCACTTGCCTTCCCTCAGCCACTAGAGTTTGCCCGGCCCGGGCCCGCCGCCACCCCTTCCCGCCTCCGCGCCTGGTCAGGTGGACCCTGTCATCCCGAGCTCCCTGCGTCGTCCCGACTGACCGAGTCCCACGAGTCCGACGCACGCCGCGCCTCACGTCTTGGCCCGCACGCCAAGGCCGAGCCCCCTGCCTTTTAAGGTCCGCCAGCCCCGGGCACCAAACCCTAGCCGCCGCCGCCGCCGCCCCGCGCCCTAGCTCGCGCCGATCTTCGCCGCGCCCGGCTGAGAAGCCCCGGCCGCGCAAGGAGGTGAGAAGTCCCCTGCCGCTTGTTGTCGCCGTGCCCCGCTTGAGCCGCCGAGGAGGCGCGGAGTTGCGCCGCCTGGTGATCCGCCGCTTGGCGCCGTCTCCGTCGAGGATTAGCCGCGCCGCTAGATGAGCCGTCGCTCGCGCTACCTCCGGTGCTATCGCGCGCCAAATCGGCAACGATCTGGCACACCGGCGAGTTCGCCGCCGCCGCCGTCGCCGTCGCGTCGCGTGCCGGCGCCTGCCGCGGATCGGGATCGACGATCTGATCAATCCGCCGCTAAGTTAGCGCCGCCATCATACCGGTAGTTGGATCTAGATCCAACGGATCGGATCGAGTCACCGTCAATCTGGGTCAAACCGCAGTCCTCGTTTTTGCAGAAAACCCCCGATGCTTTTCCTTTTATAAAATCCTTCCGCAGAGTGAGTTTCTTTACGCTTAGGTCCTTTGTTATGTTTAAGCCCGTAACCTTTAGTTTTCTTTACTGATTAGTCCTTACACCTTCGTTAGTGCATATCTTGATCTGCTTTAGCTCCGATTTTAGCGTTTTTATGTCCACGCGATCGTCTCAAGCCGTAGATTAGTTTTATGCCTGCTGTTTAGTTCTGTTAGATCTGTTTGATGATTGTTTCTCATTTATTCCTTGTTGTATGCTTGTATGTGAATGATTGTGGACCGTAGAGTGAAGCGTTCGAAGGCTTTGAAGATCAAGCGCGCAAGAGTTTGAGCAGCAAGAGTCTTGTTGAAGGCAAGTCTCCCTTGATGCATACCCACTTGTCCTACATAACATGCATTTAAATTCATTGATTTACTTTTCCCTTGCATTAACTTGACGGAACCTATTAAGGATCATGCCTAGTCTTTTCGCTACCTTACCTTGTAACTCAAGGGTTAATTAAATTAATATTGATGGTAGCTATGGCTTAGCATGCTTAATCGATGGTATTAATCAAACTTGGATACCTTTACATGTTCTATGTTCCGGTTTATGTTACTTTACTTTGCAAGATCCACTTTGTTATGTTAATCGGAACATGGAGAACCACCCAGAAAACAAGACAACCACAAGAACTAACGCAATGGTCTTGGCTTAGTAATTAGGAACTTTAGCTTGGGGTGATCTTACCGATAAGGACAAGGGATCGAGTGCTGGGTATGACTCGCCTAGCGAGGGGTTGGGTGAGTTATTCTTTTATGGTGGGGTATTGACCGCTAGGGACTTTATACCTTGCTAACCGATCCGGACCTTGTGGGTCATAACTTGCTAGGGAACCTTTGTAAAGGCCATGTAAGCGTCCCTATGCAACCACACCTCGGTAGTGTGGTATGGTGCCTTGCAAACACCGCATGGTTGGGTTCAAAGTTCTTGAGCTTTTACGCTTGTGGTGAAAGTGTACAACCTCCGCAGTGTAAAACTAATCGATTAGCCGTGCTCACGGTCAAGAGTGGCTGGACCTCACATGACTAAGTTATGGAACTTAAAGGTTAAATCGTTGTTCTATCTTTATGATGCTTATGTTTTATTAATTGTGGGTTGGTATAAACTTACACTCTTTAGTAAATATGCTAATAAAACTTGACCAACTAAAATGCTAAGCTTGAACCCTAGCCAAACACCATATGGCCATGCATGTTATGTTATGTCATTCTATATGCATGAAACTTGATCCCTGCATGTATATGTTTCGTTTTTGGTTTTGGAAAATGTGTGACAGTGTGGTATAGCTGATCGATCGAACGTAATGTTGTAGAAGACCGGTCGCTCCATTGTTTTGATATAAAAATTCATCATTTTTGATGATGTGGCACTAATATTATAAATGAGATCAAAAAGACTAAACTATGCAATATATTGTGTCAACAGAAAATCAACGCACCTATCCATCCTGAATTCTATATTTGTGGAGAACTCGTGTGGATTAATTAGTAAGGCTCAAATGTCACACTGGATTTTCTAAAAGCCGCAAACCTATATGCATGGCGGATCAAGTTTCATGCATATAGTGACATATAAGTGAATGACGTATCACGTAAGAAAGGAAGATTATCGAGGAGTTTACGGCAAATCCATGGAAACGAAGACACATACTACAAGCAATCATTTGGGGTTGCGTCGCTGGAATTCAACAACATCTTCACAACAACTTCATGATCTTCCACTTTTATGGCAACATTGCTTATACGAGGTGAGTGTTGGTCGACAGTGTGGGGAAACAGGATGAATGCAAAGGCTTTATAGTGGGTGAGCTGCGCATTTATCATTTTAGTTGGTCAAATCATTTCTTTTCTGCACGATTAACAAATAGTATAAGTATATATCTCACAATTAAGCACAAAGGTAGATCATCGCCATAGCATATGCTAACGTAACGAACGATTTAAGTCCAAAGTTCAATTATCATGTGAGGTCCGCTCTTGGCCAGTGCTTGCTAGCATCGATTAGTTTTACACTCTGAGGTTGGCACTTTCACCAAAAAAGAGCGTAAAGTCGAAGAACTTTAAACCCAACCATGCGATGCTAGCTAGGGCATCATACCACTAACAATGAGGTGTGATTGCATATCTGAGGCCTTTACAAAGATTCCCCAATACTAGGTTTGTCAGACTGAAGCGGGCATACAATAGCGGGTCAATACCCACCATAAATAAACAACCCAACTCCCGCTAAAGGTTATACTCCAACACTCCCATTGGCCTTTCGGGTAAGAATCACTATACATCAAGGTTTCTAATTACTTGGCTAAAAGAGCCATATGTCTTGTGGTTGTCTTTTCTGGTGGTTCTCCATGTTTCCATGTTAAGTATTGTGATCTTGTATTAAGCATCCAGAGATATAACATAAAGGTATAGCATGATTCATCATTAATGTTCATTAAAACCACCATAACGGATAGCAGAAGCATAGCTACCATAAATGTAAACCCATTAACAAGGAATGATATTAAAGACTAGACAAACCTTAATAGGATCCATCAATATTAAATGCAAGCATATGCAATGGTGATTAATAAAGTTATTGGGACAAAAGAACAAGGACACACTTGCCTTCAACGAGAGTAGTTGCTCAGAATGTCTTCATCTTCATGCTCTTCAAAGCTTCTCGAACCACGTTCACTCATAATCTAGAAGTCAACCATTGGCACAAAAGCAAACAAGCAAACTAAGAACAATGCAATGAAGATAAGCTTTAAAGGCGCACTAAAGGATAGGCTCGATTCTATGGATCACTAGACACACACTGGCTGAGAAAGAGAAAAGGCTTGGTTAGGTTTAAAGGTTGTGAAAGGTTGAGCATAAACCGGGACCCGAAAGATCTAAAACAAGACACACTGAGATAGAGCTTGATAAAGAACGTCTATCGAATGATTTGCATTTATGAACATGAAAGCCGCTAATTGCGATACGATTATATGTTTTTAGAATAATACAAATGTTGACATTAATACAAATTTATTTGTATACATTAAAGAAGTAGTTATGTATAAATTATACCAATTAAACATTTAACTTGAAAATTAGAACAACTAATCCAATGTGAAACATATCCTTGTTTAAACAAACTGAGCATCAAGCATTTAACATTATAAAGAGTAAAGCCTAATCAAATTTTAAATAAGGAAAAGTTAATTAATATTAAACATTAAACAAGATTAACATTTAGTTTACGAAAAACCAAGATGTGGCACTAATCATCTTTTATTATTAAAAGCATATGAAGTAGACATTAATCAAATTAACATTGATCATGAAAATGTATAACACTATGTATCTTTTATTTAGAAAAGGCATGTTAATAGATATTAACAAAATTAATATATTGTTAATTTTCAGAAAACAAGCATGATGAAAACACACAACTAACGCGCACTTTATTTTGTTATGAACCTACCACAACTTGAACAGATTAAAAGGGAGCTAAAACATGGAAACTATGAGATAAACAAGATGATAAGGAAGGACATTTGTGATTAACTATAGATGGGTTAGAAGATCTGCAAGACACATTGAATAATAGTAGTCAGGATAAAGGAATAGGTTAGATCTGAAAAGAGCTTGGTTCTTTATAGTGTGTGAAGGTGGGATTAATGTAGGGGTTTTCTATAGATTGGTCAAGACACAAAACAGATCTAAAGATTACATGGAAAGTCTAGGGGACTATTCGCAAAGCGATCTTATCTTCTTCAACCTCGGAGTGCAGGACGGACTCCTAAGCATAGGCTCACAGAGCATCGAATCCGCGGGGTTCCGGGTGACTAGGGGCTCGGGTGAGATGCAAAACGGAGAGAGTAGATCGAGGGATCTGACTCAAATCAGGAGTGAGGCGGCTTAGAAGAGGGCGCGGCTTTCCTTAAATGGCGGTGGAGGCTGGAGATTCAATTGAGAGGCACATGAAGTAGAGGAGGTCAAGAGGAGCTCGTAAGAGGCTCCCGCATTTTAATTTGCTTAATGTCAATCGATAGGGTATTTTATTTCTGGCGTAGGAGATGCCGGCGGTGGTGGCTCGGTTCCCCAGCCATGGCGGCGCTCCGGTGGCTGGTTCGCGTCGGGAAGCAGGCCTACGGCTCGCAGTCGTCCGGATCTCGGGTGGTGCTCGTTCCACAGGTCAGGCGGTTAACCGAGCGAGCTACCGGCTTGGTTTGTGCGGCGGCGGCGCACTGAGGAAGGAGGCGAGGCGCGTGAGGAGGAGGAGGACGGGGGCTGGGGCAGCAGCTTCGGCCCCGCTTTGTAGGCGCCGGAAGTTCCTGGCGAATTGATGCGGTGCCGCGAGCTGTAACGCATGGTTTTCAAATCGGAAAACCGCATTACATCTCGTGATAGTCTGGATCGACGCTATTATCGCAGCATTCATCACGGATAAATAACACGGTCATACATCGAAATAAAGCATCGAGTCGATAATAATCTGATTATTACATGTCCCGATTATTGAGTACATCAATACCGCCTCTTGGCGGAATAACGAAATAAGAGCCTACGCAGTGTAGCTAGTCTTCAAAAGGTGTCTCCATCTTCGGGCATCTCCCACGGGCATCCTTGAGCGAAGCGTCGCCCCGCATCATTATCCGTCGACATTGTTGTCGAGTCGGACTGCACTCGCAAGCTCGTGGGGCTATCCCCAAGGATCGGGATAGGTCCACGCCACCAACCGTATGCAAGCTTTAAGTGGCCTATTTCTAAGGGAAAAGAGTATCTCAAGGTAGTAGCGGGTTTCCTATGCAGCAGCAGAAAAATAGAGTAATATCTCCATAAGTTCACCATATCCCATATCTCTCATCCACATACGGATACATCGGTTATCATCCGTCACCATCACCTATCTCCATCTAGGGTCGGTGCGAGAACTCCCACTCCTCGCACCTCAATGGTTGCACCGGATCCGCGAGGTAGAGGAGCAACTCTCCTCCCCCGAATACAACCACGGCTCACCAATCACACTCATCCTATAAGGGGAGGTAGAAATCCCAAAACGTGAAGAGTCGGAGAAACAACGGGCATGTCCATAACCCAGGGGACGCTATCGTATAGATCTAAACTTCTGCAGGCGTGTACACATTCAACTCGGAATAGTACCGGACGGTGTACCACGATCGAGCTACCCACCTAGGGAACACCTAGGAATTCTGGTTCCATCACATCAGGGTCTCGATCACGGTCCCGAAGACCACCCGAATCGTGAAAATGCCCCGTGTGGCCACACGGGAGTCGCCGAGAGGGTGGACTCACTCCCACCTCTCCCATCGATACCCCCGCTATCCTGCCGGGGTATGGTACCGCACTTGCTAGGTCAACGGCCCTATCCCCACTCTCGGCGAGGTGGTGTGTCACGAAAGTCGTGTGCGACCCACTTTCATCGGGCGAGCTCATATCCTCCAAGTCATCACAAAATCCCCAACACCTGTGCTCCTAAAACGGTGTACCCGCCATAGGTACCAACTCGCAACGTCCGAGAAGAGGCGATCCTCAGCCCCGATCCCGGATCGAGGTTGTCTCGAGCTCACCCCGCCTAAAATATCCCAAAATACGCCTTCTCCTGCCGGTTTTCCCAACACACGCCAAGAAACTACCACAATAATCCCAACACATGCATAGCTCAAAGACATCATAAGCTTAAGTATAGCGGTAGTAGGTCATTCAAGGACAAGTAAGTAAAGAGGCTATGCATGGGTTCCTCATATCCATCTCTATGCATTAAATAAAGCACTAGCAGTTCTAAAATAGCCATGCCTAATGGGCATTCGAGTGGTCGTCAGCCGAGGTCGTCGTCGTAGTCCCGGTTCGCTCTCCCGGCTCCGTAGCTCCTAGCGTATTTAAATAAATAAACTCTACTAATAGCAATAAATCCAAGATAAAGAGCAAATAAGATCCAAAAAGAGGCAAACTCTAGTTTGGGTTTTTAGAAGATTTTCTAGAATAGTTTCATATTTTTCTGAGCTAAAACGGATTTATTATGAATTTCCAAAGATAAAATACATTTTCGAAATTAAAATACGATATACAATATTGCAGACTCTTAGGTAGCTAGCTCTAAAGGGTTAGCTGCTGGCTGCAGCGGCTCTGGCCGAGGTGGCAACGCATGCTTTAAGCCGCCGCTGGCGGCCGACGCCGGGCGCGGCCGGGCGATCGGGCCCGCCGGGCGCAGTGGCTCCGTGTTGGCTGGCGCAGGAGATCCGCCGGATCCGGCGCATCGTGTGTGAGGCGGTGCAAGAAACCTGGGTTTTGGGTCCGTGGCAGGTGTCAAGAAATGCCCGGAGGCGCGGCGAAAGGCTCGCCGGCATAGGCGAGGCGCCCGGCCGCCACGACATGGCGCGGGCCCAGGGAGCACCCCAGAAAGGTGCGGCGGTGGGCGACGACGGCGGCGGGCGAGGCTCGCTGGGCGCGGCAGGTGCGAGCGGTGACCGTGCATGGCTCGAGACGAACCACCAAAATCGGGGCTTTGCCTAGCGGGGCCATGAGGTGGCTCGCGCCTGGGCGCTTGCTCGCGCTGCGGCGGGCGTGGGCGAGCTCGCCGCCACGGGATGGCCGCGCCGCGGGCGGTCGCGCTGCGCGTCTGCAGCGGGCGCGCTGCAGGCGGCGCTGGCGCGCGGACGCCAACGGTCGCCGGGCGGCGACAAGACGCTGGCGGCGCGGCTGGCCGATCAAGGAAACACGGCGGCGCGCGGAAGCTGGTGCGCGCTGCGTGGCCGGCGCAGCAAGAAAATTCCCACAGCACGGTCGGCTTCACGCCGGCGGCGACGGGCGCGCGTGTGAAGCGCCTGGCTCAAGGTCGACCACAAATGGGCGAGGCTCACCTGGTCCAAAGGCCACGCGGAAGTGCCGGTGAAGAGGTGCGCAAGTGGCGTGGAAGGAAGGCGGCGGGCGCGAGGGAAGCAGAGGCGAGGGGAAGCTCGCATGCGCAGGCTCACGGTCGGCCTCCTCACGGGCGCGTGGTGTGCTCGGCCTTCTTCTCTTCCCTCCTTCTTCTCCTCCTGGCCAAGGTGGTGGAAGGAGAAGTCGAGGCGGCTAGGGTTGGGAGGTCGAGGGCGCGGCGCCTTCTTATAGGCAGGCGCGGGGGGCACGTGACGGCCAAGATGCAGCGCGCCGGGCGGCGCGGCCATCGCCATGGCCACGGCGTGTAAAAGGGAAAAGAAGGAGATGATGAGGCGGCGTCAAGTGCAGACGACGCCACCGGTCACCCGGCCACGCGTGCGGTTGGTGGAAGGAAGCCGGGGGTAGGAAAAGAGGAAAAAGAGGTGAGCGCTGCAGAGAAAAAGAGGGTGGTTCGGACTTGGGGACTTTGGGCTCAGAAGCTATCCTCCCTTTACCTTTCTATTTCTTTCCAACCTTTTCTATTTAGATTCAAATTTGAATGAAATTCAAATTTGAAATCCCACTCAAATAAACTCCAAATAAAACCAAAAGAACTCCAAGTCACACTAACATTTTATATTTCCTAGAAATTTTATTTAAATCAAAATAAATCTAGGAATTAAGGAGAAAAGGAAGACATCCTTAAATTAAATTTGATAATCACTCAAATAATTCATCAAAAATTTTAAATCCACATTTTTATTAATTAACATTCCTCAATAAATTTGAGGGATGTTACAGACTCCTCAAAAGAATCTCGCCCCGAGATTAAGAAAATACCTCTCAAGAGGTGCGTACTTCTCTCATGACATGCACTTTCTCCCACGCTGCCTCTCACGGTGTGATTGCTCCACAACACTTTGCGAGGCGAATGGTGGTGCCCCGGTAGCCTTCTCGGCCCAATCCGTAATCTTCACGGCACTCCAAGTACTCCAAGTTGTCTTGCGATCGACAGACTTTGAGACATGCTTGTCAAGCAAGCAGGTCTAGACACCTCGAGTTGCGATATGTGGAACATGGTGCACCGGCAAGGTCGACGGTAACTCCAGCCTATAGGCAAGTTTCCCACCTTGCCACGATCGTGAAGGGTCCAACGAATGGGCTAGCTTCCCTTCACGTGGAACCTCTTCGTGCCTCTAAGCGGTGACACTCTCGTGAAGACGTAGTCACCGACTCAAGGAGACATCCTCCGCTTAGGGTCCAGGTAGCTTTCCGTCTCCGCTGAGCTATCTTCGTTCTCTCTAACCTTGGCCACATTCTCCTCCCTCAAGAATGGAAGCAGGACTCAAGAAGATCCTCTCCCCACCTCGCACCACATCAACGGGTCCTACACTTTCTCGCATACAGGCTTCAAAGGGTGCCATTTGCAAACTTGCTCGATAGCTGTTGTTGCACGAATTCACAGCGGACTCTTCTCCCAATCATTGTAAGTCAACACACAAGCTCTCAGCAGATCTTCTAGAACCCCGATTCACCTGCTCGCCCGGCCCATCCGTCTGGGGTGGAAAGTCAGAGTCCAAGTGAGTGCCCATCGCGGTACTCCAAATCGAAGCGTGAACCGGGCACCACGACGGACACAATGGTGCGAGGTGCTCCATGCAACCTCGTGGATATGCTCAACGAGATCAGCCAACCGACTCACGTAGTACTTGTTCTTAATGGAAGAAAGTGCGCTACCTTGGTCAAACGTCCACTATCACCCAAATCGAGTCATTCCCCTTCCGAGTGGGGAAGACCTACCACAAAGTCCATAATCGATATCATCCCATTTCCACCGAGGTATCGCAAGTGGTCAAGTAGTCCCGGGTCTCGATGTTCTCGCCTTCACTCTCCGGCAAGTGTCGATCGGGCAACATACTCTATGTCTTTCTTCATATTCTCCCACCGTAACCGACACTTCGTCTTGGTACATCTTGCATCCAGGGTGAATGGAATATCGAGATTCATGTGCTTCCTTCGTAATCGTCTTCCTGGATATCCTCTCCACCGGGCACACATATGCGATTCTTCAACCATAACGTGTCTTGCTCATCAACGCGGTAGTCGTGGGCCTTGCCTCTTATCGAAGATCTTTCACTTCCTCAATCGTGGACACTTCTTCCGGGCTTGTCTCGATCCGGTCTTCCAAGGTGTACTTTACCCTCAACTCGTTGAGTCGACCTTCCTCGATAATGTCAAGTCGCAATCGCTCCATCTCTAGGTACAACTGGCTGTCTTCTGCACCATTAGGTTGTTGCGAACTTCTTCGGCTCAAAGCATCGCCACGACATTCGCCTTGCCGGATGATAGTGAATGTCGAGGTCATAGTCCTTTATCAACTCTAGCCATCTTCACTGCCTCAAGTTCAGCTCGATCGAGTGAAGATATACTGACTCTTGTGATCCGTGTAGATATCACACTTGTTGCCCATCAAGTAGTGCCTCCATATCTTCAAAGCATGAACAACATGAACAGCCAACTCAAGGTCATGCGTTGGATAGTTCTCTTCATGTTTTCGAGCTGCCTTGAAGCATAAGCGATCACTTTGCCTTCTTGCATCAAGACACAACCAAGACCTTGCCTCAAGCATCACAAGACACCACAAAGTCCTTGTTGTCATCGAAGCGCCAACATGTGAGTTGTGGTGAGTCGGTCTTGAGCTCTTGGAAACTTGCTTCACACTTCTCTGTCCACACGAATGGCGTGTTGTTCTTCAAGAACTCGATCGCAATCTTGGAGAAGTTCTCGATGAAACGGCGATAATATCCACCATTCCCGAGAAAACTCCCGATCATCAGTCTTGGGCGCGCCACTTTGATACAGCCTTCGATTTTGAGGGTCCACAAAGAACTCCTCTCCTGGACAACACATGCCCAAGAAAAGCCACTTCTCTAGCCGTAACTCACACTTGCTGAACTTGGCATACAACCGATTCTCGCCTCGCCTTCTCCAAAGACAATCCTCGATGCTCTTCATGTTCTTCATAGCTTCCGAGAATACCAAGATGTCGTCAATGAAAACCACGACAAACTTGTCCAACTCGTCCATGAACACCTTGTTCATCATATTCATGAAGTGGGCGTCAGAAGACCAAACGATACAACAGTTGAACTCATACCGCCTGCATCGGGTCACAAACGCGGGTCTTGTAGATGTCCTCGTGAATCTTCATCCGATGGTAGCCCGATCAAGGTCAATCTTCAAGTACTTGGCCTTCCTCAACCGATCAAGCAGGTCATCAATGCGAGGCAACGGGTACTTGTTCTTGATGGTTACCGCATTAAGAGCGCACCGCTATTGCCGTCCCATCCTTCTTGACAAAACATCACCGGTGAAGCCCAAGGTGATGCACTGGACGGATGTACCCCTTCTCACGAGAGCTTCCAACTCCTCCTTCGCCACTCTAACTTGCCCATTCTCAGTAAGGACTCGCGTACGTGCAGCCCGCACAAGGTTAATCACGAATTCCACATCGCGTCCGGTGGTAACCCCGGCAGATCATCGTGAAAGACATCGGGTACTCACAAACCACCGGAACATCGCCACCGCCTTGGTTGAGAGGTTGTACACCTGGTACTTCCCGAGACTTTAGCGGCTCGAAGGTGATCTTTTCCTTCGGTGCATCAAGGTTACTTGTCGGGTGACGAGGAGATTACCCCTTTGTGAGCGGTGATCCAATCCATGCCTGAATAACATCAATCCCATTGGACTTCAAGACGGCCGATCTCCGAGGAACTTGTGACCCTTGATGAACATCTCCACCCCTTGCATAGCAAAGTGCACCTAATATCTCCGAGCTGGGAGCTCGTTATGATGGGTTTCGGACGGGGAGTCATGGGGAGAGATAGTTTGTTTACAAAGTTAGAGGACACATAAGAACTAGTTGCACCAAGATCAAATGTAATCAAAGCCTTAGTGCCACAAACTAAAACTCACCGCAGCCTCCTCCTCGCCGAGGTTGAGCCTCTGATCCGCGACCGGGCCGGGAGCAGCCGAGGTGGCCTCTCCTCGAGCCGGGTGCCCCGCAGGTGTAGTAGCAGCCTTCTTGTCAGGGGCCAGTACGAGACTTGTGGCCTTGCTTGCCACAGCGTAACACGCCGGGGTGAAACCTCCGTGCCGGCCTCGACGCTGCCTCGCTGGGCGGTAGCCACCACCCCGCTGCGGTAGTTGCTCCTTCCTCCGGGTATGGTGCACGGTTCCCTCCAAGCCTCGTCCGGTTGGTTGTTCCCGGTAGCTCATGAGCAGGTTGCTCCCCTCGGCCTGCCTCGGAAGGATCGGCCGCCATGGTCCCGATCTCCGAACCTCTTCTTGCCCTTCATGCGCCTCATGCCCGTTCTTCCTCGAGCGCGATAGCCCTGCTCACCGTGTGGCTAAGGGACTTGTGCTCACTGGCCTTCAAGCTCCGGGCGGAGACCATGGTGCAGTGCCTCGCAGAAACCGTAATCGCTTCTTGTCATCGGTGGTGGTGTCGCTGTGGGCATAGCGCATCATTTTCATGAAGTGCCTCGACTCTCCACCCTCATCGCACTCGAGTCATGGTGCGGAACTCCCCGAGCCTTCGGATCATGAGTTCCTTCGGTCATCGCCACGGAACACCTCACGTAACCCAGCCTGTGATGAATGCCGGGTTCTGGGTGAGTCTCGAGTAGTTGTCCCACCAAGACTTGGCAGACCTCGAGCTGGTGGACGGGCGAGAGCGACACACTCGTGGTAGGCGGTGAGGTCGAGCTGCCTCGATCACGCGAGCCACCATCGATCGAGGGATCGTCCGAGTAGTCAAGGTAGGGGCCTTCGACGGATGAACCTCTCGATCTTCTTGGCGAAGTCCTCCTCCACCGGGCGCTATGTTCCCACCGACTCGGTTCCTCGACGGCTGCCACCATCCTCTCAGATCACCGTGGTCCAGGCCATCACCTCGCCTAGGTTAGGCGGTGGCGTGGAGGTGCTCCACGCCACGACCACGCCCACGCCACGCCGGGAGCCGGGTGTGGCGCAGCTCTCCTCGCTTCCTCCCGCCTTGTCCGATGGGCGAGGCTGGTGGTGGCACCATATTGCCTCGACCGCGCGTGTCCACGCCCACGAGCGCGCCCACGCCCACGCACGGAGCGCGCCACGCCCACGCCACGACAAAGGGCTGGCGGGCTTGCTCTTCCTCGGCCTCAAAGCGTCCCCAACAGACGTCCGGACCTCCCGATCGACATCTGCTGAAAACACGACCAAGGGTACAGAAAACCTGATACGTCTCTCACCAACAAATTGAGTCCGATATACAATCATGAAAATATTTCTACTAATATAAATCCTACACTCAATGAGAAGAAGCAATAAGAACAAACAACTCCATTAAGACCAAACAACCAAAGATCCATTAAGAGTACATAAGTTCCTCGAGGTCGACTCAAGCCTTGAGGTCACACACATCAACGATCTAATATAGCGTTACAAGATCTCAAAAGGGTGTGCACATCTAGGTGTGAAAAGACTCATAACTCAACATGCACCGAACAGTGCTCTCACGCATGGAATGACTCTTGGAGACTACCTACCTTACAACTCTACTCTTATTAGCATGCTCAAGCTTCGACGCTACTCGAACGGGACTTCTTGTACCTCACTGGGTAACGGTCCTCATCGGGAAGTCCTTGGGAACATCCGCGACACTGGAGTGAGCTGGCCTCACCTCACCGTCGGTCTCAACCTGAGTGGCCATGTCGGCCGTGGGACACAGTGAAGCTTGAGGGCGGACGGTGGAGCTGAAGGTCTCATGCGATCGCTCACGACGCCGGGGTAGCATGCTGAGCTCCCCGGCTCGCCCACAAGTGAGTCGTCCTCCCAAGTCTCAAAGATCCGCTTGCACTTGTCCAACAGAACACTAAGTCCCGGTGAGTGCGGCGATGTTGGCGGTGTTGTTGTAGTGGTCCTCCACGAGCTCGCCACTGCCTTCTCACGAACCAAGTTGCGCCTGGCAGCGAACTGCATCCTTCGGTCCAGCTGGCAAAGAGACGGGTGAACCTAGCCTCCTCGCTATGTAGATCCTCCCGAGCGTAGATCTTCTCCTCTCGAGCGGTCACCTCTCTCACCGAATCGCCAAAGAGTTGGCGTGGCGAAGTCTCGCCGAGCCGCCAACTCACCGGCGGGCGGTGAGGTTCTCCACGAGCAGCTCTGCGCGGGTCAAGCTCCTTCAGCCCAGAGTGGTGTACTCCTGTCAAGAGTCCACTGCTCGCCACCGCCGGGCGGGCGTGAGTGTCGAGGTCCACGAGGTAGCTCCTGCGTGGTGAAGCGTGTCGCCTACTCACGAGGTCCCCGAACAACCTCCTCCGTAGAGTGCAAGGGTCCGGCAGTCTGCTCACGATCGGAGCCACTGTAGTAGTCCCGAGGGATCGCCTCGTGTCTCCCCTGTAGACGCCGCTACCAGCCAGCAGTGGCGGCACGTGGCTGCAGGCGGTGTCCACGTTCGACGTTGAGTCCTGTTGCGTGCTCGAGCATCCCGGGGAAGCCTGGAAGTGCCGGTGGGTAGGACGGCCACCGTGCAAAGCACTAGTGGTCCCGACAGTGACGTCCTCGCCAGCAGAGTAGGTGACGCATGAGGGGAATCCTCACCGAGGACGACCTGTCAACCCAACGGCGAGTCCTCCATGTGCTCCGAGCAACTCCACCTCCCGACGAGCCATCTCCTGTGACACTAAGAAATTTCTAGTTAGCGCAGAGATAGAACTTTTCAAAAGAAGGATAAGTTTTGTAATATAAGTCAAGAATGGTATATAGCAAAAGAGTTTCGCTTAGAGTCCTAATTTCTAACGACCATTTCTAAGGGCACGCACGGCCAAGTATGGCTCGATACCATCTGAACGCCCGGTTTTCAAAATCGAAAACCCAAAGATTCGCCTCGTGATAGTCCTCGGATCGACGCTATCACGCATGTGCATTCATCACGTATAAATAACATACCATACATCGAAATAAAGCATCGAGTACTAATAATAATCTGATTATTACATGTCCCGATTATTCGGAGTACATCAATACCGCCTCTGGCGGAATAATGTAAATAAGAGCCTACGCAGCGGTAGCTAGTCTTCAAAAGGTGTCTCCATCTTCGTGCATCTCTCCCATGTGCATCCTTGAGCGAAGCGTCAGGCCCCTCACCTGCATTCCATCCGTCGGCATTGTTGTCGAGTCGGACTCGTACCACCGCAAGCTCGTGGGGCTATCCCCAAGGATCGGGATAGGTCCACGCCACCAACCGTATGCAAGCTTTAAGTGGCCTATTTCTAAGGGGAAAAGAGTATCTCAAGGTAGTAGCAGGGTTTCCTATGCAGCAGCAAAGAAAAATAGAGTAATATCTCCATAAGTTCACCATATCCCATATCTCTCATCCACATACGGATACATCCGTTACCCATCACCGTCACCATCACCTATCTCCATCTAGGGTCGGCGAGAACTCCCACCGCACCTCAATGGTTGCACCCGATCCGCGAGGTAGAGGGAGCAACTCTCTCCCCGAATACAACCACGGCTCACCAATCACACTCATCCTATAAGGGGAGGTAGAACCCAAAACGTAAGAGTCGAGAAACAACGGGCATGTCCATAACCGAGGACGCGCTATACGATAGATCTAAACTCGCAGAGCGTGTACACCAAGACTAACTGAATAGTACCCGGTGACTGTACGGCCGACCGAGCCTATCCTACCAAGGGCGAACACCTAGGAGTTACGGTTCCATCCTCGCATCCGGGTCTCGGCGGTCCCCGCAAGACCACCCCAATCGTGAAAATGCCCCTGTGGCCACACGGGAGTCGTGACCGAGAGGGTGGACTCACTCCCACCTCTCCCCACCGATACCCCGCTATCCGCCGGTGTATGGTACCGCACTTGCTAGGGTCGAACGGCCCTATCCCCACTCTCATGAGGTGGTGTGTACGAAAGTCCCGTGTAACAAAGCCCACCCTGCTCGCATGGCAGCTCATATCCTCCAAGTCATCACAAAATCCCCAACACCTGTGCTCCTAAAACGGTGTACCCGCCATAGGTACCAACTCGGGCAACGTCCGAGAAGACGATCCCTGGCCCCCGATCCCAGATCAGGTTGTCTCGAGCTCACCCCCGCCAAAATATCCCAAAACGCCTTCTCCGCCGTTTTTCCCAACACACGCCAAGAAACTACCACAATAATCCCAACACATGCATAGCAAGCTCAAGACATCATCTAGCTTAAGTAAAGTAGAGTAGGTCAATCAAGGACAAGTATGTAAAGAGGCTATGCATGGGTTCATCATATCCATCTCTATGCATTAAATAAAGCACTAGCAGTTCTAAAATAGCCATGCCTAATGGGCATTCAAAGATGGTCGGGCGTGAACCTGGGTACGAGTGGTCGTCATAGCTGAGGTCGTCGTCGTAGTCCCGGTTCGCCTCTCCGCCCCAGAGCTCCTAGAAGCGATTTAAATAAATAAACTCGGCTACTAATAGCAATAAATCCAAGATAAAGAGCAAATAAGATCCAAAAGAGGCAAACTCTAGTCTAGCACGGAGTTTGGATTTTTAGAAGATTTTCAAGAAGTTTCATATTTTCGAGCTAAAACGGATTTATTATGAATTTCCAAAGATAAAATACATTTACGAAATTAAAATAGCGCATATACAATATTGCAGACTTTAACTAGCTCTAGACTATCTCTAGCTAGCTCTAAAGGGACTTATAGCCGGTGGTAGGCCGGCTCTGTCTTGTACGCTTAACCGCCACATGGGTGGCTTAAAGCCGGCTCCACCTTACGTGGCGGCCCAGCTGCGGCGACCAGCGTGGCGGCTGCGGCGGATCCGGGCGATCCGCGCGCGGCCGGCCGTGCGTCGTGGCGGCCCGTGGGTGGCGGCGCACGGGATCGCCCGGATTTCCCTTGATGGCGTGCTCGTGGGCTGGGCGGTGTGTCGAAAGAACCCGGGGTTTAGCGGCGCCGACGTGTTGACCAAATGCCGGCGAGGGAAGGCGGGAAAGGACGGCCGTGGCGAGCTGTTCGCCCGGTCAACAAGCGGCGGCGAGGGTGAGGTGCACCAAGGGAGCATACACGTGCAGCAAGGGAACAGCTCGGCCGGGAGGAGCGTCGGCGGCGAGGGCTCGGCGTCGTCGCGTGGGCGCCGCGGCGATCTCGGAGGCGTGCGGGTGCCCCAAAAAGCCAGGGCAGCGTGTGCGAGCATCGAAGCGGCAAGCGACCCCAAAGCGGGGCTTTGCCCTTTGCCTAGGTGCAGGCGTGGCGCCAGCGGAGCTTTCGGGCGCCTGTGGCGGTACTCGGCTCCGCGGAGCACGCAGCGCGTGTGGGGCGCGCATATGCCCGGCGGTGAGGCGATCGTGATGCAAAAGGTGGACGGTGGTTTCCGGGCGTGGCGGCATCGGCGATGCTCTCGTGGCGGTGCGTCGAGCACGGCCCGGCGATGCGCGTGTCGGCGGCGCGGTGTGGATCAAGGGAGAGCGGCGGGCGCACGCGTGAGTGTGGCGGCGGGCGGCACTGCAAAGATTCCCAACACGGCACGGCGGCTTCCAGCGGCGGCGGCGGCAAAGCGGCGGCGGCGGCGGTGTGCTGCGTGCGCCTCGGCTCGGCGGGTCGACCACAAATGGCGAGGAGCGGCCTCACCTTGGTAGCCACGGGCGGCGTGCAGGCGTTAGTAAGAAGGGCGGGCGTGGAAGGCGTGGAAGAGCCAGGCGAGCGGAAGCGAAGGCGTCGCGGTACTTGCCCATGGCGTCTCGAGCTCCCACGTGCGGTCCTTGGCCGCCCGAGGTCGACGCCGAACTTCGTGGTGTGCTCCTGGCCTTCTTCTCCCTCCTCTCTTCTCCTCCGGCCGCGGTGGCAAGGTGGAAGGGACAAGTCCCAGGCGGCTAGGGTGGGAGGTCTCAGGCTGCGGCGGCAGCTTCTTATAGGCGGGTGCACCACGGGGCAGCGGACGTGGGCCCAGCTTGGATGCGGGCAGGCGGCGTCGGGCGGCCAGCGCCATGGGCGTTGCCCTCGCCGGCGGCGTCGCCAAAGGGAAAGGAAGGGATGACGGCGGCGTCGCCACCGTGGCGTGAGCATGGCGCCATGCGGGTCCCGTTTGTCAGCGACACGGTGCGAGCGCGGTTGGTGGGAAGCGGGCGGCGTTGTTGTTGGCGCGTGCGGTGGAAAGGGAAAAGGGAGGTGGCGCGGTGCGCGAGAAAAAGAAAGGGAGGTTGAGGCGGACTTGGGACTTTGGGCTCGCGGCCGAAGCTATCCCCTTTACCTTTTCTATTTCTTTCCAACCTTTTCTATTTTGGATTCAAATTTGAATGTAGATTCAAATTTGAAATCCTCAAATAAACTCAAATAAAACCAAAAGAACTCCAAGTTTTCACACTAACATTTTATATTTCCTAGAAATTTTATTTAGCTCAAATAAATCTAGGAATTAAAGGAAGGAAAGGAAGACATCCTTAAATAAGTTGATAATCACTCAAATAATTCATCGAAAATTTTAAATCCACATTTTTATTAATTAACATTCCTCGATAAATTTGAGGATGTTACGATTAACCATCATTGTGATGGCTGAATAGGCCCATTGGCCGGGAGCAGGCTGGGTCGGGCCCACGGGCTCGGCCCAGTCGAAAAGGATAGGGTTTCCTTTTTTTATTTTTCAGAAATTATTTTCAGTGCAAAAGTATTTCCAGAAAAGTCTAGAAAATACATTGATAGCACGAAAAATACTTAGAAAATTCCGAAAATTCCAGGAAAATTCCCAGATATAGATTGAGACATGAACAATCCAAATAAAGTATTTGGAGCTCATGAAAAAGATTTTAGAGCCTTCTAATAAATAGAATTAGCTCAGGGAAAATGAGAATAAATTCCAGAAAATTCCAGAAAATTCCGGAAAATTCTCGGAAGGGTTTGGTCAGCACCTAAGCGCATTTTTGAAACCTTTTGCACTCAACAAACACCAAGATGCATCGGCATGAATGCAGCACACATAACCATTTTATTTAATTTAGAAAATCAGCAATGGACTTTTTCCTATCCTATATTTCTTGTAAAGAAAATAAATGTTGGAAAAAATTTAAAATTATGAGAAAATTATTATTTAATTATTCTTCCTATTCACATCCTGAAATTGGAAATTTCAGGGTGTGACAACAAAGATGGTTGACGAACTTAGCATAGTAGGTCAGATGCACCGATCAATGATCCATTTCTCGACTAGGTAATAATGCTCACATTTCACTGTATTTTTTATAGGCTTAAGTGACGACGTTGTGGAACAAATTCGGATAATAAAAATGAAAAATGTCTCCACTTAAGTTACCATATTAAAAAAATTATAAGAAACGAATGAATATCTATATATATCTCACATTTTTATTAGATACGGATAATTTTCCACTGTTAATCAAGCTTGCGGCTAGAAAATTTAATTATTACTATCTGTGTGCTCATTAATTGTGTGTCACTGTACCAACTGACACTTAATTCAGCGCGCATCTTAAGAACACGTGGTCATCTGCATGCCGCAGCGTGACTTCCGCACAGAGTTAAGGTTAGCTCACCTAACATAGGGTACAAATTCAACTCTTATCGGTATGCAAAATTCTGTCCAAACTATAAGAATGAAAAAACTCGATGGATTAAAGTCACCAGTCAATTCCACATTAAAGTAACAATTACAATACGAAGTTCAGTTAAGGTTTTTTTTTAAAAAATTATGTCCATAATATGTTGCAAGTTATAACCAATGTTGTTTAAATTAAAATACGTGTGGGCAGCGGGGCGCAGGACCTCCAGGCTACCTGTTGGGGAATTGGGCAAAAGGACAAAAGAAGTTGATAAGAATCAAGAAAGGGACGCCCGTAAGGCACTAGAATTTCAACAAAATCTGGAGTAGCAACCTCCTCAAGTTTGTCGCGAGCAATCTTCTTCGCAAATTCCTTCCCACTTACATACCAAAATTCCTTCGCGAATCTAATCTTTACAGCTCGGACATCTTCATTAGGACGGATAGTTGAAGTGCCATGTCTGAAATGTAAGAGTGCTCCACGACCGGAGTCAACACAGTCAAAATCATAGAGAAGCTTCAGAAGACTTTCCACTGAAAAAAGAGAAGCGAAATCGCTAGCTCCTGATATAACATTTGGAATAGCCTGAAATTCTTTCAGCATCCAGTCCATTAGATCAAAAATTTCTTCACTTTTAGGAAGTGGGCACAGGCGGGTACCAATTGCTTCAAGACTTCCTTGCTCCTCAAGCAGTTTCGATTTTGCTTGATCTCATCAACATCTTTACTTGAAGTCTCCTCGCTTTCGGAGAAGAGTTTCTCAAGATCTTAGATCGTACATTTCTTTCATGCTCAAGTCTTCGCGAGCTCAGAATTCTTCGATGAAAGATCATCAATAGTTTTTGTGCTCTTGTCAGCCTCCTTGCGGAGATTTTCAATCACCTTCAGGTCATCTTTGCGAGCCTTGTTGAGTTTTTCAAGATCCTTCTTTGAACCGCGAAGAGTGGTTTAACAAGACCTTTCTCGTGTTGGCATTTCTTCAAAGATTCTACTAGTTCATGATTCGCTTCTCTAGATCAAGACCCGGGCTGAGCCTTGTTCAAATCGCGCTTCAGCTCTCGAGATTCAACTGTAAGCTTCCCAACAAGTTCCTCCTTTTCGAGGAGCCATTCAGAGACAACTTTCCCAACGATAGATGCCTTCAAGTCATAGGTTTTGCGGAAGCTTGCAAGGTCAGATGATGAAAGTTTTCAGCCTCTTCAAAACTACGAAACCACAAGAGATACAACAATAGGTTATATAAGAAAAACAAGAAAACCAGCAAAATATAAAGAAGAAAGTAACATATAAACCTTTTCTATTAAGTGTCCCTAGGGGAACTTGGACTGCTGAGTCGATAAATCACACAGATTCCTGGAGGGAAGAAGAAGTTTGCTTCTCAACTGCAGAGATAGCCTTGCCGGTCAGTCGAAGTCTCTTCTTCGGAGCATCTCCTCCTGTTTCACCCATAAGTTTAGGGGATTTCCATAGCAAAGAAAACTTAGGAACACCACCATCCACATCAACCACTTTATCGCTAACACTCAGCATTCACCTCTAAAAGGCAAAACTCTCGTTGTAGCGGTGGCCGAGGCGTGGGATCTTGATCTTGGAAATTCTTCACGATTTCCAATCAGGTGAGGGTTTCCAACCAAGTCACCGTCTTTGCTCACCGCGCTCAAGTCTTCAACAAACTTCGGAGAAGCCTCATCGTTAGTACAGAGCTGGGAACAACGACCTCACATGACAAGGGAGAATCAGCAGAGTTTCCCAAACTTGAGACAATGTCGAAAAAGTTTCAACATCAACAAATTCATTCTCGAACTGAGGCAGACAGACGGAACTCAACGAATCTCAATACTGCACAACATAAGCAAGAAGAGAAGGCTCACTCTGCATTTGGCGAGGTTCATCACCATCTCATCATCGAAAAAGCGGAGGAACGCTGTTGGACAATAGCAAGACAACCTTCTTCAGCCTTCTTAGCTTTTTTTCTTGCCCACCAAGAAGACTTGAAGCCGCTTGAATCTCAGCGTCAGAAATATCTTCGGAAGCTTTCCTCTTCCTTTTGCTGGATTCCAAAGACTTAGTCTTTTCAGGGCGAATGGTGGGAGAAGAGGTGTCGCCTGCATTGCTTTTAGCTTTTTCCTTCTTCAAAGCTCTCCTTCTTGGAGCCTTAGGTGCGGCAGCCGAACAAACTGCTACGGCAACAGCCAGAATCTTCTTGTCCATGCCTGGTGGGCGAGATCGGAGTGTAGTCTCAGCACCGAGTTCTGAAAACACACGATTAACTCTTTTCTTATGCTTCACGATGCTCTTGTAAGATTTATACTCATTAAGAGTAGATTCGCCAACCATTGCATTAACTTTCTCTTCAACTTCAAGAATGAAGTCTTCAAGGCTTTGACCATCCTTAAGTCGCAAGTTAAATCGTGGAAACGACACCTTCTGAGAAGCCCAATCCACATCAAGGAATACAATATCTGAAGCCTTCCGGCCATCTGATAAGGGCCAAACTCCAGCTGCAACAAACTCTTCAATAGCATCGCGGCCTCCGAGAATGGTGCTGGCCAAGAAGAAAGCATTTTCACAGCTCTTGAAACCAAGGGTTCGGCTGTTATATGAAGCATTGCAAACAGCGGTCACCGGTGCCATCGGTGAATAGAATGGATAGGCTGGTCCAGTGTATCTAGAAACTTTGGACATATCAACCTTCACATAGAACCAAAATGACCTCCAGTCTTCAGAAAAGTTTGTCTTGCTGCAGGGTGCAAGCTGGATACGGGTAAGGCCTTGATGCGAATTTTTCCTTCGGGTGTTGAAGGTACAACATGCATAATAAGCTTCATAGTATTTCCCATCATCAAGCTTAAGAATATCCTTTTCGGTCACAAGCTCGAACAAACGTGCGAATATGTCAGCTCCAGCAGTACATTTGAAAGTCTTCATTATCCCGAAAAATTTCGAAAGTTCCAGGAAAGAGTTCGGAGTCAACTGGTGCATTTTCACGGAAAACCTCTCCAGAATGGAAGGCAAATGAGGGTCACAAGGAAATCTGAGTCCACAGGTGAAAAAGTCCCTGAAAACAACAACTTGGCTTCGTGGAGCAGGACCTCTTCATCAGAAGGAGGACGTCCATCACCAATAAGGAAAAATCTGGCCTCCTCATACTCCTTAATAGTTTCGGCCGTAACTTTAGACTTGCCGAAAACAAATGCTGGTGGATAAGATTTAACCTTGGTAGCAACGAGCTCGCTTAGGTCAACTTCAACGTTGGAAAGATCTTCATCACCACCGGATCTATTTTCAGATCTTATCTCTCCATCTTCGAGACTGCTGGAATCACGAATGGCTTCGGCAGCCAGATCATTTGTACTAGAAGGAGCGTTCTCCACTGTCGTGAACGCCGGCACCAACTCCTCATAAGTCATTGGTCTAGCAGTACTCTTAGTATGAGCCACCTTTTCGAAAGAAAAATAAACATGAAATGTATATCAATTTACAAGAAACAAAAATCTACGAAACAGTTGGCTAATGACCGAAAGAATATGAGAAAGAAGAATAGAATACCTTCGAATAACCAAAGAGTTCAACGAACTTCGGGCGTCTTGAAAAGTTTGCGCTGCAAACACCTTAGAAAGTCGGAAAATGCGGCGAAACGGTGAAATAAAGTTACCGCGCCCGCCCACTATTTATAGGGTGAGAGGGGGGTAGTTTCAAGAAACCGCCATGAGATGACCGTTGTGCGTTTTAGGGGGGACGCGTGTATACTCCGACGTTCCGAGGGTGACGTTTTTTACCAAAATTCTGAGAATTGTTCGTGGAAACGGATCGTCGGAGTCAACCTGCTTCCTCGAGGGGCTAGTGTTGGGGACTTGGGCAAAAACCTTTCACCCTCGAAACTTCGGAGTAGCTTAGACTGCGACCGTGAAAGTATTCGGAGATGAGTCGGGTCGCAAGTCTGTTTCATAACGTAAAAGTATTCGAGAAGGTGTTTTGTTATTTCTTACATGATTCACTGACCCCCTAATGTTGTGCGAAATAGTTGCCGAATAAGTATTGGATCGCAGGTTTGCTTCTCGTTTCAGGACGGCGGAAACCCGGAGAGTTCGGGGAATTGAGAGGATGGAAACTTCGGAGATCTTAAAGGACTTCACTTCGGCTATGGACTCTGATACTCAATTCGGAGATCCTGGTGATTGGCGATTTTCGTGAATGAAGGGTCGAAGGTCAAGGGAAGACCAGGTCAAAGGCGTTGCCTCAAAAGTCCGGGTTCGAGGTGTGAACTGATGGCCGGTTTGTAAATATGTGAAATTAGCCCCGAAAATCACAGGATGTAAAAGACATTCATGTACATGTTCACACCTGGAATATTCTTCAGATTCGAGGGTAGTCTCGGAATGTAAAAGTCCCTTGACCTCCCTATAAAAGGGGGGTTCAAGGGCACGTGTAAAGGGATTCACAACTTTTGAGGAGAAGTCAGACTGTCGGGAGAACCTTGTCCCCTCGCTTTTACTTGCTTTCTCGTATTCGTTCTGGAATCTTGTGTTCGGGGACTCCATCCGATTTTTGGACCCCCCAACATTGGCGCCCACCGTGGTCTCAGCCGAAAAACAACTCATGATGCCTCCACAGAAGAAGTCCAAGAAGAACACATCCACTGAAGCTAACCAGGAAGATCACCACACTGAAGAAGACAATGGAATCTCTCCCACTACAAAACCTTCGCAAATCACAGGCCAAGAAAGGAGGGCAAAACTTGAAGCTCTTCCGAAGGCACGAGCTGAGAAAACGGCGCATACTCTGGAACCATTCACTGAAGAAGAAGCTGACGAGGAAGATGATCAGGCTGTTGACAGAGAACTAGAAAGAGTGCACCAAAAAGTACTGCTGCTTCAGAAAGAGAAAGAGAGATTCGCGAACCAGCTGGAAGCAAAAAGAAGAGCTTCGGAGAAGCTGGAGAAACTTAACCAGGCAAAAGAACAAATAGAAAGAATGCAAAGATGAATTGATGAAATGAAAGAGCAAGAAAACAGCTCACTATGGCGCGATTCGCCACACCAGAACTTAGGCCAGCACAAAAGAACAACAAGAGAAAACTTCTTCACAGGCAATGGAATCTCGCCCTTCGCAGATCCAGAATCGCCACTTTCACTAGGGCTGCAAACAGCACCATGGCCACGAAATACAAACCAATTTCTCTCCCAAAGTACAATGGATATGGGCATTCTAGGCAATTCATCATGAGCTATGAAGCAGCTGTGAATTCGGCAGGAGGAGATGATGTTGCATTGGCAAAATCTTTCATCATTGCTTGTGAAGGTCCAGTCCTCAATTGGTACTCCTTGTTGCCTCCACATTCAATCTGCAGCTGGATTGATCTCAAGACAAAATTCATTCAAGCATTTCAAGTGTTTCATGAAACTTCTGCAAAACCATCAGACCTCTTTAATTGCAAGTAAAAAGACAGGGAGCCACTGCAGAGCTTCGTGAGAAGATTCATGCAACAGAAGTCCCAAATTCCGGGAACAGACGACAAAACAACAATCCAAGCACTTATCAAAGGCCTGACTCCAGGACCAACAGCCTCACACTTAACCAGAAAAGAACCTCAGAGCATCGAGGAACTTTTTGACGAACTCGAACAATACATCAAGTCTGATGAAGATCATCGAAAAAGTGTCACTGAGCGAAGTCAAGCAAGGCAAGGAAACAGAGGAACAACGTGGAGACCTCAGTTTCAAACTCCACGAAACATCAACAATGTGGAGAACCCTCAGTTCAATCAGGATAACAGATCAAACTCAAGAGGAGGCTTCTCATCAAGAGGAAGGGGGAGAGGAAGAGGACCTCCGAAGATTCAAAATCATGATGCAAGAGATCCATACTTCTACTGCAGATATCATGGGAGGGGTCATAGCACCGAAGCGTGTCCAGAAACAAGAAAGAACATAGCAAGAATTCAACAAGAGAAAACCATGATGACCATCGCCTCCACAATGCCGAACCAATTTCGTCCAAACTTCTAGCAACCACAGCTCATGGGTCCTCAACCAAGCCCAATCCCAATTCAGCAATTTCAACAAGCACAATCATCTTGGCAGCCTTCGCAACAGTTCTATCCCCAATCCTAGGCAATTCAAACCATTCAGCAACCACAACCAATTCAAGAAATATTGCCGCCGCCACCAGATAATTCATCAAGGCCAGAGTCGAGTTCGAGAGGCCACAACCTGAAAGCATTGCCTTCTTTCGGAACTATGATGCCTATCACAGGAGGCTCAGCTATGGAGTTCTAAACAAAGAGGCAAAGAAACAACTACTTCAGATCTGTGAACACAGTCATCAATGACGGTCCAGCAGCGCAACCAGAGTGGGCCAAAGTACCAATAACATTCATTGAACAAGATTTCAGATTGAAGTCAACAGACCACAATGATGCCATGGTCATCGAGGTGAACATAGCCGGATGGGTCATCGGAAAAGTTCTGGTGGATAATGGAAGTTCGGCAGATATATTATTCATGAAAACTTTCGAGAAAATGAGTTTGAGTCAACACATGTTGCAGCCACCAGAGTACCCACTGCTGGGTTTCGGAGGAAAGCCAATCAAGCCAGCAGGAAAGATATCCCTGCCAGTATCCTTCGGAGATCTGGATAATGCCAGAACTGAGACTCTAACTTTCGATGTAGTCGACATGTATCATCCCTACCTAGCGATCTTTGGCAGAGGGTTCATCAACAAATTCGACGCCGTGATAAGGCAACAGTTCCTGTGCTTGAAAATCCCAGCACCCAAGGGGGTCATCACAGTATTTGGCGATCAACAAGAAGCCAGAAACATCGAGAAGGGCTTCACGCCGGGTCAAAGTAATGTCCATCAGCTAAACTCTGCCGAAGAAAACAAAGAACCCTATGTTGAGGCCAAGAGGGATAAAGAAAAAGTTGAGATAGCTGCTGACGGCGAAACAAAGAAAGTGTATTTAGATGATATGCCAGACAGAGCAGTCGTGATAGGGGCTCATATCAGTCCCGAAGAAGAAAAAGAACTTACCGAATTCCTGAACAAGAACAAAGATGTCTTCGCTTGGTCAGCCAAAGACTTGCAAGGTGTCGATAGGGATATCATTGAGCATGCCCTGGACACAGATGAGAAAATAACTCCGAAGAAGCAAAAACTCAGGAAAATGTCTGAAGAAAAAGTCAAAGCAGTAGAGGCTGAAGTACAGAGGCTTCAGGACGCCAAGGTGATTAGGGAAGTCATGTATCCCGTTTGGCTGGCTAACACTGTGCCAATAAAGAAGAAGAATGGGAAATGGAGAATGTGTGTGGACTTTACAGATTTGAATAAAGCTTGTAAGAAAGATGACTTCCCCTTAGAAAGGGTGGACAAGGTCATTGATGACGCTGCAAGCAGCGAAATGTTATCACTCCTGGACATGTTCTCAGGATATCATCAAATAAGGGTGCGAAGAGAAGATGAGGAGAAAACAAGTTTCATCACTCCTTTCGGAACCTTTTGGTTCGTCAGAATGCCAGAGGGTCTAAAGAATGCAGGGTGCACATTTTCAAGAATGATAGCAATAGTGCTTCATCCTCAGCTTCGGAGAAATATTCTAGCATATGTTGACGATATAGTCATCAAAAGCATTCAAAGAAGAGACCATATAAGCGATTTAGCAGAAACCTTTGCGAACCTTAGAGCAGCAAATCTTAAGCTGAATCCTGAGAAGTGCGTTTTCGGTATTCACAAGGGAAAAGTTTTGCGTTGCTTGGTTTTGACAAAGGGTATCGAGGCAAATCCTGACAAAATCAAGGATCTAGTTGAGATGCAAGATCCTGTTTCGGTGAAAGATGTACAAAAGCTGGCAGGGAGAGTGGCCGCCCTTAACAGATTCATTCCCAACGCTGCAGAGAGAAGCTTGCCCTTCTTCCAAGTTCTCCGAAGTTCCAAGAACTTTCAGTGGTCTGAATATTAGAAGCAAGCCTTCCAAGAACTCAAAGACTACTTGTCAAACATGACCAAGCTATGCCCTCCAGAGCCAAAATCGCCACTCCTGCTATACTTGTCTGCTTCTAATTCAGCCGTGAGTCCTGTACTAGTGCAAGAGAAAGAGGAAGAAGGAAATTGAAACAAATTCAAGTATACTTCGCTTCGGAAGCTCTTTCGGGATCCAAACTCTTTTACTCTGAATTAGGGAAGATAGCATATGCAGTCATTATGGCAGCAAGAAAATTAAGGCATTACTTCGAGGGTCACAGAATAAGAGTTATCACAAATCAACCGTTGAATGATTTGTTCACAAACAAAGAGGCATCGACCCGAATCATCAAGTGGGCTACTGAACTATCAGAATACACAGTTGACTTCGAAAGAAGAAATGCAATCAAATCGCAAGTCTTGGCAGATTTCGTCGTGGACGGGACATCGCCAATACATAATCCTAGCGAAGATATAGTCACACCATGGGTGGTGCACTGTGATGGGGCTTGGTGCGATAGAGGGATTTGAATATCAGCAATCGTAACATCTCCGGCAGGAATCGTGATAAGATACGCTGCTCGGCTTGATTTCACGGATGATGTACACTCTACGAACAACACAACTGAATACGAGGCTCTGCTTCTATCCTTGAGAAAGATGAAAGCTCTGGGTCAACAAACCTTTATCATCAAGACAGACTCCAAAGTTATTCAGGAACACATTGAGAAAGAGAGCGAAGCAAGAAATCCTGTTCTCGTGAAGTATCTTGAGAAAGTCAGAGAGATGGAAAGGCATTTCAAGGGCTATTCAGTCCAACATATACCAAGAAATGACAATAATGAAGCAGACAAAATAATGGCGGCAATGCTCGTAACTGTGCAATGCCTTCGGACGTGTTCTTCGAAATCATCAGAGAGCCATCCATCAAAGATCCAAAGCCAAAAACTGTGAACATTGTAGAAACTCACGATTGGAGAGCTGAAATCATGGCATATTTGAGGGGCCACTATGAACCACAAGATGAGCTAGAAGAAAAAAGGCTAAGGCAAAGAGCAAGAGGATACACTGTAGTGAATGGGGAACTGTACAAATCCAGAGTAACCGAACCGTGGCTAAGGTGCATTACCTCCGAAAAGGGTATAGAACTTCTTAAAGAAATCCATAGTGGATTCTGTGGTGCACACATAGGCACAAGAGCTCTAGCAAGCAAAGCAATAAAGCAAGGATTCTTCTGGCCCTCCATAAACTTTGACGCAAAGAAGCTGGTTCAAGAATGTGAAGCATGCCAAAGAACAGCGAATCAGCAGAACCTACCATCTATGCCAGTTCATCTAATTCCACCATCATGGCCTCTGCAAAGGTGGGGAATGGATTTGGTCGGCCCATTGCCAACTCAAGGAAGCGCAAGTTCGCAGCGCGGCGGCATTGATTACTTCACCAAATGGGTGGAGGCAAAGGCATTGGCAAATATCACAACACCAACAATTCAGAAATTCTTCTGGCAAAACATAATCTGCAGATTCGGAGTACCAAGAGAGTTGACTGTTGACAACGGAAAGCAATTCGACTGTTATTCTTTCAAGGAATATTGCAAAACTCTGGGTACTCATGTGAAGTTCTCTTCAGTTTATCATCCGCAGTCTAATGGGGCTGTTGAAAGAGCAAACGGGTTAATCTTTTCGGGAATCAAGAAATGTCTATATGATCAGAAGAAAGGCAAGTGGATAGATGAACTGCCGAAAGTAATCTGGTCTCACAATACAATAGTGTCAAGAGCAACAGGTTTCACGCCATTTCGCTTACTATTCGACACTGAAGCAATGACACCAGAAGAAATCAGGAACGAAAGCTTGAGAGTACAGAAAGCAAAAGAAATCGAAGAAGTTGACATGAAGGTAGAAAAAGACATGATCGAACTAACTATCCTCAAAGCCTCAGATAACATTGAAAAATACCAAAGGGAAACCAAGGCGTGGAAGGATAAGAAAATAGTCAGGAAAGATATCAAGAGTGGTGACTTAGTGCTGAAAAGAAAGTAAAACTGGGAGAACCCCGGGAAACTTCAAGAATCTTGGGAAGGGCCTTACATAGCAAAAGAAACAAGCATGCCAGGAGCTTTCCGCTTAACAGACCAAACCAGCGAAGAGCTGCCACATTCGTGGAATGCAGACAGCCTGAAGAGGTACTATCCTTGAAAATCATGAAAAGTAGCTAGATTTATTATTCAGCATTTCTTTTCGCAAGTTTAGATTCCATAAAATTGTAAAAATCTGAACCACGGAACTATAAGTGGTTTCAGGAACAAAAATATTTAATTCTCGTCTTTTACTTAGAATAAAAAGGACCGTACTCTTTTCCTTGCAAAGGGGGCCCTAAATCAAGGGGTAAGGTTTTTAACGAGGCGGATCCTATGTAAATACTCTTTGTGATATATATGAAAAGAGTCTTCCCCCAAATTATGCGTCTTGTGAAGTTCCATCCTGAGAAAGAAAAGTTCGTGAAAAGGCTCCGTGACAGCCTAAGTTCCACCCTGAGAAAGAAAAGTTCGTGAAAAGGCTCCGTGACAGCCTAAGTTCCACCCTGAGAAAGAAAAGTTCGTGAAAAGGCTCCGTGATAGCCTGAGTTCCACCCTGAGAAAGAAAAGTTCGTGAAAAGGATCCGTGATAGCCTGAGTTCTATCCTGAGAAAGAAAAGTTCGTGAAAAGGCTCCGTGATAGCCTGAGTTCCATCCTGAGAAAGAAAAGTTCGTGAAAAGGCTCCGTGATAGCCTGAGTTCCATCCTGAGAAAGAAAAGTTTGAGAAAGGGCTCCATGATAGCCTAAGTTCCATTCTAAAAAAGAAAAGTTTGTGAAAAGGCTCCGCGATAGCCTAAGTTCAATTCTGAGAAAGGAAAATTCGTGAAAGGCTTTGTGATAGCCGAAATTCCATCGTAAGAAAAAAAAAGGTCGAAAAGGCTTTGTGATAGCTGAAATTCCATCGTGAGAAAGAAAAGGTTGAAAAGGCTTTGTGATAGCCGTAATTCCACCGTGAGAAAGAAGATTTTGAAAAGGCTCCGTTATAGCCAAAATTCCATCATGCGAAAGAGAAAGTGAAAGTTCCATGAAAAGGCTCAGTGATAGCTGAGGTCCAGAAAGAGAAAGAGAAGTTTTGTGAAAAGGCTCCTTAATAGCCGAAGGCTCCGTGAAAGCCTAGATCCCACCTTAAAGGGATATCCTACCGAAAGGCCTGAGACAACAACAAGTTGTTGCCTAGATCCCACCTTAAATGGATATCCTACCGAAAGGCCTGAGACAACAATAAGTTGTGGCCTAGATCCCACCTTAAGGGGACATCCTACCAAAAGTACGGGACAACTGAAGGTTGTGGCCCCGAAAGGATAAATGTCTTTGCTCAGGATTTTTTGTGTGAAAATTATGAAGTAGAAGTTAATGTTTTTTTTCGATCGCAAGAACAAATCAACGTGGTAGCGAACATACATGAAGAATTATACAAGTTTTTCAGGAGAATTTCTCTAGCCGAAAATCTTATTCCAAGGGCCAAGGGGCTCAGTCATCTCCAAAAATTAGTAATCACATAAAATGGTTGAAGCAACTGAGGGTTGCGATATCAACCTAGGCAAGTATGCCAGACAGGAGCAAGTCCACAAAATTCGTTAAACAAATTTTGTCGACTCGCACTACAATGAAGCGCAAGATATCATGCAATGAAGGAAAAACAAGAACAAAATAGAGAGAGTCATCAGTCTTTGGGAGTCTATGAAATTTTACATGAAAACGGCAAGGTGGGAAGGGTGACGTTTTTTCTTAAAAAACGAATTTATTGCCTTAGTTTCATACAAAATTTCATAAAATCTGATTACGACGAAGAGTGAGATTTCAGAAAGGAAGTTCAACGACATGACCCAGTTTACGACCCCTCTCTTCGACAGTGTCACTAGCATAAGCAAAACTGCAGTCGCCAGAAATAGGGCTAAGGGGCCCCGTCTTCACAGAAGAACGTGAACTTGAAGCTTCACTAGTAAGAGCATAACCGTCTCGTTGAAGAAAAAACCAACTCAGTTGAAAGCTACGCATAGAGAAGTACTGACAATAGTAAGCCCAGAACTCAGAAAACTTGCAGTCAGGATGGGATTCTTTATACAAACGCCAAGCTTCGCCACTAACTATCTGGTCCTGCCGATGAATTCGCAAAGGTATGATGTCTTGCACAGGCCCACCTTACAGGACCTGCGTAGGTTAAAATTTACAAGACAAAGTTTAGAAGGGGTCGCAACCCACAAATATACAAATATACAAGTTTAGAGGGCCTCCAACATCAAAAGCAAAAGTTCAGACAAGTGTAGCCTCATCCAACAATATCAACCTTCGGGGAACTAGTTTGACGATTGGAGCTTTCTCCTCCTCTGCCATCTTGGTCATCGCTGCTACTGCTGTCGCCGCTACCCCCGCTCCCCGAGTCTTCCTCACCATTGTCTGTATCTTCATTCTCCTCAGATTCATAGGTTGGTTCTTGACTTTCCTCAGCCTTGGCGCGCATCTCCTTCTTAATCATCTGAAAAAAGGACAAAAGAAGTTGATAAGAATCAAGAAAGGGAAGCCTGTAAGGCACTAGAATTTCAACAAAATCTGGAGTAGCAACCTCCTCGAGTTTGTCGCGAGCAATCTTCTTCGCAAATTCCTTCCCACTTACATACCAGAATTCCTTCGCGAATCTAATCTTTACAGCTCGGACATCTTCATTAGGACGGATAGCTGAAGTGCCCGCAGCGTCTGGAAATCACAAGAGTGCTCCACGAAACTTCGGGAGGTCAACACAGTCAAAATCATAGAGAAGCTTCAGAAGACTTTCCACTGAAAAAAGAGAAGCAAAATCGCTAGCTCCTGATATAACATTTGGAAGAGCCTGAAATTCTTTCAGCATCCAGTCCATTAGATCAGAAATTTCTTCACTTTTAGGAAGTGGGCCTGGACGGGTACCGAATTGCTTCAAGGCATCCTTGTACTCCTCAAACAGAAGTTTCAGATTTTGCTTGATCTCATCAACATCTTTACTTGAAGTTTCACTCCGCTCAGAAAGAGCTTTCTCAAGATCTTGAATCATCTGTTCTTTCGTGCTCAAAGTCTTCGCGAGCTCAGAATTCTTCGATGAAAGATCATCAATAGTTTTTGTGCTCTTGTCAGCCTCCTTGCGGAGATTTTCAATCACCTTCAGGTCATCTTCGCGAGCCTTGTTGAGTTTTTCAAGATCCTTCTTTGAACCGCGAAGAGCGGTTTCAACAAGACCTTCCTCGTCTTGGCATTTCTTCAAAGATTCTACTAGTTCTGCGATTCGCTTCTCTAGATCAAGACCGGAAGCCTGAGCCTTGTTCAAATCGCGCTTCTGCTCTCGAGATTCATCTGTTAGCTTCCCAACAAGTTCCTCCTTTTCGAGGAGCCATTCAGAGATAACTTTCCCAACGATAGATGCCTTCAAGTCATAGGTTTTGCGGAAGCTTGCAAGGTCAGATGATGAAAGTTTTGAGGTCTCTTCAAAACCTGCGAAAACCACAAGAGATACAGCAACAGGTTATATAAGAAAAACAAGAAAACCAGCAGAATATAAAGAAGAAAGTAACATATAAACCTTTTCTATTATGTGTCCCTAGTGGAACTTGGACTATAGAGTTAGAAATCGTCACAGATTTCTGGAGGGAAGAAGAAGTTTGCTTCTCAACAGCAGAGATAGCCTTGCCAGTCAGTCGAAGTCTCTTCTTCGGAGCATCTCCTCCTGTTTCACCCATAAGTTTAGGGGATTTCCATAGCAAAGAAAACTTAGGAACACCACCATCCGCATCAACCACTTCACCACTAACACTCAATAGTTCACCTCTAAAAGACGTACCAAAACTCTCGTTGTAAGCGGTGACTGAGGGCGTGGGATCTTGATCTTCGGGAATTTCTTCACGATTTCCAATCAGTGAGGTGTTTCCAACCAAGTCACCGTCTTTGCTCACTTCGCCTCACGTCTTGAGAACCGGACTCTCATCGTTAGTAACAGGAGCTCGGGAACAACCGACCTCGTGACAACCACGTAATCAACAGGAGTTTCCCGAACTTTGGGGACAATGTCTGAAAAAGTTTCAACATCAACAAATTCATTCTTAGAACTTGGAGTATAGACAGGACGAACTCCGAATCTCAATGCACAGCACAAGCAAGAAGAGAAACCTGTTTGGTGAGGTTCATCAGTCATCTCGTCATCAGAAAAAGGAGGAACGCTACCGGACAATAGCAAAGAAGAACCTTCTTCACCTTCTTAGCTTTTTCTTGCCCAAAAGCAAGACGGTGAAGCCGCTTGAATCTCAACGTCAGAAATATCTTCGGAAGCTTTCCTCTTCCTTTTGCTGGATTCCAAAGACTTAGTCTTTTCAGGGTGAATGGCGGGAGAAGAGGTGTCGCCTGCATTTCTTTTAGCTTTTTCCTTGTTCGAAGCTCTCCTTCTTGAATTAACAAACTACTACGGCAACAGCCGGAATCTTCTTGTCCATGCCTGGTGCGTGAGATCGGAGAGCAGTCTCAGCACCGAGTTCTGAAAACACACGATTAACTCTTTTCTTATGCTTCACGATGCTCTTGTAAGATTTATACTCATTAAGAGTAGATTCGCCAACCATTGCATTAACTTTCTCTTCAACTTCAAGAATGAAGTCTTCAAGGCTTTGACCATCCTTAAGTCGCAAGTTAAATCGTGGAAACGGCACCTTCTGAGAAGCCCAATCCACATCAAGGAAAACAATATCTGAAGGCTTCCAGCCATCTGATAAGGGCCAAACTCCAGCTGCAACAAACTCTTCAATAGCATCACGGCCTCCGAGAATGGTGCTGGCCAAGAAGAAAGCATTTTCACAGCTCTTGAAACCAAGGGTTCGGCTGTTATATGAAGCAGTGCAAACAGCGGTCACCGGTGCCATCGGTGAATAGAATGGATAGGCTGGTCTAGTGTATCTAGAAACTTTGGACATATCAACCTTCACATAGAACCAAAATGAGCTCCAGTCTTCAGAAAAGTTTGTCTTGCTGCAAGGTGCAACCTGGATACGGGTAAGGCCTTGATGCGAATTTTTCCTTCGGGGTGTTGAAGGTACAGCATGCATAATGAGCTTCATAGTATTTCCCATCATCAAGCTTAAGAATATCCTTTTCGGTCACAAGCTCGAACAAACGTGCGAATAATATGTCTCCAAAGAAGTACATTTGAAAGTCTTCATTATCCAGAAAAATTTCGAAAGTTCCAGGAAAGAGTTCGGAATCAACTGGTGCATTTTCACGGAAAACTTCTCCAGAATGGAAGGCAAATGAGGGTCACAAGGAAATCTGAGTCCACAGGTGAAAAAGTCCGTGAAAACAACAACTTCGTTGGCTTCAGGAGCAGGGACCTCTTCATAAGGAGGACGTCCATCACCAATAGGGAAAAATCTGGCCTGCTCATACTCCTTAATAGTTTCGGCCGTAACTTTAGACTTGCCGAAAACAAATGCTGGTGGTAAGATTTAACCTTGGCAGCAACGAGCTTGCTTAGGTCAATTTCAACGTTGGAAAGATCTTCATCACCACCGGATCTATTTTCAGATCTTATCTCTCCATCTTCGCGACTGCTGGAATCGCGAATTGCTTCGGTAGCCGGATCATTTGTACTAGAAGGAGCGTTCTCCCGTCGGTAGCACGACCAACTCTCGAAGTCATTGGTCTAGCAGTACTCTTAGTACGAGCCACCTTTTCGAAAGAAAAATAAACACGAAATGTATATCAATTTACAAGAAACAAAAATCTACGAAACAGTTGGCTAATGACCGAAAGAATATGAGAAAGAAGAATAGAATACCTTCGAATAACCAAAGAGTTCAACGAACTTCGGGCATCTTGAAAACTTTGCGCTGCAAACACCTCAGAAAGTCGGAAAATGCGGCGAAACGGTGAAATAAAGTTACCGCGCCCGCCCTCTATTTATAGGGTGAGAGGGGGTAGTTTCAAGAAACCGCCTTGAGATGACCGTTGCGCATTTTAGGGGGGACGCGTGTATACTTCGACGTTCCGAGGGTGACATTTTTTACCAAAATTCTGAGAATTGTTCATGGAAACGGATCGTCGGAGTCAACCCGCTTCCCCGAGCGGCTAGTGTTGGGGAATTGGGCAAAAACCTTTCACCCTCGAAACTTCGGAGTAGCTTAGACTTCTGCGAATTCGTGAAAGTATTCGGAGATGAGTCGCTGGGTCGCAAGTCTGTTTCATAACATAAAAGTATTCGAGAAGGTGTTTTGTTATTTCTTACATGATTCACTGACCCCCTAATGTTGTGTGAAATAGTTGCCGAATAAGTATTGGATCGCAGGTTTGCTTCTCGTTTCAGGACGGCGGAAACCCGGAGAGTTCGGGGAATTGAGAGGATGGAAACTTCGGAGATCTTAAAGGACTTCACTTCGGCTATGGACTCTGATACTCAATTCGGAGATCCTGGTGATTGGCGATTTTCGTGAATGAAGGGTCGAAGGTCAATGGAAGACCAGGTCAAAGGCGTTGCCTCAAAACTCCGGGTTCGAGGTGTGAACTGATGGCCGGTTTGTAAATATGTGAAATTAGCCCCGCAAATCACGGGATGTAAAAGACATTCATGTACATGTTCACACCTGGAATATTCTTCAGATGCGAGGGTAGTCTCGGAATGTAAAAGTCCCTTCACCTCCCTATAAAAGGGGGTTCAAGGACACGTGTAAAGGGATTCACAACTTTTGAGGAGAAGTCAGACTTTCGGGAGAACCTTGTTCCCTCGCTTTTACTTGCTTTCTCGTATTCGTTCTGGAATCTTGTGTTCGGAGACTACATCCGATTTTTGGACCCCCCAACACTACCGCTGGCGCCGGGACCATCCCCGGCCTGGTCGCAGGCACGCGAAGGCCTTACATAGGGAGTTGGCCCGGCGCAGCGCAGGGAGTTGCCCAGCGCGTGATCGACAGCGTAAGCGGCTCGGTGAGGTGAGCTGCTGATTGTTTGTGATTCTTTTATTACCCATCTATTTGTGAATGATTGATTATGATTGTGTTTGCTGTGAACCAAATGGAACTTGTGTGATTCTTAGGTGATTTTTACATGTCTATGCTCTATGAGATGAACTTGTAATGATCTTGTGTGATGTTTTGTGAGATGAACCTAAACTCATGTGTTGTGGTGCTCTATGAGATGAACTTGTAATGATCTTGTGTGATGTTTTGTGAGATGAACCTAAACTCATGTGTTGTGGTGGAGTAGTTGATCTTGAGGAGGTGGTGGTCATGGCGGAGCTGGATCTGAAGCACGCTGATGCACTGGGGTGGCCGGGTGCATGGTGGCATTGGCTGCTACAGGGCTTTTTTCGGAATTTATTTAATCTTGTTTGGTAGGTCTCTTTTAATTAAACAACCGGGGACTAGGCCTTTCGTCTCGAATGAGTTCCGACTTCGCCTCTTACCGATTGGAACTAAATGTTGGGTTTTTCACTGGTGATACGTGAATGCGTCCCTACACATGGTCGTGCAACAATGTATCAGTGGTAATATAGATGCTTTATAAAAAAACAGTAATACAAATTAGTAAAAAATGTTGAACTGTTGGTTGGTAGGGTGACACTGAATTAGTTCCACCTTCACTATATTCAACACAAACGACGAGATTCACATGATCGAGATACACAGAACCATTAATGAATCCAACATTGATTATCGTGAACTTTAATAAAGAATCTATGCTCAGATCCCCCATACTGTATCTGATAAACGTAACTGCAGCACTCAGCTCCATCGGAAAAGGAAGTTCCAACACTGAAGTAGTGCTCTACGGAGCAAAGCTAGCAGCCATGGCGAGCATGGATAGCCAGAGCCTTCTCGCTGCTGCCATGGCTCTGGCAGTAGCCGTCATCTTCCTCTCCACCACCACACCGCTGGCGTGTGCGGCATCCGTCGAGCACACATTTGTCGTAAGTTTGCACACCAAATTCGGGCACCATTCGTCGCTTACGCTTGATTTGCTTTGAAAATACTGTGCATATGCAGGTGAATCAGACGAAGATGACGCGCCTGTGCAAGGAGGTTCTTGTCACCGTGGTGAACGGGCAGCTCCCGGGGCCGACCATTGAGATCACAGAAGGAGACTCGGTGATCGTTCATGTCGTCAACAGGTCACCTTACAACATGACGATCCACTGGTAAGCGATGATGGCATAAAAATAAGTTCATTTCCACACAGGTCATATATAGAAACTTTTAAGGTAGACCGTCCATTTATTCCATGGCTAGATTGTTTAGGCAATCATTTGGGGGAAAAAGTCATATGCAATAGTTAATAAGTGAAGCCATTTTATACGTATATATTAAAGTCATCCTGATTTTTGAAAAATATACGGATCAAAAGGAGTAAACTCTTATTGCTCCCAACAAAATGATGTATGAGATACAAAAATGAGGACCACATGTGACAGATGGATATGATTGTACGCCTTCCGTTCATAATTACTATTTATTTTTGATTTTCTGTATACATAACTTTTGCTAAGTATATAGACATACCATATATGTAGGTGGATAGCAAAAGCAATAAATCAAAAAAAATCAAAACAAATAGTAATTATGTATGATTCCGGGGGACACGAATTAATGTATGATTCCTGGATACTTGCACTCTCAGTAGTTTGGAGGTGGTCTACGGGTCTGCATTTATTTAATAACATTTTTATGCTCATATGTTGAATTCAATAAAAATTTGATCACTAATGGTGGTCCAACCCTCGCACAGTGAGAGAGAGAGAGGAAGTTATTTTTGTTCGAAATAACTTGTTTATGACTACTTAATCTTTCACTTCTACGGAAACTGTTACATATACTATATGAAAACACTAGTGAACCAGGAGAGCTAACAATAATTGCTCGCTTAATGTTGCCCGTTGTTGTTTGTTATCCTAGGAAAGGATTAGTTCCTATATAATCTTGATATGGTGGTGTTCATCGCTTTTTTCAATGCGGACTCTCATTTTTATTTGATGTGTCCAGTCTGAGTTCTATCTCACAGTTGTTCTTCGCCATTGCAATTTGTATTGGATCCCCTCTATAAACTATGTAGATTTGACTAATTTCTAAAGATTAACTAGGTAATTTAAAGCCCTTGTGATTAAAATTTAAGCCACCACTTCGGTTAACTACACTGTTATTTTAAAAAGTAATATTGTTACTATTATCATTTCTGATTATTACTTAAATGCATTTTGTGGTTTCGGAATTGCTGGGCTGATGGGGTGCCTATGATCACCCAATACCCTATCCTGCCAAACAAAAACTTCACCTACCAGTTCACTGTGGTCGGGCAGCAAGGCACCCTGTGGTGGCATGCTCACGTCCCTGGCCTACGGGCATCTGTCCATGGCGCATTCATCATTCGGCCAAAGCATGGGGCTGACTCATATCCATTTCCCAAGCCTCATAAGGAGGTCCCAGTTATTATAGGTTTGTGAACCTTTCAGATTTTTATTGTTTACGATACGGCCCCGAAACCTTAACCACCATGTGCAATTTCAATCTAGCCGCATTTTGAAGAAAAATAATTATGTCATGTCCTATGGGATTTGGATTGTGCGCATTTATGCAATTGTTTCGTGAGTATCTACAAGATGGGAAATGATCCTGATGATTGCAGGGGATTGGTGGGAGGAGGACCTTGCAGAGATGGCTTGGAATATGACGAAGGGCATCTTTCTGTCTTATGCTAGTGCATCCACAGTCAATGGCTTGGTTGGAGATCTCTTCAATTGCTCAGGTAAACTGCAGTTTAGCAGAATTAAACTCTATTTAATTGCAATCCTCAGTCTTAATAGAAATTTTAGTAAGAAAATGAGCGAGATCAAATAGCCGTTTAGAATGGCCGTTTAGCATGATTAAATAGCCATTTTGGTGAAAACTCTGATGAAACGAGCTTCGTCAATTCAACTTTCAGGTGTCGCCAGAGAAGGCTATGTTCTTGACGTGGAGCCTGGCGAAACCTACCTTCTCCGAATAATCAATGCCGGCCTCTTCTCCGAGTTCTATCTTAAGATCGCTGGGCACCAGTTCACGGTGGTTGCTGCCGACGCTAACTACGTCACCCCTTCACCACCGATGTAATCGCAATCTCAGCTGGCGAGACAGTCGATGCCCTGCTCGTCGCCAATGCACCCCCCGGCCAGTACTACATGGTCGCCCTACCCAATCAAGCGCCATTGTCGGACACCCAGACGCCGGAGTACACGACAAGGGGGATGGTCCGGTACAAGGTCAGCCAGGGTACCGAGGAAGAAGAAGAACAACAAGGAGGATATCCGTCCGGTGATGCGGCGATGATGCCTAAGATGCCTAGTATACATGACACAATTACAACATTCTACTTCCACAGCAATCTGACCAGCCTGCACCACCAAGAAGCTGGGCAACAACTTCCAGTCGAGCAACAAGTCGATGAGCACCTCTTCGTCGTGCTTGGCCTTGGTACCATCTGCAGGCAAGGCAAGATTATCTGTAAGAGGGGCAACAGTACTGAGGACATGTTAGTGGCGACGATGAACAACATCTCCTTCAACCACCCCACGGTTTCGCCACTGCTAGAAGCGCACTACTACCACACCGGCCTCATCAACAGCACGACAGAAGAACTTCTTGCGGCGCCACCATTGTTGTACAACTTCACCGATGAATCCTTGATCCCTTTCGGACACAAAGAGATGAAGCTAGAGCCGACTTACAAGACGACGCTGGTCCGGAGGTTCCGACACGGTGCCGTGGTGGAGATAGTCTTTCAGAGCACATCTATGCTACAGGGCGATTCTAATCCAATGCACCTACATGGGCATGACATGATTGTGCTTGCACAAGGGCGTGGCAACTTTGACCCAGCGAAGGACGTGGCCACGTACAACCTGGTTAATCCAGCAGTGAAGAACACTGTGCTCGTCCCGAATCTTGGGTGGATCGCCATCCGATTTGTCGCCAACAATCCAGGTACGACGTAAAAATTTTGAATGCTAGTTTCATGTTCAAAAATATTATGTGGAGACTGGCCCTATCTTAACTTGGATAAATAATCTTCGAAAGCCGTAAATTGGAAAGCATATTTAGTTTGTTTAACCTTCAAGTAAAAATATATTTATACTTGGCATCCCACGAGACTTGAATCCCTCTGAAAGTGTTTTACCAATTCGCACCCAGCACTTGTTTGTCTAAGTTTCATGTGCCAAAGAACCTCTCGGTGCCAAAAACTAACTTGTTGCCTTTTATGGTCTACAGGGGTATGGTTCATGCATTGCCACTATGAGTTTCATCTATCAATGGGCATGGCAGCAGTGTTTATTGTAGAGGATGGACAAACAAAGAACATGTCTCTCCCTCCACCACCAGTGAATTTTCCAACTACTGGTCAAGAAGACATCAATCTCATGCCCAATGAGTTATATCTCGACACTATGAGTTAATTTGAATAAATGGTTATGAATAATGAATGTGTGTAATGAGAGATTAATGTCATGCACCTAACAATTTTGATTGAAAAGATGTCGAACTAGTCATGGCTGAATCGCCACCCGCGTAGTTACTCCCTCTGGTTTAGTATTAGAAGTCGTTTTGGACGAGATTTGAGTCAAACATTAGGAATATAAATCATGAATAACTTATAAGTCATTGAGTTTGAAAATGTGAAAGTCATATAAATAGATTTGTCTTGAAAATTACTTTCATAGAAATATACATATATAACTTCCTAATAAAAATTTTGTATAGAAAAGAGAAGTCAAAGTTGTGCTTTGGTGACCATGTCGCTATCCTAAACGACTTGTGGACTAAAGGGCTTGAAAACAATCACTAGCTTGAAAACCATGAATAACTAAAGGTCTTGAAAACAATGACCAGCTTGAAGGCATAATATCTGTACTAGCATGAAGAAGCCTGGCATTGATAATCACTACCGGAAACCCATGCTTTGCCGTACACTCGGCAAAGGACTGTTTAATCTCGGCAAAAGGTTTGCCGAGAGTAGCTCTTGGCAGAGATTCTCTCGGTAAAGAGGGTGTGTGCCGTGAGGTCATATGGCTCTCGGCAAAGAAATTTTCATGAAACAAAAAAGGCATCCACTCGGGGCCGTTGGCCCACCGGCCAGGGGCCGGACCTCCGCGGTCCCCACTGCCACCACCCGCTACCAGCACCACCACCACCAGCACCACAACCGCCCCCCGCGTGCCACTACCACCTCTGCACCCGCCGCCACCACCACCACCACTGCCCGCCATCACCACCGCCGCCGCCCGCCACCACCACCACCACCCGCCACCACCGCCTCCACCGCTCACCACCAGAGAGAGATAGATAGATAGATAGATAGATAGATAGAGAGAGAGAGAGAACCTAGATGTTGAGCCGGTGAAGTAAAAGAGGCCGGCGCGCCTGGAGAAGGAGGCCACCATGCCCGGAGAGGCCGCACCTCATAGATCCTACCGCCAGCCACCGCGGGGAAGGAGGGCGCCTCCACTCCACCACCAGCTGCTCTGCCGTCACCACCCTCCTCACCCCGCTGGATGTGAGTAGGGAAGGGCTCGTTGGTGCAGATCTGAGGAGGGAGAGGTCACCGGCGCTCCTGCTGGCCATGGCCGCTGCTCCTCGCCCTGCCGCCCCTCCTCATCAGTCAATATATTTCGGTGAGGGGCGAGCGGAGGTGGGAGGAGAGGAGCCGTGATAGGAAGGTGGGAAGAGTAAGCCGAGGGAGGGATGTGGGCGCCGTCCTTGCTGTGGTGGTGCCGTACTAGCTATATTAACAACTCTCCAAATTGTTTTAAGCTTATTGACAATAAAAAATGAGGTGCTTGATTGTTTCATTATGATCATAGAAACAATATTTTTCGCTACCTGACGAATTCCTCCCAGCTAGGTTATCCTTTCTTAAAATTACGCCTCGTTGAAGGTACCAAAGGAAGATCTTTATTTTTAGAGGGATCTTCAGCTTCCATATAAAATTATTAATAAAAGGAGCATCTTTCGGATTACGAGGAATTGATACATAGAGCCTACGGTAAAATTGCCATTTACATGCAAATCCCAGGTAAAAGACTTTTTACGGCGAATGTGTGTCATTTCTGTAAAAAAAACTATTGTGTTGTTTTTTTTTGAGATTAACTATTGTGTTGTTTTTTTTTGAGATTAACTATTGTGGGTATGGGGGTGTTTGCGGTGTTTCTAGCCCGTTATCTCGTGGTTGTGGGCCCTTGGATCCGCGTGCTTGCTCCTGATTGGTCGAGAGTGTGCTTCTTTGGATCGGTGAGGTGTCATGGCCACGTGGGCGCCTGTGTGGCAGCACGTCGCCACGTGGCCTGGTGTGGGTCCCACCGGGTCCACATGATGTCTTGTGCATATCTCTCTCATCCGGGCTCCGATGTATGCAAATGATATATCCGTTTCGATTGTCTCGACGAGCCCGTTGCAATGGTGCAGACCAATTTGGCAATTGAGGTTGTTTATGATGATGCCATATCTATGCCATTGGCTTACTTGCTCTCAGTTGTATCATTCCATGTGCATTTACATGTGTCCTGCAACAAAAGATAGAAACACCAACACTTGTGGAACTTGTCAGTATAAAGACCTATTCTAGTGTTGATGATCACTTTCCATTCATTTTATGCAGAAGTTGACGGTGTAAAAGTGGTACTTAACAGCCGTCGACAGTGGCCATGAACCACGGCTGGCTGCAGTGAGAGCGAGGCGCACCACCCAATCACGCGCACCATGTCGTATGTCTTCATTGTTGATCATCATTGTCATGGCTAGTTTAATTGCAGTTATAGAGTAGTGTGTCGTCATTGCAACAGGATGGCACTACATCAAGTTACTTTCAGTTCAAGTTGTTTGTTCCTGATGTGGAACTCGATCATGGTTGCTAATAAGTTGCTTGTTGCTCTGTTTAATGTGATTCATCAAATTAAATCACCAAATTTTCTACATAACAAGCTATTAGGGAATGATAAAAACCTTGCAACATATATATAACAGAGAAAATTATTATATATAGCAGGAAACGATCATCACCAATATTATTATGCATCATCCATGATGATAATCAAGCAAAAGCTACTAAGAAAAGCCTCTCTGCTGAATTAGCGAGGGTTTACTCGATTGAAGAACGCATGGCTTTCGGAACGAATCCTACATTCCTCACTACAGAAATACAGTACTACCCCCTTTGATTTGGTATCAACTGCTCCTTGCCGCACATGTTGCCTACGCATAGTTGATTGTTGCCGCGCACCACCACCATCGGTAGCATGGCCTGTCGAGGTGCGTCGCTTCTCGCTCGCCAAGCCAACATTACAGAATGATATCGCTAGACATTGCAAGTTTCTTAACCGAGACAGGCGTAATCATCCTTGTCGTCAACCTGTGTGATGTACCTCAGGCACTATCATCCTCGCTAGCCCCCGCTATTGCTCTTGTAGAGGAAGAGGGAGACCACATATATATGCTGCTCCTTTGTGCCCACCTGTGGTGGCATGGTGTAGGAGGGTGAGGCATGGCCGAGGACTACGGTTCCTCTCGAATATGGCATCGATCCCTGCGAAGGATGCTATTGGATGGCTAGCTCAGGCCAGGCTAGCGAGGAAGGTGTCGTTGTCGATGATGTCGTTTTGCTGCATTTGCAACATTGGAACTCGATCTAGGTAGAGCCAAGCATCGACCGATAACCTTGTTGCCGCATGCTCCACACAAGGTTGAGTAGGTTGCTCTTAGCCTGCTGAGGTCCTCCTTGGATGTTATGTTGTCGTAGCAATTCGGTCAGTGACCTCAATGAGTAGCTCCATCGGGAGGTCCTCCAGGTGCCGCCTCGCCACCATGATTGCTAGTGTCGACGACGACGACATTTGCGCGACATGCAAAGAGGGGGGCCAAGGCGGCAAAATTATGGGAGTGAGGCAGCAGAGAGATGGGAGCACGATGGCAGAGCGGTGTTGGTTAGGAGAAAGCCCCAATTCCAACTGCCAATGACTATGCTTGGGATGTCCAGGAAGAGTTAAGCGGTGGCAAGGCAACAAGAACCGTCACGATAATCCATGCGACATTTTTTGCTTGCATTTATAAGGTCCGGACATGGAGCATCTGACATGGCGCAGACAGCCAGGTCGACATGGCGTGCACGACTAGTGATGTGGAATGATGAGCGACCGACTAGAACAAAGGTGCTAAGGCGGTGACAGTGCCATGTTGCATTATTCTCCCCGTTGAAGGTGTTGCAATGAGAATCTCGCCCTCCATGGACATTTTCCAAATGAAAGCCGTAGAACTGACTTGCAGGTTCAGGCATGCAGTAGCATCTTGACATTATTTCCCTCTTGAGGTGCCGGTTTGGAGTCCTTGGAATGACGGTACCGGATCGGTTAGGAGGGATGGTGATACATGGTTGTTTCGGTTGCTAGAGAACACGGTAGAGATTGACTAAGTGCAATTTTTACACGACAAGGGAGCACCAAGAAGTAGGTGGCGGTCACGTAGGATGATCGTAATCTTGAAAGTTTCTAGGAAATAAAAGATGACAGGGATTAGTTGCTGCACAAGGCTAATGCAAATTTGAAGCAGGAGCATAGAAGTTTGAAGCTCAGTTTTTCTAGCTTTCTTTTTTCCAACAGAATGCCAAATCGAGTTGGCATTCTTGATTTTTGGCAAAAATACTAAAAACACCCCTCAACAGGCCAAAGGACTTGGCAATTTTTGGCAACTTGGGAAAAACCTGCCTCTAGCGCGCAAAGATACGAGCGTACTCGGCTTGACATTGACATTTCTAAACCAGGTGGGAGGGTAGAAAAAGAAATAATTAATATAGAAGTGTTCCTGATGTAAATGTATAAGAGAGAAAGAATAGCTTGGTAAGTTAAAAATAGCAAACTATTGGAGATGCATTCTTTTTTTAGCTTGGCAAATCTTTTATCACATGTTTTTCCAAGTTAAAAATAGCAAACTCTTGGAGATGCTACTATTTTCTCGTTTTGAGGTGTGAAGTCTAAGTACTCATGTATCTTCTTGCTATATGGCTGGATTTGTTTCTTTATGGTTGTAGACATTCACGTGTGAATGCTCAAGACAGGATAATTTCCTTAATCTGAAAAAAATAACTTTACGATACAACTTGTATCAAAGATAATAATCTTTGATATGTTCTCCAGGAAGGCAAAGATGACATGGAATAAATTTAAAGCATTCTATTTGCATTATCTCAAACCAGCAACTAAATCATATATAAACATCAAATTTCTATTTCATCAGTATGATTGATGTGCCCATTATTGAATCAAGTAGTTAGTAGATATACGACCTAATAGACAGGGAATATACAAGTTGTATGTTTTGTTATCTGTGCATGATTTGATGAACTTGTAGTTAATAAATTTACCAAATATGAAAAAAAGATACAATGAGGCTGTGGAGATAAGCCAATGCAATCAAATGGATAGCAAAATGGAAATACAGATTGGGTGGTTGGTGGACAGACAATCAATTAATGATGTTTGATTTCGATCAACACTTCGATATTTTAAGAATTTTGTGCAGAAGCTCATTCTTTATCTTCATCAATGCAGCCACAACGAGGTAAGTTAGGTGCCACAAAATACAAATCATATGCATGGTTTGTCTATTGGCAACTATATAAAGAAACATTTTGTCCATTGGCAACTAGAATTATTGTTCTACATCCACTCCCACTTGTTTCTGGGGTCACTGCTTCATGCACATTATTCCACAACGCAACACATGTGCAAACCCTATTTTTAACTTGTAACACATTAAATTGTGCTTAGCTTAGCCCAGCTGTAATCCAAGAGCACCCAGCCGATACTACGGAAGACTAAGGCTGTTAACAATTTCCATTGGTGTTGAGAATTTAACCCGTGGAATCATCTAGCACTCCATCCGTCCTTAAATATATGACATTTAGGACAAGATAGTTCATTTTTGAACTAATTTGTTTTTCCTAAATGTCATATATTTAAGAACGGAGGTAGTATATAATCACTAGGTGAAAATGTAATATAGACAAAGTATATGTAGCAGGCACATATAAACAATTCATTAATTGCTCGTGATGAATCTTTCCAACCCACTTGATTTTCAATCTGTCGCCCATAAAATTTGGTCATCGAAAATTCTAAAATGGATTCAGTATTAGGTTTTTTTTTCACTTCAACTTCATTTTCTTTTAATGGTAAAACTCAAACCAACGGTAAACTACCTACTAGGCATCCTTCGGCCAAAAGTCACATGCATGCTGGGCATATGCTGTACCAGATCTCATTCTGATCTACAAAATATTCAATTGTGTACTATATTATTGAATATTTTTATTTTCAAACATATGCAGCAGAGTAGTAGTTTACAGACGAGTCTTTCTAAACCAATGTTCATGCACTTAAGTGGCATAGATCGATCAGATCCCACAAATCAACGAAATCCTAGATGCTTTGCTTTATAATAGAGGTAGAGCATAGAAATCAAGAGCACAGCTGTTCCTCGCAACTGGACCAATATTGGTGGCATGTACTGCACATGCTCACCTGATCGAAGCTGTGGAATACCAATACCACCACGTGCGTCTACTTATTGTCATGAGCCCAAAATGGCCTAAGATCCAATGATGATGAGGACGATACGAGGCTCTCCAATTGGCATAACCTAATTCCTAAATTGACAATGCGCACGACAGCTACCAATCAATGCGAGCACCGGGGCGATGCAAGTGAACAACCATAATGCGAGACGTGAGAGCATGTGGGAGCACCACTGCCACAACTGTCGTGGGCAGTCCGCCGAGGTGATTGAGGAGCATATAGGGCTTTGTTTATTTTCTTGCATTGTATAAGATCAGTATGCTTGTTCAATTTTTTGGTCTTAATGGTGGTGTGCAGTTTTGATTTTCCATTTGAGTCTACCTAACTTTTTATTTTTTATGCACTAATAAGTTTGCAAAATTCTAAGATAGTTGATAAAATCATACGACGTACAAACATGTTGTTTAAGATAATCAGTCCTTCACTATTTTCGTTCAAAATATTCCGGTGCTGTTCTTGTGAGGGACAGGGTGGGGTGAATTTCTAATGCAAAGAATGTTACCCCATCTATAAAAATCTTAGGTCACATTTGTTTCATACTAAGTCAAACTCCTTTAGTTTCAGTCATGTTTATAGAGAAATGTATTATACAATAATAAATAAAAACATCACAATACAAATGTTCCTTTGGTAATACAAATGTATTATTCATGTTTATAGGATGAAGCTATTTTTTTCAACTCACAGTCTCTTATTTTATTTCAGTGAATCAATTTACTGAATATAATCAGCAGAGAATCACTGCTCTTTGAAAAAAATGTTTGGCAGAAGCCCCTACTGGATTCCACAGAGAATCACCTCTGTGAGCTCTACCAAACCCACCCCAAACATAACTAGCTCCTAGTTAGATCCATGAGATGGCACCCCAAGACTATCCAGGTAAGTAAAAAGAAAGCTTTAACTATCCCCAAAAAAGCTGATTAGTATAGAACAAGTTGGCAACTAAAGTAATAAATTCTGGGTTGGTAGGGTGACACAGAACTAATTGTGTGATATCTCTCAAAGTTACCAAGAATCACGTGCATACAGCGTGCAATACAAGCACACATCTCAGTGAAGTCAACGGAGCAAATTTTACTGTCAACATGGCCTCAAAAGTAATACTAGTTCTGAATTAAAATTTTCTCACAAAAATGAATTGTTATTTATACTTGACCAGATTCCGTTGGACGTTAGACTAGTCTCAATGCACAATTTCATTGAACTATCACCTAGACTGCAAACTATATAATTGTACCTGCTGGGTTTCATGGGGGATGAAATCCTCTCTCATTTCATGAAACTCCATCAATTATTTTCTCATACAAACCTTGCCAAGTCAGCAAAAATGCTGATGTGGTAAAGAAATTAATGTTCATTGATCTTTCTATGAAACTCCCACTATCCTTACGCCGTTCTTAGTGGGAGTTTCATGGGCATTCAATAGACTACCATGTTAGCATTTTTGTGATGTGGCAGTGTATTAATAAAGATGGTGGGATGAAACCCAAAGGACGACGGACGATAGAGCTTTTTAGGCGACGGCTTGACTCCTCATGGGCGCTATCTTTCTGGCACCGATTCGGTAGCAGAAACAAGCATGAGTCATTTGCTCAGCATCACTAGCTCGCTTCGACACTCGAAGGGAACGACAAATCAGCAAAGATGATGCAACTGATGATGGTACATAATGGATAGCGGCTTGGGCTCCAAGAAATAGAGGAGCTTTGGTAGGCGTCCATCGATGGAAAACAGCCCTTGGACGCGAATTGATATGGGGAAGCATGATGAGGTGTCGAATTATCTTCGGGGCAGCGACTGCGGTGGAATGGGCAGTGAAGTGAAGTTGCAGCAGCACTTGCACAAATGGCGAGGGGTGAGACAAGCATCAAGGCGCATGGGTCTTAGGCAATCGCCCTTTGTAGGTAGGCAAAGTGGTCTTGCATAGCGCACACGCCAAGGGTAAATTTGTTGCGGTGGTGCCCTATGTCCGTATCGAGCGTAGATGCAAGTGATAATAGCCTGGCCAAGCCTACGGTAGGGTGGGCTGGTTGTTGGGCTAGAGCAGGGTAGAGTGGCTTGAGCCCACCGTTTGGCCGATATGAAAAGGATAAATCTAGATAAATCAATAAGGCTACGAATAATACTCTAAAAATCCAAAAGAGTGCGGACAAATCCCACATGTAGATTGGGATATGTGGTGTCCAGATTAAATACTTAGAGCTCATGAAAAGAATCTAGAGTCTTCTTTAGCCCTGAAAATTTGAATAAATTCCAAAAAACTGAAAAATTCTTGGAACAACATGGTCATTGTGTAAACACGTTTTGAAACCTCTGCACTCATTAAACACCAAATGTATCGGCGTGAGTGCAATACTCATGGAACTACTTTATTTAATTCTGAAAAACAATCAATTATCTTTTGTATGCTAAATTTCCTATAAATAAAATAAATGTTGGAGATTTTTTTATAAATTATGAAAAAAATCATTGTTTCATTGTTCTTTCTAATCACATTCAAAAATCTTGGACCGAAATCAGCAGGGGAGTGAAACCGGGTCAGCTGTTGGGTGCTATTCAGGTGCACATCTGAAGATCTGAAAATTTCATGGTGTGACACATAGAAATATGGTGGCCCATGAGCTGGCTAAACCTAACACAAACACAGTTGTGCTAATCAAAACCGAGTTGAGCAGCAATTTTGGCTTTTTACCATAACAAGCCAAGCTAAGCATAGCTGCCTTTCTAGCAAACCAGTCAATCAACCAACCCTAGTCGGAGCACAAGAGCCACGAAGAGCATCTGACACTACTACTGTTAGAGTGGCGCAGCGGAATCCGGCCCGGCCCGCTATACCCACGAGCCGGCGCCCACCAGGCCTTAGGTCCACCGGAGCCCACAACAACAAGGCCATGTGCCTAACTCAACCCAAAAGACTAGCCTGATGGGTGAGGACTGCCCCCACCTATATGTTGTGCTCCCCCACCATCAATTTCCGATGTGGGACTAAACCCAACAATCTCCCCCGTCACACATTGGGCCCAACTCTTCCATCACAACCATCCGTGTGATCTTCCAAAGACGTTATCCAGGCCCCGAGTCCAACTCTCCAGTCACAACCATCCGTGTGACCATCCGGAGACGTTCACGGGCTCCCCTGTCACCATGTGACCCCGGAGATGTTTTCCCAGGTTTTTCCGACCTTTGGCTCTGATACCACTTGTTAGAGTGGCGCAGCGGAATTCACCGGCGGCACACCCATCACCGGTGGTGATGACTTCACTCATCACCATGGTGGGCAGCTTGTTTTACCGCCAGTTTGAACCATCTGATGACCTTTTCCAATGAAAAATCACAAATTTAGTTAAAATCATGTATTTGACAGAAATAAAGGGAATGCATAGATTCAAGATCAAGTATATTATTTCAAATCCACATAAAACATGTTATTACAAGTCCATACATCATCATCAGTTCAGAAACCACAAGTCCGTAGATCCAATCAGAACATAGACAACAATATATGTACTTAATACCCCGTAAGCCAGTAGTACTCCCTGCTTGGATTGCTAACCTGATCGAGAATGAATCCGACCAGTTCTTCTTGAAGTGCTATTAGCTGGTATAACAGGGCTCGGAAGTGAAGATCCCTTCTTGCTGCAAAATTAAATCAAAGATGTATCGCCTATGTTTAAATACACAATCAGGGTATCACCGTCGATTTGTAAGATGAGCTGGGGATGAAAGTTAGTATCACCATCAGCTCTTCCTTCTAACAATAACTCCACAAACATACTGGTCGGCAGTGATACCAAGATCTATTTTAGTGTGAATCCGATTGGATCCAGAATGGTGGCACTATAGATAAGATCTGTCATGTGTCTACTTGTTATAAAGTATATGTCTATTGGAAAATTAGAGCAAGTGTACGTGTTCCAAGATGCTAGTTGCAAGATCGATCAAATACATTAAATTAAATTCATAAAGAACTGATGACAGAGGGTATCTTTATTTTAAATAAGTGTACCGGCGTGATCCTGACACTAATTAGGTAACTGCAATTGGTTAATGAAAAATTATTTAACATCAAGTTGTACTGGTGATCGGATCTTGACAGATAGAAGTGAAATTTTATTTCCAACAAGAATTGCTACGGGATAAAATGACAGAATTTCTGGTTACGTAATATATGAACAATAAAATAAGGCTCTACATTACTTCAACAAGCCCAGAACCGTACTGAATGAAGATTTCCTAGACACATATATTGTACCAAAAATCCCCCAAATAATGCTGAGGAAGAATGCCAACATTACAGGGAGGTGTGAGGATTTAGTGAAAGATAGAGTGATAAGAAAGCAATCGTGGCTGCATTGAAGCTAAGTCAACTGTGTAGGGCTTTGATCAAGTTGGTACCCATTCTGAATTGTATACGTACTTCAATAAGAACCCTTGGCCATTGTCACGTGACGAAACAGAACTGGAGCAAGTGTGATCAAAATAATTATCTTAATCGCTGTAAGGAAATATCGTAAATATTTGAATCATGAGTGTCTAAGATTGGCATCCGATCGAGGCAACGATCGTTTGCGTCTATTCTATATATACTAGGACATAAAGGTACAGTACAGTGCAGCAAATTGGGCCACACAAAGCTGCATACCATGAAGAGCCGGGGCCTTCCTTTGGCAGCCTACAATGCTGTCATCTTCTTCCTCTTCATGATGGCATTCCCAGCGCGCGCAGCCATCGTCGAGCACACCTTCACTGTAAGCATGCTGCTCATCCATGGTTTTCATCCCCATTATCAACCCGCTCTAAATTTTGACAGTGAAACCAGAACGTTTATACTTGTCTATATATTTTGATTTTTTTTTGGAATATGTATATATGTAGGTGAGCCAAGTGAATATGACACACTTGTGCGAGGAAACAGCGGTTGTTGTAGTGAATGGGCAGCTCCCCGGCCCAGCGATAGAGGTCACGGAGGGAGATTCGGTGGTCGTTCATGTTGTCAACAAGTCACCCTTCAACATGACAATCCATTGGTAATCACTTAAGTACTGGTGGATTAATCAATTGATTCCTTTGCTCCAATGAAAAATCCTACCAATTAAACTCGAAAGGGTATAATTTGATCCACTTACATGTGGATCCTATTGCTGTGTCTCGAGTAAACCATGTATTGAGATTTAAGTACCACTGATGTTGTTCTAAACATGAGTTTGTTTTCTTTTTGTAGGCATGGAGTAAAGCAGCATCTCAACTGCTGGGCTGATGGCGTGCCGATGATTACCCAGCTCCCCATCCTTCCAAACCAGAACTTCACTTATCGTTTCAATGTTTTGGGGCAGGAAGGTACCCTGTGGTGGCATGCTCATGTCCCCATAATTCGTGCAACAGTACATGGCATCTTGATCATCAAGCCAAGGCATGGGGTCGTCTCTTATCCATTCCCTAAGCCTCATAAGGAGATCCCCATAATCATAGGTTTGTGCATGGTCAGCATTTGAGAGACTTTTACTATAAGCATCCAAATTTCATAAGTTATTTGTATTGGGCATCCATATTACTATAATCATAGGTTACCTATTGTTGTTTTGCTCCTGATGATGGCAGGGGAGTGGTGGAGTCCAATCGATGTATGGGTGGACCCAAACGTCGCTAACAACAATGCCTCGACAATCAATGGGAAGCTTGGAGATAGCTACAACTGCTCTGGTAACCACATTTCTAATTCAATACATGCCCAGATCGACAAAAACATGTTTTATTGAATCTTTAGTCCTCGTCATGGATTCAATTTTGAAGGCGTCAAGGAAGAGGGCTACATGATGGAGGTGGAGCCTGGCAAGACCTACCTCCTCCGACTGGTCAATGCTGCGCTCCTCTCTGAATACTACCTCAAGATCGCTGGCCACAAGTTCACTGTGGTTGCTGCTGATGCCAACTACGTCAACCCTTATACGACGGACGTCATTGCAATTGCTCCAGGCCAGACATTCGACGCCCTTGTGGTTGCCGATGCGTCTCCTGGCAGATACTACATGGTCGCCCTGCCCAATCAGGCTCCGAAGCCTGACTATCAGACCCCGGTCTTGCCCAGCAGAGGCATACTGCAGTATAGCAACTTAGCAGCAGGAAGTCAGTCCGGTGATGTTCCAATGTCACCGGAGATGCCTGACAACCACGACAACATGCTAACATTCTACTTCCATGGCAACCTTACCAACTTGCAGCACCCAAGACAACATCAGCCAGTGCCAGAGCGAATCGATGAACGCATATACATAACGCTTGGCCTAGGCACTGTTTGTTGGGATGGACGCGAGTCTTGCAAGAGAGGTGTCAATAGCTTAGAGACCATCGTTGTGGCAACGATGAATAGCCTGTCCTTCATGCTCCCCAATATATCAACATCAGTGCTAGAAGCCCACTATTACAACACCAACATGGACTGGCTCCAAGAACTCCCTGACGCGCCACCGCGGGTGTTCAACTTCACTGACAATTCCTTGATCCCAGAAGGGCCCAAGGAGAAAAGGCTAGAGTACTCGACCAGGTCTGCATTGGCACGGCGATTCCGTTATGGAGCTGTTGTTGAGGTGGTGTTCCAGAGCACGGCAATGATGCAGAGCGACTCCAACCCAATGCACCTGCACGGATATAACATGTTCGTGCTAGCACAAGGGCATGGAAACTATGACATGGCAAGGGATGTGGCGAGGTACAACCTGGTTAATCCCCCTGTTGTGAATACTGTGCAGGTGCCACGGCTTGGATGGGTGGCTGTCCGATTTGTCGCTGACAATCCAGGTGTGTACGTTATTTTTACTTTTTGTTTTTTTTTGCCAAGCAAGATACAATTACATATAGTACATATAATTACTCTGTATTTTCTGGCATAAGATTTGTGTGCCTAGTAACAACAAAAAATTTTTACCTCAAGTTCAAAACAAATCTACAACTTTTCTAGAAGAATATATAGTTTTTGATTCTTACTCCTGTATAAAATTATTAACTTTAGCTATGGATTTATTTAGACATGAACTTTATTTTTCAGTCTAGCTAGGGGGGGCCAAGATCTAATGTTTTTCCTTTTTTGTCATATAGGGGTATGGTATATGCATTGCCACTTTGAGTTCCATCTAGAAATGGGCATGGTAGCATTGTTCATTGTGGAGGATGGACAAACAGCGAACACATCCCTCCCTTCACCGCCAGCGAACTTTCAGGCATATGGCAATGCTAATAATCTCATGCCAGATAAATACAACCTTCAGAGTGAGCAAATGTGAGCACCCATGCGTAAATGGTATCTAGAAGGTGACTCCAGTTATGATGAGCGTTTCAATAAAAGTAACAAACTTTTGAGCTATGACAAGATGTATTGTTGAGAAAAATAAATGAAAATGTAGCTGACCCATTGTTTTGACTAGGATGTTTTCATCAGCATACGTCCAAAGTTTCTATAAACGGACCATGAGGCATCCTACATATATCTTTTCACTTGTCAGATCTGATCTTATTATCTTTTCACTAGCTAGTCAGATCTGATCTAGCTATTATCTTTTCACATATCGAGCTACGAGCAACAATAAACGTTCATATCACATACTACTTACCATACTACAATGCAAGTGTAACATCCACACTACAACCCGGCCGGCCGGGCTGCAGATATTGCATCCCGATCATCAGTACCCAGACAATTTTCTAACAAACGAAATCAGCACCAACTTTGACATTATCTAAACCATTGATTCTTATCCTTACCCATCGTGGTTCCAGAATCAGTACTGAATCGGTATGAGGGGTAGGCGGGTAGGTGGTGAAAGCCATGTGTGTCCCTTTGTATTCTCCCACATTTGGGTATGGTGTATGAGTTCTGAAAGATATCTTTCCTTCGAACCATTAAATGTGAACTGATCAATGGTTAGATGCAAGGAACACTTCAAACTTAAAAGTCGTCCAATGGAGGTGCATGCTCTTGTTTTAAATAAAGTCTAATCAGATCAGATGAGATACTCATGGAGTAAGAAGAATCTGCCACAAGGTAATCTCGGTATGCAAAAAGAGTAGAGAAGAAGCAAGTTGCAGATAAAACGAAAGGATTGGAGGTTGGTAGACTGACACCCGATTAATGGTGATTATTCCTTCGAAAAAGCATCCGCTTTCAGGGTGCTTAGTCTTGTAACTAGTATTTAACTACAGACATAAAAATTGATGGCTTGCACCATGTGTTGATGGATCACTTCCAATGTTTTGCCGGACTAGATGGCCAGCTGCTGCGGCGAGCCTCTCCGCAGGCCATAGCGCAAGGGAAACAACTCCATCATAGATCTGCTGTCAGTGAACTGAACCACAAATTAAGAAGAGAGCCACTTTATTTCAACTTTGGTCGGCTGACTAAACATAGAATTATGTACCAAACACCAGGGATTTGTCACTAGCTAGTCACTCCCACATAAAAGTGACAATACCAAGTGGTCGAAATATTGTAAAGGTTTTTCTTAAACATTCATACGGTTCTATAATATGCTGCATCTTGCGGACAAAACCTATTTTTCGCTACAATATATAATGTTTGGTATGGTGTTGTTAAAGAAGTATTTTTTCCACTCCACATGTTTTTGTGTATGCTAGGACCATCTAAGATGTACCTACTCTTCACGGGCCTCTTTATTTTTTTCAAAATGTATATATATTAATCACGTCAGAAATACAATTCATTTTCAAGACTATTGGTAGGACCAATGATACACAGCAGATTATAATTAAAGGTGGTTAGTTGTTGCTTCACAAAGTAGCCAAAGTAAGAACTGAAAACGTTGTCAGGTGGTTAATTGCTTTCCAAGTAAAAAGGTACTATAGGAGAAAAAGAAATGTATCCAAGGCGATACCAAAATTATGAAATGTTAAACTGCGGGTTGGTACTTGGTAAGGTGACACTGGTCGAATGAATTCCACCGTCACCGTCAACGCCAAGATTCGCAAAGTCATTAATCGCTCCGACATTGATTAAATTATGGTGTACTCCCTCCGTTTGTTTTTGTAAGTCGCATGGAGGAGTTCTCCACCAGTAACCAAGGTAGGAATCAGCGCACGCTAGCTGCTTGTTAGGCTGTCTGCACGTGGTACTTCCGGAGTGAATTTGCACATATACTCTTGTCTTGTTCCCGACATCTACTCCGCACGAAACACACACTTCCTGCAAATTGATCTTGTTGCTGGCTGTTAATTTCTGCAGTTGTACGTCCGGCCGGCCGATTCATTTTCCGGCGATTTAATTTTCCTGTGATCAAGGGAGGGGGACTAACGAGGTGGCGCTCTATATATTTGCAAAATGCATAAAATCGTGATGCGCCTTAGAAAAACAACAGAGTTGTGTCAACACACTGAAGTACATACAGTATTGCTTTACGGAGCAATAATGGAAGCAGCCATGGCGAGCCTGAATAGCTGCTGGAGCATCTCCGCAGCTGCCATGGCTCTGGCAGTTGCCATCATCCGTTGAGCACACTTTTGTCGTAAGTATCCACTACAAGATCAAATCCCGAAGACATTTTCACTAAATCCGCACACCATAATCTACTCACTTATGCTTCATTCATTGGAAAATATTGTACACATGTAGGTGAATCAGATGAAGGTGACGCGCCTCTGCAAGAAGACACTGGTAACAGTGGTGAATGGGCAATTCCCAGGGCCAACGATAGAGGTTACGGAAGGAGACTCTGTGGTTGTTCATGTCGTCAACCAGTCGCCACACAACATAACGATCCATTGGTAATCAATTCACTAAGTACCTGGCCCCCATACCATTCAACAAATTCCTCTGTTGCAACTTCCAAATGAGGCAACTTAATATCTATTGAAGCTGTTGTTTGTAAAATGTAGGCATGGGTTGAAACTGCTGCAAAATTGTTGGGCGGATGGGGTGCCGATGATCAACCAAAGGCCCATCCTGCCGAATCAAAACTTCACCTACCGGTTCAATGTCACCGGGCGAGAAGGAGGCATGGTGCCTTCATCATCCGGCCAAGAGATGGGCCCAGCTCGTATCCGTTCCCCATGCCTGATAAGGATGTTGCCATAATTTTAGGTTTGTGAATTTTCGACCTAAAATCATTCAAGACATACTCTCCTCATTGCAATTTTTTTAACGAAGTAAGCGGGAGAGATGCTGATTATATATACTAATTAAAGAGAAGAATAAAATCGAGACTGAGCAAAGCAACAAATAAAAAAAAAGAGAACTGCAACAGGAGCAACGAAAACCTTTCTGCATCTTCCATAACAGCTTCCATCGGAAACAGCACAACAACAACTCCTTAAGGTTTACTAGCCGAGCAACAAAAAGGCCCATCATCACCTGACATATGTCTATGGCAAAATATATGTGAATCATTTTGTCGTTCTCAATACATAATTTTTACTAGGAAAAAGTCTATTTTTGACCATCCAACTATAGGCTGGCTTTGGTTTTTGCCATCGAACTTCAAAATCGGAAATCTTTGACCATCCAACTGTCAAAACCATTCAAATTTGGCCATCAAGTTATTTTCATGGGTGGTTTTAAAATTTTTTTATTTATGATTTTGTCCTTAGATCTTAAAATGGTTATTACTTTTGTCCATACCTCCTATTTTGGTGATTTTTGCTGTCACACACTCATATTTATCTTTTCAGATGTTACTTATACTATTTTATCACTATTTGTTATATTATTATTATGTTATGTTGTAAAAACATTAATATAAGAAAAGTATAATAAACAATTACAAAATAATATGAATAATATTTTAAAATATAAAGTTAATAGCTTTGAACGTATGACCACAAGAATCACTTAAATCGGAGGTATGAGAAAAAATAATAGATCTAAGAAGTATTTTAATCATTTTATTTACAGTTTAATCCTTATATCTTAAAATGGTTACTATTTTTGCTCATATCTCCGATTTAAGTGATCCTTGTAGTCATGCATTTGTAACGATGAGTTTTATCTTTCAAAAATATTGTTCATATTATTGTGTAACTATTTATTTTACTTTTCTTATATTGTTGTTTCTACACCACAACGTAAGAATAGTATAAAAAATAGTGATAAAATAGTATAAATAAATTATTTTCTAACTGTTTATTTTACTTTTCTTATATTGTTGTTTCTACACAATAACATAAAAATAGTGATAAAATAGTATAAATAACATCTAAAAGATAAAGCTCACCATTATTAACGCAAAGACCGAAAGAATCACCTAAATCAGATGTACGGACAAAATGTAATAATTATTTTAAGATCTATGGACTAAATTGTAAATAAAAATTTAAACCACCCATCAAAACAGTCTGATGGCCAAATTTGAATGGTTTTAATAGTTGGATGGTCAAAGATTTCCGGTATTGGAGTTCGATGGCCAAAATCAAACTTATCTTATAGTTGGAGGGTCAAATATGGGCTTTTTCCTTTCCCTGTAGTTGTCTGCTTTTTTAATTCTCATGAAGGCTTTGGCTTCAGGATGATTCACATAGGTTTGTAGATCAATCATTATTTTAACTACACAACCTATTTGCAGATTGATGACTAGTAGTTAAGTAAAAAATAGAAAAGTCATGCAAAAACCCGGGGTATAACCTACCTATACTTGTGTCGAGTTACTTATTAACTTCGATCAATATATATGTTAAAACCTGATATGAGTCATAGCTATTAGTTATAAAAAAAACCTGATGTATCTTAGGCAAGCTATACAAATTTCTACCATAATAGTAACAACACTTAGGGAAGCCAAAATTCAGATACCTTTAGTCCAAAGAGGAGCTACAATAATGGAACTTCAATGTAGACTAAGCAAGGGTTTAAACTAATGGTAAAGAAGCACTCCTTTTGTTACGAGTACAGAAACATAAGATCTAGTGGAGGGCAAAATTAGACTGAGGTACCATGTATATGTTTCCGTTTTTGTTATACTGCAAAAAATTATTATCGTAGTTGGATTCAAATCGGACATGACAATGTGGCACAACTAGATAGAAATGAATGATAAAGATACCTAAAGAACCATATTTGAGAGTATTAAAGGTACTTTAAAATAATTATCTGAACATTGAAGTTGGAGAAGGTATGTTTTTATATTGAAAATAAAAATGTGTTTTTATTTGCAAACAATAAATTTGAGATCCTACTTCCACGCATACTAAATATTAAACATCCAAACATTCTCATAAATATTTATATTATTGACCAGTATCATAAAGACACCAAGCCTGTGTAGAACAGCCAACGATAACCCCGAAAAAATAAAATAACCGCTAAATCTCTCTATATAAAACCTTAGCCTTTATTATTATAAAAATTATCTCATAGTTCTTCTTTATATGTTTCCATATTACCCATTGTGTGATTATTGATATAAAAACACTATTCCAAGGTATACATGCATGATGAATCCATATATATGTGTAATAATGATCCATGTCCATGTCAAATATATTACTCAAGCTAAGGTTTGGCCTAAGCAAATATAAAAAAATATTGGAGGTGTGATACAAAAAGGAATAAAAATTGAGATGAAGTTGCATAAAGTGTAATTAGCAACTAAAGTGTATCGCATTCAAATAAAGATATATGAAAAAGTGTCAATATGAGTGGGAGGTACAAAAAATAAAGAAATTTTAATTGGTTATAGGCCCATGTGTTTTCTATGATTTTTTATAAGTATCTCTCGAAAATTAAATTACTAGCCCGGTCAGGAGCACGGGTTGATGGACTGTTAATCATAATGTACAATGTGGGCTGGCAGCCCTCACTCAGCGATACAATCTTCTTGAGAGTCGAGCATGGTTACTTGGGTGGGTACTCGGGTGGGCCTAATCCTGGTTGGGTGCCCAGGGGCATTGGTATGGCGAGCTGGACGGGATTTGTTGTGTTTTTGTGTAGGCTCTCGTTTGGGCATTCATTCGACTTTTGCAGCATGATCGCGTACCCTTCTTTAGACGAACTTGGATGTAGCATTCGTATTGGAATGACAATCTTTCCAATAAACACGGGGCCTGTTTCTCCTCCGTAGGTCTGGATACACATGTACCCTTACAGTTATTTTAGTGAAGCGCTTTTGTCAAATCCATGAGCGTGCCCTCTGTCAGATACACATGCATGTACGTAAACACCGAAAAAACCAAATCGGTGATACTAATCTTTAGCTACAAGGGGTCAAACAAGAAATATTGTGATTGTCAAAAAAAAACAAGAAATATTGTTACTTGTACACTTGTTTCAATGAACTTGTACTGTTAATTCGATCGTATTGGAAGTCGTAACTGCTGCAGCACGTGATTAGCACAAAGCAGTTTAAAAATACTGTTGTTTCGTCTTTGACTTAGAGCAGGCAGCAGCTAGCGCACACTTGCGCATTGAAGACAACAACTGAATGATAACATGCTATAGCCCCTTAAAAATAGGTTCACTACATTAGAAAAAAAATGTCACATGTCAATACTAGAAAAGTCCTTGCCTCGACTTGACCACTATTATTCGGTTCACACTTCTCAAGAACCGATCACATCTTTGCAGCTCTTGTTCAAGCAAATATTGCTCAAACAAACATCAACCGGTACTAATAATTAAAGTCTTAACGGAGACCGTTTTTAATAAAAGTCCAATGCAGACAATCGAGGTATGCTAAAAGAACAAAGAAGAAGAAAGTTGGCGAGAGACAAAATGTGAGGATTGCAGGTTGGTAGGCTGAGATCTAATTAATAGTGCTTCCTCGAAGACGCATCATCCACTGTCACGCTGCTTAGTCTCGCAACAAAGTATCTAAGGGACCGGGAGCAAGGGAGAGGGCACTAACGAGAAGACATTTCAACCAGCTTACACAGTCAGAAACGTTTCCACCGGCACTTCAAAATTAGCGTGCTAGCGGACGCAATTGGCACTGACCAACACAGTGGTGTACGGGGCTGGCGAGAAGGCGCCCGCCAGCCGAGAGGGCTCGGTGTTGGCGGGTAACATAAACCAACCTACCATTGGAGCTCAACCCGAGAGGAGCTCGGGAAAAGCTCCAAAAACACCAAATCTAGGGGAACGTTTTGCTCTTGTTTTCCTTAGAGGAGGCGGCTATATAAAGTGAGTTTGTGCTATTCCAACCTTCTTTTTCACCATTTATCCATAATATCTAGCTTCATTAGAAATGTAGATTTAGACCTAGCTAGGAGAGAGAGAGAGAGGAGTGAAGAGAGAGAAAAATGGTTATAGATTAATTTTTAAAATAGAGTTATATGCTCCTAGTATAATCGTTATAATGTTATGTTTGTCATTTTTATCATTAGTTTCATTAAATAAAATTGTATAATTTAGTTTTGTTTCAATTTCTCTCCTTATTAATTCAAGTTAGTTTATAGATTTGAGTTTAATTGAGTTATTAATTATTGTGACTGATATATATATATACATATATCATTAAATTAGTTTATAAAATGTAGAATTCAGTTTACATTTTAAGTGAGTTCGAAGAATTGATTTTAATTGAGTTATAAATTATTGTGACCCATATATATCATGAAATTAGTTTCTAAAATGTAGAATTATTTTCTAGGTTATTTAAGATGGATCATATAGCATGGATGTATGGCATATGGAGACATTCATCTACTGTCAGAGTTATCAAAGCTTCTCAAGGTTGCAGAGAAGCACGCTCGCATTTGCAAGACAAAACAAATATGTTGTCCTTGTAGTGACTGTTGCAACAAACTTGTGTGAAAGGATAATAATGTCATCATGATGTATTTGATATAGTGAGGATATAGTGAGGTTTTGTGCGAGAATGTTGTGAGCACAATACTCTCGGCAAATGCCGAAATACCGTCGACAATCACGTTTGCCATGAGTTGCTCTCGGCAACGCGCTCATGGTCAACAGCTCTTTATCGAGAGCCGGCCCGTGTGGCTCATGGTAAATGTTTGCCATGAGACAGGAACGGCTCTCGGTAAAGCAAAGATGCGTCGTCCAAAAAAAAGGTCAAAATAAATAGAAAAGTCACGGTGCTACGCGGTTGGCGGGGTTCGAACCCGTGACCACCCCCCTCACACGAGCCTTCCTTACCACTATATAGTACGTGTTTGTTGGGGAGATGAGATGAGATGAGATGAGAAAAAAAAGAAAAGGAAATGAAAAGAAAAAGGACAGGCTGGTGGTGCAATGCAATTAGTACCGGTTGGGGAAGGCACCCAGTATTAAACACCCCCTTTAGTACCATGGGGAAGGCACCCATTATTAAACACCCCCTTTAGTACCGGGTAAACTATCCGGTACTAACACACACACACACCCCCCCAGCACGATGGAAGAATACCATTTCAAAACTAACCTAGTACTAAATGGGAGTTAAACTCTGAATGTCGATTCCCTAGTAGTGAAAATGTCTTGTACTGGATGTGATTGAGTTGAGACAGATCGGTGTTCGTCGCCGGCAGAGTATTCGGCGCCATGTGGCAGGCATTTGGCATCCACCGAATCGTGTGTCTCTTGTTTCTTGTGACTGTCTGGCATTTCTCGGTTCCAACAGGATTCTCCTGGAAAAGTAACAGAATTCCCAAACATGTTTTAAACTTGTGTATTCTGAAGGCATGTAATTTATATCCATTCTTTGGGGTTCAAGACAACATGAATATGCTAAGCGACGTAGTTGGCTTTCTCCTCCTGCACAGCCTCCGCGAGTTTGGACCACTTTGTGCGGACGGTGATCACCAGCAATGAGCAGGCTTGGCATGTCAGCCCACATATCAACCCCACCCACAAACCCTGCAGAAAAAAGGGATATAAAACAGCATTACAACACTTAAGCTTGAACGTACATCGTTCGCAAGAATTGGAAACATCTTAAGTTGTTTTGGCTATGTGCAGTCGCAGAAACTGGGACTTTGTCCATTTTCATAAAAAAAAAATCTTATTTTTGTTTAATTATTTTGGCTGTGTGCAGTCACAGAGGCTGGGACATTATCCATTTTTTTTAAAAAAATTAATTCTTCTTAAGAGTACTACCTTGGTGTAGAACTTGAGCTTGAAGGAGAAGAGGATGGCCAGCGGCATTCCGACCAAGTAGAATGCCACAAGGTTGGTCATGGCCCCCATGTGCTGCCACCCGCAGCCCCTCGACACGCCTGACAGGACGCCCTGTGCAGAGTCGAGCACAATGGAGATCATCATGAGCGGGGTGATGGCGGCGAACTCCGAGATGATTCTCGAGCTCCTGCTGAAGAGGCTCGCCCATAGGTTGTGCCCGAACGCCAGCAGCAGGACGAAGGAGACGGCGAGGAACACGGAGAGCTTCATTGTCACCAACACCGCGTTCTTCGCCCTCTCCACGTTCCCCGCACCAATCTCGTTCGACACCCGTGTGCTGCACCGAATATATATATGTGATCATTTGTGAAATAGAACACAATGGTAGCTGAGAAGGACGCACGTACCTTATGGTGGCACTGAACCCAACTGTGATCATGCACGCGATCGCCTCAGTGCTAACGCTGCACACAATTTGCAGGCCAAGTTCGTCATCATTGGGCTCACATTGTTAGTTTAATTTGCATATCTGAAGATCAAATAAAGACTACATATCGTAATATAAAGGTATTTACCATATGGCGATTAGCGGCGTAGCCACGGTGGGATTGGGTAGTAAACCTGCTATGAGCACCAGGAGCTCGAACGCCCATAACTCCAAGCTGCATGCAGCCGGAATGTCACACCGGTCATGAACAGAGATCTTCACACGATAGTAGATAGCAAGATGAATAAACTTACCAGACCATGATGGCAGAAGGCATCGCGAGCTTCACGGTAGGCAACACGTACTTGAAGGCGTCAGCAGAAAACCCTCTCCATGTCTCGCTGAACTCCTTGGAGATCAGCACGTACGCGAACAGCATCAGGCAGCACACCCAGAACGTTGCAGAGACCGCGGCGGAGGCGCCCACGAGCCCCAGGCCGAGCACGTTCACCATCAGGTGTGCTAGGGCGACGTGCAGGACGAAGGGCACCACGGAGCAGACGACGAGCGGCACCACCACGGACTGCGTCTGGAGGTACCGGAGCAGGCAGTGCATGAAGGCGAACGCGAAGAGGCCCGGTATCTGGGCCTGGACAAATACCCCTGCGGCGTGGGACACGTCGGGGTGCTGCCGGAGGAACAGCAGCAGCGGCTCCGTGAAGTACCAGAGCACGGAGATGAGTGAGGACGCGGCGGCGGACATGATGAACGACGACTGCAGGTACAGGCCCAGCATGCGGTACAGCCGGGCGCCGTAGGCCTTACCGCAGAGCGTCTCCAGGGCTCCACTCAGGCCCATCTGCAAAATAGCAACAGTCATGTCCTTTAGTGCAATTCTGTGTTTCTCAAAAAAAAAATGTCCTTTAGTGCAATGGATATAAACACCGAGCTGAAATTTGGAGAATACTATCCAAACAAAAAAAAGGGTTACTTAATTTCAAGTGCAATTGGTTTTGTGGTAGTACAAATTAAATAAGGGCACGAGATCACCGATCAATCTGGTATTTTCCCAACAAAAAGAGTGCGTATAAAAACATCAGTCCCTTTGCCGACACAACTTCTCGTGTTGTTCTTCATCATTCAGATAACATTTTGTTTGTCTTAGAATTGTATAGAGATATAAGATTAAAGTATTGATATAATTGTATTATGTTTAATGCTATTAAATTTTTTACATTTGAGATAGGAAATGTAATTTTTTTTAATTTGTGGCAGATAACTATCTACAAATGGGCAGAAGCATTGGAACATGTATATTTGAGCTGGTGGTTGCCTCAACTCATCAACCCCCACCACCCCCACCCCCACCTTCTCTAGCTTGGTTATAGTTCTGTAGTCCTTCAGTTTTGTAGCCAGTCACGTATGTACCTTTGCCGGCCCTGCCTTTTGCTTTGCTCTTTGCCTAACCGCTTGTTGGGCTCTAAGTTGTTTCTGTAACCTTTTCCTATTTTATCTATTGGTTGCCGGGGGCTTTGCCCCACGGTTTTCGCTCAAAATTAGTAGAAATTGATTTGTGCTAGTGGTAATGGATCATAAATGCTAAACAATAAACAGTCAGTCACCAGATATTTGTAGTTCAGACCATTTAAACACAACCTTTTCCTATTTTATCTATTGGTTGCCGGGGGCTTTGCCTCACGATTTTCGCTCAAAATTAGTAGAAATTGATTTGTGCTAGTGGCAATGGATCATAAATGCTAAACAATAAACAGTCAGTCACCAGATATTTGTAGTTCAGACCATTTAAACGGTGTTTAAACGGACTTAAACGGACCTAACGTTTTTGCATAGTAATACAAAAGTATACATATTTATGTACGTAAAAGTCAAATATATGCTGGAAGCTCTACATATTTGCACATGTAAAAAGTAAGTATTTTACCAAATAAGTCTGCAACACCTCATATCCTTACAATGTTAATTACTTCGATGTTGATTGTGCTAGTTGTAATCCTGCTATTAACTTTATTATGAATTAAATGGTCATTTGGCCCATTTAATCAAATTTAACTTAATTTTGTTTAGAGGGTTTTGACAATTTCAAATTATTTAAATGGTCCAAATGACGTGGATATTGTGTTAACTTCTCATTTGTGCTGGTAAAAAATTAGCCAGCACGAATAAGTCAGTCATGCGCTGATGTATAATAGAGCTGGCATGAATGTTGTGTTAGGTTATTTTCAGTATAAGTTCCATGGGCACGATTACCTAGGTTGAAGGTTTGCTGGCATAAACTGGAAGTTGTGGCAAACGGACAGTTTAGTGGTTGTGCCAACAGTCTCGTGTGGTTGGTGGAGCCGTAGGGCAGAAATCTCAATAAGAAAGATCTGTTGAACCTGTAACGGCCCGTAGCCACCGGTGAGCCACCACCGGGACGTGAGCTCGCGCACAGGGTGTCGCCGCCGAGAAGACGGGTGACGGCTCGCCGGAATTGTCCTAGAGGATCGCCGGAGGAAGGGGATGAACCCTGACCTTGATTTTGAATATTCTTCGATGCTGATGGCTGCGCATAGGAGCTGCTATGTAGTCTGGACCATGGGCTTCCTTGGGCTGCGACTTCAACACATGGGCTGAGTATGCTGGGCTTCTCCTGGGCCATCCTTGGGTCGTGACAGAACCTCGAGCTACTGTAACTTAATTATGCAGATCACATCGTGAATCTCCAGGACATTGTCCAAGCATCTATGGTTACTTATTATAGACTACTATTAAACCTACTACTGTGTAAATCAAGGCACATCACACTGTAAAGCTCTAGGACATTGACCTTCTAGAGAAATGAAGACCGGTCCACAACAAACACGTAAAGTTCGCTTGTGTCCTGCCTTTTACCAACCAGAACCGGTTGGCGTACGTTACCATCTTGTTCCAGTGTTCTCGAAGTTTTTACTGGTTTGACGTATATAACAAACTGGTACTAAAAAGGAGATGAGTTTTAAAAGAATGTACTTTACCAACTTCATACTAATTAAAGGTGAGAGACTAGTACTAAAGGCCAAGTTTTACTATCAGTTTTTTCTATGACTGGTTCATCAAAAACAATATTCTTCTATAGTGAGATAATAGTCTTTTCATGCGTATGGTGGGATACACTGATCGATATTGCAAGTGTTGTGGTTGCGGAGCTGCAATAAGCATGTGAGGTAGATTATATGGACGTTATGGGTTTTCATTTTTGCGAATTCCTGCCATGTTGTGGTTAAACTCATCTTGTCTGTTTGTAGATAATGATTCATACTTGGCCGACAAAATGTTGAAACAGATAGAGATGACTAAATGTTCATTCAGAATCCGATCACTTTTACACTTAACACACCAAAAATGCTAAACCACAGCATACATAGGCAGAGACGACTACTAAATGTTGAGCAAGCAATTCAGTTCGTAGAACTAAGGTCGAGGCATTCTGTATACGTACCACGAAGGCGTAGCCTGTGACGGTGGCCCAGGAGTTGCCGAGCGTGGCGCCGGCGAGGTGGACGTCGCCGAGGTGGCCGGAGAACATCACGGACACCAGCGGGATGCCGTAGTAGGCCATGTTGGTCAGCACCATCGGCACCGCGAAACGCAGCTGCGCCTGCGCCTCCTCGGCGTCCACCACGCGGCCTAGCCATGCTAACCAGCACGGCAGCGGCGGCTGCTCCCCTCCACCTTTTCCGGCGGCGAGGTCATCGCCCTTGCCGCAGCGGTCACCGAGCAGCGGAGCCGACGACATGTCGCCGGATGCCTGTGCGTGGCGCGGAGCTACCGGGTAGACAGGGTTCACCTCCCAGCTCGCTGCAATTGCATTGTTAGGCTACGGAATCAAGAAGTCCTGGTGCGTGTTGACTGGCCATGTCGTGCATTTTATTTCTATTCTATATCCTGACGACCGTGCCGCAAAGTGGCGTGGATGGTGTGGAATATTTGAGATCTGCTAGACGCATATTTTGTTAACTTTTATTTCAAGTTAATTATGAAACTGGTCCATGTTCATTTATGTCGATTTGTGTGGGGTTTAGCGTGCTGGCCAGCAAGAGCAGGTCATGCATTCTAACTCTTCCGTTGTCCAGCATCTCGATCGATCGATCGATCGACCGTCCGCGCGTCTCACGTGGTTGCATCGATCTTCTCAACACGTGCCTCGCGGCCATTGCCGGTGGTTGGTAGGATTATATGGTGTCCTGAAGAGGAGTCACAGTGTGTAGTTTGATAGCAGTTACCAGGTCTGAAAACTAAGGGCACCCGCAGTGTGGTTAAAAAGCGAAACATGAGCGAGATAAATCGAACAGAGCACGTAGTGAGGTTCGACACATGGTGTCATTAACCAAAATTGAACCGAGGTTTTGGTGCGATCAGTGAGCCTCGAAGCGGGTCCCACGAAGCAGAAAGCAGACCAAACAAGGGAGGAGGGAAGAAACCTCGGCATTTTTTGCATTCTTTATTGTTGTTGTGGGTCCCATGAAATCGGTTTTAGACTGCAACTTCCTAACCGTAGCCAGCTCACTAAACGTTGTCAGTTCGGTTCGATGGGGAGGATTGGAGCTGCCCTAAGACCTCGTTTGCAATTAGCTTCTTTGAACTTTTAAGTTCTATTTAAGTAGCTACTTATATAATTTCTCCACCGATGTTTGGTTGTTGGAACTTATAGAGTAGGTGGGAGTGGAGGTGGGAAGAGGTAGAGACAGAAATGAGTGTGGAAACTAGAAAATAAGTCCCATAAGCACCACTCTAGGAGCTTATGAAGAATTTATAAAAATAAGTCCCAATAAGTATAAGTCTCTTGTGTTTGGGTAATAATAAGTTCCTAATAAGTAGGAACTTATTATAAGTGGGCCTAAGTAACTATACTTCATAGGTTCTATGGTGATGAAACTCCCTCTCTTCTCATAATGATATTACCACATCAGCAAAATTGCTTATCTAGCATGTTATTTAATAGTCATGAACCTCATGCTGAAATGTTCGCTAAGACTGGTCTAATTGTAGTTGATCGCTTATCTTCAAAAAACAAGAAGTTTGCAGAGTTATATTTGTCGTGAATACTCACTCCATAGAAAATTGTGTCAATTTGAGGAAGATTTTTTATATATAACTTCTGTAATACTCCCTCTGTCTCAAAAGAGAATGCAACTCTCGCTTTTCGAGATGTCAAATAGTTTCAAATTTTATTCGTCAAATGATAAATATTTTGAATATTTAAGAAGCGAGGCCATGTTGGTCAGCACCATGGGCACCGAACACAGCTGTGCTTGCGCCTCCTCCGCATCCATCACCACACGGCCTATAGCCACGCTAAACAAGACGGCAGCTGCTCCCGTCCACCTTAACCGGTGGCGAGGTCATCGCCCTTGCAGCAGGGTTTTTAATCCCGACCGCTACCAGTTCGGATACCGTTGTAACCGGCGTTACCGGTCTGGACGGGTAGCGGTACCGGCCGGTAGCATACCGGTGGAATTCAAAATGTTGTATTTGAATTCAAAAAAAATGAAAAATGACAAAAAATTCCCAAAAATACATTAAGGTGCGTAGAATCTAATGGTGTCAAAATTTTTTAAATATTTGATCATTTAGTATATTTTGTGGGCATTATAAGTTAAACCAAAAAAGAAAAAGAAAAAATATTCGGCCGGTTGAACTTCTAATGCCCACAAAAAATACTAAATGCACTAATATTTGAAAAAAATTGACACCATTAGATTGTACGCACCTTAAAATATTTTAGGGATTTTTTCCTTTAGTTTTAAATTTTTAAATTCAAATTTGAAAAAAAGTCGAATTTTTCATTGATTCGCAACTGGCCAGCTAAACGGTCTTACCAGTCGGTTAACCGTTCACAATCAGTTGATTTGTGCATTTTGGTTTGAAATTTGAATTTGACATGTATTTACCGATAACCGTTCTTACCGGACCGGTTAACCGTTACCACCGAGCGGCAGTAACCGGCCACCGGTCGGTAAGAATAACCCTGCCTTGCTGCGGTCGCCGAGCAGCGGAGCCGACGACATGTCGCCGGATGGCTGTGGCCTGGAGCTACCGGGTAGACAGGTTCACGTCCTCTAGCTCGTTTCTACTGGTAGGCTACGGAAGTGGACAGTTATTGTGTTGTGCATTCCTATTCTATATGCTGGTGAACGTTGCCCAAAGCTGCGTGGATGGTGTGGAATATTTTGAGATCTGGTGGACGCACATTTTGTTACTGTTTCATTGGAAATATTTATGAAACTGGTCCATGTTCATTTTTGTCGATTTGTGAGCGTTTGGTGTGCTGGCCAGCAATAACAGGCCATTCTTACCCTTTCATTGACCTGCACCTCGATCGATTGGATGCCTCACGTGCCCGCATCGATCTTCTCATCAAGTGCCTCGCAGCCAGCGGTGGTGACGGTAGGATTTTTGCTGAAGTATGTTTGTCTTGAAAAATTGTGATGCTTTTCTCTCAGAACAAACCAGCTACCAGCAACCAGCCAACAGTACTTTTCTTTCAGAACAAATTAGCACCAGCCACCAGCCAAACGAACAAGCTCGGTACTATATTAAAGAAATGAGAGATAAACAAAAAAGACTAAACTATGCAGTATATTGTGTCAACAAGAAAATCAACGCACTACATACTACTGAATTCTATATTGTGGAGAACTCGTGTGGATTAATTAGTAAGGCCCAAAGATGGCACCGATCAATGATCTATTTCTCGACTAGGTAATAATGCTCACATTTTACTGAATTTTTTATAGGCTTAAGTGACGACGTTGTGCTACAAATACGGATAATAAAAATCAAATTCAAATGTCTCCACTTAAGTTACCATATTAGAAAAAAATTATAAGAAACGAATGCATATCTATATATATATATATATCACATTTTTATTAGATACGGATAATTTTCCACTGTTAATCAAGCTTGCGGCTAGAAAATTTAATTATTACTATCTGTGTGCTCATTAATTGTGTGTCACTGTACCAACCGACAGTTAATTCAGCGCGCATCTTAAGAACACGTGGTCATCTGCATACTGCAGCGTGACTTCCGCACAGAGTTAAGGTTAGCTCACCTAACATAGGGTCCAAATTCAACTGTTATCGGTATGCAAAATTTCGTCCAAACAATAATTAGAATAAAAACCTCGAGGGATTAAAGTCACCAGTCAATTCCATATTAAAGTAGTAACAATTACAAAACGAAATTCAGTTAAGGTTTTTTTTCATTATGTCTATAGTATGTTGCAAGTTATAACCAATGTTGTTTAAATTGAACTACGTTAGGGCAACATTTGTGTATCAAAATGTAATGTTTGGGATGGTGTTCACATCGAAGTATTACCGTTTTTCACTCCATATGTTTTTTTTATGCTAGGAGTCTGGGACCTACATAAAGCCTCAAGGACTGTCTTTGTTTTTAATTTCTTTATAAATATATATTAGCAACATCAGAAATATAGGTTCTATGGAGAAATTAAACTGTTTAAGGCAACACAGTAAATATACATTGTTTTATATTGATCTCAAGAAAAACATAATTACACCAGTTAATTATATACTCCCAGCATCGTGAAATTTCAAGACTATTGGTACGACCTATGATAGGGATACACAACGTAAGCTGGTTGGTGTGGTCTGAGTGTTATTTGTTTGCTTAATTCACACAGTAGCCAACGTTGTTCTGATATAACCTACGGATGTGTGCAATTCCAAATAAACTAGATTCGTATCCACTAAAAATGGCAATGTGGATGTTAAATAGATGTATCTATATATATCTGGTTTTCAGTATCTTGTAACATAATGCATAATGTACTCATAACGTACTAAAACCACCTACAAATCAAATTCATACTTGTCATGGTGCTATGTTATAAGTGGTGTAAGATCTTGTTTAGTTCCTAAAGTTTCTAAAGTTTACCTGTCACGTTGAATATTTGTACACTAATTAAAAGTATTAAACATATATTAATGACAAAACCCACTCCATAACCTCTGGCTATTTTGCGAAACAAAACTATTAAACCTACTTAGGTAATTATTAGACAATGTTGTGCTACAGTAAATATGAGCTAATGACAGATTAATTACGCTTAATAGATTCATCTCATAAAAACTAATCCATCTACGTAATTAGTTTTATAATTAAATCATGTTTAATTCTCCTAATTAGCATCTAGAAATGCAAAAACTCGATGGGATACTTTGTTGTAGTGTGTTCCATAGAACTTAGCAAGGCTATGCGAATGCGAATCTGAATTTGAACGGTTCATATTGAGAATATGCGTGTTCGAATTCGAATTAATTCGAATTAAAATATGACAAATTGTACTACCTGAATTCGATTCCATATGGATCATACACTAGTAGAAAACTGACCTTTGATCGAATCGTCCCTTTAGTCCCGGAAAATTTTGGACCCGAGACGAAAGGCGTTAGATCAAAGACAAGCTCCTTAGTCCCAGAGGTTTTAGTCTCGGTTGGTATTACAAGCCGACACTAAAGACCCTTTTTAGTCCCGGCTGTAATAGTAAAAACCTGGTGGGAGCCTTTTGTCCCTATTGAAAACACCACCGGAGATTAAAGATTTAATCCTGGATGGTATTTGCAACCGGGACTAAAGGGGATCTTTATTTCTAGGTGCATCCTCCACCTGAGACTAAATCTTCGCATTCTGTCGAGCTTATCTCTTCTCTCTTCCTTTTTGCATGGTGCATGCTTCATTCTTCTCTATGTCTTCTTTTTTCCTTATATACTTCTCCCATCCTTATTTCCCCTTTTCTTGGCAGGCGGAGGGCCAGGGGCGTGGCTGCCAGCCACTGGCATGCACGCCGGGACTCTAGCCGGTGGGTGGGTGGTGGCGTGGTTGCCCAGGTGGAGGCCTGGAGGGGCGCGTAGCTGCTTGCAGTCCGTAGCGCGGCCTCCGGCCTGTGCGGGATTTGGGCAGCGGGGCGCGGGCTGTCCAGCAGGATGCCTCCGGTGCAAGGCCATCCCCGACTATGCAACGGGGCGCGAGACCTCCAGGCTACCGCTGGCGCCAGGACCCATCCTGGTCGTGGGCGCGCGAAGGCCTGACATAGGGAGTTGGCCCAACGCGGGATCGACAACGCAAGCGGCTCGGTGATAGGCGAGCTGCTGATTGTTTCTGATTTTTTATTCTCCCTCTATTTGTGAATGATTGATTATGATTGTGTTTGCTGTGAACCAAATGGAACTTGTGTGATTCTTAAGCGATTTTAACCTGTCTATGCTCTATGAGATGAACTTGTAATGATCTTGTGTGATGTTTTGCGAGATGAACCTAAACTCATGTGTTGTGGTGGAGTAGTTGACCTTGAGGAGGTGGTGGTCATGGCGGCTGATGCACTGGGGTGGCCGGGTGCATGGTGGCATTGGCTGCTACAAGGCTTTTTTTGGGAATTTATTTAATCTTGGTTGTTAGGTCCCTTTTAGTTAAACAACCTGGACTAAAGGAGGCCTTTTGTCTCGAATGAGTTCCGACTTTGCCTCTTACCAATAGGAACTAAAGGTGGGTGCGAATGAGTTCCGACTTTGCCTCTTACCAATAGGAACTAAAGGTGGGTTTTTCACCGGTGATATGTGAATGCTTCCCTACACATGCCACATGGTCGTACAACACTGTATCAACGGTAATATAGATGCTTTATAAAAACAGTAATACAAATTAGTAAAAAATGTTGAACTGTTGGTTGGTATGGTGACACTGAATTAGTTCCACCGTCACCATAGTCAACACCAACGACGAGATTCACATGATCGAGATTCACAAGACCATTAATGAATCCGAAATTGATTACCGTGTACTTTAATAAAGAATATATGCTCAGATCCCCCATACTGTATCTGATAAACGTAACTGCAGCACTCAGCTCCATCGGAAAAGGATGTTGCCAACACTGAAGTAGTGCTTCACGGAGCAAAGCTAGCAGCCATGGCGAGCATGGATAGCCGGAGCCTTCTTGCTGCTGCTATGGCTCTGGCAGTAGCCGTCATCTTCCTCTCCACCACCACACCGCTGGCGTGTGCGGCATCCGTCGAGCACACATTTGTCGTAAGTTTGCGCACAAATCCTGAATTAGATCGTAATTTTACCAAATTCGGGCACCATTCGTCGCTTATGCTTGATTGGCTTTGAAAATACTGTACATATGCAGGTGAATCAGACGAAGATGAGGCGCCTGTGCAAGGAGGTTCTTGTCACCGTGGTGAACGGGCAGCTCCCGGGGCCGACCATTGAGATCACGGAAGGAGACTCCGTGACCGTTCATGTCGTCAACAGGTCACCTTACAACATGACGATCCACTGGTAAGCGATGATGGCATAAAAATAAGTTCATTTCCACACAGGCCATATTATAGAAACTTTTAAGGTAGACCGTCCATTTATTCCATGGCTAGATTGTTTAGGCAATCATTTGGGGGAAAAAGTCATATGCAATAGTTCATAAGTGAAGCCATTTTATACGTATATATTAAAGTCATCCTGATTTTTGAAAAATATATGGATCAAAAGGAGTAAACTCTTATTGCTACCAACAAAATGATGTATGAGATACAAAAATGAAGACCACATGTGACAGATGGATATGATTGTACGCCTTCCGTTCATAATTACTATTTATTTTTGATTTTCTGTATACATAACTTTTGCTAAGTATATAGACATACCATATATGTAGGTGGATAGCAAAAGCAATAAATCAAAAAAAATCAAAACAAATAGTAATTATGTATGATTCCTGGGGACACGAATTAATGTATGATTCCTGGATACTTGCACTCTCAGTAGTTTGGAGGTGGTCTATGGGTCTGCATTTATTTAATAACATTTTTATGCTCATATATTGAATTCAATAAAAATTTGATCACCAATGGTGGTCCAACCCTCGCACAGTGAGAGAGAGGAAGTTATTTTTGTTCGAAATAACTTGTTTATGACTACTTAATCTTTCACTTCTACGGAAACTGTTACATTATATGAAAACACTAGTGAACCAGGAGAGCTAACAATAATTGCTCGCTCAATGTTGCCCGTTGTTGTTTGTTATCCTAGGAAAGGATTAGTTCCTATATAATCTTGATATGGTGGTGTTCATCGCTTTTTTCAATGCGGGCTCTTATTTTTATTTGATGTGTCCAGTCTGAGTTCTATCTCACAGTTGTTCTTCGCCATTGCAATTTGTATTGGATCCCCTCTATAAACTATGTAGATTTGACTAATTTCTAAAGATTAACTAGGTAATTTAAAGCCCTTGTGATTAAAATTTAAGCCACCACTTCGGTTAACTACACTGTTATTTTAAAAAGTAATATTGTTACTATTATCATTTCTGATTATTACTTAAATGCATTTTGTGGTTCCTGACGCAGGCATGGAGTAAAGCAGTTTCGGAATTGCTGGGCTGATGGGGTGCCTATGATCACCCAATACCCTATCCTGCCGAACAAAAACTTCACCTACCAGTTCACTGTGGTCGGGCAGCAAGGCACCCTGTGGTGGCATGCTCACGTCCCTGGCCTACGGGCATCTGTCCATGGCGCATTCATCATTCGGCCAAGGCATGGAGCTGACTCATATCCATTTCCCAAGCCTCATAAGGAGGTCCCAGTTATTATAGGTTTGTGAACCTTTCAGATTTTTATTGTTTACGATACGGGCCGGAAACCTTAACCATGTGCAATTTTAATCTAGCCGCATTTTGAAGAAAAATAAGTATGTCATGTCCTATGGGATTTGCATTGTGTGCGATTTTGCAATTGTTTCGTAAGTATCTACAAGATGGGAAATAATCCTGATGATTGCAGGGGATTGGTGGGAGGAGGACCTTGCAGAGATGGCTTGGAATATGACGAAGGGCATCTTTCTGTCTTATGCTAGTGCATCCACAGTCAATGGCTTTGTTGGAGATCTCTTCAATTGCTCAGGTAAACTGCAGTTTAGCAGATTTAAACTATATTTAATTGCAATCCTCAGTCGTAATAGAAATTTATTAAGGAAATGAGCGAGATCAAATAGCCGTTTAGAATGGCCGTTTAGCATGATCAAATAGCAATTTTGGTGAAAACTCTATTGGATATTTGTCCATGTCAGAACCAATATATCATTTGGTCTGATGAAACGAGCTTCATCAATTTAACTTTCAGGTGTCCCGAAAGAAGGCTACGTTCTGGACGTGGAGCCTGGCGAAACCTACCTTCTCCGAATAATCAATGCCGGCCTCTTCTCTGAGTTCTATCTTAAGATCGCTGGGCACCAGTTCACGGTGGTTGCTGCCGACGCTAACTACGTCACCCCTTCACCACCGATGTCATCGCAATCTCAGCTGGCGAGACAGTCGATGCCATGCTCGTCGCCAATGCACCCCCCGGCGAGTACTACATGGTCGCCCTACCCAATCAAGCGCCATTGCCGGACACCCAGACGCCGGAGTACACGACAAGGGGGATGGTGCGGTACAAGGTCAGCCAGGGTACAGAAGGAGAAGAAGAACAAGGAGGATATCCGTCCGGTGATGCGCCGATGATGCCTAAGATGCCTAGTATACATGACACAATTACAACATTCTACTTCCACAGCAATCTGACCAGCCTGCACCACCAAGAAGCTGGGCACCAACCTCCAGTCGAGCAACAAGTCGATGAGCACCTCTTCGTCGTGCTTGGCCTTGGTACCATCTGCAGGCAAGGCAAGGTTATCTGTAAGAGGGGCAACAGTACTGAGGACATGTTAGTGGCGACGATGAACAACATCTCCTTCAACCACCCCACGGTTTCGCCACTGCTGGAAGCGCACTACTACCACACCGGCCTCATCAACAGCACGACAGAAGAACTTCTTGCGGCGCCACCATTGTTGTACAACTTCACCGATGAATCCTTGATCCCTTTCGGACACAAAGAGATGAAGCTAGAGCCGACTTACAAGACGACGCTGGTCCGGAGGTTCCGACACGGTGCCGTGGTGGAGATAGTCTTTCAGAGCACATCTATGCTACAGGGCGATTCTAATCCAATGCACCTACATGGGCATGACATGATTGTGCTTGCACAAGGGCGTGGCAACTTTGACCCAGCGAAGGACGTGGCCACGTACAACCTGGTTAATCCAGCAGTGAAGAACACTGTGCTCGTCCCGAATCTTGGGTGGATCGCCATCCGATTTGTCGCCAACAATCCAGGTACGACGTAAAAATTTTGAATGCTAGTTTCATCATGTTCGAAAATATTATGTGGAGACTGGCCCTATCTTAACTTGGATAAATAATCTTCGAAAGCCGTAAATTGGAAAGCATATTTAGTTTGTTTAACCTTCAAGTAAAAATATATTTATACTTGGCATCCCACGAGACTTGAATTCCTCTGAAAGTGTTTTACCAATTCGCACCCAGCACTTGTTTGTCTAAGTTTCATGTGCCAAAGAACCTCTCGGTGCCAAAAACTAACTTGTTGCCTTTTATGGTCTACAGGGGTATGGTTCATGCATTGCCACTATGAGTTTCATCTATCAATGGGCATGGCAGCAGTGTTTATTGTAGAGGATGGACAAACAAAGAACATGTCTCTCCCTCCACCACCAGTGAATTTTCCAACTACTGGTCAAGACATCAACCTCATGCCCAATGAGTTATATCTCGACACTATGAGTTAATTTGAATAAATGGTTATGAATAATGAATGTGTGTAATGAGAGATTAATGTCATGCACCTAACAATTTTGATTGAAAAGATGTCAAACTAGTCATGGCTGAATCGCCACCCGCGTAGTTACTCCCTCTGGTTTAGTATTAGAAGTCGTTTTGGACAAGGTTTGAGTCAAACATTAGGAATATAAATCATGAATAACTTATAAGTCATTGAGTTTGAAAATGTGAAAGTCATATAAATAGATTTGTCTTGAAAATTACTTTCATAGAAATATACATATATATCTTCCTAATAAAAATTTTGTATAGAAAAGAGAAGTCAAAGTTGTGCTTCGGTGACCATGTCGCTATCCTAAACGACTTGTGGACTAAAGGGCTTGAAAACAATCACTAGCTTGAAAACCATGAATAACTAAAGGTCTTGAAAACAATGACCAGCTTGAAGGCATAATATCTGTACTAGCATGAAGAAGCCCGCATTGATAATCACCAATGAACTCCATGCTTTGCCGTACACTCGGCAAAGGACTGTTTAATCTCGGCAAAAGGTTTGCCGAGAGTAGCTCTTGGCAGAGATTCTCTCGGTAAAGAGGGTGTGTGCCGTGAGGTCATATGGCTCTCGGCAAAGAAATTTTCATGAAACAAAAAAGGCATCCACTCGGGGCCCGTTGGTCCACCGGCGGTCCGCTCCGCCCGCCACCACCACCACACCGCCACCACCACCGCCACCACGTGACCACCACCAGCACCACAACCGCCCCCCCTTCCGCGCGCCACTACCACCTCTGCACCCGCCGCCACCACCACCACCACCACCGCCCGCCATCACCGCCACCACCGCCTCCCGCTCACCACCAGTGAGACACACACACACACACAGAGAGAGAGAGAGCCTAGAGGTTGAGCCGGTGAAGGAAAGGAGGCCGGCGCGCCTGGAGAAGAAGGCCACCATGCCCGGAGAGGCCGCACCTCATAGATCCTACCGCCAGCCACCGAGGGGAAGGAGGGTGCCTCCACTCCGCCACCAGCCGCTCTGCTGCCACCACCCTCCTCGCCCCGCTGGATGTGAGGAGGGAAGGGCTCACCAGTGCAAATCTGAGGAGGGAGAGGTCACCGGCGCTCCTGCTGGCCGCGGCCGCCGCTCCTCGCCCTGCCGCCCCTCCTCATCAGTCAATATATTTTGGTGAGGGGCGAGCGGAGGTGGGAGGAGAGGAGCCGTGATAGGGAGGTGGGAAGAGTAAGCCGAGGGAGGGAGGTGGTCGCCGTCCTTGCTGTGGTGGTGCCCTACTAGCTATATTAACAACTCTCCAAATTGTTTTAAGCTTATTGACAATAAAAAAAAGATGTGCTTGATTGTTTCATTATGATCATAGAAACAATATTTTTCGCTACCTGACGAATTCCTCTCTAGGTTATCCTTTCTTAAAATTACGCCTCGTTGGAGGTACCAAAGGAAGATCTTTATTTTTAGAGGGATCTTCAGCTTCCATATAAATTTATTAATAAAAGGAGTATCTTTCGGATTATGAGGAATTGATGCATGAGCCTACGGTAAAATTGCCATTTACAAGCAAATCCCAGGTAAAAGACTTTTTACGGCGAATGTGTGTCATTTCTGTAAAAAACTATTGTGTTGTTGTTGTGCAGGACCATAGACCGTAAACAACGCCCATTTATATGCAATTACTTACTTGGATTTAAAGTTGAACCACAGTTATATGTGAATCATGATCAAGTAGAAAGCAAGAAACCAAAAGTTGAAAATGGCCAAGTACACCTTGTTAGTAATTTTTGTTTACCTTTCACTAGGCCAGAAACGATTTGTCCTGGCACAACCAAATTAGCGTACTGGCGGGTGTAATTGGCACACCCGCCAAAGACAAGCAGTGCACAGCGCCGCCAAGAACCGCCAAATTGTAGGCTTAGTGCTGGCGGGCGACTTAAGCCACCCGCCAGCACAAATGGTACCATTTCTGCTGGCGGGTGGCTTATGTCGACCGCCAGCATTGATCTTTACTACTGGCGGCTGGCATAAGCACCCGCTAGCACAGTGAATCCAGGGCAAATAGAACATGTTATTTCTGTCACCAATAGTTCAACATGGACAGCACCAACAAGTCAAATTCAAACTGAAATATCAACACAAACAGCACCTTAGAAAAGGTTTAGTTCACACAAACAACATGATCACAAATGTTTCAAAGCACACTTCAACACAAATTAAAGTACACTACAAGAGGGGCCTCACTCGCAAGTCAGAACTACAACTTGCCTCACTCAGTTCCTAGACAGTCCACCAGTGAGATAACCACCAAGCACTACACCTAATATCAAGATCACAAATGCGAGGATGGTGCCCTGGATGCATGATCCATTATTTTTCTTGGGCTTCCTCCCACAACCACTCTTCATCAAATGTTCAGTAAACTGCCCTCGTAGATCTGCATGGTCTATCTTCATTTCATTTTGCGACATCTTCATATCACTAAACCCCAACTTCATATCTGAAAAGGCAATCTTTAGCTGATTCAATTGCTCCATAATTTCAGCCACGGGTTGCACCTGCCCCGGCGGATACACTACACTAGACTGTGCATAGCCAGCACCACCCGGTTGTGGTGCCGCTTGTGGTGCAACAACACTGGTGTACATTTGATAGTTTGCCGGCACCAAATTTGGGTAATTTGATCTCAAATGCTGGAGGTATTGAGCTTCCCACCAAACTTCCGGACATGAATTAGGGTCGTCCTACAAGAATAATCAACAAATGCAACTATGTTATTAGGGTAGTAACAAATGGAACTATGGCAAGATTGATTTCGGAGTAACATCATCTACAAGAATAATCAACAAATCCTAAGGTGGCTGCCATCAATAAAATAGTGGATAATTATCTAGACATAAACCGAATCAACCGAATCACTAATATTATATCAACCGAATCACTAATATTATATCAACCAAATCACCAACAAATCAACAAATCCTAATGTGACTACTAATATTATATCAACCGAATCACTAATATTATATCAACCGAATCACCAATAATCAACAAATCCTAAGGTGACTACTAATATCTTCTAGCTATTAGGGCAGTGCTGGCGGGTTGAATTAGGGTAGGATATGAAATCAAACATGGTGGTTGTTTGGGCACTTGTAGATGATGTTGTTTGCCTTGCTCTTGAACCAAACCAAACGGATCCAGCAGTACTTGCATTCCACCAGGGGGAGAGGCACGAACTGGCTAAGGTTCTGGAGCTGCCGCTTATGGATCTCGATGTCCATCGAGGAACTTGAGGTAGAAGATTGGGTCGACAGCTTGTTGCCTCCGAGCTCCTCCTCCACCGCAAGCAGTGACGGCGGCAGCGGCGCACGAGCAGCGGCGGTGGCGGGGCTCAGGCGGTGGTGCGCGTGGTGGCGGTGCTCAGGCGGCTGCTTGCGACAGCGATGGCGGCGCGGGCGAAGCTCACGAGCGGCGGTGGCGGGGCACGGGCGGTTGCGGCTGTGGCGGGGCTGCTTGCGGCGGCGGCTAGGGTTGGGAGCAAAGCAGCGAGTGTGTGAGTGAGTGTGAGTCAAACCGTTCCGACCGGGAGTTATTCCGACAAGTGTGCTGGCGCGTGGCTTAAGTGCCCGCCAGGAGAGATATTAGTGCTGGCGGGTGCATTAAGACGCCGCCAAAGAAGCACACCGGGCGGTCCACATAAGTAACCGCCAAGACAGCTTCTTCAATGGCGGTTGGCTTATGTCACCCACCGATCGGTGTCTATAAATATCCAACAGCTCCTTCTTCATAGCAACCTTCCATTGGCGCTTTGCCCGAGAGGAGCTCGGGAAAAGCTCCAAAAACACCAAATCTAGGGGAAGGTTTTGCTCTTGATTTTCTTGGAGGAGGTGGCTATATAAGGTGAGTTTGTGCTATTTTAACCTTAGTTTTCTCTTTTTATCCATGATTTGTATGTAGATAGAGATCTAGATCTAGACCTAGGGTTAGCTAGGAGAGAGAGGGGAGTGAAGAGAGATATTGAATTAGAGATTTATTTTTTAAATAGCTTTATATTTTTTAAATATAATCATTACAATTATAGAAGCAAGTTTACATATTAAATTATTTAAATTATTAGTTTGTCATTGCAAAATCTAGGAGAGAGAACAATGATATGTTTGTCATTTAAATTATTAGTTTCATAAATTAAAATTATAGAATTTAGTTTTGTTTCCGTTTTTTACATACGTGAGTTTATAATAGAATTATATTTTATAGGTTGTTTAAGATGGAACATAGAGCATGGATGTATGGCATACGGAGACATTCGTCTACATTCTTGACAGAGTTAACAAACTTTCTCGAGGTTGCTACATGCTCAAATTTCTAGGACAAAGCAAATATGTTGTCCATGTTGTGATTGTTGCAACAAACTTGTGTGGGAAGATATTAATGCCATCAAGATGCATTTGATAAAGCGCGGTTTTGTGAAAGGATACAAAACTTGGTCCCACCATGGTGAAGCGTAGTACTTTCAACAATGCGTACATCGGCACTGTGATGATGAAGTGGGTGATGAAGATGCAGATGAAAATGATCATGTCATGATGGATGATGCTTTTGGCTGTGAAGATCAAAATGATGATCAAACAGATGCACTACAGGTGGACGAGGAATGTGATGTTGATATGGAAGAAATGTTGCGCCACATTGAACCGGAGGTGTTGCTCGGGAGTGCTAAAGGGTTAGAAAATTTCGAGATACTAAAGAAGGCAGCAAAGAACTGTATGTATGAGGGTTGTGGGAAGGAGTGGGCCGTGTTGCGTTTCCTGCTCCATCTTCCGATTGTGAAGGCAAAATTCGGATGGTCGGACAATAGTTTTAACGAACTCCTAACTCTGTTGGCCAATCTACTCCCGAAGCCTAACTTGGTCCCAAGAAACACATATGAAGCAAAGAAGATTATCAACCCATTGAAGATGAGAGTGCAAAGAATACACGCGTGTAGGAACCATTGCATATTGTACCGCGGTGACTATGCAGAACTGGAGAAGTGTCCAAATTGCGATGCTAGTCGTTACAAAAGTAATGCCGATTTTGCTGTGGAACGGGTCATTGCATCTAAAGGTGCGAAGAGGAAGGTGGGTGGAACGGGTCATTGCATCTAGAGTTGGCAAGGCTTCAGCTTTTTATGTCAGAAACTCAAGCCTAGCTCGAGATGTGCTTCCTCCGTCATTTTTTGATATCATGGAACATCTAATGATCCACATGGTCGAGCAAATTACTGAACTAGGACCTATGTACTTTCATCAGATGTGGATGTATGAACGGTTCATGTCGATTCTCAATGGATACATGAGAAACAAGGCATTTCCAGAGGGAAGCATGATCGAGAGCTACCATACAGAAGAGAGTGTTGATTGTTGCATAGATTACATAAAAGATAAGAGAGCGATCTGAGTTTACCGGAATCTCGACACGAATGCAGATTGTCAGGGAAAGGGACCATTGGAAGGAAAAGATTCATTGACGAGGACAACCAACAACTGGAGAAAGCACATGCAAGTGTTCTACAACAACTTGCAATAGTGGAGCCATTTATCGTGCAACACGAAAATGAGATTCGTGAAGAAAATGATAGTCGGTCCGAGGATTGGGTCATCAAAGAGCAAAAGCGTCGTTTCCCATCATGGTTAAAAGAACATGGGCATCTATTTCAAGGAAATTCCATAGACGACAAAACATTGACCAGGTTGGCGGCTGGTCCATCAAGCAATGTGACCTCTTGGCAAGCATACGAAATTAATGGGTACACCTACTATACCAAGGCGAAAGACAACAAGAGTGTCGCGTATCAAAACAGTGGTGTTCGTGATAGATGTGATTGATAAACCGAAACAACATCACTTCCTACGGTTTCATAGAGGAAATATGGGAACTTGACTATGGAGAGAATATCGGGTTCCCGTGTTTCGTGCCAATGGGTCAAACACCCGAATGGCATCACAGATGACAATTATGGGTTGACACATGTAGACCTTGCCAATGTAGGTTACAAAGATGATCCATGGGTATCATGAGCATGTTGCACAAGTTTTCTACATAGCTGATCCTATGAATGTAAAGAAGCACATTGCCGTCTCCGGAAAACAAAGAATTCTAGGAGTAGAAGGTGTAATTGATGTTGAGGATTACAATCAGTTTGAGGAACTAGTCTTGTTCAAAGATCATGAGAAAAGAATAAAAAAAATTGAAGCCAGATTCTGAATCGAGAAGCCATGGTTACGCATGATGTGAAGGGAGAATTGTTAAAGGATAAATTTGCACTTTTTATTAGTCGGGCTTGATGTATCACTTGTAAGACTTTATATAATTAATGTTGTTGTAAGACTTTTTCAATCATTTTAGGAGACTTTTGGAAGTTTCAATGAATTTAAGTATCATGAAAAATTTGCCCAAAATCTGAAAATTTTGAAATCACAGTGGTTTGGAAGTTTCGATGAATTTAGGAGACTTTTGGAAGTTTCAATGAATTTAAAAGAAGTCCTAGTTTGAAAAAGTTAGTTCAAATGGGACTCTAGGGTCATACACCTAATGAGTTATAAGTTCTTTGACCCTAGAGTCTCATTTGAACTAACCTTTCAAATCGTAACCTTTTCATATGAAACACCTCCTATACTTAAATTCAAATATTTTAGGACACTTTTGGAAGTTTCAATGAATTTTGAACTTTTTAAGCCAGGATTTTCAAATTTTTCAGATTTTTGCAAACCACTATGCTGGCGGTTGCCTTATGATAACCACCAGCGGTGAGTCTCATCACCGCGGCTCTTACAAGTATGAGGAGCAAATAAATATGTTTTCGCTGATGAGGTGCCCGACAAGTATGAGCATGGCAAACCATTCTGTTTTTGTGGCAACCGAACAAGGGCCGCCTGAATTGATGAGGTCGCATGGATGGATCATGCACGCCATGAAGCAAGGCATTCACACTATCACCGCGAATGTCCCGACATGGGTGTTCAATAGCACTGTAGATGTGAAGGTTGCAATTGATTTCCCCGATTTGCATGCGATGTACCGCCGTGAAAAACTCGACGTCAATCTCGTCACCGTTTGGTCCATGTAAGTCAACATCCCTATACCACATACAAATCTATTCAAATCCATATGTATTGTTATTACCATCCTAAATAAAATTTTTGCGGGATGCAAGCGTTGGATGAAAGGAAGACAAACGGTGGTGGAAGGTAGCATACCGGACCGCAACAAGTAAGCAAGCCGCAACACACGTTCATAATGACGGATAATCTAAGAAAGCAAATAGATGAACAAGCAAAGACACCACAAGAGAAAGCTGAATTAACAAAGAGTTACGAGAAAGCTAAACTTCATGAGGTGGCTGTATACATTGCAAGGGTAATGAAGAAAAACCAACATAAGGATTCTATCAAGTGTGCTTACAATTTTGAGTAAGATCCTTTAAATAACTATTTCATTTGCTTTCAATTTTGAGTCTATTTATATTAATTATTTTAATTTTATGCAGCGACCATTTCATTTGCTTTCACATGTGTCGGAAGTTTGGAACTATGGGGGTCTACGACCCATTACACTTTTCAGAGGCTTCTTACAAGAAAATCATTGAGATTATAAGAAAGTAAGACAACTCAGTGCAATATATAATCACTAACTTGTATTATAGTTCAAATTGTATTACTAACTTATGTCTTTGTATCCTTAAAGTGCGTATAGGCTATACACACTCAGTGGTGGGCAGCACCCTCCAAATAAGAAAAAATTGGTGCTACGACATGCCAAATGGGTAAGAACATCATAATAAGTATCGATCATTTTATCGAGTTGTACACTTACATTAATAAGTACCGATCATTTTTTATTTGTTTGCGCTACAAACAACCTCCGGCAGTGTGCTATGTGGATATTATGTGTGCGAGGTTTTGAGAAATAATGGGAGGTACCGGACGAATCCTGAAGACGTAAGCCTCTTGTTTGTACACAACCATGCATGTGCTAATTATGGTCTTAATGGTAATGCATAACAATCTTTATTTATTGTCTTTACGTGCGGATGCCTACCATCCGTGGGTCGTGGGGGCAACTTGATGTTGAAATCACCAACATTTGTGCGAACATAGCGAGATTCATCCTACGTGAGATTTGCCACGAGGATGGAGAATTCTTCGATAAAGAAGGAGTCTTGACTTTAGACGATGCAGAAAGGTTACGTAGATGGGTGTCCTAGAGTTATCTATTATGTACGATGTTTTTTTTAATGTGACTTATGTATACATTTTTATATTTTAGTTTGGATTATGTGTTTGACAGGCAAATTTGGATTTGGCGGTTAAATACAAATTACAATAAATTAAAGTGAATTTGACCTACAAATGCAAATATGAAAAATATACGTGCGAATATAGCGGCCAAATACAAATAATAAACGATAATGCCAAATTACATACAAATAATAAACGATTATGGGAAATTATATAGAAAATGGGAAAAATGCTCTAAAGGGTTTACAACCGCCAGCACGAAAGCCTTTGTCAAGGCTTAATTAACCGCCAAAGACCGATGGCCCTTTAGCAGCGGGCGTTTAGCCAACCGCCAAAGATTAAAGACCTCTGTGCTGGCGGGCGGGGCACCCGCTAGCACAAAGGACCATTTCTACTGGCTCAAAGTTGCTGGCGGGTGATGCGCCCGCCAGCAAAGACCGATTTTAGCTGCCAGGACAAACCGTTTATGGCCTAGTGTTTCTTAGTGGTTTTATTTCTTTGTGGTGATGCATCTGAGTACTGCTCGCTCATCATAAGCTTTGTTCTTGGTCATGTGTAATGGCAATCTGCTGGTTGCTCCGCTCACAAGAAATTTATCGATCATGGCTGATCGACCGTGTCTGTCGCTGTTTGAACTGTCTCCTGTTTGACCGTGACTGTCCGCTCATGTCTACTGACGATTCTGCCTGCCACTTTTAAGTGTCCTTTGTGGTCCGCAATCTGAGCCACTGAGGGTCATATAGCTTGTCTCCTGTCCACATCATCGCTCGTGAACCACGAGGGCAGGGCCACAGTGGGCGCACAGACATCGCGCATGAAAGTCTTGAAATTAAAAAGGCCGGAACCACGAGATGAACGAGCTATCTTCCTACTCAGCTATAGCTCATCATAAGCACAATAATGCCTTGGAGAGACTGGCATTTCTAGATGTGCACTTACATTTGGAGGAGTGAGGGCTGTTTAGTTCCTTCAAGTTGGACTCTAATTCACTATTGAGAGAATTACCTATTTGACATCAGAAGAAATGTTACTTACCTTTGTGACATCCAAAATCAGATTCTATCCTATAAGTTCTCAAATTTGTTTTCGACACCTATTAGCCACTGCCGTTGGTTTCTATCGTTTCATCCATCACTTGTCCACATGAGGCTACGGGAAATTTCTAAGATGTCCCTCTGCTCTTAACACGTGAGGGAAAGGATAAGGGAGCGGCCGCAGTGTAGTAGTTCAAGAAAAAAACAGAGTCAACTCCACCTTAGATCGTGAATGGCGGCGGCTGCTCCCCCCGCAGATGGCACCTGACGGCGCGACCGCGGAGAGGGCGGCGCATCCCCATCGGCCTAGCTTCGGACAGCGCGGCCGCGGAAGAGGAGAGCTGCGCAGCCCCGTCGTCGGCCCGCGCGACCGCGGAGGGGAGCAGTGTAGCACCCACGGCATCCCGCGCGCCCGCGGTGGCGAGGCCCACGGCGTTATGTCGGCGCCCGCCGCCAGGAGGTGAGCGCGCGCTCACGGCGCCGCGCAGCCACGGAGGAGAGCCGTGCGCCCCCACCACGGCAACGCCTCGCCGCCGTGGGGGAGAAGAGCTGGAGCTCGACCACGGCTGCCGGCGGCCAGAGGAGGGCCACCGTGGCTGGGAAGAACGGGCGAGCGGAGGAGGGAGGGGCAGCCGCGTCGGGGGATGAACGGCGGCGGAGCGTGCTGTGCGGGGAGCCGGGAGGAGCCAGAGAGAGGTTGAAGATGAGATTGTGACAATGACGTGTGGGTCCCATAAACTAGAGGAGCCTATATTTACTTTTGTTTAAGGTGATTTAAAATAATGAGACCTCCATAATAATTCCTGTATCATGATTGCAACGTCCTGTGGCTGTTGGATTGCAAAATGTCCTGTACAACATTTTCAAACAATTTCCATTCATAACACGGTCAAAAAAAAAGGAACGCAGGCCGGAGCAAACAAACCAGGGGTATAATGGTCATTTTGCTACAAACTTAACGGTGTTAGACACTCAAACAGACGGAAGTGTCAAATAGGAAACTGAAAATGAAGATGGAAACATATAGAAAAGAAATCGAAGTTGGATGTCGAATAGGATACTCTCATTTTTTCGGTGTCATCCTGGTAATTCTCTCTTCACTATTTATCTGTCACAGCACGGTCCAATGTGTATTTTTTCCAACCTAATGCACTGTTTCAGCACTATTTATTCACACAAATTTGATGAATTGGTAGTAGCATTCTAATATCTCGCCTGCTGGGCAGTGGACAATCAGACAAGGTGCTGTAAGTGCTTCCTCTTGGCTACTGACGACATTCATCATCGCTTTTCTGCTAGCCTGCTGCGCGCGTGAACCACGAGGACGTACAGGCCGGACCAGCAGTGGCCGTCGTTGCACATTTGCCAAGGACGACATAGATCGCCGATCGGTGAAGGGGAATAGTAACATCAGCGTTCTCATAGGCAAACCATCGTGCACATGTCGTGCATCTCGTGTTCCCTTTCTATATCTAGTAGCCTAGCTGAGCATAGCAACCCACGCAGCCATGGCGAGCATGGGGAGCCGAACAATCTCCATGGCGGCAGCTACCTCAAGGGCGGTAGCTATCGCCATTGTCTTCTGCCTGATCATCAACACAGCAGCTCGACTGGGAGAGGCGGCAGCCGTTGAGCACACGTTCGTTGTAAGTCTGCATGATGCCGCTGTTTCATTGCCTTAATTTCATCAACTTTTCCTGGCGTTAATAACAAATAGTATTATACTGTCTGTGATGTATCTTCCTGTCGCCAAGTTCCCAGCTCTAGTTAAACGGTGTGCATTGGGTGTATATATAGGAAACTTCGATTATACTTGTCACTTACTCGAATAAAATTAGTAGTTATATGTGATGTTATAAAATCACCAACATATGTGTGTAATGCAAAGCAAACTGATCATGCTCTACCATGGTTTTCATATCCACCATGAACCATTCTTAACAATTAAAAAAAACGACGACGTATGTCTATACGCATGCTTTGCTTGATTTCTTGGAACATGCACATATATGTAGGTGAGCCAGGTGAAGATGACACACTTGTGCAAGGATACACTGGTCACCGTGGTGAATGGGCAGCTCCCAGGGCCAGCGATAGAGGTCACAGAGGGAGACTCGGTAACGGTTCATGTCGTCAACAAGTCACCTTACAACATAACAATCCACTGGTATTTCATTTTAAGCACCTACTTAACTTATTTCAATTTTTATCAAGTGCCTGGTGATAGGAAAAAAAATGGTTTCCAGCATTTTGAAGTCGATTCTTTTTTTCACTATATATTCTAATTTTGTTTTTGTGTGTGTTGTTTGAGATAGGCATGGAGTGAAGCAATGGCTGAATTGTTGGGCTGATGGAGTGCCTATGCTGACCCAATGCCCCATCCTGCCCAACCAAAATTTCACCTACCGGTTCAATGTTGTCGGTCAAGAAGGCACCCTCTGGTGGCATGCTCACGTCCCATTCCTCCGAGCGACACTGCATGGTGCTCTCATCATCCGGCCAAGACATGGGGCTATCTCTTATCCCTTTGCAAAGCCTGATATGGAGGTCCCCATCATTATAGGTTTGTGAAATTATTTGGCTTTACATTGTACCTTCCAACACATAAAAATGCATACTATTCCTACCAGAAACAAAAACTCTTGGACTCTCGTGGTTGAGAAACTAGCTACCGGGTGTGCGTATTGTTTTGTCACCAGTTTATGAGCTGAACTTGTTTTGGCACCAGTTTATGAGCTACTCTTGCACTCTGTTGCAGGGGACTGGTGGCAGTTGGACCTTCCACAGGTGCATTTGAGCATGAACAATGGTTCGAACTTCGATTTCTTCGCTAGTGGTTCCACAATTAATGGCAAGCTTGGAGATCTCTTCAATTGCTCAGGTAAGCAAATTATGTCTGTGTTGAGGACATGTTGTTCATTCAATTCTTTCTGTATACAAAGTTCATGTTTCAACTTCAAATTCAACTCTGATCTGAAGGTGTACCGGAAGATGGCTATGTGCTGGATGTTGTTCCTGGCAAGACCTATCTTCTACGAATAATCAACGCTGGTCTCTTCTCCGAGTTCTACCTAAAGATAGCCGGGCACAAATTCACGGTGGTCGCAGCCGATGCCAACTATGTCAGCCCTTACACCACGGATGTCATTGCGATCTCGCCAGGCGAGACCGTGGACGCTCTTGTTTTTGCCGATGCATCCCCGGGCAGATACTACATGGTTGCCCTGCCAAACCAGGCACCACCGCCGGATACCCAGACCCCAGAATTCACTACCAGAGGGATGGTACAGTACAGAGTCAACCAGGGCTCCATCACCAATGGTGCAGCAGGTCCATCAGGTGAAGTGGCATTAGCTCCTCAGATGCCTGACATACATGACACAATTACCTCGTTCTACTTCCATAGCAATTTGACCAGCCTGCATCCTGTGACGGTTCCTCAAGAAGCGGATGAGCAACTATTTATCATCCTCGGCCTCGGCTCAATCTGCCGGAATGGCCGGCTGACCTGTAAGAGGTGTGGTAACAGAAAAGAGAGTATCGTCGTTGCAACCATAAACAGTGTCTCCTACCAGCACCCCACGAAGATGCCACTGCTAGAAGCAGAGTATCACCACACCGATGTCCTGTCAGATGCAATGCAAGAACTTCCGGATGGGCCTCCGAGGGCCTTCAACTTCACTGACAAAGCATTGATTCCCTTTGGACCCAAGGAGATGCAGCTAGAGCCGTCGTCCAGGGCCACGGTGGTGCGGCGGTTCCGGCATGGCGCCGTGGTGGACATGGTGTTCCAGAGCACGGCGGTCCTGCAAGGTGACTCCAACCCATGCATCTACACGGTCACAACATGTTCCTGCTTGCAGAAGGGCTTGGTAACTACAATGCAGCGAAAGATGTAGCGAGGTACAACCTGGTGAACCCACCGGTTAAGAATACTGTTCTCGTCCCGAATCTTGGATGGGCTGCCGTACGATTTGTTGCAAACAATCCAGGTACGCAAAAGGTGATCTTTGTTTTACCCACTGTATTTGCTATGAGACCTTATTTGTCTGCAATTCTAATGCTTAATTATTTATATGATGTACAGGGGTATGGTTCATGCATTGCCACTATGAGTTTCATTTGAGTATGGGCATGGCAGCAGTGTTTATTGTAGACGACGGTGCAACAGCAGACACATCACTCCCTCCACCACCTGCTGACTTTCCAACATGTTGTGCGAAGGACCATAATCTCCTACCAAATGAATTGAGCCTTCGAACGTATATGGAGTCTAAAAGATAATTGGAGCAAATTTCCAAAAAAACACCTTGGGCCGCCCACACAGGGTATTATTTGATTTTGGACCTTATCTCCTCGTGGATCTTTCACCTTGTTGTGTTTCTCTAGTTGTGCCTAGTCGCTATTGACTGGCTATTTGGATCGATATGCTACATGTATTGAGCAATAAACTTAAAAAACTATTGAATTATGTTATTTTAATGTTGGTGGAGGTAGAGAATAAATCCGGTCACTACGACGACAACCTGCTATCACACTGTCGAGTACTCCCTGCATTCATCTATGCAAGGCTTATTTTTGCTTGGCTCAAAGACCAAGAAAAACATTCTCATCATTAGTTTTTTTTTGGAAAAACAATGTGCTTTTATTGCGTATTCTCTACATGTGTTCCACTCCCGAGATATGCATAGAAAGAATTACTGCCACACCGATTTCTAAAGCATCAATTCCAAGAAAAAATGAGAATAAGCCTTACAAAACTGAATTTTTGAGATTTCATAATAAGACTTGCAAAGATGAATGGAGGGAGTATAAACCAGTGGTGATACACGGTTTTCGATTTCTTCCTTTCATTTCTAGGCTTTAGAAGAACGTTCCTATCCTGAATCGGAGAATAAAAAAAATTGAAGCCAGCATTCCTGAATCGGAGAAGCCATGGTTACGCATGCAGTGAAGGAGAATTGTTAAAGGATAAATTTGCACTTTTTATTAGTCGGGCTTGATGTATCACTTGTAAGACTTTATATAATTAATGTTGTTGTAAGACTTTTTCAATCATTTTAGGAGACTTTTGGAAGTTTCAATGAATTTAAGTATCATGAAAAATTTGCCCAAAATCTGAAAATTTTGAAATCACAGTGGTTTGGAAGTTTCGATGAATTTAGGAGACTTTTGGAAGTTTCAATGAATTTAAAAGAAGTCCTAGTTTGAAAAAGTTAGTTCAAATGGGACTCTAGGGTCATACACCTAATGAGTTATAAGTTCTTTGACCCTAGAGTCTCATTTGAACTAACCTTTTCAAATCAGAACCTTTTCATATGAGAAAACACCTCCTATACTTAAATTCAAATATTTTAGGACACTTTTGGAAGTTTCAATGAATTTTGAACTTTTTAAGCCAGGATTTTCAAATTTTTCAGATTTTGGCAAACCACTATGCTGGCGGTTGCCTTATGATAACCACCAGCGGTGAGTCTCACCGCTGGCGGGCTCTTACAAGTATGAGGAGCAAATAAATATGTTTTCGTCGGATGAGGTGCCCGACAAGTATGAGCATGGCAAACCATTTTGTTTTTTGTGGCAATTGAACGAAGGGCCGTCAGAATTGATGAGGCTGCATGGATGGATCATGCACGCCATGAAGCAAGGCATTCACACTATCACCGCGAATGTCCCGACATGGGTGTTCAATAGCACTGTAGATGTGAAGGTTGCAATTGATTTCCCCGATTTGCATGCGATGTACCGCCGTGAAAAACTCGACGTCAATCTCGTCACCGTTTGGTCCATGTAAGTCAACATCCCTATACCACATACAAATCTATTCAAATCCATATGTATTGTTATTACCATCCTAAGTAAAATTTTTTGCAGGATGCAAGCGTTGGATGAAAGGAAGACAAACGGGTGGTGGAAGGTAGCATACCTGGACCCGCAACAAGTAAGCAAGCCGCAACACACGTTCATAATGACGGGTAATCTAAGAAAGCAAATAGATGAACAAGCAAAGACACCACAAGAGAAAGCTGAATTAACAAAGAGTTACGAGAAAGCTAAACTTCATGAGGTGGCTGTATACATTGCAAGGGTAATGAAGAAAAACCAACATAAGGATTCTATCAAGTGTGCTTACAATTTTGAGTAAGATCCTTTAAATAACTATTTCATTTGCTTTCAATTTTGAGTCTATTTATATTAATTATTTTAATTTTATGCAGCGACCATTTCATTTGCTTTCACATGTGTCGGAAGTTTGGAACTATGGGGGTCTACGACCCATTACACTTTTCAGAGGCTTCTTACAAGAAAATCATTGAGATTATAAGAAAGTAAGACAACTCAGTGCAATATATAATCACTAACTTGTATTATAGTTCAAATTGTATTACTAACTTATGTCTTTGTATCCTTAAAGTGCGTATAGGCTATACACACTCAGTGGTGGGCAGCACCCTCCAAATAAGAAAAAATTGGTGCTACGACATGCCAAATGGGTAAGAACATCATAATAATTATCGATCATTTTATCGAGTTGTACACTAATAATTGGGTACCGATCATTTTTATTTGTTTGCAGTGCTACAAACAACCTCCCCGGCAAAGGTGCTATGTGGATATTATGTGCGAGGTTTTGAGAAATAATGGGAGGTACCGGACAAATCCTGAAGACGTAAGCCTCTTGTTTGTACACAACCATGCATGCGCTAATTATGGTCTTAATGGTAATGCATAACAATCTTTATTTATTGTCTTTACGTGCAGATGCCTACCATCGAGGGGTCGTGGGGGCAACTTCGTGACAGTGAAATCACCAACATTTGTGCGAACATAGCGAGATTCATCCTCCGTGAGATTTGCCACGAGGATGGAGAATTTTTCGATAAAGAAGGAGTCTTGACTTTAGACGATGCGGAAAGGTTACGTAGATGGGTGTCCTAGAGTTATCTATTATGTACGATGTTTTTTTGTAATGTGACTTATGTATACATTTTTATATTTTAGTTTGGATTATGTGTTTGACAGGCAAATTTGGATTTGGCGGTTAAATACAAATTACAATAAATTAAAGTGAATTTGGCCTACAAATGCAAATATGAAAAATATACGTGCGAATATAGCTGCCAAATACAAATAATAAACGATAATGTCAAATTACATACAAATAATAAACGATTATGGAGAATTATATAGGAAAATGGGAAAAATGCTTTCTCTGGCGGGCGGCCTAAGCAACCGCCAGCACAGAAAGCCTTTGTGCTGGCGGGCCGCTTAATTAACCGCCAGCACTGATGGCCCTTTGTGCTAGCGGGCGTTTAAGCCAACCGCCGGCTAAAGACCTCTCAGGCCAAGGCGGGGCACCCGCCAAAGACAAAAGACCATTTCTCGCTCAAAGTTGCTGACGGGTGATGCGCCCGCCAGCAAAGACCGGTTTTAGCTGCCAGGACAAACCGTTTATGGCCTAGTGTTTCTTAGTGGTTTTATTTCTTTGTGGTGATGCATCTGAGTACTGCAAATTATGTCTGTGTTGAGGACATGTTGTTCATTCAATTCTTTCTGTATACAAAGTTCATGTTTCAACTTCAAATTCAACTCGATCCGAAGGTGTACCTAAGATGGCTATGTGCTGGATGTTGTTCTGCAAGACCTATCTTCTACGAATAATCAACGCTGGTCTCTTCTCCGAGTTCTACCTAAAGATAGCCGGGCACAAATTCACGGTGGTCGCAGATGCCAACTATGTCAGCCCTTACACCACGGATGTCATTGCGATCTCGCCAGCGAGACCGTGGACGCTCTTGTTTTTGCCGATGCATCCCCGGCAGATACTACATGGTTGCCCCGCCAAACCTGTGCACCACCACGGATACCTGCGGACCAATTCACTACCGTGAGGGATGGTACAAGATGTAGTCAACCAGGCTCCATCACCAATGGTGCAGCAGGTCCATCGGTGAAGTGGCATTAGCTCCTCGGATGCCGACATACATGACACAATTACCTCGCTCTACTTCCATAGCAATTTGACCAGCCCGCATCCCGTGACGGTTCCTCAAGAAGCGGATGAGCAACTATTTATCATCCTCGGCCTCGGCTCAATCTGCCGGAATGGCCGGTTGACCTGTAAGAGGTGTGGTAATGTAAAGAGAGTATCGTCGTTGCAACCATGAAGCAGTGTCTCCTACCAGCACCCCACGAAGATGCCACTGCTAGAATTTTTGAGATTTCATAATAAGACTTGCAAAGATGAATGGAGGGAGTATAAACCAGTGGTGATACACGGTTTTCGATTTCTTCCTTTCATTTCTAGGCTTTAGAAGAACGCTCCTATCCTCGAATCGGAGAATAAAAAAATTGAAGCCAGATTCCGAATCGGAGAAGCCATGGTTACGCATGATCGTGAAGGAGAATTGTTAAAGGATAAATTTGCACTTTTTATTAGTCGGGCTTGATGTATCACTTGTAAGACTTTATATAATTAATGTTGTTGTAAGACTTTTTCAATCATTTTAGGAGACTTTTGGAAGTTTCAATGAATTTAAGTATCATGAAAAATTTGCCCAAAATCTGAAAATTTTGAAATCACAGTGGTTTGGAAGTTTCGATGAATTTAGGAGACTTTTGGAAGTTTCAATGAATTTAAAAGAAGTCCTAGTTTGAAAAAGTTAGTTCAAATGGGACTCTAGGGTCATACACCTAATGAGTTATAAGTTCTTTGACCCTAGAGTCTCATTTGAACTAACCTTTTCAAATCAGAACCTTTTCATATGAGAAAACACCTCCTATACTTAAATTCAAATATTTTAGGACACTTTTGGAAGTTTCAATGAATTTTGAACTTTTTAAGCCAGGATTTTCAAATTTTTCAGATTTTGGCAAACCACTATGCTGGCGGTTGCCTTATGATAACCACCAGCGGTGAGTCTCACCGCTGGCGGGCTCTTACAAGTATGAGGAGCAAATAAATATGTTTTCGCTTATGAGGTGCCCGACAAGTATGAGCATGGCAAACCATTTTGTTTTTTGTGGCAATTGAACGAAGGGCCGTCAGAATTGATGAGGCTGCATGGATGGATCATGCACGCCATGAAGCAAGGCATTCACACTATCACCGCGAATGTCCCGACATGGGTGTTCAATAGCATCAGATGTGAAGGTTGCAATTGATTTCCCCGATTTGCATGCGATGTACCGCCGTGAAAAACTCGACGTCAATCTCGTCACCGTTTGGTCCATGTAAGTCAACATCCCTATACCACATACAAATCTATTCAAATCCATATGTATTGTTATTACCATCCTAAGTAAAATTTTTGCGTGATGCAAGCGTTGGATGAAAGGAAGACAACGGTGGTGGAAGGTAGCATACCGACCCGCAACAAGTAAGCAAGCCGCAACACACGTTCATAATGACGGGTAATCTAAGAAAGCAAATAGATGAACAAGCAAAGACACCACAAGAGAAAGCTGAATTAACAAAGAGTTACGAGAAAGCTAAACTTCATGAGGTGGTCAGATACATTGCAAGGGTAATGAAGAAAAACCAACATAAGGATTCTATCAAGTGTGCTTACAATTTTGAGTAAGATCCTTTAAATAACTATTTCATTTGCTTTCAATTTTGAGTCTATTTATATTAATTATTTTAATTTTATGCAGCGACCATTTCATTTGCTTTCACATGTGCCAAGTTTGAACTATGGGGTCTACGACCCATTACACTTTTCAGAGGCTTCTTACAAGAAAATCATTGAGATTATAAGAAAGTAAGACAACTCAGTGCAATATATAATCACTAACTTGTATTATAGTTCAAATTGTATTACTAACTTATGTCTTTGTATCCTTAAAGTGCGTATAGGCTATACACACTCAGTGGTGGGCAGCACCCTCCAAATAAGAAAAAATTGGTGCTACGACATGCCAAATGGGTAAGAACACTTCTGTTAATAATTACTGATCATTTTTATCAGAGTTGTACACTTCTGTTAATAAGTACCGATCATTTTTTTATTTGTTTGCAGTGCTACAAACAACCTCCCGATGTGCTATGTGGATATTATGTGTGCGAGGTTTTGAGAAATAATGGGAGGTACCGGACAAATCCTGAAGACGTAAGCCTCTTGTTTGTACACAACCATGCATGCGCTAATTATGGTCTTAATGGTAATGCATAACAATCTTTATTTATTGTCTTTACGTGCAGATGCCTACCATCGAGGGGTCGTGGGGGCAACTTCGTGACAGTGAAATCACCAACATTTGTGCGAACATAGCGAGATTCATCCTCCGTGAGATTTGCCACGAGGATGGAGAATTTTTCGATAAAGAAGGAGTCTTGACTTTAGACGATGCGGAAAGGTTACGTAGATGGGTGTCCTAGAGTTATCTATTATGTACGATGTTTTTGTAATGTGACTTATGTATACATTTTTATATTTTAGTTTGGATTATGTGTTTGACAGGCAAATTTGGATTTGGCGGTTAAATACAAATTACAATAAATTAAAGTGAATTTGGCCTACAAATGCAAATATGAAAAATATACGTGCGAATATAGCTGCCAAATACAAATAATAAACGATAATGTCAAATTACATACAAATAATAAACGATTATGGAGAATTATATAGGAAAATGGGAAAAATGCTTTCTCTGGCGGGCGGCCTAAGCAACCGCCCAGATGAAGCCTTTGTGGCGGGCAGCAATTAACCGCCAAAGATCGATGGCCTTTGTGCTAGCGGGCGTTTAAGCCAACCGCCAGCACAAAGACCTCTGTGCTGGCGGGCGGGGCACCCGCCAGCACAAAAGACCATTTCTACTGGCTCAAAGTTGCTGACGGGTGATGCGCCCGCCAGCAAAGACCGGTTTTAGCTGCCAGGACAAACCGTTTATGGCCTAGTGTTTCTTAGTGGTTTTATTTCTTTGTGGTGATGCATCTGAGTACTGCTCGCTCATCATAAGCTTTGTTCTTGGTCATGTGTAATGGCAATCTGCTGGTTGCTCCGCTCACAAGAAATTTATCGATCATGGCTGATCGACCGTGTCTGTCGCTGTTTGAACTGTCTCCTGTTTGACCGTGACTGTCCGCTCATGTCTACTGACGATTCTGCCTGCCACTTTTTAAGTGTCCTTTTGTGGTCCGCAATCTGAGCCACTGAGGCCCCCCGTCATATAGCTTGTCTCCTGTCCACATCATCGCTCGTGAACCACGAGGGCAGGGCCACAGTGGGCGCACAGACATCGCGCATGAAAGTCTTGAAATTAAAAAGGCCGGAACCACGAGATGAACGAGCTATCTTCCTACTCAGCTATAGCTCATCATAAGCACAATAATGCCTTGGAGAGACTGGCATTTCTAGATGTGCACTTACATTTGGAGGGAGTGAGGGCTGTTTAGTTCCTTCAAGTTGGACTCTAGTTCACTATTGAGAGAATTACCTATTTGACATCAGAAGAAATGTTACTTACCTTTGTGACATCCAAAATCAGATTCTATCCTTTAAGTTCTCAAATTTGTTTTCGATTACCTATTAGCCACTGCCGTTGGTTTCTATCGTTTCATCCATCACTTGTCCACATGAGGCTACGGGAAATTTCTAAGATGTCCCTCTGCTCTTAACACGTGAGGGAAAGGATAAGGGAGCGGCCGCAGTGTAGTAGTTCAGAAAAAAAAACAGAGTCAACTCCACCTTAGATCGTGAATGGCGAAGCAGGGCTGCTCCCCGGCCGCAGATGGCACGGACGGCGCGACCGCGGAGAGGGCGGCGCATCCCCATCGGCCTAGCTTCGGACAGCGCGGCCGCGGAAGAGGAGAGCTGCGCAGCCCCGTCGTCGGCCCGCGCGACCGCGGAGGGGAGCGGTGTAGCACCCACGGCATCCCGCGCGCCACAGCGTGGCAGCGAGGCCCACGCGGCTATGTGGCGCCCGCCGGCGGAGGTGAGCGCGCGCCTCACGGGCGCCTCGCGCAGCCACGGGAGAGTTGCGCCCCACGGCGGCACGACGCCTCGCGCAGCCACGTGGGGAGAAGAGCTGGGAGCTCGACCGCCGACGGCGGCGGGCGGCACAGAGGGAGGGGCCACCGTGCCTGGGGAAGAACGGCGCGCAGCGCTGAGGGAGGGCAGCCGTCGGGGATGAACGGCGGCGGAGCGTGCTGTGCGGGAGCCGAGGAGCCGAGAGAGGTTGAAGATGAGATTATGACAATGACGTGTGGGTCCCATAAACTAGAGGAGCCTATATTTACTTTTGTTTAAGGTGATTTAAAATAATGAGACCTCCATAATAATTCCTGTATCATGATTGCAACGTCCTGTGGCTGTTGGATTGCAAAATGTCCTGTACAACATTTTCAAACAATTTCCATTCATAACACGGTCAAAAAAAAAGGAACGCAGGCCGGAGCAAACAAACCAGGGGTATAATGGTCATTTTGCTACAAACTTAACGGTGTTAGACACTCAAACAGACGGAAGTGTCAAATAGGAAACTGAAAATGAAGATGGAAACATATAGAAAAGAAATCGAAGTTGGATGTCGAATAGGATACTCTCATTTTTTCGGTGTCATCCTGGTAATTCTCTCTTCACTATTTATCTGTCACAGCACGGTCCAATGTGTATTTTTTCCAACCTAATGCACTGTTTCAGCACTATTTATTCACACAAATTTGATGAATTGGTAGTAGCATTCTAATATCTCGCCTGCTGGGCAGTGGACAATCAGACAAGGTGCTGTAAGTGCTTCCTCTTGGCTACTGACGACATTCATCATCGCTTTTCTGCTAGCCTGCTGCGCGCGTGAACCACGAGGACGTACAGGCCGGACCAGCAGTGGCCGTCGTTGCACATTTGCCAAGGACGACATAGATCGCCGATCGGTGAAGGGGAATAGTAACATCAGCGTTCTCATAGGCAAACCATCGTGCACATGTCGTGCATCTCGTGTTCCCTTTCTATATCTAGTAGCCTAGCTGAGCATAGCAACCCACGCAGCCATGGCGAGCATGGGGAGCCGAACAATCTCCATGGCGGCAGCTACCTCAAGGGCGGTAGCTATCGCCATTGTCTTCTGCCTGATCATCAACACAGCAGCTCGACTGGGAGGCGGCAGCCGTTGAGCACACGTTCGTTGTAAGTCTGCATGATGCCGCTGTTTCATTGCCTTAATTTCATCAACTTTTCCTGGCGTTAATAACAAATAGTATTATACTGTCTGTGATGTATCTTCCTGTCGCCAAGTTCCCAGCTCTAGTTAAACGGTGTGCATTGGGTGTATATATAGGAAACTTCGATTATACTTGTCACTTACTCGAATAAAATTAGTAGTTATATGTGATGTTATAAAATCACCAACATATGTGTGTAATGCAAAGCAAACTGATCATGCTCTACCATGGTTTTCATATCCACCATGAACCATTCTTAACAATTAAAAAAAACGACGACGTATGTCTATACGCATGCTTTGCTTGATTTCTTGGAACATGCACATATATGTAGGTGAGCCAGGTGAAGATGACACACTTGTGCAAGGATACACTGGTCACCGTGGTGAATGGGCAGCTCCCAGGGCCAGCGATAGAGGTCACAGAGGAGACTCGGTAACGGTTCATGTCGTCAACAAGTCACCTTACAACATAACAATCCACTGGTATTTCATTTTAAGCACCTACTTAACTTATTTCAATTTTTATCAAGTGCCTGGTGATAGGAAAAAAAATGGTTTCCAGCATTTTGAAGTCGATTCTTTTTTTCACTATATATTCTAATTTTGTTTTGTGTGTGTTGTTTGAGATAGGCATGGAGTGAAGCAATGGCTGAATTGTTGGGCTGATGGAGTGCCTATGCTGACCAATGCCCCATCCTGCCCAACCAAAATTTCACCTACCGGTTCAATGTTGTCGGTCAAGAAGGCACCCTCTGGTGGCATGCTCACGTCCCATTCCTCCGAGCGACACTGCATGGTGCTCTCATCATCCGGCCAAGACATGGGGCTATCTCTTATCCCTTTGCAAAGCCTGATATGGAGGTCCCCATCATTATAGGTTTGTGAAATTATTTGGCTTTACATTGTACCTTCCAACACATAAAAATGCATACTATTCCTACCAGAAACAAAAACTCTTGGACTCTCGTGGTTGAGAAACTAGCTACCGGGTGCGTATTGTTTTGTCACCAGTTTATGAGCTGAACTTGTTTTGGCACCAGTTTATGAGCTACTCTTGCACTCTGTTGCAGGGGACTGGTGGCAGTTGGACCTTCCACAGGTGCATTTGAGCATGAACAATGGTTCGAACTTCGATTTCTTCGCTAGTGGTTCCACAATTAATGGCAAGCTTGGAGATCTCTTCAATTGCTCAGGTAAGCAAATTATGTCTGTGTTGAGGACATGTTGTTCATTCAATTCTTTCTGTATACAAAGTTCATGTTTCAACTTCAAATTCAACTCTGATCTGAAGGTGTACCGGAAGATGGCTATGTGCTGGATGTTGTTCCTGGCAAGACCTATCTTCTACGAATAATCAACGCTGGTCTCTTCTCCGAGTTCTACCTAAAGATAGCCGGGCACAAATTCACGGTGGTCGCAGCCGATGCCAACTATGTCAGCCCTTACACCACGGATGTCATTGCGATCTCGCCAGGCGAGACCGTGGACGCTCTTGTTTTTGCCGATGCATCCGGGGCAGATACTACATGGTTGCCCTGCCAAACTGTGCACCACCGCCGGATACCCGGACCCTTAATTCACTACGGAGGGATGGTACAGTACAGAGTCAACCAGGGCTCCATCACCAATGGTGCAGCAGGTCCATCGGTGAAGTGGCATTAGCTCCTCAGATGCCCCGACATACATGACACAATTACCTCGTTCTACTTCCATAGCAATTTGACCAGCCTGCATCCCGTGACGGTTCCTCAAGAAGCGGATGAGCAACTATTTATCATCGGCCTCGGCTCAATCTGCCGGAATGGCGGTTGACCTGTAAGAGGTGTGGTAACAGAAAAGAGAGTATCGTCGTTGCAACCATGAACAGTGTCTCCTACCAGCACCCCACGAAGATGCCACTGCTAGAAGCGAGTATCACCACACCGATGTCTGTCGATGCAATGCAAGAACTTCCGGATGGGCCTCCGAGGGCCTTCAACTTCAAAGCATTGATTCCCTTTGGACCCAAGGAGATGCAGCGGGCCACGGTGGTGCGGCGGTTCCGGCATGGCGCCGTGGTGGACATGGTGTTCCAGAGCACGGCGGTCCTGCAAGGTGACTCCAACCCAATGCATCTACACGGTCACAACATGTTCCTGCTTGCAGAAGGGCTTGGTAACTACAATGCAGCGAAAGATGTAGCGAGGTACAACCTGGTGAACCCACCGGTTAAGAATACTGTTCTCGTCCCAAATCTTGGATGGGCTGCCGTACGATTTGTTGCAAACAATCCAGGTAATGCATAAAAGGCGATCTTTGTTTTACCCACTGTATTTGCTATGAGACCTTATTTGTCTGCAATTCTAATGCTTAATTATTTATATGATGTACAGGGGTATGGTTCATGCATTGCCACTATGAGTTTCATTTGAGTATGGGCATGGCAGCAGTGTTTATTGTAGACGACGGTGCAACAGCAGACACATCACTCCCTCCACCACCTGCTGACTTTCCAACATGTTGGGCGAAGGACCATAATCTCCTACCAAATGAATTGAGCCTTCGAACGTATATGGAGTCTAAAAGATAATTGGAGCAAATTTCCAAAAAAACACCTTGGGCCGCCGACACAGGGTATTATTTGATTTTGGGCCTTATCTCCTCGTGGATCTTTCACCTTGTTGTGTTTCTCTAGTTGTGCCTAGTCGCTATTGACTGGCTATTTGGATCGATATGCTACATGTATTGAGCAATAAACTTAAAAAACTATTGAATTATGTTATTTTAATGTTGGTGGAGGTAGAGAATAAATCCGGTCACTACGACGACAACCTGCTATCACACTGTCGAGTACTCCCTGCATTCATCTATGCAAGGCTTATTTTTGCTTGGCTCAAAGACCAAGAAAAGCATTCTCATCATTAGTTTTTTTTTTGGAAAAACAATGTGCTTTTATTGCGTATTCTCTACATGCGTTCCACTCCCGAGATATGCATAGAAAGAATTACTGCCACACCGATTTCTAAAGCATCAATTCCAAGAAAAAATGAGAATAAGCCTTACAAAACTGAATTTTTGAGATTTCATAATAAGACTTGCAAAGATGAATGGAGGGAGTATAAACCAGTGGTGATACACGGTTTTCGATTTCTTCCTTTCATTTCTAGGCTTTAGAAGAACGTTCCTATCCTTAACCTTGAGTCCTGACAAACAAGTAAAAATAAAGTGGAGCCTCGAGGATGATATAAACGTTAGAAAGAAATGAGTTCTCCAAACTCGAAAACCTTTCACACCCAACACTTCAAGGACTTAGCGCCCTGGAGGTTCACACAAGTCTCAAAAATTTGTAACTAAACCATTCAACACCTTCGAGTTGGAAAACTCACAATTTGTACACGAAACAGGGCTTTTATCAGAAATGATCAAACTTGAACATCTCAACAGCGGTCTGGCCTCCCCCATGCATTTTTTTCACCCGCTCTTGGAAACTGTTTGCAGGAGTATACTTTTTACCTACTCCTGCAAACAGTCATTTGTACCTTTGAAATGGTGGGTACAAATCATTTTTTAGTAGTGGACCATCATGGCCAAGATTTTTAATTTTTAAATGAATTTTCAACGCATGGTGACGAGGCATCCTCGTTGTAAATGCTTTTGTAGGAACGGGTTATGGCGCCCCAAAGACAGTTACAGGTTGGATGGAGACCCGCCCCAACGTTTCGTCATGGGCCCTTTATAAATGCAAATTTAGTTGTGCAAAAAACTTTTTTTAAAGTAGTGGGGCCTGTCTAAGGATTTACTCTCCACAAGTTTTTTTTTATATTCTAACTTATAGACATAAATTTGATGCATAACCTTTTTGCTATGAACAACTTATGCCCACAAATTTTTCCCACGACAGCTTGCACATGTAACTTTTTTCGTACGACACAAGACGAGTTATGCACATAATTTTACTGACGACGAGTTATGCGGATAATTTTTTCTTCAATAACGAGTTATGCACGTAACATTGATCATGACAACATAACGGATAACTTTTTCCTAAAAAAGTAATTTGTACGTATAACTTTTTTTAACAAGTATGCGCATGTCTTATACAATTATATAATATTTGCTTGATACAGAAAAATATGCAGTTATATAATATTTGCTTGGTACAGAAAAATGAAAAAGAAAAAAACTCGAAAGGTACAAATAATATTTATGTGAGAATTGAAGGTGCCCCGTGCGCAGCAACCGAGCAGCGTGCAACCATGCAGGACACCACAGTGGGGTGGGCCTCCACCTATAGATGGCCATTTGGAACTAACACGATGGATCGACATAAGCACGGTAAAAAAAAGTACGGTCCTGGCACAACACGACACGAGACGATAGTGCCAGTGCCAGCCTGTCGTTGTACTGGTGCCTGGGCCGCCAATTTGACCCGTAGTGCCAGTATGGGCACGACATGATTAATGGACTGGTACGATTTCGCCCGTACATTTCCAGCCCACCGTCAAATTCGGCCTACTAAGAGCCCATCTATCTTCCGTACTATATAAACCAAATCATTCTCTCCTAACCCTAATTCCCCCTCACTCACATCCCTGCCTCACATCGCCGCCCCGAATTTCCCTTCCCTCACTCCCGGCTCCCCAGGCGCTAGTTTATTTTTTTATTAATGTTATCAGAATGTATGTCTTATGTGTTCAGACATATGGTGCACTACCTCCGGTTCCAATAGGAGCAAGATGCCCAAGCATAATGTTTTTAGTGACACCTCTCAGGAGGTCAGCTTCAGCATATACAGTAGCTATTAGACACCTTTTCCAGAGAGTAAGAGAGAGAATGTCGACATCTTGCTTGAACAGCTTGCTCTGTTGGAACTGGAGGTTACGTGCGCTATGTCAAGTTATAGCTTTTAAACCAGTACTTCAAACACACGTATGAATTCAAGTATTGTCTTCAAATCATCAACATGTTCAGGAAGCATGTTTATTATTCTGAGTTGATTTAGTACTATTTTCAGTTTAATTGAATTTGCGCTTAGGGATTCTGAATACTATGCATTCAGACATATAGTGCACTACCTCCAATACCAATAGGAGCAAGCTGCCCAAGCATAATGTTTTCAGTGACACCTTTCAGGAGGTCAGCTTCAGCATATATAGTAGCTCTTAGATACCTTTCCCAAAGAGTGAGAGAGATAATGTTGACATCTTGCTTGAACAGCTTGCTCTGTTGGTACTGGAGGTTACATGCGCTGTGTCAGGTTATAGATTTTAAACCACTACTTCTAACACAACCATGTGCTTTCCAGTGTCGTATTTGTCTCAAACTTTTTCTAAGGCTCAGATGCCCCATGGGATGGACTCATCAAGTTTGATATTTTTTTGAGTTGGTTTAGTACTTTTTTCAATTTAATTGATTTTCTGCACGACATCACCCAGTAATTAAACGTTGACCTGAGTCCACCCCTGAAAAGATCTGGAATGGTGTCAAACTTTGACACAAGGTTGTGACTTAGGACACAAATCTTTGTGGAGGCCGATGCAGAATTCTCGTGTTTTAGGTGTGTAATTGACCATAATTTGTCTCACGCATCACTTAGAAAAATACAATAATACATTTAATTATCAGAAAAACTTAAGATCTTGCGTGGGGCTGTTGGGGTTTAGAAAATCGGATGGAACCCCCAAACACAAGTGGTGAGGGATTCACGAATATACGCGCGAAGGAACTCAAGAACAGGGAGACAAAGAATCTCTGAAAGCCTGTATTCGCCTCAAAAGTTGTGAACCCCTTTACACGTGCCCTCGGACCCCCTTTTATAGGGAGACGAAGGGACTTTTACATTCCGAGATTGCCCTTGGATCTAAGGAATATTCCAAATATGAACATGTACATGAATGTCTTTTACATCCCGTGATTCGCGGAGCTAATTTCATAGATTTACAAGCCAACCACTCGTTCACACCTTGAACCCGGACTTTTGATGCCTCGTCTTTGACTTGGTTTATCCATAGCTTTCGTCTCTCATTCGCGAAGATTATCAGGTGCACAGATTCCCAACTCGAGTCTTCGAAGCTATCACTGAAGTGGAGTTTCCCGAATCTGCAAAGATCTTCGAAGTTTCCGTTGTCCTGAAATGACAAACAAACTTGCGAACTATTACTCTTTTAGCGACCTTTTCGCCCGAGAGTAACGGGTTAGCGAATTCTTCCCTTCATACTTCGCACAAAAACTTCCGAATTCGCAGGAATCATGAAGACGAACACCCCACTTAATTCTTTCCCGCCTACACCTCCGAATTCGCGGGACTTACGAAACCTCCAAAGTTTCGAGGGTGAAAGGTTTTTGCCCAAATCCCCAACACTAGCCCCTCGGGGAAGCGGGTTGACTCCGACGATCCGTTTCCACGAAAAACTTTAAGAATTTCGGTACGTCCACCCTGAACGCTTGAGTGTACACGCGTCCCCCTGTGGGCAACGCAATGGTACTTTCGAGGTATCTTGTCGAAACTACCCCTCTTTCCCCTATAAATAGGAACTCCGTGCGGTAACTTTGTTTCACTGTCTCGTCATCTTCTCTGAATTTTTCTAGCATTCGCAGCTCAAGACCTCCCGTCTCGAGATTCCCGAAGTTCCGTAACTTCTTCGCTCTTCTAAGGTAATCTATTTATACTTCTTATATTTTTGAGTATCATCTATTTTTGTAGATTACTTGCAAGTTAACACGCTTCGTTAATTCTCTTTTCTGAAAAGGTGGCTCGCACTAAAAGCCGATGACTCAAGAACTAGCAGGTGTCCCACCGTCATCGGAGAATGTTCCTCCGAGCACAAGTAACCCGGTTGCTGAGGCTGTCCGAGAATCTGGCAGTCGTGAAGATGGGGAGATTAAGTCCGGAAGCGATTATGGTGTTGGTGAGGATATCTCAAATATCAAAGTCAACTTGAACGAACTCATTGCTCAAAATCTTCCGATCTCCCAGCTTTTGTCTTCGGCAAGTCCAAAGTTACTGCCGAACTTATTAAAGAATATGAAGAAGCTGGGTTTTTCCCTCCCGGTGATGGGCATCCTCCTTCTGACGAAGAGACTCCTGCTCCTGAGGCGAACGAGGTTGTTGTTTTCAGAGATTTCTTCACTTGTGGCCTCAGATTCCCTTGTGACATTCAGCTTCCTGCCATTCTTGAGAAATTCTCTGTGAAGATTCATCAATTAACACCCAATTCCTTCCTTGAACTTTCGAAATTTTTCTGGGTCATGAAGACTTTCCGATGCAGTGCTAACAGTGATATCTTCGCGTGACTTTTCGAGCTTATCATTCAGAGAGATATCATTAAGCTTGACGATGGGAATTTTTATGAGGCTCACTATGGGTGTTGTACCTTCAACACTCGCAGAAAGAATGCGAACCAGAACCTTACCCGCATTCAGCTTGCCCCTTGCAGTAAAAATAACTTGGCTTAAGATTGGCGATCGTACTGGTTCTACGTGAAAGTTGACATGTCCAAGGTCCCCGATTATACTGGTCCAGCGTATCCTTTTTATTCGCTAATGGCCCCGGTGACTGCTGTTAGCACCTCCACATTCAATCGCAGGGCCTCTAGCTTCAAGAGTTGCGAGAATGGTTTCTATCTTGCCAGTACTGTTCTTGGCGGTCGCGATGTGCTTGAAGATTTTGTTGCAGCACGAGTCCGGCCCTTGTCACATGGCTGGAAGCCTTCAGAAATTGTTTTTCTTGATGTGGATTGGGCTTCTCAGAAAGTACCGTTTCCGCGATTTCACTTGCGACTTGAGGATGGTCAGAGCTTGGATGACTTTATTCTTGAAGTTGAGGAAAATGTCAGCGATATGGTTGGCGATTTCACTTTAAACGAATGCAAAGCCTACAAGCATATCGTGAAACACAAGAGAAGAGTGAACTGTGTTTTTTCTGAACTTGGTGCTGAAACCGATCTTCGCCCTCGCCCGCCTGGCCTTGACAAGAAAACTCCGGCCCCTGGTGCACCCGATTCTTCGGCCGCTGCTGCTCCTTCTAAACGTCGAAGGAAGAGGGCTTCGCAAAAAGACAAGTCCAAGGGCAAGGACGCGTTTCCTCTCCGCGTCTCTTCAAGACTAAATCCCTAGAGTCCAGCAAGAGGAAGAGAAAATCTTCTGAAGGTGCTTCCGACGTTGAAGTTCAAGCGGCATCCGGTCTTGCAGTGTTGCGCAAGAAGAAAGCTAAGAAGGCTGTGAAGAAAGTCGCAATTATTCAACGTGTGGCTCCGGCTTTTTCCGACGACGAAGCCGAAGACAAACCACGTCGATCAAGTTATTTTCCTTGTTTTTGCTGCATGTTGAGGTGGGGGCTTCATTCTGTTTGCACTCCTAGCTTAGAGAATGAATTCGTGGATATTGAAACTTTTTCAGACACACTACCCGGAGCTCAGACCGCCTCTGAAGATATTGTTACCGCCGTTTCTTCCGAAGCTGATCCTACTAAAACTATCACTACTACTAGTGAAGTATCACAGAAATTTATTGAGGAGTTGGAGCACACCGTGGATCGAAGCGGTGGATCTCTCGAAGATCCTTCCTTGATCGGGAATCACGAAGATATCCCCGAAAATCAAGATCCTACTCCTGATGTTGCTGCATATAACGCGAGTTTTGGACGTCCTTCAGGGGTGAGCTTTTGAGTGTTGAGTGTCCGGTGATTGATAAAAATGGTGATGTTCATGGCTTTTCTGTGCAGTGGTGATCTCCTAAGTTTATAACTGAACGAATGAGTGAAACAGGAGGAGATGCCTCTTCTTACTGACAAGGCGGTTGTTGCTCATGAAGGGCATACTTCTTCTTCCTACTAGAAATCCGTAGAGATTGCCGAAACTTCTGGTGACAAATTTTCGATTCGGAAGGTTTGCCTTCTGTCTTGTCCTTTTCGTATGTCCTCCTCTCCGTGTAGTCTTATTGTTTCTTTGCTTCCTTTTTCAGCCTTCGAATCATCTATCTGGAATCTCTCTTCTTCAGAACTTTCCAAACTTAATGCCATTCTTTGTCTGAAAACTGCTGTTGCTGGCAAATTGTTATCTGAGAAGTTTAAAGAGACTGAGCAACATGTCTCCAGTCTTGACAAAGAAGTTCATGATCTGAAGCAAAACTTGGAGAAAGCTCAGTCTTCGAGTCAGGATCTTGCGATTCAAGTTAAGGAACTGACGGAAGCTCTGAAAATTTCCCAGAATGAGAAGAAGCTTGTGGATGCCGCTCATCACAACTTAAAGAAGGAACATGACAAGCTTAAGGAAGCTCGAAGCAATGATGTTCAAATCATTGAAGAGCTTCGCAAGTCTATTGATGAGGGCACCACCGCTATCACAGAGCTTCACGGGACAAATGCTAAACTCCTGAAACAACATTCTGATTTGGTTGGCGAAGTTAGCGCTAGGGACATGAGAATTCTTGAACTTGAGAAGATGGTTGACGAAAGGGACGACGCACTGAACAGAGGGGTTGATGGGATTAAAAGGAATTTCCTGCTCTTGTTTGAAAAATATGGCGAAGCTCTGGGTCAGTTTGGGGCTTGCGCACAACCTTTTCCCGAATCTTATGGTGCAGAGGAAGTGATGAAATGGATGCTATCATAATTCGAGGCCCTTCCTGAAGTTATATCCAATGCCAGTGACTTCGCCGCTGCCTTTAGTGTGGAAAGTTTGTTGAAACTTCTGGAAAAATGTGACTGTATAGACTTTGAGAAGTTTAAAAATGCTCTAAAGAAGTTTCCTGATGCTGGCATCACTTCCCTTATTCGGAGCCATAAAGACGTACGAGCTGTGAAGATAAAATTTATGAAAGAATTCTAGGTTGCTAGCGGCAAAGAATTCGCGAAGAAGATCGCTCGCGAAAAACTTGAAGTGGTAACATTTCTTTAAACTTTAGACCATTCTCATCTTTCACTTTGTGCTGACTTTGGCTGTTGGGTTCTTTCTCTGATCGCTCTTGGTTATTCACCTTTTTCAGCTAACGAGAAAAGAAACGAGCGACGAAATTCGCGAAGCTTTTGAGATGAGCTCCGAATCTACCGATCAGGCTAGCGAAGATGATGAAGCTGAAGATGGCTCGGGGAGTGATGGGAGCAGCAGTGGCGAAGATCATGATGGGGAGGAAGGCAGCTCTGAGCGACACACTGATTCTCCGAAGGTTGATATAGTTGGATGATGCAGAACTCGTCTGAACTTACTGCTTTTGATGTTTAGGAGATGAGAACTTGTATATTCATGGGTTACGACCCCTTTCTGAACTTTGTTTTGTAAATCTTAACCTGCGCAGGTCCTGCAAGGTGGGCCTGTGCATGCTACAACTACATTAGTCTCGAAATGCTTTAAACGGGAAATAGCTAGTGTGGAATTTATCTGATATAGAACACTCATATCGATAAAATAGTTTGAACTATTTACTAGAAGGGCATCCAGCCCTTTTTCCAATGCCGAATCGATGACCTATGTATAAAAGATAAATTTTTTGGATTTGAAGAAAAAATAAAAGGAATTGTATGAATTTGGATTTTCCATTTATTTAGTTTGTTTTTCTTAATGAAATTGAAATTATTAACTAACAGAGCAAACACAAATAAAGAAACAACTTTGTTGACCATGATAGATTTTTATCTAGTTGGAAGAGTCCTCTTATCTTAATATTCATCTAGTCTTATATAAGTTTGGGTATATAGAAATACAAACGGAAAAGAGAGGATAGGCTCATTACATAAAAAAAAGATATGGAAATAGCCATAATACATAGCAAAAGAGAAAAAAGGAGCGGGAGAGCCAAATGAATCGAAAGATTCATGTTTGGTTCGGGAAGAGATCATAAAAATTGTAAACTTAATAGCAAGATAATCTACTTTCATTAAAAGATTTATTAGATAATCGAAAACAGAGGATCTTAAGTACTATTCGAAATTCGGAAGAATTGCGTAGAGGGACCCTTTAACAACTCGAAAAAGCTCGGATTCAACCTTTGCGTATCCATCACCAGGACCAGATAGTTAGTGGTGAAGCTTGGCGTTTGTATAAAGAAGCTCATCCTGGATGCAAGTTCTCCGATTTCTGGCTTTATTGTTGTCAATATTTCTCGATGCGTAGCTTCCACTTGAGTTGGTTTTTTCTTTACCGCGATGGTTACGCCCTTGCAACTGAAGCTTCAAGTTCATGCCCCTTCGTGAAGACGGAGCACCCTAGCCCCATAAGTGGTGATTGCAGTTTTGCTTATGCTAGTGATGTTGCAGAAAACAGTGGCCATAATCCAGGCCATATTATTGAAGTATCTTTTTGAACTTTCAGCTCTTCGAGGCTGTGTAATCGTATTCTTATGAAATTTTGTATGAAACTAAGGCAATAAATTTGTTTTTAAGAAAAAACATCAACCTTCCCACCTTGCCATTTTCATGCAAAATTTCATGAATGGCTCCTTTCGTGTACTTAGTTTTCTCCTAAAGCATAAATTTGTACTTCAGAGTATGAGTCAACAAAACTTGCTTCGCGAGTTTTGTGGACTTGTGCCTATGCAGCAAACTTGCTTAGGTTGATATCGCAACTTTCAGTTGCTTCAACCTACTCTTTCACTTGACATTTTAACGAGGGCCCCCGAGCCCCTTAGTCTGCAAAATAGCAATTTTAGCTCAAAGATTTTCGTGGGTAGGCATCACTTCATAGATTTATTCGCGGATATTCACTGCTACGATTCTTAAGTTTCTCGGCATGCCAGTCCACACTTACGACTGATAGAATTTTGGATCAAATATTACTTCGTACTCTTTTTCGCGAAAATCTCATGCCAAGACGTTTGAACTTTCTGGGCCACAACCTGCTATTGTCTCAGGCCTTTTGGTAGGATGTCCCTTTACTCTGGGATCTAGGCCACAACTTGTTGTTGTCTTAGGCCTTTTCGTAGGATGTCCCTTTACTCTGGGATTAGGCCACAACTTGTTGTCTCAGGCCTTTTCGTAGGATGTCCCTTTACTCTGGGATCTAGGCCATAACTTGTTGTCTCAGGCCTTTTCGTGGAATGTCCCTTTACTCTGGGATCTTTGGCTATCACGGAGCCTTCGGCTATCAAGGAGCCTTTTCACAAAACTTTTCTTTCACACTTTGGAATTTCGGCTATCACGGAACCTTTCACGAAACTTTTCTTTCACACTTTGGAATTCTCGGCTATCACGAAGCCTTTCACGAAACTTTTCTTTCACACTTTGGAATTCTCGGCTATCACGGAGCTTTTTCATGGAACTTTACTTTCTCTTTCTGAACTTCGGCTATTACGAGCCTTTTCATGGAACTTCACTTTCTCACGATGGACTTTTGGCTATCACGGAGCCTTTTCATGGAACTTCACTTTCTCACGATGGAATTTCGGCTATCACGGAGCTTTTTCACGAACTTTTCTTTCACATGATAGAACTTAGGCTATAACGGAGCCTTTTGACGAACTTTTCTTTCTCATGATGGAACTTAGGCTATAACAGAGCTTTTTCACGAACTTTTCTTTCCCATGATGGAACTTAGGCTATGACGGAGCCTTTTCACGAACTTTTTCTTTCTTAATATGTTGAAACTTCACGAGACACATAATTTGGGGGAAAGCTCTTTTCATATATATCATAAAGAGTATTTACATAGGATCCGCCTCGTTAAAAACCTTGCCCCTTGATTTTGGGCCCCTTTGCAAGGAAAAGAGTACGGTCCTTTTTATTGTAAGGAAAATGCATAAAGTAAGTATTTTTGTTCCCGAAGCCACTTACAGTTCTGTGGTTCAGGATTTACATTTTTTCTTACGGAATTTAAATCTACGAAAATAAATGCTGGAAACTGAATCTAACTACTTTTATTGCTTTCATGGGTAGTACCTTCAGAGGTTATCTACATTCCACGAATGCAGCAGTTCTTCACCGGTTTGATCTGTTAGACGAAAGGCTCCAGGCATACTAGCCTCTTTTGCTATGTAAGGTCCTTCCCAAGATTCTTGAAGTTTCCCAAGATTTTCCCAATTCTTCTTTCTTTTCAGCACAAAGTCACCAGTTTTGATATCTTTCCTGACTATCTTTTTTTCTTTCCATGCCTTGATTTCCCTTTGGTATTTCTCAATGTTTTCAGAGGCTTCAAGGATTGTGAGCTCAATCATGTCCTTCTCTATTTTCATGTCAACTTCTTGAATTTATTTTGCCTTCTGAACTCTCAAACTTTCATTCCTGATTTCTTCCGGTGTCATTGCCTTAGTCCCAAATAGCAAGCGAAAAGGCGTGAAACCTGTTGCCCTTGACACTGTTGTGTTATGAGACCAGATTACTCTTGGCAGCTCATCTATCCACTTGCCTTTTTTTGATCATACAAGTATTTCTTGATTCCCAAAAAAATTAATCCATTCGCCCTTTCTACAGCCCCATTGGATTGCGGATGATATACAGAGGAGAAATTCACTTGAGAGCCTAGAGTTCTGCAATATTCTTTGAAAGAATAGCAGTCAAACTGTTTTCCGTTGTCCACGGTTAACTCTCTTGGGACTCCGAACCTACAGATTATATTTTGCCAGAAGAACTTCTGAACTGTCAGCGCGGTGATGTTAGACAATGCCTCGCTTCCACCCACTTTGTGAAATAGTCAACTGCGACCACAGCGAACTTGCAGTTTCCCTGAGCTGTCGGGAATGGCCCAACTAGATCCATTCCCCACCTTTGAAGAGGCCATGAAGGTGGAATCAGATGAATCGGCATGGATGGCAAGTTTTGCTGATTCGCTGTTCTTTGGCAAGCTTCGCATTCCTGAACCAGCTTCTTTGCATCAAGGTTTATGGAGGGCCAAAAGAATCCCTGCTTTATCGCCTTGCCCGCTAGTGCTCTTGTGCCTATGTGTGCACCACAGAATCCGCTGTGAATTTCTTTGAGAAGTTCTAATCCTTTTTCGGATGTTATGCACCTTAACCATGGTTCAGTAACTCCAGACTTGTATTGCTCTCCATCCACTACAGCGTAGCTCCTTGCCCTTTGCCTTAGCCTCTTTTCCTCCAACTCATCCTGTGGTTCATAATGACCCCTCAAGTAGGCCATGATTTCGGCTCTCCAATCATGACTTGCTATGTTGCTCACACTTCTTGGCTTCGATTCTTTGATGGATGGTTCTCTGATAATTTCGAAAAACACATCCGGAGGCATTGCTTGCTTCTTCAGGTCTTTGCCGCTAACTTATCTGCCTCGTTGTTGTCATTTCTTGAGATGTGCTGGACTGTGTAGCCCTTGAAGTGTTTCTCCATTTCTCTAACTTTCTCAAGATATTTCACCAGTACTGGATTCCTTGCTTCGCTTTCTTTTTCGATGTGTTCTTGAATCACTTTCGAATCTGTCCTGATGATGAAAGTTTGCTGACCCAATGCTTTCATCTTTCTCAGAGATAGAAGTAGAGCCTCATACTCTGTTGTGTTGTTCGTAGAAGGCACATCATCTGCGAAATCAAGTCGAGCAGCATATCTTATTACAACTCTGGTTGGAGATGTCACAATCACTGCTATTCCAACCCCTCTGTCACACCAAGCCCCATCACAGTGTACCACCCATGGCATGGTTATATCTTTGCCAGAGTCTTGGGTTGGCGATGTCCAGTCCACGACGAAGTCTGCTAAGACCTGCGATTTGATTGTGCTTCTTCTTGCGAAGTCCACATTGTATTGCGATAGCTCTGCTGCCCATTTGACGATTCGGGTTGATGCTTCCTTGTTCGTGAACAGATCGTTCAGTGGTTGATTTGTGATTACCCTTATTCTGTGTCCCTCGAAATAGTGTCTTAGTTTTCTTGCTACCATGATCACTGTTTATGCTATCTTCTCTAGCTCGAAATAGAAAAGTTTGGATCCTGAAAGAGCCTCCGAAGTGAAATACACTGGGATTTGTTTCAGCTTTCCTTCTTCTTCCTTCTCTTGTACTAGTACAGCGCTCACAGCTGAATTGGAGGCAGACAAGTATAGTAGAAGTGGTGATCTTGGCTCTGGAGGACATAGCTTTGTCATGTTCGACAAGTAGTCTCTGAGTTCTTGAAAGGCTTGTCTTTGGGATTCAGACCACTGAAAATTCTTGGAACTTCAGAGAATTTGAAAGAAGGGCAAGCTTCTTTCTGCAGCTCTAGGTATGAATCTGTTAAGGGTAGCTACTCTCCCCGTCAACTTCTGTACATCTTTCACCGAAACAGGTTCTTGCATCTCGACTAGAGCCTTGATTTTATCTGGGTTTGCTTCAATGCCCTTTGTTGAAACCAAGCAGCCCAAGACCTTTGCTTTGTGAATGCCGAAAACACACTTCTCAGGATTTAGATTGAGATTTGCTGCTTTAAGATTCGCGAAGGTTTCTGCCAAATCGCTGATGTGGTCGCCTCTTTTGATGCTTTTGACGATTATGTCATCGACATATGCAAAAATATTTCTCCGAAGCTGAGGATGCAACACTATTGCTATCATTCTCGAAAAGGTGCACCCTGCATTCTTTAGCCCTTCTGGCATTCTGACGAAACAATAAGTTCCGAATGGTGTGATGAAGCTTGTCTTTTCTTCGTCTTCTCTCCGCACCCTGACTTGGTGATATCCAGAGAACATGTCCAGGAGTGAGAGCATTTCGCTGTTTGCAGCATCATCAACAACTTTGTCCACCCTTTCCAAGGGAAAGTCATCTTTTTTGTAGGCTTTGTTTAGATTTGTGAAGTCTACACACATTCTCCACTTCCCATTATTCTTCTTTACTGGCACAGTGTTAGCTTGCCACACAGGGTACATGACTTCCCTGATCACTTTGGCATCCTGAAGCCTTTGCACTTCGGCCTCTACTGCTTTGGCTTTTTTTTCAGACATTTTTCTAAGTTTCTGCTTCTTCGGAGTTATTTTCTCACCTGTGTCTAGGGCATGTTCGATGATATCCCGGTCGACACCTCGTAAGTCTTTTGCTGACCAAGCGAAAACATCCTTGTTCTTGTTTAAGAACTCGATGAGCTCTTTCTCTTCTTCGGGACTGAGATGAGCCCCTATCACCACCGTTCTATCAGGCATGTCATCTAGGTACACTTTCTTCATTTCGCCATCAGCGCTTATCTCCACTTTCTCTTTGTCTCTTTTGGCCTCGACATACGGGTCTTTCTTTTCTTCACTAGAGTTCAAGTGGTGCACATTGCTCTGACCCGGTGTATGGCCCTTCTCTATGTTTCTATCTTCTTGTTGATCACCGAATACTGTAATGACTCCTTTGGGTGCCGGATTTTCATACACAGGAACTGCTGCCTTATCACGGCATCGAACTTATTGATGAACCCTCTGCCGAAGATTGCGAGGTATGGATGATACATGTCGACTACATCAAATGTGAGAGTCTCTGTTCTAGCATTGTCAAGATCTCCGAAGGACACTGGAAGAGCTATTTTTCCTGCTGGCTTGATTGGCTTTCCTCCGAAGCCTAGAAGCGGGTATTTTGGTGGCTGTAGCATGTGCGGACTTAAACTCATTTTCTCGAACGTTTTCATGAACAATATATCCGCAGAACTTCTGTTGTCCACCAGGACCTTTCCGATCACCCATCCGGCGATATTCACATCGATGACCATGGCATCGTTGTGATCGGTGGATTTCAGCTTGAAGTCTTGTTCGGTGAATGTTATTGGCACCTTGGCCCATTCTGGTCGCGCTGCTGGACCGTCATTGATGACTGTGTTCACAGATCTGAAGTAGTTGTTCCTTTGCCTCTTCGTTTCAAACTCCATGGCTGAGCCTCTAGTGATAGGCATGATAGTTCCGAAGGATGGCAATGCTTTCGGATTGTTGCCTCTTGAACTTGACTCTGGTTTTACTGAATTGGCTGGTGGTGGTGGCAACATTTCTTGAATTGGTTGCGGCTGCTGAATGGTTTGGATTGCCTGAGACTGAGGAAAGAACTGTTGCGAAGGCTACCATGAGGATTGTGCCTGCTGAAATTGCTGAATTGGGATTGGGCTTGGCTGGGGACGCATCAGCTGTGGTTGCCAGAAATTCTGACGGAACTGGTTTGGCATTGTGGAGGCAATGGACATCATGGTTTTTTCTTGCTAGATTCTTGCTACATTCTTTTTAGTTTCTGGGCAAGTTTTGGTACTAAGCCCCCTCCCGTGATATCTGCAGTAAAAGTATGGATCTCTTGGATCATGATTTTGAACTTTCAGAGGTCCTCTTCCTCTTGTTATTCCTCTTGAAGAAAAACCCCCTCTTGTGCTTGGCCTGTTGTCTTGGTTGAATTGCGATGAAGGATTTTCCACGTTATTGATGTTTCGTGGAGTTTGGAATTGGGGCCACCATCCTGTTCCTCTATTGCCTTGTCTTGCTTGGTTTCGTTCAGCTACTCTTCTTCGATGCTCTTCATCAGATTTGATGTACTGTTCCAATTTGTCGAAAAGTTCTTCAATGCTTTGGGGTTCTTTTCTGGTCAAGTGTGAAGTTGTTGGTCCTGGAGTCAGAACTTTGACTAGTGCTTGGATTGTTGTTTTGTCATCTGTTCCCGGAGTTTGAGATTTTTGTTGCATGAATCTTCTTACAAAGTTCTTCAGTGGCTCTCTGTCTGTTTGCTTGCAATTATAGAGATCTGATGGCTTTGCAGTTGTTTCATGGAAGACTTGGAATGCTTGAATGAACTTTGTCTTGAGATCAATCCAGCTGCAGATTGAGTGTGCGGGTAGCAGGGAGTACCAATTGAGAACTAGGCCTTCGCAAGCAATGATGAAAGATTTGGCCAGCGCGACATCATCTCCTCCTGCTGAGTTTACAGCGGTTTCATAACTCTTGAGGAATTGCCTGAAGTTTCCATTCCCATTGTGTACTGGAGAGCAAGCTTTGGTTTTGTACTTGAGGCCATGGCGCAGTTTGCAACCCAAGAGAAAGTGGCGATTTTGGATCTGCGAACTGTGAGACTCCGTTGCCTGTGAAGAAATTCTCTCTCGGGGTTCGTTTTCGCTGACCAGAGCTCTGATGTGGTGAGTCGCGCCAAAGTGAACTGTTTTCTTGTTCCTTCATTTCATCAATTTCCTTTTGCATTTTCTCCAGTTGTTCTTTTGCTTGGTTGAGCTTCTCCAGCTTCTCTGAAGTTTTTCTTTTTGCTTCCAGCTGAATCGCGAAGTTTTCCTTCTCCTTCTGAAGCATTAGCACCTTTCTGTTCACTTCTTCCAATTGTTTGTCCACGGCGCCATCATCCTCATCTTCATCTTCGGTATGTGCTTCCAGGAGATGTGCAGTTTTTTCTGCTCGTGCTTTCTTGAGAGCTTCGAGTTTTGCCTACCTTTCTTGATTTGTGATCTGTGGAGGTTCTGTAGCGAGAGAGTTTCCATTGTCTTCTTCTACGTGGTGATCTTCCTGGTCTGTATCGGTGGATGTGTTCTTCTTGGACTTCTTTTGTGGAGGCAACGTGAGTTGTCTGTCGGCTTAGACCACGGTGGGCACCAATGTTGGGGGGTTAGAAAATCGGATGGAACCCCCAAACACAAGTGGTGAGAGATTCACGAATATATGCGCGAAGGAACTCAAGAACAGGGAGACAAATAATCTCCGAAAGCCTGTATTCACCTCAAAAGTTGTGAACCCCTTTACACGTGCCCTCGGACCCCCTTTTATAGGGAGACGAAGGGACTTTTACATTCCGAGATTGCCCTCGGATCTAAGGAATATTCCAAATATGAACATGTACATGAATGTCTTTTACATCCCGTGATTCGCGGAGCTAATTTCATAGATTTACAAGCCAGCCACTCATTCACACCTTGAACCCGGACTTTTGATGCCTCGTCTTTGACTTGGTTTATCCATAGCTTTCATCTCTCATTCGCGAAGATTATCAGGTGCACAGATTTCCGACTCGAGTCTTCGAAGCTATCACTGAAGTGGAGTTTTCCGAATCTGCAAAGATCTCCAAAGTTTCCGCTGTCCTGAAATGACAAACAAACTTGCGAACTATTACTCTTTTAGCGACCTTTTCACCCGAGAGTAATGGGTTAGCAAATTCTTCCCTTCATACTTCGCACAAAAACTTCCGAATTCGTAGGAATCATGAAGACGAACACCCCACTTGATTGTTTCCCACCTACACCTCCGAATTCGCGGGACTTACGAAACCTCTGAAGTTTCGAGGGTGAAAGGTTTTTGCCCAAATCCCCAACAGGGGCCTTATTTTGGGTGTACATGACAATAGAAAAATTTCAAGCTATTTCGACATAGACAGAGTACACGTGCTTCACAAAGGTATATGGAACCTTTCACCAAACCAAGTGTGTACACTTAGGTTCTAAGAGATTCAGAAGACCATGCACTTTGGAATGCCGTATTTGTCTCAAACGTTTTCTAAGGCTTTCAGATGCCCCGCGGGAAGGACTCACCAAGTTTGAGATTTTTCTGAGTTGGTTTAATACTTTTTTCAAATTAATTGATTTCCGCGCGACATCACCCGGTAACTAGACGTCGACCTTTCCCGTCAAAAAATTAAACGTTGATCTGAGTCCACTCTTAATAAGATTCGGAATGGTGTCAAACTTTGCCACAAAGTCATTTATGAGTCGATTCAATTAATGATGCATAAACTGACTCCATTGAATTTTTTAAAGTTATTTCAAATCAAGTTACCATATTTTCCTTAAACACTTGGAACATGAAGATTGTAAACAAAAGTTAGAAATAATTGTTTCAACTCTTAAATTAATATGTGCATATAAAAGTTGATATTTTTTATTCTTAACTTAATATAATTTTGCATGGCACAAATATTTAAACTTACGATTTTTTTAAATGTTGCAAACAAAAAGAATGAGAAAAATGAGGAAGGAAAAGAGAAATATTAACTTCCCGAGCAAAATTGCACTTTAGTCCCGGGTGGTGTTAGGATCCGAGACTAAAGGGGGGCGTTTTGTCCTTGGACCTAGAAATGTCTACAAAGACATGCTCAACAATATAGTTAGTATCGTTGGTCATGTTGTCATGAATCACTAAAATCAAACTCGAACAATTGGCATATGAGGCTATTTTCACTGTTGACACAGGTGATGGATGCCGGGGATGACCGACGGTGAGAGGTGCAAGGAAAGGGCCACTGGCCACGGGAGCACCTGGAGTCTGGAAGACTGCGGAGGCAATAACTGATTCGACTTTAGCAGGTCGGAAGTCCCCCACTGTCAAGGTGATTACTGATAGTTTTGTTTTTATTTTGGAGGCCGCCAAAACAGAGCTAGAGTCCGCCAAAATAGATTAGCGACCACAGAGGCAGCTGGATGACGACATGACTTTTTTTTCCGTGGAAATGGACTTCCATTAACTCAAAGGCTCAGCACCATCGCTGGCCACAAGGTTTGTTACACAGGGCGGTGTGAGGTCTCAATGGACGTTGGCACCTTGATTACATAAACATCCCTCGGCCGCCAGGGCATGTGCCACCCTATTACACAATCTAGGAGTGAAAATGCATCGATAATCACTAAAACTCCCAGCAATCAGGGACTTAAGCTGGTAAATGAGTCCGCCCGCCTCGGCCAATCTATAAGAATCATTATCAAGGGCCTGTTTTAGCATCAGGGAATCCGTCTCCAAGATGACCCTATTAACACCCTTGTTAATTGCCGCCTGAACCCCTGTACACAAGCATGCACTTCTGCTATGAAGGCGTCACAGATATGTTTTAATGCCCCTGCTCCAGCTGCAATTAATATGGATATCTGTATCCGTATTACAAAGATTTCTTTTAACACATTCACGAGTAGGGATGGATTCGGATGTCTGGAAATCCGAATTATCCGTATTCGTATCCGCTAAAAACATTAATATGGATATCTGTATCCGTATTCGCTTTTAATATGGATGTCACATGGATGTATTCGAATCCGATTTTCATTATTATCCGTATTCGACATTATCCGAATTATCCGACAAAAATCCGACATATCCGACATTATTCGTATCCGAAAAAAATAAAGTACCCATAGAAACCATCTAAAATTTATTTATATTACTAAATACTAATTACAAATGATGTTAATTTTAATATTGCTAGTAAAATAATTATTTACACCATTTTTACTATTAAAAATTATATATATGACAACTAACTAATTATGCTAACCTAATATTACTAAATTATATAATGATATTTTTTGATTAATTTTGATGTGTCTAATCATAGTAATTTTAAATACATTATATTATTTGGTAAATAAATAAATTATATTTAAATGTATTTATGTACTTATTTTTACTAATAAAAGATGTTTATATATTTACAAATTACTTATTTTATATTTACTGTGATATATTGATTAATTAGTTAATTATTTAATATGTTATTGCAATAAGATATCTATTATGTATAAATATCATAATTTACTTTCTACTTGTCATGATTTGATCAATTATGAAACCATCGACAAATGAAATTGATACTCATTATGACTCTATGCTATAAATCGAGTAAGTATCCGAATGCAAATCCGAAATATCCGTTTTGTATTCGTATTCGATAATATTCGTATTCGTATCCGAATTCGAAATAAAATGTGGTAAATAGTGACATCCGAATTCGTATCCGTGCGTATCCGATCCGAATTCATCCCTATTCACAAGTCTCAACAGTCAACTCTCAATTCTCAAATTGTCAAACATCAAACATCATATAATAAATCATCAATGACATGTATGAAACATAAGATTAAGACAAGAGACAGAGACATGTATAGATAAAAGATAACTTTAGGAGTTGTTTTGTTGGCTGCCTCATTAAAAACCTTCCTAGGTAAAACTCACACCTCGTGAGATAAAACCCTAGAAAGGAAAAGAGTACAGCCCAGCTCTAGAGTTCTTAAAGTCTTAGCATTACATAATGTCCATTACATAATAAATAGTGCAGTACTAAAACAAAAGGGATTGACAGATAGCCTTGTCCTCGGCTCCTTCAACTCTAAGTAGCAGCATCTTCATCTAGGTACATGTTGTCAAAAGCAAACTCCAGCTCCTTGGTCTCCTTCTCGACATTGTGCTGCAGATGAGCAGCAGTCCTTCAAGCAAGACAGCACCTTCACCATCTCACTTGTCAACCGCCGTCGCCTCTCTTCAATTACCCTGCCAGCAAGACTAAAAGTAGACTCAGATGATATTGTGGAAGCAGGTACAGTTAGCACATCTCTAGAAAGTAAGGCAAGAACAGGGTAAGTTCGATTATACTCATGCCACCAATTGAGAAGGTTGGACTCCTCGTCGTACTGGACGACACAATCACTGTCAAGGTAGGAGGACAGCTCTGAAAGAGCTGCAGGAGATGGAAAAGAAGTACATGTCCTCCTTCCCAGTTGAGAAGGACCAGAACTAGAAGGGCTACCAACATCAGCAGCAAAAATTTTATTCCAAGCCATTCTCTTCTTACCAGAACTGACACTTGCTAACTGTTGGGGTCGATGCAAGCGAGCATCACCAAACTTAGTTTCATACCTTCCAAAGACCTTTGTTAACTTACCACACACCTCGGTTGGGAATCTGGAGTAATCTACACCAATATGGTCAGATAACAAGCAAATAATACTATGCAAGCCTTTCATATTAGCTCTAGGATCCAAAACAAAAGCAAAGGCATATAGCATAGGTATTTTTTCTCTAGTATTTTAAAAACTTATCTTTCATAGGAACAACAACAGGTCTAAGCAATTCATCATTCTCATATTCATTGAGATGTGCAGCAATTTCAAGTATATTATCCAACATTAGAGAAGATGTAGGATAATAAACACCAGATAATGCAACAGTTGAGTCATAAAATAGTTCAAGAAATTGCAATATTTTCTCAGCAACATACCAGTGGTTATCAGTGACCAGGGGCAAGCCATTACGAAAAGGATGATGAGTTTGGATGAAGGTAGAAAACGTACTACGATATGGAACAACATGTTTGAGCATGAGGTAGGTAGAGTTCCATCTAACATCCATGTCCAAACCAAACTTACGAGGATGCACACCCTTGCATGCGCAAATGCTTTTGAATGCTGCAATGCGTTGGTTAGATGAATTCAAGAATGATATAGCAGTTCTAAAATCTTCAATGTAAGGCATCAAACGTTTCATGCTAGATTTAACAATAAGATTTATAATATGTCAAACACAACGTTGATGCATGAAAAGATAACGCTCTTCTTTTACCTCATCTTCAGTTGCATCAAGAGGTAAAGCAGCTAATATGTAACCAGAAAAAATAGCAGACAATATATCCATGGTTGTAGAGTTAGAAGAAGCATTATCAAGAGTAATAGCAAAGATTTTATCAGTTAAACCATACTCCTCAACAACCATGGATATACGCTCTGCAATGGCAGCACTAGTATGTGATTCATCAATCAATCTCAAAGCAAGCAATCTTTTTCCTAACTCCCAATAAACATTAACAAAGTGAGCAACCAGACTAATATAATCCTCCTTAGCATTTCCAGACCATATATCAGAAGTAAGACAAACAGAAGAAACAAAAGATAGCAAGGTTTCCTTAAGCTTAGCACGGCACTCACTAAAATGTTTCACAAAATCTCTAGTGGTGGTTTGCCTAGAGGATTTAACGAACCTAGGATTATGAGCACGGGTTATGTACTCTTCAAATGCATTTGAATCACCAAAACCTAAAGGCAGATCCATTTTAGCTATCAAGCGACAAAGTTAAATACGAGCAACAGACTCCTTGTACTCCCAATGATGGATAGAACCATCAGGGTTGTACTTCAAAACAGATTGAGCCATGTGATTAGTTTGATGTTTTTCCCACAAACAAGAGCATGCCTTTTCAAATGGCCAGTACCACTAGAAGATTTGCCAAAGTATTCCTGACCACAGTATTTGCACTTAGCACCATACCTCACCTTGTTACCGTTCCTCATGGTGAACATCTCATCAAAGTCTAGCCATACCTTAGAGGTGCTCTTCCTCTTCCTACCGACGGCGATGCCGATGGTAGTGGGCGACGACCCCTCTGGTGCACCGGTGCCGGCAGCGGCAGCATCACCGTCACCGAAAAGGTCGATGAACCCGGTGACAGCGCAAACCCGACGCCGACCAGCATCCTCCTCCGACGTCAAAGGTGTATCGGAGGTCGGGGTATCAGTATCCATCTCCACGAACCCTCTGACGACCTTGGTGGCTCACCGGCAGGAGCACGACGGCATCGTCGACCTACAAGACGAACAAAGGTCAAAGGATTAGAAGAAGAAGAAGAAGAGCGGAGAGATCTCGAGCCAAGCCACTAACAAGAACTAGAGAACAGAGACTCAGAGAGGATGTCAGGAGGGAGGAGGTGGAGCCGCGGAGTCGCGGAGCGCGGAGGAGATCGTACACTGGTGGGCGGTGGTGTGGCCTCTGCTGCACGGTGCGACATCGCAGAGGACCGAACACCCGAGCGGTCGTCGGTCGAGATCTGGACAAGGAGCGCGGTAGAGAGGCCGATTCCGGCAGCGATCGAAGACGGTGATTCCGGCGACGAGGAGGCGAGTCGAGTTGGGACGGCCAACGGCGAGTAGGGTCTAGGGTTGCGGTGGCGGGCGGCGACGGACGGGGACGGGAAGGAGTGGGAGAGGATTAGGGTTAGGGTGGCCGCGGGGTCCGTCGGGGTTTATATAGTGGCCGTTGGGGGGAGGGGGTTTTGACGGGCCTTAGGCGGGCCAGCCTATTATACAGACCGTGCTTCGGGCCGCCTGGCAGGTCGACCTAGCGGCCCAGGTCGGGCCTGCTATATTAGGCTGTGCCGGCCCGGCCTGCTACCATTTCGGGCCAGGCCGTGCTTGGGCCGGGCCTCATGCAGCCCGTTTAGCCCGACCCATTTGGCATCTACAGGCCCAAGCACAGCTCATGGCACGGCGTGACGTCTTCGTGCCATGCTGGTCCAACCACAGCCCAAAATACGTGTCATGCCGTACCACTCATCGTGCCGAGATCCTAGGCACGGCACGACACTCGCATTCATGTCGTGCTGGTCCAAAATTTATCAGGTCATGTCGTGCTTCAGGTCGTGCTAAAATGTTGTGCTTCGTGCATGACCCAAAGTCCCAGCTCTGGTCGTTACACACCTTAATTGTCACTTGAATGCATGGTCAAACTACACCTACGCAAGCTGATGATTAGAATCTGCACTAAAGTTAAGTAGATCTTCCATGTCTTCACGTGTTGCCCATGCCGGGTCCCATAAGCAATAATTGATGCTGACTGTCGTTGTGTGACCTGTCTCCACTGCTGGCTTCTCAACTACTGGTGTCCCACAAGTGAGCTAATAATCACGACGACGGCAGGAGCTAGCAGTTGGTCGGCGTGGCTCCTGTGGGCTGTGGCTTCTGGCAGTTGCTGGGGAAGCAGAGGGCGATCAGGCATCATGCATCACTAGCTAGCTAGATCGTAATAAGAATCAGCGCGTGAACCACGAGGGCATGCAGGACCGCATCCAGTGGGCGGTAAATCTGAGTTGATAAACAGTGTGCTAAGTGCTAACACAATCTGAGTTGCAAACAAAGCGGATTCCGGTAGTGAGCTACAACCTTGGGGCCGCCTGCTCCAGAAACGTACACTGCAGCGTCGGTGGGTGACCTTAGAGTCCGTGGTCACTAAGGGCCCGAATCATTCCAGCCGGATCACTTTCCTAATCTTGTATAGCATTTGATAGGTGGAACGATTCCTAGATGCATTTGAGGCCAACCGAACCGAACGAGGACTAAGCGAAATAGACCACGATTAGGCTTTGTTTGGCATGTGGGGGTTTACAACCACAGGAGACTGGTTCCACACGTGGATTTGGTGATTTCCCCTTCCACCACCCAAACCACGCGTGTGTTCACAATCCAAGGCCAGGGGTAACCCTGCTTTGTTTGGCTTCACGTGTATTTACTCCAATTACTGCTACTAATAATTACAGGTGGAGTAGGTATTAAGTTTGAATACAACCAAATAAAATATGGTAAAATGTGAGAAAAATGTAAGATATTTTTTTCAATCTTTAGAAAAAATAGAAAAGGTCATAAATTATACAATTCTATCCACACATATTCTTTCAAAAAAAAAGGTAAGAATGAAACGTTGCTTACAAAATCTCATGAAAATGAGAAAAAAGAACCAACTCTTAAGTAGTACATGGTACACCACGATTTACATATAATAGACTATCTAGGAATCCACACTCTACATGTTAACTCTGCTTCTATTAACATGAATACCATCTTCGACATCTTGGGCTCCAGCTTGAACCTTTTTCTTTCTTTTTCTTTTTTTAAGAAAAGCTTGAACCTGTTTCTAAAGCAAGTAGGAAAGCATATTAATTTCAGTCAAGCACATAATCATGCAAAAAGATGCAACTGTAACAACTTGAGAAAATTAGGGAAACATGAAAGGAAGAAACACAAACTTAAAGCATTGTCATTGAACATTGTGGTATGCTAATTGTCACTATTTCTAAGCGTACATTTAGTTCTGCAAACAAGTTTTTCGGTTATCTATTTGTTCATAGTACTGCTCTATAAAAAGGGACTGAAATACACTTGAGATGACATACAGAGATGCAACCTATGATAATGATGAGAAAAAAAAAGGCTTGAATCAAGTTGATCCTTGGAGACTCAGTATGTACCAAAGAACACATAATTGGCCTGAAACAATCAGTGCATGAACCTACACTAGGGATGACCAGAAAATTTTCAAAGTACAATAATGTCACCTAGCATCTAACTACAGAACAGGCAAAACTGGCAGAACTAACATATACCAGTCTAACTAGGCAAAGCAGAATTTTTTAAACCAAATTAGTATATAGGTCCTATTGGATAAACTACTTGCTATGACACACATATGTTCTACAATTTTAACAGTATATCATCCAAAAGGTATACTAAGCTTAAGGCATGGACAACCAAATTGAGTTCAGACTTATTAAACTATTGAAAGTAGAACACATCATTTGGATCCCACGGTGCTTCCCAATTGGAAGTAGGACAGATTTCAGGTATGCACAAGCAGCAGTAGAACTAAATTTGACATTAAGCTAAGTGTATGATGTCTTCATATAACCTCAATTATTATGATCATTCATGCAGCAACAATGTTAAGAAGATTGCTTTCTTACATCAAAAGAATACTGCAACATTATCCAAGTGAACTATCACTAAATACTGCATAGCGGTGTGATAAGATTAAACAGGATGTACAATAATGGTATACAATCCCTACTGGCTACTAGCTACATTAACAATTACAAGCAAAACCTAATTCTCAAGTATGTATCATCTGTTGTGATAATTTTTCACCAATGCCTTTCCTTCAAATTTCATGAACAATTGTATTACCGGTACTTGCCATAATTTATGCTCAAATAAAACTTTTTGTAATTGTATTAGCACTGAATCAGAACAATACCGAGCATATCCTTGTATATTCATATACTATATTCAGTCAGGAAATTGATTGAACATGAATCGGCCAAAGAACCGGCAACTAATTATCCATCCCAAGTCAATCCTAATCCCAAAACATTTACTTACTTGCTGGAGCTTCGCTGCCTTCCGGACTGCCATGGTGGTGATTAGGACCCTTGGTGTGGCCACTACCCTAGAGGAAAAATGACATGAAAATATTAGACATTAGCAAGGAATTGAACTCATCTCGCAGATCTAGCACATTAGAAACATTGAATTTAATCTAGCCAGACTGGGAGGACAAGAATGTGAGAGGAGGTGAGAAGAGGGTTGCACCTGGAGAGCCAACACTATCTGAATCGAGGCTGCCACGGGAGCTGCCGCTATCTAAATCGAAGCCGCCGCCGCCGTTTAACTCCAACCCTAGCAAGAAAAAGGAGGTGGGGATGAGGGAACTGGAAGAGGATGAGGCGGAGGAGGAGATGGGCGCGTGGAGATGGAGGCGGCGACGAGGCGCACCTGGATCTCATCGGACTCACAGCAGCGTTGGGAGGGAGATGCAGCGGTAGCGTCGCCTTCAGGAGCGGAGCGAACGAGGACGACGACAGACGTGGGGGAAGTCGTTCCCGGCCAGAGGTGGTTCGGACGGGTTTCGGATTATAACTGTTCCAACCCCGCACTTGCCAAATGCACATTTTACACACGGCGTGTGTTTTGTCCCGGTGCGGGTCAGCTCCCACGGGTGACAGGTTTTCGGCTCCAATCCACGCCGATCCCGCCCTATCCAAACGAAGCCTTAATGGCATGCATATCACTCCCGCCTGTGTCCCTGATCACGCAATTATTGTGCAGTGGTTGGGCGCTGGTACGGTGATTAGAGGCAATCTGGGTTTTAGGATAGCTGGTCATGGTTGTGCAAGGTGGAAGAGACTGAGATCAACACCACTCACCAGAACGCCGGATTCAGATTGCTAGCACGTGGATGCCGAAACCACCACGAAGCAGATAGGGGAGTGTAGCAAACATGGCCTCATAAGCCATTTGTTTGAGTTTGATTTTGGTGATTAATGACAACATGATCAATGAGACTAACCAAATTGTTGAGCATGTCTTTATAGGTATTCCTAGGTCCCATGGATATTACCACAAGTTAACATACTATGTCCAAGTTAACATACCATGCCCAAGTTAACATATGATACCACAAGTTAAGCGAAGTTAACATACCATGCGCAAGCTAACATGTGCATAGCAAAAATTAGGACTTAGTATATATTTTGAGGCTCTAAGTAATGGTATGTTAAGTGATGGTGTGTTAAGTTCAAGTGATGGCAAGTTGAAGACGCAAAGAAAAGGGCAAAAGATACCGTCGGATGAACCGACGGTCCACATTCTAGTTGCGTCGGATGATTGAGTGAAGAGAAGCAACAACTAGCTCACAGGAATCAGTAGCACCAGATGAACCGATGGTCCATTGGCAGGAGCTGTCGGTCTTTCCAATGATCAATTTGAAAGAGACAGAGACGCGCCGAGACTGAAGCAGTAGCACCGGATGAACTGACGTGGTGGCAGCGATTCATCCGACGGTCCTTGTGTTCAAGACAGAGAGCAGCTGGTTCAGAAGACTTAAGCACCGGATGAACCAATGGTGTTTGCATCGGTTCATCCGACGACCTCGAGGAAGCTAACAGTAAGGTTTTGGCCGAGAAGTCTTCAGCACCGGATGAACAGACAGTGCGTCGGTTGAAGCGTCAGATGCATTGTGTCAACGGTCATCTGCGGTGGAAGGCAACGGCTAGTAGAACCGGATGAGCCGATGCTCGGAAAATGCATAGCGTGGGATCATCCCATGGTACTACTTTCAGCAGCTTTAAGCCAACGACTAGTTTGATGCCTTGGGCTATTTATACCCCTTCCACCCTTCCATTTGAGGTGGCTGGATTGTGTGGAAGTGCAGAGGAGTGTGAGATACATACAAGATCATATCCAAGCCATACAAGTGTTCATCCATAGACTTGCACATGCTTTGTGTGTGCGCTTAGTGCTAGGGTTTGCTTAGAGCTGAGTGAGTGCAAGGTGTGCCTACTTTGTGAGGTGATTCTTGAGTGAATCAAGTTGTACAAGATGCGGCGGAAGCCTTGGGGCCTAAGTGTCTCACCGGCAATCGTCTTCGACCCTCCGGTTAATGTGGAGTGGCGAGGACACTTTGTGTGGGGGACGTGGAGACCCCCTTCCTAAGTGGAGAAGCTCCTTAGTGGAGGCGGCATCAAGGTGACCAAGGGAGCTTGGCGAGTGCCTTAGTGGCGAGCCTTTGTGGCAAGTCAAGTGGTGCTCTTGGGAGAGACTTGGTGACCGGGAAGCAATACTCTTGTGTGAGTGCTTCAACAACATGGACTAGGGGTGGCTTAGTGCCTACCGATACCACGGGATAAAACGCGTGTCAAGAGTTTACTTTCTCTCATCCCTCTTTACATTTCCACATTACTCTCTTGCAATCCTTTCTTGCCTTTAGTTTCCTAGAGTAGTATCATGCTAGGATTGGCTATAGGTTGTAAAACATGTTTTGGGATGAGGGTTTCACACTAGATCAACCATAGATTGCACATCTAGATAGAATTGATCTAGTTTACTTTATGCAAAGTAGTTGAAGTCGTAGGTTAAGTTTTTAAGTTGTCTAATTCACCCCTCCCCCTCTTAGGCTACGAGCATCCTGAAAGGAATCGGATGCTCGTAGCCTTAAGAGGGGGGGTGAATTAGGCTTCTTAAAAACTTAACCTATGGCTTCACTATTTTGCATAAAGTAAACTAGATCAAATCTATCTAGATGTGCAATCTGAGGTTGATCTATTGTGAAACCCTTATCCCAAAGAAGTTTTGCAACCTATAGCCAATCCTAGCATGATACTACTCTAGGAAAGTAAAGGAAAGCAAGGATTGCAAGAGAGTAATGGGGAAACGTAAAGAGGGATGAGAGGAAGCAAACTCTTGACACGCGTTTATCCCATGGTATCGTGAGGCACTAAGCCACCCCTAGTCCACGCTTGTTGAAGCACTCACACAAGAGTATTTCTTCGGTCAAGAAGGGGTCTCACGTCCCCACACTCGCCACTCCACACCAAACCGGGAGGGTTGAAGCGTTGCCGATGAGCCTCGAGCCCCAAGGCTTCCGGCGCGCCAGCCTGGCAACTTGATTCCTCAAGAATCACCTCTGCGCACAACCTTGCACTCACTCACTCTAAGCTAAACCTTTCACTACACACACACAAAGCATGTGCAAGTCTATGGATGAGCAATTAACGCACTTGGATGGATTGGATATGATCTTCTAGGTGTCTTGCACTGCGCACTTCCACACAATCCAGCAACCTCAAATGCGTGAGTGGAGGGGTATAAATAGCCTGGCGTCCAAAGAGCCGTTGGCTAAAAGCTGCAGAAAGTAGTACCATCGGATGATCTGACGCTATGATTTTCCAGGCGTCGGTTCATCCGGTGCTACTAGCAGTTGCCATCCACTGCACATGACCGTTGACACAATTGATCCGACGCTTCATCCGACGTACTATCGGTTCATCCGGTGCTGAAGTCCTCACCGCCAAAACCTTACTGTTAGCTTCTTCAAACCGTCGGATGCACCGCTGCTCCACCGTCGGTTCATCCGGTGCTACTACTCCAGTCTTGGCGCGTCTTTGTCTTGTTCAAACTGGATCACCAGATAGACTGACGGTTCCCTCCAATGGACCGTCGGTTCATCCGATGCTTCTGTCTTTTGCTGTTGTGCTTCTTTCAATCACCCGACGCATGTAGAATATGGACCGTCGGTTCATCCGACGGTGCGATTCAGTTTAGGCTTCTCGCAGTGTACCAACTACACTGACGCATACACAGATGCTTGTTCCAAAGTACCGTCGGTTCATCCGACGGTGTCTTTTCTTTTCTTTTCTTTGCTCAGTTTTGACCCTTGAAAAATAAACTATCTTCTCATTTTGGCATGTGGTATATTCACATCCATGGGACCTAGAAATGTCTACATGGACATGCTAAACAATATGGTTAGTCCCATTAATCATGTTGTCATGAATCACCAAAATCATACTCGAACTAATGGCATATGAGACCATGTTCGCTACACATCCGATTCTCACTGGGAGAGCGCCATCGTTCCTTACTGCTAGGGAACACTACTCGTATATCCACCTATACCCTTCGCCTCGTCACCGATGTCTTCACGCTGCCCTCAAAGTTGGCAACCAGATCTTCTCAAATCGGTCACAATCTTACACTTTAATCTTACACTTAACAATGAGTGACACGTGTTTATAATAGCCGTCACTAATATGTCATCACACTTGCCAACGTGAAGACATTGGTGACGCGTTTCTATGGCTCGCGTGACTAATAATCTGTTAGTGATGTGTTTTTATTCCACGTCACTAAATGAGTGTCACTTTTGTTGCTTTTTTACGTAGTCGGCTGCTGCCTATGCTAGTCGATGGGACTTTTAGTTTTAAGCTTTTTGGGCTGCTGGGCCATGCCGGATGTAAGGTGGTAACAAAGGCCTAGTGGGGCTGATCTTCTTCTACCTCTGAGACAACCAAGCAGCCGCCACCATGGCGCTCCAGGGATGCTGTCAGAACTCCGAATCTCGCCGGAGATGATAGGGTACTCATGCAATCCCAGCTCTAGCTACGGCGGCCACCCTAGCTCGCCATAACGTAGCTCCGGCAATGCATCCGGTACTAAAAGGGGCCTATAGTATCGGGTCACATCTCCGTCCGACACTAAAGGGTGTAACCAGGAGCGCCGTGAGGTCTAATGTTTGCACCTGGTACTAATGGCCCATTTATTACCAGGTGCAAACTTAACTGGTAATGTGGCCTGGAATAAATGCTTTGTTCCCTAGTAGTCAGTGTTAATAACAAATATTACTGTCGATGATGTATTTTAGTGTCACAGGACCGGGTGCTACAATATTTACATGGTATTATATGATTTTTTAAGACAAGCAGATGATACATAATTTCTAGAATATTAGTTTCTAAAATAATTAAGATACGCATAATTAAGAAAGGCGTACATTGGGTGTTCCTAGAGCCTTTTGTAGTAAAGGATTGGATATTTAAAATATATAACCCCTGTTATAATTAAGACTTCAAAATAAAGTAAAATTATGTTGAATCATGCCACTAGGTCTCTACCCTTCATCTTCCTTGAAATCGGTGTCGTCCACTGCTTCAGAAAACTCCATCATCATGAAACAGCATCAAATTCAAACTCGAGAATCGCAATCCCCACAAACAGAAGACGCCACATACGTGCTGCAAATGAGGCGTTGAAAGCACATCGGTCATATCTTCTAAAGGTTGAACCGAACATAAGATCGGACGCCGCAGCTAGCCATCGCCAATGGCGACTGGAATAACAAATTTGTCGCCGCTAGTAGTAACACCAATGATTGGAAAGATGATTCCGCCGTAGGGAAAACAAATCCAATCCCTCGCAGAAGATTAAGTTAATGTACCTCGATATCTTGATTAAGAACACGATGACTCCGAAGAGAACGACAAATCCCCTAGAGGAGATCTAGAATGAAACAGAAAACCGGATCGAAAACATCGAAATGACAATCCAAGATCGATTGCGATTATTGGGGAGGAAAGAAAAATTATTCAAAATAATTGTAGTAGCAGATCTACTAGACACCGGTGGAAAAACGACCTTTGTTCCTACACATTAGTCCCGGTTGAATTTTGGAGCCGAGACTAAAGGTTTTGGGGCGACGTGGCCATGAGTGGTAGGAGAGCTCCGACCCTTTAGTCTCAGTTCGTAACACCAACCTAGACTAAAGGCCCGAGACCCTTTAGTCTCGGTTGGTGTTACAAACCGAGACTAAAGGCCCCCCTTTAGTCTCGGTTGGTGTTACGAACCGAGATTAAAGGGTCTCCCACGAGTTACTATAAGAGGATTGCATTCTCTACTCAATCACATGTGCTGTATAGGTGAGATGGTAAGGAAGCTACACGCGAGGCTACAGGTCACGAGTTCGAATCCCCGCACCGCGCACGCGTATATTTCGCGTGAAAAAATCGCGTGACTTGTGACTTGGGACGTGCGCGTGTGTGAGGGCCTCCCAGTGATTTTCAATTTTTTTCTGATGCTTGCGCGTGCTCCCCCTTTAGTCCCGGTTGGTAATACCAACCGGGACTAAATGCCCCCCTTTAGTCCCGGTTGGGCACCCGGTAAGAAAGGGGGGGTCCTTTTGTCTCTACGTATTAGTCTCTAGAGGTCTTTAGAGAGCTATTGTTCTAACCAACCGGGACCGAAGGCCCTTTTTCCACCAGTGAGAGGATGCACCGTGGAACGTGGAGGTTCCGCCAGAATCAACTCTGGGGGACACGAGGGCAGGCGCGTGAGCGGTTAATTTCCCAGCTCTAGCTAAACAGTGGCATTGGCACTATAGAAAATTATGACCATACTCTTCACTTGAATAAAATTAGTAATTATGATGCTATAAAATCAACATCAAAGGCACATAATGCGAAGCAAACTGATCTAGATCACAAAACTGCAAAATACGAAGAGCCGGTGCCTTCCCATGGCAGCCTCCATACAGCACACCTTCATTGTAAGGATAATGCTCTACCATGGTTTTCATCTGCATCATGAACCCTTTGATTTCTTAACAATTAAGCAACGATATATGTCTATATGCATCGTGCTTGCTTGATTTCATGGAACATGCACATAACAGCAGAGAGAGGGAGCCAAAAATTCTTTGACAAGTCATTGTAAGGTATTTATGAACTCAAATGTCCTGATTTCTGGCAAAGGAGGACAATTGAAGGAACTGCCATTTGATCACATCCATGCGCCACAGGACCTGCCAGAGGCTGACAGTGTCTCCAAGCCTAACATTGCATTTGGGAAGCAGTCATTTGTACCTTTTCAATCATGTCTACAAATGGTTTTTCTAGTAGTGGACCATCATGGCCTAGTTTTTTAAATTTTTTAATCAATTTCCAATGCATGGTGACTTGGCATCCTGTAAATGCTTTTGTAGGAACGGGTTATGCCATCACCTGCCCCCCTAAAAAGACATTTGCAGGGCTGGATGGAGACCTGCCCCGGCGTTTCGTTAGGGGCTCTTTATCTTACTATTATTGCTAGTTAATTGGAAACTCCTAAAGTCTCTATGTGAAGCCACCTAGAAATTCTAAGTGGACGCTATTAAGAAAGAGAAAACTAATAGAAACCTTCACATGAAGCCATTTATGAATCCTAGGTGGCACTGTAAAAAATGGAGTAATCTATAAATTATAAAAAACAAGGCATCCCTTATAGATTCTGTCTTACCCACGTATGACACAGAAAAAATAAATCAAAATCATCTGCCGGTCACATCAAACATACATATGCCACTATAGAAAAATTAAATCTAAACAAGCCGTTGATCACATCTAAAATAATAAATCTCTTTACTTCGAATAAAAAAATCTTATAACATTGATATGCTTGTCACATGTAATTAATCTATTGCTCTTACTTATCTCTCCCTTATTTAAATTATAAAAAATAATCTAGTATCCTAAAAGACATAAATAAATCTACTTTGAAGGGCTGTACATGCATATATAGAACGAGAGCGATCTACATGCCCTCAAACATTCTTCTAGAATTGTTATTGGTATGAATGTTAAGTGCTACCGCTAGGGAGCGAATGGCAGCAGGGAACCTTTTAGACCTATTGGTTACACTAGAGATCAACGTACAGCGAGACATTTTGATTTTCTGTAACTATACGCCATGTCACCATCCACTAGACCATATATTTATGTTTTCTATCGATTTTCTGTAACTAATATCATTTCTTTGTGAGTAGCACATGAAAAACTTCCCACATTATGTAGAAATACGTGTTGGATCAATCATTTAAGAATGGTTCTCTGTCAACAAAATGAACATGCTTTCATGTCTAATGTTATTTAAAAAAATGTTGCTATGTAATCACTTTGAAGTTTCTACTTTCACATTTTAATTTTGTTTAAAAAATTTCCACAGTAACACGCGGGGTATCGCCTAGTTTAATTATACTTGTCACTTTTCGAGCATAGTATACAATACAATCTTAAAACTACATTGATCTCTCTCACCCTATTATGCTGGTAAAAATAGATTTTTTCCTATATTGTACTAGGTGATACCCCACGCGTGGCTACGGGAATTTTTACAAATTTCAAAGATAAAATTGAAAGTATAGAAACACTAAGATGATTGCATCACAAATAATATTCTACATAAAAACACGTTCATTTCATTGAGAGAGAACACATTTGGACTTTTGTAGCATGGTACTCGCAAAGACTAACACATTACATGCATGAATGCTATCAGCGTAGAAAATCAGTACAAGAGATAAATTGATGATTAGTGGGTGGTGATGTGGACAACTTGCATGTTGAGAGAAGATCATTAGTGGAGTACTGCATCTACATAGGTTATATAGATTTACCGTTCACCTTGCAAAATAGTGTAAAATTTGTTGAAATGGACTAGTAAATGCAAATTTACCTGGTGCAATTTTTTTTAAAGTAGTGGCGCTCTTGAGTGTCCACATGCAACGAACAAGCTCCGCCTCGTCCCTCGATCTTACAGATAGAATGGTGTTACAAATCCTACTATTTAAGTGACCAAAAGTTGCAAACTGCCAAGCAGGGCAAGTGTCATTTTTATGGTCAGCATCTGAGTGGCACATTGTGAGCTTGTGCTTGTTTCTCAGCTCATAAGCAATTGACGCTTGACAGTGACTGTCGTTCTTTCAGCTATCTGACTGGTCGCTTCAGAATTACTGGGACATGTCCAAAGAAAATCTTGCAGGTTTGCAGAATATTTTTGGAAGCACGCCAATGTTGGAGCGAATGGATATTAATGTTTATAATACTAAAAATTTGCTAATCTCCGGTACAATTATTTTTGAAATATTCCAAATTCTTAAATTGAACAAACTGTATCACTACCGACGTATTATCAGTGACAGGATGTACTTATGTACCTATACTGTGCCTGACAAATACAATGACACCTCCATGTTCGACTGCCAAGTTGGGCGCAGGCAAAATGCTTCCCCGTGGATGGACTTATAGATTTGTACGAGTCACCACTGCTAGCAGTCTGGCAACATCATAGCTAGCCAGTCTGCTGGCCTGGTACTCGTGAACCACTTGGACAGGAGTACAGGACTAGTGACCTGGTCTGCGCCAATCATTGCGGCGAAAGCAGTTGCGTGAGGCTTTAGTCCCGATTGGTGTACGTTACCACCCGGACTAGAGATTTGGTGTATTTGCAGCAACGTCGATGTGTGATCTTTAGTCTCGGCTCCAAAATTCAACCCGAACTAAAGGGTTAAACAAAATGCCGGTTCTCTACCAGTGTGAGGTGACTCTGCTTTGTTCCTCTATTCCTTTCCACAGTGTTAAAAATATCCGCTGATACTTATTTGTTAAGTACCTTGATTCGTTACTGTTAGACTGTAAATGTACGGCCCATGGGCCTGCCCCTAGTCGCTCCCCTAATGGCCTATATGTATTCACTGATTGTCACTATTGATGGTAATCCAAGTATTATCGAATCCCTAATACTCTCTCATGGTATCACGGAAAGGTTCCCGATCTCTCCGCTTCCGCTAGAGCCGCCGCCGCAGTGCCTCTCGCCGGCCCGCTGCGCCGTCGCCGAGAGTCTCTCGCCGGCTCCCCTTCCCTTACCCACTCCCTCCCATGGCGCCAGATGTCGATGCCCAGCGCGCGGAGGAGCGCCGCCAGCGCCAAGCGGCCGAGGCTGCCGCTAAGGCCGTGGCCGATCGTGAGGCTGCCCTCGACGCCCTCGAAGCCAAGCATGCCGCCGTCCACGCGCAGGCCCTGGCGGTCGTCAACATCAAGGTGCTGATCCCCATCACCCTTGATCGCGTTGCCAACAACTACGACCGATGGCGGAAGGTCTTCCTCGTCATTCTTGGCAAGTACGCCCTCACGGACCACGTGCTCTCCGACGACGCGCATCCGACGCGCTCGGCATGGGTGCAGATGGACTGCACCGTGCTATCGTGGATCTACGGCACCATCAACGCCGATCTACAGCAGCAGGTCATGCTCAAGGACCCCTCCGCTCGCGCCGCCTGGATCGTCCTCGACAACGAGTTCCTAGGGCAGCGAGAATCACGCGCCCTCGTGCTCTGCGCGAGTTCCGCCAATTCAAGCAGGGCGCCCTCAACATCACCGACTACTGTCGGCGGTTGGAGACGATGGCGAGCGCTCTCGCTGAATTTGGCGATCCTGTTGGCGATCGCACCTTGGTGATGACGATGATCCGCGGTCTCAATGGGACTTTTCGCCACATGATGTCGCACCTGAAGCTCCAACGCCCCTTCCCCACGTCGACGAAGCGTGCACCCTTCTTCTCCTCGAGGAGATCGACCTCAAGGATGCTGTTGGCGATGAACCGCCTACCCCGCCCGCCCTCTTCGCGTCTGGCGGGTCCTCGGCGCTCCCAGCGTCACAGGCGGGCGGTGGGCTGGTGGCGCTCCGGTGGCGGGCGGCTGCAGCGGCAATGGCGGCAACGGCGGTCAGCGCAACAACCGCCCGGCGCGGGCAACAACGGCGGCGACCAGTGATCTGGCGGCGAGTGCCGTCGAGGCGGTCTCGGCTCGACCCCACCGCTGGCTCCCATCCCCAACCCGTGGGCTGGCACACTTCAGCTCTGGCCGCACCCCTATGGCCCTGGTGGTGTCGTGCATCGTCCTCCATCGGCGCCGTTTCAGCCGCCTCCTGCCGCGTTCCACGCGCAGCAACAGCCCTACTACACGCCGCAGCAGGTGCCCTACCTGCAGCCGCAAGGGGCGCTCGGTGCTCCCCCCGGCTTTGGCTACGGGGGTGTGCCCTCTTCGCCGATGACACAGCAGCAGGCTCCCTGGACTCCCATGGCTGGCGGGTCATGGAATCAAGGCTCTTTGATCGACAACTTCAGCACCATGTCGCTCAACGTGCCTTCCTCTGCGGCTGTGTAACACCCTAAAATTCCATCATTTAAAATAATGTAAGCAACATGGTGTTTTAGTTTTGTTTTCTAAGGAATAATAATTTATCAAATAAATTATGCTCTAAAGTATTTAAATATCACTTTTGAATAATTTTAGAAACAATAAGTGCTTGTGCATCATATTTTGTTTGCATTGTTTATGTGTGTTTGTGTGAAGTTTTAAAGGTTTTTAAAATGATTTGAAAATTTTGAAAAAGGTTTGTAGTGTTTAGATTTTGAAAAGTGTTTAAAGTTTGAAAAGGTTTTGAAAAAAAAGTTTTAAAAAAAAAGAAAACCCCAAACCTCTCTCACCTTTCCTTTCAATTTTGTCCCTCCCTACCAGCTTCTTTCTCCTCTCCCCGCAGCCTACCTTCCCTTCTTTCGGCCCAGTTCCGCCCGCCGGCCCATCTTCCTCTTTCCCTCCCCTTCTTCCACTGCCGCCTGGGCCCCGCTGGTCAGCTCCTCCTCCCACCTCAGGCCGGCTCCCCTGCTCCGCATCTCGCGCGCCATCGCCGGCCGTTTCCCCCGGGTTTGCCGCGCCCTTCCCGCCTTCAAGCCGGCCATCAAGGCGCGGTGAAGCCCCCCCTTCACTCCCTTGCCTTCATTTCCACCCGTTACCCCTAATCAACCCGCCCCTTGAATGCGCTTATGGTCGCGCCATCAATGGCTTGTGCCTCCCGCGCCTCTCTCTCCTTCCTTGCTCCTTTAAAGGTCGTGCTCGAGCCCTCACACCCTTTCCGCACCTGCAAGCCACAACCCCTCCGCCTCGCACAGCGCCCGCCCGCTCCCGGCCCGCGCCATTAAGGAGTTCTCCGTCGGTGAAGTATTCCTCAATTTCTTTTCTTTCTTCTCCTTCGTGATCTTCTCTCACCCGTGGCCTCTCTGACCCAGGACCGCCTCTTCCTTCACGGGGCCGAGTCATCGCCCGGAGCGCCGCCGTCGTCTTCAACCTCCAGCCACCGCTTGAGCCTCGTCGCGGTGTGCGCCTCCTCGTCCTCCTCGTCCTCGCTCGTCTGCGCTGCTCACTCACTGAGGATCCGGCGCCCGAGCCCCTTCTTCCCCGCCGACCGAGCCGCTACCTGCTTCCTCCCGAGCGCCGCCCGAGATCGATCTCCGCCACCACCGCCTTCCTCGCCAAAGTACATTCTTTCCGTCTCCGTGTGGTGAGCAATACCTCCCGTCATCTCTTGTCTCGTGCACATACCAGTAGCTCGCGCCGCACGCGAGGTCCGCACCGCCCCTTCCGTGTAGGCCGTCACGGCCGCCGAGCCGCCACCTTGGCCTCGGTTATGTTCGCGAGCACCTTAGCTTTGTTTTGAACCCACGCTGCACGATCCGGAGCCTCGCAGGTGCGATCTAGGGCGCCCGGCCCCTCCGCCGTGGCGCCGCTGCCTCTCCGCACGCCGCCGCCGCTCTTCCGCTTGCACGTCCGTGGCCGTTCGATCGCGCGGGCGGTCAGATCTTATCAAGGATACCTTCTTGGCGGCGCCGTGGACCAGTAGACCACGCCCCACGCTGTTCGCGGTCATGGCTGGGCCGCGTCGGCCGCCAAACGATCCACAGTACCACGTAGCACCGCTCGGCGTCTCCTCACTGTCACCGCGGTTTTGCGCTTAGGCCCCTGTTCTTTTCTTTTACATGCCGTCCTTCCACCATTAAAGATCCTTTCATATAGGTCCTGTTTTTATGATCTAGCCCCCGGTTTTCCTAGATTCCTTCATCGAGGTCCTTTTCATTCCTTTTGCACATAAACCCCTCTGCTTATATGTATAATCATGTTTTAGTCCCTCGGTTTCTTGCGCTTAAGCCCCTGAAGCCTGTTTCTTCACGTAAAAGCCCCCGAATCTTGTTTTAGCCATATCTTTTCCGTCTTTTATCCGCTTTTAAGCGTTCTTGGTGTCCACGCGACCGCCTTTTCAAGCCCGCCGCTTTAGAATCTTGTTTTGGCTGTATCTTTTGCGTTTTAGCTGCTTTCCGCTGCCGTTAGGTTCATATCAACTCAAACTACATGTTAGGACCAATGTTGAACATGTTCTTTGTTTTATAATTTATTTAAATATTTAAATATGATTAAATCCTTATACACATGTTTTTCTAATTAAAATCTAATTAGAGTTCAACACGTGTTTTCATAAGAAAGTTAATATGATTAATACTAGTTAAATATTTCTTTCAATTAAAAGCTAATTAGATGTATACCTTGGTTTTCATAATCAAACTTAAATTGGTTAATGTTTATGCAATTTGCTTTCTAAATAAAAGCAACATAGGTCTATCCCGAGTTTTCTTAATTAAATGTTAATTTGATTAATATGAATATAAATGTATTTTTAAGTTATAATTTGATTAGTTGTGCTCGAAATATAAAGATGAACGCTTAGATGCTTTTACATGCTTCTTTTAAAGTAAATGTTTAATTTGCATAAATCATACTTGAATATTTATAAATAAAATTGGATTAGGCTTACATCGTCTTTTAAATACAAATATAACTTACTTAATTATAAATAGGGTATTTCTCTGAAATAACCTATGCACATGATTTTACTTAATTAAAAGATACCTAGCACATAGCTAGCTCTTGTTTGTGATCATCCAAAGCTCCCGATAGTTCCTAGTGCTTTTGTGTTCGCGTTCCTAGAGCTAAACCTTGTTCTCTTTTTAAGCTTTTCATGCTTGGTGTATTGTTTTGTTTATTGTATGCTTTCTTGTGTGCTCGTAGACATCGTGCCAGTTTCAAGTGAGCAACCGGTTGAAGTGGATCAAGAGCAAGTTTTGAAGAAGAAGAACCTCGGTGTTTAAGCAAGGAAGGCAAGTGGACTTCTCCCCATATTCTATTTTTGTCCCACAACTTGCATGATAACTAAGTTTACTTTTAAATGTTGTATTGCATAAACTTGATGGGAAAATCAACTTTTTAAGGACATGACTAGATTTTATCCCTTTACCTTGGACAACCCTTTTAAATAAATGTTTTGGGTAGAAATGCTTAGTTGCTATAACTTGGGATGGTTAAAATGAATCTTTTGCTATATGTTGAATGTTGATCATGATAACTTTGGTGATATATATATATATATGTGTGTGCTTATGGTTAATAACAAGATCATATGGTTTAATCGAACATGGAGAACCACCGAAAAAAAGCGCAACCACGGTCCATATGGCTCTGGCTTAGCCAATTAATTAGGAGTGTGGAATTATCTGACAGCCTTATCCGAAAGGAGCATAGGGGGCCGAAGTTGAAAGGGTATAGCCCGGTCCTCTTGGCCGCAGCCTTTGCTAAGGTGCTGTCCACTAGGGAGGGTTATGGTCCGCTCTTCTTGTATGTTGTCATGCGGGTTGTTGGTCTTCGCATACCTTTGTAAAGGCTTAGTGTCCCTATGCAATCACACCTCGGAAGTGTGGTATTGTGCGATCGGACATGCGTGGTTGGGTTCAAAGTTCTTGAACTTTTACGAGCTGTGGTGAAAGTGTACAACCTCTCTGCAGTGTAAAGCGACCGATCACCGTGCTCACGGTTAAGAGCGGCCTGGACCCTCACATGATAATCAAACATAAAGATGGAATTAAATCATGGTTCTTGTGGTTTTGAGATGAGATGCTTTCCTAAATCCTTAAGTGGGTTGGTATAAACTTACACCTAGTAAATAGGTGCTTGCTAATAAAATTTGACCAACATTAAAATGCTAACAAACTCTTAGCCTATCCTTGATATCCTTGCATCTTCCCCACTTGCTGAGCTCCAACCATAAGTGTGCTCACCCTTGCTTACCCTACTGTTGAGGAGAACACCGAGAAGAGTACTTCAACGACTACGAAGAGTTCTGAGGCTTGCGTGCCCCCAGTCATGTGCCTGTGGAAGATGAAGATGGAGTTACGTCTTCATAGTTATCGTTTGATCGTTGTAAAGACCTTGAGTCTAACGTCTCGAGTGTAATAAAATGATAATGTAATGGTTTAACTCTTGTCGTTTTATTGCTGTTTAATGATATTTCACTCATGACGTCTATCATATGTGTGTAAACTTGATCCTGGCGCACATATGAGATGCATTTGGTTTTCTTCGGAAAATCAGGCGTTACAGGCTGAGTGGTACCTCGACTCTGGGGCCGGCTCCCACATGACCAACACCGCTGGTATACTCAGCTCCTCCCATTCCCCACCCTCCCATCCTTCATCCATCATTGTCGGTAACGGGGCGTCCCTCCCCGTTACATCCGTCGGGTCCTCCTCTTTTATCACACCGCGTCGGTCATTAGTTCTTTCAAATGTTCTTGTTGCTCCTGGCATTATTGAGAATTTGATTTCCGTTCACCGCTTTACCACTGATAATAACTGTTCCATCGAGTTTGACCCGTTCGGTCTTTCTGTGAAGGATCTTCAAACCAGGAGCGTGATCGCCAGGTGCAATAGTTCAGGCGATCTCAACCCGTTCTTTGTTGCACCCGCCACCAGCACCACCGCCCTCGCTGCTACTGCCGCCACGTCTAACCTATGGCATCGCCGTCTTGGTCATCTAGGATCTGATGCTTTGTCCAAGCTCATTAGCTCCAAAGTCATTACATGTAATAAGTGCACTACTGATCCTTTATGTCATGCCTGTCAATTAGGTCGTCATGTACGCCTTCCTTTCAGCTTGTCTACCAATCGTGCGTCTAAACCCTTTGATCTTATTCATTGTGATCTTTGGACGTCTCCTATTCTTAGTGCATCGGGGTATAAATATTATCTTGTCATTTTGGATGATTGCACTCATTATACTTGGACATTCCCTCTTCGTCTCAAGTCTGAGACGTTTGAGACGTTGTCCAATTTTTTCGCTTATGCACGCACTCAGTTTGGCGCCTCCATTAAGACAGTCCAGTGCGACAATGGCCGTGAGTTTGTCCACTCCTCGGCCCGCACGTTCCTCCTGACCCATGGCGCCATTCTCCGTATGTCGTGCCCCTACACCTCCCAGCAAAACGGTCGTGCCGAGCGTATTCTTCGAACAATTAATAACATTGTTCGCTCCCTTTTATTCCAGGCCAGTCTACCTCCCGCTTACTGGGCTGACACCCTCCACAATGCCACATATCTTCTAAATTGTCATCCCACTACAACACTTGCTGGCCGCACCCCCTACCTCACGCTTCATGGCACCCCCCATCCTAAGATCATCTACGCGTGTTCGGATGCGCTTGTTATCCTAACTTGTCATCCACCGCCACCCATAAGCTCTCACCCCACTCCACTCTATGTGTCTTCCTTGGTTACTCCGCGGATCATAAAGGTTATAGGTGTCTTGATCTTCACTCTAATAGGATCATTGTGTCCCGACATGTTGTGTTCGATGAGTCGTCCTTTCCCTTCGCCGACATGTCCACATCTCCGGTTGATCCTGGCACTCTAACTTTTTTGAGCGATGATGACACCACCACTTTGCCTATTGGGCCTAGTGCTGCTCCTGCAGGTACTTCAGCCGCCGACGCGGCTGCTCCACCGCCCTCGCCGTTCGCAGGCGGCTCTGCCTCCGGCGCTGCTGCCCCTGTGGACACATCGTCCCAGGTTGCTGCTAGTAGCGCCCCAGGCTCGTCTAGTACCGCTGCCCCTGCTCCGCAGGTTGCTGCCAGCGGTACCCGTCGTACTGTTTCCACAGCCCCGCTTGCCATCCCGCCAGTGGCCAATGCTCACAGCATGCGTACTCGGGGGAAGTCCGGCTTTATCCAGCCGGTTGATCGCCTCAACCTCAGTGTTGTTCTCCGCTCTCCGCTGCCGGCGTCCGTTAGGTCCGCTCTCGCCGACCCGAACTGGCGTGCCGCCATGCAGTCTGAGTTCGACGCTCTCAAGGCCAATGACACCTGGTCCTTGGTGCCTCGACCTCCCGGCGTCAACATTGTCACTGGTAAATGGGTTTTTCGGGACAAATTTCTGGCAGATGGCACTCTTGACCGTTATAAGGCTCGTTGGGTTTTGCGTGGTTTTACTCAGCGTCCTGTCATTGACTATGATGAGACTTTCAGCCCGGTTGTGAAGCCTGCTACTGTTCGTGTGGTTCTCAGCTTGGCTCTCTCTCGGTCATGGCCCATGCACCAGCTTGATGTCAAGAATGCTTTCCTTCATGGTCACCAGATCAGAGACAGTGTACTGCGCTCAGCCTTCCGGTTTTGTTGATCCATCACGGCCTGATCATGTTTGCCGCCTCAAGCGGTCACTCTACGGGCTCAAGCAGGCTCCGCGCGCCTGGCGCACTCGGTTTGCCTCCTTTCTTACTTCGATTGGATTTGTTGAATCGAAGTCTGATGCCTCTTTATTCACCTATCACCGTGGTAGTGAAGTGGCTTACCTCCTCCTATATGTTGATGATATTGTGCTCACAGCTTCGTCGCAGAGTTTTCTTCAGCGGATTATATCAGCTCTTCGCCAGGAATTCTCTATGACTGACATGGGTCCTCTTCATCACTTCTTGGGTATTTCTGTTGAGCACCGTGGTGATGGATTATTTCTTTCGCAACGTCAGTACCTTTTGGATATACTGGAAAGGGCAGGCATGCGTGACTGCAAGCCTTGCAGTACTCCCGTGGAGACCCACTCCAAATTGTCAGCTGATGGTACGCCTGTGACGGATCCTACTCACTATCGTAGCATTGCTGGAGCCTTGCAGTACCTCACCTTCACTCGTCCAGATATCGCTTTCGCAGTTCAGCAAGTGTGCCTGTTCATGCATGACCATAGAGAGCCTCACTTTGCTGCTATGAAGCGGATCCTCCGATACTTGCAGGGCAGTCATGACCTCGGCCTTCACCTCTCTCAGAGTGCACCACTTGACCTTACTGTGTACTCTGATGCTGATTGGGCAGGATGTCCAGACACTCGTCGCTCCACCTCCGGGTATGCTGTGTTCCTTGGTGACAACCTTGTTTCATGGTCTTCCAAGCGTCAGGCAACAGTGTCCCGTTCGAGTGCTGAGGCTGAGTATCGCGTTGTGGCCAATGGCGTTGCAGAGGCCTGTTGGCTGCGTCAGCTGCTTGGTGAGCTTCACTGCCCTCTTCGCCGAGCCACCATTGTTTATTGTGAAAACATCAGTGCTGTTTACCTCTCCACCAACCCAGTTCAGCACCAGCGTACTAAACATGTTGAGATTGACCTACACTTCGTTCGTGAGCGCGTCGCCCTTGGAGAAGTTCGTGTTTTGCATGTTCCGACTTCTTCGCAGTATGCTGATATCTTCACCAAGGGGCTTCCGACATCGGTGTTTACAGAGTTTAGGTCCAGTCTTAATGTTCACAGTGCTCCCAGTTCGACTGCGGGGGTGTGTTAGACTGTAAATGTACGGCCCATGGGCCTGCCCCTAGTGGCTCCCCTAATGGCCCATATGTATTCACTGATTGTCACTATTGATGGTAATCCAAGTATTATTGAATCCCTAATACTCTCAGTTACATAATGTAGAGTTCTCATCTACATTTTTTACCATAAGCATTCCTACACTATATATAAACAAGTCTTTCATAAATTCTTGATAGCTTTTTTGAACGCGGAATCTACGTTCCTTATTATTTATTCTTTAGAATTTCATTAAATGGCCATTGACAATGGCACATTTGTTGGTTCCTGTTCTAACAAGTACACCTTCCTCCTATTGTTATAAGGTATAGTATAGGTATAGTAGAATTTAACATGACTTCCGTACAACATTTTAACCATTATTTGTGTCATATATTGTATTTCTTATGGTTATAAACTTATAATCACGATAAAATAAATTTGATCATGAATCCAACCATATAAAATTTAAATCATAAAGGTAAATGATTAATAATAAAATTAGTGGTCAAAGATTGCAGTCTGAATCTTGATACCCATACACGCCTTATACAAGTGGATGGGGGGAGTAGGCCTGAACCATGATACATTCAGGAAAAGCGGAAGTGCTCGAAAAACAACTATATTGGTTTTGGCCTAAGTTTTCTATCAAATGGCTTCTACCGTTGGTAACAATTTAAGACCCATGCAATTTTCGTGGTCAGTTTAATAAAGGAAACGATTGCATAAATCGTATTAAACCAAATGGTACTGTCCCTGGATCGTCTGTGAAAAATCATAATATTGGCCAAAGAAGGCACTGATGTGTGGGCACCTACATCAGCGCCACAAGCACAAGCAAGCCAAGGAGGATTTCCTAATGCACCATCAATGGACAGGGCTCCTAAATGCACAAGCAAGCCAAGGAGGATTTCCTAATGCACGTGTACAATATTTTTTTAATATTGGTAAACAATTTTCTTTAAAAAGTATTTCTTAATTGTCCCCAACATTTTTTATGTTTGCCAACATGTTTTATATTCACCAATGTTTTTCCTTATACTATTTTTCACTCACAAACATTATTGCTAAATAATTTTTTTACATGCGCCAACTTTTTTTTTTTGCATTCACCAACATTTATTGGCTCAACATGTTTTGAGACGCACCAACCTTTTTTATTTAACAATGTTGAGATAGTTCGTCTAAAATTTTGCTTTATAAAAATCGATGCAATCTCAACGGTTCCTGTTGTATTGCACGGACCTCAAATTGTTGAAGGTGGGTAAGAGAACATATTGTGGAAGATAAGGTAGAATTTCCGTCATCAACGTTGCTTTACTCTTGCAGCAGATGACTGATTGGGCTCGGTTAAGGTAAACAAGCAGTAGATAAAATGAATGAGGTAATCAGAATAAATGGGTTTTCCTTGAGGCGTAAATTTAAATTTATAGCTGAAGCAAAAGATATTTTAACGCAAAATAAATTAAGGGACAGTCGTATAAACTAATCTGAACAACAAAAAATTACATCCATGCAGCAGCAGGAATGCAACATACAAAATATTGCATATTGTTCTTTGAATTTAATTTAGAAAACAATTATTTGACTACACAAAATATATTGATAATACTATGAAATTTATAAAATAAAATAAAATTAGAAAAATATTGCATTGACCACGCACAATGCTGGTCAAAAGAATGTGAAATGTGTGCGGCACTTAATAGTTGAGCTAGCAGTATGCATGTAGCTAGCCTTGTACGTGATTCCTAGGATTGTATTTTCATGCTGATCATGCATTTCTACTGACAATTCACAGTTGCTTGTCTGCTGCCTAGTAGGTCATAGAGCGTGCATCACGAGGGCTGGACAAGTGGACCAATTGGCCACTTGGTACTACGAAGGCAGGCCCAATGGACGCTCATACAGGGCGCATTAAACTTGAGCTGAGCTACCTTCTTGCTCAAACTGGAGATATATACGGTATCAAATTTAATGCCGCGAAACTCTTTAAAACTCTATTGAGAATTTATTTGCTGTGACTGATGATGCATGACAGGACCCACAATGACAATCTTGCCAGTCAAAACAACAGCAGTATGAGAACAGCTGAGATATCAATATACTCCGTATAAAATAATGTGGGTCTGTACATACGCCAAGCCGTCAGGAAAGAACTTTGCAAGAATACACAGTAATTAAGTTAGGTTGTATACGCAATTTGGCATCACTCCTCAAACATGTTGAGGAAATATTAACAAGGATTCAGAGAGCATGCATAGCTTGGAATGAACATTAATAGATATGCTTCCCCAGCTTATCCCCACCTGCAAACAAGATGAAAAAAAAATTCAGTATGTTAATCATCTAGGCCGGAAAGGAGGAACGAAGATTTTACACGTGTGCATACCATCGCCGCTGCCCCCACTACAGACTGGACGGCGACGAAGTGGAAGATTAGCAACAGGTAAGCTGGGGTTGGTGCTCAGCCAGCGCACGTGTTGAAGAACGTGTGTCTCTCCTTCTATTCTCCTAGAGGCAATATAATCAGTCGCCGGCCGGATACATTGTTGTTCATTCATAGCACAGCAAGCTGATCTCGACAACCTAGCAGTGCGAGCACACAGCCATGGCGAGCTTGGGGAGCGGAAGATTCCCCATGGCAGCAGCTACCTCAACGGCGCTAGCTATCGCCATTGTCTTCCTCACAGCAGTTGGACTGGGAGATGCGGCAGCCGTTGAGCACACGTTCATTGTAAGTATGCATGATGCTTCATTGCCATTGTTTTCCTGATGTTCTGCCATGGTTATCATCTCCATCATGTCCACCCTTAACGATTAAACAACCACGTATGTCTTTCTTGATTTCTTGGAACATGCACATATGTAGGTTAGCCAGGTGAAGATGACACACTTGTGCAACGAGACACTGCTCACCGTGGTGAATGGGCAGCTCCCAGGGCCAGCGATAGAGGTCACAGAGGGAGACTCGGCAACTGTTCATGTCATCAACAAGTCACCACACAACATAACAATCCACTGGTATTTCGTTTTAAGCACCTACTTAACTTATTTCAATTTTTATCAAGTGCCTGGTGATGGGGAAAACAAAATGGTTTCCAGCACTTTGAAGTCGATTCTTTTTTCCTTATTCTAATTGTGTGTGTGTGTTGTCTGACATAGGCATGGAGTGAAGCAATGGCTGAATTGTTGGGCTGATGGGGTGCCAATGATGACGCAACTCCCCATCCTGCCGAACCACAACTTTACCTACCGGTTCAACGTCGTCGGTCAAGAAGGCACCCTCTGGTGGCATGCTCATGTCCCTTTCCTCCGGGCAACCCTGCACGGTGCTCTCATCATCCGGCCGAGACATGGCGCCATCTCCTATCCATTTCCAAAGCCTGATATGGAGGTCCCAATAATTATAGGTTCGTAAAGTTAGGTCGTTTTGAGCATATAGGAAATGTACTATTATTCCTAACCCAGTTGAATTATTTCGGAACCAGTTTCTGAGCTTAATTTCTTTCTGCGGTTGATTCTGACGTTGTTGCAGGGGACTGGTGGCAGCTGGATCTTTCACAGGTGGGTAGGAACATGAAGAATGGTTCCTTTGATTTCTTCGCTAATGGTTCCACAATCAATGGCAAGCTTGGAGATCTTTTCAATTGTTCTGGTAAGCAAATTATAGAATTATGCGCTTGTCTGTGTCGACGACACGTTTCTTTATTTTTTTTCTGTACAAATAAGTGTGTGCTCAACTTCCAATTCAATTTTGAAGGTGTGCCGGAAGATGGCTATGTGCTGGACGTTGTGCCTGGCAAGACCTATCTTCTAAGAGTAATCAATGCTGGTCTCTTCTCAGAGTTCTACCTAAAGATAGCTGGGCACAAATTCACAGTGGTCGCCGCTGATGCTAACTATGTCAGCCCCTACATCACGGATGTCATTGCGATCGCGCCCGGCGAGACGGTGGATGCCTTGGTTGTCGCTGATGCGCCCCCGGAAGGTACTACATGGTTGCCCTGCCCAATCAGGCGCCATTGCCGGACACCCAGACCCCGGAATACACAACCAGAGGGATAGTGCAGTACAAAGTTAACCACAGCTCCATCGCCAATGGTGCAGCAGCACTGAGGTCAAATGGTGATGAAGGTGATGTAGCATTAGTTCCTAAAATGCCTGACCATCATGACACGATTACATCATTCTACTTCCACAACAACTTGACGAGCCTGCATCACCCAACGGTTCCTCGGCAAGTGGACGAGAACCTGTTCCTAGTTCTTGGACTCGGCTCAATCTGCCGGAATGGTAATCAGTCCTGTCCGAGGAATGATCCCAATGACAGTTCTCTTACTATCGCAACCATTAACAACATCTCCTTCTTGGACCCCACGGCGAATATGCCACTACTAGAAGCGCAGTATTACCACACCGGTCTCTTAGATGAATTGCAAAAACTTCCAGATGAGCCACCGAGGGCATTCAACTTCACTGACAAAGCCTTGATTCCATTTGGAACAAAGGAGAGGCAGCTAGAGCCGTCGTCCAAGGCCACAACGATACGGAGGTTCAAGCACGGTGCCGTGGTGGACATCGTGTTCCAGAGCTCGGCGATTCTGCAGGGGGACTCCAACCCAATGCATCTACATGGTCACGACATGTTCCTGCTTGCAGAGGGTCTTGGTAACTATGACGCAGCAAAAGATGTAGAGAGGTACAACCTGGTGAACCCCCCGATTAAAAATACTGTTCTCGTCCCAAATCTTGGATGGGCTGCCGTACGATTTGTTGCAAACAATCCAGGTGCATAAAAGATCTGTTTTTTCCCAATGTATTTGCTACGAAACCTTATTTTTGTTTGCCATAGGTCTAATGCTTGACTTTATATGATTTACAGGGGTATGGTTCATGCATTGCCACTATGAGTTTCATTTGGCAATGGGCATGGCGGCAGTGTTTATTGTAGATGATGGTCCAACAGCAGATACATCACTCCCTCCACCACCTGCTGATTTTCCAACATGTTGTGCCAACGACCATAATTCTCTACGAAAGGTGAAGTCTTACGCATATATGGATCGGAGTCTAAAAGAAAATACTCCCTCCATTTTTAAATAAATGACGTTTAGGACAAGCAAATTAGTTCATTTTTGAACTAACTAGGTTGTCCAAAATGTCGTATATTTAAGGACGGAGGTAGCACCAGCTAGATTCCCAAAATGCTTGGACCTGGGCTGCAAACACAATATGTCTCCCATATACCATTGTATCATTTTGATGTATGAATAATTTTTGTCTCAAACCATTGTATCATGTTGATGTATGAATAAAGTTTGTTGTACTATTACTATACGCAGAATAATGAGAGAGAGAGAGAGAGAGAATTACTTTATCTTGACCGCTATGTTCCTGCGTTGGCTTTGGCATGAGTGGGTTTCACCGGAGAAGGCATGCGCGGGCACAGAGACACCGTGCAACGAAAACGATCGGCTCTTGTTCGTAGCTTGCACCTCGATCACAGTGGGGGATGGCCAAAAGATGTCATTTTGGAATTCGGGATGGCTGCATAGTCAGCGCCCTAAGGATATTGACCCGTTGCTCTTCCTCAAAACAAGGAAAAAGAAACGAACGGTGGCGGAGGCACTTTAGGACAACACGTGGATCCGCAACCTTAACTATCGGACTGGCTTTACGACTACGCAGCTTGCCCAATTTGCCACACTGTGGAATATTTTTGCGAACATGGAGCTACAGCTCCAGTGCGAGGACAACATCTCTTGGAAGCTTATGCCGAATGGAGAATACACGGCGGCTTCATCATACAGGGCCCAATTCAATGGCTGCATCAACGCGACAAACATCACTTCCATCTGGAAAACCTGGGCACCCCCGAACTGTAAATTCTTCGCTTGGCTCGTCTTCCAAAATAGGATCTGGACGTGGGATAGGCTAGAAGAAAGGGTTGGGACCACAGCCCTTCTTGCCTGCTTTGCAGATCCACGACAGAGACTTCACACCACCTATTCACTTCATGCCGCTACACAAGACGGGTTTGGACCTTGATCGCGGATTGGACGGGTCAGCCTTACCTAAATTTGGACGAATGGCCCCACAGCAAGTCCGTGCTACACTAGTGGATGAACCTTACATCTGCCCATGACATTCCACGCAAAGCTACACGTTCCATCGTACTTTTAGTCAACTGGGAGATTTGGAAGGAAAGAAATGATAGAGTTTTCAATCATCAAGAATTGTTGGTAACTTCCATCGTAGCCAAGATCAAGAGGAGGCATCGGCTTGGATCGCAGCAGGTTGTAAAGGGGTGGCCTCCCTTCTTGCGCGAGTGTAATTAAGCGGCTATCTGTAATTTTTCAGTTTTGTTTTGGCGGCTCCCGGCTTTTTTCTCCTCTATATCAATGAAATAGGCACAGTCCGTGCCCGTTCGTTAAAAAAACTGTTTCTCAAGTAGTGCCTGGTTCATAATGAATTGCAATTTTTATCTATAAGCTACATGTAATGAGCAATAAACATAAGAGGCGAAGAACAAATCTGGTGTTGCATGCCCACCATTGACAGTGCTACCGTATTACCAAACATGGGTATCACCTAAACCGGTGCATTAAAATTTCAACAAGAAAATTGAATGGATGGATCGAGTCTGCAAACTCTATCATGCAAAGTTTGCGGTTCACAAAAAAATTGTCAGGCAAAAAAAAAAACGAGAAATCATCACATTACTAGTTGCAGGTATAACCACTCGAATGGTATCAAATCTCTAGCAGCCAAGAAAGATACAACCAAGATTACACTCTAATTTAATTAAGCAAGTTTTTCTTTGACGAGACCAGGCCAGAAGACCACTGGCATCCGATGAAATAATAAATGTATAATTTGCCATTTGCAACATCCTAGAAGTTTCCGGCATGTTAATTTGTGCAAAAGATTGAGATTCTAATTCTGTTGTTTGATTTTTTTAAGCCATGTAAAAATATATTTTGCATTTTAAATGTTAAATTGCTCTTCGTGTTTTCTTTTATTTTCATCCATCAATTTTATTTTATTTTTATAGAAATTTTAGAGTACTTGCAATTACCATTAGCCATCAATATGATGAAATCTAGCTGTGATAGTACCAAGTAGTACTAGGAAGTACCAACAGTATTGTACCAGTTTGGTTGTTAAACAGCTAATTATATTTATTTATTTTCTATTAAATTAGCTGGTGAGAACATTTTAACAAAAGGTACTATCCTGTACCTACTGGTACTATCCAAGTACCATAACAAAACTCTTTTTTTATTGCTTGTACTTCCTTCTTCATATTTCTTTTCACATTTTTTCTTTCGACCTCTTACATTACTTAACAACATGTTAGTTTACCGGAAACGGTCGACTGATGCACCAATTATCCCCCAAGCATGAACGAACAGTATTCCTCAGACATGTTATATAGATTTACGGTCCACCTTGCAAAAGTGTAAATTTTGTTCGAATGCGACTAATAAAAATAAACAAAAACTTCCAACAATAAAAAAAAGTGCTAGCTCGTGTGCCGAGGCACAGGTTGATAGACTAGTAAATGCAAATTTACCTGGTGCAAAAAAAGTTTTTTTTTTGAAGTAGTGGCGTTCTTGAGTGTTCACATGCATGTAACGAACAAGCTGCGCCATTGTGTGAGCACATGCAAAATGCACCACTGCTAGCAGTCTGGCAACATCTTGTCTGCTAGCCTTAGCCTGGTACTCGTGAACCACGAGGGCATCAGTACCAGTGACCTGGCCAGGTGAGGTGGCTCTGCTTCATTCCTATTCCTCTCCACAGTGTTAAAAACGTTAACATCCACCGATACTTATTTGTTAAGTACCTGGATTCATTTCATAGTGTAGCATTCTCATCTAAATTTTTTACCATAAGGATTCCTACTACACCATATTTATGCAAGACCACGAGGGCTGGACCAGTGACATGGCCGGCGCCAATCATTGCGGCGAAAGCTGCCGTTGTACAGCGTGCCTTCAGTCTTGGTTGGTGTTACCACCTGAACTAAAGGCTCGGTGCATTCCATTCGCGGCCATCCGCAGCCACGGCGATGCATGACATTTAGTCTCAGTTTCAAAATTCAATCAGGACTAAAGGGCCGAGCCAAAGGTCGGTTCTATACCAGTGTGAGGTGACTATGATTTATTCCTCTTCCTTTCCACAGTGTTAAAAACATCCACCGATATTTATTTGTTAAGTACCTGGATTCATTACATAATGTAGCGTTCTCATCTAAATTTGTTACCATGAGGATTCCTACACTATATATATACAAGTCTTCCATAAATTCTTGATTGCTTTTTTTGAACGCCGAATGAACCCTCCTTATTAATTATTTTTTAGAATTCTGTTAAATGGTCATTGACAGTGTCACATTTGTTGGTTCCTGTTCTAACAAGTACTCCTTCCTCCTATTGTTATAAGGTATAGTAGGTATGGTAGAATTTAACACGATCTTCCATATAACATTTTAACCATTATTTGCGTCATATATTGTGTATTTCCTATGGTTATAAACTTATAACCACAAAATATACTGATAATAATATTAAATTTCTAAAATTAAACAAAATTAGAAAAATATTCCATTGACCACGCACAATGCAGGTCAGAAGAAAAACAAGTCAAGGATGCCTTTTATACATGTAAAATGTGTGCGGCACTTAATAGTTGAGAACATGCAATGCCTCCCTTGGATCCGACAGATAGATTTGCACAACATTACTCCTAGGATTGTATTTTGGTTCTGATCATGCATTTCCTCTGACAATTTTGCTATATGCATGTGCTACAATTAATCTAAGAGTACTGTTGACCTGTTTTGGTCTTGCTGGCCGGCCCCATCACAACTGCTTGTACGTGCATCACGAGGGCAGGACCAATTGGCTACATCGTACTACGGAGGCAGGCCCAATGGGCGGTCATGCAAAAGGCGCATTAAACTTGAGCTGAGCTACGTTCTGTCTCAGCTGCTCATATGCAGTTGATCATGCCTTAGGCCAGTGTCAACGCACATATTCGTAGTATAGTTATTACATAAACTAGAAATCAGATAACTGTACAAGTGGACTTTTATGGAGATGAAAATCCCTTTACATTTCACGAAACTCACTCGTTCTCTCATCGTCAACGAAACAGGATGATGCATAAAACTCTTCATAAACTCCATTGAGAATTTCCTTGCAGTGACTGATGATGCATGACAGGACCCAATGACAACCTTGCCAGCCAAAACAACAGCAGTATCAGCGCAGCTGAGATGTCAATGTACTCGGGATAAAATAAAAGCTTTGCAAGAATACACAGTAATTAAGTTAGGTTGCATACGCAATTTGGTATCACTCCTCAAACATGTCGAGCAAAACTTAACAAGGATTTAGAGAGCATACGTAGCTTGGAATGGACATTCATAGATATGCTTCCCGAGCTTATTCCCACCTGCAAACAAGATGAAAAAAAATCAGTATCTGAATCATATAGGCTGGAAAGGAGGAAAAGATTTTACATGTGCACACCATCGCCGCTGCCCCCACTACAGACTGGCCGGCGACGAAATGGCAGAAGACTAGCAAGAGGTAAGCATGGAGACCATGGCGGCGGCGCCTAAGAGGACAACACCATGAGGCTCACGGCACCGCTGGGCCCCGTGGGTTGGCCCGCATAACGCCGCTTGCCAACGCGGGCTCGATTTCGACTGTCCAACGGGTGCTGGTTTGTCCGGCGGGCTTGCGGCAAAACCCGCCCCTCTTGCATCAGTACGTCCTATTGTACTAAGCCGGTGGGGGTAAGACCGCCCCCACGGTTTTCATTAAGAAGAAGAAACCTTCTCCCGGCTTAGAAAACCCTCGAACCCCGGTTTCACCGGCGAGGAGATTTTTTTAAAATCAACCCCATAATTCGCTCCAACGAGGAATCGAACATGGGTGGTTGCGACCATACCTCAGCTCCACTAACCAACTAGGACTAGAGGGCTTTGGTGTACGTCCTATTGTACATCGTCTACGCTCAGCTGACCACATTAAAAGCTCATATTTAATATGCCTAGTAGCGCCAGCATACCAACAACTCACGTAGCCATGGCGAGCTTGGGGAGCCGAAGACTCCCCGTGGCAGCAACTACCTCAAGGGCGCTAGCTATCGCCATTACTGTTAGCGTCATGGTGTGCCACAAGGCTTTCGTCATGGTAGGAATCGTGTGTGATCGACCTTGTGGTCTGGTGGCCTTGCGGCTGGGTAGGTGCTCAGCCATCGCACGTGTTGAAGAACGTGTGTCTCTGCTTCTATATAATCAGTCGCCGGCCGGATACATTGTTGCTTCATTCATACAGCAAGCTGATCTGGATTACATATAGCAGTGCGAGCACACAGCCATGGCGAGCTTGGGGAGCCGAAGATTCCCCATGGCAGCAGCTACTACCTCAACGGCGCTAGCTATCGCCATTGTCTTCCTGATCTACACAGCAGTTGGACTGGGAGATGCGGCAGCCGTTGAGCACACGTTCATTGTAAGTATGCATGATGCTTCATTGCCATTGTTCTACCATGGTGTTCATCTCCATCATGTCCATTCTTAACGATTAAACAACCACGTATGTCTTTCATGATTTCTTGAAACATGCACATATGTAGGTTACCCAGATGAAGATGACACACTTGTGCAACGAGACACTGGTCACCGTGGTGAATGGGCAGCTCCCAGGGCCAGCGATAGAGGTCACAGAGGGAGACTCGGTAACTGTTCATCTCGTCAACAAATCACCACACAACATAACAATCCACTGGTATTAAGCACCTACTTAGCTTATTTCAATTTTTATCAAGTGCCTGGTTATGGGAAAAACAAAATGGTTTCCAGCACTTTGAAGTCGATTCTTTTTTCGTTATTCTTAAATTTTGTGTGTGTGTGTGTGTTGTCTGACATAGGCATGGAGTGAGGCAATGGCTGAATTGCTGGGCTGATGGGGTGCCAATGATCACGCAACACCCCATCCTGCCAAACCACAACTTCACCTACCGGTTCAATGTCGTCGGTCAGGAAGGCACCCTCTGGTGGCATGCTCACGTCCCTTTCCTCAGGGCAACCCTGCACGGCGCTCTCATCATCCGGCGGAGACAAGGGGCCAAATCCTATCCATTTCCAAAGCCTGATATGGAGGTCCCAATAATTATAGGTTCGTAAAATTATTCATCTTCACATTATTGTCAAGGTTAGGTCGTTTTGAGCATATAGAAAATGTACTATTATTCCTAACCCAGTTGAATTATTTCGGAAACAGTTTCTGAGCTTAATTTCTTTCTGTGGTTGATTCTGACATTGTTCCAGGGGACTGGTGGCAGCTGGACCTTCCACAGGTGGGTAGGAACATGAAGAATGGTTCCTTTGATTTCTTCGCTAATGGTTCCACAATCAATGGCAAGCTTGGAGATATTTTCAATTGCTCTGGTAAGCAAATTACATAATTATGCGCTGGGCTCTTTTATGGTGGACCATAGTGGTGGTATGCAGCATATGACTATTTTTGGTAAGGGTAAATAAGTAATTTTTGCAATCTTTTAATAAATTTGACAATCTCGGGCCGAGAAAAAAAATCGTTTATGCCACAAGGAAAATTTTTAAAAAAATCGTTTTTGAAATTTGAATTGAAAATTTTTGTTTTTGAATTTTGAAAACAATTTGGCCATACCACCGGCGGGAAATGAAATTTTTTTTAAAAAAATCGATTTTGAAATTTGAAAGAATTTGACCATACCACCAGAGGGAAATGAAAAAAATTGAAATATGCCACGAAAATTTGAAAATATTCATTTTTGAAAATTGAAATGAAAAAATTGAAAATTTTCATTTTTTGAAATTTGGAATTAAAAATTTTGAAATTTTTCATTTTTGAAATTTGAAATGAAAATTTTCATTTGAAATTTGAAACTTTTTTTGCCATATCACTAGAGAGAAATGAAATAAATTTGAAATGAAGAAACCATATATTTCGTTTATGCCACCAAGATAAAGCTTCCAATAATACCCCTATATCACCTATACCACCTATGTATCCCACCCTATACCACATGTGCAAGTTGTGTGGTATACAATTAATCTCAGCCGTCAGATCCTTTCATACTGGTCCTCTTCCAACAGTGGTATAGGGTGGTATGGTCCACCGTAAAAGAGTCCTATACGCTTGTCTGTGTTCGACGACACGTTTTTATTTTTCTGTACAAATAAGTGTGTGCTCAACTTCCAATTCAATTTTGAAGGTGTGCCGGAAGATGGCTATGAGCTGGACTTTGTTCCTGGCAAGACCTATCTTCTACGAGTAATCAATGCTGGTCTCTTCTCAGAGTTCTACCTAAAGATAGCTGGGCACAAATTCACAGTGGTTGCAGCCGATGCTAACTATGTCAGCCCCTACACCACGGATGTCATTGCGATCGCGCCTGGCGAGACGGTGGATGCTCTGGTTGTTGCCAATGCATCCCCGGGCAAGTACTACATGGTTGCCCTGCCAAACCAGGCTCCATTGCCGGATACCCAGACCTAGAATTCACTACCAGAGGGGTAGTGCAGTACAAAGTCTACCACAGCTCCATCGCCAATGGTGATGAAGGTGGTCCATCAGGTGATGTACCATTAGCTCCACAGATGCCTGACCATCATGACACGATTACATCATTCTACTTCCACAACAACTTGACGAACCTGCATCACCCGACGGTTCCTCGGCAAGTGGACGAGAACCTGTTCCTAGTGCTTGGACTCGGCTCAATCTGCCGGAATGGTTATCAGTCCTGTCCGAGGAATGATCCAAAGGACAGTTCTCTTACTATCGCAACCATTAACAACATCTCCTTCCTGGACCCCACGGCGAATATGCCACTACTAGAAGCGCAGTATTACCACACCGGTCTCTTAGATGTATTGCAAGAACTTCCAGATGAGCCACCGAGGGCATTCAACTTCACTGACAAAGCCTTGATTCCATTTGGAACAAAGGAGAGGCAGCTAGAGCCGTCATCCAAGGCCACAACGATACGGAGGTTCAAGCACGGTGCCATGGTGGACATCGTGTTCCAGAGCTCGGCGATTCTTCAGGGGGACTCCAACCCAATGCATCTACATGGTCACGACATGTTCCTGCTTGCAGAGGGTCTTGGTAACTATGACGCAGCAAAAGATGTAGAGAGTTACAACCTGGTGAATCCCCCGGTTAAAAATACTGTTCTCGTCCCAAATCTTGGATGGGCTGCCATACGATTTGTTGCAAACAATCCAGGTGCATAAAAGATCTGTTTTTTCGCAATGTATTTGTTATGAAACCTTATTTGTTTGCCATAGATCTAATGCTTGACTTTATATGATTTACAGGGGTATGGTTCATGCATTGCCACTATGAGTTTCATTTGGCAATGGGCATGGCGGCAGTGTTTATTGTAGATGATGGTCCAACAGCAGATACATCACTCCCTCCACCACCTGCTGATTTTCCAACATGTTGTGCCAACGACCATAATTCTCTACCAGATGAATTGAGCCTCGAACTAAGAAAGGTGAAGTCTTACGCATATATGGATCGGAGTCTAAAAGAAAATACTCCCTCCATTTTTAAATAAATGACGTTTAGAACAAGCAAATTAGTCCATTTTTGAACTAACTAGCTTGTCCAAAACGTCGTATATTTAAGGACGGAGGTAGCACCAGCTAGATTTCCAAAATGCTTGGACCTGGGCTGCAAACACAATATGTCTCCCATATACCATTGTATCATCTTGATGTATGAATAATTTTTGTCTCAAACCATTGTATCATGTTGATGTATGAATAAAGTTTGTTGTACTATTACTATACGCAGAATAATGAGAGAGAGAGAGAGAGAGAGTTACTTTATCTTGACCGCTATGTTCCTGCATTGGCTTTGGCATGAGTGGGTTTCACTGGAGAAGGCATGCGCGGGCACAGAGACACCGTGCAACGAAATCGATCGGCTCTTGTTCGTGGCTTGCACCTCGATCACAGTGGGGGATGGCCAAAATACGTCATTTTGGAATTCGGGATGGCTGCATAGTCAGCACCCTAAGGATATTGCCCCATTGCTCTTCCTCAAAACAAGGAAAAAGAAACGAACGGTGGCGGAGGCATTTCATGACAACACGTGGATCCACGACCTTAACTATCGGACCGGCTTTACGACTACGCAGCTCGCCCAATTTGCCACACTCTGGAATATGGTTGCGAACATGGAGCTACAGCTCCAGTGCGAGGACAACATCTCTTGGAAGCTTATGCCGAATGGAGAATACACGACGGCTTCATCATACAGGGCCCAATTCAATGGCTGCATCAACGCGACAAACATCGCTTCCATCTGGAAAACCTAGGCACCCCCGAACTGTAAATTCTTCGCTTGGCACGTCTTCCAAAATAGGATCTGGACGTGGGATAGGCTAGAAAGAAAGGGTTGGGACCACAACCCTTCTTGCCTGCTTTGCAGATCCACGATGGAGACTTCACACCAGCTATTCACTTCATGCCGCTACACAAGACGGGTTTGGACCTTGATCGCGGATTGGACGGGTCAGCCTTACCTAAATTCGGACGAATGGCCCCATAGCAAGTCCGTGCTACACTAGTGGACGAACCTTGCATCTGCCCAGGACATTCCACGCAAAGCTACACGTTCCATCGTACTTTTAGTCAACTAGGAGATCTGGAAGGAAAGAAATGATAGAGTTTTCAATCATCAAGAATTGTCGGTACCTTCGATCGTAGCCAAGATCAAGAGGAGGTGTCAGCTTGGATCGCAGCAGGTTGTAAAGGGGTGGCTTCCCTTCTTGCGCGAGTGTAATTAAGCGGCTATATGTAAATTTTCAGTTTTGTTTTGGCGGCTCCCGTCTTTTTTCTCCTCTATATCAATGAAATAGGCACAGTCCGTGCCCGTTTGTTCAAAAAATATTGTTTCTCAAGTAGTGCCTGGTTCATAATGAATTGCAATTTTTATCTATAAGCTACATGTAATGAGCAATAAACATAAGAGGCGAAGAACAAATCTGGTGTTGCCCACCATTGACAGTGCTACCGTATTACCAAACATGGGTATCACCTAAACCGGTGCATTAAAATTTCAACAAGAAAATTGAATGGATGGATCGAGTCTGCAAACTCTATCATGCAAAGTTTGCGGTTGACAAAAAAAATTGTCAGGCAAAAAAACGAGAAATCATCACATTACTAGTTGCAGGTATAACCACTCGAATGGTATCAAATCTCTAGCAGCCAAGAAAGATACAACCAAGATTACACTCTAATTTAATTAAGCAAGTTTTTCTTTGACGAAGACCAGGCCAGAAGACCACTGGCATCCGATGAAATAATAAATGTATAATTTGCCATTTGCAACATCCTAGAAGTTTCCGGCATGTTAATTTGTGCAAAAGATTGAGATTCTAATTCTGTTGTTTGATTTTTTTAAGCCATGTAAAAATATATTTTGCATTTTAAATGTTAAATTGCTCTTCGTGTTTTCTTTTATTTTCATCCATCAATTTTATTTTATTTTTATAGAAATTTTAGAGTACTTGCAATTACCATTAGCCATCAATATGATGAAATCTAGCTGTGATAGTACCAAGTAGTACTAGGAAGTACCAATAGTATAGTACCGGTTTGGTTGTTAAACAGCTAATTATATTTATTTATTTTCTATTAAATTAGCTGGTGAGAACATTTTAACAAAAGGTACTATCCTGTACCTACTGGTACTATCCAAGTACCATAACAAAACTCTTTTTTTATTGCTTGTACTTCCTTCTTCATATTTCTTTTCACATTTTTTCTTTCGACCTCTTACATTACTTAACAACATGTTAGTTTACCGGAAACGGTCGACTGATGCACCAATTATCCCCCAAGCATGAACGAACAGTATTCCTCAGACATGAAAAGTGATAAAAAGGACTACTCTCTCTGCATGGGGATCAGCATGAACACGCCTCTTTTTGATGTTTTCCGACATGGTTAGCATCTTTGGTACTATTTTTGTTAAGTCCACCTTTTATTTTCCAACAATATAATAGATTTCATTAACACAGTTCCATTACTAGGTACTCGCTACAAATAAAACACATTAGGCCCAGAGTTGTTTGCATTGCTTAGAGTAGTTTATATTGACTAGGAAAGCGAAGCACATGATGTTATAATTTGTTTCGTAGAGGCCAAGAAATACTATATTGTCTATCTTATTCGTTGGATGCCAAAATATGGCCTGTGAGTTCTAATGCTTTATCTTATAAGCTGTAATTTATAGGGGTACGGTTCATGCATTGGCACTATGAGTTTCATTTTGCGATGGATACGATGGCAGTGTTTATTGTAGAGGATGGTCCAACTGTGGTCCTGTGGACACATCTCTACCTCCACCACCTTCAAATTTTAAAACATATTGTGACCATGACAACAATCTCATGCCAGATGAATTGTGCGTCCAAAGTCCAAACTAAGAAAACTAAAGCCTCAATGGAGTCTACAAGATAACCTCAACATCGAGATTCCAAATAAACTTGCAGGGTGGCCCACAATTTACTTCTTCCCTAGTGTCAATACTCAATTATGCATATGCTTGTGTCATTATGAGATGGTGTCAGTAGTCTACCAGGGGTAATACTTGTGGTTGTGTAGATTTTGTTTAGAAGGGTTTACCGGATATGGACTTTGATGGTATAGTAGAGATGTAAAATTTTAAGTAAAATGCATGAGAGGTCGATCAATTTGTAATAAGGGTTTGTCACTTAGGTCCATCAACTCCGGAAAAAATATTTTTCAGTCTATAGCTTGTTAAGTTAGGTCATCTATCTAGTTGCTTCCATGGTACATTCCTTATTATATTCTTAATTCAATCACTTGGGTCTGTGTCAATTTTCACTTATATCTTCAAGATTATTGGTGCTCATTCAAGAATTGATTGATTAGTTGTTCATTGGCTATATCCTTCAAAGATATTTCTAATTCTTTGAGAATGGTATTTCTCTTATGTGAGAAATTCCCTCATGTAAGAGATAAGTGATTTACCCGATCCTCTAGTTTAATCTCGTGAGTGAACTATTTTTCTTGGATCATGTTATTCACAATAAGTCACTTTACTTACTTTATTTCCTTCTAGTAACTGCTCTTCTAGAGATTATTAATATTCACTTAGGATTATTATCAACTATAAACATTTAATACTTTGTATGAGATTTAATTTCTATTTTTTTTATTTTTATTCCTTCGAAGAATGATGAGTCCTTCAAGGATCATCTCGTTGGATTTTCAAAATCCATCCATTAACTGCATAATATAAATTTAATCCATTCTTTCTATATGCCAGATAAGTAGTAGAGTATTGATTCATAAATAATGTGAGTTTACTTCTTTTGAAATACTTATGAACCATTACGTTTCACCATGTCATTATTTCATAATGATTCATCCAATTTGAACTTCCAGGTCAAATACTTTCTTCATGATTCAACCTCGTTTGCATTCTTCAATTTGACACAATATGAGTGCTTCATGCAACTCTACCATGGACTGTATTTATGGATCCATATTCTCATTATGCAAATATCTGCAATTATAGAGGTAATATGTTTTTGACATTCATTCTTTTCTCTCTCATATCTTCAAATAAAACTATGATATAGTCAACTAGTATCTGCTATCCCCATAGAAAATAGTGACCACACTTTATACTTTTAGGCATTCATCTTCATGGTGATTATTTCTTAGTTTGTGAGGTATTTGACCATAATGGTCTTCTTTACAGAATTCATCGGACATTTCAGTAAGTTATTATGTGTGTGTTTATAACATGTTGTTTATTCCATTCTTTTTGTACAAAGTGCATGTTTCAACTTCAAACTCAACTTTGAAGGTGTGCCGGAAGACGGCTATGTGCTGGATGTTGTTACTAGCAAGATCTATCTTCTACAAGTAATCAATGCTAGTCTCTTCTCCAAGTTCTACCTAAAGATAGCAGGGCACAAATTCCAGGTGGTCGCAACTGATAACGACTATGTCAGCCCCTACACCACAGATGTCATTGCGATCGTGCCATGCGAGACGGTGGATGCTCTAGTTCTTGCCAATGCATCCCCAAGAAGGTACTACATGGTTGCCCTGCCAAACCAGGCACCACTGCTTGATACCCAAACCCTTGAATTCATTACTAGAGGGATGGTGAAGTGTAGAGTCAACCACAACTCTATCACCAATGGTGCTGCAGGACTAAGGTCATGCATGGCTGAAGGATAAGGGTACCCATGGGTCCCCACCAACTAGACTCTTGGCCGTCCCTGACAAGTGGGGACAGCCTGTCAGGAGACCGACTGACCCGACAGGTGGGCTCGCCGACCGACGACGCAGGCCCAGTGAAACGAACCGGCTCAAGACGGAACCCGATCCTCGCACCTCTCGTGATAGTCCTGTGAGGCTATCACGTGCAAATCCCGGTCTCAGAAAGTAAAGCAAAGTACCATACAACGAGAATAAATACATGAGGGTCCATAATATTAAATAATAATTAAGCATCTGAGTACATCATTTCGGCACAAGCCGGGTACAAGTCCAACAGGACTGAATCAAGCAGAGTAAACATCTACGCAGCGGCTCTCGTGTAGTAGACTCCATATCCGCAGGCAACTCGAGTGTAGGGCGAGCTTGGTCCTCCCACCGCCGTCCTCAAAGTCGTAGTCCGGCTCACAGTCCGAAAGTCATCATCTACTCGATAAGCAAGTAGGTCATGTCAGCTTCCCAACAAAGAGCATAAGCAAGAGAGAATAATTCTACTATGCATGAGTAATCCTATTTATGGCTGTAGTAGGTTAAGCAAGCAGCGGTAGCAACATCAAGGTAAGCAGAATAGCCGAGAGGTATCCATCTCCTCAAGAGATCCACACCTCGGTCAACGCCTCCGGGGTCAACACCCCAACAAGGAAAGAAGCACCAAATACTGGATCTCAACCAAGATACAGCATCCCACACTCATCTGCGATGTGGGGTCACCAACTCCTATCCCCACGTCTCAACGGCACGAAGCCGGGCTCACAACACAGGGGAGAAAGCGGCACAAGAAGAGACTAGCGAGAATACGACCGTGGGCTGTCCATACCAAGGACACGGACTATAGCTATAGGTTTAACACTGCAGAGGTTGTACAACCGACCAGGATAGGGCAGAAACGGATGCCTCCGTTCCACCTCCCTACCTAACGACCGGAGACCTAGCAGTGGGTGGCACTCTCCTGCCTCTCCAAGCCTGACTCGTCTCACAGGCGGGCGCGCGAAACTTTGCCAGCGGGGCCTCGGGCTGTGAGACCATCCCGGAGGAGGCGGCGTCTACTGGGGTATAACCCGTGCCCCTCACACGACCACACCGGTCCGCCTACAGGCTGGATGCCATCCACCAACTAGTTCTCGGACCGAACCCCGCCCATAACAAGGCGAGCGGTTTGCACGAAAATAGCCCAAAGATCATGGTTAAACTGTCGATCGGTCCACATTGTGAGCAAGCACTCACCAACTCCATCCGGTCGGACACGCCGCTAGGGCGGGAGGTCAGGTCGCATCTCCCCTAGACAAAGGCGTTCACAAGTAACCAAAGCGGCTCGCTCCCGCGGTAACACGTCAAGGATACACACTCACCCAAAACACACGCAAGAGTTCCGAGGTATCCCAACCTCGGTCCAAACTCGAGATCCATCCATAACTAAGGGTAAAATATGGATGGTGAAGTGCCGAACTAGCTAGGGGTGCGTAGCTAGCTCAAAGTAGGTGTTCCAAGGACATGGTAAACAATTTCAAGGCACGGCTAATCAATTGTCTATGCAATTTCAAAACATGCATCAAAAGTAATTAAGCACTAGCAACTAAAGCAAGCATGGGATCTATATGGTTGGGAGTGACATGACACCGGTGGCGTCCAAAGTCCAGTGGGTTGTAGTGGGTCGTGGGCCTCCTCACGGGTTGTAGCTCGGTTACATGCGACGAGATACGAGACACTAAGATACCGACAAACAACTAGGCAATAAATCCAAAGAAACCCAATTTTAGAAGATTCAAACAGAACCATACTACCTACAAACAGCACCGTCTCATTTTAGAAAAATATAGAAACTGGTTTCATATTTTTGAGTTATAAATAATTAGTTATGATTTTTCAAAGATTAAAGGTTTTATAAATTAATTTCCAAAATTCATTTATAAAACAGAAAAGATTTTATTTTGAAAATAGGGATGACGTCATCATGGCGTCATCGTGACGTCAGCGTCATAGTTGGTGGGCCTAAGTGGGCCCAAAGGGTTTGTGGGCGGATTATCGGCCCATGGGACTTTAGACTCTTGGGCCAAAAGAGTGAAGTCTAAAGGCCCCCAACTAATTTGGGCCGCGAAGAAAGAAAAGAAGCGGGACATGGGCCTTAATGGCTAAGGCCCATGATGCTCCTTTTCGTTCACGGGGAGAAGTCCTGTGCGGCCCCGTCTGTCTTTGGGAGGCGCGATGCTCCTCGCCACGCGCCTTGTGGCGCATACGTGCTGTAGCGTCCGGCGGCGGCAGTGGCGTTTGGTGATGGCGGCTCGGCGCTCAAGCAAGCCACGGGGAGGTTCGCTTGGTTCACGTGAAGAATTTAAGCGCGGCCACGGCCACAGGGTTGAGCATGGGTGGGCGACAGCGGTGCGACATGGAGGAAACTTCGGTCGGCGGCGGCGGCGAGCAAGCGGCGGCGTGGCGGCGGCTGCGGCATCGCGAGTGCGGCCGGCAAGCAAAAAAGCGGCACACCAACTCTGCGGCTTAAGCGCGTGGGCATGCTTGACACGGCGGTTCGTGCACACGCGGGGCTACTCCACGGCATTGCACACCCGGATCGGCAGCGGCATCACGTGTATCCGGAGCCGCGGCGTTCGACCTGGGAGTGCAGCGGCAGCGGCCGGCGGCGTACCTAGTAGGAAGTTCCGCGGCTCGAAGGCGGATCACGCGAGCAAAGATAAGGATGGCCACGCGTGCGGATGAAGCATGACAAGAAGGCGAGGACCGGCGGCGCGTGCGGACCGCGGCGGACGCGCCTGGCTCAAGGGCGTGGCGTGGCGCAGGGCCGCCGGCATCACGGGGAAGTTCGAGGGGGAAAGGGAAAAGGTCGAAGGCGCTCACGGTGGGCGAAGATGTAGGCGCAGTGAAGACCGCGGCGGTGAAGAGGTGGCGGTGAAGTTCTGCGACTACGCTTTGTCGGCGCGCGACGGCCTCCTCCGACCACAGGCGGCTCGGCTTCTAGCTCTTGACCGTCTTCTCTTGGCTTGCGTGAAGCGCTCCTTCTCCTTTCCCCTTCTTCTCCTCTTTCCCTCCTCTTCTCACTCGGCGAACAAGGGAGCCAAAGGGAAAACCCCAAATGCTTGATGTCTTGCAGCAGGGCCTCGGGGTTTAGAAGGGCGCACGAGGCGAGGGTAGGATGGTCACGGATGGGGCGCCATTGGCTGTCAGGCGACGCCGCGTGGCGGCGCATCGTTGGTGGGCGCGGCGTCACGCGCAGGGTAGGAAGGAAAAAGACGGGTGGCGGTGGGCGCGGTTGCTGACTTCGGCGTCCGTCTGCAGCGCGGTCGGGCCCGTCCTCGGCCGGTGGTGCTCACGCCGCGGCGGGCGGTGGCGCGGCGCAGGCGGCTTTGGCCGGGAAAAGCGAAGAACAGTCATGAGTGGCCCCACGGTCTGTGGAAACACGCGGGAAAGGGTTAAGGTGGTCATCTTTGGGCCTCTCGAGAGGAAGAGGGGGTGCAAGAGCGCCTGGTGAGAGTTGAAGGACGTCGATCAGACTTGAAAGGATGTTAGCAGGCCCAACAGATAAAAGGGTTTTTGAATTTAGTTTTGAATTTAGTTTAAACCATATACTTGAATTTGAATACTTTCAAATTCAAAACACACTCAAATAAAAACCAAATAAAATCCATAAATTCCAAATCACATACTTTACCATAATTTGAACATATATTTTGATATTTTTGGTTTTATTTATTTAGAATTAAGAGAAGAGCTAGAAATAGGATTAAATTATGGTGACACATCATCATTAAAAGAAAGGTTCAAATTTTCTCACATTTTCATAACTTAGATTTCTGGGATGTTACATTCTCCCACACCACCGGAAATCTCGTCCTCGAGATTTAAGCTCCATCCTCTCCCTAGAACAAGTGAGGGAACTCTCTCCTGAGGTCGGACTCTTTCTCCCAGGTTGCTTCTCGCTCCGTGTGGTGACTCCACAACACTTTGCGAGGAATTGTGGTCCTCCCGTTTCCTTTGTTGCTCGTCCAAGATCTTCTCTGGGGTATTCTCGCATACTGTGGTGTCCTGCAGGTCAAGTATCTCCACCGGGACTTGCTTTGCTTCCACTTCCTTTTCACTCTTCTTCAACTGAGACACGTGGAACACGGGTGTCAGACATCTCCTCTGGAAGTGCGAGCCTGTAAGTGAGCTTTCCAACTCTCTGAGTGATCCGGTACGGTCCCACGTACCTCGGGGCAAGCTTTCCCTTCACAGCAAACCTCTTGGTTCCTCTCATCGGTGACACTTTCAAGTAGACGAAGTCACCCACCTCAAACGACAAGTCTCTCCGGTGTCTGTCGGCGTAGCTCTTCTGTCTGCTCTGGGCAATTCTTAGGTTGTCTCGAACCTTCTCCACTTTCTCCTCAGCTTCCTAGATCGCATCGGCTCCAAAGACCATCCTCTCACCTACTTCTGACCACATCAAAGGTGTCAGCACTTCCTCCGTAGAGTGCCTCGAAGGGTGCCATCTTGAGACTTGCTTGGAAGCTGTTGTTGTAAGAGAACTCTGCATAGGCCAAACTGCTCTCCCAATCTGTGCCGTAGGTCAAAGCGCAAGCTCTCAGCATATCTTCCAACACTTGGTTTACTCTCTCGATGTCCATCGATCAGGGTGGTAGGCTGTCTTTGTGGCGAGTGTGGTTCCCATCCTTGCATGGAAGCTCTTCCGAACCTAGCCACGCGGGGCCCTACATGCGACACTATGCTCCTCGGAGTCCGTGTAGTCTAAGAATGTGATCCACGTATAGGTTTGCCAACTGATCTGTTGTATTCGTAGCTTTGACTGGCACAAAGTGTGACACCTTGGTCAAGCGGTCTACTATGACCCACACCAGTCGTGTCCCTTCCATGTCCCTGGGTAGTCCCACCACAAAGTCCATGGAGATGTCATCCCACTTCCGAGGAATATCCAAAGGCTTCACAGCCGGCCTCGGTGCTCGATCTTCACTCTGCGCACGTGTCACAACAAGCCACGTAGTAGGCTATATCCTTCTTCATGTCTTTCCACCAGAACCTCAGTTTCAAATCTTGGTACATCTTTGTGCTTCCTGGGTGAATGGAGTACCGTGAATCATGGGCTTCTTTCAAGATTCCGCCTCGTAGTTCCTTGCTCATGCGGAACACGATCCGGTTCTTCAACCACACGGTTCCTGCTCATCGATCCAGTAATCCTCGCCTTTTCCTTCCAACATTTGCTCGAAGTGCTCCAATCTCCTTGCAATCTTTCTGAGCTTCCAGATTCGCCTTCCAAGTCGTAGGTCACTTGCAGAGTGTTGAGTTGTCCTTGCTCCACAATCTCCACTGGAAGCTGCTCTAGCTCGTCGTGAAGTGCTGGCTGCTCCTGCCTCACCATCAAGTTGTTGCAATAGGACTTTCGCTCGTGCATCGCCACGACGTTTGCCTTGCCGGTGGTAGTGAATCTCCAAGTCGTAGTCCTTGATCAGCTCTAGCCACCTTCTACGCCTCATGTTCAACTCCGTGAGTAAAGTACGGACTCTTGTGATCGGTGTACTGACTCACACTTGTTCGATCAAGTAGTGCCTCCAAATCTTCAAAGCGTGAATGAGCGCTAGCTCCAAGTCGTGAGTGGGGTAGTTCTCCTCGTGCTTCTTAAGCGCCTCGGCGCATAAGCAACAACTTTGCCCTCTTGCATCAACACACATCCCAAACCTTGCTTGTCACGGTACAAGACACCACGAAATCCTTCTTGATGTCTGGCGGGATAAGAATCGGAGTATCGTGAGCCTCTTCTTCAACTCCTGAAACTCCTTTCACAGGCCTCGACCACCACGAACTTCTTGTCGTTCTTCACAGCTCTGTCATTGGCTTCGCTATCTTGGAGAAGTTTTCTATGAACCTCCTGTAGTAACACCTTGGCAGAAAGCTCCGAATATCTGTCACTATGAGTGGTTGTTCCCACTTGGTAACTGCTTCCACTTTCGAAGGGTCAACCGCAACTCTCTCTGTTGACAACACGTGTTCCAAGAAAGCAACTTCCTCCATCCAGAACTCACACTTGCTAAACTTTGCGTACAACTTCTGCTGTCTCAGCCTTTCCATCACAATCCGAAGGTGTTCCTCATGCTCCTCTGCTGTCTCTAAGAAGATCAGAATGTCATCTATGAACACCACTACAAACTTGTCCAGCTCTTCCATGAAGACCTTGTTCATCATGTTCATGAAGTAGGCAGGTGCGTTGGTCAGTCCGAAGGAAACCACTACGAACTCGTATAAGCCGTACCGAGTCGTGAAAGCTGTCTTCGGGATATCCTGGTCCCGAATCTTCATCTGGTAGTAGCCTGACCTCAAGTCAATCTTAGAAAAGAACTTTGCTTTCCGCAGCCTATCTAGCAAATCGTCGATCCTGGGCAAAGGGTATCTGTTCTTGATTGTCATCGAGTTGAGTGTCCGGTAGTCCACACACATCCTCTTGGTGCCATCCTTCTTGTCCACAAACAGAACTGGCGAACCCCAAGGTGAGGCACTCGGTCGAATGAACCCTTGCTCTTGCAGTTTCTTGAGTTGCTTCTTCAGCTCATCTAGTTCATCCGCGGACATCTATACGGGCTCTTGGCCACGGGTCCAGCTCGGCATCACCAATCACGAACTCAATATCCTGCGGTGGTAACTCGGTCAACTCCTCCGGAAACACGTCGGGTACTCCTCACGACCGGATTTCCTCCAAATCCTTTCCTTTCATGTTGCACAACATCGGCGTCGACCTCGCTGTGGCTTGATCAACACTCGACTCCGGGTGCTCCAAGCACGCAGGGTTGCAATTCACCAATCCTTTGTGCTGAGCTAACCACTCCATCCCAAGTATCACGTCAAATCCCGGTCGACTCGAGCGGTCAGTCGCCACGAACAAGCGCTTCTCGAACACCATGTTCACTCCTCTACACTCCAACAGACACCGCTTCTCACCTAGCGGGAGTGGTAACTATAGGCCGTGGTCAGGCTTAGTTGGTAATGACCTTTCCTTTATAAACTTAGTAGAGATGTCTGGCGAGCACCGGTGTCAAAGCAGAATGGAAGCCATCATCGAATCGACTAAAACTCACCAAGAGCCACGTCTGCGCTGCCGCCTCCTCTGCGTCGGTGGTTCACCGCCTCAGTCGGTGGGGGGCGCTCTTCTGGTTCTGCTGAGGCTGTCCTCCGAACCGGGTGCCTTCGCCGGTGTCACTGCTTGGGTGTTCCTGCTCGACCTCCACTCGAAACTTCTGCGGGCACACGTTGGACTTGTGGCCTAGCCACGATGGGTAGCAAGTGACCTGTGGTCGTGGTGGCGCCCTGGGCTTCCAGCTCGAACCTCCACTACCTCCAAGGTGTCCTCGCCTCCGAGTGAACCGAGTCTACGGTGGAGGGTAAGGACGCCTCTCTGCTGAGTAATCTTGTGGGCGGAGCGGACCTCTGCCGGTGTGACCTGGGTACCACCACGTTACGCTGACGCCGCTCTTCTCTCGCGGACCTCCAGTAGTCTAGTCTCGACTTCTCCATAACCAAAGCCTTGCCCACCGTATGCGTGAAGAGTGTCACAGTCGTGAGCTGCCAAGTGGTGCGCCATCCTCTGTGGAGTCCCTTGCGGTACCAGTACATCTTCTTTTCTCGGTGTTGGAGTCGTGGGCGACGCATCAGCTCGGAACCGGTTCGTGTACTCCACCTGCATCGCCATCGATCCCATCTTCAAGTGCACGAACTGCTCGCCTTCCGTCCATCACGCCTCGGATGTGGGAACGCCTCAAAGCCTCCACAAACTCCTCCCACGTGATGCGAGTAGGGTCGGTGTGAGTCACGATGGCCCCACCAGGCTCCTGCCATGCCGACCAGCTGGTGCGCGGCGATGTACACGCACTCCTCCTCTGAAAGGTCGGTGAGCTCCAGCTTCTTCTCAATCTCCCTCAACCAGTTATCTGCCATGAGTGGGTCTGGAAAGTTGTCAAAGGTAGGTGGACGCAGCTTGGTGAAACCCTCCACTCTCTTACGCAAGCTCTCTTTGGTTCCCAGCGTTTCTCCGGTTGTTGTTGTTCGGACCACGATCGCGATCGTCTGCATCGGTGAGTTTGAAGCGCCATCACGGTACTGCTAGGTTGGGCGGTGGTGCGCTGCTCGCTCTGCTCAGCTCGGCTCGGCCTCCCCTCGAGCTCCTCCTCGGGGTCAGCTGGTGCTCAACCTCCTCCTTGGTCTCCTCGACCTCCTCACCCGCCGCGGCGTCCACCACGGCGTCCGCCACGTGGTGCACGGCCTCCACGGCGGCCACGACCTCGACTTCCAGTGGGAGAGGGCGTCCTCCTCGGCGTCCTCCTGGCTGCCTCCTCGAAGCAGGCGTGGGAGCCGTCCCGACCTCCTTGCCACCGAACATCTGTTTTAAGAGTTCGAGATCGTGAGAAATGAGTTGTCAGAAATTAACTTTAAAGTACTTAAGCATATAAGGAGTATCTATCTAACAACAAACAATTTCACACAAACATATAAGAAGCATGAAACCAGCAAAAGATCGATAACTCCAATCACTCATGCAAGATCACCATACAAAGGTGTGTATCTCGAGGCCTACTCCACAACCTTGAGATTACACAGCATGAGAACTACATCGCGATACATAAGGGTGGTCAACTAAACATGAACATCATGAAGAACTCTATCCTAGCTGACTACGGATCATCCTCAAGGTGCCTGCTGAGCGATGGAGAGTATGGTGGTGACACGGTCTTCGGACTGGGCGGAACCGCGTAGAACGGCGGGTCGTTCACTCCTAGGTAGTCTGGTATCTCAATCTCTGGTAGGTTGAAGTAGCACCCAAGCTCCTCAAAGCTCTGCTCACCTGGGGTGTCCGAAGCCTCGTGGGTAAGGTCATTGTGAGAAGTAGAGTAGGGGTAGCTCAAACGTCTCTGCCTCACCACAGGCCTCTTCTCGGTGGTAGCATCTCTCGCCAACTCCCCACTGTCACTGTTGTAGGTCGGAGTCCCTCAAGCTGAGCTGGTCTGCTGGTGTGTCCTGCCTCGTACACTTTGCCTCCCAAGTACCGAGGTGGTCGTAGTTCTCGAGTCGCCTCTTCGTGTTCCCACAACCGCGGTGGTAGTCGGTGCAAGCCGCTCCAAGAGACTCTACCAGTACTCCTTCTCACGCAGCTTCAACCGCTCCTCTCGGTCGCCTCGACTCCGCAAGGCGGTCCGGGTCTCCTCCACCGCTCTCGGTGTGGCGATCTCAAGTGCATCTCTCTCTGGCCGGCTCGCGGTGCGAGTCCCCACTCTGTGATCCGGATGTTCCTCCGTGCGCCGTTGAGAAGGTACACCAACCGTTTCTCTCTCTCCGCCTAGGTGTTCCGTCCCAAGGTGTCGTCCCCCCACTCGCGAAACATGATCTCTCGATCACGCCCAAGAGTGCACCGGTCACGAGCTTGAATGAACTTCTTGGCCAACTAGTTCTTCTCTTCCTTGCCCTTTGTGTTCTCCTCGATTAGCTGCTTCGCTCGTGGTGCCTGCTGGTGGTCGCAGTCTTGTCGGAAGAACCTCGAAGGGTGTATCCTTCAACCTCTGCTCCAACTCGACACACTTTCTTTGACGAGTCTAGCACAACACTGGTGAGCCTCCAGGGTAGAGTTGTTGAAGCACGTGACTCTGACCTCCTCGAACTCTGGCACGCGTGGGTCAGCCCGGTATCTTCAAGGTCGGCTCCGTCGGCGATCGGTCCACGGATGGCCGTGGTGCGTCGCCTTCAGAGAACACCTCACTTGTCTCCACTCCTGCGGTCTCCAAACAGTTCTTAACGATCTTGCAGAACCCTCTGGCCCACTGGCCGTCGGTCTTGAGGGGATCCACGTCGGTCCATCTGCACGTTGTTAGGGATGTTAGTAAGAGTTAGTATTGTTAATCAAGGTAGTATATAGTAAAGTGCAAGAGATTTATACAAAGTTTCATGGATTGTATATAAAGCACAAGGTGTTCGGGCTTTCCTATACTATCGTCCGTTCCTAGGCTCGTCCCTACGCTTAACACGGCTCGATACCAGCTGAACGAACGGGTTTCAAGACGGAACCCGATCCACCTGCACCTGTGATAGTCCCGTGAGGCTATCACGTGCAAATCCCTGTCTCAGAAAGTAAAGCAAAGTACCGTACAACGAGAATAAGTACATGAGGGTCCATAATATTAAATAATAATTAAGCATCTGAGTACATCATTTCGGCACAAGCCGGGTACAAGTCCAACAGGACTGAATCAAGTAGAGTAAACATCTACGCAACGGCTCTCGGTGTAGCAGACTCCATATCCGTAGGCAACTCGAGTGTAGGGCGAGCTTATCCTCCCAGTGCCGCCGCCAAAGTCGTAGTCCGCTCACAGTGCGGTCCGAAAGTCCATCTACTCGATAAGCGTAGGTCATGTCGACTTCCCAACAAAGAGCATAAGCAAGAGAGAATAATTCTACTATGCATGAGTAATCCTATTTATGGCTGTAGTAGGTTAAGCAGCGGTAGCAACATCAAGGTAAGGCAGAATAGCCGAGAGGTATCCATCTCAAGAGATCCACACCTCCGAGGTCAACGCCTCCCGGTCAACGCCCAACAAGGAAAGAAGCATCAAATCGGATCTCAACCAAGATACATCCCACACTCATCTGCGCGACGTGGGGTCACCAACTCCTATCCCCACGTCTCAATGGCACGGCCGGGCTCACAACACATAGGGCGAAAGACAAGAAGAGACTAGCCGAGTAACCCTGGGCTGTCCATACCGGACACGGACTATAGCTATAGGTTTAACACTGCAGAGGTTTTACAACCGACCCGGATAGGGCGTAAACGGATGCCTCCTGCTCCACCTCCCTACCTAACGGCCAGGAGACCTAGCGATGGGTGGCACTCTCCTGCCTCTCCAAGCGACTCGTCTGCCCCGAATCGGGCGCGAAACTTGGCCAGGCCTCGGTGAGACCATCCCCGGAGGAGGGTGACGCCTACTCGGGGTATAACCCGTCCCCTCACACGACCACACCGTCCGCTACAGTCGGATGCCATCCACCAACTAGTTCTCGGACCGAACCCCGCCCATAACAAGGCGGCGGTTTGCAATAGCCCAAAGATCATGGTTAACTGCGATCGGTCCTTAATTGCGGAGCAAGCACTCACCAACTCCATCCGTCCGACACGCCCTAGGGCGGGAGGCCGGTCATCTCCCCAGACAAAGCGTTCACAAGTAACCAAAGCGGCTCGCTCCCGCGGTAACACGTCAAGGATACACACTCACCCAAAACACACGCAAGAGTTCCGAGGTATCCCAACCTCGGTCCAAACCTGAGATCCATCCATAACTAAGGGTAAAATATATGGATGGTGAAGTGCCGGGAACTAGCTAGGGGTCTGTAGCTAGCTCCGAAAGTAGGTGTTCCAAGGACATGGTAAACAATTTCAAGGCACGGCTAATCAATTGTCTATGCAATTTCAAAACATGCATCAAAAGTAATTAAGCACTAGCAACTAAAGCAAGCATGGGATCTATATGGTTGGGAGTGACATGACACGGCCAGGCGTCCCAAGTCCTGAGTTGTAGTCGGGGTCGTGAGGGCCTCCTCACGGTTGTAGCTCGGTGCATGCGACGAGATACGAGACACTAAGATAAAACAACTAGGCAATAAATCCAAAGAAACCCAATTTTAGAAGATTCAAACAGAACCATACTACCTACAAACAGCACCGTCTCATTTTTAGAAAAATATAGAAACTGGTTTCATATTTTTCGGAGTTATAAATAATTAGTTATGATTTTTCAAACATTAAAGGTTTTATAAATTAATTTCCAAAATTCATTTATAAAACAGAAAAGGATTTTTATTTTGAAAATAGGGAGACGTCATCGTGACGTCAGCGTCACAGTTGGTGGGCCTAAGTGGGCCCAAAGGGTTTGTGGGCCGGATTCGGCCCATGGGACTTTAGACTCTTGGGCCAAAAGAGTGAAGTCCTAAAGGAGCCCCCCAACTAATTTGAGAACGAAGAAAAGAAAAGGGCCGGGACATGGGCCTTAATGGCTAAGGCCCATGCGGCTCCTTTTTCGTTCACAGGGAGGAAGTCCACTGACGGCCCCGATCTGTGCTGGGAGGCAGCGATGCTCCTCGCCACGCCTTGTGGCCGTCAGCGCAGTCGGCGACGTGGCGAGTGGCGTTTGACAGCGGTGACGGCTCCGGCGCTCAAGCAAGCACATGGGAGGTTCGCTAGGTTCACGCGAAGAATTTAGCGCGGCCACGGCCCTGGGGTTGAGCATAGGTGGGCGCGCGCGGCATGGAGGAAACTCGGTGCGGCGGCGCGGCCGGCGGCCGGCGTGGCGGCGGCGTCACGTGCGCAGCGCCGGCAAGCAAAAGGCGCGCGCGCAACTACTGCGGCTTAGCGCGTGGGCGCGCTTGACCTGGTGAGTTCGCACACGCAGCTACTCCCCGGCATGGCACACCGGTGGCGGCCGGGCATCCCAGATATCCGAGCCGCCGGCGTTCGACGTGCAGCGACGCGGTGGCGACGTACCTGCAGGAAGTTCCACGGCTCGAAGGCCGGATCACAGGCAAGATAAGGATGGCCACGCGGTGCAGATGAAGCATGACAAGAAGGCGAGGACCGGCGCGGCGCTGGGGTGCGACGCGGCGGCGGACTCGCGAAGACGCACGGCTCAAGGGCTGGCGTGGCGTGGCGCAGGGGCACGCTCCCGGCATCACAGGAAGTTCGAGGGGGGGAAAGGGAAGGAAAAGGTCGAACGGCGCTCACGGTGGGGCGAAGATGTAGGCGCAGCAGTGAAGACCGCGGCGGTGAAGAGGTGGCGGTGAAGTTCTCGGCGGCGACTCTGCTTGCACAGCGCCAAGCACGTGACGGCCTCCTCCTACCACGCGGCCCGGCTCAGCTCTAGCTCTTGACTTCTCTTCGCGGTGGTGAAGCGCTCCCTCCTTCTCCTCCTTTCCCCTTCTTCTCCTCTTTCCCCTCCTCTTCTCACTCGGCGGCGAACAGGGGAGCCAAAGGGGAAAACCCCAAATGCTTGATGTCTTGCAGCAGGGGCCTCGCCCGGGGGTTTAGAAGCTGGTGCACGTCGAGGCGAGGGTAGGATGGTCACGGATGGGGCGCCCATTGGCTGCCGCGATGGGTTGCCGGCGTGGCGGCGCATCGATGGGCTGGTGGGCGCGACGCCACGGTCAGGTAGGAAGGAAAAAGACCGGGTGGCGGCGCGGTGCGGTTTAACTCGGCGTCCGTGGCAGCGTCGGGGCCTGTCCGGCCGGGTGGTGCTCACGCGCGCTGGCGGCGGGCGGCCGCGGCTTTTGGCCGGGAAAAGCGAAGAACAAAAGTGCATGATCGTGGCCACGTGTCGTGAAACACGCGCGGAAAGGGTTAAGGTGGGTGCTGGCCGGCCTCGGTGAGAGGAAGAGGGTGCAAGAGCGCGGTGAGAGTTGAAGGACGTCGATCAGACTTGAAAGGATGTTAGCAGGCCCAACAGATAAAAGGGTTTTTGAATTTAGTTTTGAATTTAGTTTAAACCATATACTTGAATTTGAATACTTTCAAATTCAAAACACACTCAAATAAAAACCAAATAAAATCCATAAATTCCAAACCACATACTTTACCATAATTTGAACATATATTTTTATATTTTTGGTTTTATTTATTTAGAATTAAGAGAAGAGCTAGAAATAGGATTAAATTATGGTGACACATCATCATTAAAAGAAAGGTTCAAATTTTCTCACATTTTCATAACTTAGATTTCTGGGATGTTACACCCAGGAAACGTGAAGATAGCTTAGTGTGCAAGCCAAGACAGACTAGACAGATCAAACCAGCTTAGATAGCTTTCCTTGTAACCAACTAGGACTAGATGGAAACCCAATTGTAGCCCAAGGGCACCTGAATCAAAACAGGACGTAGGGTGTTACTTTTCGGCGGCTCAAACATGTATAAATCCTCATGTCGATCCCTTGTGCTCATCAGCTCACCATTAGCATTCTTGATTCTATGATCCCTTCTATCTACAAATTAACCTATTGGCTAACCCCTTAAGGACTATCAAGGCCTCAAAATCCAACAGTTGGCACGTCAAGGAAGAGGCAATCATGGGATTTCAGTGTAACGCAATGGCAGCTCGCTTTGGCGATCATCTTTCGCAATGGCAAGATGGAGTTCCTCACTTCTGCCCACCTGCCCAGACCCTTCAACCGGATCGCGGCGATATCCATCTGCACCAGACCTCTGAGCTATAGGCGTTGGCCCATATCTTTGAGATCGAGTCCGACGATGGGCACATAAACAACTTCGCTTGCTTCCTAACGTCAATGTTTTTATTCGCAATGCCCAAGCACTATAAAATTGATGGAGGGAGAGAGTGTGAGGAAGGGAGAGTGAGGGAGTGAGGGCGGAAGGTGAGAGGTTACAGCCTTATCCGATGGGTGAGGGATAGAGGGGATCTGGTTTGTGCAAAACCAATTAGGCACGCGCGCGCTGGCGCGGTTGCTAGCGATCGATTCGACCTGCTCCGCTTCCCGTGCATGGGCCCACGTGCTTTCCTCTCTTTTTTCGACTCATACATCCAACGACCCGCTGGTGCGATTGTCAGGTCGCGCGGCGCCATGTGCTAGTCTGATTATTTTTTCCTTTTCTTTTTTACACCATTCAAATATTATACATATATGCATAAGTTGAGTGTATAAATTGTTTTCTAGAAAAAGTTATGCTCATAAATCGTTTGATACGGAAAAAAGTTTTGTTCATAACTTGTCGTTAGGAAAATAGTTATGTGTATACATCATTCGTTAGGAAAAAAATTATGCACATAACTCATCGCTAGAAAAAATTATCTGCATAATTCGTTGTTAGGGAAAAAGTTATGCGTATAACTCGTCGTTAGGGAAAAATTATGCGCATAACTCATCATTAGGAAAAAGTTATATGCATAATTCGTCATTAGGGAAAAAATTATGTGCACAACTGGTCGTTAGGAAAACAGTTATGTGATCATTTGTTAGGGAAAAAATTATGCACATAACTCATCGCTAGAAAAAATTATGTGTATAATTTGTGGCTAGGGAAAAAGTTATGCATATAACTCATCGTTAGGGAAAATTATGTGCATAACTCGTCATTAGGAAAAAGTTATATGCATAATTCGTCGTTAGGAAAAAAGTTATGCATATAACTCTTCGTTAGGAAAATTTTTTTAGCATAACTCGTCATTAGGGAAAGTTGTACACATAACTTGTTTCGAATATCATATAATTTTTAGCAACTTATCCATATAATTTATACACACAACAATATTTAATTATTAGTACATATTGCATTGATAAAATAAAAGGAAAGAAAAGAAAAAGAAAAAAGAACAGCAGAGTCTGCACAATTGTGGCCGATGGGACTCGCTGCTCCGTCTCCTGTGCAACTGTAGCCGGTGGGACCCGCTCCTCCCTCCCAGTGTGAGGGTGATCACGTGGGGGCGCTGTAGGGGATCGCTCGCTCCCTGCGCACCATTTGGTTTGAGGGGTTTGGGCTAACCAGAGAGCACCATTTGAGTGGGTTGGATCGATGACATGTCATCTTTGCCGAGTGCCAAAAAAGGATACTAGACAAATAGCTTATTTGTCAAGTGCCAAACAAAACACTTGGCAAACTTTTTCAGTTTTTTGCCATTTGCTTTTTTTCCTTCTCCTTTTTCGTAACATGTTGTCCTAAATTTATTCCACTTCATTTTTAAAATAACTAGTCAATTTACTCAACATTATGTATTTGATTTTCTACTCATACAATTCCATTATTTTATACACTTATACCTAAAATTTAATTTATATCAACAAAAAATAAGGATGGCAATGGAGCAGTTTCAGGTCAGATATCCACGGGGTTCGGGTCTAGCAGGTTCGCGTTTGGTTTGGATTCTCGCCCACGGTTCTCAGGTTTGGTTTTCCACCCGTGGGTATCCAATGGATAACCGAAATAAATCATTGAACCAATACTCATGTTTTATAATATACTAATAATAACTTATTTACTTGTATACTGTTTTAAGTAGAGTTAGGAAATTATTTACTATTTGCTGCCTCTTGTTTATACATGTGAATATGTATATAGATGTGCATATATTTATAAAATTCAGCATTGCTCTTCATATGTTGCCATGCGAAGCAGGTTTCGGGTGTCCAAATTGGGTTTCGGATATCTACGGGTTCAATTTCGGGCATGAATCTTTACCTGAACCGGTGTTCGGTTCGGTTTAAGGTTCAAAGTTAGGGTTTTGGTTTTGGGTGCCCAGACACTCCACCCAATACAAAGCTGGCCTGCTGCTATCCTTAATAAAAATCTATAATTGCACATACATTAAAATTATCAAACTGTTATATACCAAAATTGCAAATGAAGAAATCTATGTTGTCTATTGTCTATATATGAGTTTTGTAGTCAAATCACAATTCGAACATCACTTATATCGAAATCTAATCGAGTCCTTCTCAACGCTAAGATCTTCTTCTGAGATGCTTCAGATTTGTAAACATCATACGTGACAAAATGTGTCAATTTTACCACAGCCTCCACCTATGATATCATCACACCATGGAAAATATCATGATTTTTAGACTTCATTTGTGTTTTTTTAAATTTGAAAATAATGCAGACGCACATCCATGATCGTGTTTTCTAGACAAGATATTAGAAAATTCTTTTCATTTCATGAGTAAGGTCTCAAAATTGGCTAAATAACATGAATATCATTTTTCCACTCATTTTCATCTATTATTTGAATCACTTGTAGTTTAAATTTGACTAGATTCAAAAAAATTTTGAATGCAATTAAGTATTAAATATAGAAAAGAAATACAAAAATGTACTAAATTTTAAGAGGTAACCACATGTTGTATGTGGAGAGTAGAAAATGTTGGGGTATAGAAGATAAATATAGTTACAGGATGTTCCACAAGTGTCCCTTATATATATATTTAATCGAAAAGAGAAGATATTACTAAAACTTGTAGATCTTTTCGAGATATACAATATTGATATAACGTTTTTGTTTGAAGTTGTACGAAAAAGTTATGAAAACGTTTTTGAGGTGGGAAGACAAAAAAAAGTCTTATAACTTTGCCATGCGCCAAGAAAAAGCACACTGCAAAATAGGGCTTTTGCCATTGGCAAAAAAAAAAACATACGACAAAAATAGGAGTTTGCCATGCGCCAAGAAAAACATGGCAAAACCTTATTTTGCCGTGTAACAACCACCAAACACATGGCAAAATAAAATTTTACCGACTGTTCACTACTATAGAAGCGCCAATCACCGCCGGCTCCAAAAGGCCCTTCACCAACGGTTTTGAACAACGTTATATCATAAATGGTGGTGAGAGGGTAATTCATCAACACTTGCTTGGAACAGGTGGTGACGACTTATTTAAAAAAACAAAAACTATACCCACCAATGCCAAACTACCCCATCGGCGCTGCCACCCACTGCCCCGACACCGCACACTCGGGATCCAGCTTCCTCGCCTCCGCGATGGCGCCGCCACCCCACTGTCCTGTCACCACGCCATGGGGATCCGGCCGCCATGCCTCCCCATGGCGGCGGATCTGACCGGCTGCCACGCTGGGGAAGGGGAGAGGAGGGAGGGAGGGGGAAGAGGGAAGGATCACACTTGGGACTACTACTCACTGGAGCTGGTCGGGCCCTCACTGCTGTTGGTGACACCCCGAGCCAGCTAGTTGCCGCAACCCTCGATCTCGTCGCCATTGTTGCTGGATCCTGTTGGCACCACCCTTCTGTGCTGCTCCATCTCCGCACTGCCACCACACCATGCCTTGAAGGCTGCCGCTGTGCCTCGCCCCGCAGCTGCTACACACCTCGTGGTGAGGTGCGAGCGGAGGGGAAGGAGAGGGGATGCCGGGGTAGGAGGGAATGAGGTAGAGGGTCGGCGACACCAAAGGGAGGGAGGGTAGTCGGCGACGGAGAGAGGGAAGGCTGTCGTTGGCGACGAATGGTGGAGAGGCAGCCGTCGGTGGTGAAGTGAGGAAGGGTGAGAGAGAGTGGGCGAGCGGCGGTGGGGGTGGTGAACAAATAAGGGCGAGGGTAGACCGAAGAGAGAGGGTGCGCGGGGAGGGGGGGTGGGCATCCTATCACCACCGGTTTGTGTTACCAACCGGCGGTGATAGTTATCCCCAATGGCTCGTAACACAAACCATCACCGCCAGTTGTAGCCATCACCACTAGGTTATGCTAAAAACCGACGGTGATGAATTATCACCGCTGGATTGGTGAAAACCGGTGGTGATTGTCTGAGTACACTGCTGGGGCACGGCCATCGGGATGTCCTGGGCTACTGCTAATGCACCACGAGCCCAGGGTTTTATGGTTGCTCAGCTCATAAACTCATAAGCAATTATATCGATGCCTGTCAGCTGACTGTCGTTTCCACTGCCCGCGTGAAACATGTGCGAGCAATAACATGGGCTGTCTCTCGTTCGATATATCCAACAGAGGTTCGTGTTATTACATTCTGTAGAGTTGCGGTTGTCTGAAACTTGCATTCACCACGAGCCCACGGTTTTCTGCTGGTTGCTGTCCTATCATGTCTGCTTGCCTGATGCGCGTGAACCACGAGGGCAGCACAGTGGTCACGCACTAGTGCAAACTGGTGCCGTCGAGAGAGATCCGAGCAGGAAATAGTCAGGGTTTGCAGATGGTGTCAGTTCTCAGTCGTCGAAGCCTCAGCTAGCTCCTTCCTATAAGTGTATAAGGGCTTAGTTGTGTCCGTCTCCTACCATCAGCAAGCAAAATGAAGATCCAGTACCTCAGCCTCCCAATTGCAGCCACAGGGGTTGCCTCCACTTTCATTATTGTGCTCTCTGCAATGGCCCTAGGAGCAGCGGCTGCCGTCGTTGAGCACACATTCCTTGTAAGCACGACGCTCTTTTCTGTCTCTGTTATCCACCATTGCTAATTTCTCTGTACTGTTAATCAGCGTCCTTAAGCAATGCACATCACAATGGGGTATTGTGTATAAGTGGATGATAGCTTGACTGATTCAACTTCTTCCAAATTCTGTATTTCTGTATAGGTGAGCGAGATGAATATTCACTTGTGCAACAAGACACTGGTCACTGTGGTGAATGAGCAATTCCCAGGGCCAATGATAGAGGTTACCGAAGGAGACTCCGTGGTTGTTCATGTTGTCAACAAGTCACCCCACAACATAACGATCCATTGGTAATCGATTCACAAAGTACCTGACCACTATATCACTCAAGAAATTCCTCTCTGTGCCAACTTTCAAATGAGGCATGGTGTGTTTGTCTGCAATGTAGGCATGGGGTGAAACAGCAGCAGAATTGTTGGGCGGATGGGGTGCCGATGATCACGCAAAGGCCCATCCTGCCGAACCAAAACTTCACCTACCGGTTCGATGTCATCGGGCAAGAAGGAACCCTCTGGTGGCATGCTCACGTTACCTGCCTCCGTGCAACCCTGCATGGTGCCTTCATCATCCGGCCAAGAGATGGGCCCAGCTCGTATCCATTCCCCAAACCTGATAAGGAAGTTCCCATCATTATAGGTTTGTGATTTTTTTCAACATTTAAATCGTTTAATACTCTCTCCGTTATATTTTTGAAACAAACTAGGCAGTAGAGCTACCAATTATGTTACAAAGAAGAATAAAACTGATGCAACAAATGCAATAAAAAGGGAACATCCGTTGGAAACTGGACAACAACAACCACTCCATAAGGTGTACTAGATAGAAGATCAACAAAAAGAACCACCGTAACAAGACACATAGTTGTCTGTTCTCAATAGATATATATCCATATCAAGTTATAGGTCAATCATTTTTAGTTTGTCTGTTCTCAATACATAGTTTCCACAATACATGTTTCCAAAGTTGTATATCTAGTGAAGAAAAAATGTCATATCATTTGGGTTGGAAGAAGTATAGCAAGTAGCAAAGTTATGTTGAGCATATTTCTGAACTGACGTCCTGTTGTGGCAGGGGAGTGGTGGGACATTGATCTTGATGAGTTGGACAGAAAAATGATAAATGGTGTCTTTGATGATAACCCTAGTGGAGCCGCAATAAACGGCAAGTTTGGAGAACTATACAACTGCTCTGGTAACCATCCATAGGATACTCTTTGATGACCAAATGAAATGAAACTTTCTTCTATATCTCTAATTCTTTCATTTTTTTATTTACTCTGAAATGAAGGGCCAAAGGAAGACAGCTATGTGCTAGATGTGGAGCCCGGTAAAACCTACCTTTTTCGAATAATCAGCACTGTTCTCTTCTCCGAGTACTACCTCAAGATTGCCGGTCACAAGTTCACGGTGGTTGCCGCCGATGCAAACTACATCCACCCATATACCACGGACGTCATTGCGATCGCTCCCGGTCAGACTATTGATGCCCTAGTAGTTGCCGACGCACCACCCGGTCAGTACTACATCACAGGCCTCGCCAACCAATCACCGAAGCCCGACCCCCAGATACCAAAGTATGTCACAAGAGGCATTGTGAGGTATAGCACCGAGCACATCTCCGGCAATGCTACCACACCTCCTCCACTTGCACCAGAGATGCCTGACCAGCATGACACCATGGTCTCCTTCTATTTCAATGGCAACTTGACAAGTTTGAATGGCACACGACGGCCGTCGGTGCCAGAGCGCGCTGATGAGTCCTTGTTCATTACCGTCGGCTTGGGCTCTGTCTGCCGGCAAGGCCAGACCTGCAAGAGAAGTGGGAGCAAGGAGGCCATCCTTGTTGCAACCATGAACAACGTATCTTTTCAGCTCCCCGACACGACAATGCCACTGCTAGAAGCGCACTACTACCACACCGACGACATGGACATGCTGCAAGAGCTCCCGGACAGGCCGCCGGTGGTGTTTAACTTCACCGATCGGGGCTTCGTTCCATGGGGGCCGAAGGAGGCCAAGCTAGAACCTTCGTCTAGGGGTAGCTTGGCACGGCGCTTCCGGTATGGCACGGTGGTGGATATCGTGTTCCAGGGGACGGCAATAATGCAGAGCGACTCCAACCCGATGCACCTGCATGGTCATGACATGTTTGTGCTGGCGCAGGGTGTCGGTAACTATGACCCGGTGAGGGATTTGGCCAAGTATAACCTGGTTGATCCACCATTGAGGAATACCGTTCTCGTACCGAGGGTCGGCTGGGCTGCCGTCCGGTTTGTCGCAGACAATCCAGGTGCGTATATGATTTCTTTCCATGTCTAGTAGTACATGGTACATGGTCTTATGAAGTATGAATGTGTGGCCGGTCTCACTCACATCACGATAATTCTTTGCCTTTTATTTTTTACAGGGGTATGGTTCATGCATTGCCACTATGAGTTCCATTTGTCAATGGGCATGGCAGCGATATTCGTCGTGGAGGATGGGCCGACAGTGGGAACATCTCTCCCACCACCACCTTTAGAGCTTTTGGCATCTAACCATGGCCATCATGTTGTCCCAAAAGAACTGTCCCTCAATATTACCGAAACAGAGGTGCCTGCGCGCATCAATGAAGTCTGAATGGTAAATTCTACCATGCATGAGTTCTTAATAAGTAAAGAGTACTAGCATGAATTATATGAACGTTGTGCCTCCAGTGTGCTTCAGAGTTAGTAACACTGAATCCAGCATGCCTCCCCTTGGTTGGACCAGACAGTCCTCTAGTTAGCTGCAGAGCTGAGTTAGTGCATTTTGCAGAAATCAGAATAAAACCACGCTCGAGCTGAGTTAGCTCATTTTAGCTACTACATCATGTGAGTGCTGTGTTTCTGAGTACGGAGTCCTTGTCGATCTGTATGAAAACTCCCTTGCATCAAACTCTGAGATACGATCCATGCTACAGTTCACTCTGATGATATATACGCAATCCATATTAATGTTTGAGTATATATTATAATTAGACGCCCAAGACGAACAGGAAGCGGCGTGCACCATGTGGGGGGCCGCTGAGGCAGACGCTCGTGTGCTCACTGGCCTGGAGTCTGGAGACACCGCCCCTCCCATGTCTCCCAGCACACCCGCTGGCCAATCGACGAGACTCTGCTGTACCACGAGCCCACCACCACAATCCTGAACACCTGCACCTCCATGCAGTAGCCGAACAGAACATCCACGCTCTCATCCGCTTGTCCTCGACATCCGCTCCACCTTTCACCCTTGGGAGTATTTGCTCTAGACCACGTCCCCACCGATGTCTCCAAGCCCAGCCGGCTCCCCATACTGGGCGTGCATGAACTGTGTGATGCGCAGTGGTGGAGCTGGCGGATTTTGACGCCTAGGGCCACATAATAAGCACTTAAGCCACAGAGTCTTAATGTAGTCCACATAATAGCGAAACTGCAATAGCGATAGCCCATATAATGATATGAGTGCTTAAAATGCACAATTTAGACTGGTACATCGCAATTTACGATCTAATTGTGCAAGATTGTTCAAAAGCAATTTAGGCAATTGGATATGCAACATACCACTTCTACTATGACTCGTCTACGAGGCAATGGAGGTAACTTTTGCAATCGATTCTTCAAGTCTTGCCAATGTCAAGACAATTTGCAAACTTGGGATCATCCCTGACATCATTAATAATCCATACACCAAGTTGTTCTCTAAGGGACATAAGATCATAATGACAGATGGTTGGCTTGGTTGTCTTGGTGGAATTACAGTAGTTACACAAGTCCTTGCCCATGCAAGCAATGCAGAAGCAAGTCCAAAGTACGCCGATTGATTATGTGGAGCCATTTCTAAAGCAGAACAAAACTTTTCAATGTGTATTTTGTAAGAAATTAGTATCAGGATGCATAGCTTTTGAAATGATACAGTATTATAGCATTTACTGATAAAATGATGTACACCTGCAGAACGATAGCCATTTAAAAAGCAGACACAAAACTTCCTACCTTTCTGAAAGAGCCAAGCATTAGCTAGATGTTTCCACTTTCTATCAACGCAAAGACCCTGGAACTATCAAGTTCAATAGCTCGTCCATATATATGACTGCTGGCAAAAACTGAATAAAGCACATTCAGATAGCTCAGTATACAGCAGGCACATTCAGATAGCTCAACACAGCAGGCGTAGGAGCAGGAGAAGAAGGATCTCAATGTCTTAGTCCTCTTATTCATTAACATTGAGAAATGCTAATCTACAATCAACAAAGTAGTGCAAAATAATCTCAGTACTCATTATTCCAGTATGGAATTGGGGATTGCGGATTGGTCGATTTTGGGGAGTGAAAACAAAACTAACCTGCTAATTTTGCCTGTTGTTGTAGAATGGATATGGCCAAATGGGGGTGAACTGCTGTTACCGCTTCCCTGTTCGGGCTCTCCACTTGAGCGTGGGAGGCCGTGCCCGTCCCCAGCTGCCTCCCTCGCCGCTGGGCGCTGGGCGGCGTGGACCGGTGGACGTGTGGTGACTGGTGATTCGGTGAAGATGGAGATTGCTGGCCGCCACCAGGCGCCCCGTCTGTGCTACCTGTCAGGCCGCCACCACCCGCCGGAGCCGGCGAGCGGCCGCCATCCAGCCGCTACTGTGACCACGAGGAAATTGGGGGGAGCGGCTGGCTGGGAAGGCGAGGGAGAAGCAGGCCGTCCGGGACTCCAGGCAGAAGAAGCAGCGAATTTGCTGGGTCGCGGATTAACTTGGGCCAGGGGGTGCAAGTGATTTTTCGGCCCACGCTTAGGGCCATGGCCCTAGTGGCCTTAGGCCCAGCTCCTATGCGTGTCAGCAGGCTTTATTGTTCAACAGACTTGTTCGGAGTATCCCAACCTCCATCTGTTTTGCATTGGCTGGCAACAGATTATATTAATCTGTTTTAAAAAATGTTGGGACATGTCCAAATGCAATCTTCTTGCATCAGCAAGCTTTGACAATGACACGATGCAAGGAGCAATAATAGTGCTACTATTCAGTGCACGCGTAACACGGAATGTACAGTGCGTCGGTGCCTGGCAATCAAAGTGCACATCTCCATCCATAGATTTGTCCACCACTGGTACATATAGCTTGTGTGCTGGCCTGGTACGCGTGAACCACGAGGGTTAGAGGACCAGTGACCTGCTGGCCGCCTGGTATACGTTTCTTATATGCATCAACTAGAAACCACCTCCGATTAGATGTCCCCGTCACCATCCACGTCCAATGGATCGGTCTAATTAATGATCCGCTGTGCCAATCAGAAACACAACACTCACACCCAATCAGTGCCTGACAATTAGAAACCTCCAAAAATATTTGTGCCGTTTGGAGGGGACGCGTAGTCCCGTTGCCGCGCGCGCTGTGACAATGACACAGCATCAGACTCCATGTTCGACTGCCAAGTGGTGTGTGCCCGGCCGTGAGATTTGCTTCACATGCAAATGCAGATTTGTGCACTATTCACCACTGCTTTGCCTGGTACGCGTGAACCACGAGGGGCAGGACGACCACCAGTACGTGTGACCTGGCCAGTGGTGAGGTGACCTGACCAGTGTGATCGAATTGAACCACTGCTGGCTGGCCCCCGATCATATAGCTGCGCTGCTTGTCTTCTGGCCAGGTCATAGCGCGTGAAACACGAGGGCAGGACCGGACCACAGTGAGTGCTCGATCAGAAGTTTGCAATAGCACGATAACCATAGATTTGTGTTGCATTCAATTCCTATCTAGTATATTCGCCCCTAGCTGACCGAAGCTTGTTAACAGCCGAGTACAAGTCAGTTCCGTTTCAAATTCAATGTCGTAGCATTCATATGTAGTAGATATTACTCTCTCTTTTAGATGGCCTGGATAAAAAGGCAGAAAGTGTCTCTTTCAGACCAAGGGATTAATTTTAAACACTTTCTAAAAGAGATGTTAGTTCTTTTGAGGGAAGAAGGACTCAAATGGTATGAACGAGCCAAAGTGAAGACACTACTAGAGGGGGATGATAATACTAAATTCTTCCATCTGGTGGCCAATGGCAAGCACAAAAAGCAACACATGCATTTACCAACTAGAGAATGATTAAGGGGTTCTAGGTGGAGATCATCAGTTGAAAACGCATATCACCTAGTATTACAAGGGTCTTTTTGGGTCACTGTTGGGGATTCGGAATCGAACATGGTTAAAATCCCGTTTTAGAGTCGATTCGATAACCCCGTGTAATTCAAAGTGCCCTGTCGTACGAAAGCGAAACCCGCAAAGATACTCAGTTTCGCATCTCCCGAAAAGTTCTAGGCTTTCGCTGGATACCCTTCGTCATCTGAAAAGCGTGGGAATATAAGGAACTCTAGTTTTCAGTCACGGTCTGTCATCATCGGTTTTCTCAATACGAAACCTTGAGAGCGAATCCTTGTTTCAAGAGGAACTGTAGTCCCGCTTTCGCTACTGGTTTTGCGGGTGCTATCTTTTGTTTTCCATGTTCTGCTTAACGAATGTTTTCAGGTGACAAGATTCATTGGGCGAAGGGGGATCTCCGAATCGAAGGTCTTTACCCGACAGGCGCACGTGCATATGCCGGAAAAAGCGCCGTGATGTGCGGCGCTTTATCAGGAGAGCGCCGGTTACGTGAAGACCCAATGGAGAATTCCCGAATTTAGCCTAGTACATTCTAATTCGATACGTTTTACATAAGGTCAATTTCAGAATGTAAAAAGTCTGTTTCATCTCCCTATAAAAGGAGGCCGACCGGCACTTGTAAAGGGGATCGACTTTTGAGAGTTACACTGTTTGAGAGTTTCCACATACACCTTTCATGCTTTCTATTTGAGCTATTCCTATCATTGTCTGTGTTAAGCTCCAGCTATAGCACAACAATTGGCGCCCACCGTGTTAAGTTTCGGCTCGAATAGAAAACCCAAGATGTCCACAAGAAAAAAGAGAACTACCGCCAACTCAAGCAAAGCGGCACCCTCGTCCCTAGAGGAGGAGTTGAATCCTTCAAACCTTCTCACTCGGGGAGGTGCTGACCAAATCCCAACCAGCCAAGGCCGAATCAGGAGGCTACTGCGGCCACGGCCAAAGCAGCTTATGAGGCCGAGCTGGCTAAGTTAAGAAGAGAGGCCGACGAACTGGCCAAAACCAAAAAATGACTCCTGGCAGTGCAACAAGAGGCCGATGCGGCTAAGGAAATTCAAAGGCAGAAAGCTGAAATTGCCAAGCTAAACTAGGAGTTGCGTATCATCAAAGCGAAACAATCGCTAAACTTCAACCAGCCCTCTCCTGAATATTCTGTGCCTAATCAACCCATTTACACCGAGGGTGACACCCTTTCGCTCAACCGCCTATGTTCACTACCTACAGTCGCAACCCTTTTTCCAACCCTTTTGAAACTGGCCCTTTTAGTCACGAGGCCCGCACCATCCGCACGAGAACTTGGGACCCAAAATCGCCCTTGTCTCAGGAAATCCAAATTACTCCTTGGCCGCAATCTTACAGACCAGTCCCACTGCCCAGATTCTCAGGTCAGTCAGACCCTAGACAATTTCTAATGAGCTACGAAGCTGCCATTCTCTCGGCTGGGGGTGACGACTCGGTATTGGTCAAATCTTTTATCATTGCCGCCGACGAAGCCGTGGCACAATGGTATTCCCTCTTGAGTCCTGGAGTAATTTTCTGCTGGGAAGACCTAAAGCAGTGCATCCTTTCCAATTTCCAAGGCTTCCAGCGACCCCAGCTCACTGAAAGCGACCTATTCTCTTGCAAGCAAAAAGAAAAAGAACCACTCCAAAACTTCTTCAGGAGATTTGTCCACCTTAGAGCCCAAGCGCCTAATGTCATGGATGCCGTCGCTATTAACGCGGCGATAGTTGGCTTGAGAGCTGGGCAGTTTTGCTCGCATCTCATGCGCAAAAGGCCCAAATCAATCCAGCACTTATACGAAGAGTTCGAAAAATATTGCCGCTCCGACAATGACTTCCAAATGTGTATGGAGGAGCAATCTCAACAAAAGAAATCCGCCAAGGCCAACCAACCAAACAAAGGGACTGGACTAATCCTAGAAACACCCCCATCACAACCCTAGAAATGTCTTTGGCGTAGAGGGAGAGGTTGGTCAGGAGAGCTGCAATACTCAGAGCGACGCTCCAGTCCAAAATAACAGCCCGACCAAGGTTCCGGTGGTGGCCACAGAGGTGGAAGGGACGGAGGCAGAGGAAGAGGTCGTGGCCGGGGCCGAGGCCACCAGGAGAAAAGAAAGTGGTACTGCATCTTCCACAAGGAAAATTATGACCATAGCTCGAATTATTGTCCTGACAAGAAAAGGTTCGAGGCCTTCCTAGAAGAGGAGAAAAAGCAAAAGGAGAGAGCCAACTCAGTCAATCACTCCATCACAGCTTGGCAAAACCCAGCATTTGGGGGGAGCACTTTCGTTAATCCTTTCCAGCCACCTCAATTTTCGCCACTCACCCCAAATTATACCCAACCACCTCCTTGGCAATCCCAGGTTTTTCAAGCTTAGTATGTCGAGCGCAGGCCCATTGATCAACACCCCATCGCTCCACCTCCACCTCCATACAAAGGCCCTACAGCTCCACCTTTGCCCACTAAAACCGAGGGCCAAAACGACCCTCTCCCTTCGGTCGGAACTATTCTGCCTATCTCGGGTGGCTCCGCTCTTGAGTTCGAATGCAAAAAGGACAGGAAAAATTATTTCCATGAGGTCCGAAACATTAGTGTAGAAGGAAAAGTAGAGAGGACCAGATGGTCTCACATCCCAATCACTTTTTCGGAGGAGGATGTCAAACTTCAGGGTTTCCCTCACAACGATGCACTCGTAATCGAAGCTAACAATGCCAGCTGGACTTTGGGGAAACTTTTGGTTGACAATGGTTCTTCGGTGGACATTATATTTGCAGACGCTTATGACAAAATGGGCCTGAGCAGGGATCTGTTACAGCCTCCGGACACGCCGTTGTATGGTTTCGGAGGCCGGGTCATTCATGCTGTTGGAAAAGTTTCACTTCCTGTCTCTTTCAGCACAATCCAAAACGCCAGAATGGAGTATCTGTCCTTTGATGTGGTTGAGATGTACTACCCCTACAATGGGATCCTTGGAAGAGGTTTTCTCAACAAGTTTGAAGCAATCATTCATCAGGCTTATTTGTGTGTGAAAATTCCGGCAAATCTAGGAGTCATCACAATCTGGGGCCATCAAAACGACGGTAGAAACTTGGAAAGGGGTAGAACCCCGGCCAAAGAAACATCAATGCTCTCGACGTGACGGTCAAGGGTAAAGCTATGGAGAAAGAGCCGAAAGCAGACAAGGAAAAGACCAACATACAAACAGATTGCGACACCAAGAAGGTGTTGTTGGATGAAATGGTTTGGATCAGGCCGTCGTCATTGGCTCAGATCTCGCACCAAGCGAGGCGGATCTTATCCAATTCCTTCAGAAGAACAGGGACGTGTTCGCTTGGTCTGCTAAGGATTTGACGGGTGTGGACCGAAACTTCATTGAGCGCAAGTTGAATATCGATGCCGCCATCAAGCCTCGGAGGCAAAAGCTCAGGAAAATGTCCGACGACAAGGTAGCGGCAGTAAAATCTGAGGTCCAAAGGTTGCTCGACGCCAGCGTCATCCGAGAGGACATGTACCCAAAATGGTTGGCCAACACTGTGCCAGTCAAGAAGAAAAATGGAGGATGTACATAGATTTCACCGATCTAAACAAGGCTTCTCCTAAAGACAATTTTCCGCTACCAAGGATGGATCAGGTGATTGATTCCGCGGCCAGCGCAGCCATCATGTCCCTCCTTGATTGCTTTTCCGGCTATCATCAGTGCTGGATGGAGAAGGAGGATGAGGAAAAGACAAGCTTTATCATACCCTTTGGTACCTTCTACTTCATGAGGATGCCCGTAGGCCTGAAGAATGCTGGCCCAACTTTCACCAGAATGACAGGAGAGGTGTTCAAGCCCCAAATTGGCAGAAACATCCAGGCTTACGTCGACGACCTCATTGTCAAAAGCGACGAAAGGTCAAATCACATCAATGATTTGGCGGAAACTTTCGCCAACATGAGAAGGGCTGGATTGAAGTTGAATCCGGAGAAGTGTGTGTTCGGGGTCACCAAAGGCAAGATTTTGGGCTGCTTGATTTCGGCTAAGAAGATCGAGGCAAACCCTGACAAAATAAAAGCAATCAGGGAGATGGAGGAACCGAAGACCAAAAGGACATTCAGAAGTTGAATGGTCGGATTAAGGCTCTAAACAGATTCATTTCCAAGTCTGCCGAGCAAAGCCTCCCATTTTTCAAGGCCTTGAAGGGAAAAGGCAAGATTCCGTCAGAGCATCTCTTCTTGTATGTAGCCGCATCCAAAGCAGCAGTCAATGCAGCCCTCGTACAAGAGGTCAACAACGAAAAAGGCAAACACCAATGCCCAATATACTTTGTTTCAGAGGCTCTTTCGGGCTCGAAATTGCTATACTCCGAGCTGGAAAAGATCGCGTACGCTGTAGTCATGGCCACAAGGAAACTAAGGCACTACTTTAAAGCGCACAAAGTCATCGTACTCACTGATCAGCCTCTCAACGATCTCTTTATCAACAAAGAGGCGTCGTCCAAAATTGCTAAATGGGCAACCGAGCTATCGGAACATACAATTGATTTCGGAAAAAGATCTGCCATAAAGTCACAAGTCCTAGCAGATTTTGTGGCAGATTAGACGTCACCGGACAACAGCACCGCGGATGAGGAATTGATCCCTGTGTGGGAAATCAGGTGTGATGGAGCCTGGGGCCGCAAAGGCGCTGGAATTGCCCCTGTCATAACTTCACCTGCTGGGGTCAAACTGAGATACGCTGCAAGATTGGAATACTCAGATCCGGCCGACAGATGTACCAACAATACCACTGAGTATGAGGCGCTCCTCTTAACAAAGAGGCGTCGTCCAAAATTGCTAAATGGGCAACCGAGCTATCGGAACATACAATTGATTTCGGAAAAAGATCTGCCATAAAGTCACAAGTCCTAGCAGATTTCGTGGCAGATTAGACGTCATCGGACAACAGCACCACGGATGAGGAATTGATCCCTGTGTGGGAAATCAGGTGTGACGGAGCCTGGGGCCGCAAAGGCGCTGGAATTGCCCCTGTCATAACTTCACCTGCTGGGGTCAAACTGAGATACGCTGCAAGATTGGAATACTCAGATCCGGCCGACAGATGTACCAACAATACCACTGAGTATGAGGCGCTCCTCTTATGTCTCAGAAAGGTCCGAGCTTTGGGAGCAAGCAATTTCTTGGTCAAGTGTGATGCTGAGGTCATCAAGGACCACGTAGAGAAGGAAATCTAGGCCCAAGAGCCAGAATTGGTCAAGTACCTCACTGAGGTGCGAAAGATGGAAAGGCATTTTCGGGGGTTCACCATTGAGCATTTGCCAAGGAAAAAGAATGGTGAGGCCGATGATTTGGCTAAAAGGGCCGCGAAAAAGGAGCCGATGCCACCGGACGTATTCTTTGAAATCCTCACAGCTTCCTCAATCAAGCCCGACAAATAGCCTCTCAGTACAGTCAATGCAATTGCAAGCATAGATTGGAGGTCTCCTATCATTGCTTTCCTTCACGGGCATTATGAACCAGTCGAAGCACACGACTTGAAAAGAATGCAAGCTCGGGCAAGAGGCTATGTTTTAAAGGATGATAATCTTTTCAAGTTGGGTGTTTGCGCGTCGTTGCTCAAGTGCATCCCTCAAGCGCAGGGCATCGAGCTGATGAAGGAAATACACAGTGGAACGTGTGGATCACACATCGCAGTGAGAGCTTTAGCTGGAAAAGCTTTCAGGCAGGGTTTCTACTGGCCAATGGCAATAAGAGACGCCGAACAAATAGTCAAAACTTGCAAAGCTTGTCAATTCGCGGCAAAACATCAGCGAAGGCCAGGGGCTCTTTCCCAGCTTATCACGCCCACTTGGCCATTGCAGCGTTGGGGCATGGACATCGTTGGACCATTGCCCACAGCTCAAGGCAATTACAAGTTTGCCGTTGTAGCAGTTCAGTACTTCACCAAGTGGATTGAGACGAGACCCGTCGCCACCATCACCTCGGCCACAATCAGAAAGTTTTTCTGGCAGCAAATCATTTGCAGATTTGGAGTCCCTAAAGAACTCACAGTTGATAACGGAAAGCAGTTTGATTGCCAGGATTTTAGGGAATACTATCGCATGATCGGGATGAAGCTTCGCTTTGCCTCTGTCTATCATCCTCAATCCAATGGCGCTGTCGAAAGAGCCAACGACCAAGTTTTTGCAGCCATAAAGAAATGTCTTTTTGATCAAAAGAAAGGGAAATGGGCTGACGAGCTGTCGAGAGTCATTTGGTCGCACAACACCACCGAATCCAGGGCTACCAGGTTTACACCTTTTAGGTTGTTATACGGAGCCGAGGCTATGTGTCCGGAAGAGCTTGCTGTAGGGAATCGGATGCTCGTAGCCTAAGAGGGGGAGGGGGTGAATTAGGCAAACTAAAAAACCTTAACCTATGGCTTCACTATTTTTGCACAAAGATAAACTAGAACATACTATCTATATGTGCAACTAGGGTTGTTCTAGTGTGAAACTCCCATCCCAAAACAAGGTTTGCAACCTATAGCCAATCCTAGCAAGATACTACTCTAGGAAAGTAAAGGCAAGGAAGATTGCAATAGAGTAAATGCGGAAACGTAAAGGGGATGAGAGGAAGCAAACTCTTGACACGCGATTTATCCCGTGGTATTGGTAGGCACTAAGCCACCCCTAGTCCACGTTGTTGAAGCACTCACACAAGAGTATTGCTTCCCGGTCACCAAGTCTCTCCCAAGAGCACCACTTGACTCGCCACAAAGGCACGCCACTTAGGCACTCGCCAAGCTTCCTTTGTCACCTTGATGCCGCCTCCACTAAGGAGCTTCTCCACCAAGGAAGGGGTCTCCATGTCCTCAGACAAAGTGTCCTCGCCACTCCACACCAAGCCGGAGGGTCGATGACGATTGCCGGTGAGCCACTTAGGCCCCAAGGCTTCCGACGAACCTTGTACACCTTGATTCACTCAAGAATCACCTCACAAGGTTGGCACAACCTTGCACTCACTCAGCTCTAACCTAAGCCTAGCACTAAGCACATACACTAAGCATATGCAAGTCTAAGGATGAGCAATTAAGCACTTGGATGGATTGGATATGATCTTCTAGGTGTCTTGCACTCCTCTGCACTTCTACACAATCCAGCAACCTCAAATGGGTGAGTGGAGGGGGTATAAATAGCCCAAGGCACTCAAAGAGCCGTTGGTTAACGGCCACTGAAAAAGTAAGCGTCGGATGAACCGATGCTATACTTTTCAGGGCGTCGGTTCATCCGGTGCCCCTGTCCACGTCACTTAGTCGTTGAGGTTCTCTGACACAACTGTTCCAACGCTATACACCGCGGTGCGTCGATTCATCTGGTGCTGAAGACCTTGCGGCCAAAACGCCTCTAGCCGCCGTGACCGTCGGATAGACCGATGCTTCCACTTGACCAAGGCGTCGGTTCATCCGGTGCTGAAGGGTTCGTCTTGGCGCATCTCTATCTTGTTCAAACTTGGTCATCGGATAGACCGACGGTTCGGTCCAATGGACCGTCGGTTCATCCGGCGCTTCTGTCTTCGCGGCTTCAGCTCTGCAACTTGTCCGACGCAACTAGAATGTGGGCCGTCGGTTCATCCGACGGTGCCAATTCAGTTGGCCTTCTGCGCAGTGTACCAAGTACACCGACGCTCGCCTCTAGGGTACCGTCGGTTCATCCGACGGTGCCATTTCCTGTTTTCTTGCATCTTTGACTTTGGTTCAACTTGCCACCTCTTGGAGCCATCTTACCACTGTTTTATAATCTTGAAAAATAGACTATCTTCTGAATTTGGCATGTGGTATTTTGGCTTTAATTGTGGTTACATCCATGGGACCTATAAATGCCTACAAGGACATGCTAGACAATATGGTTAGTCCCATTGATCATGTTGTCATGAATCACCAAAATCAAACTCGAACTAATGGCATATGGGGCCATGTTCGCTACACTTGCCAATGAAAGCGCCAGAGTTTTGGTTGGCGGCTCTCAGGAGAATGAAGATGTGGACAAGGACTTAGTCAAAATCGACAGGCTGGATGCGGTCTCAAACTTGTTGAAGTATCAAGAGGAAACACGAAGGTGGAGAGACAAAAAGGTTTCCCTGAAAAGTATTGAAGTCAGGGACTTCGTGCTAAAGAGAAAGAAGAACGCTGATTCAGTGAGCAAATTACAATTTGCTTGGGAAGGCCCTTACATCATTGTAAGCAGTGTCGGAGACGGTGCCTTTCATCTCAAGGGTGAGGAAGGAGTCGAGTTGCCACATTCATGGAATGTGGACAACTTGCGTAAGTTTTACCCATAGCTAAAGTTTGTAGCAGTCGGTCGCATGAGGTTATAAATGCGGTCGACTCGTAAGTATTTTCTTTTCAATCATTTACTTTCATGCAATTTAAAATTCAATAACAAGGTTGTACTCTTTTCCTCACAAAGGGGGACTCCATCCTGGAGCATGAGGTTTTTAACGAGGCAACCTTGATGTAAAATTTCCCTTTCTCAATGAATGGAAAACTTTCCCCCTATGGCTGTCACATGTTTACTTTTTAAGTACATTGTTTCAATTCTTATGAAGTGCTATCAAAGATAGCCCACTCGCAAAGAGTGATTTAAAGTGCTGCATGAAAACAGCCCACCCACAAGTGGTGCATTATGAACGATTCACAAGAATCAAAGTTTTCAAAGAGCTATTCCAAGACAGCCCACCCGCAAGGGGTGCATCAAAAGCGATTCGCTCGAATCGAAAAAGCGCCAAAGGGCTGCTAAGTTGCAATTCACTTCAATTTGGAGCACCAAAACTAAACTCATCAATTTGGCACTAAATTGAAAGAAACGGCGAGTTACCATTGTCGAAAAACAGCTCAAAGGCTGAAATATTCGACATAGTTGTGCAGGTCCTAGTCCTACGATGCGTTTTCACGCCAAGGCGTCGCATTGCAGGCTAGTTTTTATTTCATCCAAAAGTAGTCATAAAATGAACGATTCTTAGCAATACCATTCTTAAGCATTCAAATTCTTCATCAAACCCTCGCACAAGGGGGGGGGCTTTTTATTGTACAACAAATGAAATCAAACAGGACGAGTTCAAAGTATCACCAAAAAAATCATTCTGACTTTGGTTTACATTTCTCCCAGCTTTCGAAGCGGGGAAGACGTTTTCTTTCAGAAATACCTAATCGAAACCTGCGAGAATATCAACTTAAGTTTATTTCGCTCATGAAAAGGGCAGCTCTACGCAGCTACCCTCCGGATACAATCCTCCTCGAGCTTTAGCTTTGTCATACACAAAGCAATGATCTTCTTCTTCATCCCAAAATGGCTCTTCTTTCACGCACGGGGCTTCGGCCACCTTCAATCCAGCAGGCACGATCTTACCGGCATCGTTCATGGTCATAAAGAAACGAAGGGGATAACTATGTAAAGAATAGAATGAAGTACAACACTCCCAAAATTCATCAAAGGTTTTGGTGGGGAACTGGCGTTGATAAGATTTCCAAGAGGGACCGCTGACGCAGGTGTTGCCACGGTTGAAAGTTTTAGGCGTCACATCAAACACTACATCCTCGTCGGGCATCTACGAAAACAGTTCGCACAAAAGTTCTACATCATTTCTCAATCCTAAGAAAATTTACACATAGGAGTCCCTAAGAGTGTTTTTCATTAACTACGCCTCCGGTGCGGGATCCATGGAAGGATTCGGTGCCGGTCCTTCGTGCTGAAGAGGCGCGAGAGTTTCTCCAATGACGGGATCTTTGTTGTTTCCCCCTTCGCTGGCCGAAACCCGAATTGGAGCTCCGGGAACAGCACCTTCATCACCCTCGGTTGTCGTTTTCGGCGGCCAGTCCCTATACGGCCCATACGGTCCAAGAGTAGCATCTGTGCCATGTATTGCCCGGTGTTCTTGGAGCTCCAGAGCTTGTTTCGCCTAGCCAAGGTAGAACTATGAGAGAGGTAATGTATCAAAAATCTCAAAGTAGAAAGTCAAGAATCAACGAAAGCAACCAAATGAAGCGAAGATTGAAAGGGCACAAACCGTAGCCAATCGATCGGCAGCTTTCTTTGGAGCATGTTCCCGACCACTCTTAGCCCAAAAGTTGCAGAGGGCAATCTTAGTAATTGTGTCAACAGTTTTTCTCGGGCCTGGCAAGTCTTCTGAAGAAGGGAATGTAAATCCTCGGGTGCCAAAAGTCCTGAAGTGGTCGCAACCACGCTCTTCCAACAGATGAAGAATAGCTTCAATGCTTGTCGCTGCCTCATAGTCTCCGACTTTAGACATAGTGTCCGGCACCAATTTCAGCTAACTATTCATCCAAGTGTAGAAACTTGCAATGTTATCAGTAACCCGAAAGGTTTGAGTCTCTACGCCGTACTGCTCAAGTACACGGCGAAACGTCTGAGCCAAATGGACCCCCCATTGATGGCAGTAAGACTCGTTGTTCTCCAAGGTTTTTTCCAAATCAGCCTTTTGCTTTTTAAGCTCTTCGATCAGGGCATTGCGGGTCGTGATTTGCACCTCTTGGGCATCGCATTGATCAAGCGCGTTGCGAAGCTCCGTGCGGCACTGCTCATAGCATTGCAAATCCCTTTCTATTTCCTTCTTCAGATCGTCCATTGCAGACTTTTGCCTAGAGCATTGATCTGTCAAGTTTTGAACTTGACTAGAGAGCTGCTTGGACTGACTCTTCAGCTGGTCATTTTCCTCACGCAGCTTACGATTCTCTTCCTCTAGGTGAAGCTTTTCATCGCGAAAGCACTGAGTCTCCCCAGCAATTTTTTCATACCCCTTTCGCCCAGCAGCTATCCCTTTGTAAAGCAAAGATTGCATCGCATTGAGCAATTGGCTGCCGCTGAGACCTTCCAGTGAATTTAGAAAGTCTGCAATCGCAAAGCAAAGTGAGTTGTCAGCAAAATGATGGTAAGTGAAACATAGTTCACTCAAGGGAGAAGAATAGGGGTAGATTTCCGTAACCAAAGAGGAAAGGAAGCGTGAAGCCAAAATGCGTACCGGGCTCCATGGACGGGGGGCCAGTGCCCAATCCAAGCGAGCACGTCGCGTCTGGCTCCTTGTACGGATCTTTGTCCTTGGCCCCCATCGTGACCAACACATCGGCTACTGAAAAACCGCAGAAATAGCAAGTCAATTCTCGTGAGCAAAAATTCTAACTCAAAATGAGAAAGAAACAGAATTTTACCAGACATTATACCTGAGGTTTCAAGCACGAGGGCGTCATCTTTCCCGGAGACTGAAATGTTTCCACTTTGAGTCAAATTCTTGGCGTCTCGTTCAACTTCGTCGAATGATGGGGGCGGCGACCGGGAAAGTGTTCCGTCACACGCCTCAGCTTCAGAGGAATCCAAGTCAATTGGGTCATCACCTTTCGAACCTTGACCTTGATCAACTTTCTCTGGCAAATTAGTCTCGGCCCTTTCGTCCACCGAGGGCTGGGTTTCATTCTTCTAGCCCCTACCACAATTTCTTCATCAATATAGGAAAGTTCTTCATCACAGTCAATTACGTCCATCAGACCAACGATGACTTTCTCTGGTAGAACCGATGGGTGTTCGGGACCAAAGATTTCTCCCGTCTTATTATAGTGTTCCAAAATTTTCTCACCTGCCGCCCGTGCCTCCAGAGTTTGCTCCATGGGTTTTTCCTTCGAGTAATCGGTTCCGGAGAAATACGCCTGCAGGCGTTCGGTCCTTGCTTCAATTTCGGCCAAGCCTGGTTCAACAGGAGCTATTTCTGGCTGATCTTTCGGCTCCTCGGGATCTTTAGGCTTCGGTGGATAAGTTCCAACCAATTGAATCGTTGGGGTAGCCAAAATTTCAACGGATTGATCTTGTTGCGACGCAGATTCAATCCTCGGTCTCTTCTCGTGAGGCTCCGCAATCTCAGATGCTCCGCCTTCGACACGGGGCTCTTTATTTCCCTCAGCCTCACTCAGAGTTTTCCTCTTGGAAGAATCTTTTGTCTCGGGGACCGAAGCCGACGCCATGTCTTGGTTCTTTTTCTTCTCTTTCTCAGCAGCTGCCACTTTCGCAGCCTCAGTCTTCCGGCGAATCAAAGTCTCGCTAATTTTTTAGAGCATGGAAGGTTTGCCGGCGATAGGAGCTAGTGTGGTTTTCGCCGCTTCGGCCTTTCGCCGCACCAAAGCTTCACTAGCCTTGGCAAGCTTTGACGAGCCCTCTGTCGCCACCATTGTCTTGGCTGTTTTTCCCTTTTTTGAAGCCTCAGCTGGTTCAGAACCAACATTCCCGGAGGTTGCATTTTCTTGCCAGGGGTGGAGGGCCTCGGGCGCAGCTGGCATGAAATCCCCATTTCTTCCAAGACACGATTGACACGGCCTTGATGCTGCAGGATCTTTTGAGCAGCCTCCCACTCCTTGTGGGTGTAATTACCAATCATCTGAACTACCTTCTTTTCAATTTCAGCTATTATCTCTTTGTCAGTTTTTCCTTCGGGACGTTTAACCTTAAATTTGGGGCTGTGTATCTCGTAGTCAAGTCCGGGTAGTAGTTTCTTAGTGAAACCCCATGAACCCCACCGAGGCCTGCTGGGCCAAACATCTGCCGCAACAAACTCTTCAAGAGCGTCTCGAGTTGTAATCACATGAGTTGCTTGGAAGAAAGTGCTAGTGCTAGCAAAGCTGCGACTCCCTTTCGTAAGTTTAGGGGCCAATTCAACCTCCAAATCAGTCATACGACTGCCTAAGTTATAGCTGACAACTTCTTCTTGTTGCTCATTTCGCCCAACCACTTGAATGGTGGCATAAAACCAATACGAATTCCACTTGTTAGCCTATTTGTTCTTATAAGCAGGGGCTAATACCACCGGAGCTTGATTTTTGTTGATACGACGGGTCTGGAAGGTGCAGGAACCATACTGAGCTTCTTTCTCCTCATCATCCATGGTAACAACTTTCTTTGCCCAGTGAATCTCAAAATGACGGACGAAGGTGTCCACGTCATTTGTCCCAGCAAAAGTGCGGCAAGCCCACAAAAACTTGAGAATTTGAGGGATTGAGTTTGGTGTCAATTGGTGAATCTGGACGTTATAAGCTCCCACTATCTCTGCAAACCTCTTTGACACTGGAATCCTCAAGCTTGCTGTGAAGAAGTCACGAAAGACCACACTCTCATTGGATCAGGGCTTCGGAGTCGTTTCTCTGCCAGGGAGTCGACAGTCATCAGTCGAAAAGCAGCCTTCCGAGACAAGAGCATCCAAATCCACTTGAGTCATCAGACTACGACCCATAAAATAGGTGCTGGGCTTCACCAATTCGTCAGGGTGAGCATCGACGTTGGCAAGATTTTCCCCTGACTCCGCTTTGGCAGCAGTTCCGCCACCAGTTGTGATTTCTCCTTCCTCAATGCCGGTATCAGGATTCCTAGCATCTGCGTCGCTCATGGTTATTTCAACATCGATGCTACTATCAGAGCCACTACTTTCAGTGCTATCAGAATTCGAGGAGGAACTGCCGCTCTTGCGAGAGCTGGCAGACCCATCCAAGCCAGAAATCTTACCAGATTCCGAGCTGGAGGAAGACGAAGATTCCGTTGCAGCTTTAGCATCAGCTTCCGCAGCCGCAGGCGAGGAAGCACGCATCTCGCGATTGGACGGCGAACCTTCGTCTTCCATTGCCTTCGCAGTGTGCCTGACGCGAGCCATCGTTATAAATTTTCAATCTCAAAATTTATAGCCTGCAACAAGGAACGAATTTAACTCGCACTTCATAAAAGCGAAAACTGGCCAGGTTTACACGAGCGACGATCGGCGGTCGAAACTTTCGAAGAGCGAAGCCCAAGGATCGAACTTGAGTTTTCGAATGGGACTTGAAAGCGACAGCAGTATAGTAAGGAATCAGATGCTCGTAGCCTAAGAGGGGGAGGGGGTGAATTAGGCAATCTAAAAACTTAACCTACGGCTTACCACTATTTGCTCCAAACCATAAGCTAGAACATACTATCTAGATGTGCAACTAGGGTTGTTCTAGTGTGAAACTCCCATCCCAAAACAAGTTTTGCATCATATAGCCAATCCTAGCATGATACTACTCTAGGAAAGTAAAGGCAAACAAGGATTGCAAGAGAGTAATGCGGAAACGTAAAGAGGGATGAGAGGAAGCAAACTCTTGACACGCGATTTATCCGTGGTATCGGTGAGCACTAAGCCACCCCTAGTCCACGTTGTTGAAGTACTCACACAAGAGTATTGCTTCCCGGTCACCAAGTCTCTCCCAAGAGCACCACTTGACTCACCACTAAGGCTCGCCACATAGGCACTCGCCAAGCTCCCTTGGTCACCTTGATGCCACCTCCACTAAGGAGCTTCTCCACCAAGGAAGGGGGTCTCCACGTCCCCCGCACAAAGTGTCCTCGCCACTCCACACCAAGCTGGAGGGTCGAAGACGATTGCCGGTGAGCCACTTAGGCCCCAAGGCTTTCGGCGCACCTTGTACAACTTGATTCACTCTAGAATCACCTCACAAGGTAGGCACACCTTGCACTCACTCAGCTCTAAGCTAAGCCTAGCTCTAAGCACACACACAAAGCGTGTACAAGTCTATGGATGAGCAATTTAGCACTTGGATGGATTGGATATGCTCTTCTAGGTGTCTTGCACTCCTCTGCACTTCCACACAATCCAGCAACCTCAAATGGGTGATTGGAGGGGGTATAAATAGCCCAAGGCACTCAGCTAGCCATTGGCTAACGGCTCACTGAAAAGTAGACCGTCGGATGAACCGACGCCTATTTTTCAGGAGCATCGGTTCATCCGGTGCCCCTCCCACATCACTTAGCCGTTGAGGTTCTCTGACAGAACTGCTCTGACGCTATGCACCGACGGTGCGTCGGTTCATCCGGTGCTGAAGGCTTCGCAACCAAAACGTCTCTGTATGCTTCTTCGTGACTGTCGGATAGACCAACGCTTCCTACTGACCAAGGCGTCGGTTCATCCGGTGCTGAAGAGGCTGTCTTGGCGCGTCTCTATCTTGATTCAAATTGAGTATCGGATAGACCGACGGTTCCCTCCAATGGACCGTCGGTTCATCCGACGCTTCTGTCTTCGCGGCTTCTTCTCTGCTATTCATCCGGCGCATCTAGAATATGGACCGTCGGATCATCCGACAGTGCCTGTTGACTTGAGGCTTCTCATAGTGTACCAACTACACCGACGCTTGCACCGATGGTACCGTCGGTTCATCCGACGGTATCAATTCGTTCCTTTTCTTCCACGGTTTTGACCCTTGAAAAATAAACTATCTTCTCATTTTGGCATGTGGTATTTTTGCATCCTTAGGACCTAGAAATGTCTACAAAGACATGCTAAACAATTTGGTTAGTCCCATTACTTGTGTTATCATGAATCACCAAAATCAACTCGAACGAATGGCTAATGAGGCCATGTTAGCTACAATCTCCCCCTTTTTGGTGATTTATGACAACACAAGCAAAGCAAGCATAAATTTGCAACAATTGACAAAATTAGAACCACTTACACTTGCTTGGATGCTTACCATCATCCAACTTGCTACAATCTCCCCATCACAACTCCCCCTAGATGAAACTTCCCCCTTTTCTTGATCTTCTCTTCACTATGTTCACACATAGCTTGCTTCTTATCCTTTGGAACCAATGCTTGCTTTAGCATTCTCCCAACATTCTCCCCCTTTGGAATAAAATCTCCAAAAATGTCCAAGGCAAAGGGTCTCCATGGTAATTCTAGCAATGGCCTAGCAAACATAGCTTAAAGAGAAATATTAAATACAAGGGAGAAAGCCACATGAACCATGATCCTTATGTATGATATCAATGAAGATACCACATGTAAGAGTGACTAAGGTGGATCACAAGATCATGAGACTAACATGATACAAACTAAGCTCCCCTAGGTGTGTGCATAAAATGATAGTGTGAAAAACAAGTGCACAACTACAACCACTTGTAAAACAAGGAAGCTTAGAGCATATCATGCAAGGAGGTAGCTTTAAAGGACAAGAGATAGTACAAATGGGTTCTTGTTACATTACCACTTGTAGATACCACTTGTAGGCTTTTTGAGCAATGCATACCTCCGGGGGATTGTTCCTCTCTACCTTGTTGGCACCACATTGAGATGAGCCACTTGTATGTGATATCACTAGGAGATGACACCACTTGGAAGAGGCTTGCAAAGAAACACTTGGGGTACCACAAGGATTAGGAATGTATGAGTACATTGCCTTTGAACTTATATAGAGACATAAGCTCGCAAGGACATGACTCAATTGCATGAAGCTCATTTTGCTATTTTCACTCTTTTAGAGATGTTAGATCACATTGAGAGTGAAATAGCATTCTCTTAGAATGAAGTACCGCACCGGAATGCGTCACCAAGGGACTACACAAAATAAGCTTGAAACAATGTTAGTCCCATAACCAAGCCATAGGATGAGCTCCCCCTAAATGTGTGCATTTAGTGTTTGAATCACCAACCAAATGTATGCACTTTGTTTATGACAACAAAAGGGAAGCTAACCCTATAGCTTGCTCATGATGCAAAGAGATATATATGAAAAACATGCACCATGAAAGAATAAGTGTAGCTTTCCTACACACTAATCAAACCATGTAGGTTGCTCATGGGTTAGCACATGACACAAGCAACCTACCATATGTAAACATTGCAACAAATGCAACCTAAACAAGGCAATGGAGCTACAATGATACAAGAGGTGAGTTCTAGTTTCCATTACCTCAACCGGGGAACTTGGGCAACACATGTCCAACTTGCAAGCTTGGCTTCTAGGCTTGAATCTACTCATCTTCTTTGTGCCAAGCCTCCCAAGTCCCCGCACTTCATGGCCTTCACGTGGCCTTTGGAACCCAAACCATTTGAGTCCCCTTCATGTTGGTGATGACTTCCTTGGGCACCCAAATGGGTTGGTTCCAACCCCGCTTCGTCTTCACCTTCCCAACCTTGTGTGCAACCACCTTGCCATTAGCCTTCTTCTTGATGACGTAGGTGTTGCTCTTGGTTTTGTTCTTGCGGTTGGGCTTGGTGTAGATGAGGGACCTCTTGATGGTGGGCTTCATCTTCTTCTTCTAGCCCTTGTCCATCTTCTTGACAAATTGAGAGCATTTGTAGAACTTGTACCCTTCTCCATGACACTTGTAGCAAGTCATGGTTTCATCCTTCTCAAGCTTCTTCACCATGGGATCATGGTTATCTTGCGAAGGTTGGACGTTGCTCTTCATGTCTTGAGAGACTTTCATTTGTTCTTCATCGTTCTTGCCCTTGCCCATCAAGCTAAACAACCTCTCTCGGAGCCATTTTACTTCTTGCTTGAGCTCATCATTCTTCTTGCCTATGAGACAATCACATGTTTCTACAACAACGTTCTCATTGCAAGATGCTGAGCAAGATTCATCAATTAAATCAATGCAAGAAGTTGAAGCATCTACCTTGGAGATAGGAATTGCACAAGGGATAGATGATTCATCAAGCTCAAAGGAAACACTTGTTTTAGTCTCATTGCTCTCAAGCTTAGATTTAAGCTCATCACACTCCTTGCTAAGCAAATTGAATTTGCACAATAAATAGTCATAATTTGTAGCAAGGGTGGCACTAAGATCATTGAGAGCATTGAGTTCTTTAATTTCATTAGATTGTTTCTTAAGTATTTCCTTTTGCTCATGGACTAGCTCAACAAGATCATTGAGAGAAGTGGTGTCGAATTCATCATCACTTACATCACTTTCCATACCTTGGGCCATAAGGCACATGTGTGGTGATGGTGAAGGACCTTGCATGAAGCGGGTGGTGAAGTTCTTTCTTGATTCATCACTTGAGCTACAAGAACTTGATTCTCCACCACTTATCCACTCACGGACGGCAACGGTTGCTTCTTGCTTTGGCCTCCTCTCCTTGACCACCTTCTTCTTGGTCTTGTGCTTGATCTTGGTGAACTTGATGTGTTGGTGTTGACGCCCTTCTCTCAAGTGGACGTTGTAGCCGTACATGTTGATTTTCTTCACATACTTGAAGATCTTCTTCACGTACATGGCCACCATGGATTCAACCTCTTCATCACTTGAGGAGCCTTCATCGTCATCATCATCATCATCTTCACTTGAGCTTCCATGTGTTGCCATTCTTCTCATCACCTTCTCTTGTTGGCTTGAAAGAGCATGGCTTGTGGTTGGAGAAGATGGTTCTTAAGGCTATTCTTGGGGCACCTTCTTGGACTCGGGCATGATTTCAAGCTCATGTGCCATGATCTTGCTCAAGATTTGTGATGGCTTCAATTCTTCGAGCTTTCTCTCATAGATGATAGCCCTCACCAAGTCATAGTCGGGCTTCCGGAGACTTTGAAGGATCTTGCGATTGATGTTCAAGTCCGTGATGTTCTTCACACCTAAGGAATTGATCTTATTGACAAGCACATTTAGGCGTGAGTACATAGAATCGGCATTTTCATTAGCAAGTTGCTTAAGCCTATTGAATTCCTCAAGGAGACAACCGTAGCGTTCATTAGCAACTTCTTTTGAACCCTCATTTTGCTCCTTGATGGTTTTCCATAGCTCATGAGCATTTTCACAAGTAAAGACTCTATTGAAAACACCTACATCTAGTGAGGACAAAATGATACTCTTAGCAATCACATCAAATTGGTTTTCCTTCTTAGTACCATTTTTCATGCCCTCATTGGTGACTCTCCAAACATCAAGGTCCTTCGCTTGGAGGTATGCTTCCATAAGCACCTTCCAACGAGGATAGCTCGTGCCATCGAAATGTGGAGCCAAACCTATGGTATCCTCCCCTTTCATACCTCTATAGAGCAACTCACTAGGCGGTGAAGCCTAACCGATCCAATGAGCCGGTTTTCACAATTTACCAATCGAATTGGCGTTTCCTTGTGAAGGAAGTGAGTCCCGGCTCTGATACCACTTGTAAGGAATCGGATGCTCGTAGCCTAAGAGGGGGAGGGGGTGAATTAGGCAATCTAAAAACTTAACCTACGGCTTACCACTATTTGCTCCAAAACATAAGCTAGAACATACTATCTAGATGTGCAACTAGGGTTGTTCTAGTGTGAAACTCCCATCCCAAAACAAGTTTTGCATCCTATAGCCAATCCTAGCATGATACTACTCTAGGAAAGTAAAGGCAAACAAGGATTGCAAGAGAGTAATGCGGAAACGTAAAGAGGGATGAGAGGAAGCAAACTCTTGACACGCGATTTATCCCGTGGTATCGGTAGGCACTAAGCCACCCCTAGTCCACGTTGTTGAAGCACTCACACAAGAGTATTGCTTCCCGGTCACCAAGTCTCTCCAAGAGCACCACTTGACTCGCCACTAAGGCTCGCCACTTAGGCACTCGCCAAGCTCCCTTGGTCACCTTGATGCCGCCTCCACTAAGGAGCTTCTCCACCAAGGAAGGGGGTCTCCACGTCCCCCGCACAAAGTGTCCTCGCCACTCCACACCAAGCGGAGGGTCGAAGGCGATTGTCGGTGGCGACTTAGGCCCCAAGGCTTCGCACCTTGTACAACTTGATTCACTCTAGAATCACCTCACAAGGTAGGCACACCTTGCACTCACTCAGCTCTAAGCTAAGCCTAGCTCTAAGCACACACACAAAGTGTGTACAAGTCTATGGATGAGCAATTTAGCACTTGGATGGATTGGATATGCTCTTCTAGGTGTCTTGCACTCCTCTGCACTTCCACACAATCCAGCAACCTCAAATGGGTGATTGGAGGGGGTATAAATAGCCCAAGGCACTAGCCAGCCGTTGGCTAACGCTGCTCATCGAAAAGTAGACCGTCGGATGAACCGACGCCTATTTTTCAGGAGCATCGGTTCATCCGGTGCCCCTCCCACGTCACTTAGCCGTTGAGGTTCTCTGACAGAATTGCTCCGACGCTATGCAAGCGGTCGCGTCGGTTCATCCGATCTTTGAAGGCTTCACAACCAAAACGTCTCTGTATGTTGCTTCGTGACTGTCGGATAGACCGACGCTTCCTACTGACCAAGGCGTCGGTTCATCCGGTGCTGAAGAGGCTGTCTTGGCGCGTCTCTATCTTGATTCAAATTGAGTATCAGATAGACCGTCGGTTCCCTCCAATGGACCGTCGGTTCATCCGACGCTTCTGTCTTCGCGGCTTCTTCTCTGCTATTCATCCGGCGCATCTAGAATATGGCCCGTCGGATCATCCGACGGTGCCTGTTGACTTGAGGCTTCTCGTAGTGTACCAACTACACCGACGCTTGCACCGATGGTACCGTCGGTTCATCCGACGGTATCAATTCCTTCCTTTTCTTCCACGGTTTTGACCCTTGAAAAATAAACTATCTTCTCATTTTGGCATGTGGTATTTTTGCATCCTTGGGACCTAGAAATGTCTACAAAGACATGCTAAACAATTTGGTTAGTCCCATTACTTGTGTTATCATGAATCACCAAAATCAACTCGAACGAATGGCTAATGAGGCCATGTCCGCTACAAGTATGAAAGCACCGCCCCCTCTATTTATAGGTAGTGAAAACCAACGGTTGAATCTGTGTGGCTAACAGTAAAAAACAAGGGTAAAAGGGTAATTAGCAAAAGACGTTTTCCTTAGGGTGTCGGCGGTGTGGAAAACGTTTTCTTTGGCATTGATTCACAAATCTTATATTTCGGTGGCTCAAGTTTTCGTCCTCGCAAGACTTTCGCCTCCGAGGGGCTTCTGTTGGGGGATTCGGAATCGATCATGGTTAAAATCCCATTTTAGAGTCGATTCGATAACCTTGTGTAATTCAAAGTGCCTTGTCGTACGAAAGCGAAACCCGGAAAGATACTCAGTTTCGCATCTCCCAAAAAGTTCTAGGCTTTCGCTGGATACCCTTCGTCATATGAAAAGCATGGGAATATAAGGAACTCTAGTTTTCAGTCACGGTCTGTCATCATCGGTTTTCTCAAGACGAAACCCTGAGAGCGAATCCTCGTTTCAAGAGGTACTGTAGTCCCGCTTTCGCTACTGGTTTTGCTGGTGCTAAATTTTGTTTTCCATGTTCTGCTTAACGAATGTTTTCAGGTGACAAGATTCACTGGGCGAAGAGGGATCTCCGAATCGAAGGTCTTTACCCGACAGGCGCACGTGCATGTGCCGGAAAAAGTGCCGTGATGTGCGGCACTTTATCAGGAGAGCACCGGTTACGTGAAGACCCAATGGAGAATTCCCGAATTTAGCCTAGTACATTCTAGTTCGATTCGTTTTACACAAGGTCAATTTCGGAATGTCAAAAATCTGTTTCATCTCCCTATAAAAGGAGGCCGACCGGCACTTGTAAAGGGGATCGACTTTTGAGAGTTACACTGTTTGAGAGTTTCCACATACACCTTTCGTGCTTTCTATTTGAGCTATTCCTATCATTGTCTGTGTTAAGCTCCGGCTATAGCACAACAGTCACTTGAGGAAGCACATATCTCTCTCATGGAAGATCAAAACCATGATATTCCTCAAGTGACACAGGAAGAAAATGACGTGTTTGTAGCTGAATGCACTGAAGCTTAGGTTAGAGATGGCGATGGTTTCCCGGCTGAATTTTATCAAGTCTTCTGGTTGCTAATTAAAGATGACCTTATGGCTCTTTTTCGGACTTTCATAAAGAGGAATTCGATCTCTTTAGCCTTAATTTTGGGATAATTACTCTCATCTCGAAAAGTTCTGAAGCTACAAAAATACAACATTATAGACCTATTTGTGTTATTAATGTCAGCTTTAAAATTTTCACAAAAGTTAGCACAAATAGGGTAAATAAGGTAGCTCAAACTGTTGTCAGTCCGACTCAAACTGCCTCTATGCAAGGACGTGATATCATGGAAGGTGTTGTCATCCTCCACGAGACCATCAATGAACTTCATACCAAGAAAAGAAACGGGGTCATTTTCAAATTCCGAAAGGTGTTTTAAAAAATCTTGACCATTTCAGATCAAGATTCTTTTGGCAAGGATCTGCCAAAAACATAAATATTGGCTTGCTAAATGGGACATCATTTGCCGCCCTGAAGATCAGGGAGGCTTAGGCATTTTGGACCTCCAAATACAGAATAAATGTCTTCCAGCAAAATGGATTGTCAGCTTGCTTAACACTGATGGTATGTGGCAAGATTTGCTGAAGAACAAGTATTTGCGGTCTAAATCTTTAACGCAGGTTAAGGCTAAACCATTCGATTCCCTTTTTTTGGGGGGGGGAGGGCTTATGAAAATTAAAGATGAGGTCTTAACCAATGGCACCTTTTTGATTAAGGATGGGCATGCCACGCGTTTTTGGGAAGACACTTGGGTAGGCAATATGTCTTTTAGAGATAGGTATCCATCTCTCTATAATATTGTGAGAGATCCTCATGCGACGGTAGCAAAAATTATGGCTACTCAACCTCTTAATATTTCTTTTAGGAGAACGTTGTTGGGACCTAAACTGAGAGACTGGTCTAATCTTGTAGCACAGATAGCACCCTTTAATCTAGTGGATGGGTCGGATTCATTTCGGTGGAACTTAACGAAATCTGGGTTATTTACGGTCCGCTCTATGTATCTGCAATTAATAAATACTCAGACATAAGAAAATCTGGAAGATTAAGGTTCCTCTAAAGATTAAGATATTCCTCTGGTATTTACAAAAAGAGGTAGTCCTAAATAAAGATAATCTTGCTAGGAAAAATTGGAAAGGCAGCCAGAAATGTGTTGGCTGTAATTTGGATGAATCGATCCAACACTTGTTCCTAGCTTGTCACCATGCAAGAATGGTTTGGAGGATGGTGTATCCGGCTACGGGTCTAACTCAACCCAAATCCATTAGACATTTATTTGGCTCTTGGCTTTCTAATCAAAATACTAAGATTAGGGATTTGATTTGGGTTGGGATCGTTGGTCTTTGCTGGGCCATTTGGAGAACCCGCAATGATATTATTTTTTAATAGACTTAAATATAACTCTATTTTGCAGGTTATCTTCAGGGGAACGTACTAGCTACGTTACTGGTCGCAGTTGCATCGTGATGTGCACAACAAGAACTTACTATGATCGTTGAGCACTAGAATTGAGATGGTCTCGTTAGAGCAGGCCAATGGTGGTTGGAAGCACTTATATAGGTTGTGCTAGTTCGTTATTCTAATTTGTGAACGGTTGTTGCTCACTTTCATAAACTTTGTAATAATTGGGCTGTCTACGTCAAGAAACGTAGAGGCCGAATATTATATCCGTTATCTAAAAAAATGCAGTAGATATTACACTGTATTTTGATTCCATTTTACTGCACATGCATTATTGGTACCAATTCAGTGTATGCTTTTAATTTGCAGGCACACGCAGGCAGGCTCAGACAAGGAGCAATAAGTCTGAGCTGAGCTGAGCTGCATTCTGCCTCAGCGGAGATGATGGCAATCATGCATGCACAACGTCAGGGAAAACTTGTGCAACATGTGCGTACGCTTCTCTGCGAGGGATAAATGGTGCCTGACAATCACAACTTGTGCCATATGGCATGTCTGCCGATGCTCACCTAGCTACCTACCTGTTGACATGTCTCTCAATGCTCACCTAGTACAAGTCATCAGTGTCTGGTGCGCGTGAACCACGAGGGCAGGACCAGTGCTACCAGTTTTTTGGGAACTTGTTATTTAATCTTTAGATAGAAATACATGTTTTGTTACATCACGTAAATGAGACTGAGCAATACAAAACCTAAGTGTCTTACACATGTTTGGACGATGGCACCAGATATTAATACCAGTACTGTGTCGACAGTCGACACAAATCTAGTCTTCACAATAAACGTGCTATATGCACGGGTCACGACAACCGTTGCGAAGAATCGAAGATGTACCAACCCCGGCTTAGGAGGGAACCCATCCTAGCAGGTGTGCTCTAGGATCAACAGACCACCCAAGGCCACAACGTCCTCAAATGTCAAATGTCGTAGAGACGTAAAAACAACAACAGTTAGGGTTGAAAAGAAAATTAGGATTGAAAATAAAATTTGATTTTAGGAGTAATGATGATATTCAGTTCGGATCTTCACTATGTAGGATCCTAACGGGATAAATAGAAGTAGGACAACCAATATAACGTATCGCAAATATCGATAATCTACCATAACCTAGCAAATAAAACTCAGAGTCAACCACAATCATTAAATGGCAACTTGAATCAACAATTTTCCCAACCACGCTCGCAAACATCCACTCAACACAACTTGGAATCAAATGGATCAAGAGCACTAGTTGGGAGTCGATGATGCGTCTGCTTTTGCAATCCCTCGAGGAGATTTCAAGGAATCGGTGTCGTAGCCTGGGGGAGGGGTGAATTAGATAACAAAAAACATTATATTAACTTATTGCTTCCACCACTTCTACATAAAACATAAACCGGATAATGCATCAAGATGAGCAACTTGGTTGAATTGTGAAACCTTCATTGCTAAATAAGTTTGCAACTTAGAGCCAATCCTATGTAGATACTATACTAAGGAAATAAAAACACACAAGTTGCAAGTATGTAATGCGGAAACGTAAAGAAAAGCATGAGGGGAAGCAAGCTCTTGACACGAGGATTTATCCCGAGGTATCTGTAGGCACTAAGCCACCAACAGCCCGTGTTGTTGAAGCACTTAAACAAGAGTTTTGCTTCTCTATTACCAAGTCTCTCCCAAGCAGGGGCGTAGCCACAGGGGGGCGCGCAGGGGCCTGGCCCCCCTAATGCTACCGTGACCCCTTCAGGTCTTGTGCTAATCACCCACCAAAGATAAACCTATTTAGGTACACCGTACAAGCTTAGCCTCCATATGAATCGATCGTCGTGAATTGAATAGGTAAATCAATCTCCTCCGGTTGTAAATCAAACTCATGAGTTAATGGGTTTGGATTGGTCTAAAAAAAGACAATGGATTTGGATCATTGGCTAAAGTTTAGCACTTGTTGCATCAAATATTTGGATGCTAATCAGGAGGATTAAACATGAGCTAATTATAAAACTAATTGCATAAACATTGAACCAATTCGCTAGATGATCTATTAAACCTAATCGATCCATGGTTATTAGCATTTGTTCACGGTAGCACCATATTATCAAAACATAGACTAATTAAGCGTAACATATTCATCTCATGAATTAATCTCCATTTGTGTAATTAATTTATAATTAATTTATATTTAATACTCCTAATTAGTATCAAACATCTGATAAAGTTTAGCATTATCAAACACCCATTGAATGAAGTCAAATGGGATTATTGATGAGATAAGATTAGAAATAAAAGGACTACAAAAGGGATGGGACAATGTCTCTATATATATTAGCTAACACCTAATCGGGCTAAACGTCATGTTATACTTATACTGCCCCCCCCCTATGTTCAAATCCTAGCTACGCCCCTGCTCCCAATGAATCCCTTCACTTGCCATGAAGACTCGGCACTAAGGCTCGGTCACCAAGTATCTCTGAATATTCTCTACGGTTTGGATGCTTGCGTACCATAGTAGTTGTTGTATTGGGCCCATTGTGGTTCTAATTTGTGACTTTATTACCACCTTGGAAGTTTGAAGGGTGCGTGAGGGCCAGCTTATAATCGTTGTCACTCCAAACATATAGCACCTCTAGGTTAAACCTTTTACATGAAGGCAGGATAAATTTACAAGAGAGGTGTTATGAGTATGCAAGCTCGTTACGCATTAGGAGTTAGGTTTTTAGCAAGGTGTGTTTCTGATGATATTCTACTATGTTGTAGTGAGCTATATATCGAGGACATCACCCCTTACGGTGGGGTGAGTGTAATAACTCAACTCAATATCCTATGGTAGTTGTAGTTGTTGGAAAATGTGGCTTAGTTGTGTTTGTGGTTTGTGGGTTTAATACCACTCTTATATTCCTTATTATCGCAAATATAGCATTTCTAGATTAATCCTTTTACACGAAATTAGAACCATAGTGTAAGACTATCCGCGGCAGTACACCCTAAAAATCGTCCCCTAAATGAATATTTGGAGGATCCTATAAATAATTCCACAATCCAAATAACATTTCACTGCAGCTGTACCCCCTACCTCCATCCTCTACTTCTCTTCTATATTCACTGGCCCCTACTCTCATCCATTCCCCTTCCTCCCCGGCTCCCCCCAACTCCGAGCAGAGGACAATGTCCATGAAAGGCAGTGGCGACAGCCACAGTCACAAAGCCATAGGCGATGATGAGGAAGGGCTTCAGCTCGGCCTGGCGCCACCACTCCTCAGGAGACCTCACCCTAGGGTTCCGTGCACCGCCCCCTTCGACATAGGACTCATGCGAGGCCGGCATCGATCTGCACAGGCACGTAGCAATCACAGAAGTTTGACATCACGGTGGGGACCCATGAGCTGGTCAGGTCGTGAGCGCGGATGCCATGTAGGCCTCACGCACGCATGGCCCTACCAGAGTGGAAGCTCAAGGAGCTACGCATGCGCGCGTCAACGAGCCGGATGCTACCGTCACCGTCGAGCTTCACCGCTGGGTTGACGGCCTGGCTGGAGTACACACGACACTGGGGCCTGGCCAATCTCCCTCTTCCTCGGGCGATGGATCGACTAGCGAAGAGCGCGACCAACCGCCGCTCGTCGAGCACGACGTTGAGGCTGCCGCTGTCACTGAAAAGACAGTGAGAACGACCTCACCGACGTGGAGCTGGGGGATTGACATGCTGTGACTATGTATGGCGACGGCCGTGAGTTGCACGAAATCGATGACTCACATGTGCTCTGTTCTAGTGCGTGTGAACAAGGCGAAACGAGCCGTGGCTGCTGGGCGAGGGCCGGCGATGGCGGGTTTGGGTCGATGTGGTACAGGAGCGACGACCAGCGCAGGGGGAGGGCTTTGTTATGGCGCCCAACCTCACCTCGCAGTGGTCCTACGTGCAGACCTAGGGCACCGACCTGCACCTGAGCTTGTTAACCGCCGGAACGCCAGCTACAGGTACAACCGCCTCGACGCCCCGGCGATGCTCCCTGCGCTACTTGGCATGACTCCACGCGGCGGCGCCATCCGAGTGACCGCGGTCTTGTGAATCGATGGGGAGGGTAGCGGCCGCCATGACCCCTATTCCGCCGGCCTCTACTCCGCGCGCCGCTGCCTCAGCCTCCTGTGGGCATGGTCTCCGGCACCAGCATGGCTGCCAGGACATCGGGGACGGTGGCTGGGGGAGTGGTGGCCGCAGCTTGCTGCTGGCCATGGCGCTCGTGTGCAGCATAGAGGGAGCAGAGGAGGAGCGCGCTGGGGGATGTCGAGATGCGCATGTGCGTGGGCTTTTTCGGGTTTGGGGGAGGGAGAAGTCTCCCCCATGTTTGGGGAAGGGAAGGAAGCCTCTGAAATTTACAGAATTGTTTACGGGATACTGCTGCGGTTCGTTTTGGATCAAATAACCTCTATTTTTAAGAATCGGGAGCATTTAGGGGTTACTGTTGGGGATAGCTTAAGAGGGGTGCTCTGTGCATGTGGGCGATGAGCGGGACCAGAGGTAAACTTGGGACTAGGATCTTAAAATAATATAAACAGAGAATGAGCCTGTGCATGAGATCCTTATTGGCATCCACATTATTGTCAATGCAGCGACTGTTTACCTATATATATACAACTACTCAAAACGTCACATTGCAGGGCACACTGAGCCAGCCAAATCTCACACCATGAACAGCCGGAGCCTTCCAGTGGCGGCAGCCACCGCTGCTCTCATCTTCTTCTCTATCACCCTCTCATCAGCGGGCGCAGCCATCGTCGAGCACACCTTTGTTGTAAGCATGCTGCTAGCTCTTTCATCGATTTTGGTCGTCCCAACGATTTCCCCGTTCTTAATTTGGAATTCGAAACTCTGCAGGTGAGCCAGGTGCGTATGACTCACATGTGCAATGAGACGCTGGTCACCGTGGTGAATGGGCAGTTGCCCGGGCCGGCCATTGAGGTCACAGAGGGAGACTCCGTCGCTGTTCATGTTGTCAACAAGTCACCCTTCAACTTAACAATCCATTGGTAATAGATTATGCACTAGTCAATTACTATATTCAGTCGATTCATGTGTTCCACAGAAAAGACAGCCTATACCAGTAAAACTTCAATGTCAAGAATTAGTAAAAATTTGGGGTGATCAAATTCTTGAAACTGTATTGATTCTAGCAGTGCCAATGATGAAAATTAGTTAGTTTCCAGCACTTAAAAATATCACTGCTGGGTAAACAGAATATCAGTCACTTGACAATGACAGAGATTTTCTTTTATCAATGGTCTTTTGGAGAACTCATTGTTTCGGGTTTTCCTCTGATAGGCATGGAGTGAAGCAGCTGCTCAACTGCTGGGCGGATGGCGTGCCGATGATCACCCAGCGCCCCATCCTTCCACACCAAAACTTGACCTACCGTTTTGATGTCGCCGGGCAGGAAGGAACCCTGTGGTGGCATGCTCATGTCCCCTGCTTCCGTGCAACAATACATGGCATCTTGATCATCCGGCCGAGGCGTGGAGCCGTCTCCTATCCATTTCCTAAGCCTCACAAGGAGATCCCCTTCATTATGGGTATGTGAATTTTCACCATTACTTGACAGACTACTAAACACAATATAAAAAATTGCACAACACCATTTTCACATTGGACGCCATTGCTGTTCGATGGTGCTGGCAAATTCGGTCGGCGCCGCTGTAGGAAATGTCGATTGCACTGCCGGAGGAGGAGCTGCCGGCGTGCCCTTGGGAGGTTAGCTTGTTGGGTTCCCACGATTCGATCTGTAGGTGTTCATCACCATCATTAAGCATTTAAGCTATGGCAGATTAGCATATTAGCATCTAGCGAAAAAGCAGGTCGTGCTTCTGTTGGCTCTGGGCCTTAGCTGCAGCGCGTGGAACACGCACACCGTACCATGGCACATTATTGGGACTAGAGGTTGCAACAGTAGACATGTGACATGTCCTTCTTTCTTAGCGTAGAGTTATTAAGAGATAGTCTCGAAGACTCGAACGTTTCTGCTCCTGCTTTACATACAAGAAACTAAGGTTATTTCGGAATTGATACCGTTAACGTCTAGTTTGAACACTAGTGAATCCAAATTTCCGGCTCCAACAATTTAAGGCACTTTCTAAGAGAAAGGGTATGTATTGAGGGAGATAGGTTAACCACTACAAAAATAGCTCTTACCAACTTCTCATTAGTGCCGGTTTTAAGTAAACCAACGGTGACAAGGTTTCGTAACCGGTTTTCAAACACACCGGGGCTAGTGGATAGTGGAACCGCCTCTGGAGCACATCCGATTCCAATAATGAACACCCCGACGGTTTTCACAGTCAGTTCAAAAAACACCCCGATGGTGACGCCCGGACCCCACCTCTTCCTTATACCACTAAAAACTAGCTCTTACCAACTGCTTATTAGTGCCGGTTTTAATTAAATCAAAGGTGACAAGGTTTCGTAACAGGCTTTGAAACATCCCGGGACTAGTGGATAGTGGAAACGGCCGGCTCCGAAGAGTATCACAACCGATTCCAATAATGAACACCCCGATGCTTTTCACGGTCAGTTCCAAAAACACCCGTGAGCCCGGACCCCACCTCTTCCTTATCTTCTTTAGGAAAAATAAAATATTTTGCTACGGCCTGTGCAACTGCACACAACAGCCATATTCCTGCAACATTCTTAGCATATTATTCGCTAAAAAAAATAATAAGGAAAAATAGCGCATAAAAAGCGAATCAAATTATTATAAGAAAAGTCGATAATCTAGCTCGCATCTGGCATACATTTTGTACTTTTAAATCGAAATGTTGTGGCTGAAACTATTTGTTGTTGTGTTCCTGGTATTGATAGGGGAGTGGTGGGACTTAGAGGACCTTGGCGAGATTGACAGGCACTTGCGGCATTATGTGGCTGACAATTTTTTCAAAGCGTCCACAATCAACGGCAAACTTGGAGATCTCTACAACTGCTCTGGTAATCAAACAACTGTTATTAGATTATTACGTGTCCACGTTGAAACGTTATGTTTTATCTCACTCAAGTTTCATGATTCAACTTTGAAGGGGTTCTTGAAGAAGGCTACAAGCTGGACGTGGAGCCGGGCAAGACCTACCTCCTCCGAATAGTCAATGCTGCGCTCTTCTCCGAGTACTACCTCAAGATAGCTGGGCACAAGTTCACTGTGGTTGCCGCGGACGCCAACTACGTCAGCCCTTATACAACGGACATCATCGCGATTGCTCCCGGCCAGACATTCGATGCTCTCGTGGTTGCTGATGCGTCTCCTGGCAAATACTACATGTTCGCCCTGCCTGTTCAGCCTCCAAAGCCCGATTACCAGAGCCCGGTCTTGCCCACAAGAGGCATACTGCAGTATAGCAACGTAGCAGGAGCAAGTTTGTCCGGTGACGATGTTCCAATGTCACCAGAGATGCCGGACAACCACAACAACATTCTATCGTTCTACTTCCATGGCAACCTTACCAGCTTGAAGAACCACCCAAGACACCCGCCAGTGCCGAAGCAAACCGATGAACGCCTGTTCATCACGCTCGGGCTTGGCTCCGTTTGTCGGCATGCATATGGCCAGTCCTGTAAGAGAGGATCAGAGAGCAACGAGGTCATCGTTGTGGCAACCATGAACAACATGTCGTACGAGCTACCCGATGTCTCGACACCACTGCTAGAAGCCCACTACCACAACCCCAAGAACAATGGCTGGCTGCAAGAACTCCCTAGTGTGCCACCACGGGTGTTCAACTTCACCGACCATTCCTTTATCGCAACAGGACCCAAAGAGGAGCAGCTAGAGCCGACGTCCAAAGCCGCATTAGCTAAGCGATTCCGGTATGGAGCTGTTGTTGATGTGGTGTTCCAGGGCACTTCAATCTTGCAGAGCGAGTCCAACCCTATGCACTTGCACGGACATAACATGTTCGTGCTGGCACAGGGGCAAGGCAACTATGACATGGCAAGGGATGTTGTGAGGTACAATTTGGTTGAACTTGTGAACACCGTGCTTGTACCACGGCTTGGATGGGTGGCTGTCCGATTTGTCGCAGACAATCCAGGTATGAACATGATTTTTACTCCATTTTGAAGTATTCAACTTATTGCCAATTTTCAAGTTTCAATGAAGCCTATTTTAAAGTACAAGTTTAGAAAGTTATATAAGCCAGTAATTGTAAAGAAAATAAAGGGGTAGAGTTATTATATATGCACGTAGAAGTATTCACCTTGAGTTCGTCAAGGATCTACAACATTTTTCAGAAGAAAATATGTCATGATTATTGCTGCAGTAGAAAAATTAATAACCTATCTCTTTTTTTTTTGAATATAGGTGTATGGTTCATGCATTGCCACTTCGAGTTTCATCTATCAATGGGCATGATAGCATTGTTCATTGTGGAGGACGGACCAACAGCGAACACATCGCTCCCCTCACCGCCAGTTGATTTTCTGACATATGGCCATGATAATAATCTCATGCGAGATGAATAGTACCATTATAAAGAGGGAAATAAGTCTGACGTCATAATGGGCTTTGTAATGAAGAAATAAACATATGAGCTATTAGAAGATGTTATCCAATTATGCTCATACTTGCTATAATGTATTTTTCATAATCTCTTTGAAAGTTGATTTCAAGGGATTTTGTTGGACTCTTGCCGTATTGTTTATCTACATGTTTGGCTTTAACTGTTATATTTCTCAATGGAAGTTCAGTAGAGAAAAACATGTAAATTTTAGAAAACTACCTAATAAATTGGTACTCATATAGCCTAATTACAATGGAGAAATAACCTTTGATTCATATAGCCTAATCTTCCCTATCCCTCTCTTCCTTGTCTCTTTTCTCTCCTTTTCTCCACCCACCACCAGCAGACACCAGCAGCCATTCTTCTTCTCCTCTTTTCTTTCTTATCTTCTTATGTATCCTTATGTTTATCTCCTTGTTGCTTGCATAGACGGGGGTGTGGTCTCCGACCGGCGGGAGGAGGAGCGACCAGCGCATGGCTGGCACATGGAGGCACGATTGTCCCACATCCGGTGTGCTGCCCGTCATGACGCGGCAGCAAGGTGCGGGCAATGGCATGGCTCGAGGGCGCGCGGCCAAAGGCGGGGCGAGCGTCTCGGCTAGGCCGGCGCAAGGCGTGGCGCGATCAAGTGCGCCTCCTGCCCGAAGCAAACGGTGGCAAGCGTGGGGTCCCCGGGACTCCTGCTCGCGGTCCCTGGCGGCCGGGTGTGGTTAACGGCGATCAACACGGCTCGTGCTTGCTATGGCGGTTCTTGTTCGTCATCAATGATGATACAGTACTATTTTCTGTGTTCATGTTTGTGAATGTTTGTCATTGATTCACTCTTATATGTCAAAGGAAGAACACTCTTGAATGGTTGTGAATGTGATTTTGATTTAATTCATGACTGATATGTTGATATATTTGTTCGATTTTGTGAAGTGTTGTTTTGATTGTTTATGTTGTGGAGTTACAGATCATTTTGTGGAGTGGAGCAATGAGGACCGGTGGTATTACCAATCGAGATTAAAGAGAAGTCTTTAGTCTCTATAGATTTGCTTCTTACCAACCGGGACTAATGCTTCATTTTCTACAGGTGTAAAAGGGGTGAGTTTAGGCAACATAGAAATTTTAAACAAAAGTCTAAATTACTCACTCCAACTATCGCCCAAGTCCACACCACCCCTAAGCTATAAAATAATATATTATATTAATACAACAGAGGTAAAAGAAGCCACCACGTTCGCCGAGCGTCTAAGCACTATTGTATTTTATGAAGATCTAACGGCATAGATTATAGGGCTTAAAAATTCCCACATTAATTTAAAACATTAATCTAAAAAGAAAAGAAATAAACATGGATTTTATGAAGATCTAATCAACGATATTAAATCAAAGTCCATATTGAATATGACTTATAAATGTTAAATTCAAAATTTAAAAAAATGGTAACTTTGATTTCATAATGGGAAACAGTAAGAAAATATAAATATACAGTCATTACTCTCGGCGTGTGAACAAGAAAATATAAGTAGGCCTAAGATCAAGCCGAATAATAAATTAAATGAACTACATTTATACTAAAAAATGGGTCGACGACCCTAATGAAAAACGAGAAGAATATGCATCGTTGGATTTTATGAAGATCAAACGGTAGGACGGTCCAGTGGGACGCTACCCACCAGGGTTCAAATCCTGGTGCTCGCACGTTCTTCTGGAATTTTTCTAGGATAAACCGGCGTTATCTATACTATAAGGGTTGAGCAAATTGAAAACAATTCTCACCCAAGTTTAAGTCTACCCGACCCGCCCCCGTCAATCACGGCTATTGTTTCCTTTCTTCATTCTTTTTCCAAACGTCAGAGGCAATCACGGTTGTTATTTCCTTTATTCATTCTTTTCTCCAGCAAAGAGAAATTAATTGGCGTGATTCATGGCATGACTCAAAAGGAAATACTCAGGTGCTCAAAAGGAAAGAGATATTGGTGTACAAAGTAAAAGAAAATTGATTGGTGTGATTGATGACACACAAAGGAAAGGAAAAACAAGGAAAGAATCATTGTCTGATTAGATGAACTAAGGAAAGAATTGTTACGTCATTCATAAATAGTTAGCAAGGAAAGATCAATTAAGGAAAGATTCACCATGTCATTAGATTAACAACATTCAAATGCAATTAGATGGATGCCATTTATATGTAAATGATGTTTTGAGTCCTTTACTATTTCCTTTGAGTTCAATGCCTTCAATCACGCCAATCAATACTCCATTTTTTTACACCCTATGTCCCTATAAAACTCAATTCTCTCCACCCCATTCCCATATCCACGAGCCCTAGCACCACCACCGCCTCCCCGCACCTCCTCCACCGGCCTCCTCGTCGCGTTGGCTCCCCGCGGGTGGCGACCCATCGTCCCGTCGGTCTCCTTCTCGGCATGGGCCTCGTCTTCCCTGCCGGCTGGTGGCGAGCTCCCCCATCAAGGATCGAGCACGTGGGTGGCGCGGTCGGCCTCGGGGCGGGCTCCCCCGCTGGATATGTAGACCCTCATCCCTGCCTTGAAGGTGGTGGCGGTGATGCGTCCTCCCCGGCCAGTCTCCTTCAAAGCCGCCTTGAAGGTGGCAGCGGTGATGTGACACGGTGCGGAGATGACGCGAATGCAATTAGATTTAGTTTAGTATCATTTTATTTTTCTACTACATACTAATTAAACCTTTTATGTAATTATTTTTATATCACATGCGTGCTGCATGTGCCCTTCCACTAGTACTTTAACTGGTAAGCCTTGCTTTTACTGCCTGGTGTTGCAATTACAATGCATGCTTTAGAAGTTGAGATCATTATTCCATATGACAGTGCTGTAGTGAATTGAATTAACTAACATTAGCATGATACATTCTCTAGGCCTGGCTGGTCGAAAAAACAATATGATGGATGGAGGACCTCTACAACTAGAATGCGTGTTGAGGCAAATCCCCCCCCCCCCAGAAACCCCATAGAGCCCCTCATAAGCCCCTCCAACAATTTGTGATCATGGATGAAGAAGAAGAGGAGGAAAAGAGGGAGGAGGAAGAAGAGAAAGAGGGCAAAGAGGAGGAAGAAGAAGGATTAGTAGATGAGCCCTCCCTTTCCTCCGATTCTAGATTCGCCACTGGGCAAATCAATCCAAGAATGATAGTAGAGGATGCAACAATTAACGCATTGAATGCCACATGCATATGTTGGCCAAGAACTAGCCAAGGCTTAAAGTAGAGAGGCTTGATTTTGCTCTTTACAATAAATTTCACAATCATGCACAGTATGAGAATGTGAATCTAAAATGAGAAGATGAAGATATCATATGCTTTAAGATGATAGTTTGCTCGATAATCCAACGGTTGTGGTCGTTGAAGGGTGAATAGAGAAGCAAGAATTTAATATTTCCTTATAGTACTAAACAAATTTTTTAATGCAGCTAAGATCTATTACCTTAATATAAGAACAATAAATCTATTTTAATGGAACGCTCCAAAATAATCATGCAAACATTGAGGTTTTGCTAACAAATAAGCATATACATAATATCTAAAGGTGAGCTCTAACTTAAGTATTGAATCAATTGGGGGTGTGATGAGGGAAAAGGACCAAGGAGATACACCATTCTATAGACAGAGCGGGTAAAGCCACGTTGGCAAGCATGGATTTAACAATTATATTTTTGAAAAAAAAGATAAAGCATAGAAAATGAGAATAAAAATTAAATTGGTGTAATAAATGGATATTGCGACTCAAACTTCACAAAATTTGAAACCGTATTAAATAGAATTGAAGCAACAATGATTAGTATCTAAACAAAACAAACAATATATTAATATAAACCAATGCCATGTATCTTTTAGCACAATCACGTGGTTAGCACAAGAAAAAAATAGCATAGAGAATGTTCCATGTTTTATCATAATGAAATACAATTAAAGACAAAAAATACTTTTATTTCTTTCAATAAATATTGAAAAAGTTCTACACAACAATACCTTTTATCTTCAAAACTAATTCATGTTCCTCACTACATGAGATGACATTTTCACCGGGCCACTTTGATATAAAAAAAGATAATGAAACAACAAAATAAAACCATTTAAATAAAAAATATTTTAACTAAATAAACATAAATGTTAGTATGAAAGCAAACTAACTAGCCGAGCTATTTGCGTGGGCAAACTTGCTAGTTTATTTAACCACTATACGTTCTAAAACCAGCTTAGTATTCACGCCTCACATAGTCACGTGCTGTCAATGTTCGCCTAAACGGTTAGGCCTAAACGGCCGTTTAAACGGTAAAAAAAACGGAAACGGCGGCCCTCCGTTTTGTTTAGGGGAAAAACGGCGACCTAAACGGCCGGACCGTTTAAACGGTGAAAAACGGCCGAAACGTGCTAAATGAAACAGACCTAGGCGGAACTGGACGGGCTAAACGGGCCGTTTAGGAGATACAGAGTCGTGCACGGGAATGAAATTTTGGCCCACCAGTTTTCTGCGCCATCGCGCCCAACACTGATGCCAAAAATTGACCCAATTCGAAGCACATATATAAAGAGCTAGACCAATTCGCAGTTAGGGTTTCCATTTCTTTTTTTCCATCCTGTTGCCGCCGCCGCTTGCATCCTGCTGCCAACGCCGCATCCATCCCGCCGCCGCTACCATCGCGCCTCCAACCTCTTCTGTCCAAGACGCCTCCCGTCCAGCCGTCCACTGTGTACTTGCACCTGTGGATGTGCTCCTGTTCTGTGAGGTTGCCGGCCGTCGGGGAAGAAGAACCGAGGAAGGTGCCTGCCCGCCGCAGGGGACTTGCGCATGTGCCCTTCGCCGAGCAAGCGTGGGCTGTAGTGATCTCCTTCGAGTCTCCCACTTCTTCAGCTCCAAGCCGCCGACGGCCAGCCACAACTGCATCCAGGTCAATCGTCATTCCCTTCATTCCTGACTGTCGCATACTCGCATCTGAATCCTGGAGTTTGGACAAGCAAACAGCTATGTATCTTTTATGTTTGGAATTAGTTTGTCCACGAACATTGTGCTTTGTTGCGCACTTGGCAGTATGCAGATACTAGATGTTTCGTAGCATGTATATTGACATTGCTGTGCACTTGTACTTGTACTGAGTACTGATTAGCTACTCGATAGATTTGCCATATGAAGGCACCCTGAAATTTGAGTGCTGAAGTTTATTAATGTGAAGTACTGACAGCTACTCTATAGATTTGCCATATGAAGGCATCCTGAAATTTGCCATATGAAGGGAATTTATTAATCTGAAGTTTGCATGCTGCACATATAAATTATAAAATGCAAATTGTTGAATTGTTGCATCTATGCTAGCTGAAGTCTGATTGTCTGATTGTTAAATGGTTGCATCTAGGCACATATAAATCTGAAGTCTGATTGTTAAATTGTTGCATCTATGCTAGCTGATCTATGCAAATTGCAATTTGATGGGCTGATCTCGGTACAGACCTACTTGCTACGACTCTCTGTAATTTGCTCATTTATAGTTGCAGGATCCAAAATGTCATCAGCTGCATCAAATCCTTCCAGTTCAACTAGTAAACCCACAAGCCTGAAGAGGAACTCTGAGGACATTGGGTGGGAGTATGGAGTGCTAGTGGATCCAAATAACTTGAATTTGATCAAGTGCAAGCTGTGTGGTCTCCAAGTGTCAGCAGGGATATATAGGGTAAAGCTCCATATTGCTAATATTCGTGGCCAGGTTAATATCTGATCTGTAACTCTATGATTCAATTATTCTAAAATCTAGATTCCTTGCTACTTCATTGCAGATTTGCAGATGGAATATAATTTACTTTTAATTTTTAATTGTGCAGGTTAAACCTTGCAGAAGGTCGACGGTTGAGGACAAAGAAAGGTGCAAGAAAGCAATAGATGACTCAAAGCAAGTTAAAAAGGCAAGGCTAATTGAGCAGCAAGAGGTTAGAGATGCTGTGGACCTTGTTGGTGCACCAGATGCGGATGACGACATTACAATGACAGAGGTAGAAGAGGTTGATGTGGTTGGAGGAAAGACCATTAGGAAAATAGGGCCTATGGATAAGTTCAGCATGCCCCTTGATCAATCCTCACTGAGCAACACAAGGGTGGTCAGGTAGCAATTAGTCACTGAAGTTATATGGAAAGAGAGAATGCATAGTTTGCAGCGCTACATTGCCAGATGGGTTTATGTGCATGGTAAGTTATAAGTTTGTACCTTGCAGCTTGGCGATGTCTCCATTCTAACCTTCAATCACTTGTGTTTCTATTTTCTTATGAGTAATGAACAGATTTATAATGGTTTTGCTTTGCTTTCAGGTGTAGCTTTCAACAAGATCAATAATATAGAGTTTGATCAAGTGATAGAAGCGGCTGGCCGGTTTGGCCCTGGTGGAAAGAAACCAAACCAGCATCAGTTGCGTGAGACATTGTTGTTTGAGGAAGTGGATGATACAAAGAAGATGCTTAAGTTGCATGAAGAAGAATGGGCTAAGAATGGTTGTTCCATCATGACCGATGCGTGGACTGACCGGAAGAGGAGAAGCATCATGAACCTCTGTATGCACTGCAGTGTTGGCTCAAGTTTTCTTGAATCAAAAGAAGTCTCTGAAGAATCACATACTGGACAGTTGATCTTTGAGTATGTGGATGGCTGTATTGAACGAGTGGGTGCTGCAAATGTTGTGCAAGTGGTCACAGACAATGCATCAAACAACATGGCAGCAAAGGACTTATTATTTGTGAAGAGGCCAAGTATATTTTGGACAGCATGTGCAACTCACACCCTCAACTTGATTCTTGTAAGCTATGGACTTATGTAGTTATGTATGAACCATTATCTATTTGTGAGAATTCCTGTCAATCTGTCATGTACTCATGTTAGAAAACAAGAAATATTGTCTAATTTTTTATGTCCTGTACTCCTGTATGTTGTATGAATGTGGCATGACAGCATGAGAAATGTATATTTGTTAGAATATATGGATTTTTACATGCAAAATATGTATTTTTTGTTGGAATATGCAAAACCGTTTAGACCGTTTATTTCCATCTAAACACCGTCTAAACCGTCTAAACACTAAACGAAGGGTGACCGACTGTTTACCGCTTTACCGTTTACGAAAACCTTGCCTGCTGTTGCTCTAGAACTTTCAACACTGCTAGTACTGCCCTCTTCACACTACTAGAGAAATAACTACTATTTGTACCGGTGCGCAACCCCCTTTAGTATCAGGTATACAACTAGTATAGTCACGTCAGTACTAATGTGAGGAGGGCATTAGTACAGGGTATTTTACTAGGTACTAATAGGACATTAGTAGCGAGTGGTCTTCCCACCGGTACAAATGTGCATCCCACCCATGCACCTCTTCTTTCCCTTTTTCTTTTCTATTTTCTTTTCTTCTTTTTTCTTTTTACTTTCTTTTTGTCGGTGTTAGGATTAGTCCCGACACTAACTAGTAAGATACGCTATGATCAGCCTCTCGATGGTTGGTGCTAAGCAACACAGGGACATGGGTTTATCCTGGTTCCGGCCGCGGGGCCGTACATCCAGCAGATCAGCGGCGTGTCTTGTGTGTGCGTTATCGGTGGTGCCTGTAGAGGGGGGCTACAAGCAAGGCAGGAGAGGAGGAGAAGCCTCCAAGTCCCTGCTAGGTGATTGAGGCAAAGTGCCAATATCAGGGGATGCGTGTATGCGGGTGTGTATGAGTGAAAAAGCAATCCCGTAGCTGGGCGGCTGTCTGATCCTTTTATAGCCAAGGGGAGGCAGCTTACAGATGTGCTGCATGATATTTTGCACGGTATCATTGTACTGGCGTGCAGTGCTCGCAGTGTGACGGTCGTCTTGGCGAATCCTGGCTTCCACGGGCATCGTGGCGGCTCCTGTGCTTGCCTGGGGACGGTTTCGAGGGTGGTCTTGTGTGTGTCCGTGTCATTATTCATTAAATGCCGGTTTGAGGGTCTCGCTGATGGGAGAACTTTGGTTGCACAGGGGCCGGCGTGGTGACGTCCCATCGGACCAGGTCTTCACGGTCGGAATGGCTCCGCCAGGGATGGCCGCCGAGGGTAGGATGGCCGCACGGGGCCAGGGATGGCCGTACGGGGCCGGAGATGATGGAAGGGACGCGCTCCGCTCACCTTGCATCATGGCGCCGCCCCGGTCATGTGCCTGGTCGCCGGTCGTACGCCTTTCGAGGGTGACCTTATGCCTTTTCGAGGGGTTCGTCATGGGGGAAGGACGGGAGCACACGGTGCTTTGAATGACAGCCTCTCACTTGCGCTGCGGCGGTCGCACGCGATCTTGGGATGGTTGCATAGTAGCGGACCGGATACAATGCGGGTCGGATTCGGGTGGTGTCGATGGCGGTGTGGCGAGATCGCCTTTGACTATGGCGCCCGCAGTGTGACGGGGCATTTAATGCTCCTGCCGGGAGAAACAGGCTGGACGCCGTGAGTCGGGGTAGGCCTCGGCGGGCGGAGATCCGCTCGAGGTGCCGACCTCGGCGAGGCAAAACCTGTTCGAGGGGTGCAGGACCCTCGAGCGAGGCGAAGATCGGTTCGAGGGCGATCGGAGCCTTGACTAGATGGGCCTTGGGGCCGCTAGACCGTGGCAGGCCATGGGCCTTGTGATGGTTAAGTTGTGAGGTGTTTTGTGTTTTGCGTTTTAAGAGGGTGGTTGTCCCCTTAGTTAGGGGACCCCTTGTGGCCCGTCCCGACAAGAGTCTCCCCGAGCCTTTGTCGAAACGGTGAAGAGTTTCGCAAAGGCTAGTAGCTTCCTGTAGGACTTTCTTCCCCTTGAGTGTGTGCAGTTTTCCGTGGGGGCATGTGCTAGCGCACCCGCGGGTGTAGCCCCCAAAGCCTTGGAGGAGTGCGCTCACTCGTGCAAGGTTTTATAGACGTTCGAGTGACGAGCTCGTGATGCGTTTGTTTCAGCTGGCCTCGGCAGTATTTCAGCCAGCCTCGGCGATCTACGCTGCGGCGAGGCTCGACTCCAGCCTGAGCAAGCTGGAGGGTTTGCTCGTCGTCATTCAGAAGGGGGGCGACCCTTCACGGATCTTCATAACCACATGTCACGCTCAAAGGGTGTGGCCGCGTCGCAAGGAGCCCCCGAGCCCCAGCCCGGATGGGGACGATCAGGTAGAATCCTTGACTTTGCGTTACGACCCTCGTCACCCTTCCACAGGGAGGAGGGGTGAGGCGATCCATGCTTCCCATCGAGCGGGCCACGAGTCATGGATGCTTCGTCGAGCTGTTAGCGGGTGGTTCAAGTGGACGCCCGTGCCATGTTCGATAAGGGTCGGCTCGTGGTTCGGAGACACGTCCATAAGAGCGCTCGCAGAGGTTTGCTAGGTAGGGCTCGGTCCCATTCGATTGGGACCGAGGGCGCGGAAGCTCTCCCTCGGTGGAATCCCTCAGCTAGCTACCTCTGTCTGGCCTTGAACACGGACTACGGGGCGCCCCCGAACTTAGCGTTTGGGGATAGGCTCGATTCGCGCCACAGTGGTCACGACTCTGTCGATCTGAGACGCCTGTTCGAATCTTTCGCAGGTCAGGGCTCGAATCTCTGATCAGTAGGGCCTTGCGGGCACGCCGTGCGTCCCCGTCTTTGTTGATCTGCGGCGCCTGTCGAACTCTCATTGGGCCAGGCTTCGAACCGCTGATCAGTAAAGGCCTTGTTAGGAGGTGCATCTGCGGCACCCATCGTACCCTCGCGCGGGCTGGGCCTCGAGCCGCTGATCAGTAAAGGCCCTCGTTAGGAGGTGCGTCTGCGGCGCCCATCGTACCCTCGACAGGCTGGGCCTTGAGCCACTGATCAGTAAAGGCCCCCTTTAGGAGGTGCATCTGCGGCGCCCATCGTACCCTCGGTGGGCCGGGCTTCGAGCCGCTGATCAGTAGGATTTCGGGGTGAGGCGCCGGGCGCTCTTCAAACCACGCTTTCGAGGGCTATCTCGAGCAAGCGCGTTTGAGGAGGCCTCTGGCCCCCTGGACATGTGTTCGGTTCCCGTTCGAGGGGCCAGGCCTCGAATCCCTATTTGATATGACTTGAGGGGTTACCTTCTCTCGGAAGGAACCCCCGTCCTTTGGTCTCCTGACGTGTACCGGGTTTTGACCGTTCGTGTGCGGTCACTGCCAACGTGGCAATTCGTGGACGTGATGGGCGCGCCTTTTCAGGCGGAGCCGTAGGAGTGATGGGCCGTTTGAAATGACGCTACGCGTTCGCGTTTTACGCGCGCGATGATGAGCGCCGCGCGCGTCGCGATGATTTCGGAGTAGTGGGGCCCGAGCGGCGTCTCTCGCATTAATTGCGGCCGTCCGCCCCAGCCCCGGCTGTTCGATCTCCCCGCCCCTTTCATTCTATATAAGGTGAGAAGTGACAGGGAGGATTTTACCTTAGCCATTTGCTCGCGCTGCTTCTGCCTTCTTCTTCCTCTTGCCCCTTTGAGCTCGCGCCCATTTGCTTTCGCCATCTCCGCTCTCGCCTTCCACCTCGCGTCCGTCATGTCGAGGGTCGAGTTCCTTGAGGCCCAGCCGTGGGGTCGGTCGAATATGGATGTGACACCCTTCAGGGACTCGTCGCCGACGGGCAGCTGATGGCCAACACCGACCCGAGCAGGCCGGCGTGGATCATCCCGCCGGCACGGCACCAGGAGCCGCAGCCCCCGGAGGGGTACGTGGTGAGCTTCGCTCGCCTGCACAAGCGGGGGTTCAATGCCCTGGCTAGCAGGTTTATGCGAGGGTTGTGCCACCACTATGGCGTGGAGTTGCACAACTTCGCCCCCAACGCCATTTCACAGGCGGCGACCTTCGTAGCCGTCTGCAGGGATTTCTAGGCGTCTCCGCTTCATGGGACTTGTGGCTCCACCTCTTCCGGGGCGAGCTCTTCACGATGCCCACCGGATCGAAGGGCAAGTGCCGGTCTGTTCGCGCCGGTGGGCTCACGTTTGCACTGCGGGACAAGGGGAACGGTGTGTACCCGGCCTGCAACATGACGACCAACAACGCGGATTGGGACAAAGGGTGGTTCTACCTCCGCAACAACGGCGCCGGCCTTCCACCCTACACCGGCAAGGTGCTGGCCAACCGCCCGTTCAACTGGGCGCTCGGGGTGTCGGATCCTGTGCGGCGGACGAAGCTCGAGCCCTACCTGAAGGCCCTGCGGACCTTGACGCAGGCGGGATTGACCGCGGCGGCCATCATCGCGCAGTTCCACCGACGGCGGGTGATCCCCCTCATGGAGAGGGCGCTCCCCATCTACGAGATGGCGGAGGGTACGGATCCTGACGCGCTGGAACGCTCGCGGCTGGTGGCCGAGCCCTTTCCCCCGGCATACGCGTCCCAGAGGGTGAGGCGCGCGGTGGACACCAAGAAGATGGTGTGCGACCCCGACGAGGTGTTGTGGTCGCCCAAGATGCGTCCCGACGATGGGTACATCGAGTTCGTAAGGAATCTCTGCCGATCTTGTTAATTTTGAGTTAATTTCGATTTTGACAGTTAACCCCGGATGGTTATGGATGATGGCAGCCGGAGATGGAGACGAGTGCCTACGGCTCAGACCCCCCTACGCCCAATTCCCACGCGGCCAACCGCGGCGATGGAGGTGGAGAAGGCGAGGCGGATGCCCAAGGCGGCGGCAGGCGCCGAGAATGTCGCGCGCATAAAAGGTGTAGGTGCAGCGGGAGAAGGAGAGTCTCCCTCTCCCGCCAACCCCTGAGGACACGAGTAGCAGCAGCTGCAGCGGGGGTGGTCCCCTGTCGAGAGCGAGGAGGAGGAAGAAGAGTTGGTGTCCTTGGCCCCGAGGGCCAAGGGCAAAGATGTGTCGCGCGCCTCCGCCGTGGCGTGGTATTTGTGCCTGCTCCTTCGGGCGCGGCATTCGTGGGCACGCCGCCCCCGAAGGCCTCGAAGAAGCGCAAGCATCAGGTGGCGACCCGACGTAAGCCTCGCGTCGACTGTATTTCGCGTAATTGTGTTCGATCGAGATTCTAATGCCTTTCCTTCCTTCGTCAGCCGTGGCGCTCGATCGCGCCTGTGCCGGCGCACCAAAGTGCTGAGGGCGGGGGCACGCGACGCGGCCTGCACGATGCGGCCCCGCTCGGTGAGGGTGCCGCGATCGGCGGCGGCGGCGGCGTCTCCTCAGGCGATGGTGGCGCAGGCGCCGCGCAGGGAGGAGGCGGGCCGCGCGGACGAGGGACGGCTCGAGGAGTGAGGAGGAGGCTCCACCCGTGGCGGACGTGGTCCCACATGCGGACCCAGCCCGTGCCCAGGACGTGGCCCCGGCGACGGGCGACGACGTGTGGGAGGACGCGACGCTCAGGTTCGCGCCTGGGGCGCCACAGGCGTGGTCTGGGGGCCCGCAGGGAGCCGGTGCGTCTTTCTCGTGCCAGCCCGACATCGGCGGCTTTCTGGGAGGGTGGTGTATCAGGCTCGAACGGCCCGAGGTTCCGGTGGAGACGGTGGATCAAGCGGCGGCGGAGTACGGCGACTGGCAGGAGTTCCACCGGTCGACCTCGCGTAAATCGCTGCCAGCCCAGCTCCACTCGCGCGGCTCTTCAAGGTACGTGTGTCGCCTCTTGCTCTCTTTTCCGCTCCTGCTTGTGTCTTGTCTAAGTCTCTCCACCCTCTTTCTGGCAGCGGCTGCGGGGGATGCTGGGGAAAAGATCTCCTACATCGCCGACCTGCACACCAAGCTGGAGGAGGTGTTTTGGGAAAATGAGCACATGGGCCCGGCGGTAAACTGCCTCCGCAACGCGTTGTACGAGGCGCGGGCGAGCGTTAGCCTGAACTAGGACACCCTGCTTCGTGCGAGGTAGGAGCGCGACACCCACCACACCGCAGCGGAGCAGAAGGCCAAGGAGGCTGAGCAGCTTGGTGCCGCGATGCAGAGCAAGGAGGAAGAGCTTCAGCAGGAGCGCGCGGCGCTTGGCGAGGTGAGGTCCCAGCTCGCGCTAAGGGACACCACCCTTGCCGAGGCGCAGGCTCGTGCTGAGCGTGAACACATGGCGCTAGAGGACGTGTAGGCGCGCCTTGCTCAGGCCGAGCAAAGGGCTCAAGAGGTCGAGGGGCTCGCCACCACCCTTAAGGAAAAGGGCGATGCTTTAGTGGTGGTGGAGGGCTAGCTCTAGGAGGAACGTGCAGCTCGAGGGTGCAGCCTCACCGCTGAAGACACGCTCGCGGAGGTGCAAACCCAGCTCGAGCGGGAGCGCAAGGCGCTTGAGGAGGCGCAAGCCCAGCTCTCCCAAGCTACACAGAAGATCCAGGAGGCTGAGCAGGCGGGCGCTGTCCTCGAGGAGATGCGGTCTCGCCTCACGTGAAGAGCTTCGAAGGGCGAGGTCCGCTCAGCCGGACGCCTCGATCCTCCAGCTTCAACAAGATGCAGACGCCGCGCGTGCCGCGCTCGAGGGTGAGAGGAAGCGGGTCGAGGGTAAGTCGCATCCCCCAGCCACTTTGGTTTTTTGTTAGATCTTTTTGAGGCTTGACGTTTGTCTTCACACTGCAGAGCTGCAGGGGCTCGACGGATCCTTCAGAGGAGATGCGGGCTCTCCAGGTCGCCTACGATGAGGCCCAAGGTGAGCTCAAGGCTCTAGAGGCGGCCGCTCTCGAGGTGTGCTAGGAGGTCGAGGGGGCTAAGGGTCAATCCTCGGGTAGCTCAATAGCGAGCCTGCGATATCCTGGCGGCGGTGTCGTTGGCGCTGCGAGGCGCTCTTCGTCTCGGCGTCCAGAAGACTTTAGGGTTGACCTCGACTCATTACCTCGTCGACCTCGGCCCGCTGCGGGACGACTACGTTCTTCCTGAGGGGGTCGAGGCGATGAAGCCGAGCTTGAGGCCATCAGGGCGATCGATGCCTCCATCGCGGAACCTGCCGCGGTTCTCGCCGACATGTTCGAGGCGGACCTGTTCCCTGAAGCAGCCGAAGGTGAAGCTGCCACCGCTCCAAGCCCCCGCGCTCCCTGAGGATTTGGGCCTCGAAGCCTGTTAGTTTGTTGTTAGATTTTTGGCCAAGTGCCAGTCATTGTACAAACAATATGCTGTATTATGCACAAGTTTTATTTGCACGTTGGTTTTAGTATGCCATCACATTTTCCCCATGACTTAGAGAAATTTCAGCCAGGAAGTTCGCGTACATGAACAACCTAGGCGTAGGGTGGTGAGGGGGATGCCGTATCCTCTCGGAGGCGTAGGCGGTCCCGCGGCTCGGCCGACCCTAGCCTTAGTCAGTTCACGGCTCCTATCTCTCTAAGCGTTCGAGGCGTAACGTGTCGATATTTGTTGAAAAAAGTTAATTTGCGAAAAAATTGGGACCCTTCGAGGGGGGTGCCCCCCGTTGTAGCCCCCGAGGGGGACTTGGTTTGTGTCGAGACCCTGGTCGAGGGTAAACCGAGTCGCCCTATTTTTATTCACAAATTTATGTTTATGATTTCGAGTATGAGATGCCTGATATGTACAAGAGAGCTTGGAAACTTATGGATAGAAGCGATGTAGCCGTTGGATATTCCAAGCGTTGGTGAGGACTTCGCCTTCCTCGTTCGCGAGCTTGTACATGTCGGGCTTGAGCACCTCGGCGATGATGTAGGGCCCTTCCCACGACGGCGAGAGCTTGTGTCGCACCCGGTTGTCTTGCCGTAACCTCAGCACTAGGTCACCCTCGGTGAAGTCCCGACATCGAATCTTTTGGGCTTGATATCGTATCTCGCTGAGTGTAGTATCGCCATGTCACGGGCCTCATCCACATGGTCTAGCGAGTCTTCGCGAGCTCGCTGGTTTTGATTTTCCTGATAAGCCTTGAGCCTGGGGGACCCATACTCCAAGTCCGTGGGGAGGATGGCCTCCGCGTCGTAGACGAGGAAGAACGGGGTGAATCCCGTGGCTCTGCTTAGGGTAGTCCTGAGGCTCCATATGACCGACGGCAGCTCCTGGACCCACTTCCGGCCAAACTTGTTCAGCTTGTCGAAGATCCTGGGCTTGAGGCCTTGTAGGATCATGCCGTTGGCACGCTCCACTTGGCCATTGGTTTGTGGGTGTGTTGCCGGTGAATTGAGTGCCATTGTCGGTAATGATGGAGTTTGGTACCCCGAACCTCTGGACGATGTCCGTGAAGAACAGCACGGCCTGCTCGGATCTGAGGTTGGTGATGGGGCGTGCCTCAACCCATTTTGAAAACTTGTCGATCGCGACCAACAAGTGCGTGAAGCCCCTAGGCACCTTCCGCAGGGGCTCGACGAGGTCCAGCCCCCACACGGCAAACGGCCATGTGATGGGGATGGTTTGGAGGCCGTGAGCTGAGAGATGCATTTTGCGGGCGAGAACGGCACCCTTGCGGCAAGATGACTCGGCCCGGCATCGGCGACCGCCGTGGGCCAATAAAAGCCTTGGCGGAACGCGTTGCCCACGAGGGTGCGCGGCGCCACGTGGTGGCCGCATATGCCCACATGGATGTCTCGAATCAACTCCCGACCCTCGGGTATGGGGATGCATCGTTGCAAACCCCGGCTAAGCGCTTCATCATGGTGAACAATTTGGCTTTTCTGGTGATGCGCCTTGCCTCGGTTCGGTCCGAGGGTAGCTCCCCTCGGTCGATCCAGGCGAGGTACTTGCTCCGCCAGTCCTCAGCGGATGGAGCCCCGTCGATCTCCATGGCTTTGGCTTCATCCGCCCCGTATCCCTCGAGGAGGGAGACCTCGAATTCCTCGTTCGAGGGGTCCTCATCCATGGGCTCAGCGCTCGTGGCCTTCAAGGGAGCCCCCGAGGATTTTTCGGGGTTCGGGGCCGCCTTGTTGAAGTCGACGGATGGCTTGGCAAGGTCGCGGGCGAAGATGTTTGGGGGGACGGTGATCCGCCCCGACGCGATCTTTGCCAGCTCGTCCGCCTCCTCGTTGTACTTGCGCAGGATGTGATTGAGCTCGAGGCTGTAGAACTTATCCTCGAGCGCACACACGGCGTTGCAGTACACCTCCATCTTCTCGTTGTGGCAGCTCGTGCTCTTCATCACCTGGTCGATCACCAACTGAGAATCTCCCCTGACATCGATGGGGCGGCGCTCGGCGGTGGTGGCGCCGGTTGCCGGTTCAGCGCGGGGTTGATGGGAACTTCCTCGCCGCCGCCTCCGCCTCGCCTTGCTCAACGATGGCAACGACAAAGCACTCACACGTGGGGTCGTAGCTCCCCTCGCTGGAGTCGTCAGAGTAGCCGAAGCAGTATTCCGCCGCGGCTATGAACCGCCGGAATGCCTCGTGGTCTCGAGTCCGGAGTAATCCCACCCTGGATCCTCGTATCCGTAGGTGTATCCCTCACCGTCGGAGTCACGGTATGACCCGTCAGGCGTGGTGGCAATGAGGTTCCGGGTCGACAGGAGTTGGTGTCCCGGAAGATCATTGTACGCGGCCAGGTCCGTGCCGACAGATGAGGCGTATGCCGCCGCTGCGTTGCGCATCCCGTGGGGAAATCGCGACGTTGTGTCCGTGCTCTCCATGACAGGGCGCGCTACTGGGTTCGCAGGCGGAGGTGTGGCTCCTTGCGTCGCGGCACCGCATTGTGGCGCACCGGCCGACCACGGGGAGCGCCACGGCGTCGCTCTGCCGCCCACGCATGCTTGTCGCGAACGTTGCCCCAAGCACCTACGGCGCTCGGGCGGCATGGGGAGTATTGGCGCCGGTCCTCCTGGCGCCGGTGCCCCTGGCATCGGCCCGGGCCCGGTCAAACGCCAGGGGTGGAGATCGTCCCGGTTGAGGAGACGCATGAGGTTGCCGTTGCCGGTTGCCTCGAACTGCAGGCTCCCAAACCAGATTACGAACCCGGCCGGAAGGGGGTCGGAGATCCCCCAGGCGGGCCGTGATGATGTCAACTTGGTGCGGATCACCATCGAGAAAGCTTGTGACTGGGGAACGATCACAGCGCGCTCCCCCACCTGACGCGCCAACTGTTGGTGTTAGGATTAGTCCCGACACTAACTAGTAAGATATGTTGTGATCAGCCTCTCGATGGTTGGTGCTAAGCAACACGGGGACACGGGTTTATCCACAGTTACGGGCCGGACGTCGTCCGGTGACGCATGTGTGTGTCTTGTATTGTGTTGCACTGGTGGTGCCTTAGAGGGGGGTTACAAGCAAGGCGGGAGAGGAGGAGAAGCCTCCAAGTCCCTGCTAGGTGATTGAGGCAAAGTGCCAATATCAGGGGATGCGTGTATACGGTTGTGTATGAGTGAAAAAGCGATCCCGTAGCTGGGCGGCTGTCTCCTCCTTTTATAGGCCAAGGGGAGGCAGCTTACAGACGTGCTGCATGATATTTTGCACGATCGTTGTGTACCGGTAACCCACCTCACCCGAGGCCGGGCCTCGCCTCCTCTCTAAGACCCTAAGAATATCCTCACAGACCAACACATGTCTTTTCTGCGTACTTTGTCCTCACTCATGCGCACCCGGGAAAGACTTTGGAGTTTTTGGTGATGGGCTTCCGGAAAAGAAGTTACAACTTGTTGGTATGAGTATCCTTATCAATCCTATTAAGCCTTGGGTCAGGATGTCACATACACCCCCCCTTAGAAGATCGACGTCCTCATCGATCAACCCCAAGCCAGGAACGTCCTCTCTTGGCCACGTCCGTGGGTCCAGTGACAGCGCATGTGCCATGCTGTGTGACCACTCAGGGCCCACACCAGCCATGCACACCATGCCTGCGCAACTGCGACCACACGCGCCCGTGAAACCGCGAGAGTCGGCTCTGATACCATTTGTAACGACCCGCCTCCCCGAGGTTGGGCTGCTTCCCCAGCTGGCTCTCTAGGACCCTAAGAATATCCTCACAGACCAACACATGTCTTTTCTGCGTACTTTGTCCTCACTCATGCGCACCCGGGAAAGACTTCCCGGTCGGTCACCCATCGCTCCAAGTCAAGCACGCTTAACTTTGGAGTTTTTGGTGATGGACTTCCGGAAAAGAAGTTGCAACTTGTTGGTATGAGTATCCTTATCAATCCTATTAAGCCTTGGGTCAAGATGTCACACCGGTGTGCAGTGCTCGCGGTGTGACGGTCGTCCTGGCAAATCCCGGCTTCCGCGGGCATCGTGGCGGCTCATGCTTGCACAGGGGCGGTTTGAGGGTGGTCTTGCAGGTGTCCGTGTCTGGCTGTCATCCGTACGCCGGTTCGAGGGTCTCGCTGATGGGAGAACTTTGGTTGCACAGGGGCCGGCGTGGTGACGTCCCGTCGGACCAGGTCTATCATAGTGTCGGGAATGGCTCCGCAGGTAGCGGGGATGGCCGCCTTGCAGGGAGGATGCCGTCTGGGCGGGAGATAGCGGAAGGGCGCTCAGCTCACCTGCGTCATGCGCGCCGCCCGGTCATGTGCTTGGTTGCGGTCGTCGCCTTTCGAGGGTGCCCCGAGGGTTCGTCATGGGGAAGGGGGGAGCAGCGCAGTGCTTTGGAATGACACTGGCCTCTCACGACGATGCGCTGCGTCAAAGGTGCGTGAGTCGGGATGGCTGCATAGTAGCGACCGACCGCACACTGCGGGGCGGATTCCGGGTGGTGTCGATGTGGCGCGGTGTGGCGAGATTCGCTTTGACTATGGCGCCAGCGCAGTGTGGCGGGCATTTAATGCTCCCCGGGAGAAAGCAGCGACGACGCGTGAGTCGGGGGTAGGCCTCGAGCGAGGCGGATATCCGCTCAAGGGGTGCCGACCCCTCGAGCGAGGCGGAAACCTGTTCGAGGGGTGCAGGACCCTCGAGCGAGGCGAAGATCGGTTCGAGGGCGATCGGAGCCCTGACTAGATGGGCCTTGGGGCCTGCTGAACCGTGGCAGGCCGTGGGCCTTGCGCGTGTTTGAGTGATGGTTAAGTTGTGAGGTGTTTTGTGTTTTGTGTTTTAAGAGGGTGGTTGTCCCCTTAGTTAGGGGACCCCTTGTGGCTGTCCCCGACACTTTTTTTATCTCATCTCATCTCATCATCAATTAACAAACTCATACAAGAATCACAAGTTTGCAATCCCATGAACACAACTTCCAATCACTTTACAAAAGTTACAAGAATACACGTCTCACAATCTCTCAATCACAACAACAATGTCACAATAATCACAAGAATACACATCTCACAATCTCACAGTCAAAAAGAAAAATAGTTCTCACATTCACAGGAAAAATCGATTCCTCACAGAAATCCCAACGCCATCCCGACGCCGCCGCGCTCTCGACCATGCCCGAGCCAGGGAGGTCGGCCGCCTACCGCCACCACGCCCGGCCGTGACCCACGTCGAGGAGGCTGCGCGCCCGCGCCGGGGGTGGCCAACCGGGGAGGCCACGGGTCCGCGACTGGAGCTAACGGCAAGGCCCACCGGTGGTGCCCGCGGCCAAGCTAGGCTTGCCCCCAACACATGTGGGACCTGCTCCCGCTTTTGCCGGCCGCAGAACCAGCGCGCACCACCGTGATGCGCTCCCGCCATGCCCGCTGGCCTGGACGGCCCCCTGCAGATTGGGATAGGGAAAGAGAGAGGTGAGGTGAGAGGATATGAAAAGAATGGAGAAGAATGAGAGAGAGGCAGAGTGCGTGGGAGTTGAGGCTAGCCTCATATTTTCTAAGTTTTGGGAAGCGCGGGGCACGTGGCAGCGGTGGAGGCCATTAGTACCGGGGTTTCTTTTGCCTCGGTACTAATGTTCCTTCTTTGGTACCAGGGCTTCTTTACACTCGGTACCAATGTACCCTAGCCACATTAGTACTGGGTGGACGCTAGCCCAGGTACTAATGTGCCGTCACAGAGGCATATCGGGGGTCTCCCTTCTCGCCCGGTACAAATGCGTCCTTTAGTACTGGGTGCATGTTCCTACGTGCATGCACATTTGTTCTTTATACGAGGCAGCCTACCTACCACGATGCTTAGTTCTAGAGGAGCCCCTGATCCCGCGGACATGTGCACGACAGAGATGGTGCAACGCCGTCCGGTGAGGAAGCCGGTGGTGGCTAGCACATCATCGGCGCGTGAGAGGCGGGGTGGTGGTGGGAAGACCGGGGCAGTACATGACTCAAAGACACGATCAGGCAGTGGGCGACACCGGATCGAGCTATGCGGTTGTGCAGGATGGGAACAAGCTAGGTAGTTTTGGTAGTAGGGATATTTTGGTCTTTGTTGGTTTAGATGGGGTACCGCCGTACCGGGGTTTGTAGATGTCTATTTGCCCCGCAACTCAAAGGCCCGCCAAGCCGCCCAGAAGCACGATTTTTTGCCCCGGCCCACGCTCGGCACGGCTTGGCCTCCATCATGTTCGTGTGCTATCCCTGCCTGTTACCTCATTCCGAGCGTGGGCCACCACCCCAGCATGCCAGGCGGCCCCGCCCGAGCACGAAATAATGTTGGCATTTCTTACATCACGAATAAATCAGCAAGCTTATTAAAGATACCATTGTAGCACTTCACCCAGAGAGTAGGGTATCGTTATTTATATTTTCCCAAAGGAATGGAGGTGTAATGGTCTACTAACTAGTCTGGCCCCGGGAGAAGAAAGAGAATGAAAGGACGATCTAGGTAGCGTGAAAATCTACGGGATATGTACAAAGGAAGGGTATATCCAGGCTACTACTCGCTTGCTTCGGGCACCGATTTACGCCTGGTCTGCCAAGCATCACCGGCTATTAGCTCTACATCGAACCTTCACGTGGGAGAATACACTGGATGTACAAGGCTATCACCACCCATACACCTACCCCTCGAACCGTTGAGAACGTACACAAACAAAGGAAACATTTAGTCTAGACACCACGTCTACACTATCAACCCAGACTCAGACCATGGCCAGACTGCGCCCTGCAACTAGAGTGCTAAGGCCAAAGCCCCCGCCTCAAGGACGAGCGATGATCCCACAAGCGAATAATAACAATAATATAGCTTTACTGAGTACTTACCACAGTAGAGGACTCGGGTGCTCGCTTAAGCGCTCGCACCCACTAAATTACCAGCGGAAGGAGATCGACAACTCCGGCTCTCCTCCGAACTTCTCCTTCGCACGCTCCTCGACTTCAATACACAAGTGGAGCCTCTCTTCTACTCTCTTCTCTCTAGACTGGTTTGTGGAATGAGGGGGATAGGGCCTCCTTTTATAGGGGGGGAGTGCATTGGGGGAGTGGAGGACCTCAAGAGATTATTTCTTGGGGATATACCGGGGAATCTTCCTCCACCGCCTTGGTGAGATGGCGGGAGATCTTCCTGCCAAAACTTTGCCCACGCGGACGTTCTCCCTGGGTCAGCCGAACCAGTGGGTCGGCCGACCCAGTGGTGGCTCACCTTGCCACCGCCTTTGGCAGGTGGGCTCCTAGTTGGGCCTTGTCATATGTTGGGGGTGCGCCTTAGGAGGGCTAAGGCTAGGGACCCCTATTGTGTATAAAAGAGGCCAAAAAAAGGGATATAAGGGCATTTTTGTAAGGGCCGAGGACCTAATTGTAATATCTAGGGACTCGTTTGTATGGTCAGGGGCCTCGAGTGTAAATAATGAGGACCTGAATGTAATTCTTGACCACACCAATGGAAATAATAAAAACAGCCACCTACCATCTCCCTATAAATAGACACCAAGGGGTGGAGGAGGGGGACTCTTGGCTCTGGTATTCATGAATCTCTCTTGTTCATGGTTCATCTGTCTCAAGTTCTTCCAAGTCTTTCTCTCTTCTCATCTGTTCGGGATTCTCAAATCCCAACAGTGGCGCCCACCGTGGGTTTTTAGCACGATACAAAGTTCACGATTACCACGACAACAAAGATTTCTCAAAAGATCAAAAGTGTTGGGCATGATTGTTGGCGCTATCATATTCACCTCATCACCCTCGGTGGTGATTTTTTCACTTTGGAGCAAAGCAAAATTTTCGGGAAGCCACAACCACTACCCTCAAAGTTCAAAACTTCAAGAAAGTTAAGTCCCTCGCGAAAGTTAAGCCGGCTACGGAGACGCTTTGGGCACAGTTCATTTTTCTTCTTCCAAATAAAATACTTCAATCTTGTTTCCTTCAAGCCACTCTTTTGACTTGAAAAAAATTGGCTGACATCATGTTTTTTTTAACGATTGGTGTTTTGTTTTCTCACTGCACGAGGTACTCAAGTGCTTGCTATCAATCATTTGGAAGCTAGTACAAACATCAAGACTTGTTACTAGCACCTTCACATCGTCAAAAAATTATGATAAGATATGTTTTGGGTACATGGGTTTTGGGTAGTTTTGGCCTGGATAAGATATGTTTGTAGGCCTCTCTCTTGGGTAGAATGGGCTGCACGTAGATGCCGTGTTTGTCTTCTCTTTTGGGCCCATTCCACATTCGTTCTCTGAAAACACATATTCACCAAAACTAGTGGAACCAGTTAGTTGAAAGCTCATATTCTAATAATTTTAGAGATTCAGTAGACAGTAAAATTCTACCATAAGAGCCGTAAAAAATAAACAGACTGGCCCGGTGTGGCCCGTTATACACCACTCACCATATATACAAAAATGAACCCAAACCCTAGCTCGCTGTCTTCTTCCTAGGTGCCACTACCTCCAGTCCCGCTCTGTGTGTCCGCAACCCTACATCGTGAGTCCGAGACCTCCTCCACCAGCCACTCACCGCCCCATCCGCTCTGCCGCCTGCTGCTACCCCCTCGGCCCCTCCTCTGTTCTAGTTCTAGGCAGCCTGCAACACTACTCCTTCGGCCCCTGCTTTGCTCGATCTCACTGAGCCGACGGCTGGTGCATCCCTCGCCCTCGCGGCCTCACCTTCTTTATCCGTGACAGGCCAACTACTGCTCCCTCCCCATGACGAGTTGATCACTGCTTTTCTTCCCAACCTCCTCCCTACATGGATCTGCGACAGGCCACCGCCGGTGAGCGGCGACACTGTTGCCGAACCTCTCTCCCTCTCCTATGCCCTCCGGCGCGGACCTGCAACAAATAGGTGAGCGACGGCGTTGCGGGTGGCGTGAGCGCCATGCCAGGGACAAGCCTAGCGTCCCGAATGGACATCTATAGCTAGGTTCAACCAGCTAGAATGTATTGAAATCTTAGTTGCTAACTTTAATTGGCTGAAGTTTAGCTGGTGGATACAAACAGGAAAATTATCAAAAAAATGAAGAGTAACAAAATGCCATATGGACATTGAAAAGTCGTTCGTAATATTAATATGTCGGATCACTACTACACAAACCTTCATCACCGCCGGCTCCAAACCCATCATAACTGTTACCCAGATGGTGACGGTGCATCTCCGCCGCTGCACCTCGTCAGCACCAGATGCCCCTACCCCAGGCCCCGCCGGACTCTCTGCCATTGCACCACATCAGCGTCAGACACCCCTAGCCCGTGCCTCGCTAGCACCTCCGGTGGGTACGAGATAGGGGCGTCCGACGCCGACGAGGTGCGACGAAGGGGAGCCTGGCACGGCCGGTAGCATTCGGCTAGACAGGTCGAGAGAGAGGTCGAGGGAGGAGGAGCGTGCACCTGGGATAAGAAGTCTCTGCTGGATTTATGGAGGAGGAGGAGGAGCTTCACGCCTCGGATCCTAGCCCCACACCGCCTGTTAGGGGATGAGACCTGGACATATCCGCTAGGGGGCTACCCAAGAGGTTTGTAGGTGAAGAGGGATCAAGGAACCAAGAGCGTAGATGGTTATGCAGGGTCGCACACGGAACTCAGCGAGACACGGGGGACACGGTGATTTATACTAGTTCAGGCCTCCGGAGAGTAAAACCCTACGTCCACTTGGTGGTCTTGTATTGCTTGTGCGCAAAGGCCGGTAGATCGTAAGTTGTGTCAACCTGCGGGAGGTCTCGGTCGGTCTGCATAGGTTTGCCCTCGAGGGGGCGCCCCAGGCCACCTTATATTGGCCGGCGACCTTGGGCTACAAGTTGGTTTCCATCTATCTTACTCGGTTACAACATAGAAGGTTTATCCGAGCTGCCTTAATCCGTCTGGACTACCTTGACTTGCACGCCAAGCTGTCTTCTCGTCTTTGGGCCCACGCGTCAGGTTGGTCAGGGCCCACTGACAGATCGGTGGGTCCTACCTGTCGGGAATAGCTGAGACCCTAGTCGGTGGGGACCCAAGGGTACCCATGTCTCTCACCGTCGAGTCTCATCACTAGGGGAGAGGGAGCCCAGGCTGCGCCTTGCTGACGCTCCTCCACTGCACCCTCCAGCCGTAGCTCTATTGTGCTTCGTCCTGCCGTCCCGCTTCTGCTGCCGCCAATCCTTGGCCCAACGGCGCACGTTGCCACATGTAAGAGGTGAGGGGCGAGCGAAGGGGGAGGAGAGGGGCAGCGATGGGAGGGGTGGCGAGGGGATCAGAGAGAGAGAGGGGGAGAGAGAGAGAGAGAGGATTCATCGGGGGAGAGAGGACGGCGGCGGGATAAGGAGAGAAGATGGGAAAGAGAAAGCAGGATGGTTTAGATTGTGACAGGATAGAGGGGAAGGAGCGGGCGCGAGGGAGAGTACGACGACTAATAAAATTTTCGAGTCCGTCCCCATCCTATCACCGCCGGTTCTTGTTACTCACTAGTAGCGATACTGTCACCAACAGTTTTTTATACGAGCCGGCTGTGATAGGGACCTTCTCCAACGGTTTTTAATGCTGACATGTGGACTACCGTGGCCAGCCTAAAAAACCAGCTATGATGACCCTTCACCACTTATTCGTGCAAAACCATTGGTGATAAAATGTTGTTGATGTTCAGTCCTATAGTAGTGGATGAGAAATTTAACATTTCAAGGCCAATTATCTAAACTAAATTGCTTGGGATCAGTGTCATTTGTGATAATCTAATATTGCGGACAGTGTTCTAATTAAATAATCAACTGGTTGTGTAGCACAGACGTTTTTCTGCTTGAGCAGTCTAAAGTGTACAGTCAGCCACAAGGATTTTTTCACTACCAAAAAAAAAAATTTGTAGACCGGGGTAAAAACATATTTATTGGGATGGACTCAAGATCAACTTGTGACACAAACTAGGCCAGTGGAATCTTATTGATCTCGACCTAGAAAAATGCTCGAAAACTGGCTTTACCGGCGAGGAGATTTTTTAAAAACTTGTTTCTTAAATCTGCTCCCGTTAGGATTTGAACAAGGTTGCCCGTTGGTAAATGTGCAAATCTGTGCAATTATATATATTTGTGCGGCAGTCTCGGCAATATCAAGCTTGTACGTTTTGTCTGTGATGGTGACGGGACCTAAGGTGCCTCGATCAACAATCACAAAGAATATGCATGTTCAACCACCTCCCCTGGATCCGACCGAAAGTTGCGGCCGGCCGGCCTATATTGTACAGTTCTAAGTGTCCTCTTGTACGTGGTCAGCAATCTCAACCACTGGCCACATCGTAGCTTGTCCGGTTGCCACATCATGCAAACCGCGCGTGAACCACGACGGCAGGACCAGTGATCTGGACTGGCCAGTAACAATGAGACATTTGTTGGTTCCTTTTCAAACAAGTTGGCTCAACAGGCACTATTCTTTCTGTAATAGAGAAGATGCTCGTCTGTAACGGAGCGTCCGTGGTGAGACTTCTCCAATCTCGAGGATTTTACCAGTTTAGTCTTTGGAAGGTACTTGTAGTATAGCGTTGCGTATATGTACTAGTAGTAGAGGGCAAGTGTGGTTGTGTGTACTCCTAGGTGAACATCGTGATTCAAAAAAAAAAAAAAACTTGTCCCAACCAAGAGTCCAAGACACATAAATAAAGAAAACTGACATGTCAAATAGAAAAACAATACTATCTATTTTAACAACCTATTATAACATATGTGCAGTGCTCAGCCATCACACATGTTGACGAACGCGTGTGTCTGTGGTCCTATTAACCTACAGGCAATATAATCAGTCACCGGATACATGTACTTCGCTGCTGATCAGTAAGCTCATCTTAGCACAGCAGTGCATGTACGCAACCATGGCGAGCACGGACAGCCGAAGCCTCCCCAGGGCAGCAGCCACCTCCATGGCGCTAGCTATCGCCATTGTCTTTCTGATCTACACAGCAGCTCGACTGGGAGACGCTGCATCCGTTGAGCACACGTTCATTGTAAGTATGCATATTGCTGTCTCGTTCATTGCCTTTCATCGGCCTCCGTCTCTAGCGTTAATAATAATCCTATTTCTAATTAACATTAGTATGTAATATACGGTTTTTCGAGCACAGTTTCTATGTAAGAATGATGCTCTACCATGGTTTTAATCCCCACCACGAACGCTATCAATTCTTAACAATTTAACTACGATGTGTCGTGCGTATATATATGCATGCATGTTTGATTTGTTGGAATGCACATATGTAGGTCAGCCAGGTGAAGATGACACACTTGTGCAAGGAGACACTGGTAACCGTGGTGAATGGGCAGCTCCCAGGGCCAGCGATAGAGGTCATAGAGGGAGACTCCGTGACTGTCCATGTTGTCAACAAGTCACCTTACAACATAACCATCCACTGGTAATGACCCAAAGGCACTTGAAACTTTATCAATCTACATTCAAGCAGCATTGGTAATAGTCAAAATAGAATAATAAGATGCTAGCAAGTAATTCATCAAAATAGTAAATTTTATTTTTATTTCAACTTTTGCAATCCATTTTCTTATGTTTTGTCGGATGTAGGCATGGAGTGAAGCAGATGTTTAACTGTTGGGCAGACGGGGTTCCGATGATTACCCAACTCCCTATCGAGCCAAACCAAAATTTCACCTACCAGTTCAATGTCATCGGGCAGGAAGGCACCCTGTGGTGGCATGCTCACGTCCCCTTCCTCCGGGCATCAGTGCACGGCGCCCTGATCATCCGGCCAAGAAATGGGGCGATCTCATATCCATTTCCAAAGCCAGACAGGGAGGTCCCAATCATAATAGGTTCGTGATTTATTTGCACCTGATTTTGTATTGGACTGTTTGGAAAAGACAAAGAATGCACACATTTCCTATTTGAATTGAACTGTCTTCGACTTTGGCAGGGGACTATTGGCAGCTAGACCTTGCACAGGCGGCAAGGAGGATGCAGCATGGTTTCTTGTTTTCTTTCGCCAATGCTTCCACAATCAATGGCAAGCTTGGAGATCTCTTCAACTGCTCCGGTAAGCCATTACAACATTGGTGTTTGTCACATTTTGTCAACGACGACAAATTCCATTTTTTGAAATTAAAAAAGTGTCTTCTTGAATTTAACTATGAAGGTGTGCCCGAAGATAACTACGTATTGGATGTTGTACCTGGCAAGACCTACCTATTACGAGTAATCAACGCCGGTCTCTTCTCAGAGTTCTACCTGAAGATAGCTGGGCACAAATTCACTGTGGTTGGTGCTGATGCCAACTATGTCAGCCCATTCACCACGGATGTCATTGCCATTGCGCCAGGCGAGACGGTGGATGCCTTGGTTGTCACTGATGCGCCCCCTGGAAGGTACTACATGGTTGCCCTGCCCAATCAGGCGCCATTGCCGGACACACAGACCCCGGAATACACAACCAGAGGGATCGTGCAGTACAGCAACAGTCACAGCTCTTCCGGCGGTGCCGAAGAAGAAGGTTCATCTGGTGATGTGCCAGTTTCACCTGACATGCCTGATATACATAACACAACTCCATCTTACTACTTCCACAGCAACCTGACCAACCTGTACCAAACAGTGGTCCCTCAGCGAGTTGATGAACATTTGTTCGTCGTGCTCAGCCTGGGCTCAATCTGTAAGCATGGCCAGTCCTGCAAGAGGGGTGATCACAACGAGACCATCCTCATTGCAACCATGAACAACGTTTCCTTCCAACATCCCACGGGGGTGCCACTACTAGAAGCGCACTACTACCACACTGGCAGCATGGACATGATGCGAGAGCTTCCCGACAGACCGCCAAGGGCATTCAACTTCACTAACGAAGCCTTCATCCCTTATGGACCCAAGGAGATGCAGCTAGAGCCATCGTACAAGGCCACGGTGGTGCGGCGGTTCCGGCATGGATCCGTGGTGGAGATGGTGTTCCAGAGCACTGCAGTTTTGCAGGGCGACTCCAACCCGATGCATCTACATGGTCACAACATGATCCTGCTTGCACAAGGGCTTGGTAACTTCGACGCCGCGAGAGATGTTGCAAAATACAACTTGGTCAATCCACCGGTGAAGAATACCGTTCTTGTCCCAAATCTTGGGTGGGCTGCTGTCCGATTTGTTGCAAACAATCCAGGTGTGTGTAAGATTTATTTATGTTATAATTGGGATTTAAAGTCGAAGCTCTCAGATCTGATTCTTATCTTCTATGATTTACAGGGGTATGGTTCATGCATTGCCACTATGAGTTTCATTTGACAATGGGCATGGCGGCAGTATTCATTGTAGAGGATGGTCCTACAGCGGACACATCTCTCCCTCCACCACCTGCTAATTTCCCAACATATTGTGGTCGTGACCACCCAGATGAATTGTGCCCCGAAGCTAAGAAGGATGAAATCCCACGCATAAATGTAGTCTGAATGAATATTACTGCAACCGCTAGTTTCCAAATTAACCAATGGATGGCCCATGCTAGTACCTAGAATCCTAGATTCAAGTATGCATATTCATACTATTGTATCGTCTTGACTCTATCAATAATGTGAGGCCAATTATACAACGAACATTGCGCGGTAGGGAGAGAGAGAGAGTACACTTGTTATATGCGCCCTTTCTCCATTTATATATATCCATATATATCTAGATTTCTTTCTTCCAGCCAGCTCCCCTTCTTACTTCTTTCCCCTCCCTTCTCTGTAGAGGTTTTTTACGGTACACAATACCACACTGTACCACCGGTTGAAAAGGACTTGTATGTAATAGAAAAAACCTATATGTAAGGATCCGACGGTTGAGATTAATTATGTACCACCAGTTTTTTTAGTGTGGTAAGGGTGGTATTCATAGGTGGTATGGGTAGTATATGGGTATTATCGAAATATACAAATAATATTATTTTAATATATGAAATCAAGTCTTTTTATATAACCTTGGCAGCGGAGAAATTTTTTCCAAATAATATACATCGAGCAAATTACCATTTTACCTATAGTAAAAAACCGAAAAAAACCGAAAATACTACCGTACTACCGTTGGGTGGTATTGACCTCTCTCTGTATTAGCCCCGCATCCATGGGAGTCAGATCTTGAGAAAGACACCATCGTGCGCCCCTCGCAGGAGAAACGGACTCCCCCACGTGCGCCCCCACAGGAGAAACGGACTCTCCCACGCGCGTCCATGCAAGGGAAAATGAAAACAGAAAAAAAATCTGATAACAAAATTTTTGTAAACAAAAGTTTGTGAGAAAAATTTACGGACAAATATTTGTGAGAAAATTTTATTCGGATAGAAAAAGTTTGTGAACAAACTTTCTTGAAAAAAAAAGAGAAAAAAGTTTTGGAAAACTTTTGAAGGAAAATTTTGGGAAGAATTTCTAAACAAAAATTTATGAGAAACATTTATGAACAAAGATTTGTAAAAAATCTAAAAGAAATGTTTATAGATTTAAAAAATGAAAAAAAAATCTTAAGACTAACAAAAAGTTTTGACAAAAACAGAAGCAAAATTTTGGAGAAAAGTTCAAAAATTTGGGAAACTAAAACTTTTGTACAATTTTTCTGAAAACAACTTTTTGGATAAAAGATTTTGCATAAACTTTTGAAGCAACAAAATTAAGACAAAAATCAAAAAAAGAAAAAAATCGCAAAAAATCCACGTCCTCACCAGGGTCGAGGACCCGCTGTGGTGGCCGCTCGCCGGTAAGGGACGCTCCCACGGACGGCGGCTCACCGGGGAGCTCGACTGCCCCGCCGCTCCTCTCGGTAGCCGCATGCCATGGAAGCCCCAGTCCCCGTCGTGGCTCGTTGAGGTCTCGGAGAGCTCCCGCGTGCGGCGGCTCGCCGGGGATCTGCTGCTCGCCAGACCGCGCTGTGCTCGGGGCACCCAGTAGGTCGGGGATGGGGATGGTGGAGCTGGCGAGATTGGGGAGAAAAGAGAAACAGGTAGATGCAGGAATGGTTTGAAGAGGTGGAGGACGGAGATGACGACGAAACGTTATCCTTTGGACGTGGGGCCCACGGTCGAGATGATTCTAACCTGGACGCCTGGTCGACCGTGAGCTCGTGAAGGAGCGGTTGCCTAGAAACTCAACATCGCGGTTGGGAACCCCTTTGGTATTGGGTGCCCGTGGTAGTGGACGGTGGCACTCAGAGGCTTGACCACATCATATGCGTGCGTGAACCATATTATTGGTTCCTGTTCAAACAATTTAATTTGGCTCAACCAATGGTCTGGCGCTATTCTTTCAAGTGATAGATAATGTGTCTGTCTATAATGAGGCGTCAGTGATGACTTTATCAATCTCGAGAGTTTTTATAAGCTCAATCTTTTGAAGGTGCTCATAAAATAATATTGTGTACGTGCGCGTGTAGAGGTAAGTATGGGGTTACGACCGGAATTTTTGAGAGAACCTTCATCTCCACCATAATTTCTCAGTATGTATTTTGTTCGTAGATCTCATGTCTATTCTTTTCATACAACCAAAAAATGTCATAACTTCGTTTTGACATATGGGCAGTGCTTGAGACAGCCTGACGGGACTAACCTATCTGGATACTATGTATGCGTGTTTGTCCATCACTAGCCAAGTGTTGACACTTGCTAGCGTCGCCACCAGGTTTATATCCCCGGCAACGGCGCCAGAAAGCCTGTTGGTATACTATACGATCACAGATAAATCCGCAAGCGCACGGATACCGCTGTAGTTTTCACCCGGGAGTATTCCAAGGTATCGATTTCCACGGGGAATGAGAAGTAAACTAAACCTGAACTAATCCGTCCGCGGGATATGACGACGAAGGGTAAAGAGGCAAGGGAGATTTCGGGTAGAGAGGAGATAAGCTGAGGAAATCAAGGATCTTTATAATCACGGTAGACTCAAGTCAAGTCTTGTCGCTCGTCGGGGCCAGAGGGAAAAGAGCCACGGAAAGGGATGAGAAGGGGGCTCTGATGTCGTATTCCTACCCCCTGAACTAACGTGGTGAATTACAAAGCCCGTCTGGAGCTGTCACCTCCCTAGGGTACCACACAGTCCATTGATCAAGGCGGCAATCCAAGGTACTGGAGAGTCTAGACACCGCGTCTACACTAACCAAGTACTACTTTACTCCGCGCTAGAGCAAAGCAATCACGGTAAAGCAGCAAAGCTACTAAATAGTAATCGAAGAACCTAAGAGCGAACAAGAATATGAATTGAGACTTGATTACTCACGGATCCAGACTTACAAAGTATCCCGAGTGTGGACGACCGTAGTTATACCGCACCCGCCGAGGTACAAGAAGAAGAAGAAGAGGACCGACACTCCGGCTTCTACTTCAACACTCACATCTCAACTCTCTCTCCCTACTATCTACTCCCTCCGTCCCGCAAAGAGTGTCCACTTTGACTTTTCTCAGTCAAAATGTTTAAAGTTTGATTAAATTTATAATGAAGAGTATCAATATTTATAACACTAAATAGATATGTAATGAAAATATTTTCATAATGAATCTAATGAAACTTGTTAGGCAACGAAAATGTTTATATATTTTTATATAAACTTAGTCAAACATAAGATGGTTTGACTTAGGACAAACCAAAGGGACACTCTTTGCGGGACGGAGGGAGTAGATACTAATTTGTGGAGGGCTCCGCCACTTGCTTCAATGCACCTTGTGTGTTCTTCAATGAAGTGCCGGGGTCTATTTATTGCCCCAATGGGTTGGTGGCTGCAGCAGGGGGGTCTTGTAGGCGAGGAGGAGCTGCAGTGAGCGGGAAGGCGGTGCGGCCGTACCTGGGGGTGCGGCCGGCCCTATGATCCGCCGCCTTTGATCGTGCATGGCCCTGATCAACGCTCCTGGGTCGGTTCCCAAGTCGGTGGAGCGAAATCTTGGGAGTGGATAGGTGCGTCCGCACCTAGAGGTGCGGCCGGTCCTACTCAATCGCCGTGTGATGCACTGTCATGGCTGGTGAACATCCTGGATCACTCCCCAATGGCGGTTGTGGCGGTTAAGTATGGGTCCTTCGATCCAAGTGCTTCCAACCTTAGCCTTTTGATCAAACCGACTTGAAATCAACGATTCTCATTCATTGGTGACTTGTTCATGGGATTGGTGATGACATGGACCCGAGAGGAGGATTTTGGGTGGTGCGGCCGGACCTAGTTGGTGTGGCCGGACCTCGTTGGTGTGGCCGGGCCTAGGAGGTGCGGCCGGACCAACTTTTGTGGTGTCTGGCCCATGGACTTGGTCCCTTTGGATATTATGCTAAGTGTAGAGGCATTTGGCAAAGTTTGGTGTTGATCGGAGGAGGTTGATAGGTCCGGCCAAACCTAGTAGGTTCGGCCGCATCTACCCCCCGACACGTCTCGTGTCACAATCTTCCGAGAGGCATAATTTCTGCATCCGGACTCCGAATTGGGTGAACCAAAACTCCATTTCGATCATCTCGATGAGAACTTCACAATGGTGCTATCAAACTAAGCATCTGAGGTTGTTTGTTAAGATGTTTTATTTGTGCTATATATCTCATTATGACCTGCATCCAAATATTCACCAAAGCTCGTGGAATCCGTTAGTTTATAACCCTACAACTATGATGTGAGCTTTGATGGAGTGAATTTTGTTCAAAGTTGAGGGTCGAAAATAGGGACTTAACGACCATCAACACCAAGCCCACTACGTGATTCCAACCTCGAGACTAATGTGCATACACAAATTAGTAAATATATATAGTTCTTATTGTTCATCTCATTTGGTCTACCAGAACTTATACAATTCATAATTAATTTCTTTTATAGATTAAGCGCATGAAGAAAGGATTCCTTGAGAAGGAAAACATCTGGTTAATTCAAGAACATCTCTACGGATTTCTTCTGGACGAGGTTACTAATCCAACGGGAGAGTTCTTCAATGATGGATCATCTCCAGCGGGAGAGTTCTTCAATAATGGATCATCTCTAAGACCCAATCTTGAAAAGGACTTCAACTTTGACTTGTACTTGTACTTGGATGGACGCAGACGGAGCTCATAAATATTGAACTCTGCAAATATTTTTCGTATTTCTTTATGCACAATATGCTTATATATGTATAATATTATCTCAAATGCAATATTATATATGACATACGACTTTATAAAAGAGTGTATTAGAATTAGTATACATAAAGCAAGCAAATAGTTGCAATTATGATATACTAGTATAGAATAAGATAACTAAAAATAAAAGAAAATAGGAAATAAAAACAAAAACAAAAACAATTTAGTATCGGTTGCTGTTGACAACCGATACGAAAAGTTATCCTGCCATGTCGCCCAGTGGGAGCCCATTTAGTACCTATTGTCAAGAAGAACAGGTACTAATGGGACCCTTCAGTCAATTGCCCAGTACCGGTGGACAACTGAGGGGGGTTTAGACCCGGTATTCAATGTCGAATCCCCAATAGTGTAAGTGGCTAGGAGTCTAGTATTTCAAAGTTTTTACAAAGACAGGCAAAAAACTAATAGCAAAGGCTGCTAGGGCTATACCCCATCACCAAATCCTCCTTGCTCTTTTAGTAAGGCCATCAAGCAACCACATGCTCCTCATGTTCCATTATGAAAAATTATCTTGCAACAATAATTGTCGTCTTTATTGGCCGGTTTAGATGGGTTAGCTGAGTTCAACCAGCTAATATTGATACAGGTGCATACTCAAGATCATTTCTGACACGATAAGGCTCGCACGCGGTCCAAAATGTTCTAGTATATATGCGTGTGAGCTGTCCTGTATGGACGCGCTCCAAAATGTTCTAGTATTTACATGCATCGGTTGGTAGATCTGCGATTACATTTGTGCGGCTCAGTAATGGAGCGATAGCGACAACATCTGTGAACGTTTTTTTGTCTGTGAAGGGACCTAAGGTGCCCGACAATCACAAAGAATCTCCATGCCCAACTACCACGATATAGGGCGCCTAGCTGTGAGTGAGAGCAGACGCAATGCCTGCCCTTTGGATCCGACCGAAAGTTGCAGACAACTTGTATTGTGTACAGATCTAAGCGTACCTCTTGTGGTCAGCAATTAATCTGATCTACTGGCCTACCATAGCTTGTCTAGACGATGCCACATCATGCAAACCGGGCGTGAACCACGACGGCAGGACCAGTGATCTGGACTGGCCAGTAGCAATGAGACATTTGTTGGTTTCTTTCCTAACAACCGGTGCTATTATTCTTACATGCATAGGAGATGTGTCGGTCGATAGCGAGGTGTCAGTGGTGACTTCGTCAATTTTCAGAGTTTTTACTGACTCAGTCTTTCAGAGATACTCATAGGATAGTATTGCGTACATGTGCTCGTAGACGTAAATATATATGCGTGTATGTGAGCATCTGCGTCTATAGTGTGCGCTTAAAAAAGAACTTAGCCCAATTGTTAGCGTCATAGTGCTGAAGAACGTGTAAAAAAGAACAAGGCAAAGTTGTGCTGGTGGGAATCGTCTGTGTCGTTGTGGTCCTGTGGCCCTGCGGCCTGGTATTAGGTGCTGAGCCTTCACACGTGTTGAGGAACGTGTATCTGTCGTCCTATTGTCCTAAAGGCAATATAAATTAATCACCGGATCCAGTTACTTCACAGCTCTGCGAGCTCATTATCTTTGCTACCAAAGAGCAGTGCAAGCACGCAGCCATGGCGAGCCTGGAGAGCGCTAACCTCCCCAGGGCAGCAGCCACCTCCATGGCGCTAGTAGCTATCGCCATCGCCTTCCTGATCTTCACAGCAGCTCGACTGGGAGGCGCGGCATCCGTTGAGCACACGTTCATTGTAAGTATGCATACTGCTGTTTCATTGCCTTTGATCAACCTCTCTGGCGGCGTCAATCCTATCTGTAACAAGCTTTCATGCGCCATTTTGTAGTGGTGAAAAATTCCGAGTAAATCTCTCAAAAAATTCATGCGCCGTGTTACACGCATTTATGCTTGGTTTTGCTTGATCGTGCACACATGTAGGTGAATCAGACGAAGATGACGCGCCTGTGCAAGGAGACACCGGTCATCGTGGTGAACGGGCAGCTCCCAGGGCCAACCATTGAGGTCACAGAAGGAGACTCGGTGACTGTTCATGTCATCAACAGGTCACCTCACAACATGACCATCCACTGGTAACCTACGATGCCATAACAATAAGTTCATCCATTTGAGAGGATAAGGTGGACGTCTATACTTTTTATACCATTGTCATCCGGTTTTCAAAAAAAAAAAGGCTTCTAGGAGTACATGCTAGACAAGAAAATTAACAACATATATTACTTAGTAATTACACGATGAAATCCTAAAATATATGAAGTTCGTCAAGGATAAAGCTGCGAAAGACCACTTTGACTTTGCAGTGAGATATGTAGAATTTAAGAGTATTTATAATTATTCAGTTCTTAAAGTTTACTTAAACAAAATTGCTGCACTCCATGTACACGACAGATAAAATAGAGGATATAGTGTAGTGATGAGCCTCCGGGTTACTCAACATATTTGGTTCGAGTAATTCGAGGTTTCAAAAAGATGGATTGCTCCAATCGCTACCTAAATGTGCCATGGGAGAATAGTATTTAAAGTTTCAAGTTCCCGAAAATGGTGGGTTCGAGTGTCGGGTTTCCCTGAAGCACCCGATGAAAAAATCCAAAAGGATCAAGCGACAAACAAACAAATAAGTCGGTTGCGAGGTTGAGCGCTCATTCCACCCCCGACTCCCACCTCCACCACCGCTGATGATCGCTTCGGTCCCAGTGTTCACAGCCCCCACCGGTGGCTCAGATCCACCCCATACATCCATCATCCAACCCCTCTCGGCATGTTAGCTCTCCTCGCCTCTATGATGTAGCTCGTGGAGCTCGACGACAACAACCCTAGCCTCCCACATTCCCCCGCATGGCCCCAACCTCCAGAGTGCTTCAGGGGTCGTCGACGCCTAGATACCTGAAGGCGGGCCTCTCCATCCATCGATGCATGAGATGTGGGCGTCCGCGGCATCCGACTCAACTTAGTCCTCGCCGTCGACCACGGGGTAGGTCGTCATCACCATCCTTCAGCAATGTGTTGCACGGCTCTAGGGTGCTCCTCCCAGTGCAGATGCCATCCTCTTCCCCAACAACCTCATGACATTTCCCCCCACCTCCGTTAGGTGTTAACCCATTTGTCACTTCACCGGCGCACTGAGAATCTTCAATGCCACACCCCTCTGGTCGCCTCCTCGGTCACCCCGTCATAGTTGGACCCTGCCCATGCCACCATCTCACACCTCAGCCGATGTGTTTGATCGTCGACCTCCTCTAGGGTTAGGTGGCACCAAGGTGACACCTTCATAGGCGCGGCCTATATACCGGATGATAGTGGAAAGCACTGCTAAGCCGCATGCCTACAGGTCCCATGGAGGAGGACTGAGCCACCATCCATGGTCTCGTCTGTCCGCCAGGGTGCACAGTACTAGCCGCAATTAGCCCCACCTCTCTCAGAGCGTACTCTGGCCAAGGGTTTCATGGTGGATGCATGTTGTGGTGGCATACTCAGCAGTCTTGTGCCACACCAGTCGTTGAGGACGGCTGGGACATCATTATTCCACGCAAGTGCCGCTCTTGATAGTGCTTGGCACAGTCGATTGTTCGCTCTCCACCGCAATAGGGCAAGCGAGTGCTGGTGACTTTTATTGGGAAGTACTTTAATTAGTTTGAGGCCGACCATATTGTCACCAACTATCCTTGGGCCCCGAGTTGCTTACACTACCACAAGATCAAGCATCACTCTGAGGTGTGGTTTCGGTTGTGGGTCCGCCTCATCCTAGTCTCGGTAGCGACCTGGTGCTCATGTGGCTGCTAGGCATCGGGGGAACATACCTCTTGTCTACTCTGACAAAGGAAAAGGGATAGTGTGCTCACCAACACCACCATTGTCGCCTCTACCTCCTTCACCCCTGCTGCATGGCTGGCAGAGGCAGTAGGCGCTACGCCGAGGGGTCACCTGGCTTTGGGTGCACGGATTCGCGACCCACACCTACTGGTTTTGTCACGCTCGGGCCCCGTCTGGAGGTCGTCGCGCCCTGCGCCAGGCTGCCGTCGGGCTCCCTCCGTCAGGCCGCCGCCGCTCCCTTCGCCAGGCCGACGCTGTTTCTTGCACCAGGCCACCGCCGCGGCGCCACCCTGTGCTAGGCCTCTAGCACGACGACGGGAGGTTGGGTCACCCGATGGGTACCCGTTACCCACGCGAGTGGCCGGTGTGGGGGATTTTTGGACCCGAGATTGGTGGCGGGGCGGGTGGTGGGTGTTTCAACTCTAATGGCTGGCGGGTGTGTTCTTCTTCCCCCCACCGGGTTTTCCACCCACTGCCATCTCTACGCTCAGCTCTATACCCTCCCCGAAAAACTGTTCTCTAGGTCGTCAAAGTTCCCAAGTTGCGCTAGATACCGAAACCCAAGCCTAACCACCACCACTTGGTGCTCCTTGACGATGGTTGAGGGTGGAGTCCAGTGTCATCCCGCATACTGTGGAGGTCGCTGCAAATGAGGTCGCACTTGAGAGAGCTTTGGTCACAATGGTCGCTTGCAACAATTTATTATTGGCTTTACATTGGCATTGTCAGTGTCCCTGCACACTTGTGGTTGTTCAACACTGCTCAAGAGATCCTGGTTTGTCCTGTAGTGTGATTGCTTTGGCACTGGAGACAAATTCCGAAGACAACATGCAGTAATTCTTCATCATGGCGGGATACATCCACCCTGACCTAGTATCAGTCGAGAAGGTTATATTCGCTCATATCCCAAATAATGCTCTGTAGTCCCAACCTTGCCTCAAGTACTGGGAGAAGATCAAAAAAATTGACGTCTTCGACTTGAGGGCGCCTATGGCTAATCAGGTCCCCCATTTGAGGGGCACGGCTTCCAGGAGCAATGCATCCCATCGGCAGGCCAACAACTCGACGGGCAGCCGTCAGCCGGGTACTGACTTGCAGGGGGGTAGTTGGTCGTCTTCGCATGGTAGGGGGCGGGACCTTGGGCCGGAGGCGCCACTACTTTTGGTGCTCCGATTTTGCCACCGCCTTGGATCCCTCAACCCACATAGTTCCCCAAGTGGGGCCTTCTAGAGCATCCATCACCCCACCTTGCTACCTGGACGCTTGCCCCTCTCCACGGTGGCGACGCTCTTCTACCATTTGTCGAATTGAGAGTTTGCATCCCTCATTTGTGGTGGGGCGACTCAGCTTCTAGCCTTCCATGTAGGTCGCAGGCATGGCAGGTCGCTTCTCCAACACGGTCCCCTCCATCCCACCATCGGAACCTCTCCTCGACGGAGGTGTCGTTTTGTCGCTTTCTCAAGATCAAATTCATCAGCCTCACCTCCCTCGAGTGTAGGATAACAAGGCAAAAATATAGCTTGAGGTGGTTGCATGAAGGAGATACTAACACTAAACTTTTCCACCTTCATGCTAACCATCACTGTCACAAGACTCCTCGCTAGTGGTCAGTGCCACGTTGGTTGCGGAGGTCGACAAGGCGAATGTGGGATTTGTTTGGTGTGATGCAGTCCTGGGAACAAGCAGCACCAGTAGCCAAGCCCTCAACTTTAGGGCACTTCCACAACCACAACTGAATCTCTCTAACCTACTTGTGCCTTTCATAGAAGAAGAGTGGACATGAATGAAGGAGCTCCCTTTGGATAAGGCTCCAGGACCTGACGGCTTCTATGGACTATAGGAGCTTCTACCTCTTGAATGATGCTCTTCTAAGTCTCCTCCCGAAGAAGCATGCATGATCTAACAGTGCTATGTGATTACCGCCCCATTAGTCTCATTCATAGTTTTGGGAAGATTTTTTCTAAGGCCCTTGCTAGCCACTTCACTCCTAACTTGTACAAGCTAATTTCACCGAACTTGAGTAGGGTCACCAAATACAGGACAACGTTAATGTTGCTTGCCCTATAGACTTCAGAGGCTTCAGAATTTCTAAGCTTCGGCTTATGGGTTAGGCCCTCAGGGTGAGAGGGTTCTGGCTCGCGTGCACGGATGGGGATAGGACTTGGACTGGTTTCTGCTTGTCACTTGGAGCAGTTGTGAAGGCCTTTTTTCATGCTTCCATTGTAGTTCATTGTGGGGAATGGGGAACGACTGCTCTTCTTGTCATATTATATCAACAATTGTTACATCAAAATCTTGGCACAAAACCTCTAGGCGGCAGTCCCGACGCACACGAGGAACTAGCGTACGGTCAAGGACGTGTTGTGTATCACGCACTGGCACGGGATATCACCAATGCACACATGGTCCAAGTTATTTTATTTATAGTACATTTGGGTGTGTGACTGGTCGCTAAAATAGGAGCAGGACTGGTTTATCTTGAGATGAACGTCTTCAGGTCAATTTTCTTCAGCTTCGGCCTATAAGGTGCTTTTTCTGTGTCGCACTTGGCTATCTAGTTCCGCAAAACTTTTGAAAGTGTAGATGACAGGGAAGTGCTGATTCTTTGGCTGGTTGTTGCTTCACGGTCGTTGCTCGACATCTAATCGGCTATGTCGTGATGGCTTACCTGATAGAGATGATTGTGTGTTGTGTGGGCAAGAGGTGGAGACGTTGGAGCACCTTCTGACAGGTTGTGTGTACAGTCGCGAATCATGGTATAGGATCCTTAGGTCGATGCAACTTCAAGACCTCATCCCTCAGAGTCAAGAAACCTTCATAGAGTGGTGGATTCGATATCGTAACAGACAGTCCAAAGAATTCCGCAAATCAAGGATTCAGTTTCCATCGTGTGGCTGGTCGCTTGGTTGCTTTTGCGGGAGTGGAATGAAGGGTGCATGACCACTCCACTCTAATGCCGGTAGCGCTGACACCGGGTATCGTCGAGGAAGCAAGGCTTTTAGCGTGCGTGAGGTTCAATGGCCTTTCATCCTTCCGTAGCTTTAGAACCTATTTGAGTTATGTCTGGTTGTGGCCCTTTTCTGCCTCCTTTTCTTTTAATCGCGGTGCCACGCTGTACATAACTCATTGTCTCTGTACTTAGTTAAAAGTGTGCTTTGCACGTCTTAAAAAACAAAAAACAAAAACAAATCCAAGAGAAGTGAAAAGATGAGAAGAAAATTAGAATAGGGAACGAAACTCAGCAGCATGTAAAAAAAATATTGTCGCTCCTCGCCCTGAACTAACAACTACAGTACCTAAAGATATTGGGCTGGGTAGAGTTATTATCTTTTCTGATAACACAAAAGTGTTTGTCGTTCGTGATGCAGGCACGGAGTGAAGCAGTTTCGGAACTGCTGGGCTGATGGGGTGCCATTTCTCACACAATGCCCTATCCTGCCAAACAAAAATTTCACCTACCAGTTCAATGTGGTCGGGCAGGAAGGCACCCTGTGGTGGCATGCTCACGTCCCCGGCCTACGGGCAACCGTCCATGGCGCATTCATCATTCGGCCAAGGCTTGGAGCTGAGTCATATCCATTTCCCAAGCCTCATAAGGAGATCCCAGTTATCATAGGTTTGTGAACCTTTTGGATTTTGATTATTTATGATATGAGAACCTTAATTACGTGCAAAATCATAAGGAGATCCCAGTTATCACCTTAACTACGTCCTATGGGATTTGAATTGCTTGTGCACAATTTGCAATTGTTTTGCAAGTATCTACTAGATGTAAAATGATCCTGATGATAACAGGGGACTGGTGGGAGCAGGACCTTGCAGAGATGGCCAAGAATATGACAAAGAACATCTTTCTGTCTTATGCTAGTGCATCCACAGTCAATGGCTTGGTTGGAGATCTCTTCAATTGCTCAGGTAATCAGTTGTACAATTCTAAACAGCCATTTAGCACACTCCAACTCTATTTAATTGCTGCACGGTAATTTGGCTCAAAAAACTTTTGCTGCATTCTTTTTTTCGAATTGTTATTTTTGTCTTAGCCCGTACAAAAGTCCGTTTAGCATGATTAAACAGCAGTTCGGTGAAAAACTGTATACCATTGTGCGTTTTGTCCATGTCGAAACCGATATATATGTCCCTTTGTTTGATCATCAAACGAACTTCTTCAATTCAACTTTCAGGTGTCGCGAAAGAAGGCTATGTTCTGGACGTAGAGCCTGGCAAGACTTACCTGCTACGAATAATCAATGCCGGCCTCTTCTCTGAGTTCTATCTGAAGATTGCTGGGCACAAGTTCACGGTGGTTGCTGCCGACGCGAACTACGTCAGCCCCTTCACCACAGATGTCATCGCAATCGCACCTGGCGAGACAGTGGATGCTCTGTTGCTGGCTGATGCACCCCCGGGCAAGTACTACATGGTCGCCCTACCCAATCAGGCACCATTACCAGACACCCAGACTCCGGAGTATGCGACAAGGGGGATGGTGCAGTATAAGGTCAGCCACAGCGTACTTAGATCAAGTTTGGGTGCAGAAGAAGAACAACAAGGAGGATATCTGTCAGGTGATGCGCCCATTGTCCCTGACATGCCTGATATACATGACACAATAACATCCTTCTACTTCCATGGCAACCTGACTAGCCTACACCACCACCAGCACCATCCGGTCCCGCAACACGTCGACGAGCGCCTGTTCATCGTGCTTAGCCTCGGAACCATCTGCAGGCAAGGCTATCCTTCCTGTAAGAGGGGTGACAGTAATGAGGACATCCTAGTGGCCACGATGAACAATGCCTCCTTCCTGCACCCCACATGGATACCGGCGCCACTACTAGAAGCACACTACTACCACACAAGTCTCGTCGATAGAACGACACAAGAGCTTCCGAAGAGGCCACCGAAATTGTTCAACTTCACTGATGAAACCTTAATCCCTTTTGGACCCAAAGAGATGAGGCTAGAGCCGACTTACAAGGCGGCATTGGCCCGGCGGTTCCGACACGGTGCAGTGGTGGAGATAGTCTTTCAGAGCACGGCGGTGCTACAGGGTGACTCCAACCCAATGCACCTACACGGGCACGACATGTTGGTGCTTGCGCAAGGACTTGGTAATTATGATCCAGTGCGGGACGTGGCAAAGTACAACCTGGTGAATCCACCCGTGAAGAACACTGTGCTAGCCCCAAATCGTGGGTGGATCGCCATCCGATTTGTTGCCAATAATCCAGGTACATTAAGTTTTAAATGACTTTCATCACTGCATTCAAGATTCTTTCGTTAGTCTTTAGCTGTTATGCTGTCCAACATCACGCCTAAGCTGGACATGCAAAAACTGAAACGAAAAAATATAAATGATCGTGCTTAATTTGTTTATTATTCCAAATATAAGCCAATTTAATTAGATCACATTAATTAACCATCAATCAGTATCATCCTTATTAAGGTGCTTCATTTGTTTATTACAGTAACAATACTCCATAGCTTTAGATAGGGATAAAATAGGAAAGTGGCGCTATGTCTCAGAAGTTGTTGTGAACTTGTGTTTGGTGTATTGTAACAACAGCCACACATACAATTTGGTACCTTTACTCCATTATATAGGGACAAAATAGGAAAGTGAAAGCAAAAACATGCCCCCAACAAGTTGTTGCACTTATGTATTTGATTCAGTTTGAAAACAGCCACGCACACCCTTACACATGGATCTCAAGGCTTCAATTTTTTTTTAGTATATCGCGATCCTTCAATGAAACTATAACAAGACTTTCTTTCGTATAAATATTTGATTACATTTATTAGCATAATTTCATATGATTTGCTACCCATATATTTTATCTTAGTTTCACACCCATGTACGACCCCAAGAACTGATCCTCGGTCTTCTATGGTGTATACACAGGTGTTTGGTTCATGCACTGCCACTATGAGTTTCATCTTTCGATGGGCATGGCGGCAGTGTTCATAGTAGAGGATGGGCCAACAATGGACACATCTCTGCTTCCGCCTCCTGTGAACTTCCCAACTTGTAGCCATGACGCTAGACGATCTCATGCCAAAGGAAGTCTAAGTCCAAACTATATGAAAAGTGAAATCTAGCTAATAAATGGAGTATAAGTACAAAGATAACTGAAACCACATTTTTTAAAATAAGGTAGTATGAATAATGATGGTTACATCTCAAAAAACAACGACTGATGCACAATATCAGTGCTGAGTCTCAAAAAGTACTGATACATGTACTATTCTCAACATTCTCCAGCATTGTCACAAATACTTTCTACACATATCTGTTGGATATATTTGTGATATCAATATATAACAACTTAGATTACAACTTCTCAGACTCGGCACTGGAGGGATTGAAAGCAGGAGATCCATATACTGTGTGTAACTGATGTTCACCAATCAAGAACCTTGTTCTTGAAAGGTGAATCACCCATGCGTCAAACTGTTCATCGACAAGGAGCGATTTTTTTTTGTGAAGGGAGCGAGAATGTCACACCCGAGGACAAAACCGAATGCAGAGCATATGTGTGCCGCCATGCGTTCTCACACATATGTTGGCCACAAAGGTGAATACATAAAGGACAATGTTCAAAATGCAAAGAAAAGATTTAATAATTTTCCTACACTTTGATAGATAACTTAAGGGAAAGCAGCAATGTTTAATCTTTCACATGCACTTGACTGGGAACGCACGCCTCAAAACTCATTGTAGTCGCTGAAGTAATCCACACCTTCATTTTCTTCTGAGCAGCAATATAGGCAAGGGTGAGTACTTTTATGGTGCATCGGTTACAAAAGTGCAAGGCTATAAAATAGAGGCTGATAGGCTTACATCGGTTATCATTTTAAGTTGACCAAATTTTATTAGAAAACACCTAATTGCGAGGTATAAGCATATATACCAACCTAATTAAGCATATAAAATAACATTATTCCAAAACCAAATTATCATGTGACAGCAAATCCATCAAGGCACCTATTCAAGCCCCTACTCAAAAGGTAGGGACCGAGAGCAAAAAGAAAACAAACTTCAGTAAAGCCCTTACTCGAGCCCCTAGAGTAGGGGGGCACCCAAATAACCTCCTCCAGCCCCATCTATTGCGGGTGGGCAGGGAGGCCCCTATTCAGCGGTTGTTGCCGTTCTCCCTCCCGTGTGCGCACGGAGTCCCCGGTGCGCCGCTCATTCTCCATCGCAGTCCTGCCTCCCTCACCTCCTACCCAAGCCACCGGTGCCCCTCGAGCTCCCTCACCTCCTACCCGCAGCGTCGCCGCCCGTCGGTGCCCCTCCAGCTCCGTCAGGGCTCCACCACCCATCCTGCTCAGATTCCTAGTAGGGAGCTCATTCCTAATGTCACGGCTCTCCGAGCTCGGTCTCCCTCCCGTCATTGCCACCACCATCAGCATCGCATCCTTGCATCGCTGCTGCAGTTGGCATGCCTGTCCGTTCTCCCTCCTCGCAATGAAGCTCATCTGCTCCTATCCCCGCCGGATCCCGCACAATAGCCGCCACCGCCGCTGCCTCGTCGATTCCGCATGGATCTCCCTCCGGCGTGTCTGCCTGGAGCTCCCTCCTCCACTGCGGCTCGAGCTCTCGCACCAACCGTCTCGGCCACCTGGAACTCCCCGCCACGGCCAGAGTTTCTGCGTGCCACGCACGAGGTGACCACAGCGCCACGCCGTTCTTGCCTCCAACCCCGCCAGCATGCGTGGCTTGCAGCTCGAGCAGATGACCACGAACACGAGCTCAGCGATATCGGCCGCGCCGACCCCAACGAGATCTGTCGCCGGCCAATGAGGTCGTGCGGTAGCACAAGGGCTAAGATGGCCCACGTTGCTCCTTAACTCGTCGACACTGCCACCACTGCCATACGCTCAGACGGAGGTCGAGCTCCTACATGCCAGGCCTCGCTGACCTCACTCCTCTGCGCCACGTCCGCCAGAGCTCGCTCGCACTACCACCACCGTGCTGCCGCACGAAGGTCGTGCTCTCCCGCGCCTAGTCGCGGCTCGGGCAGATGTCGCGATACTTAATGGAGCTCAAGCACAGGAGAGAGAGGAACTTTGGGAGGAAGCGAGGAAGTGCAGGGGAGAGAAGATGCCGAGAGGGAGGAAATTATATGACCGACTGACGAGCAGGTCCTACCCGTCATACGAAAGTAGGGGTTGTATAGTTGGGGCTATTGCTGGAGTTGAGTATAAAATTAGGGCCCCAAAAACTTGGGCCGGCCCCTACAAAAAAAGTAGGGGCCGTGAGTAGGGGCTATTGTTGGAGTTGCTCTGAGGGTCCAAGTCTCTCATAACTGTGAATGCCTGATATAAGTTTTCGCTCTGCAGAGTTTGTACACTTACACCACAACTCGTGTTCCCCATGTCACCCAAATTTGCATAGCCATTAAATACTTCTGAGGTGAGTGGCTAGGGGTCTACTTGAAGCTTTTACAAATACACGCAGAAAAATAATAGCGAGCTAGAATTTCAATAGCGGAGTGGTCCATAACCCTTCCATAATGATCAGCACCTTAGTAAAGGCAGCTACCCAAAAGGACCTGGCTATACCCCATCACCGAATCCCTTCTGGCCCTTTCGATAAGGTCATCAATCAACCACATGTCTAATTATTTATCTAGGATCAGAGCCATGTGACAATTGTGGTTGTACTATATTTTTTGTGGTTCTTCATGTTTTATTTTAAAAATATCTTGCACTCAACCGGTGCAACAATTGTAGTCTTTATTACTACCTCCGTTCTTAAATACATGACATTTAGGACAAGCTAATTAGTTCAAAAATTAACTAATTGGCTTCTCATAAACGTCATATATTTAAAAATGTCATAGATGTGATTCAACCAGCTAAAGAAATCTTTAGCCAGGGTGCTGTTTGAGAGCTTAGCTGATAAATCTCTACTAGAGAATCAAGCAATTGTCCCAGGACAGAAATCCCATTAGTACCGGGTATTTTTGAACCTGGTACTAATGGAGGCATTAGTACCAGGTGAGAAGCGAGGCCCCCGATGCACCCCCGTAAGGGCACATTAGTACCGGGTTAGGACTAGCCCCGGTACTAATGTGGGGCTTGCACATTAGTACCGGGGCTAGACACAACCGGGTACTAAATGTCACTATCGATCGGGTGGACAATCCCAGATTCACCCACCCACACCACTCCGCCCACTCTATCTTCTTCTCTCCATCATCTTATTTCTTTCTCTTCTTATCCTCTCATCCTAGCACATGCATCTCGATGACTAGCCTCACCTACCAGGCGCAGGGGCGCCGGTGAGCGTGGTCCGCCTCCGCGGCTGCGGGGCGCGCCACAAGATGCGGGGTCTAGCCGTCGGCGCAGGGCCGGGCTAGCCTGTCGGGCGCAGTGGCGGCAGCGTGGTGTGAGCTCGAGCGGACGGCATGGTGAGCAGGTTCTTGTGATCCTTACATTGTGTTTTTGTGAAATCTGAAAAGGTGTATCTTGTGTTCTTGTGGTTGCATGCTGGCCAGTGTGATGTGTGATTCGTTGTATCAATTTGATGTTGTAACTTCTGAATCTTGTGCGAATGATTTGGTTGAATCAAATCGATGTTGTAATTTGTTGTGCGAATGATTTTGGTGTGTATGTGTGAATCTTGTTGTGTGAATGATTGAAGAGGAAAGGAAGAAAATAAAGAAAAGAGGAAGAACAGAAAAAAGAAAAGGGTAAAGAAAATGAAGAAGGAAAGGGGGAGGGATGGACGGCGATGCGCAGCAGACGACGTCATTGAGTACCGGGTGGAGTCCAGGTTCGTTTACCGGGACTAAAGGGGAGGTCTTTTGTCTCTCACCATTAGTCCCGGTTGGACTTTAGAGCCCTATGGCTCTTACCAACCGGGACTAAAGGTCGGCGCTCTACCATTGTTAGTAACGAGGTGACAATACCGGTTCAATACCTGGTACTAATGGGAGTTTGGACCCCGGTACTAAAGCCTCTTTCTCTAGTAGTGAATTTAACCAGCTAAATAATGAATTTGTTATGATCACAGATGTTTTTCTGACGGAACAGTCTAAATTGTGTAGTCATCCATACGGATTTTTTTCACTGCCACAAATGTTTGTAGAGCATGGTAAAAATATAGTTATATGGGAGGACTCAAGATCCACTTCTAACACGATAAGGATCGCACGCACGCCAAAATGTTCTAGCATGCGACCAATGCTTGACAGTTACTGTTGTTGTGTGTGAGCTGTCAGTATAATTTTGCTCGATTTGAGGGCTTATACATGCACCACGTGCAATATGCATGTTAAAAGAAAAAAAAACAAGGTTGCCCGTTGGTCCATGTGCAATTATATTCGTAGCAATAATAGCTCTTGTAGGTTTTTTCTGTGACGGGACCTAAGACAATTACAAAGAATCTCCATGCTCAACTACCTAGATTGGATCCCACACCGAAAGTTGCAGACAGCCCAATACAAGTGACAGTTTTACAACATATTGTACAGTTGTAAGTGTCCTTTTGTGGTCAGCAATCTGAACCACTGGACATATCATAGCTTGTCTGGTTGCCATGCACATCGTACGAACCGCGCGTGAACCATATATAATTTTGGTTCCTATTCAAACAATTTAATTTGGCTCAACCAGCGCTAAGTGATAGGCGATGTAGGTGTCAATAGAGAGACATTAGTAGTAGAGAGTGACTTCGTCGATCACGAATGTTTTTACTGGCTCGATCTTTCGAATGTGCTCATAGGGTAGTACTGCGTACATGTGCTCGTGGGAGCAAGTATGCCGCGTGTATATATCTGTGTATGTACTATGTGCTTTAAAAAACTTGACCCTTTCACAGATCCACTTCTAACACGATAAAGATCTCACGTGTACTAAAATTTTCTAGTATATGCGATCAATTCTTGGCAGTGACCGTCGTTGTGTGTGAGTTGTCAGTGTATAGTGTTGCTCAATTTGAGGGCTTCTGCAAGCACCACGTGCAATGTAAGTTAAGAGAGAAAACAAGGTTGCCCGTTGGTAGATGCATGCATGTGCAAATGTGCAATTACATTTGTGCGGCAATCAGTAACTGAGCTAAATAGCAAAAACAGCATTCTACGTTTGGTCTGTGACGGGACAAGGTGCCTGACAATCACAAAGAATCTCTATGCTCAACTAGGGCGGCTATGGGTGAGAGCACATGCAAGTCCTCCCCTTCGATCCGACGGATACAAGTGACACTTTTACTATATACATTCTACTAAGTGTCCTTATGTGGTCAGCAATCTGGTCCCCTTGGCCTGTCTGGTTGCCATATCATACGACGTACCGCACGTGAACCACGAGGGCAGAACCAGTGACCTGGACTGGTCAATTGGGCGCTCAGACAATGGTGCATAGTCTGAGCCTCTGAGAGGTGATCCTCTCCTTATTCCTAGTTCTTTCAGACGTTAATATAGGAGTTCTTATCTAACTATTACCGTTAGGTTTCCATAAACTACACAAGGGCTTCATGAATCCTCTTGATTAATTTTACAACAACGATTGCACACTGATCGCTATTATTCTTTAGATTTTCATGAAATGGCCAGTAACACCGAGATATTTGTAGGTTCCCGTTCAAATAAGTTGGCTTCATAATCGGCACTATTCTTTCAGTAATAGATGACGTGCCAGTTGATAGCGAGGCTAGCGCCAGTGGTGACTTCATCAATCTTAAGTATTTATATCGGCTCAGTTTTTTGAAGGTGCTCATAGAGTAGTGTTGCATGTCCTGCGGGTATCTGAGTGTTTGCGTCTGTATTGTGTGATGGCGTGTTGATGGTGGATGAGTGCACAAAGCTTCGCAGACGTGCGTAGTAGTTTTAATATTAGCGTGGCAAAGAAAAACTCTACTTCAGCTGTTGGATATTATCTATTATGTACGATGCAATTTTTAATAATATTCACTTTTTATTATTCAAGTTCGCTATTATGTGGTTGGAGATACATATTTGAGTTTTACAGCTAACAAATAGGGTAACTGGAAATGATAAATAATTCAAGGTAAAATAGTATATTGAATGAGAAAATACATTTTTGTTGGTCGGCTGAAATTTATTTCCTAGCAGGCGGCGTAAGCAACCGTCAGCATAGAAATTAACCATATGTGATGGCGGGTGATGTAACTGCACCGTCAGCATAGAAACCATTTGTGCTAGTGGGTGAATAATATTTTGTGCCAACAAGGACCCTTTTGTGCATGTGGGCAACCACCCCCTAGCATAGTGAGCATTTGTGTTGGCTCAAGGTTGCTGACGCGTACGATACCCACCAACAACACAAACACATTCTAGCTGCCAGGACAAATGTTTGATGACCTTGTGTGAAGAACGTGCTTGTGGCCCTATATAGTCGTAGAAGGACTAAGTCACCGGTTACATTTATTGCACAACTTTGCAAGCTCATCTTGCCTACCTAGCAAGCGATCATAGCGATTCTCCAATACGGGAAAAACGACCTTTCGTTCCATGGTGCTAGTTCAAATTGGACCTGCTAATAATGCTTGAATTATTAGTACCAGGTCCAAGGGCTAGCACCCTAGGCACCCTCTGTGACCTCTTTTAGTACCAGTTGGGGAGCGTAAATGGTACTAATGTGCACACTAATCAGTACCAGTTGGTACATCTACCCACTACTTAAGGCCCTCAAGCACATTAATACTTAGTGGACTGACGACCTGGTACTAATTTATGCACATTAGTACTGGTTGCATTGTCCAACTGATACCGATTTGCTACCTATAAATTAGAATGTTTCTTCCTCCCTTGCCCGAGCCATTCTGCAAGCTCGAGCGTCAATCTTCCATGGCTAAATAGGGGGAGGTCATGCCGGATTTTTGAGAGTTTCTCGGGGAATTCACTCATTCAAGTGTTCTAAACGTTAGAAATTTCATCCTCCATTCATACATGGTTAGTATACTAAGTTGCATATACTTTGTAGCTAGAGGAATTTGTTATTTTTAGAATTAGGCGCCATGGATAAAATTTTCATTCATATGCATATGCATGTGTTATATATATGTTTGAGCTAGAATATTTGGATGCTATGTTCCATATAGTCAAAGAAATAAATCAATAAGAAGTTGGAGGAATAATAATTTCATAGTTTAGTCCTTCACAAATATGAGCTAAATAAATTTGTTCATATTTTAGTTATTTGAAAATATGAGCTAGAAAAGTGTGGAACATAGAGATAATAATATGAAATAGAGGTATATAATAGTCACTTTTACAATATGCAATTGTGAACAAAATCATGTTGTGTTTGAGCTAAATAAATTGTGGGAGGCAAAGATATATAATTAGTTCATAGTGTAGGGCATTTGCAAATATATAAATAATTTCTGTTAAATACTAAATAGAGATGTCTACTACTCCTAGAGGGAGTGGAAATAATGGAGGAATAGTTGATGATAAATGTTGTACTTGGATATTTGATGCTATGTAAACTATATATTTTCATAATTGTGTATGCAGAATAGGCCTATGTATTATGTTATCTCAAATGTAATATTATATATAAAATAAAACTTTAAAATATTGTGAATTTTTAGCAGAAATATTGTGTACTAGAATTAGTATATGTAAAGGAAACAAATACAAAATACTAGTGTAGAGTAAAACATAAAAAAGAAATGGAAACAAAAAAGTGAAGGAAAAACAATTTAGTATTGGTTGAAAAAAGCAACCGGTACTAAAGTATTAAATTGGGCATATGTACGGTTGGTATAAGTAACTAGTACTACATGCTCCCCTTAATACCGATTATTTGTCCAGGCATAACCAATATTAAAGGGGTGAGATCTGGTACTAAAGGGCATTTCCGAATCACCAGTAGTACTCGTTGCAATTGATGCTTGACACGCTGACTCTCGTGTGACCTGCCAATAACAGTGTTGATTTGAGAGCTTCTTACATGCACCATGTGCAAAACAGGTCAAAAGAAAAAAAAAGTTTTCTTTTGCTACAAGATGTGCAGTGTGTGCGGCACTCAATAATTGAGGTACCACTTGTCGGACTGTGAGCACATGCAATCCCTCCGCTTGGATCCGACTGATAGATTTTTGTTACATTCCTAGTACTACGCCACTGGTGCGGAAACTTACAGACGGCCGAGTAACGCAGCTCACAGCCCCTGCTGGCCACATGCCCACATCACAGCTTATCTGCTTGTCACATCATAGCGCGTGAACCACGAGGGCAGGACCAGTGACCTGGACTGGTGGTGAGGTGGGCGCGCTCACATGGAGCATTAAGTCTGAGCTGAGTCAGCTTTATTCATGTGTCTTTCAACGGTTAAGAACCTAGATTGACGTTGTTTAGATTGGTAAATTTCTGCTATTCACACATCACATTGTGCAGGCCGTCGACGAGGGCGTGCGAAGTGAGAAACCCAACAGGGCCGCCAAAATAGTTTGGGCCCCAACCACCTGCCACATCGCCGTTCCTCTGACACGCGCGAAGCAACTAACTATTCATCCGCGTCCCAATCGATCGTCCTGACTCTTGAGTTGGTGAGTTTTTTTTTCTTACCGGCCTTAGTTCTAAACCACATGCAGCGTGCTCCTCCTGTTTCATATTGATCTGGCCTGAAGATTGCAAGCATATGCTCCAAGCATCACTAATTAGGCCCTTTGTAAGACCAGAAGGTAGGGATCTTTAATGTACCGACACTCGATATTTATCAATGATCGATCCTGCAATTTATAATTTTTTTTATTTGCTATGTAATCCGATTGCCGGTATACTAGTTACTTTTCTAAACTCAAATTACTATACTGATGCCTTTTAGTAGAACATAAGGTACTTTTACTCTTTTTTAACACATATGATGTTTTGAAAAGAAAATTAAGACCTCAATTTGTATTTCGCTCCGGGGCCTCAAATTCCTGCAGACGGCCCTGACATGGTGTGTTCTTATGCTAATTATGAGTATTAAATGTAGATTAATGACAAAACCTATTTCATAATCCTGGGTAAATTCGCGAGACGAATCTATTGAGCCCACTAATTATTAGGTCATGATTAGACAATGGTGCTACAATAAACATCTTCTAATGATGGCTTAATAAGGCTTAATAGGTTCATCTCGTGATTTCCAATCCATCTATGTAGTTAATTTTATAACTGGATCATGTTTAGTTCTCTTGATTAGCATCGATAAACTCAATGTGGCATTTTTGGCAAGTTTCTTCTTGCAAGTAAACAAGGCATTATTACACAATGTAGAATTTCTTATCTAACTATTATCATATGGTTTCTATTGGCTAAACATGACCTTTTGGATTTTCTATTGCTTTTTGGAATGCTGAATGCACATGATTGTAAGGAATCAGTGCTCATAGCCTAAGGGTGGAAGGAGGTGAATTAGACAAACTTAAACCTAAATCTAAGGCTTCCACTAATTGCTTAAAACATATAATAGATCACCCAACTATATGTGAAATCTATGGTTGATCTAGCTAGTGTGAAGCCCTCATTCCAAAGAGTTTTGCAAACTATATAGTCAATTCTATCAAGATACTACTCAATGAAAGTAATGGCACACAAATTGCAAGTATGAAATTCCAATATATAAATAAGGGGATGAGGGTAGCAAATTCTTGACACAAGACTTATCCCATGGTACTAGTAGGTATAGATGTCCAAAAGCCGCGTCGTCACAAAAGCACGCTTTTAGCCGGCTCGAGCCCGGCCCGCCTGCTCCTCCCCGGGTGGCCCCGCGTAGTTGAGTTGTTGGCCCGACAGCAGCCCGTCGCCCACAAAAACACAGGTCGAAACCCCCGTCTCCCCAGTCCCCATCCACCCTCCACCATAGGCAGGCCACTTTATCCTTTTCCTTTCCTCGAGTCTCATGCTTCCTCCCCGCGATCCTGTTCCCATCCTCCTCTCTACATGACTTCCCATCCCCATCCTCCCTCCCACTCCGACCTCTCCACCGGCGGCTCAGCTCGGCACCTTCCTCGAGGCCTCTACTCCCCGGGAGTGGCCGCCGCCCACCGCCTGTCCTGCTCTGCAAACTGCATTGGATTGAGCTGGCGTGCATGGTGTCGTCCCCTGCCCCACCCCGACGCGGCCGACACCTCCCATCTGCCCCTGCCCCCGCGGCAGATCCGCGGTTGCCGACACGGCCGACGTCGCCCAGCGGAGCTGGTGCGCCGCTCGTCCCTGCACCACCCCGAGTCCCCGACGCAGCAGGCACCACCCCTGCCAAGCTGCCCCACGGCAGAGCCAGCACGAGCAACGCCTGCGGCCATGCTTCCTCCTCCGGCCCTCCTCTTCTCGCCCTGCCCCACCCCTCTTGGATCTAACGCGGACGCCACCGCTTCCTGTGCTCCCTCGCCCACCAGTTCGAGCCCGACCGAGCGCCCCGGGTCAACCAGCCGCCCCAAGACAAAAAACGGCTCGGGCTTGGGCCACATCGGTGAGTGAAGTTGACCATGCATACTAGTAGGCACTAATCCATCACTAGTAAACAATGTTGAAGCACTTGCACAAGAGTATTGTTTCCTGGTCACTAAGTATTTCCTAAGGCACACATTACATGGAACAAAGGCTCATGCCAAGGCCCCAAGTCACCTTGATGTCATCTCCACTCAGGAGCTGCTACACGAAGGAAGGGCGTCTCCACATCTCTCGCACACGGTCGTTGATGCCACTCTACACCAAACTAGAGGATCGAAGACTTGCTCGAGAGACACAAAGGCTCCAAGGCTCCAGCACACCTCTTATACATGTGGTTCACTCAAAAACCTAATCACAAAGCACACCTTGCATTCACTCAGCTGTAGACCTATCCTAGCACCGATCACTCTCACTAAGAATGTGCTAAGCCTTTAATTAATCACTGGCACATTTGGAGGCATGGTTGTGTTTTTTGTGAGTCTTGGTCGTCAATGCATCCTGGAGATTACAACAACTCCAAATAGGCGACTGGTCGGGGTATAAATAACCCCAAAGGTTGAAAGAGCCGTTGCTTAAACGGCTAAAAAATTTTGGTACCATCGAATGTTCTGATGATCTATTTTGCCTGCTTAGGAACATTCGTTGCAACTAGACGTTTGACTCCCCGCCCCTATGTTCTTCTCTGACACAACCAAAATCCATCTGACGCTTCACCCGATGGTACTGTCGTAACCTCTGCCACTGAAGAGTTTCTACACAAAACCTCTCTGAAACTCTTTGTAGTAAACATTATTAATCTAATCTGGTGCTACCCGTATTTTCTTCATCTTGTAGCCATGCCTTTGAAATTGCCCTGACGCTTATAGATTCGAGGCAATCGTGCTTCGATCTTAACCTCAATTTAGCATATCAAATCCTGTGGTGATTGCTTTGACAACTCTAATCTGACTGAGGAATCATCAGAACATCTGATGTTGTCTTCTTTTTGCTATTTATCTTTAGTTTCATAATTTTTTAAAGCTTTGTTTGTGGTTGCTTCCTTGGAACCTAAAATATCTTAAAGGTTCATTATAAACATGTTGTTAGTCCCAATGATTGTATTGTCATTGAATCATCAAATCTATGAACAAATGGATGAGGCCATGTTCGCTACAACAATCATTATTATCCTTTGGAGTTTCATCAAAAGGCCCTTAACAATGAGGCAATTGTTTGTGCAAGACCAAGATACATTAATAAAAAAGTTAACGTGTCAATTAGAAAAACAACACTCGGTTTTAAGTCCCATTAGATTTCCATTGTTATGTTAATAAATAAAACATATTGTAGAATTGGTATCAGCATTCAGCACTACTGGGGAAAAGACTAGTACTGGGTCCAGACACCATTACCGGTTGTGTAACCAGTACTAGTAAACCGATACTAAAGAGGGACCATTAGTACTGAACAAAATAACTGCTGGTACTAATAGGGTATTGAATTTTTTTAAAAAAAGTAATCTGATGACCAGACCTGCTGGATCCGGCCAGCTACACCCCACCGCCATCCGCCGGAGCCCCTGGATGCACCCACCACCATCCATCCTCCTCAGCAGTCAGCACAGCCGACCACCCTTCATTCGTCCTACCATCGTCACCACCCAGCTATTGTTCTACCATGCCGTCCTCACCTCAGGCCATACCACAAGATCATGTCGCACAATGGCCACCACCACATCCAGATACAGAGAAGAGAGACAGATGGAGAGTCTACTACCGTACGTCGACCACAACCAGATCCTGCCAGACCTTGGCCACTGCTACCGCCCACCAACCATCTATCATAGCCACTGCCAGCTACACCCAGTGTCATCATTTCTGCACCTCACCCCGCCGTTGCTCCCCACTACCATTAAGGGGTATGCAGAGGGGAGAAAAGGAGGAGAAGTAGAGTGAGAGAAGGAAGGTGACTGAAGAGTGGATGAGGGGTTGCAGAGGGAGTGGTGGAAGAAGAAGAGCTAAGGGAGGGGGAGGATGTTGTGTGCGGGGGAGTGGGAGGATAAGGAGAGGGGATTCCGTTTAGTACCAGGTGAAGGTTTCACCTAGTATTGGAAGTTGAAAATTAGTAGCAGGTGATGCCTCCACCCAGCACTATAGACCTTCGAGCACATTACTACCGGGTTCAGGATTCAACTGGTACTAATATGCAACCTATATATAATACCGGTTGAACCTCCACCGTACCTGGTGCTAAAGGGGTCACAAAACCCCATGGGGAGATAGCTGTTGGACCAAGGGCGTGCTAGAGTGGTGGCGGCAGAACAGGAAGAGATGCAGCCCGGCGGCGGGCATAATAGTATCGGTCAAGTACAATGGAAGCTTAACAGAATAGGATAAGCAAAACTAAATGTGAGATCCGCTGGTCCAGATTATCAGCAACAACACACACTACTACAGAAAACGTTTTTAGCAGCGGGCGGTTTAGCATTTTCAGGTGCGGTCGCTAAACCCGCTTCTAGCTAGATGTTGAATTTAGAAATAGCGGTTTCTAGGAGCGGTTACAAAACCCGCACCTGGAAATGCTTTTCCAGGTGCGGGTTGAACTTTCGTCAGTTCGTAGAAAAAATGTTCCCACCAATTTTTTCGCGCCAAATTTCTTAAATGCAATTTTCTCGGTTTTCAAAACAATTAACCCCTTCAAATTGAACACGACAATGGTAATTGACTAGTGATACATCAACCACTACTACTAAGTCCAAGTTCATACATCAACCACTACTACTTATAAATATGTTCATACATCAACCACTACTTATAAATAAGTTCATACACATCAACCACTACTACTTTAAATAAGTTTGTACATCAACCACTAGCTAAGGCATTGGTATTACTCCGGCACGTATTTGTAGAAACAGAACATAGTTAATGTCTCCAATGGTCCAGCCTAGAACTCCGTCAAAATAAGATAAAGCGTGTGCTAATGCGCTCAGCTCTGCTTCTAGATAACTATCACACATAGCACTGCAAATATCAAACATTGGTGGAGTGTTGGGTTGGTCTGTCCTGTAGAAAGTTAGTGTTGCTTGATGCTTCCAATCTCTGGTGAAGCACGGCTGCCTACCATAGTAATCCAACCCAATTTTTTCCACAACTTGATTAAGAATCGCACGGAAGCTCATTGAGGCATAGGTTGAACCAGACATATAATCCTACACAATAAGATGATGTGATGAGATAATAAACATATCAAAGTTAACAATATATGTAACGCAAACAAATTAATTAAGAATGAATAAAAATATATATTTTATACCACATCTGGATGAGCCCTGCAAAGCCTCTCAACAGTCTGAACCACGGTGCTTTCGCCCGTCTGGTGCTGCTTTATTTTGAAATATGAAAAGTCTGGCATGAAGCACCCAATATTCTCAAGCGCCTCTAGACATCTCTCCACAACGGTCCTCTCTTGGGTAATCCTATAAAATGTTGCATCACCCGCTACTGCAACGGGCACCATTGGATGTGGCACTCCTATTGGCAAATACTAGAAGTCTACACCTCGAGCAGGTACAGAGAAAGAGATATGCGCCTTTGAAGTTATTCCCAAGTTCCTCCGTATGCACTACAGGAGGAGTACCACCCATATCGTCGAGAATATCTTTAAGACATCTAACATTTTTGATAATCTACAATAATTTATATGTAACTACAATTAGAGATTTTGCATGTGAAGTGTTAAAACATATATAAATATAAAGGAAATGACTATCATTACCACGTTGGCTATTGTTCCACGTGTCTGATTACCAAGTGGCACGGCCATCTCGCGGTGACAGTGAAGGCCTAGATGGAGAGGTAATGGGTCCTCCAAGCCACCCCCACCAACACCACCGCCAAGGTCACGGCCAAGAACAACACCCCGAAGGCCACAGCCACGGCCACCACCAACACCACTTGACGACAACATTGTTAGCTCAAACTATATCCAGAGATCGAATACCTCACATCATTATTCACATTTCACCGAGAGACATCATATACACACCGTGCATTTGACCAAAACAAAATAAAATAGACATGAACACCTATATATCTCAAGATACAAGGGCTACGTAAGTACGTGATGGATGCATGCTTAGTGGAAGGGATCGTAGATTAACGACTTACCATCGGGGAGATCGGCGCGGCCAGCGCCCGGCGGCGAGGCGGGCAGCAATGAGGACATGGGCCGCGGAGCGCGAGGCAGCCGGAGGCGGGCCGAGACAGTGGGACGGGCGGCGCGGCCGGAGGCGGCGGCGATGGCATGCGGGCTGCGGAGGCGGGCGAGCAGCCGGGAGGGGCCTTGTGACGGACTCCTAGAAATTTTGGCAGTCTATCGGCGTCCTCTCCGCGGGTCGCCTGCAAAAATGGTCTAGCTCCTTGAAGAAGCAGGATATATACATGAAGGTATTTCTAGGTGCAGGTGAGGCTAACACGCACACCTAAAAATCATTTCTAGGTGCGGGTGTTGGCGTCACCCGCACCTCGAAATGATTTTCAAGTGCGGGTGTTAGGGTCACCCGCACCTAGAAATGATTGCTTTCAAGTGGTGTTATGGTCACCCGCACCTGAAAATTCATGCCCCTATTTTCTTTTTATCTGAAAATATTTTTTCGACCTACTAAATGAGCTCAAAAGAAAAACTTCATACCATCAAATTTTGTATGTCTTATCGAGGCCTACAATGTGGTATAAGTTTTGTATGCATATGAAATGAAATGGAAAAGTTAGTACATAAAACATACATCCACCAAGACATGCACGTATAACTCCATGTCACCCTAATCCTCTAACAACTATTAATGAGTTTAATACGTATAATAGAATTCAATACGTATAATAGAGTTCAACACATATAATAGAGTTCAATACGTGTAATAGAGTTCAATACATCCACAAATATATAATAGAGTTCAATACGTATAATAGAGTTCAATACATATAATAGAGTACAATACTTATAATAGAGTTCAATACGTAGATAATGCATTATTATACATATAATAGAGTTCCATATGTAGATACTTAATTAAAATCTATGATCGTTCACTTCATGACCATGAATCATCTGCAAGTACAAAGCATAATTAATATCGATAATGTTGATTCCTAAGAACCTATCAACATAATCTAGTGCATATATGTATGCACTGTCTCTAGCCATGTAGGTGTGAGGAACGAATGTCTCTCCAAATATTTGCACCAAATCCGTAGATGATGATAGGGTAATGCCATCTTGCCAACCCTCCTGTACTGGACCTGGGTGTGGTATTGTTAATGACCATCCATTTTTTTTGAGAATTTGATGTAAGACCTCTTTCATACCTTGATCAGCATGCATGAAACTATTATACAATGAGTCCTGATTCAATTGGCAAGAAAAACATAATGTGTTAGTGTACAATTCATAAAAAACAAATACAAAAAATAACAAGTAAGTTGTAGTTACATGCAATGGGCGATTGATATGATGGTGATATCCGTTTAGGCATTTCAGTAACGGGCAGGTTATGTTGTAAGGCTTTAATCTTAAAGTAACTATAGTCTGGGAATACATGTCTTGTTTCAGCTTCTATTTGGATAAGTGTTTTCCTCACGGCATTAGCAGCGGCAATACGTGGCAGTACGGCAGTAGAAGAATTGACATGGATAACAATTGTATCACCACGTCTTTGCTCTCGCATGCCCGCAACATTAATGGATAGAGAAACAATATAGCTTCCACGCGACGGAGTCGCTTGTTCATAATTGACCATTGGTGCTTGTTCCTTCATAATTGACCATTGGAGCTTGTTCGGTCGCACCATATATAACTCGTTGCAACCATTGGATTGGTGAATTAAGAAACTTCATAAAAATGCAAATACTTATCATTAGAAAAAAATTACAAATTCATGAAATAGACTATCTAAGTACATACCACATTCCGGTGTAACTCGCTATGGATAATGGGCACGGGTTCTTGACCGACGGGGAAGGAAGCACCAACAGTCCTGGGGTGGTGGCGGTTGCAGGGACAGGTGACCTCGGCCACGACCACGACCACCTCCACGGCCACCGTCACACCAAAAAAATGCATATCTTGGCATTGTTACCCCTAAAATATGCACGATATTTTATTTAAAATTTTCTACACAATCTCTAGTCTAGTTTAACAAAATAAAGTATTTCTAATTTCTACAATCTCTCTAGTCTAACAAAATTTGGAGTTATATTTCACCAGTGTAATATTTATCTAATATTCTCAATCCATAAATATAACTAATAACTCTCTATCTAGTCTAACAAAATTTAGTATTTGAAATTATTTGTACACAATCTCCAATCTACACATAATCCTAATCTACATACATAATCCTAAATTATTGAAATGCAATTCGAGAATAATTTAATAAAAAACAAACCAGATCTGTGCAGGCGACACTCGTCGTGGTGCTGACCGAGGTGAGTGCGGCAACCGGCGCGACCGATGCAGCGCGTCTGGCCGGCGGCAGGGTCGGGGCGAGATGCGCGCGTGGGGCCGCGGATGCGCGGGCGACCAGCGGGGGGCCGGCGCGGCAAGAAGGGGCGGTCGGATGCGCGGCGGCGCTCGGGCAGCTCGGCGTGGGACTTCACTTTAATGGCGCGGTTGCGGTCCGGCCCTAACGGTTATTTAACTGTTCAAACAAGTTTCAGGTGCGGTGACCCCGTCACCCGCTCCTGGAAAAGATTCCTAGGAACGGGTGACGCCATTACCCGCTCCTGTAAATGGCACCAATTTTCGGTGCACGGGTGACCCATCACCCGCCTCCGGAAAAGATTTCAGAACGGGTGACGCCACCCATCCCCCCGTAAATGGCACCACAAATGCGGTGACCACACGGAAACCGTGAGGCATATCAGTACTCCAACGGGTTCACCTTGACGAGCTCTGCGCATCCACGGTCTATGATCGTCCATCTGAGTTTTGGTTTGAAAAGCCAAATTTTGTCTCACTAAAGTTTGTCTGGTCATATATTTAATTTGAGAGTGTTACAAGTAACCCAGGTCTTTTTAGGAATCTCTATATACGATTCACGCAACAAAAGAGGGCCGGCGAGCGTGGCCACGTCGCCAGATACCCGGCCGTCGGATCGGGCGCATGACGGTCTAGATCGGCCAATCCTAGGCCATTTTGCGAAAAAATCCTCGAGCTCTGGCAAAATACAACCCCATCCGACCTCCTCTCTCGAATTTCTTACAAAAAGCCCTCGACTTTTGCACAAATACAACCCACCGTCCGAGGCCATACTATGGGCGGCCTACCAACAACTCATGGGCGGGCTGACTTCCGCTTTAAATAGGCCAAAAACGGCCCCCGAACCCATTTTCCTTTTTTACGTTTTTCTCTTTCCTTTTGAAATCTGAGATCTTCCAAAATTCATATAAAATCATGGAAAATAAAAAAAAGGCCAAACCAGTTTTGTTCAGTCTCTCATGACTACATCTATGCACTGAACTCTAAATATCATATGATTTAGTGCATTCTATTTGATAGAGCTATACATCTACATTTTAATGTCATTGATTAATTTTTTGCGCATAACACATATGAACCAGAAATATCTACCCCACCTTAACTCTAAATCAATTCATATCCCCTTTCATAATCTTCGTTTCCAAACTCTTCAATTTAATACTAACTTGTACTGCAAATACTACGAAATAAATAATCTTAACTTGCAGTGCAAATACTACAAAATAAATAATCGTTCGCATACATATACGAAGCAAAATACTTCCCTAAACATAAGACATTCCGTATAATCCTACATATCACTAGATATCACACATACAAACAAACAAAATGAATACACTTAAAATATAAGCCGTAGAAATAAAAATATAAAAACAAATAGATACACGTACAATACAAAGCTAACCACTGGCCATAAGCGGCAACGCCGCGGCCATTTCTAGTGGACGACCATTTGGGCTGCCTAGAAAAAAAGATGCCCCCTACAATACTTTCTTCTAGTAATATTTTGTTAAGACACTTGTCCCTATATTATTATATTATATACCGCCAAATGCTAATTTTAGTAGAGATGACGTTGGACACACGATAAAAAAGATTATTACATGCCACAAATTACTTGTGGATTTAAACAAGCATATGCAATATGGCTGATTACCCATATGTCTTACAAACGACCATCTACGATGATTATACACATTTCTTAGATTGAAACCTAACTTGTCTCTGATTTTACGAATTTCATATCTTTTTGATACTGAATGAATGTTGATTATGCTATTGTACCTTTTCCCTTTATTCCCCGCCTAATGTAGACCCAATATAAACCGTAGTATCCCCTTTAAATCTTCCCCCACGTCACGTTGATGATAATAGCACATTTTACTTGCATGTTCTCCTTATTTCTCCACGCTCAATTTGTTAGCCTTTCAGAACTTGACCACCCGACCTTGGACCGCACATCCACTGCTTCCTTCCACACATATACTACCTCCACTATTTTTTACTTGACGTCCGTGGTGGAAACCCAAGCATTTGTGTTATTGCCCTTCTTTCGAAGTGTAATTGTAATTTTGCTCACGTTTTTTCAACTTTCTGATTTTGACCACTACTATTCAAAAGTCTACTCCCTCCGTATTGCAATTAGAAGATGTTTAGGACAGCGACACGGTCTCTAAAGCATAACTTTGACTTCTATTTTCTATAAAAAAATATTATCGGAAAGTTATATATGTACATTTTTATGAAAATAATTTTAAGACAAATCTATTGATATGATTTTCATATTTATAAACTCAACAACTTAAAAGTTATTCAAGATTTATAATCCCAATGTTTGACCCAAATCTTGTCCAAAACGTCTCTATTTGCAATACGGAGGGAGTATTTCATTTTGCCCCAATGGTCAAAACAGGGGCAAATACGCAAAGACCAAGGACAAAATCATAATGACTATTGAATAATTGAGGGCAAAATCATAAAGTTAGGGCATCTACAAGAGTGCCCAAAACGTAGTTTTTGGGTTTAAAACAGAAAATCGGATTCAGTGTTGATTTTTAATTAATTTCTTCAGCTGCTGAAAGAAAGAAATTAAAGCACGTGCAGTATTTTGTGAGGAACTTCAGGTTTCACCCTTTCAGCTCACATGCTGCCCCTGTGTACGCATTCATACCCCTCGCCGCCGTGCGCAGCACATCCTGGGCGCTTCGCTGCCGTGCCATTTTTCTTTAATGGAGGTAGATCATCGATCAACAGCTGGGGCGGCATGTATATGGAAGACAAATCAGAGGATCACTGATCACAGTGACTTAACCAAATTTTCGGAACTGATTGAGGAGACTATGCATGTTCTCCTTGCATGAATGGTGTGGACATTGAGCTAGCATTCTTGATTGATTGAAGTCTATGGACAAATAGAGATTTAAAAGAAATCCACGAGGTAATCGAGATTAGCAAAACTGAATTTGGAGGTTAGTGGGCTGACACACAATTAATGATGTGTGATCTCGGTCAACTCTTCGTAGAATCTTGTGCGGCACGCTCATGAGTTGTTCTTTGCCAACGCAGAAGCGACCACAGGCACACCTACCACGATGCTAATTTATAGCAGCCATCTATACCTCTATAGCAGAAAAAGATAATACTACTAATGGAATACCATATTCTAGAAGCCGTCTACAATATGGTGCTAGCGAATTTAAGGGCCGAATTTTTAGATTAAACTGAATGTGGCAAATGGAAAATGATATTTAAAAAGCTTTTTTAGGGCAGTCCAATGCTCCATGGACTAGTTTTAGGTGATGAAGCATTACACTGAAGGAGAGAGATAAAGAGAGGAAGGTATCAGGTTTCATCATCAAGACTTGGTTTTAATGCTCCAACAACTTTTCTGCTACCATTGAAGCCCTCTCCAATGTGTATATGCCATCAATTAATTACTTATCTCTACCTAATATTAAAGCAAGGATTGATTCTGCCCCTTTTTTCGTCCGTCAACAGGGAACTGGGAAAAAACCACGTGAACCGGTCAAAGGAATACAAAACGGAGTAGAAAAATACGTGAACCGATGAAAACTGTGTGAACCTGAACCGAACCCGCCCCCCTCCTAAAAAACCGGAAGCCGAACCCCTCCGTGGTCGGATGTTCCTAACTGGGCCGAACATATTTAGCCCAGTAAAAAGCACTACGCTGGCTGCGCTCATGTGGGCCGCACAACAATTGTGAGCTTCCGGCTGCTTTCTCTCTTTTCTTATATTTTTTCTCCTTCGTTTCAAAAAAAAATCTCATTTCTCTTAGTTGCATCGCAGAACAGCGGCACTTAGTCCAAAACAGTAGTGTTATCGTAGGAGTATTATAGTGATTGGCTTAGGGCATTTGACAAGATAAGTAGTAGCAAACAATATATCATGTGACAATAATAATACAACGACATCCATTTGCCAAAATATTATTGGATTCTACATCTACATATAACGTAGCTTTTCTTTAAAAATTTAGATATCTATATCTGTAGTTCTACTTAATATTAAAGTGTCATCGTTTTTTCCAACGATCATCATTGTTTTGCAAAAAAAAAAAGAATTAATTTTTTCATAGTCATTGTTAATAAGTAGACCTTGAAGCAACAATATGTTAATTAATGTTTGTGTGTCATATGCTATTGATAGGTAGAGTTATATCGATCGGTGGCGAGGTGCATGAGTAGTGGGGATGATGACATGGTAAGGGAAGCCAAAACCGGGGCAAGTGACGGTGGGCAAGGTCGGGGTGTCGTGAGTGTAACAGTGAGCCGGGGAGGTGAGGATGACGACAGGGTCGGGACAGATAATAGCGAGGCCGAGGGATGCGGACGATGGCTGATAGGTCGGGGAATGACCGACCACCGAGGTATATGATGGTGCGGTTCGGGAGGTGCAGAGGGTTTAGGGTTTCAGGAGTTGCGGACGAGGTTAGAGTGGTATGGGCATGATAGGGATGACAACGAGGTCGGGGAGTTGCAGGGCGGTAGGGTGACGGCAGGAACGGTGTGGAGGTGCAACATAAGCAATATTTTCTGTCGTTGCAACACACGGACATAATTGTTAAGATCAGAGCCCAATAATGCACCATAGAAAACTTGTTGGGCCAAGCGTGGGCTTGCTTGCGCGGCCAGCATCCATTTGGCCCCAGGTTCGGACGATGATACCAAAGCCAATCACTATAATATACTCTGTATCATATGTGACAATAATAATACAACTACATCCGTTTGATTATCCTGATACCAAAAATGTTATTTATCATACATTGTAGTTTTTCTTTTTTAAAATCTAGATATATATATCTATATATGTACTAATATTAAAGTGTAATCATTTTTCCAACCGTCATCATTATTTTGAAAAAAACCAATCACTTTTCATAATCATCATTTATAGGGTTTGTGTGTCATATGCTATTGCCTTCAAGCAACCACTAATTAATGTTTGAGTGTCATATGCTATTGATAGGTAGAGTTTTATCAATATGTGGCGAGGTGTGTGGGCAGTGGGGATGATGACACGATAAGGAAAGCCAGAGCTGGGGCGAGTGCGATGGGCAAGGTCGAGGTATCGCAAGCATAACAGTGAACCGGAGAGGCGGGCATGATGGTAGGGTCAGGACGGATGACAACGAGCAGTGAGCCGGAGAGGCGGGGATGACAGTAGGGTCAGGATGGATGACAACGAGACTGAGAAACGCAGACGATGACGGGTGAGGTCGGGGTGGCACGCATGATGGGGAACGACGGTGTGGCCGAAGAAGATAAGGTCAGGCAGACCATGACAAGGTCGAGGCATACGACGGTGAGGTTCGGGAGGTGTGGATGACGACATACGAAGTTATAGTGGCATGGGCATGATGAGGATGACGGCGAGGTTGAGGTGCGGGGGTGGTAGGGTGACAACGCGACCGGAGTGGAGGTAAATGACATGAGCAATGTTTTCTCCCGTTGCAACGCACAGGCATTATTATTGCTAGTATGAATTTAAAGTAACAACATCAATGACCAATTAAGCATAGATTTACAACGTCGACTATGCAGGGTGAAAAACAGGGCAGCGCCACGTCCTCGAAGGCGACTCCCCGCCGCCTAAGCGCCGCCACCACCGGTTCCCTTCGCTCTGACCTCCTCCGCCCCTACCAGCCACAGATCCGCGCTCTCCTTGGCTCAACCTCTCCATCCATCACTCTCATGGCTTCCCTGGAGGTGTATAGGGAGATCGGGGAGGATGACTTAGCCTCCACACCACGTGCCGCCGCCGCCGCCGACGGAGACCACTCCGGCGGCAGCGGCCACTGCCCGCGCCAACGTTCCCCGCTGCCCGGTCTGCCCTCGCCTCCTGCCGCCGGTCGCCCGCCTCCGAGCCGCCGACCGCCCTCCCCAGTGCGCCACCACCACCATGGCCGCCTTGGTGGACCTCGACGACGACGACCTCCTTGACGACGGCGAACTCCTCAACGATGTGCAGGGGCCTCCCGACCCCAACCCTCCACCCGTCGCGCCCGCTCGCCGGCAACCCTCTATTCGCTGCCGTCCGCCTCCTCCGCCGGACGCCTCCTCCTCCTCGCCGACAAGCACTGGCCTCCCTCCAGCGCGAACCACTCTCCCTGGATGCGGCTTTGTTTTTCCCTCGTGGCCACTCTGACGGCCGGGGAAGCAACTCCGATGGAGAGACGACACCCGTCCCTCTCCGATGATGACGACGACGACTCCCCATCCTACCACGACATCCTGCTGCGGCAACCGAGGGTGGCCGCCCTTGCCTCAACACCGGCAGTGGCGCATGTCGACGCGCCGGCTCTGATGCCCACCCTCCGCTCCATCACCGTGGTGCCTCCTTCACGTGGTGAGGGTGAGCACCGCAAGCATCCTCGTTGGCGGGGCCGCAGGCTACCCCCTCCACCACCATGGATGGACAAGCATTCTCAGCGCAACAACTGCCAGCGCTGGACGATGGAGTTGGTCATCGGTCTCCAGCAGCACGACCACCCCGCAAGGTTGGTCGGGCTGCCCCAAGCTATGCTTGGGGTCAGGCGGCACACCACCCTCCTCATGCCGACCCTACTAGCTGGCAACAAGTCGAGAGGTGGCGTGCGCATCCTCGAGACTACTGGGAGAGACCTCCACGGTCGGAAGTGCCGCCGCGGCGATGCTTCCCCAAGGAGCTCGATGGACGATGCTTGAACTTCCTTTCCTACAAGCATCGGGTTGCTTTGTGCCACTGCCATCACGGTGCCTACACTGCCATGGCCTTCGGCCCCCTTGCCAAAGACTGTTTGGGGCCTCATCGCCTGCCACATCAACTGAGCCTGCCACAACAAGATGTTCATGTCACCCCACGCGATCTCCCTCCAGACTCGGACGATCAGCCATTGTCGACGATTGCTGCTGTGGACGGTGGCCTCGACCTCACGCTCTCTGCCTCTGATGCTTTGGCTGCGGCCAAGTCAGCGATCATGGTTGCGCTTCGCATTGAGGACGACGACTTCACCATCGATCCCACCTTCCCCGAGTTGTTCGTGGCCACCTTCCGGTCTCAAGAGCTCCAAGATCGAGCTTCGAAGGTGAGTGTTTCTCAGGAGAGGTCATTTGTCTCCAGTGGTCAGCTGGTTGCCACACCCGTGACGCTTGTGGAGGTGCCGCCGGTGGAGGTGCCACCTTCAGTCGCGATGGTGGTGCTAGGTTTGGAGGTACCTCCTGTGGAGGTGTCACCATCGGTCGAGGTGCCACCTGTGAAGCACCACTATCAACCAAGGTGGTTCCGGCCTCTGACGCGGTCAGAGAGTCGGAAGATGACAGTTCTGCGGCCTTGGAGGACTTCATCAGGAGAGCTACGAAGGATACTCTGCCACCTCTTTTGGACCTGCTACCTCGTCGTCGTCGAGTTGACCTTGTCCTCGTCGACGCGCCTCCTCAGCTGCCTTCGTCGGAGGCATCTAGCATCAGGCGAAGCCATCACCAAGCCTTGGACCCTCTCTCGGTCGTCAAGCCAGCTAAGCGAGGGATGGTGCTACTAGCGCAGCGGCTCGGTGAGATTGGCGCGCCTCCGACTTCGGTGCCTTCTGTAGAGGAAGTGGTGGATGATTTCTTTCATGATGGGCCTTCGCCGCACTGCATGGAGCACTGCAAGTTTATTCCTGATGTTGAATAACAAAACCGAGATCTCTCCCCTTGATGGATGGAGTGTCGACTGAGAGCTACGCTTAGAGCCAGTCCTTTAAGTTGTGTTGGATGTGAGTAGTTCATATTGGAGTTTATGTTTTTGGGTTGTGCTCAGCTGGCTTGCCAGCTTGTGTCCATATGGAGTCTGTTTCATTTGGGTTGTAATCAAATATTGTACTAATTCTTCTTCTGCTTAATACAATGATACGCTGTGCGCGTATTCGAGCAAAAAAAATTAAGCATAGATTTTAGAATACCTGTCTATGATTCTTCTCCCATCTAGGTCATTTTGGCAATTTCAGATTCATAATTTTCATTATGTATTTAGATACAAGTATAGATATCCAGACATCCAGTATGTACATACATGTCTCAGATCAAAGCTTTTGAGGAACTTGTTTCCAATTTAATGAATTTCATATGTAGTTTTTATATGGTGTTGGCCCATCCATTTTTGCCTTCTCTGTCCAACGTAGACCGAATACAAACACTGGTTTTGAGTGTAAATCTTCCTAATCCCTCTGTTCTTCTAAATTCGATCATATTTTTTCATGACTTGACACCCACCAAATTTCTTCATCTACGCTAATAATCACTATGTCCAAAATACACCACCCATCTCTTCTCCACTACGCCTCGTATATCTCCTGCATTCAAATGTCTGAGCCAGGAGATCTTTGAATTAATGTCAACCTGGCCACTCTCGTGGGAGTGATCTTTGCAAGCTGGGCAGATCGATCTGAAAAGATCTCTTGCTTGCTTCTTTATTTTCAAAAGAATGAAATTTTATTGGAATGAGACGGCTATGTATTGGACAAGTACAGCCTTCACATACAGCTGATCAGATCCTTGGACACAATGTAAACGTAAAATGAAATTCCCCATTACATTCAAAGTTTCCCCAAATAAGATGGAAAACAGATAACTAAAGTTTTTGTAAAAATGTGTGATACACATGGTTGCCTACTAACACATAGGCGGCCTTGTAGGTTTCTTATTAAGATGGATCCGGACGAACAAAGAGGACATGCAACGCATGATCTCTGGGGTTCGAATTGTACGTGTTCGATAATCAAGATAATATGTCTTAATAAGTCTATAATAGAGCAATTGCGAAATTGTTTGCACGTGCCAAATGCAACTGCTTATGTAATTAATACTCCTATCTAGTTATATTTAAAATGAAACCGAGAGATATGAGGAAGCAGATTTCTTTAGTAAACTAGCTTTCCTTTACTAGGCAACGTGCAAGGGCATGTATTATATACATAGCTTAAATAAGGAAATAAAATAAATAGATTTGATTTTTAAATTGCTTTACTTCAAAAGAACTCCTCCGGTTTTCCTACTTTAAAAAATTGAACACACTTTGAACACATCTTAAAAATTGCACACATTTTGAAGTTTCTGGATGCAGCTGGTTAATTAGAATATTTGTTACACTTCTCAAAGCTTCTAGATGATATAACAAAATCTTTGGTCCGGTGAAACAGTGAGGGATTCTCCAAGATAACTAGTGGGGAGCAGATCAATAATCCAGTGATCTCATTCGCTGGGTTCTAAACAAACATGTTGGTCCACCGAAAAAGTTCTTCGTTGATGGGAGAGGAACAGAAGTAGACGACGCACGTCGGTTCACATGCATTTCAGTTAGCTGAGATCCAGAAGATATATGATTTAGTTGACTCTAAATAAACAATAAACAGAATAACAAGCAAGTTTCTGCGCGCGGCAAAACTCATCCGTGCTCATTATCTTCATGTCTTCCCATGTGCATCTATCTACCCCTCCTGATCCCCAGAATAGCAAATACTGTGTGTACAAATATGTATACATAAGTACAGTACGTCTCTTCAACGCATCCTAATATATGTTCAAATATGCATGTATGTAGCCCTCTTGTTTTAATTTAGAATCAGAAAGTACAAAACATTGTTTCTTTATAGTGTATGTGATGACTGTTTGTACAGGTTTTTGTCTATGCGCAACTTGCACTATTGTTCTACATCTACTCCCACTTGTTTCTAGGTTCAAGGGTTCATGCACACAATTACAGGACGCAACACATGCGAATCAAACTTTCAACTTGTAAGCAGCAATTAACCGTTGGAAACATCAAGAATCTTACTGTCAGGCAATGCACTTGGTCTCGGTAAGAATAAAAGTTCTACAAGTTGCCAATCCTGCCTGAGATCCAAACCACAAGCCAGTTAGGACATACATCAACTTGGCCTACAATGATAACACTTTCTATGGGACTATCTATAACACATTAAATAAAAGTAATTACTAACAACACAACATATCTTTTCAATCTACATGATTTTTCATCTACATACCAATGGTTGAAACACTACGTTTAGCCAGCGAAAATTATGGAGCAATTACACAATACATTTTCTTTCAACAGTAAAAATCAAACCAATGATAAAACTACCCACAGGGAAAATTACAGCTAGGATATAGACACATGGTGGGTTCCCATATGATACATTAGTTGGTTACCACGCCACAGCTGTTGAGGCCGTATTCCTTATATAATTTAATGGCAGATCTGATCTACGATCAATATATGCAATCTCTGAGACTACCACGCATACATCTATTTGTACCTCGATTATTGAGCATTTTTATTTGCAAAGGTTGTAGAGTAGTAGTTTAATTATGAATACTTAAATTGTGGTATCAGATCCCACATCACTACGAAATTTTAGCCGCCTTGCATGATTTAAACTAATATTGAGGTCTTACTTATTGATTCTCAGTTTGTTAGATTTCATTCTCCTTTCATTTCTTTTTCTTTCACTTGAAATGGTGCCACAGGCCAAGGTTGCTGCAATGTTTTTTTCTAGTCTTTGATGCCTGTGGCTCAAAGATGAAGTTCAGCAGAGAGAGTAAAGTGCCGCGACACAAAGCTTAATACTTGCATTCGCAGCCACTACTATGCTGATATGGATATCTTTGTATAAGTATCGACTTTTTGATGCCCAAAACTACTGTCCCTACAATTTTATTAGCACGTACGAATGCCAAGCCACCAGTTAGTTTTTAAGCAGCTGAAGTACACATGTGGGTACTTGGATTAGAAGCACAATTAGTTGATCGAGAACGAGAAGACCTTCACACAAGTAATTTAGTGAATCAAGTACTGGTTCAGCAGAGAGTAAATCAAGTCCTGTCACCAGTGGCGGAGCTGGCCCAGCCCAAAGACTAGGGCCCAGCCCAGCTACAGTGTAGAAAACAGGCCTAATTTTTGCTACAGTATATGCTACAGTATAGAAAATACATGCCGGCAACTAGGGCCCAGGCCTGGGCGGCAGCTCCGCCACTGCCTGTCACATTGCATTCGCAGCCACTACTATGCTGATATGGATATCTGTGTATATGTACTGACATTTTAAGGCCTAAAAATGTTGTCCCTACAATTTTATTAGCACGAATGCCAAGTCGCCACAATTAGTTTTTAAGAAGCTGAAGTACATCATGTGTCTACTTGGATCCAAAGTGGAAGCATAATAACCTTTTCATGGAATGTGTACTAGTATGTATGTGCATATCCTTAATATAATTTGTGTTCAAATTAGTTTATTGAGAACGTACGAGAAGACCTACTTTCACACAAGAAATTTAGTGAATTAATGTAAAAGAGCAAGTAACCTGTCAAGAAGAAAGCATGTAATAGTGCATCTCACACTTTACAGTTCCTTTTCCTAGGTAGCAGTAGTTACAAATCTATGGATGGAGTTGTATTATGGAAGGACTATTTACCCTGGTGATTGTGATTTTAGGCCATGGGTGCACCAAACCCTGATCCCCTTCCTATCAAAGAGGTCACAAACTCTCATCACATGCTGTACAATCTTGGCATTTATTTCTCTGCAATGGCTTGTGCTCAAGCACTACGACTCAGCCGCCACTACCGGACTAGTGTAGTGGCTGCTCAACACCTGCTGCCATGACATGATAAGGAAGTGGCTAACACTCCTATATATACACTAACAAATATATTAAGTCCTACGTATTAGACAATGCTAAGATATATACACTAAGGGCAGTCCCAACTTCCCTCATTCTATGACACTCTCCCTTCTCTTTCTTCATAATTTGCTGATGTGGTATGATATTTAATGCTCATGACCCTCCTATGACACTCCCCACTGAGATGGTCTAACAAATATATTAGCCAAAATTACTACGACATCATTCAAGAACAAAAATAACAAACTATCTGGTACCAGGCGTTATTGTTGTTATATTCTTTCAGATGGAGCATTGATATATAGCCATGACTTGAGAGTCGTTGTAGGCCACGTTTGCTGTTGCTCAATAAGTACATCCATCTCTAAGAACGTCTCCAACAACAGTATAAGTTATTAGCTGGTAGCTCATAGTTGATGTGGTCCTATATACAAGAGCCAACTTTGAATATCGTACGTATTGTGAGAGAGTTGCGTCAAAAATGAGTGATACTAGCTCTTCGCTCCACACTAATCACATACCCATTGCACTCCTTAACTAGCAAAAAATGATCGAGCAAGAGTTAAGCTAGACCATTGGAGACGCCCTAATGCCGTCCTTCTTCCTAGGGCATTCTCTATTCGTGTGAGTTTCTTTAATCCAATAGGTTAGATCGAGTGCGTTGGCATGCCAGCATTGCCGATTCCTTTATCTAGGACACGAGGGGCGTTACGCGTGCCTCTATGTGTGTCCGGCCGGATCCACACCTTCTGTTTTTCTATAGAGATAAATCGCCAACTTGATTCGGAGTGGCTCTGGCAATTCCATGGTTCTTTAGTATAAGCACATGGCGTTCCCAAGCATTGGTTGAAAACACAGGCCGACATTAATGGTGGATCATATGCATATCATCTTCTTAATTAGTCAACTTACCGTTTTGCACTGGCATTCGCATAAAACTAGAGATGCCAAAGCATCGCAGCAGGATCCAGCCAAGAAGTCCCACGCGACTCACGTGGTCGTTACCAACCCCAAGCTGCTCGGATCCATCACTCGACACTATATAAACCCTACCAGCAATCTCCCATCTCACCAACACCTTCGAGCTTCCGAGTCTCACGCATCACGATCGAGCTTGCAACGCAACAGCTTCTCTGTTGCTTGCACAGCTAGCTCGAACAAGCTTTTTCCTAATTATTAGTAGCAGAAATCTAGGGTATTAGCTGCTTCGTTCCACGCACAGCCCAGTAGTAACCAGACATGGGCAGCCTTGACAGCAACCCTGCCACCTTCGACGCGTTCGCTGAGGCCGACGGCTTCCAGCCGCTCAACGCCGAGGATGTCCGCTCCTACCTCCACAAGTCCGTCGACTTCATATACGACTACTACAAGTCCGTCGAGTCCATGCCCGTGCTCCCCGGCGTCGAGCCGGGCTACCTCAGCCGCCTGCTCCAGTCAGCACCACCCAGCGCCGCCGCGCCGTTCGACATTGCTATGAAAGAGGTCCGGGAGGCCGTGGTACCGGGGATGACCCACTGGGCCAGCCCCAACTTCTTCGCATTCTTCCCGGCGACCAACAGCGCCGCGGCCATCGCCGGGGAGCTCATCGCCTCCGCAATGAACACCGTCGGGTTCACGTGGCAGGCCAACCCGGCCGCCACGGAGATGGAGGTGCTCGCGCTCGACTGGCTCGCCCAGCTCCTGCACCTACCCGAGAGCTTCCTCATGAACCGCAACGGCGGCGGCCGCGGCACCGGCGGCGGCGTCATCCTCGGCACCACCAGCGAGGCAATGCTGGTCACGCTCGTCGCAGCTCGCGACGCCGCGCTGCGCCGCATGGGCTCCAACGGCGTCGCCGGGATCACGCGGCTGGTCGTCTACGCCGCCGACCAGACCCACTCCACCTTCTTCAAGGCCTGCCGCCTCGCCGGCTTCGACCCGGCCAACATCAGGTCGATCCCCACCGGTGCTGACACGGACTACGGCCTCGACCCCGCGAAGCTGCTCGAGGTCATGCAGGCTGACGTCGACGCCGGCCTCGTGCCAACCTACATCTGTGCCACGGTCGGCACGACGTCGTCCAACGCCGTCGATCCGGTGGGCGCCGTCGCTGACGTCGCCGCCCAGTTCAAGGCGTGGGTCCACGTCGACTCTGCCTACGCCGGGAGCGCCTGCATCTGCCCGGAGTTCCGGCACCACCTCGACGGAGTGGAGCGCGTGGACTCCATCAGCATGAGCCCGCACAAGTGGCTCATGACGTGCCTCGACTGCACCTGCCTGTGGGTCCGCGACGCGCACCGCCTGACCGACTCCCTGGAGACCAACCCGGAGTACCTCAAGAACGACGCCAGTGACTCCGGCACCGTCACCGACCTCAAGGACATGCAGGTCGGCGTCGGCCGCCGATTCCGTGGGCTCAAGCTCTGGATGGTCATGCGCACCTACGGTGCCAACAAGCTCCAGGAGCACATCCGCAGCGACGTCGCCATGGCCAAGACGTTCGAGGAATGGGTGCGTGCCGACGACCGGTTCGAGGTAGTTGTGCCGAGGAACTTCGCGCTCGTGTGCTTCAGGGTCAAGCCCCACGCTGGCATGACAGAGGAGGCCACCGAGGCGGCCAACCGTGAGCTCATGGAGCGCCTGAACAGGACCGGGAAGGCGTACCTGGCGCACACCGTGATCGGTGGCAAGTTCGTGCTGCGGTTCGCGGTGGGGTCGTCGCTGCAGGAGGAGAGGCACGTGCGAAGCGCGTGGGAGCTCATCAGGAAGAAGACCACCGAGATCATGAGCGGAGAGATGTCGGTGTAGGGATTTTTGGGGATGTTGTTCTTACATATTTGTGTCTGATTAATTTTTGTTTAATTTCCGTTCGGGGAGGTGGTGTCAAATAAACCCTTTTGGCTGGTTCGTGGTTGCATGAATAATACAATCTGTGGAGGTGTTTTACCATGCTATATATATACGGAATAAGCTGTCTTGTTTTGATGGTTTCTACAGTATTAAGGCTTTGTGTGTTTCATCTTTTAGTTTGTGGATGATTGCAACTTGCTGAAATTTGCAACAAGCAATCTGCAATATGTGGTCTAGATAGGAGGTTTTTTACAGTACGCAATACCACCCAACAGTAGTACGGTGGTATTATCGGTTTTTTTTTCAGTTTTGTACTACGGGTAAAATAGTAATTTGCTCGATGTATATCATTTGGAAAAAATTTTTCCGCTGCCAAAGTTACATAAAAAGACTTGATTTCATATATTACAACAATATTATTTTGTATATTTCCGATAATACCCATATACTACTCATACCACCAATGAATAACATCCATACCACACTAAAAAAACCGGTGGTATAAAATTAATCTCAACCGTCGGATCTTTACATATAGATCCTTTTCTATTACATACGAGTCCTTTTCAACCGGTGGTACAGGGTGGTATTGTGTACCATAAAAAACCTCCTAGATAGAGTCTAAGCAACTTAGTGCCTAACAGAACTGCATAATAATCTCCCAAATCCTAGGTCGTTTTATCTTTTCTAGGTGCATAGTTTTTACTATTCACCTATACATAGTGTATGTCTAGGTGCATAAATAAGTTTAGGAACCAAAACGATCTACAATTTGAACGAAGGTAGTAGCTCATAAAATCAGAAATAAGGTAAGATGAATATGTGCAATAGATGAAGGTAACAATGACGCACAACACTTCGTCGGACAGGAAAAGCAATGACTAGCTAACTGAAGCTTGCCTATGGTGCCATAAAGCACACTCTATCTACGGTACAATTAGAAGCTCATGGGTAGTTAATATCAAGAGTATATGCAAAGATTTGGTAGTGCACACGTATGCACGTTGGCGAAATGGTTTGTGAAAATCACACCAAACATCATATACTTCACGAACTTCGACGGCTACGAAGTGGTACACTGAGAGAAGACATGGAAGACTACGAAAACAATGGTTCAGTTGTGTTGCGAGATGTTGAGTTCCCGGTTGTCCGCGAGAGTAGAAACGAGCGCTCGATTCAGCAGGTCGAGTGGAGCCCACATACCTTATCTCTTTCCTTGCGTCATTTCCTTTCTAGATTCTCTTTCCCCACGAGCCTGGCTGGCAGGCGGGCTCCCCAGGAGGAGCAGCCCGTGGCGGCCTCCCCGACGAGCGGCCGCTGCAGCGGCAGCGCGGGTCGGAGGTGCCCCCGGGAGCCCTCCCCGCGGGAGGAGCGGCTGGTCGGTGCCCGGCCCGTGGAGGGCACGAGGCAAGCTCCACCGGCGGCGTTGGCGCGCGGGGCCCGCGGCGTCCTCCCGCCGCCAGCGCGCGGCCAGCGTCGTCTTCCTCGCTGCCGGCAGCGGCGCGCGGGCCCTGCGGCAGGGTCCCCTACGGATCCGAGGCCACCGGTGAGCGCTTCACTTTTTTTTTCATTTTTTCGAAAACTTTTCTGCAAAATTTTTTCTACATTTATTTCATAAATCTTTGTCAAAACTTTTCCTAAATTTTCGTCAAAACTTTTTCCTAAGTTTTCTTCAAAATTTTTTCCTAAATTGTCTTCAAAACTTTTTCATCCAATTTGTCTTTAATTTTTTTTATCCAAAATTTTCTTCAAAAATTTTTATCCAAAATTTTCCCAAAAGTTTTCCTCCAATTATGTTCACGCTTTTTCCCATTAAAGTTCGATCAGATACTTTTGCATGCAAAAACTTTTTTATAATGTTTTTCAGTATTTTTTGTGTGCACAAAATTTTTATAATTTTTATCTGGTGATTGAAAAATGCGGAAGGAGGGAAAGCACGTGGGCTTGCACTGACAGGCTGTCTGATCGACCGCACGGAGCCGCCCGTCCGGTCGCCCGTAAATTTGCAATCCCTTGCGAGATGTTGTCATTCTCAATGGAAGGCCTTCTTGACAACACAAGCAATGCAAGACCTGACCACAGAAGTAATTGCAAGACCTTCTTGACAACACAAGCAATGGAGGAAAAGGTATCCCAACGTCACACGCGTACTTCGGTTCTGCACACGTATGCACATTGGAGAAATGGTTTGTGAACCTCAGACCCAACATCATACGCGAACTTCAACGGCTAGGAAGACGTAAACTAACAGAAGACTCGGAAGATGAAAACAATGGATCATCCTTGCAAGTACTTTCCTTTTATTATCCTTCTTCTATACTATAAAGATCGAATAATTTGAAAAACCTTTTTCACCCAATTCGGGTCTATCTTACCCCTCACGCCGGACCCACCCGTCATATATTTGAAGAACTAGATAGGGTGGAAGACCCATAAAGTCGCAATTTGGAGAGTGTTTCTGCCAAAAAGTTAATTCTTTTCTCACCCTGCGCGCGCATACCCGCGGTGTGTACCCGCCGATCCAGTTTTCCCCTTCCCCAGTTCGATACCGAGCCGCCGCCGATTCAACGATTCTCCGTCGCGGCCCCAGTGAAAGCAGCGGCAGCGAGCATCCTCCTAATCCGTCCCTCCCCTTCACCACCTCATCGCCGGCGGCCTCCATGCTCCGTTCGACGGCCCACCAGCGGCACGCCGAGCGGTGCTGAGTCCGATGACGCCAGCGTGTGGGACAGCCGATTGGACGCCGTGAGCTCCGTCAGGCGACCGCGAGTGAGCGAGACAAGGTGAAGCAGGAAGGGCTGGCGTTTGCGCGGGATTGAGCTCATCACGTCCATGGCCGGCGATGGAATCTTCGTGCCACTCCCCATGGCTGACAGGGGAGGTTCGCGCGGGCCCTTCATGCCGGCGAGGAGAGCTCCGCAGCGCCCTTCACGGCCGGTAGGGAAGCACCATGGGCGGAGGCCGACGGGCCAGAGGGGCGGCTCCGGCGAGGCTGCGGCCGGCCATGCATGGTCGCCGGCTGGGGAGCCCGATCCAGAGAGCGGCGCAGTCGAGCCCGCAGGCATGGCCTTCAAGGCCGGTGGGGGAAGCTCCTTGGGTGGCGAGGGCGGGCCAGAGGACGGCACCTACGAGGCCGCAGCCATGCCGGCCGGAGAGCCCATCTCGTGATAAAATATTACTATATGCATCTCCATCCCGGCGCCTCCCTCGCCGCTTCGTTTCCATCCTTGGGTATCCAGCAAGAAATCACTGGCAGGGTTCAGCAGAAAGTTCTTTATGAGATTAGTTCTGCTGTTCGAATATTTGGGAGCGCAAATGATACTGAAGTCCGTGCTACTTACTTTGTGGGTACAAGAATATATAAGGTCGTGAGAGATATGTTGGCCTTGAAGTAAGATGATTTAATTTCTTGTTCTCTGTTGACAATATTGTTTTGTAGGGGCCAGCATTACCTTACCTTTCTTTTTTCTTTAACCAAAGGAACCAAGCTTCTGATAAGCAATGGACACATTTGAAAGGAAGGTTCCTCCTTCATGCTCCCTCTACCAAAGCTGTTATTTTTATAGAAGGACCTCCTGCAGGAATTGACATTCTTGTAGATGGTCTTGTCTCCAGCAAGAAAGCTCCAGGCTGCACCATGCCCAAAAAATCAGGGAGATGAGATTTAGAGAGAAGCGTGAAGGAGCTGACTTGCCAAACAAATACTGCAAACAATAACCTTACACTATGTAGACAAACAATTACTTCTATGCATGCATGTCTGGCTGATCTTCCTTTGCTGGATGCAAATGCCGGGGTTTTTTTTTTAATTTTTGTTGATTACAGTCCAATAATTGTTGACAACTTTTAGTGGTAATGAATTTGTAACTCGGACAATCTCACTATGCAAGGCCATGTCGGCATCCATGTACACACTCATGACCAAGGTTTGCATGAGCCTATTACTTATAAATATTTATTATTAGAAAATTAATGTAAACCCCTAATTATGATAATAAAAAATAAAAGTTAAACAGAGAGGCCTCTTGGGTTTAACTCGAGACCATATTGTTACCTTATATGCACACAGGAGGAAGTAATTCTTCTTCAAATGAAGAACAACATAAGGTAACTTCAAACAGACAACAAAATTTCATAGTGGCTAACGGGCGAGAGGTGGACCAGGAGCATGAAGTCAACCGACGGTGGAGACCAGCGGGGTTGTGGTTTCTAGGTTACTTGGTTTCTAGGCGGTGGTGGAGGCCGACCACGGTGGTGGTGCGTGCTTGAGAGGAAGAAGGCAAGGACCCTCGTCAGAGATGTTGTTGATGACGACGGTCTCGAGGTCTCTGTACATCTCAATGGAGGGGGAAAAGGGAGGGGTGGTGGTGGTAGAGATTGGGCAGACATTGCCTGCGTCAGAGGCAACATTGGCGAGGTGGAGAGGGGTTGGAGGATTTTGTGGAGAGGACGTCGGAGTCCGTTAGGTGGTTTGGTTTTTTCTACTTGTTTTCTCGTGTAACGAAATGGATAAGGCCTACCGAGGCTCTCGGCGGATTGCTATCCGGAGAGACCCATGTTGTGTTCTAATAAAAAAATATTGGTTTGATTGACAATTTTTTAAATATCACGTGCGTGTCGCACGTGCATCTATGCTAGTACTAAAAAAGAAGTAAATAGATTTACACATAATTAAAAGGATATATGATAGTAATTTCTCACTATTTTTATACTTGATCCCACCAAATTGGTACTTGTCTTTTGGTACTTTGTGGTACGTAATTTATTTCCACCATTTTGATGTCCCCGGATGGATGATGGCTTTCATTTTTATTCAAGCACACTAAAATTTCTAATATTTTTATATAGACTTTGTCAAATATAAGATGGTTTGACATAAAACAAAACCAAAGGGACACTTTTTGCGAAAGGGGGGAGTATACGAAATGTTGGTACCGGCTCTAAGGGCAGTTCTATAATGGTAGAAATCACTATGGTTTCCATAGTATAGGATATCGTACTAAGAAACTATTCTTCCCAATGCAAAATTTTCTACCAAACTTCAGAACAAAAATTATCCAATCATCTAGATTATTCATCTATCTAATCTCTAGATCTTTTGTGCCTTTTCTTCTCCACGGTCGTTCCACTCCAGGACGAGCTCTAGTCAAGTAGGCGCAACAAACTCCTGCCCATAACAGGGCGCGGCGGCGCGCATGCTCTCTGCAGGGAGCGACGGCAAGCTCGCTCCCTGGCCGAGCTCCCCCGCCAGGCGCAGGCACGGGTGGGGGTCCGCGGCGAGTTTGTTCTCCTGACGGGAGCGCCGCCGAGCTGGCTCCCCGGCTGAGCTCCCCCGCCAGGTGTAAGTGCAGGCCACAGCAAGCACCAGCTCAGGGAACAGCAGCGGGCTTGCACCCCAATCGAGCTCCACCGTTGTTCCATCCTCGCTGGGCGAGCTCTCCTGCAGGGCTGCAGGGAGCGGTGGCACGCGAGGTTCCTAGCCTCGCAGTCCCCGCCCCAGACCCGGCGTGCGGCCGCCATCGCTGCCAAGACCCCCGTAAAGAGTGTCGCGAAGACATACAAGGAGCCCGTGGCATCCGGGCGGGCCACGCTGTGGAGATCTAGCCTGGACTGGATCGATGGATCCTCAACGGATGTGGGCTCAGTTGGCGAGCTCCTTCGAGCCGAATCATGGCACCTCGCCAGCCGCCTCGCTCGCCCCATACTTCTCCACACTCCACCCCGTGCGCCTCCTCCCGACGGCGGCGCTTGCCAACCTCCCACAAGATCGCCGTGCCCCTGTTACGCCGTTGGGTCGCCGACACGAGGGGAAGCTGGGCTACGGTGGCCGCCGTGCTAGGGTGGAGACAACGGGTCGTAGCAAAGGCCTCCCCTTCTCTCCTCTCAAATCTCCGGCCGCCTCTTCTTTCCTCCCACCATCGGCGCTCCAGAGGCTCCTCCTGACGGCGGCAACGCTTCGATGTGCATGGGCCGGGTAAGGGAGGGCGAGTGCGGGGAGTGCTCAGCAGTGGTGGCGCACGGGATCCGAAGAAACCACATCGTTTCTCCCTAGTGGCGTTTGCCCCGTTTCCATGCGCATTGATCCCAGAGTCGACACTGTTCCTTGGTGTACAAATCATTTCTCTTTTTTGCGCGCTCTCTTTCTCTTTTATCTCTTCTTTAATTCCTTTGCCACATCAGCAACAGCTGAGCTGTCACCTAATTAATGTACATGGAAATCACTATAAATTTGCCATTGGGACTGCCCTAAGCTGATCTGTTTTTTTTAAGCGCGATCTGGTTTTTCTTTTTTTAAGGAGAATGATGCTGCATTGTGGGAGTTGGACCCGGCACAGATGCCCAGGAAGACGATGGGTTTCTTTAACGTTATTGGGCAGTGCATCCAGTAAGAAAATACGGCGTGCACTTCGATGATATTACCACTAGAAGAGGTAAGCACATGGAAGACATTACGGAATCACAAGGGAAACGTTGTAAAAGGATGCAGACACATCCCACATGCAACCCAACGTTCAGGGCACGGGCACGATCTTCGAAGTCGAATCAAACACATCCCAATTTCAAATTGGATATTCAGATATAAACACGATTACACTATCCCAGTAAGAAATCTATTGCCAATCTATTCCTAAGTCCACTTTTTTTTTCTCTTTGAGAATTTCTGGATCTCTCTAATTTTTTTCCCATAATGGAAGTTCATTGGTATTCATCACCTTACTTTCCTAGTGAATCGAATTCCTTCACCATGGACAAAAAACAATGAGGGATGATATGCCTCAAGTTTCGAGGGAGGAAAATGAGATCTTGATGGCACCATTCACCGAACAAGAGATTAGGTCCACACTCTTTCAGATGGAGCATAATAAGGTGTCGGGTCCGGATGGCTTCCCAGCAAAATTTTACCAATTATTTTGGGAAGTAGTGAAGCCAGATCTATTAACTCTTTTTCATGAGTTTCATGAAGGAAGACTGCCTTTACATAGTCTAAATTTCGGTGTTTGTTACCAAAAAAAGGAGGAAGCAACCAAAATTCAGCAATATTTACCAATATGCCTTCTTAATGTTAGTTTCATGAATTTCACAAAAGTAATTAATAACATAATTTGGTTACTTGCTGTCAAGCTTGTTACTCCCTGTCAAACAACTTTCATCCACGGTATATATCATGGAAGTGGTAGTTCTGCATGAGACAATTCATGAAATGCAAAGGAAGAAAAAGGATGGTGTAATTTTAAAACAAGACTTTGAGAAAGGATATGATAAGCTAAAGTGGCCTTTTGTGCAGCAAGTCCCCAGAATGAAAGGATTCTCACCCACCTCGTGTCAGTGGATTCAAAGTATCATGAATAGAGGAGGTGTTGCTATTAAGGTCAATGATAACATTGTACAGTATTTCCAAACAAAGAAAGGAGTTTGGCAGGGGGGACCCCCTTATGACCAATCCTTTTTATTATAGTTGTTGACATGTTGGCAGTGTTAATTAATTGAGCTAAAAACTAGGACCAAGTTGGAGGGGTCGTTCCCCATTTGGTAGACGACAGGTTGTCGATCGTACAATATGCGGATGATACTATTATCTTTATGCATAATGATCTTGAGAAGGCTAAAATCATGAAGCTATTGCTTTCTGCGTTTGAGCAGTTGTCGGGGCCTGAGATTAATTTTCATAAGAGCGAGATGTTCTGCTATGGAGCTGCAAATGAGTGGGAACTCGAATATTCTGAAATGTTTTGATGCAATATTGGCGCACTACCTTTCCGATACTTGGGAATACCTATGCATCACCATAAAATCCACAGTAGTGATTGGAGACATGTCGAAGAGAGGTTCAGAAATGGTTGAGTTGCTAGCGTAGTAAAATACTTTCTGTAAGTGGACGTTTGATTTTGATTAATTCAGTCCTTACTAGTTCGCCTATGTTTATGTTATCTTTTTTTAAGATAATGAGAGGTGTTCTAGAGAAACTAGATTATTATAGATCTAGATTTTTTTTGGCAAAATGATGAGCATAAAAATAAATATAGGCTAACTAAATGGAGCGTGGTTTGTACTCCGAAAGATAAAGGAGGGCTGGGGGTTTTAAATTAAAACATCCACAATTGGTGTGTGCTTAGCAAGTAGCTCTACAAATTAATTAATGAGGATGGGGCCTGGCAGAATTTATTAAGAAGAAAATAATTGAAGGATAGAATCATCACACAGGTGCAACACATGCCCGGAGACTCACAGTTTTGGGCTGGCCTTATGAAGGTCAGAGATGAGTTCCTCAGCATGGAAAGTTTCTCACTAGGTGATGGGTCACAAATACGGTTCTGGGAGGACTCTTGGGTTAGATCTCGTCCATTAAAAGTTTTTATATCCCTCGATATACAATATTGTTAGGAAATGGAGTGCTACGGTACAATCAGTGTTACCCACAACACCGATGAACGTAGCATTTAGATGGTCACTCACAGGTAGTAACTCGTAGGCCTGGCACCAAATAGTGGCCATGGTAATGAATGTTCAGTTATCTAATGAGAGGGACCGGTTTATTTGGGGTCTACATCAAAATGGAAGATTTATTGTTCACTCTATGTACAATTCTCTATTACTAGCCCAAGCCTTGTATTTTAATAATGTGATTTGGAAGCTGAAGATCCCCCTTAAAATAAAAGTGTTTGCGTGGTACTTGATTAAAGGAGTAGTGTGAACAAAAGATAATCTGACTCACAAGCAATGTCATGGAAATATGTCTTGCTCTTTTTCCCCATGTAGTGAGACCATTCAGCATTTGTTCTTTGATTGTGATCTTGCTAAGTTCATCTGGAGATTAGTTCAAGTTTCTTTCAATTTATCTCCGTCAACTAGTATGCATCACTTGTTTAATGCCTGGTTGGGTGGGGTAAATAGAAAACTGAAGCGTCAGATACTAGCAGGAGCAATTGCTATATGTTGGGCAATTTGGATATCCAAAAATGATATTGCTTTTGACAAGGGAATAGTGCCTTCATACTTACAGGTACTCTTCAGGGGGACGCACTGGATTCAGTTCTGGTCACTACTTCATAAGGAGCAAGATCGTCCGTCATTCAAGGCGGGTTGTAGACTGCTTGAGTCTGCAGCCATGGAGGTCTTTGCCGCTCATGGATGGAGTTTCAGAAACATAATTGCCTTTTGATTCGCCTTATTAGTGAAGATGGAGAGTTTTATTTGTTTGCGAACCAACTCTTTGTGTTTTTTCTTCCCGTGGATTTGTTTGTTTAAGAGTGTAATAAGAAACAGCTGTATGCATTAGTCGATGCAGAGGCTGTGATATTAATATTTATTCCCTTTTCTAAAAAAAAATATGCCAATGCTGGATTGAAGAAATGAAGCAAGCAGCTATCCGAACTGGGAAAGTCATCCACTACAAAAAAAATTGTAATCCAGGACAGTCAAATTTCATCACAAATCACTGGGAAAATGTTATAAAATTAGCATCACAAATCAGATGGAGCGCCATTAGTGACTTCCTCTGAAACATCATTAAAAGTCTGTCATGGATTACGAGACTTTTGTAGTGATCAATAACTGTAAATGGGTTCTACCTCGCCCCGTCAAATGAACTTGAAGAACAAATGACTTTGGATTGTGTGGAAGCTAATTTCAGATTTATTGTTAAGACCCAGTTGGCCACTTTTAGAAGCCAACAAAATGTATTGGAAGGAAAGAAATACAACACGATTGGTCAAATTTGGAGATGAAAATTCTAGCTTATTCCAGCTACTGGCTACATATATCTCGGGTACTTCTACAAGATGGCACATGTCTTACTACCAAATTGCATGTGCTATCCTACAAGGAACGGCTAGGGTCATCTGAATTTGTAGGAATCTCTAGATAGAACCTACTACAAGTCATGGATAGAATTCTCTCAACATGCAAGCATTCCACATCAACATCCACTATACACCATGTCACCCTCCACTAGATTATATATTTATGTCTTCAACCGATTTTTTGTGGTTAATATCATGTCTTTGTGAGTAGCAAGCCACAAAATCACCGTAGTAGAAGAAGAATGTAGGATCAATAATTAGAATGGTTATCACTCAACAAAATTATCATGCTTGCATGTATAATGTTGTTTACAAAAGAATTTTGTCATGCAATCACTTTGGTGCTCTTACTTTCACATTGCACATTAAAATTTTGTTTAAAAATTTCCTGCAGCAAAGCGCGGGGTATCACCTACTATAACGCTTATACAGATGGCACATGTCTTTCTCAATAGTGTAAACTGAAGCTGTAGTTAAGGATATGCCGGCTAGCCATGCCATGGACCTCATTGTTTTAATGGGTTGTTCATTAAGAAATGTTGCCACAATATCAAGGCCTGGTTTCATTATTCTCTGCAATGACTTTTCCGAAAGGAATCCAGGACATTAGCAGCATGTGTTTTTCCTGAAGGAAACCTAAATAAGGAAATGTTCTTTGTTTAAGCGGTGAGGGATATGGCTAGCCGATAGGTCCCACCGATCAAGATATTGGCTGGTCTGACTAGTGGGCCCACCCAATCGAACGGTGTAAGGCAAGGATGCGAAGATACTTGAAGCGCAAGTTAAGGAGGTCGGGCGATACAAATCGTCAACCCGAATATTGTGAGATACAAGTTGTAATCCAACTTCTATAGGTTTCCATGTATTAACCAACTAGTTCAGATTAAAACTAACTTGCGGCCAGTGCGCCCTGGCTCCCCAATAAGGCACAAGTTCTTAACTCTTTGCAATACAATCCACCAAAAGACAGGACATAGGGTATAACTCTGCGGAGGCACAAACCTATCTAAACCCTCATGCTCTAGTGATTACCTTTGAGTTCTTGGTCTCATGATTCTCTGCCTACAAATCTACAACTTGGGTACCCCCGTCCACCTTGGTAGACTATCGGGCCCCTAAATCTGATAGGTGGTGCACCAGGTAGGGGCACTCATGAGATTCTACCCAGCGAGATCATGGCATCAGACCACAGCCTCATCTTCCCCGAGAGAATAAAGGACTTCCTTGCCAACCTAATCTAGCACCGCTTCGGGACCATCCCAGTGGATTCTAACTCCACCACCTCCTTTGCTAACTTGGTGTTTGTCGCCAGCTCAATGTCCATAGGATCTGCACATACAGAATAAGATCTTCACATGAGGCTCATCGCACTACTCGCCTAGTGGGTTGGCGACATCTCCCTCTCCGAGAGGATCCCCACATGAATGAGCGGGGTGTCCCGCTTCATCTCGTATCATGAGCCATTTGTTCCACCCTACACGTAATCTGAGGCTAACCAATGAAGGATCCATCCACTGGTTGAAAACTCACCTTTAGTCTTGGTTGGTAAGAGGCTATGGTCTCAAAAGAATCCCCTTTAGTCCCGATTCAAATAACTGGGGACTAAAGAGGGCTAAAGACAATTCCCAAAAGAATCCGCCTCAGGTGCGTCGTGCTGGTTCGAGGCCACCCTGCAGCGCCTGGCGGACGCCCCACCAACCAGCGTCTGCTTGCGCCGCCCAAGCGGTTGCTGCCACACTATACCCATGTCAGCCATTCGTCACCACGCCTAGCGGTGGCCTCAGCCGCCTGTCCAGGTCAGGTTACTGCTGCCATGCTACACCCGCGCCGGCCAGCCGCCACCAGCCTATCCGCCAAAGGGAGGGAGAGAGGAGAGAGTTGACACTACTAGAACCCCCCACCTTTAGATACACCAGATTTGGAGTTAAACACATTTTATTTCGTCTCTGTCACTGTAGGCATGCTTTCATAAAGCGTGTTAAAAGTGTCTTCGTACGTACCGCATCAAACCTTGTAGAGATGAATTCTTTAAACGTCGCTATGAAAGAAAGAGACATTTTGTAGACACGTTAGATGCATATCTAATAAAATTGATACAATCTTGTAGACACGTGTACAAAACATCTCTAGTGGTCTAGTTACATATTATAGTAACGCTTTATTGTGTGTTAATAAATATAGAGACAAACTTCTAGATACATTTATAAAACATGTCTACTTATTTGTGAAAAAACTAAAAAATATTTCAGATTTGTGGACACCTATACATGATTTTTCATGTGAAATATGTGTGTCGTACCGGATTCAAACCCAAGATCTCTCATCTCACACATAGCTTCCTTACCATCTCACCTACACAACAAACTTGACTTACATAACATATAGTTTCCTCTTGAGTTTTCCATGAAGAACCATTTAGTACACTTATTTGGTACGCATTATGATGTTTCTACTTGCTAGTTATGATTCAAAGCATGTCTAAAAGTGTAACATCTTGAAACATTTTTACAATCATGTCAAAAAGCATCTTTACATGATTATAGACATTATCTGCTACGCTTTTTAACGTGTCTTTTAAAATGTGGCTAACTTCGTCTTTTTTTAGATGATTTCAATAGCATCATAAACAATGTCTTTATAAGACTACCAACGTTGTAAGCGTGTCAAATATCATGACAATTTGACATGTTCTCTAAATCATGTCAAAAAGCATCTTTAGACACTGATGTAGAAACGCTTACGGTGTGTATTACTACTATAACGTAGCTAAAGGGGGTTTTCTAGTAGTGTGAGGGAGTGTGTGTGGAGGGGGGAGATATAGATACAGTGTTTGTGGTTGGACTTGGCTTCCTCGAGAGGAGATAAGGGAACAACTGGAGATATAGACTCAATTGGGTGGTGGCTTCAACAGACACGGGGGCTTTAATTTAGTTCGAAATTGGAACAAGAGAGTCCTCGCACATTAGCCTGGACTAAAGCGAGACTTTAATCCTGGTTGGTAATTCCAACCAGGACAAAAGAGTTGGATCAAATGTCGATTCTCTGCTAATGATCCCTCTCAACCACAAGTCTGGACGATCTCAAAAAACTAGGATGGACCAATCCATTCCGTCTCATAGCTGCTTCAACTCCACATTTCCTAGGATTTTTCACAAGGTTCATATACATTGTTGTTAATATGGTGCAAACTCATATCATACTCATAGTATCCTTTTTAAATTTGAGAGTTGCTGCTCTTAATTAGAGTTATCAATTCATAGTTTCATACAGGTCAGAAACACTTTGCTTATACAATGTCTAAGATCATACAACTCTTACTGCTCCGATCTTATCTGATTGGGTAGAACTAACAAGCAATTTCTTAGTCATCCACGCCATGCTCACGCTGGACTAAAGTTTCTGACAAAGCAGGCATCAAGTCATCACTAATCAGATCCGATGAGGTACGAAATGTAAAATTTAACCTGGAGGCTAAGATTGCAGTTATCTTATAAGAATATGATAACATGAAAGGGGTAGCAGCATGTAAGACTTACACATTTGTTATGTCATTGTTTGTCAACACAACCTCTATATGTAATGCCTACCTACTAAAGCACTAACTTATTGACATCACCTCGTACTGGATAGTACACTATATTGGAGAGCAAAGCTGGCATAGATGCAAACAATGGAGTGGAGGAGCTTGCCAGCGGTGACTGTGTAGCGATCACCACTGGTGTCATCTTCTTCCTCTCTGCCCCATGTGCACCAGCAGCCATGGCCAGTGTCGTCAAACATACCTTTGTTGTAAGTATTCTTTGAATCCATGATCCATGGCCACTGCCCTCTCTGTATCGTTTCTGCATAATGTTAACCAGCATCAGTACTAGATCTGGACAAGGCAATGAGGATGCACATTTCAATAATTGATTTGTTGGAACATGCATATTTCAGGTGAGCCATGTGAAAATGACCCACTTGTGCAAGGAAACTCGGGCCAGCGATAGAGGTCACGGAGGGAGACTAGGTGACAGTTCATGTCGTAAACCAGTCACCCTACAACTTAACAATCCACTGGTAAATATATAAAACTGGACAACCTTTTGTGTTATGGCATAGAGAAACAATCTACACATTGCACTTCTAGCAACAGACTTTTCGCCGTGTCAAAAAAAATCACATGAAACTTCCACTGCATTTGAATCTACTGTCTAAGATGGGCATTCAAAAGTAACTTGATTTCTGGAACAAGAGAATAGCATAGATTTCATTTTGTTTTCTAAGCCTCTGTTATGTGTTTTCTGATGCAGCCATGGAAAGCGCCGGCTCAACTGTTGGGCAGCTGGGATGCCAATGATCACCCCGTGCCCCATTCTCCCAGTCCAGAACTTCACCTCCAGGTTCAACGTTGCTGGACTGGAAGGCACATTGTGGTGGCATGCTCACGTTTCCTTCCCTACGGGCTACGGGTTTTCGTGCATGGCGCCTTGATCATCCGGCCGAGACGCAGGGCCAGCTCGTACCCATTTCCAAAGCCTTACAAGGAGATCCCCATCATTATAGGTTCCATATGAAAGCTGAATAGTTTTCGAATCAGACATGGTTGCAGAAGTGCCATTCTTCCGGCTGAACTCTTGTTAAATACTTTCATCTTGGTAATGGCAGGTGAATCCGTGAATATATGGTGGAACATGGACCTTTTAGGCAGACTGGGGCATTAAGCAGCATGTGATTAATGCTCACTTGGATGCATCGACAATAAACGGAAAGCTTGGAGATCGCTCTTGTAATTAATCAAGAAGTCATCTTGATAAATGTCGTCAAGTTTAAAGGGGCACAATTTCCTCATTTTGGTTGGATTCAACTCTGCAGGTGCGTGCCTCAGAAGATGGATTCGAGAGATAGACTGTGTTTCACATTCTGTTCGTCCATTACCGAAACATGCAAAGAGTTCCAGTACACATGAGTTATCTTATTTAACCGAGTTTTGCTCTGATGGTCCTCCCTAAGTGATTTGCACAAATATTAAAGCAGCTGACAATTAATTAATTAATTAATTTTCAAACTTAGGCACGGCCCAACCTGCGCCCTAATCCGACCCGAGGACCATCCAATCCATTAGCCCAACATCGATGCCGCAGCCCAGAATTCTTTGTTAGACTGACCGCAACAATAGCCTGCAGATAGTCCGATCCCTAAATATAGAGGATTTTGGGGGAAAATCACAACAGCAATAGCCTGTAAAGCAACCTCCAAATTTAAGGGTGGTGCTCCCCTACCCTAAATCCCCAGGCGCTGGTTCCTCCGCCAAATCTTGCACCGCAGCCCGGAGCAACCCCAGCACCGTTTCCCCCTCTACTCTATCCCCGGCGACGCGGCACGGCGCAGGTGCCCGGGCTCGACGAGAGGGCCTCCCTCGAGCCCGAGGACCCGCCAACGAGTGCCTCCCCCGAGCTCTTCTGCTTTCGCGCAGGCGGCGAAGAGTGGAGTCGGAACTACCTGGGCTGCCCCCTGGCCGCGGAGGACAGGGAGTGGGTTCATGCCGGCGTGGTTGCCCAGAAGACGACACTCTGGTGGTTCGACCTCTCGTGGGGGCTCCTCAGCTGAGACTGCGACCCCTTCGCCGTCAATGACCCGCTGTTGATCTTGTAGCAGGCAGCAACGAACCTTGTAGCAGGCAGCGATGAACTTGTCGTACCACACCACCTCATCGCGCACCACGAGGTGCAGCGGCCGGAGCAGGCCGTCCCAACCATAGGGCCCCTGGACCTGCCTCCACATGGCCACAACTGATGCTGCCGTCCTCCGCGTGCTTGCTGTTGATGCCACTGAGGTCGTCGGTGCGCACGCCTTCTCCGCAGCGACCGTCGGTGCGCACACCCTCTCCTCTGCGACGCCACATTCTTCTGGAGGGAGCTCCCGATGCCGCCCGCTGGGGTGGCTTGCGCGCCTACGGCCAGGGGAGCCACTGGCGGGGAGGATAGGAGGGCGGCCGACGCGAATTGGGGGCAAGAAGGGTGATCGGCGGCAGACGACATGGCCTAGCGATCACGACTCCCTAGCCTCTGCGCGCAGGGCCTTGCGACAGGGGCGTGGTCCAACACGTCGTCGATGCTGCCGAACACGGCAAGCGTGGCGGTGGCTAATCCAGAGCTTGTAGTCATGGAGGAAGCCTGCGTCTATCAGTGGCATGAGCGCGTCGACGAAGAAGGCGAGTGCGGAGGCGGTGGTCTGGATGGGGCTTGGGAGTGCCTTGTCCTCCTCGCCGTCGAGCTTGCCATCTCAATCGACCCGCGCCAACTCCACATCTCGCTGGGATTTGGCAGGGGGGGAGGGTGCACAGTGACCGATGAATCGAGGGCGGAGCTGATGGACGGTTACGGAAGAGTGGCAGCTCGGGATTTCCAATCCCCGACCGTGGTGGAGTTGCTGGCCTCCATCTCTGATTAGTCCGGCCCAGGCAAGGATTGGATAATGGAAAGCCCGATACACCGATTGCGCAGTTTTGCATCGCACACCAGGTTAGACAGCCCTCACGATCCGACTACGACGGGAAATCTCGAAGCGCCAATGCAATCGCTGAACTGCAACTCTGGTGGGCCCTCTCGGGGAAAGGCCCAAGAACCCCAAAAGACTAGTCTGATAGGGGAAGGGTGGCTCTCCCTTTTAAGGTGACTTCCTCCTCCCAAGCTAAGCAAGGTGGGACAATGAGGCTCACACGGTCGCCGCCCGACTACAACTGGGCTACGACCCACATTGCGTCTTTGCCAACGGGTAATAGTGGAGGATGTCCTCATCATTCTCACCTTCTTAACAAGGGCCCAGCTCTGATACCAAATGATTAGTCCGGCCCAGGCAAGGATTGGATAATGGAAAGTCCGATACACCAATTGCGCAGTTTTGCATCGCACACCAGGTTAGACGACCCTCACGATCCGACTACGACGGGCAATCCCGAAGCGCCAATGCAATCGCTGACGCAACTCGGTGGGCCCCTGGGAAAGGCCCAATCACCCCAAAAGACTAGTCTGATAGGGGAAAGGTGGCTCTCCCTTTTTAGGTGGCTTCCTCCTCCCAAGCTAAGCAAGGTGGGATAATGAGGCTCACACGGTCGCCGCCCGACTACAACTGGGCTACAGTCCACATTGCGTCTTTGCCAACGGGTATAGTGGAGGATGTCCTCATCAATCTCCTCAGCCCTGGCGCTAGGAGGAGCGAGAGGGTGCGTTGTAGAGCAGGCGAGCAGGCCACAATAGCTGCATCATCAGAGCGTACAGGAGGAGATACGTGTGGAGCAGGCGGCGTCCACTACGTGAAAAACTCACTTTGGTAACGGGCATAGATTGCCTTTAGTAACGCAAAGCGCCGTTACGATCAAGTGTTACAAATGAGCCAAGAAAGGTAGGCGATGCCCGATCGATAACACATATTCGCAACGGGCATCAAACAACGACCGTTACCACAACTAGCCACCGGTCACGTGAAATGGTTGTTTCTACGGGCTGAGGGGAACTGCGGGCACCAAAAGCAGCCCGTTACGGTAGGCTCAACATCGGAGGCAGCGTCGTGTACTGCGTCTCCTCTATCTAGACGAAATGAGACGCGTCTATTTCACGCGTGTCTCAGCACATCTAGGATTCGTAACGGGCATCAAACAACAACCGTTACCACAACTAGTCACGATCCACGTGAAAGGGCTGTTTCTCGGGCCCACAGGAACTTTGGTAACGCGGGCATGAAAGCAGAGCCGATTCATGAACTCAACATCGAGAGCGCGCGTGAACTGCGTCTCCTCTGTCTCGACGAAATGAGACGCATCTGTTTCCACGCGCGTCTGCTGTCTCTCGACTAAAGGAGACGCGTGCTGTCAACCCGCGTCTCCTCTATCTCGACGCAACGGGCCAAGTCACAGGGCCACCGGTCGATATTGGTAGCGGCTTTTGCGCCGTTACATTGTTAACATGTTTGTAGCAGGCGTTCGAATGAAGCCCGTTACTCACGATCGATGTTTGTAACGATTTAATTAACGCGCCCATTACGATCGTAGGCCACCCCTCATTAACACTGCACCGCTTGCGGTGCATCACGGAACCGGCCGAGTTTGGCGCCATCAGGGGCTGCATCCTACCATCCTGGAACCAGCCAGGATATGGCAGCCACCACAGCAAGGAGACATCACAAACACATTCTCACATCACAGATATAGACAAGCAAGATCACATTTATAGACAAGCAAGATCACATTTATAGACAAGCTAGCAAGATCACATCAAGTTTCAAGTTACTCTCATCAGGGCTTGTTTGGATGGAGTCATGAGAAAACTGCTGAACCAAAGATCCGACCCAACCAAGCAAGGTAAGTAGGTTTCTCAGGCAACAACACCTGACTAAAGAAGACTGAATGAGTTTCAAGTTTCTGGCTACAATGAACTCACGGTGCACCATTATAGAAGTTGCCCTTTCGGTCGATGGTCTCCTTAAGAATGTACTCGCACAACATCTTCCGGACACGCTTTAGATCTTCTGTGGAAACATCTACAACAGCTTTGAAATCCTGCAAAATACAATCAATTATGAGATTACAAGTATAAATCAGTTTCTTGATGTGCAGAGACAAGGTTGAGAATTATTATCTACTTACAGCAGCCTTCTTGATGTCAGGTATGTCATCGAGTAGTCTTAACATATGGAATGCCACATGGAATCCACACAAAGAGGACCGCCATGGTCTGAGCACTGCTTGCATCGAGGTACCAAAATGACAAGTTAATGCAGTACCAAATAGGTAAGAAGGGACCATAAAAAACATCGGTCTTACATCGAGATTTGTTTTGTGCTTGAGTGTTGTGGCTTTTGGCTTTTTTTCTTTCCTTTCGTCACTCCGTCCTGTGCATGATCGAAAGGCCTGCATGATTAGCAATACCGATTAGAAACACTAAGAGATTGAATTTTGTGAACAAAACCTACAAGATACTGTACCAAAGGCCTGCATGGTCGGAATACCGATTAGAAACACTAAGAGATTGGATTTTGTGATCAAAACCTACAAGATCTTGACTACCCACAACAGATTTGAGGTCTGAAAACTTTAGTAGGGGATGTTGTTTAGCAGAATCTAGTTACCAAACCTCTTTGAACTTCATAGATGATCACTTTGTTACCCGGTGGCTAGTGTAGTAGGCACCCACCACGTAGTCGTTGTTCATTGCATTTGTGATTGCTTTGGTAACAAGGCCAGAATGCTGAGAAATATTTGTGGAAGTAATAAAATCTGGATCTAAAAACCCAACACTGATCTGCATCTCAGCCTTGTCCATCATTTTCCTACAAAAATCAAATTGTTAGCATGCATGAACTTTGTGGTCAAAATTAAAGAAATATCTTTTTAGGTTTTAAGGGACTTACAATGTCTACAACCTCAAGAAGGTAACATCGAGAAGCTGTGGTTATAAGATTATACACGCTACTGAATGCAATGTTTAACATTAAAGCACCACCACCACCTTTAAAGTAGTGTTGATCCACCTTTGCTGGAAAGGCAAGTTTATCCTTACTGTGTTCCATGATGTAAGCATGCAACTGCACAATTTGGTCCAGAGTAGCCTCTAAGTTTGCTTCGACAACATAGGTGCACCGGGCTTGTATTTTGGTCATTCTGTCGTCCCAATAATACGCTTAAGAATCTCATCTTTAGACAGAGGTTTCCTGACCCGGTTCCCCTTCTGCAGTGGAGATTGCCTGAGCTCCTCCTCCTGTTGTAGAGGCTGTTGTACATGTTGCATCTGCTGCTTAGGGGGAGATTGCCTGCGCTCCTCCTCCTCTGCCGGAGAGGCTGCTGTTTTCGTTGCTTATCCTCATGTTGCAGGCCGCTAGGCGGAGTTTGCCTGGGCTCCTCCGGTTGTTGTCGACGCTCCTACTGCGTAGTTTTGCTGATCTACCGCTGAGCCTTCTCTTCTTGACATTGAGCGGTACCTCCACACGATGTTGTACCCTGCTACTTGCGGCTTCGTGGTTGGGATGTCTCGTCATGGGTAGTATAAGGATCCTGTCCTTTGGCCATTGGATCATTTGAACGAGAGCCTCAGCTAGGGTTGCTATGTCACCCCCATCAATTGGTACAGGCAGAGGGTACACTACAAGAAAAACGCCGACTAGTGACGCAAAAAAAGGCCGTTTCTCGTCATAAACCGCGATTAATGAGCGGTTGTTACGAAAACACGTCATTATCGTGTCGAGCGCCACAAACCGCGATTAATGAGCGAGACCTTATTTCCGGCGTCATGAATTTAATGACGTGTATAAATTCGTAACACAAAGGCGTCATAAGGTACTTGCCACGTCGGACCAAAATCTGATGTGGTACGGCGTTTTTTGACAAACCGTTTCGTCATTAAGTGAATTCAGCCCATATTTTGATGGGCCAAGGTCCAAATACCTTGTCGTCATAGATTGAATTTGGCCCACTTAATATTAAGTTGAGCCCAATGTTTCTTTCGTCATAAATTGGTTTTATGCCTTATTAAGGTTGGATGGAGCCCAATATTGTTTGTGTCATAGAATGTTTAAGACCGATTTATGGTTGGATGGAGCCCAATAATTGTTGTCGCCATAGACACTTTTAGGCCTAATTTCGTTGGACCGACCCAATAATCGAGGTCGTCATAGAATGTTTTAGGCCGGTTTTAGTATGACCGAGCCCAATAATTCGTCATTAATTTGTTTTGGGTCGATCTTGGTTGGATAGAGTTCAATATTCGATGACGTCATAAAATGATTAAGGCCCAACTGATATTGGACCCAACCCACCATTCTTGGCGTCATTTTGATACGGCCCATTTTATTAATAAATCGCTTTTGAATTCGTAAAAAAATAATGGGCCGATGGGGCAAGCCCACATATTTTTTCCCTGTTATTTTGGGCTGCACTCCAGGTTGCGCTTAATTAAATATAATTCAATCTCATATTACATGCTAATCAATTAAGTAACAGACATCACAAATAATATTTCCAAACCACTGATACAAATTAATGTTTCGGATCACACATGACACATTATTATCAATGAACACAGAACAACCACAAGCAGATTGTAAGTAGGAGCTCACAAACCAATACACATGATATCTCCATGCTAATAAATAAAGCTGGTTTTGAAATAGAACCCACTAAGATAACAAAGCTCCATACTCACAAACCAGCACAACTAGCTGGGAGGACACAAGCAGAAGACTAAGAAACATAGTGGCCTTACCCAAGGCACGAGCTTAGCAGTTGACGAAGGAGGGTCTCTGTAGTTTCTACTTGTTTCTTCAACCTCTCAATCTCATCAGTCTGCACTTTCATTGCTACATCTGATGCTTCTGCCTTGATCTTCAAGTCTGTCAAAACTTGGTCCTGTTCAACAAAGATTTCACCAAGGTCAGCAGCTGCATCGAGCCCTCCCAACGAAACTTGAGGTCTTGAGCATGTAGCTAAAGCTGGATAATCTCGAGGCATGTAATCAATGAATGGCTTTGACTTCACATTGAGGGACAGAATTTGATATTTGAACCGCAAGGATTGTCCTCAACATTTGAGCCTAAAATGAAAGGAGAAGTCAAACTTGAACCTTAAACGAAGCAAATAAACTTAAGAATAATCCTAAGAATAAAGTAGCAGGATTATCATGCATTACATTACATACCACGACAGTGATTGAATCTGACAATGCAGAGTGGGATGCTAGGCCACACAAAAGTTACAAATCAGGAACTGGATCTAGAGCGGTCAAGGTAAGAGAAGGATCTGAAATCTAAGACAATAAACAAAGTAAATTACTTTCTAAGCATGGCTCATCTATTAAGTTGTGTTACAAGAATCGCATCTCACGCTGCCAAGGTAAGAGAAGAATCTCCAATCTAACACAATACACAAAGCAATTTACTTTCAACGCATGGCTCATCGATTAACTTGTGTTCCAAATCGGCGCATCTAGAGCGGCAAAGTTAAGAGAAGAATCTAAACTAACACAATACATGAAGCAATTTACTTTCTAAGCCAACGAAAATACTACTAGGGGACTAGAAAGAAAAGGAAATGAGATTCTCACTTGTGAAGCTCCAAGATTCTGGGCCCATGCATCGGGCGGTGCTTCCACCGTATCCTCGCTCAATCGCTCGGCTTGGCCGGCCAGCAGACGCAAGCAGAACACCGATATCTGCCGCTCACCATCTGCTGAGATACCCCTCCCCCTCCACCGGCGATGGTGAGGTCGGACCGCCACCGCAGATCTAGGCGGCGGTGATGCTTTTGGAAATGGAAGGCGGAGTTTAGTGACGAACGCGTAGCAGCAATGGAGTAGAGTATTTATTATTTCGGTATGAGAGGAATACAAATTTGAAAATCCCGCTTTTGACTTCCTGACCGCGAAATGAAAATTTGGTAAGCTGCACTTGCTTCGGGGCCACTGACAAGTGAGGCCGTGCAATGGCGGCCCCATATTGTCAGCGAGTTTGGGTGGGATTCCGGTGGCGTACAATATAGGCGGGAGACAGATATCTGGAAGAGGCCCACACTTCAGTGAAGCTGGGTGCATTTCCAGTCGAAGATCACAAAACCTAACAGCTGCTTCTCCCACTACAATGCCTACACATCTATTTTTTAAGTCATACGGATATAAGGATCTTCCTTCTGCGTTCTTATCCGGACCAAAGCACACTCGTGTACCCACCAAATATTTCGCATGCCTACCGGGGAAAAAGCCTGCATATTCCGCCCTATACTTGTGACAGGATTCCTCAGCAGTGTAGGCCTTCGTATTCCGAGCATCCCATGTATTTTCATGGCTACTGTAATCCCGTGAGGGTATGCTCTGCCACGAGGTGGACGCTGCCTTAGTATCGGTCATGGTTCGATAAATAGGCGTGCCCCCAAGGCCTTTGCTCATCGCCTCTTCATCCTCCACGCATTGTGCTAGCAGACCTCTCTATTTGGTTCTGGCTCTGTGAAAAGAGGTGAGCTCTTAGCTTCCGTGTTGTGTTTTTACAGGATACAATCATTGTTTCTGGTCAGTGCTTATCATGTTTACGTTGTTGGCGAGTGTGTAGGAGGATTAGGGATGGAAACGGATAGTAATTCGGATACCATTTTTTAGCCGTTCTTTTTTTATTTTAGCTAAATTAGACATAATATTTTGTATCTAAAAATTTATATTCTTGTTCTTGGCATTGTGCTTGTTAAGATTCATACAAAATAAACCCCAAATGTGTGCTATATTTTGATCAAATGATGAAAAGAAATTGGATTCGGATACGGATGTTTTCACCTTTTCCTCTATCGAAGCAAATAATCCATAAAAAATTGTAGCTAATTTTTATTTTTCCATAATTAGTTGGTTATAATGCATAAAAAATTAGCACCAAATTTATTTTATTGTGATCTAAAAAAATCAATCTATGATACAATTCGGATGTTTTAGTTCCATCCCTAAGGAGGATGGCTTCTGATGCGAATGGAGGAACCGCCAACTCCCATGTTGTGCCACCTCCGCAGCGGCCAGGATACATGGATCCATATGATCATGCGACATGGATGAAGCGAGAGGAAGAAACAGAGGAGATGAAGAAAGATGCTTTGGCTTGTAGTGTGGTTACACTCACGTGCTTCGCCATGGTCGCTGTGTGTGCCCTTACTGCAATCTTGCTAACCGGTAGTGGGGTTTTCGTGACATCCTACAAGATGCTTACGGCATTGGTCACCGGACGTACCATGAAGTCGAGGGTAGGCACCGTGCATTGGAGGAATATCTCCGCACAGATCCTCGTTATGCTACATTCCGTCGTGCATTAGGTATGGCGGGATAGGCGTGTGACGTATCCATCTCCATGACCGTGTCTGTTGTCTTCCTCGTTGCCATGTCCGAAGATTTCGTTGCTGGGTGTGTGTTTGTGCGCGCTGTGCGGTGTCACTGACGGTGTAGGTCTATGGGGATGTATCATGTATGTGCACATTTAAGTTGAATAATTTGGGCAAGGCGACCATCATTTACGTTCTGTATATTCTTGGCAAAATGGTGAATTTAGTCAAACGGTAAATTTGTAAAATCGGTCATCATTTACGTGTGTATCTGCAATACGGTGCGGTGGGATAAGAATAAAATATTACATGACAAGACACTACATCTCAGACTATGGTAACGCATCATGAGCAGGGAAATCCACTGAAGCAAGGAAGGCGATCATGGAAAGAAGAACACCCATGTTCTTCATGGATAACAGGGATCTGATTTTCCTACCACTACAAGATTCACAAAGCAGGAAAACAGGGGATCGATCTTTTCCATCCAAAAGAAAACATACAATTGATCTTTCCATCCACAAGACCACCTATTTGAAAGTGCAAAAGAAAACCCAACCGAGTAATCTAAGATGACCCTGAGGAGTTCCCGATGACTCAAGGCCGAGGGAGCTTCAATGGCTGGGGGAGCCACGGGACCGGGATTGGCGGGGCCGGCATTTGAAGGACCAGCGCCGAGGTCCATCTTCTTCTTGGTCCTCTTCGAGTCCACCTCCTCCTCCTCCTCCGCACCCTTCTTCTCCTTCGCCGACGGAATGTCCTTGAACGAATCAAGCTTACCGCCTTGTCATCCTTCAAAGTTGCCTCACGAAACGCCTCCGTTGATTCCTCTTCTTGGCCTCCACCCGCTTCCTCTTCTTGGCCGCCAATCGCTTCTTCTCAATGGCCACCCATGTATCTTCCTCATCCTCTTCTTCTTCCTCTTCCTCTTCCCCTTCCTCTTCCCTTCCTCTTCATCCTCTTCCACGTAGTCGTACTCATCCTTGTTGTCCTCGCTCTCCGCCTTTCCATGACTTCTACATCGATTCACTCAAGGAGGGGTCGGATGGCTCGCATGCGCTTGGTTGGGGGAGTCGGTGGTGTCCCGATGGAGGAGGGGTTGGAAGGAGGGAGGCGGAAGTCGAATCGGAGAAGAAGGCATGGTGGTTGTGGTTTTCGGAGGAAGAGAGTTTGAGACAAGGCAATGGAGGGAGTTGGGAGAGTCCGATATTAATAGATCTCGGGAAAGTCGGGTGTCTCTTGAGTTGTATCACGCTAATGCAAGGAGGCGCCGATCTCTAATAATGTAACGGTCTTTGCAAAGAAAAGAACTATGTAAATTTGTAATCTTAGTGAATTTGGAGCAAACTATATTTACAAGCACTTCAACATGAGATGAACTATTTAACGCCATTAAACCGGATGTTCGGGTATGGGATGCATTAATGACCGGATGTTTTGGTCTAGAAAAGATCTGAAAGGATAAATATTTCAGGACACGTAAAAGATGCTTGTTTTGATTTTGGGCAAAGGTGATCTATGATTTCATAGTTTATGAGAGCGATAAAATAGGATAACAAACGATAACCAAAATCACAAACATGGTTTGGGTTAGGGATGCATTAGCGTTTTGGATGTTTGGCAATAACCGCATGCTTGTTTTGAATTTGGTCAAGGTGAGCAACGATCACATTGCTATTTCTTATTAATCGTCCAATATTGATCTTCAACTTCTCCAGATCATGTGTCAAGCTAGGAAACTGACATTGTCAAGCGATTAGTAGATGTTGGTGTAGGTCTGTCTAGTGGTGCTATGTTTTGGGTTGGAAACTTGTGATGATGTTCAGACTCGTTGTCTGGTGATGCTTACTCTCCCTGGGAGTCCTAGGGGCGATCATTGTCCTAATCTAGCTTGAGTCAATGTAGGTTAGGGCGAGTCAAGGGCCGTGAACTCCTCTTTATCCCTCGCTCGTGACTTGTTCGGTATTTCGTTGTTGCAATGGAAATGGGGGATATCCTCGATTCGAAAAAAAATGTGTCAAGCTAGGAAACACGATCATGTATAAGTACAATAAGAGCGGATGTTCTTGTCTAGAAACATGAACAGGACGGACAACACATGAGACCATGTTTCATGGAAATGTAAAGTTACTAATTAACATCACGATGTTCACATACATAAGACAATGTTCCCAATGAAATCTAAAGATACTAACTAACATCACGGATAACATATCGGCATTGGTCTTCCACCGGCATGGCTCGCTCACTCCATCTACATCCATCCTCGCTTCGCCAGACGCTGCGTGGCGGCTCCACTTCTTCATGTTGTCCTCCTCGTGGCCTCGACTGCCATCCCAAGGACGTGGTCCTTGATCTCATTCAGTGTTCCTCCACCGGTGCATACGGTTGGGGCGCATGTGGCACCAGAGAGGTGTTGGTAGTGCGCCGAAGACGCCAAGCAGAGCAAAGGTGTGAGTTGAGTCGGAATTGAGTCGAGTCCAACTCGCAAGTGGTGGAGGAGGCCGAACCACCGCGACGTACCAGCCGGCCCGCATTGGCGGGTCGACGCTGGCGGCGCAGGGGCGGCCTGCGGCCGTGGAATTGACGCCTGCCACTCTAAGTAGGAGCGGATGAAGTGGAGGCCGCACAGACAGCTGTGACCCGGATTCGGCCCCGAGGAGGCGGTGGGGCGAGAGGTCGGGCAACGCCGGACCGACGAGCAGGGCGGTACGGCCATGCGCTCGAGCTCTGGTGTCTGGGGAGACTGATTGCTTCATTGCGTTGGACGGGCAGTGGGACTGAAACGAGTGTTTGGAAGAGAACTATGGGTAGAGTGGTTCGAACGCAAGGGCGCCGATGGTGGTAGGAATACAATGGCGATTCCATGAGAAGTTGTGCAAGCTTATGTGACAAGCTAAAGCAACGGGCCTCTAGAGGTCAGTGGCTGTGATTCATCTACAAGCTTCCATGGGCGTTGTGGCAAGCTTCCATGGAAATTAGGCAGGCGCCTTGGCACAGTCGAGGAAGGCTACGGCGGATGTTCTTGATAAGAAAAGGTGACAGACCGGACTAAATTAAGTGTTGATTTTGTGGGCAAAATAGAATGACTACGGCCGGATCTTCTTGATCGCAAAAGTGAGCGACCGGACTAAATGGTTCGTTGAATTGTTATTAGGAAAATACGATCGCATTATTGAGCGAACATCCATCCAAAGTAGGAAACGAGTCCATTCTAAAGTGACTAATTAAACATCACAATTTCCACATACATAAGACAATGTTCCAATGAAATCTAACGATACTAATTAACATCATGATAACATAACATCACAAAGTTCACATACATAAGACAATGTTCCAACGAAATCTAAAGAAACTAATTAACATCACGGATAACATAACAAGCATAGATCTTCCACCGCGCTGCTCCCTCACTCCATCTACTCCATCCATCCCTCATTCCTGGCCACGACACGGTGGCGGCTCCACTTCATCTTGTACTTCTCCCTCAGGGCACCCGTGACATGGTCGTCGAGGGCGCCGAAGACGCCAAGAAGGATCGCCCCGGGGGACCGGAGGGATGTAGCCGTAACGGTCCTCGAGCCTATGTCAGCTTGGGAGTGAGTCAGTCAAACTCACCAGCGGAAGGGTAACCGTAAACTTGACTTAGGCGGCGGTGGAGGATCTTTGGATATCCGCCGGCAAGACACCAGCTGCTCCTGGCAAAGCGCCGGCGATCGACGGCGGGTCGACGTTGGCGTCGGCGGAGGGCGGCGGTAGTGACGGTGGAGGAGGCTGGGAATCCGCCGGTGAGTCACCACCGGCTCTTGGGAAACTGCCGATGAGCGACGGTGGGTCAACGTTGGCGGCGGCGGGTCGACTTTGGCGGCATCGGAGCGCGGCGGCGGCATGCCGTGGATGTGGCCCCACAGCACCTCCGTGAACATGCGAGTGAAGTGCTGGTTGTCGCGCGGCGACACCTAGTCACGGGCGCGCGAAGAGGATCGATTGAAGGGCGAGGGTGAGAGCCGGCACGACGGGGAGCCGGTGGGGGATAGCCGGCGCGACGGGGAACCGGTGGGGGATAGCCGGCACGACGGGGAGCCTGATCGCTTCATTGCGTCGGACGGGTAGGAGTGAGGCGCGAGTGTTTGGGAAGTGGTAGCGTGGTTCGGAACTGGCGAGGACGCCGATGGTAGGGGGTAGGAATGGCGATTTATGTGGAGTTACTCGCCTTGCACGGGAAGTTGTGCGCTTGGTGAGAAGGTAAGCAACGGGAGCCTCTTGAGTCTTGACTCTTGAGTGGCTTCCATTCATCTTCCACCGTTGTGGGGCTGATGTGCGGGTCCCCGCGCCGTATGACCAACACGTCTGTGATCTCTTGATGATGGCAACCACCTTCCATGGGAAGTTGTGGCACGAGGATGGCAACAGCGGATGTTACTGTTAAGAAAAGTGACAAGACCGGACTAAATTATTTGTTGAACGAACATCCATCCAAAGTACTCCATAGGAGGAAACAGAGTTCTCTGATCATACACTAATAAACATTACAGCAAAGTGACACTTATTATTGTTGGCAATTATATTTTCATCCAGTCTGGGTCGTTGAGGATGAAAGGCGCCGCCGTCGGCGAGCAGCGGTCCAACATCGGGGATGAGTGGCTGGCAACGCCGCCGGCCTTTCGAGCAGGGACAGGAACGTCCATGCCCCTGAGCTCTCCCGATAGGCCACGGGCGCGCAGCATCAATGGCCGAGCGGCGGCAACACCGCCTGTCGGCGAGGGCGAACGGCCGTGCGCTGAGCTCTCCGGGGACGGCTGGCGCGCATTTGACATCAACGCCGGCGGTGGCAATGCCGCCGGCTTCGAGCGAGCGGGCAGAACGTCGTGCCCCGAAGCTCTCCGGAGCGGCGGTGGCGCTTGACATCAATGGCCGAGTGGTGGTAACGCCCGCCGCCTGTCCGAGGGCGGAACGGCGCGGCGCTCGAAGCTCGACGGGCGCGACTTGACATCAATGGCGGAGTGGAGGGCCACGGCTGCCACGTGCGACCAGCCCGACCTCTCGGGCACTCCACCCACTGCACGCCAGCTTCTGGTGGCGACGGGTACGGCCGGCGCTGAGCTCTCGGACAACAAGCGGGCGCACATGATATCAATGGCCGAGCGGCCGGTAACGCCCGCACCAGAGCAGGACGGAACCACGCACAGCTCTCGGGATAGTCCAAGCGGGCGCGCCGGACATCAATGGCGGAGTGGAGGGCCACGGCTTCCATGTCCGACCAACCCGCACTCGACGTGGCGGCGGTGAGACGGAATCGTGGTTTGATAGATGCGAGAACGCCGGCATGCCTCGGCCCGCCATCCATTGCGACGTTCTGAAATGCACATAGAAATTAGTTTGCTCAAAGAGGCGGAAAAGGTCGAAGAACAAAGAAATCGATTGAATTGGGAGAGAGGACGATGGTACTTGCGCCGATAGGAGGCGATGCCGATGGGGTCTTCTAGTGCTTGAGAGGAGGAGATGCCGATGGGGTTTTCTTTCGTTGAGGAGGAGATGCAAAGTGTTTTCCGGTATATATTAATAGATCTCATTTGCCAAAGGGAAAGGCGTAGGGTCTCTTGGGGATCGTGTTAGGCAAATGGCCTAGGGCGAACTTGCAATCTTGTTGAACTTGGAGCAAACTTAATTTACTTGAACATGATGAGATCGAAAGTTCCCACAAGACCGGTTATTCTGGTATACGAGGTCGGATGTTTCGGTTTACGAACCATGAGTAGACTGGAGAAATATTTTTAATCATTTGATGGAAAAAGATGCTTGTTTTAAATATGCATATGGTGAGATATGATATCATCCTTGTTAGGGAGAGCCAAAACGTGCACAATTAACGTGAGCCGTGGCTTAGGTAGAGCAATTTGAAGCGATGGGCAACAAATTGGTTTTCAGTAAGTTGGTGTCTACTCTATCTAGTGTACACTACCCTATCTAGGAAAGATTTGTTTTTCAATGACTGGTTAGTAGGAAAGAATCGTGAAGACAAGCAAGCTGACTTAGAGTTTGAACCACGGCTTCATTCTTCCTTGTTGACGAGTCATGCTTGGTAACAACAAAATGAAAGCATGCAATGAGATAGGCAATATAACCCGGCAGGACCGGATGTTTGGGTTTACGAAACATTAACAGACCGGACAAAAATTTTCATTCCTTTCCTGGCAAAAGTTGCTTGTTTTGAATTGGGCAAACCTGATTACGGATTTCGTAGTTTCTGAGAAAGTGAGATCACATTATTTGTTTTTTAATTGTCCAATATTGATTTCCACCTCTCTAAATTGCGATGAACTATTCCAACTACCACCGTGGTAAATAAATGGGGAAGACCAGTTGGTTTCCATCACGTCAATGCGCAAAGTAGTATTGCTACACGGGAATCAAGGAAGAGAGATAGAAACAGATATCAGTGGATTGATCTAGAAACAAATATATCCAAAATCACTCTCACATGTCAGGGTAATTTGTTTGGATGCAGATATCCAATTATTTTGCTAAAGAACAGATCACATTCAGCGTGAATTCTACATTCCTCGTTACAAAAATGTGACCATTCTTCCCAACTCATCTTGAAGCACAGCGGCTCACAAGATCGATGATTGCCGCGCGCCACCGGGCGCCCAAGGTTGCACGCCTCGGCGCCATGTCACCGCCGAATCACCTCTCGAGGCTGCCTCCACGGCACGCAGCAACCCTTGTTCGTCCGCATCATCATCGATGTCGCAGCCGATTCTTCCTCGCCCTCGACTTGTCTGATGTACCGCCTCGCAGTGTCATCATCACTGGCACCACCATTGGCCCTGTAGAGGACCATGGCGGCTACGTAGGCCGCCACATTGTGCCCGGCCTGGGCGGCCTCCTCGAGCTTGGCGATGGATGTCCGGGAGCTGTAGTTTTCCCCGAACAGGATGTCCATCCCGGAGATAAAACATGCCTCCGGGTATCTTATGCGGGTCTGGAAATCGAGGAGGGCGTCGTAGCCCTTGCAGTCGTTCCACTACAGCTCGACGGCAAATCACTCTAGCGCCACGCGCCGACCAATGGCCGTGTTGTTGCACACGCGACGCATCTCCAAGGTCGCCCGTAGGCTACGGAGGTTGTCCATGGGCCGCTCCGAGGTCGCGGCGAGGTGGCCGACGATGTCAATGTTCACCTCTGTAGGGAGCACCACCAGCGATAACGGCAACCGCCTCGACGACATGATTACTGACCTACGGGCGTCCTGAAAATAGTTTCATCAAACATCAGAGTGCGAGGTCAAATGCACATTCAAATTGATACAGAGACATTGGAAGAGAGCATCAGACTCTCACGGATCTTCCTTCCGAGAGGAGGAGATGCAATTGTAAAATGTTTTCTTTACCCAGTGGAAGAAGTCGATCAATGCCCCATTTACAACAAATCCACTTCCTTTCTCACATTTACGAATTCACCGCCTTCTTCGCCACCAAAACAACCTTCACTGCTGCGTTGATTTCGGGATAACAATAATAATTCATTATGACTGTTGGGGAACCTAACTGAAATTACATTCTTGGAAATGTGAACAGGTCGAACTAAATGGTCAGTACAATGTGGTGGATACTAACTGCCGCGCATTTCTTGGAATTTTGACAATACATCATCAGTACAATGCTCAGAAGCAAAGGGCACAATGTTCAGAATACATGATCGACACATTGTTCACAATACAAAAGTGTCACTTGCAGAATACATGATCGAGACATCTAATTAGCCTTACCACCGAGCATCAATCCCGCCATTCCCGCGAAAAAAACAAATAAAGCAAGCAGCACATGCGCGAGTTTGACATTGTGCCTATAATTTCCAATTGACTTCAGCTCAGCGGTAACCTTCTGAAGTTTTTGTCGCACTATTTTGAGCTCATTCCTAATCTCTCTAAGCTCATAGTTAGCTTTTCCCAATTCCCCCTCGCAATGCTTTGCATCCTCTTCAGCTTTCATTTTCTTCTTCATGAGCTTCAGCATAACAGCATACGACATTTCATCCCATTCTGGATCAATCCAGTAGAAGTAATCGCATTGCTCTTTTTGTTCCTGCAAATTAAACGACCCATTAGCAATAGCCGTTGACCACAGGCACCACATAAGCAGGTAGCCAACTAGCCATTACCTTTGGGCAGCCAGCAAACCGACGGCCAGGGTTGAAAGGTCCAAGCATACTTCACCACAGCTCTCAACCCGTGTTTGCACTTGTCTTTAGGATGCCAATGGCTACTATTGTAGGAAGATGTCTCCGAGCAGTAACTACCAATGGAAGAAGATGCTGGAGTACACGGATGCTTCAAAAAAATTCATTGCAACTTGAAATCAATGCTTAGTTTTGCACTTTCTAAACTAAAGCCTATCAATCAACTTGTAACAACAATCGTGCTTCAACCGAAATCCCCAATTCCAAATATCACTTCCCTCTGACGAAAGGGGAAAGCAGAGGCACAAAACAGGGTACTGACCTGACCGTAGCTCACTCTCCTCCCTTCGATGCGAGGATCCGCCATTCCCGCCGTGGGTTGTAGATCTGCGCACCAAGGCCTCTAGGCTAGATATTTGCCACAACGACCCGTGGAGCGTCTTTGGCAAGCCCCTTGCAGGTACGCGTTGATATAGCCATTGGTCGATTCGACCCGCTATTGACATAGTATCCTTTTAATTTTCCTATGTTTTTTTATCAGACTGACTTGTGTGACCTTATTAATTTTTATGATGAGTTAGAATCACATTAGGAAACAAGTAGTTTCGCGATCGTTCCTCAGGAAGGTCCTTCCAAAGAAACATCAACATCGGAACTTTGCCCACGGCGTAAACATCATATTATGATCAGGTAGCAACAAGTTTCTCAACTCATGACCACAAAGTTCACAACACCAAGTAGCAACAAGTTACAACACCAAGTAGCAAACATCATAGGATGATCATCACACGAAGTAGCAACAAGTTTCTTAACTCATGACCACAAAGTTCACAACACCAAGTAGCAAACATCATAGGATGATCATCATTACAATTTTCAAAATAATCATAACCACCCATTTGTAATCATAACGATAAGAACTGATCATCAATTTACATCTGTAGGCATTGATTCTCCTTCCATAGCTCCATCCTGCAGCTGTCCCTTCACCTTCTGCAGCTCAGCGGCAGTAGCTTCTGAGGATCCTTCCCATTGTTGATCCCTTTTCGCTTGGCTGACCTAAAGAAAACATAAGCACCAACAAGTTTCATAACACTATGTATTATGATGAGGAACAACCAAGAATAAACATCAACAAAGAACAAGTTTCATAATAATCAAGCACTACCTATTTTTATCTTTCTCGCAGTATCCATTGCTTCTCCTTCTCCATCTGGATAACACTCTGTTGTATCGATTGCTTCTCCTTCTCGATCTCGATAACTAGCTGCTCAACCGATTGCTTATACACTTCCATCGCATCGATGGCATGTTTCAGCTTTCCCTTCACGTTTTCCAGCTTCGTGGTAGTTGCTTTAAGCTTGATGTTAGCCTTTGCGCATTCTTCCTTCCATGACCTTGCCTCCTCTTCAGGTTTTGCCTTCCTGTCCAATACCAGGTCTTTCGACTCTTGGTCAAGAATCTCACCTATTTCTTTCAATAAGGCATTGGCGTAACATATGGGCACACAACTCCTTGTAGTTGTTGGTTTGTTGCAATTGTTCATGTAACAATTGGTCAGCCATCTCGTTGAATTTCCTCATCTCTTGCATAGTTGTATTTAGAATTTCCTAACACAGCTCCTTGTATTTTACAGCCTCTTGCTGCGCCATGAGTTCTCTGCCTTCTTGTTCTTGCAGGTCTCTCTTCACCTCTTGCAGCCCTTTTTAGTGGCTTCAAGCACCTCTACAAGCTAGTAAAATACAATAACCTATCAATCCATCAAACGATGCAAACCGAAAACTAATCAATCTAACACCTATGAATTGTCTATAGCCTATCAACTTGTAACACTAAACGAAGTACAAATATGAGGGTACGATGAAATCTGATTCTAGTGTATATGCTCATCAATCCGTTTGATCCCCAAATCTAGAAATCCCTAGGACGATAGGGGAAAATATAGTGGCTCAAACCAGAGAACTGACCTTGTCGAGCCGTTTCAGCTTCTTGTAGCTGGAAGGTGGTGGCGGAACCATCTTCCCGTCGCCTCTAGGATCCACCATTCCTGCCACGAGCCATTGCAGATCTGCGGCGTAGCAAAAGTTGAGAGTCTTTGCAAGCGGTGAAGCCTTTCGCACGAATTACGATTTATATTAAAGATTCACCTTACACAACCATAAGGAAAGTGTTTCCTATTAAAATGATGAGAACCAAGAAGTGGTGCAGTGGTAAGCAACGCAGTCTTGTTCCTATAGGTCTTTAGTTCGAACCCTTGCAATGGTAAGTTTTTTTTTGCAACATTTCGTGACCTAGCGAAAATGCTTACATGTGGGACCTCCATTTTATGATGACTTGGAACGACAGTAGGAAATAAGCGGTTTCAGATCGTTACTCAGGAAGGTCCTTCCAACAAAACATCAACTCATGACCACAAAGTTCACAACACCAAGTAGCAAACATAATTATGATCAAGTAGCATCAAGTTTCTCAACTCACGACCACAAAGTTCACAACACCAAGTAGCAACAAGTTCCATCAACTCATGACCATTCTCAACACTCAAGAACTAAACATCAATTACATTTGTAGTTGATTCTCCTTCCATAGCTCCATCCTGCGGAGAAGTAGCTTCAAGCTTCTTGCGAGCTTCTTGCGATCCTTCCCATTGTTGTTCCTTTGTCATTTGCATGATCAAGTGAACATCGAAGACAACAAGTTTCATAACACTACATGTCATTGAGGGCCGTTCATCACTATGAAGTGAGCAACAACCAGTAGTTAAACATCAACAAGCAACAAGTTTCATAATAATCGTAACTACCTATTTTTATTTAACTCGCAAAGAATCGATTCCTTCTCCTTCTCAACCCGTTCCAACTTTGCCTTCACCTTTTTCAACTCAGTGGCAGTAGCTTCAAGCCGCTTGTTAGCAATTTCACAGTCTTCCTTCAAATCACTTGCTTCCTCTCGACCATTTTCAACAACCTTTGTCAGCCTATCCAGAACAGCAGTAGTCCTAGCATCCCATTGAGGATCAATCCAAATAAATGTCCCACATCGTTGTTCTTGTCAGAGACACCAAATACATACATGTTCATACAATTATCCATTTGCAACACTGACATCAAGAGTACAAGTACTATAAGTCTACCTGACCGCAGATTCCATACCGGTGCCCAAGCCTGCACAAGGGTTTCTTGACAAGGACAGCATACCTATGCTCGATTACTTGTTATAGCGATCCACAAGGATAAGATCGCATCGAGGGCTCGATGTAACGAAATCGATGGACCGAGCCACCTCCGTAAGCTAGTAAAATACAACAACCTATCAACTGATGCAAATTGAAAACTAATCGAATCTAACACCTATGAATTGTCAATAGCCTATCAACTTCTAACACCAATCAAGTGCAACTGAGGGTACAAAGAAATCTGAATCAATTGTATTTGTATATGCTCATCAATCCGCAAGATCCCCAAATCTAGAAATCTCCATCCCTAGGTTGTAGGATAAAATGTAGTGAGACCTTGTCACTCGACTTGTGTAGCCTGGGAGGTGCCTCATAACTCACCCTCTCATCGCCACTAGATTCTCCATTCCTACCACAAGCCGCCGCTGCATTTGCGTGGCTGAAGTTGAAAGTCTTTAAGTCCGAGTGAGCGTCTCGCCAACCATTCGATAGGCAATTATAGACTCAACTGAAACTTACATGTGGAACCCGTCACGCTTAAGAATTGCATGAACTATTAGCCGAGTTTCCCATAAAATATGCACAACCAAGAAGTGGTGCTGGTAAACAAAGACCTTTATTCCTTCGTGTCCAGTTCGAACCCATGCCATGGCAAATTATTTTTGCAATATTTCGTGACCTAGCCTCCGCTGATCTGGCGAAAATGCTTACATGTGGGACCCAACTGAATTTTATGACGACTTGGAACACTCTATTTTAAAATAATGCTTACATGTGGGACCAAAGTTGGTTTATGACGCGCTACCGACTGGCGAAAATGCTTACATGTGGGACCCTGGAAAATTTTATGACGACTTGGAACACTCTAATTTCGAAAGAATGCTTACATGTGGGACCCTACTGAATTTTATGACCACTTGGAACACTGCTTTTAAAATAATGCTTACATGTGGTACCGATGTTGGTTTATGACATTTTTTCAGAGCTTATGGCATCACAAAACAGCATGGAACAGGGAACGCCCTGCTACAGTACCAACCGTAATGACAAAAAAAAATTTGTCACTAAATTTGCTTGGAAGTGAAATATTATGACGAGATCAGCCAGAACGTCATAAATCAATGACGCTAAAATGTGGTTGCGTCAATAGTCAACGATTTTCTTGTAGTGGTAGTGACCCGCATTGGCCCACACATAAGTAGGTTGCACCACAACATACCCATCCTGCACTGGTACTGAATGGCAAGCCTTTTGAAATGGAAAGACTTTCGCTAATGCGAGCTCCACATTAATCCCGGTGCCATCCAAAAGGTTGCACGCGGTTGGCTCTGTCAGCTTATCTATTGTGTCCAGCATAGGTGATCGACTATCACTGTGCACTTGATTCGCTTCGTCCTCGTTGGCATTCCAATGGTCTTGCTCTCTGCCACACGCATCTTCCTCGCTGTCATGCGCATGTTCTTCCTCGCGGTCATGCGCATATTCTTCCTCGCGGTCATGCGCATCTTCTTCCTCGCTGCCATGCACGTCTTCTTCCTCGCCATCTTGGCGGTAGGTAATTGGGAAGGACGAAGTACATTTTTCGGTATTTCGAAGCCTGATAGTCTTATAGCATGGACAACTGTTTTAAATGTTATGTCCATCATATCATCAGACCTCTTGTTCCTCCTCTTCTTCCTGTACATTCCAGCGAACTCTTCACAAAACCCTTTACCCCAGCCAAGTGAACTAGACATGCCTCGGACCCGACCTCGATGCTCTGGAGTCTCAAGTGCTGCGGTGAGGATATCATCCTCCCTAACCCCAAAGAAAGAACCATCGCTACTCGAAATGCAAGTGTTTTCACCCTATCTGCTACCCCACCACCGTGGTTACAATGTTATGCCCCGCTTCCTTCACTAGTATTCTTCCTCTTCTTCCCTACCCTTGCCCGCAGATAAGGTCTCAAACGTCCAGGAAATTGGTCCCAAGGGTTCTGCTTTTCCTTCGCAAGCTAGCTTTGCATCCTCCTCCTCCCACTCTTTCCTTTTACCACGATAACCTTTTCGCCCATCTTGTGTGGCTTATTATGCAATGCTCTCTTTGTTTCATCTCCGGCTCAATTGTTTGAAATGAAGGAGAATTGGTTTCTGCACAAACATGTCCCAGCCTTGTTGCTGCAAAAGGCATGCTTCACAAAGGAGTCTCCTCTTCACTCACATATTTTTTCTTAAATGGGCCTTGAACCGCTGCAAGGTTCCAATCTCGATATAGCTGCTTAACCGCCTTCTTGAACAGATTCTTCCAGCATTAGCCGGGTAATCTAGCTTTTCCTCTAAAATTGTGAACAGATGTTCCTTCTCAATTGGTGAGAGATCATCAACCGCCTTTGTTGATTGACACCCTCTCCCGAGCAATGAGGCCATGACCAATACAAATCTATCCTCGCAGATCCGGGGTAGGCCAAAAATTGGCATCAAGTCCATTGCTCAACTTGTCTTCCGCCATTTGGTTTGTGTCCTTGACCCGCGGATCGAGTACTACTGCAGTCTGGCCGAGTGACCTGAAGAAGGTTCACCGTGATGGGCGTGATGGTGCAATCGGAGGTAGAGAAGTTTGTTGTTGTGGGAGACTGCATAGATGATATGTCAGGTTGTCAGTAGAGCAACATAAGTAAGACTGAAAATCTAAACAAAATTTTATTAGATAAATTCATTTTCTCTCGACAGTAAATAGCTGATATTACACTAGAAATCATTACAAGTCGTAAATAAAATCAGCATAGACATACACAGTTCATATTTTACTTAATTAGCATACAGGGATAGGTGCTAACCATTTTGACAGGGACACAAAATATGTTTATATATCAAAGCAGAGAATTAATTCCTTCAACTGCTTCCTTGTCCATCTTCAGCAGCGATGGATTGTGTGTTCCATGTGTACATGCAACAAGAGGATAAAACAATCATGATATTATATATGACAGTAGTGAAACAACACTCACAACACATCATGACACCAACAATAACAATATATATGACAGTAGTGAAACAATTAACACTCACAACAATCACTACATTATAAACCACTGCGATGCAATTCCCACTGACATTATGTGGCCATCAGAATTAAAGTATGCTAACAGGTCCAAAGCATAACTGTCGATCTAGTACATTCAAAGCATAGGACAGTCTAGTTGTCACTACATTATAAACCACTGCGATGCAATTCCCACTGACATTATGTGGCCATCAGAATTAAAGTATGCTAACAGGTCCAAAGCATAACTGTCGATCTAGTACATTCAAAGCATAGCAGAATTAAAGTATGCTAACATCCTCAATGCTTTTCATGAATTTACAGTGCAAAAATTGTAGCACCAGGAACATGAAAATGAATTTCAACAGTTCATATAACTTCATCTATTTGCAACAATTTATTCAAACAGACTTGGAGCAACAAAATCCATCCATCAAATCCACAGTCAATCAATTAAAAATGAACTATTAAGGCATGTCTCCCTAATCCACCATGACATGAATATATAGCAGATTGGTGGACTACATTATAAACCATTGCGATGCAATTCCCACTGACATTATGTGGTCATCAGAATTAAAGTATGCTAACAGGTCCAAAGCATAACTGTCGATCCGGTACATTCAAAGCATAGCAGAATTAAAGTATGCATTAATCCTCAATGCTTTTCATGAATTTACAATGCAAAAATTGTAGCACCAGGAACATGAAAATGAATTTCAACAGTTCATATAACTTCATCGTTAGCAACAATTTATTCAAATGACTTGGAGCAACAAAATCCAACCATCAAATCCAGTCAATCAATTAAAAATGAACTATCAAGGCATGTCTCCCTAATCCACATTGACATGAATATATAGCAGATTTGGTGGCCGAGCAGAGAGAGGGCGTTGGGGGGTTCAAGCAGTGACTAACCTCCGCGAATGAAGTAGTTGTTCTCGTGATGGTCGGAGGCCGGATCCACGCCGGCTCGTGGCTCGAGGTGGCCGCCGTCGTCGTGGCCGGGGATGACGGATCCGCCAACCGCCTTTAGGTTGGCCGGAAGCCGTGATGCCAAGAATCGCTGCCTCGCCACCGCTGCCACGCAGGGAGCGGTGGGGCCGAGAAGAGCAGGTGGTTGCGGCGGGGGAGAGAGCGGCCAAGACGAGCGGGAGAGAAGGCGAGCGGGAGAGTGATGGTGGGGAGAGTGCAGGCGTTGCTAGGATCTGCTCTAGCGAGGAGCCGAATATGTCCCCGAGGAACCGTGTGTAATCGTGTTTAAGGAAATTATTGGCGTGCTTTGATGGCTCTCTGGTAGAATTAGAATTCCATGGGCATTATAGTCAATATAGGTGGGAAATTTTGAGCAGCCCGCGCAGTTTGCTTGTATGCGACGGCCGGTGTCATTGGCTGATGATGGTTAGGGAACCCGCGCTTTGTTGTTGTTGGCTCCGCATGGCATCGGTTATCTTTTATTTTGGTCAGACGCTAACGCTGGCCAGCCACTATTTTTTTCGAATGAAACGTGCTTCCCTAAAATATTAGAGCCCATAAATCAGCACCTAAAAAATCATAAAAATACGAACAATTCGTATTTGGACATTTAGTATTTGAATAAAATATCAAGATCACAGTTGTGCCCAAGATTCTTAGAATTCATTTTTACATCCCATGTTAATGATGTAATAATTCTAATAACATCTAGTGTGCTCTAAAAAATCTACAAATTGACTTGGCAACATAATTTGGGTACCTAGACTTGGCAACATATTTTTGTTAATTCTTCGTAATGGCATAGGTGGGTAATTTTAGAACCAAAGTACTTCCAATGGTTATTAAAATTAATGACAATTTTTATAGTGTCCACCTAGGATTCTTAGGTGGCTTCATGTGTAGGCTTTCTTTTTTAAGTGTCTACCTAGGATTCCTAGGTAGCTTCATGTACAGGTTTGAAAAGGAACCTCCAATTAGTAATAATAATATTATTTTTCATACATGCCTTCGTATGTCCACTGGCTCCTTTGTATAACTTGCAGTATATATACTTCCAATTTTTTCTTAATGATGATATTCATTAACACTTAGAAACAGTGTGTACATGAAAGAGATCGTACTGATACAGAAAGACTATATCGCCGCAAACATTGGAAAGCTATACTGAGGCATAACAGTTACTAGCCTGATTAGCTACTGAGTGCCTTACAGATTTGCATATAGATCAGCAAGCAACTAGCTAGAAAACGTTGCCGCGCCATTTTTGAGAAGGCTAGCTGAGATCAATTGCATCTTTGCTGAAGTTTGATACTCTACATCTTTTATTTGTTGATTTTTTAATAGCGATAATTTCTACATCTGTAGGCTGTAGCACTGTAGATACATCGTTAAATAAAAAAGTTTGTATCCTTGGTTTTATAGAGCAAGGTGAATGCAAATGCCTAGAAGACATAGTGAGATACAAATCCACACGTACTTTCTTGTACTGCTCATATTGGAGATAGGCTACTTTTTGATGGCTGGCTACTTTCAGGCATTGAATTCGTGTTACTACAGATCGACACTCACCAGATTGCTTCTTGGGTGCAGCTAAAAAATTTTTGCTGGAAGAAACTTGAAATCAGTTTGCAGGAGAGCTTATCTATCTCGTTGAGAAAATGAGTCACTTGGAGTTTAGTGTTGTTGATGGGAAACACATCAGGGTTGCCCATCTGCAGAATGCAGTTCAGCAACTGCTGAATACTGATGATCTTGACGCTCGATTGCTCGAAGAACCACACGTGTAGGTCAATGTAGGGCAGAGCAGCCACAAATCCAGTAATAATAGGTCACATTGTTTTACACCATTGATCTATCAGGTAATGACATTTAGATCATTCACTACGGGAGAAGCTAAATTTCCCGAGTGCCACACGCTTCCCCGAGTGCCAAATTTCGGGCACTCGGGGAAGCAAATCTTCCCCGAGTGTTGCACTCGGGGAAGTATTGCACTCGGGGAATGGAGGCTTCCCCAAGTGCCTAGAAGGGCATGACACTCGGGGAAGGGCGGCACTCGGGGAAGGCAATCTTCCCCGAGTGCAACACTCGGGTAAGGCGGGCACACGAAAAAGAAAAGTTGCATTTGACGGCAACATTGACGGAGCCGTTCACAAAAATTAAAAAGTCTTCCCGAGTGCCATGCTCTAGCACTCGGGGAAGGTGACCTCTTCCCCGAGAGCCACGTCCCAACACTCGGGGAAGTGTCCAATTCCGAGTGCCCCTTCTCCGCACTCGGGAAGGACCTCTTCCCGAGTGCAGAGACGACACTCGGGAACTGTTTTTTATTTTCTTGTTTTTTTTGCCCCATTTTTTTTGTGATGCCTTCCCACATTATTTAAAACTCCTTGCCCAAATTTGGCTTACTTTTGAATTTTTTTGTTATATTTCATTAGTTTTTCTTTTCTTGAACTTTTAGGCACACTTCAAATTTGAACTACGTGTATATGAAATCATATAATTTGGCGATTCAAAAATGATATTCATGATATTTGGTGCATATTGAGACGTATCCAAGAACTCACATGAAATGTCGAGCATCTTGTTGTCGTACGACGAACAACTTACACGGAAAAGTGGTTCTAAATTAAAATTGGACGAAGTCAAAAACACGAAACTTGTCGGGACATCGTGTTATCACATGTAGAGGTTGTGTGCAGCTTGAGAAGATTTCGAGCAAGTTAGCGTGTGATGCCCGAAACTCGACATCTCCACATGTGATCCATGTGATAACACACTCGGAGATGTGTGGGTTGTAGGCATCAGACGTCGCAACTTGCTCGAAATCTTCTATTCTTGCACACAACCTATACATGTGATAACACAACTCCCGACAAGTTTCAGGATTTTGACTTCGTCCGGATTTTTTGTAATTTAGAAACACTTTTCCCGTATGTTGTTCATCATGTTACGACAACAAGATGCTCGATATTTCATGTGAGTTGGTGGATAAGGCCTCAATATACACCAAATATCATGAATATCATTTTTTGAATCACCAAATTATATTATTTAATGCACATGCGCTTCAATTTTGAAGTGTACCAAAAATTCGAGAAATGAAAAAACTAACGAAATATAATAAAAAAATTTAAAATTAGACCAAATTTGAGCAAGGAGTTTCAAATAATATTTGAAGGCCTCATAAAAAAATTGGGGCAAAACAACAAAAAAACAAAAAATAGTTCCTCGAGTGTCAGATGGCACTCGAAAGGTTCATCTTTCCCGAGTGTGGTTGTGTGGGCTCTAGGGAAGAGTTTTTGGAAAAAGAAAGTCTTCCCGAGTGCTATGGGCGGCTGGGAAGAAATTAGAACCAATACACCCACCGTGCCTCCCTCACGCCCGCCTGCCGCTTAAAATGCGCGTCCGCCTGCCGCCGCCCGCTGCTCGCCCGGCGCCACCGACCCGCCCCTGCCCCGCCCGCTCACGCCTGCCCCGCCGGATCCGCGCCCGTCCGCGCCGCCTGGCGTGCCCATTCCGCCTGGCCGCGGCGCCCGCCGCCCGGCCCCTCCGCCGCCCGCCCGCTGGATCCGCGCGCCGCCTGCCCTCCGGCGCGCTCGAGTACTGGGAGGACGGCGCCGCGCCCGCCGCCGCCCGCCTGGTGCTCGGGCGGCCTCGCCCGTCCTTCCCGCCGTCCGACGAGCTGCTCGGGCTGTTCAAGCACTCGTGCAAGGAGCTCGCCGACCTCCGCAAGTGCCGTGGTCTGCTCCCCTCCTCCCCGCTGGCCGGGCGCTGAATGCCGGGTGGGCTGCTGAGTGAGCGGTTGGTTGGTGATTGCTGTTGTGTGCACTTATGGCTGGATGATTTCTGGTTTTTGGCGACATGATTGACAAGAGGCTCCGTAATCAAGAAGGAGGTGGCGATGACAGGACTCCAAGCATCGCAAGACACTAGGGAGGTTAGTTACCATGCTTGCAGTTTTTTTCTTATGTTTTTTCCTTCAGCTTGCCTTTCAAGAAATTTCTCGCCAATACCTCACTTTCATCCAATAGGAGATAACAAATATTTCAAAGAAACATTGATCCAATAGGAGATAACAAATATTTCAAAGAAACATTTCACATGCAAAATTATTTCGATCGCGTATGCCTAGGTACAAAGAGATGAATTAATCATGTATGGGATGTCATGGTTCGTGTCGGAATTGTGGATGTGTGGCCTTCGTGCCGGAATTGTGGATGTGTGGCCTTCGTGCCTTATATGTGTTGTCGGCCATTGAGCCGACATCTTTCTTGCAGGGTTTGGAAACCTCCCGTGGGAGGTTCTCAAATTTTGTACTTATAGTGTTTTTTTTGTTTTGCGGCGAGCAGACCTGCTTGAGGGAACCCGAGCACCTCGGCTTGTCTCCACCGCCACTCTAGGTATAATTGAGCTCTTTCCTTACCGTTGTCGTCGTAGATCGGTGTAGCTCAGCTTAGGCGTCTCCGTCAAAGCAGAATACTGATTGGAGATATGCGAATCTTTGTATATCTTCATGATCAGATCTGTTCGGATTGTCCACGTTTTTGGACAGCTGCGGATGCGTAGATGTGTTAGTTTCCATGTTCGCCCGGATCGAGATGGAGTTTCGGCACCACCTCCCCGTTGTTCTCCGGATACACACTCTCCCTTCCAGGATGTGTATCGGGAGAGCAGCGGGGAGGTGCAATTTCGCCGTCTCGGATCGTAGAGCATGAAAACTAACCTCATCTACGCATCCGCGTGGGATTAGGACCTATCCTTACCTATTAGACGAGGCACGCCCGTGCGAGATGCGATTGATGGTTATGTTACTGCGTTATGTGTATATGCTAGAGAATTGATAACCGTGAGTGGATGTACACGGGACGCCCAAGTCAGGCTCAAGTCACTCGTGAATGGATGGATAAGACCGAGAAATTTTTGGACCGTGCGTTTAAGGAAGCCAAGGGAGCGGGAGTCACGCTTTGTCCTGACCAATGTAAAAACAAGAAGAAAAAAGGGGAAGTCATGTTGAAGGATCTTTGCAAGTATGGATTTATGCCAAACACTGAGGAGGGGCCCACACGCGTCTGAGGAGGCGGATTCGCACGCTGCCTCGAGGAGGGGCAGGGGGTTCGACTTCCTCCGCAGCCTCGATACCATATAAGCGAGGTCCCGCCCAGACTCCGGCGACCGATTCTGACCTGACCGCCCATCGATTGCACCCTGTGGGGATAGGTAAGTAACTTCATATGTTCTTCATTTGATATATAGAAAATCGTAATAAGAACTAATAATAACTATTGTTAACCACTTGTGAACCGGATACTTGTTGAGGAGGGGTGGAGGCTCGCAATGTCAATGGGATCTTGGGACTTCGTAGGGAACACTTCCACGGCCCGTGTACAAGTCTCGAGGAGGATGTGGAGGGAGAGTTACCCTTGTTTGACCAGTACGCTCGCCTCGCAGATGAACCGCATGTAAACTTAGCGGATCGGTGATTTCGAGTTGTGGGTAAGCCTTTCTCGCCTACGGCCCTCATTTCATTGCTTTCATTGGACATTCTTGAAATAAAATAATGGATACCTCGTGTCTTTATGCGAGGACTTCTTGAGATGCCACCAGACAGGAGGAAAGGGCGATCGTGGCTTACGCTCGTAAAGGCGTGGTCTCGGACTTGTATTATGAGGCCCGCTGCGCACATTGATACAACGCCACCCATCGCAATAGAAGAATCAATGTAGGCAAGAAGTGAGACAGAGATTCTGACAAGGGAGCGATTTCCGGTAAATACAAAACATCTCCTATTGATCTCTTTTCTGCCAATTTGATCTTCTGATGGCTTGTAGGTGATTCCGAGCTGGTGCGCAACCTTTTGCGATTGCTGGGCTGCTATGGTGGAGAAATGGTTGGACGCGGATCGGCGTAAGGTGCACCAAGAGAAAAAGACCACCTCGATGCTGTGTGCACCTCACCATCGTAGCGCCACCTCACAAAGAAATACAAAAGACATATGTAAGTCGTCACCACTTGTCTAATCTAGCCGCGTTCAATTCTAATTGATTCCTAACCACATGTTGGCTTTTTTGTAGGAGGCGACGCACGGTGGCCGGCCAATTAGCCAACTCGAGGCGTATGCTCTGGCCCACATGGGCCCGGCAAAGTCCAACATCGAGTACAACCCGGATGCGGCCTGCAGGCGTACACCAACCCGGGCCCACACCCGCCTTTAGTTCAGACACGGAGGCATCAAGGTTAGTCCACGGGCCAGACTACGACCCGAGGTCCGAGGAACACCTTGATCCTGAGCTAGTGATGAGGATTGGGCAAGGCAAGAAGCATGGGCGGTTCTACATTGGTGACGGCATCCTCGACATGGCCTCTACTCCTCCTCTCGACCGCCTATGAGCAGCGAGCACGAGCTCTAGTGTACCCATAAGCCAGCGGCCGACAGCGATAATGTCACTCCAGGTAAGTATTCTCACTTTCATTAGTGGTTCTTTGACTTTTACGTTCCTTAGCTCTGCATTATTGGAACATTAGTGTCAAATGTTGCAGGCCGAGATGCTGGCCTTCAAGAATGGCTGTGGAGGCCTTGCTTGCCGAGCGGGAGGCTGAGCGGGCGGCTGAGCGGGCAGAGCGGGAGGCCAAGCGGGAGAGGATGCAAGCTTTGGAGGCCCAGACACAAGGTTTGCTCGCGTTCGTGCAACAACTTGGGGAGCAGCAAGGTTGGCAGATCCCAAAGACAATCGCTTGCACCACCACGACCACCTCCACCACCTCGCCGAGTCCACCCGGTGAGTATGAGCACGATTGTTTTACTTTCTGTGCTAATGCTTAGTGTCAAACCTAGTGTCGGCCTTCGTGCCGGATTTGTTGATTTGTCGGCCTTCGTGCCGGAGTTGTTGATTTGTCGGCCTTCGTGCCGGAAATGTGGTTGTCGGCCTCGTGGTCGACCTTCTTCTTGGGTTTTGGAAACCTCCCATGTAGAGGAGGTGTTGCGAAATTTTCAACTTTTCTTTACAATTTGGATTTTTATCTTGTTACTCACGTGCAATTTCTTTTTTTTCAGCGGCACTCGGGGGTGTCGTCGAACCATGTCGGAGGGTCGCCGGGGTCGCACGTCGGGGCATCCCCAGCTGGAGCATCGCCGGGATCCCAGTTGCCGTGAGCCGCCCGCCCAGACTCGTTTTTATGTATTGCACTTGTGAACTTGGAATAATGTGTACTTTTGGATATTTGGTTTGTATGTAATATATTGTGGATTCTGGAGATATTTGGCCACACTTTTGGATGTGTCGTTTGTCATTTATAAATGTGGTTTGTGAGATATTGAAGTGTGGTTTGTATAAATATATGTTTTGTTTGTCACACGGTAAAGCAAAAGAAAAAAAGAAAAAGAAAAAAAGGGGTCTTCCCCGAGTGCCTGGTCAACTGGCACTCGGGGAAGGCTAAATTAAAAAATGTATTCCCGAGTGCCCGGCATTTGGCACTCGGGGAAGGACATTTTTAAAAAAAAGGCCAGGGTGCTTCCCCGAGTGCCTGCGCATGGGCACTCGGGGAAGAGGTTTTTTAAAAATTTCTTCCCCGAGTGTTGCACTCGGGGAAGAGGTTTCAAAAAAAAAAAAGGGAATTTCTTCCCCGAGTGTTGCACTCGGGGAAGAGTAAAAAAAATAAAAATCTGGGAGACGGCGTTAAATCTTCACCGAGGGGGAGCATGACACTCGGGGAAGGCTTCCCCGAGTGCACGAGATTTGGCACTCGGGGAAGGCCTCTTCCCCGTGAGCCGCTTCCCCGGTTGGCCTTCCCCGAGTGTTGCACTCGGGGAAGCCTTCCCCGAGTGTTTTGGGGTCTTCCCCGAGTGCTTTTGACACTCGGGGAAGGGGGCTTCTCCCGTAGTGATTGCATTTTCTCCTGTAAGGAGAATTAGTGTTTAGCACCTACTATATGCAGATAGAAAAACAAATTAAAGAGACATCACCTACAGTTAAGCAACTGGATATCTAGCATGAATTAAACAAGCAGCTATGGAGATAATGGCACGGACCAATGATTAAACAAGCAATAATGGTACGGCCCAATGATAAACAAGCAAAACAGATCGGTACTGACAGGAGCTAAACTGAATCGTGCGCAACGTTGGCATCCGGCAGGGGATGGAGGCGCCTCCAATATTCTTTTCCATAGCCAAGCCAGCGCATGTCCTACCTTCCGCAGTTCCGCTCGCTAGCCATGCCTGCCCGGCACCGGCTCCGCATGCAGCCACAACCGTGTTCAGGTTCTGCATGCCGTGTGGATCTCATCGACCGAACTGGGCAAAGCCATGGCCGGACGCCGACTTGCCGATGGCTACCACGCAGTGACACAGGATGGCAGAGCAGCCAGCTCCCGGCCTCCGGGGACACAGTCGCGTCGCCGGCCGCCAGCCGCGAGAGAAGTCGCGAGGAGGGAGGACGCTGTGCGAAACGCGAAGCATCGAGTAGATGGGCCGAGGGACGGCCCGCGTTAACACCCCTGTTGGACCTTAGATGCACACCATATCGGATGGCGGAGATTCGCAGTGATGTGGCCCAATGAGGAGCAGCTTGTATGTATAGAGAGATGGCTGAAGAAGCCTCCAAGGAATATCGGCCTCCTCTTCGAGTAACGCCATGTCTCCATAAATCAAACTTCTTGTGCCTTTTATATAGGCAACCTAACCGTGCCCACCACCTCCGTCCCACCATGATGGAGCTTCTGCCGTGGAGCACCTTCGCCCTGATTTATTTCCTGCCACCCTCGCACCAGTCAAGTGATGAGGGATCGCGGAGAAGTGGCCGCCGTCGTTGAAATCGGATCAGGGATGTCGCAGGTAGCCGCCGCCGCCCGACAAAATCGAAAGTCGCTCCGCTCGGCGCGCCGAGAGGGGGCAGATGACCGAGGAAGCAGCCGCCGCCTGATCAGTTGCACTTCGCCGCCTCCGCGCGAAGGAAAAGAAATGACGAGACGAGATGGAAAAAAATGTAACCGAGGAAAACAAGGAGGAGGATTCAAGCGTGTATTTACTGGCCCGGGCATTTAGACTTGACAGAGTTTGGAGATGTTTAGAGCACAGGTAGAGCCGGGCCCAAATAGAATCCAGTTGAAAATTAAACAGAATTAATGACTTCACTGCTTTAAAATTTGTGTTTCGAAGGACCACCGGAGCACTTGTTTTAACCTTTGTTGGTGTCTTTTTCTGTGGTCTAGCATCCGGAGTACTGCTGGCACACACGAACATCGGCTTCATGCATGCCTGACAGCGGCGGAGTAGCACAAATCAGTGTCTACAGTTCACATCATAGCTTGTCCATGTTTGCGTGCAGTACGTGGTGCGCGTGAACCACGAGGGCTGCCCAGTATAGTATTCCAAGGACAATTCTCCTTAAGTACTACGTGTCCTTTATTTTGTGGTCAGCAATTAATAATCTGAGATACTGCTGGCCCCATCATAACATGTGAACCACGAGGGAGGGGCCGGAGGAGCTAGCACAGTGGGGGGCGTTCAGACATCTTAAATAGAAGCACATTGGAGAGCAAAGCAGGCAAAGCTGCAAACAATGGAGTGGAGGAGCTTGCCCGCGGCGACTGTAGCGATCGCCACTGGTGTCATCTTCTTCCTCTCTGCCATAGCTGCACCAGCGGCCGCCATGGCTAGTGTCGTCGAACACACCTTTGTTGTAAGTATTACGTACGATCGAGGAGCATCCATGGCCACTGTGCCCTCTGTTACATTTCCGTAATTGGTTTGCTGGACCATGCATATTCAGGTGAAACAGGTGAAAATGACGCACTTGTGCAACGAAACGCTGGCCACCGTTGTGAACGGGCAGTTTCCGGGGCCAGCGATAGAGGTCACCGAGGGAGACTCGGTGACAGTTCATGTCGTCAACCAGTCACCCTACAACTTAACAATCCATTGGTAAAACTGCAAATCCTCTTGCATTGTTATGCTATAGAGAAGCAACCTACACATTGCAATTCTATTTAGCAACAATCTTTTCACCGTACCATGCATAAAAACTGTTCATATACAACTTCCACTGCAATAAGTCTGTCAAGCGTAGTCTCTCAGTGCACAATACGACCCTACGGTAGTATTACCGGTTTTTTACTATTGGTAAAATGGTAATTTCCTCAAAATATATTATTTGAAAAAATTTTCGCGGCTGCCCATTCAGCCGAGACGCACCCAATTCATATTTTAATTAATTATATTACAACAATACCATTTTACATTCCGATAATACCCTTATACTACTCATACGACCTATGAATATTACTGTACTACAGCTAAAAAAATCGGTAGTATAGAATTAATTTCAACCGTCACATCCTTACCTATAGGTCTTTTTCTATTACATATAAGTCCCTTTCAATCGGTAGTACACGTCGTATTGTGCGCCGTGAAAGACCTCGTCAAGATTGTTCCAATGCATTTGTATCTGCTCAGTCTGTCAAGCACGTGAAGTATACTCCAGAGTTAATATACTGCCTAATTAAGATGGGGATTAAAAAACAACTTGATTTCCGGCTCATGAGAAATTGAGAAGTAGCATATCAGATTTCATTTTCTGATGGGGATTAAAAAAACAACTTGATTTCTGGCTCATGAGAAGTAGCATTTGTTTACTGAAGCTTTTGTTCTGTGTTTTCTGATGCAGGCATGGCGTGAAGCAGCAGCTCAACTGTTGGGCAGATGGGGTGCCAATGATCACCCAGTGCCCCATTCTCTCGAACCAGAACTTCACCTACAGGTTCAACGTTGTTGGACAGGAAGGCACATTGTGGTGGCATGCTCACGTTTCCTTCCTCCGGGCTTCGGTGCACGGCGCCTTGATCATCCGGCCGAAACGCGGGGCCAGCTCGTACCCATTTCCAAAGCCATACAAGGAGATCCCCATCATTATAGGTTCCATATGAAAGCTGAATAGTTTTGGAATCAGGCATATGCTTGCAGAAGTGCCATTCTTCCGGCTGAACTCTTGTTAAATACTTTCATCTTGGTAATGGCAGGTGAATGGTGGGACATGGACCTTTTAAAGGCAGAATGGGGCATTAAGCAGCATGTGTTGGATGCTTACTTCAAAGCATCGACAATAAACGGAAAACTTGGAGATCTCTACAACTGCTCTGGTAATCAAATAGTAATTTTTATAAATTCAGGTTTTTGTTTAAAAGGGGCACGATTTCCCTCATTCCGGTTGGATTCAACTCTGCAGGTGCCTCAGAAGATGGATACTTGCTTGATGTGGAACCCGGCAGAACCTACCTGCTACGAATTATCAACGCTGCGCTCTTTGCCGAGTACTACATAAAGATCGCCGGCCACAAGTTCACGGTTGTCGCCGCAGACGCCAACTATGTTAGCCCCTTCACCACGGATGTCATCGCCATTGCACCCGGCGAGACCGTGGATGCCCTACTCGTCGCCGACGCAGCTCCCGGCAGGTACTATATGGTAGCCCTGCCCAACCAGTCCTCATTGCCCGACCCGCAAAGCCCGACGTTAACCACCAGAGGAATAGTTCAGTACAGACGACCTGCTAAGGGAGGGGGATGTCCATCCATTGATGTTCCAGTAGTGTCACCAGAGATGCCTGACCAGCATGACATGATGACATCGTTCTACTTCCATGGAAACCTGACGAGCCTACACAATCTGGAGGTGCCCAAGCATGTCGACGAGCGCCTGTTCATCACACTCGGCCTGGGCTCCATCTGCCGGGGAGGACACATTTCCTGCAAGAGGAGCGAGAACAACGAGTCCATGGATGTTGCGACCATGAACAACTTCTCCTACCATCAACCAGAGGCCACCACATCACTCCTGGAGCTACACTACTACAACACCAACAGCATCCTGACCATGCTGCAAGAGCTCCCGGACAAGCCGCCGAGGGTGTTCAACTACACCGACCCTGCCCTCATCCGACCTGGACCCAAGGAAGCCAAGCTGGAGCCGACGTCCAAGGCCACGATTGCACGGCGTTTCCGGCAGGGGGGTGTGGTGGAGGTGGTGTTCCAGGGCATGGCGATTTTGTCAAGCGAGACGAACCCGATGCACCTGCACGGGCATGATGTGTTCGTGCTCGCTCAGGGAGAAGGCAACTACGACGCGACGAGGGATGTGCCCAAGTACAACCTTGTGAACCCGGCCGTCAAGAACACCGTACTTGTACCCAGGCTTGGGTGGGTCGCCATCCGCTTCATCGCAGATAATCCAGGTGCAGATCTTAGCCCCGTCAAATTTATTTGAAGTACCTGCAAAAAAAACCTAAAAACGTTATTTTTAGCCCGTGTTAACTAGGAAAATATGACGTGATAACAGTGTCACATATATGCGAAATAACGAGGCCAGATTATACAATACTAATTTTCATTATTATAGATCCAAATTTTGAACAAAAAACTTCTTGGACAAAAACAGTTTTAATTATTTTTTATTAGCTATAATAAATATGACTATCACAAATCACAAGAGCTGTGTTTCCAAGAGAATAAGGATTTTCTCCAGCTTTCTACAGTATCTTAGTATTACATTCCGCTCAATCTAGTACCGATTTGTTTAGATGTGCACTGTATTTACTGGTGTAGCTTTGAAACATCACCACCAATATCTAATACTTTGTTTGTCATGGTGTACAGGGATATGGTAAATGCATTGCCATTTTGAGTTTCATCTATCTATGGGCATGGTTGCATTATTCATTGTAGAGGATGGGTCAACAGTGGACACTTCTCTCCCTGCACCACCTGCGGATTTTCCAACATGTGGACACGACCACAATGTTGTGTCAAATGAATTCTACCCTATATAAGCAAATTGAAGTGACATTATTCATAAATGGAGTATAGTAGACAGTTCCAATCATACTTTCTAATATTTTGACAGAAAAAGATGTATTACATTGAGATGAACTAAAAATCCTTGCTAGTAAAAATTAATACTTGCCAATTTAGGAAAAATAAATTAATAAAATTAGTTGTTAGATCCATCCAATTGGTACATCCGGGTACTACCATCATTAGGTTTTACCAGATGGATGGCTCATGTTAAATACAAGCATTCTAAAATTTCCAAATCTGATGTATCTTGAGATGTGTCCTTTTATTATATAAACATTTATTAATCTATAATATTCTATCTTTATTCAAGTCATTCACTCATTTTGAGTTTTAACTGGACAAATTCAAATTTCAAACCAAAAACTCGTAGTTCATTCGATTGCCACCGGTTAACCGATCGGTAAGACTGGTTAGCTAGTCGGTTATGAATCAATGAAGATTTTGGCCTGTTTTCAATTTTGAATTAAAAAATTGAAAAATAAAAGAAAATTTCCCTCTTGGACGTGGACTAGGCAACACAGCAAGTGCCATTTCCCCGATTCAATTTGCGACTCAAGGAAGGCCAGAGTGTCGAAGACTTTATTCAGGAAGTTGAAAAGAAAGTAGATGCAATGGTTGGCGAATCTACGCTTAACGAGTACAAGGCTTGCAAGAACCTTGTGAAGCACAAGAAGAGAGTCAATCGTGTGTTTTCGGAACTTGGCGCTGAGATCGCTCTTCGCCCCGCCTCCGGTGTGGCCAAGAAAGTTCCACGCTGTCAGTAGCTGTTCTCCTCCCAAGGCTCCAAGAAAGAAACCATCGTGATAAAGGGAGGAGAGCAGTGCGGCGATACTTCTTCTTCGATCATTCGCCCGACAAGACTAAGTCCTTGAATCCAAAGAAGAGAAAATGCAAAGCTTCTGAAGATATTTTTGATGCTGAGGTTCAGGCAGCTTCGAGTCTTGCTCATCTAGGTCAGAAGAAAGCTAAGAAAGCTATAAAAAAGATTGATGTTACTAAGGTTCAGCGCTCCTTCGCTTTCTCGGATGATGAAATGACTCAAGAACCTCGCTTGATGTGTTTTTATTCTTGCTTATGGTGTGATTTGAGATTTGGCGTTCATCACAATTATAGTCCGTGTTCTCGAGATGAATTTGTTGATGTTGAAACTTTTCGCAGGATGTGCTCGAAGTTCAAGCTGCTCCTATTGAGTCTGGTGCTGAAGTTGAGGCTGGTACTTCTCAGGCTCTTGCTTCTAAGGACAAGGCTTCCCCATAATTCATTAAAGTTCTAGAGCTGACTATTCAAAGAGGTGATGATCCGAAAACCCTTCTTTGATTGAGAAGCGCGAATAGCTTCCCGAAGGTCAAGACCCTTCTCCTTCAGTTATTGCTAAGTGTTAGGGGTGGAGTGGTTGATTCGGATGATCATGCTCCTAAATTTGCCTTACTATGGACATCCCCTGAATTTGTGGATGAAACAGGAGAGGAAGTGCCGAAGAAAAGATTTTGATTGACTGGCGAGACACCATCTGTTGTTGAAAAGCATCCTTCTGCTGTTGAGAAGCAGATCTCCTCGTCTCTTCAGAAATCTCTGACGATTTTCGAGCCTCATTGAGATTCCTTTGAGAAGGCTAAACCCAACAGGTGCGCACATTGCTTCTATCTCTTAGTACTCTGACAGTTACCTTATCATTCTTAAGCTTTCGTTACTTTAGGCTTTATATCTTCCGCAGCTTTTGAAGAGAATACTCGAAAAATCTCATCTTCGGATCTTACCAGTTTCCAGAAGACTTATGACCTGAAGGCATCTATTGTTGGCAAGGTGGTCTCTGAATGGCTCCTCGAAAAGGATGAGGTTATTAAGAAGCTTTCTGGTGAATCCAAGAAGCTGAGGCGTGAACTCAAGATGGCTCAAGTTTCAAGTATTGACTTAGAGCAACGAATCTCTGAGCTTGCTGACTCCCTTAAAAAGTGTCAATATGAAAAAAGACTCGCTGAAGCTGCCCTTCTTGATTCGAAGAAAGATATTGAGAGGCTGAACAAGACCCATGAAGATGATCTGAAAATGATCGAGAACCTTCGCAAGGATTTTGATAAGAATGCTAAAACAGTTGACGAGCTTCGCGTCAGCAATGTAGAGCTTTCGACGAAAAATTCTAATCCTGGGAAGACTCTGGGCAGCAAAGAACAAAAAATTCAGGATCTTGAAAAGGCTTTATCTGAGCGAAGCAAAGCCTCAAGACAGGATGTTGATGAAATTAAGAAAAAATTGAAACTCTTGTTCGAGGAGTACAGAGACGCCCTAAACAACTTTGGTATCCGTCCTGACCCATTCCCTGAAAATAAAGAAATCTCCGATCTGATGGATTGGATTGAAGCTGAGTTCCGGGCTCTTCCAGACGTTATCTCAGGAGCTAGTGACTTCGATGCTGCTTTTTCAGTAGAAAGTATTCTAAAGCTTCTCTACGATTTCGACTGTGTCGATCTCGTGAAATTTCGGGAGAATCTTTCGCACTTTCCTGACGTCGGGAGCACTGTTGACGTAAAATCAGCACTTCACGCCAAGCACACAGCAAGCCGAAAAAAGCTGGCTTAACACACATGGTGAATCCGAGCGTGCATCAATTTTCCCTGAACCGACAAAGGATGAAAATAGTTAGATAAAACACGGAACTTGCGGTGGTGGTACCGATACATGTATTTACGGCTACAAAGCCAATCAAAACGACATATAGCTACAACAAGCTATTTGTCGGCAATCTGAACATCATTCGGGAACCGATAAAACATGTAAAGCAGTATAGCCGAATGCATGACGAAGCGTGATGAAAGATCGGTCTTTATTAAAACAACATTGCAGCACGTAACCATGACCGATTATCAAGGATAAATCATAATAAAATAAATAAAAGCGAAGCATGATTATAAATTTGCAGTAAACATATATGCATAGGCCAAAAGCACTAGTCTACCGCATGTCTAGGTACTTTCAAACCTGTCAAGCGTGACACCAAACAAGTTAATCCACCGCATGATACAACTTGTTTGAAATCACACCACCAACCAAGAATAGATCAATCCACCGCATGATACAATCTAAACATGGAAGGCTAAAAGTATACATTATTTAAAACAAGCTTATGAACATGTTTCGCCGGTGATAGAGTTGCCGAATACAGCTGTACAGCCGATTCGGGTTCCGCGGAGAAGGAACAAACTATGCTAGATTAACAAGCTTGAACCCGCAACACGTGGCAATCTAGATTGATTCGAATTCGGCTATTAGAGAGCACGTGACTCACGCCCCACGTTGAGTTGAAGAATTTGAGCATACAACATGTGAATTACAAACAAGATAGAGCAGAATCTAGTCAATCTAAATTGGGCAATAAGAGTGTTACATGAATTAAACATAAGAGCAAAATTGGAAGCAACACGTGGTAACTTAATGAATCTATTAGATCTTGCCAAATCTAATAGAGCCGATAACTAGCTCCAAGCTAGATCTTAGCCTACCGCATGGCTCATGATCTAACAAGAAAGCCCTTTTGAACCAAGCTTAAATCCACCGCATGATACTAAGCATGGTAATAAGACTACTTGCATCACGGTCTAAATCCACCGCATGATACTAGACATGATACAAGGTTGCCGGTACTTACGAGGTCGACGGATCGATGGCTCCTCTCAAAGAACTCGACGACTCGACTAAAAGGACTCGAAAGTTGGCACGGGGCCGGTTTGTTGTGAAATTGTTCGATCCCTATTACAAACACTAAGGGTTCATATTTATACCCTTGTTCTAACACAACTCCTAGTCGACCACGATTACAACATTTATTGCCTAAATTAATGCCCCGGCGCCAATGTCCGTCTTGCACCCGTCATCAATTCATCCCTTCTTTATGCTCAAGCCACGCCATCGCCAAGATTCGAATACTTCCTCTTCCAAGCGCAAGACAGCTCTTCTGTCGAACGATGACGCACTCCCGACCGCAGACGTCTTTACCGAATACTTTGAGGAAAACTTCTTGCCGAACGGTGCTCTCCTACCAAACCCGACCCATAGGTTAGTCTCCTCCCTGTACCAATTTTTGGTGTTAACATATGCCCCTTCAATTACGGGATAAAAGGTGATTTTATTCCGGAATTGACCATAAATGTCCAACGTCCTCAGGCCGAATTCGTTCAACACCCGTTCTTTCCTCCTTCAAACCGTTGGAGTTTTCGCTCAGATCAAAACCCTAGTTCATCAACCTTTCAAGCTCGAATCTTCAATGGCGAACCAAGACCAAGCCCTTTAGGTAAATCTTATTCTCCTCAAGCTCATTTGGTATTACTTTTCTCAGATCTTATCTTAAATTTTTTCTTTTGGCCCTCTCTTGTTCTTGATAGGCTCTAGCCGCCGAAATCTTGATTCCTGTCGAGGATCAATCACCATCTTATTTCCTCGGGCCCGTGGGAATCTCCGACCCTTCTGAGTTCATTGCAGCCGAATCCCAGAGGATTCCCTTCAAGACATCATTGTCGAAACCCCATGAGTGGCAGGATGCTTTCAAGAACTGGCCTTTGCCCCCAATTGCAGGCTGGAGAAATTGGTACAAGAGGATGCTTGATGATGACAGCGCCAAGACAAGAAATTGGGACAGCCTTCGTATTGCTCATTGTTTAGAGTTGTCTCTGGCTGAAACACCCAAAAATGAAAACCTTCTGATGGCTGCCTGCCATTTTTGGTCGAATGGTGCTAATGCCTTTCTTTTTGGCCACGGGCCAATGTCCCCCACTTTGGCCGATGTATACATGATAACCGGCCTTGGAGTCACAGGAACTGTATATCCATACACGTACAAGGGCTCCTCCAGGCAAACAGGAGTGAGAACAGGGGTTGGATATAAAAGATATATCCAAAACTATATGTCTGATGGCCCTCTGTCTGATGTTGAATACAGAGCTTTTCTGAACATGTGGCTATGCAGATTCATCTTTTGTGGCAAAGCTAATGAGCCAACCCTGAACCACATTGTAATGGCTGAGGACCTGGCTGCTGGTACCTCTATTCCCCTCGGGAAGTACCTCCTAGGAAGTGTCTACCATATGCTTCATCAGACCACCTATCTGATGCACACCAGCCAAAAGATTTCCTGTGTTAATGTCCCTTGGTGGTTTGTTCAGATGTGGCTACAATTATATATGCACCAGATTGTTGCTGTTGACCTCAACAATCGGCACTTCCCTTCAACCAATTACAAGGAAGGGGAACCCCAAAGCACCAAAGGTTGCCAAACTTATGGAGAACCTGCCTCCACTGTGTCCATCAACCAAAGCATTGGCCAACTTTTTGAGCTCTTCTTCAGAGGTTTTGCCAACCCTCTTTGGCTTCCATATCTGGACAATGACAACTTGACTCTCCCTTGTGATTTTAGTTTTGAAGCCGGATGCAATGATGTACACTCTATAGCAATTTTCAATGCCTTCATTCATCCATGTATCCTGCCAGCAGAATTTTTTGGAGGAAGGCAAATTTAGAGTACCTTTGAGTACTACCAGCCAAACATGATGGCCAGACAATTGGGATGCGGCCAAGTGCCCCCAAGGCTATTCCTTCAAGAATTCCTCAAGCCCAGAGAGGATATCAAAGAATCCATACAAGCAAAAAGGGTCTTTGAGTACAAGTGCAGCACAACTGTTTATGCACCCAGGCCTTTTGTGCCAATAACAGTCACTCATCCCTCTTTCACTCTTTGGTGGCAAGAACTTCATGACCATATCTTTAATGTGCCAGTACATCCTCTCTGTCTTGAACTAATGCCTGACTTTCATCCAACTTCAGAGGTAATATACTTATTTCCCTCCTTTTCAATCATGCTCCTCTTTACTGATCAAGATTTTGTCATTTTCTGCAGGATATAGTACCTGCCCCACTTGCCAGGACAATCTCCTATAATATTGAGGGCCCAATCTCTGCCTTGGGATATCAATCCCCTACCCTGGCTCAACTGATGTCCAGATATGCCACACTAGATCCAACTCTTACCAGTTCAGCCTCTGACAAAAGGAAAGCTCCATCTCTGATTGCTCCTTCAATTGCCAAGAAGAAAAGAACAAGCAAAAAACTACTCATTCAGGTTAGAACCCTTCCCTTCCTGAACACAAAGTCACTCCTCATTCTGATCATCTTTTCTTGTGTGATTTTAGACCAGAACTCAGCAACCATTGGTCATAACAGATTCTGCCAATGCTTCATCTACTGGTAAAATTTTCACCATCTCATTTTTTTCTAATCATTTTTTTCTTCATTGGAACTTATCCTCTACTTACCAGTTGCAGAGGAAACTTTGGTGAGCCAAACTGTGGGGAGTTCTTCTCCTCAGCATGATTCAAATCCAACCTCCCCAAGGATCCAGCCATCCTCTCCTCAACCAGAAACTTCAACCTCACCAAGGATGCATCCAGCTTCTCCTCAGCTAGAAGCTTCAGCCTTACCAAGGACTTCTCAAGCTTCTCCTCAACCAGACATCCAAGAGCCCTTCCTCGAGCCTGAAAAACTTCCTTCCCCAACTTGGGAAGCCAGAAATGATGTAAGCATGAACACCCATCTTTCTATTTTCTACTCAATAGATCTCCACTAATTCGGCAAGAACCTCTTTTCAGGAGGAAACTGTATCATCACCAATTTACTCCTTTGTTGTGGATGACTTGATTGCCGAAAAAGGGGATGAAGCATCTTCTAGCCAGGCTTTATCAGAGGAAAATCAGGCAAAGTTGAAGGAAATCTTTTCCCTGCTGCAAAGGGATGTTCAAGACCAAGTCAAGGATGCTGATCTTCTAAGAGAAGCACTTGAACTCATCGATCAAAATCTCCCGGCTGACATTAAGGCTTCCCTAGAACCTGTTTCCAAGCTGGATGATCACTTTGTAGCAGTAAAACAGGCTTTAAAGAACCTATCCTCCCAACCAGCTCTGGATCAAAAGCAAGCTGCAAACAAGCAATCTGTGAAAGATTTGCATATCCAAATGCAGAATCATAAGGAATTGCTAACTAATTTGCAGCCTGCACTTGAGCTGAAGAAAGCCAGAAAAGCTGAATTAGAGGCTAAGCTGAGAACCCTGACAGCTGAGATCGAGGCTGATGAGAAGAAGATGGCTGAACTTCCTGAATCAATGGAGAAAATACGACAAGAAGCTACAGTAGCCATGAATGCAGGAAAGCAGCTCAAGACAAAGCTCTCGGCTCTGTCTAAAACCCAAGAAGCCGATCAAAGATTGCTGGAGAATATCAACAAGACGATATCTAATGCCTCCAATGTAATCTCAAAATACTTGGATGTAAATTGTAACAAACAATTCATAGCCGAATGCTTTATCAGCTCTGTAATTTTGCTCCTCATCAGTCTTTATTTTCCATATTTGTTTTGCCTTATTTTGACGAGCAATTTCTGGGCGATTCATTCGCAACTCTAACCAAACAAAGTGTCGACCGAAAAACAACCCGACCGCAACACAGCCGGATTTCAACTAGTCAAACCGAATATGACTCAGCTTGAATCTCAAACGACCCGGCGACGGTTCGGTTGAGAGAGTCTCTCCACTTCCCAAATTTCTTGGGATATGCGCCACGATCTCCGGCCACGATCTCTTCGCCAGTTCCATAAAGAAGAACCTCGGGTGCCCCTAGCCTTTCACCAAGTCCTCTATCTTCCAAGCCTTTACCAACCCAAGCTTTTTCTCTCCAGTACTAGTACTCCCAAGAGCTCCATGGCAAACAGCAGCAACAGGCGTCGGGCCAACGACGAGGCCGAAGGGAGCCGTGCCGGCGCTCGCCGGAGGTGGTGATCGTTGGCTTCCTCACATCTCTTTTTAGATCCCTTTTCATCCCTGACAATCTTCTTTGTGCTTCCAGCCTCATCCAGTGGAATCCTGCCCCTGCACCAACTACAACTCCGGCCATGGCGGGCGATTCCTCGGGATCATCTAGCCGTTCCCACTCTTCCAGCTCGCGCTACAATGATCGCGACGCCCGCAGGTTCAAGGAGGAACGCGATGCAACCCGGCACGAGTTGGAGATCATCTCCAAAGAGGCCGGGATCGCCGAGCTCGAGTGGGAGCATCAGCGCAAGCAGCTGCTGGAGGCTATTGACGGTGAATCCTGTAACCTGCTTAATCTCAACTTAATCTTGAACTAACCGCCATTGCTCTGTGATTTCCGCAGATCGCGACGCCGAGCTAAATCGGCTGAAGGCGCTGGTTGAGAAGCTGGCGGACAAGGTGAATGCTCCCGGAGACACACCGAAGCTCGCCTCGGCGCAGTGGAAGACCGCGTCGATGAGGTGGCCCTTCATGGCGTCCGCCTGGGCACCACCTTGGGCCTGGCCGCCATGGCGACGCACACCGGCGTCGACTACTCTACGCGGCCGCGCGGCTTCTACGGTGGCACGCCAGAGGACGTCGACGACATCGAGGCCACTCTAGAGCATCTCGACGGCCACGGCGTCGCCATTGCCGATTCCATCCACCCCCAGTCTGTTCTGAACAGGCTGTTTGATTAGTTTGTATTAGGGGTTATGGAATTTCGGCAATAAAGATGAAATTTTATCTTTCGTATTTGTCTTGTGATGATTTCTTTAATTTGTGCATACGAATCTTCACCATCTTGAACGCATTCGGGAACTTTTACTCTAGCCGAATACGCACAAACTCTTGCCCCTTGGCGTAGAATCCGCAGAAAATCCTTATTCGGGAGTCATGAACACTGTTCAATGAAAAAACCCTTCGCATCCAGGGAAAAACCCCCGTCGTTTGGTATTCCCATCAATGCACGCCAGCCAGTCATCACTCCCGATGCACTCTCACTACTAATAAAATAGTCCCTGTGGTGCTCTGCAAATCCATTCGCACACACTTCCATCATTTCACGTCCTCTCGTCCTCCTCTTCCAGAGAAAACCCCCAAGGCTATGGCGGACAAGGGGAAACAGCCACTCGAGGAGAACAGCTTCCCATCAAAGCAGCGAACCATTCGAGAGTAATCTTTTCTTCTCATCCCTTTCTCTTGATTTTGATTGCAATCTCGCGATTCATCCTTCCTTGATTTCAGCCTCGACCTGCTACGGAGGAAATCTTCGGTACTGAGGAAGTCCCTGAGTACATCCTCTCCGACTCCTCGACTGAAGAAGAAGACGCCACGCCAGAACAGAGGACCAATCATCAACTACGCCACCGCATCCGGCATCTAGAACATGACCTGCAGGACACCACCGCCCGTTGCAGTGCCGAACGCGAACGCCGCATGAGCTTGGAGGCGTTGATAGGCGGTAAGATCTTCATCCTCATCTGAATCTCACATTCAAAATCAGATCCCATGCTTGACAATAATCCGTTCTCTTTCTTCAGATGTGTCCGACAGGTACAACAACCTGAAGGCCTCCTGTGATAGCTTGATGGAAGCTGCAGAACACACCAACCCCCGAGGCTTCTACGTCGCCGTCACGGTAGTCTTGGAGCGGCTGAAGAGGGAGGAGCTGAAGAGGAAAAGCGCGGAACCAAAGAAATGAAGCATACTTTCGCTTCTTCCTCCAAGCATCCTGCTTCCTGCAGGCCTTCTCTTGTAATCTTAGATAGCTGTGTTGCCAATAAAGGGACCTGCAAGAATGTTTGTATTGCAGAACATTTTCGTGCTAAGGGCAATACACTTTCAGTATTGGCCATTTCCCTTTGTTAGGATTTTTCATTCTGAAGGCGGCTTCTTTCCCGAACGCCGGCTGTTTCCATGTTTCTGATGCTTGTAACAACAATCAACGATCAACTTCAATACTAGGATAATATTTCTTCAAGTATCTCCCGTTTATAGCAGCAGTGAATTCTTCTCCTAGTAAAGTTTTCAAGATATACGCATTTCCAGGCGTACACCTGACCACCCGAAAAGGACCTTCCCAATTCGGGGACCACTTGCCGAATGTACTGTACTTAGTTCCAATCGGCAATAACGCATTCCAAACCAAATCTCCTTCTGCAAATTGCTTGACTTTCACCTACTTATTATAGTATTTAGCAACTTGCATTTTGTTTTTCTCAATATTCTCCAAGGCCCTAAGACGAATCATATGGAAATCTTCTAATTCGTCCATCATCAAGTCATTATAATCCCTGGAACTTAAATCCTTTTGCAATACTACTCTCCTTGACTCTGATTGCATTTCCCATGGCAAGACAGCATGATGCCCGTAAACCAACTCATAAGGAGATGTTTGTGTAGCTCCATGAGGAGCCATTCGGTAAGCCCACAAGGCTTCATTGAGTACCGAATGCCACCTTTTGGCTTCTCAACAATCTTTTCTATAATCTTGATCATGATCTTGTTAGAAGCCTCTGCCTGACCATTAGCTTGGGCATAATAAGGAGAATAATTTAACAATTTCATCCCCTTACTTTCAGAAATTCTCGAACTCCGAAGATGTAAACTGAGACCCTTGATCGGTTGTAATTGTTTGAGGAATCCCAAATCTATAAATAATATGCTCTTTGACAAACTCAATCATATTTTCTGATGTCACCTTCTTCAATGGAATTGCCTCAACCCATTTAGTGAAATAATCTGCCAAAGCACAAACTTATGCCCTTGCTAGATGGAGGATTTATTGTCAGATCTATGCCCCATCCTCGAATGGCCATGGCTTGATAATAGGATTTAAAGGCGTGGAACTCTGAATATTTCCAAACTTTTGACAATCTTGACACCCTTTGTAGTATTCAAAGCAATCTTCCAGCATTGTCGGCCAATAACATCCAGTTTGCCTAATGACCCACTTCATTCGGTAAGCCGACTGATGTGCTCCACACAGCCCATCATGCACTTCACTCATCATCCTCTTTGCTTCTTCTTGACCCAGGCATTGTAGTAACACCCCATCCAATGATTTGTAATACAAACGTCCATCAAGAATAACAAACTTTATAGCTTTATACCTGAGCTTCCTAGAGACCTTTCGGGATGGATGTTGACGGTGAATTTCCGTCAACCTAGAGTACTTGTTATACATTGGCTTCGATTATGATTTGCAACTAACCCGCCACTAGGCATACTAATGATGTAACAAGTTCACACTTGCATGTCGATTTTGGAGTTTGTTGTTTACACAGGAAATTAACGTTAAAGAGGAGACTTTCGGGATAAGTTCATCAAGCACTTCAAGAGAAGATCATGAAGCCCGTCACAAGTCAAGACACGTGATGAACATGACTCCAAATGACCCGAGGACTGAAGCGTCAACATGCAAGTCTTCAGGGACTCAACCAGAAAATGGCGAAGCTTGGATAGCAAGGATTCAAGCCTTAATCGTGAAGGAAACGACGTCAAAGGCCCACATGCAAGTGCACACAAATAAGGGATCACGCGAGAAGCAACCGGGGAGGAAACCGGGGCCGAACCGGGCCGAAATGGGCCTGGGCCGGCCGGCCTGGGCCGACCGGCCTAGCCCACTCCAGGCCCGGTTCGCGTCCCACTTTTGCCCTAGGTGCTTGTCTATAAATTGTCTCTGCCTCCACCGGCCGCCACATCCATCCATTCATCAGAGAGCCGCCGAGAAGAAGGAGAAGCACCGGGAGGAAGCCGATGGCCGCCGCGAGTCCTCGAGTTGCCTAGGAGATGGCTTAGGCCATGCCCTAGCCACCATGGTCGGCCCTGCATGGTGTTGACGGTTAATAGTTGTATCAAAGTTCGTTTAGACTTGCAAGCGGACAAGTCTCCCGTCGTAGTCAAGGGACCCTTCTTCCCTCGAGTGGTGAACCCAAGGTATCGAATCCGTGGAACAAATGTGTGACGCAAAAGATGATCTAGTAAAGCCAAGTAACTTCAATCTTCGGTAAAGAGAAACCCTAATGCATCTAGATAAAGAACAACAAACTAATCTAATCTACTAAAGACCGGAGCTAACAAAGATAGATAGGGTAGATAAACCGATCTAGAGAGATCGGGTTAAGCCTTTTGTTGAAGTTCCAAGCAAGAGAAGAAGTAGCAAATCGAATCTTATTAGAAGCCTTTTTAAATCATGGTCTCCCGTCCGACTCCGAAAACGCCCGCTTTTCGGAACCCCCGTTCTGTCACAACGTATTCCTATTCATGCGGGTAGTCTAGGGCAAGTCCAAGGACAAGTCGAGTTCTTTCGGAAGATCCGGCGTGTACCTCTAGCCACCGCGGCTACAAGAACACCCTATGTGATCTATCTCGAGAATAGATCTAGAATAAGCAAAGCCGATTGAAAAACGAAATCATCGAAGAAACGCTTGATCGCTAGAAATAGATTCAACTTGATAATTCAACTAATACAATGATACATAAACAAGATCACCACCGGGATCCTACCTTGATCTTGCTTCTAGCTCCAGGAAATCCGACGTGGTCTTCCTTGCAAGGTTCCCACGTCGGCTAGGGAGACCCTAGTCAACTAGCTCGACCCTCTCCTCTCCGGGATGGTGTCCCTCTCTTCTCTGCTCCTCGGCGGCCGATGACGAATTGATTGATCCGTGGCTCTCGACCCCGGGGCTATAAATAGCCCGAATGGCGGCTAGATCAAAGGAGGGGGCAAATGGGCCTGATCGGGCCGGGCGCCGGCTCTGGGCCGACTGCCTGGGCCCATCCAGCCCGCCCCGCCTCCTTCGCGTGGTGTCGGTTCCCGAGTCTTCTAGATCCTTCCCCCTTCTGCATGTAGGCCCTTGTCGTCAGTTTCTCTCCGAATTGGACGTAGCTCCTTGTCCCACAAGATTCGGCACTTTTCTGGTTAGGTCCTCGGGTTTGTCATCTTCTCGGGTTGAGTCCCTGGCTTCTTGGAGTCAAGTTTGCTTCATTGCACGACTTGTACGGGGCTTCAAGGTCTTGTCACAAGGTGCTTGACGAACTTATCCCGGAAGTCTTGCTTTCAACGCTAAAACCCTGCATAAACACTAAACTCCAAAACCGACATGCACAAGTGAACTTGTTATACCACGGGGGTTAGTACCAATGGATAAGGTATAAAACTTATGCCAACACCGAAGGTAAACTCATGGCTAGGTTGACGGATTTTCACCGTCAACATCTCCCCCATGCTTAAACCTTGCTCGTCCTCGAGTAAGCCTTCGATGGATATCATCGTTGCCCATCAATGTTTAAACCTTGCACTTGATCATACATGAGAAAACATAATGCTCTCAAAATTTTAATTCGTTAAAGTTCCATAATGTACTAGCCTTCACCTCTACGGAGGGTAGATTCTTAATTAAGCTTACCCCACAAGTATTAACATGCTCCCAAAATTTAAATAGATCTCAGAATTTTTGAAATAAAGAACGAGATGAAGAAAAGCTAAACCAAGTTCATAAATTTAAATCATCTTGCATATTGCTCATGAACTCTCATCTCGCTTTGTCTCTCAAGCCTATATTCTACTCCTTTCCTCTCATATATATGTGTGGTAGGCTTTATATGGAGCTTTTGGGAAAGTTTAGTCCTACCAAGATATTATAAATGAGATGTTGCCAAAACAAGACAAGCTTCTCATGGTCTTACCGAGACTCGTCAAAAAGGTCATTGGAAAATAATGTTATATCAAGGAGGGGGAAGAGAAAAATACACACACTTGAGATAGGTGGACATGTGCAAATGGCAAAGAGTGATCTCAAGGCACAAAGGAAGTCCTCGTTATCGGATTGCACATGGTTGGAAAATGAGTATGGATCTTTTAATCTTGAAGCCTTGAGATTCCTAATGCACTTTAGAGAACCGGGGTGTTCACTTTATTTTTTTATTTTTACACATACTCATATTTTTTTTTCTCTTTTTCTCATATATATATATATATATATATATATTTCTTTCTTTCTTTCTTTTGAAAATTTTTTATTTGCTCCCCTTTGAACTCTAAAATTACATCGTACCTACCTCCTCCCCCATGCTTAGACGTTGCTCGTCCTCGAGCAAAGAGGCGATAAGTAAGGTAGGTGCCTGTTGACGGTTAATAGTTGTATCAAAGTTCGTTTAGACTTGCAAGCGGACAAGTCTCCCGTCATAGTCAAGGGACCATTCTTCCGTCGAGTGGTGAACCCAAGGTATCGAATCCGTGGAACAAATGTGTGACGCAAAAGTTGATCTAGTAAAGCCAAGTAACTTCAATCTTCGGTAAAGAGAAACCCTAATGCATCTAGATAAAGAACACAAAACTAATCTAATCTACTAAAGACCGGAGGTAACAAAGATAGATAGGGTAGATAAACCGATCTAGAGAGATCGGGTTAAGCCTTTTGTTGAAGCTCCAAGCAAGAGAAGAAGTAGCAAATCGAATCTTATTAGAAGCCTATTTAAATCGTGGTTTCCCGTCCGACTCCGAAAACGCCCGCCTTTCGGAACCCCCGTTCGGTCACAACGTATCCCTACTCATGCGGGTAGTCTAGGGCGAGTCCAAGGACAAGTCGAGTTCTTTTGGAAGATCCGGCGTGTACCGCTAGCCACCGCAGCTACAAGAACACCCTATGTGATCTATCTCGAGAATAGATCTAGAATAAGCAAAGCCGATCGAAAACGAAATCATCAAGAAACGCTTGATCGCTAGAAATAGATTCAACTTGATAATTCAACTAATACAATGATACATAAACAAGATCACCACCGGGATCCTACCTTGATCTTGCTTCTAGCTCCGGGAACTCCGACGTGGTCTTCCTTGCAAGGTTCCCACGTTGGCTAGGGAGACCCTAGTCAACTAGCTCGACCCTCTCCTCTTCGGGATGGTGTCCCTCTCTTCTCTGCTCCTCGGCGGCCGATGATGAATTGATTCATGCGTGGCTCTCGACCCCGGGGCTATAAATAGCCCGAATGGCGGCTAGGTCAAAGGAGGGGGGAATTGGGCCTGGATCGGGCCTGGGCCGGCCGGCCTGGGCCCATCCAGGCCCAGTTCCCGGCCTCCTTCGCGTGGTGTCGATTCCCGAGTCTTCTAGATGCTTCCCCCTTCTGCATGTAGGCCCTTGTCGTCAGTTTCTCTCCGAGCTGGACGTAGCTCCTTATCCCACAAGATTCGGTACTTTTCTGGTTAGGTCCTCGGAGTTTGTCATCTTCTCGGGTTGAGTCCCTGGCTTCTTGGAGTCAAGTTTGCTTCAATGCATGACTTGTGCGGGGCTTCAAGGTCTTGTCACATGGTGCTTGATGAACTTATCCCGGAAGTCTTGCTTTCAACGCTAAAACCATGCATAAACACTAAACTCCAAAACCGACATGCACAAGTGAACTTGTTATACCACGGGGGTTAGTACCAATGGATAAGGTATAAAACTTATGCCAACACCGAAGGTAAACTCATGGCTAGGTTGACGGATTTTCACCGTCAACATCTCCCCCATGCTTAAACCTTGCTCGTCCTCGAGTAAGCCTTCGATGGATATCGTCGTTGCCCATCAATGTTTAAACCTTGCACTTGATCATACATGAGAAAACATAATGCTCTCGAAATTTTAATTCGTTAAAGTTCCATAATGTACTAGCCTTCATCTCTACGGAGGGTAGATTCTTAATTAAGCTTATCCCACAAGTATTAACATGCTCCCAAAATTTAAATAGATCTCAGAAATTTTGAAAATAAAGAACGAGATGAAAAAGAGCTAAACCAAGTTCACAAATTTAAATCATCTTGCATATTGCTCATGAACTCTCATCTCGCTCTGTCTCTCAAGCCTATATATTCTACTCCTTTCCCTCTCATAACATATATGTGTGGTAGGCTTTATATGGAGCTTTTGGGAAAGTTTAGTCCTACCAAGATATTATAAATGAGATGTTGTCAAAACAAGACAAGCTTCTCATGGTCTTACCGAGACTCGTCAAAAAGGTCATTGGAAAATGATGTTATATTAAGGAGGGGAAAGAGAAAAATACACACACTTGAGATAGGTGGACATGTGCAAATGGCAAAGAGTGATCCCGAGGCACAAAGGAAGTCCTCGTTATCGGATTGCACATGGTTGGAAAATGAGTATGGATCTTTTAATCTTGAAGCCTTGAGATTCCTAATGCACTTTAGAGAACCGGGGAGTTCACTTCTTATTTTTTTTACACATACTCATTTTTTTTCTCTTTTTCTCGTAATATATATTTTTTTCTTTCTTTCTTTCTTTTGATTTTTTTTATTTGCTCCCCTTTGAACTCTAAAATTGCATCGTACCTACCTCCTCCCCCATGCTTAGACGTTGCTCGTCCTCGAGCAAAGAGGCGATAAATAAGGCAGGTACCGGAAATATTTTTCCTTGGAGAGATACTTGAATTCTTCAATGTTGGCACCGTCTTGCGATCTTCCTTGAATTGATGATCCATTCTCAACGATAGGTTGTGGTCAAGGAGGTAATCACAAAAGATGATATTTGGTTTTAAGGGTGGATATCCCATGAGGTTTGTGAGATCTCCAATGTGGGATACACAATGCACGGATAAAAGGCTAGCAAAAGATAGATATACGCAAAACGGAATGACCAGCTTCTTAGTCTCGGGCCGTAGAAATCATGGCCTGCAATAACTCACTAAAAATAAATCTTGTACACTAAGGTTTATGCACTCAAATATATATAAGGTCCGGATAGGTTGAGCAACACACAAGTGATATTCATGACCGATATTTTTGGGCATAAAAACCATCTTTAATCTATCTATAACTTGAGAGCACATAAAACACTATGGGTCTTTATTTTAATCATAACCTCCGCTAAAGATTAAGCTAGCATTTAGATAAATTCAGATTCATATTTTAAAAGAGCACTAGCTTTAACATGCATAAATCAATTACAAACATAAACAAAGCGGCAATTATAAACATATATCATTATGGCACAAATTTTTGTAACTTTTCCAATGATGTAAACAAGGTGGTGTCTTTATTAATGGTGAAAACAAACTGAAATACATGCTGAAAATAAACAAACACACTTACTGAAATCTTGGTAGTTGTACCCTTGCTCATAGTAGGGTTGGACATCCCCTCCAACGAATTGATCCGGCTGCACTAGGTAAAGGCGTCCAAGCTCATAGGCAATATTTGCATTGCCCTCACCAAGTTGAGCCGCGTTGGTTTGGATGGCTGCGACGTTTTGCATATTTCTCGCAACATACCCTCCAATTATGGCCATGCTTTGTTGTGGTTGGGGATATTGTGCGTAGGGCTCCGCGAAGGTCACGTTGGGCACCACATAGTTTGGTGGGGGTACCGGTGCACCACCCCCCCATGCTTGCACTTGTGGCCCTCCGTAATAACTTGGCGGAGTAGGAATCCTGCCAAACGGTGGTACATAGTTGGGTTGTGCACCACCCGCTTGTGCGGAGGAGGATCCCTCCTCTATGATTCTTCCTCTTTTATTTTTCTTCGCCGGGACAAGGAGTCCCTCTTCCAACCAATCTTCCTTCCCTTGAATGAAAAGCCTAAGCCTTGCGTCCGGAAGGGGTAGGTTCACCTTGGCCACATGAAAGCCTCCTCTCTCATCTCCACTAATATATTTACCTTGTTTCATTGTGTTGTTGGTGGGCTTCTCTGGAGATCAAATTCCAAAACCCATCTAACAAGCCGTCTGGCACGTCGACTTTCTCCGGAGCTCCCTTTTGGAACCCAAGTAGCTCCCTAACATAGTCGTAGGGAACCACTTGTTGGATTCCTCCAAGAATGATAAACTTTGCACCCCCTCATCAAGGATAGGCGCAATAGTCATCAAGATTTCCAAGGCAAACTCCTTGTGGGTGTTTGCCGACACCCCGTTGGAGAATTGCACCCATCCAAGGTGCCCCAACATATAATATATATCCGTGCCGAAACCCAATGCGTTGAGAGCTTGATCGTCAAGTCGACGCTTGCCATAAGCCCTCTTCTCAAGACGAGAGTTTCTTCCTCCTCCTCCGACAATATGATGAAGCCATATGTGGAGTACCGCGAGTGTATGGAGGTGGCGCGATGAACGGGTCGATCGTCGATGGGACGGCGGCTCCTCACGCCCTTGAGGTTCGGTAAACCTCATGGACGTGCTCCTTGTTGCCCTCATGCCATCGAGGAGGAGAGCGTCGTTCCTCCTTGGCGGTGTCGTGTCCTCCTCCATGCTTCGAGGAGACTTAAACCGAGTGCCTCCTCAAGACGTCGTCAAGACGGCTTGGATGACGATGACCCTTCTTCTTGGTGAAGAGACTTTGGTTTTCTTCCACATGATTGCAGCACTCTTCTCTCCACTAAAATTCGGTTGCAACCGGTAGCTAGGCACTTAGAAACTTACTTCGGAATATGGACTTTGAGTGGATTAAGGGTGTGTATTGTTTGAGCTATCAAGCTTGGGAAGGTTGGCTATGTCTACGGTGGTTCTGGGCACAAAAACTTGAGCACACAAACTGAGGAAGGAGGGGATGCTTGCTGCAGAAGAGGGAGCCGGGAGGCTCCTTTGTAGGGAGGCCGGCCTGGGTCGAGGGGTGGCCGCGATGCCTCTCAGGCTCCGTTTTCCTCCAAAGACAATCATTTCTCCTCCATGACTTTTTTGCCCGCATGCTCCACGAGTTGCACCGCCCAAACGCCTCGCCCACCTTTTCTTGCATTATTGGTCCTTCCACTTGATGCTTCATGCTTTGAGTCATGTCCATGCTCCCTTGCTCCACTTGCTTCACATGTCACCATGAGTTTCCTGCAAAGTTATGCTTGCTGCCCACCCATGCTTGTCCTTTGCATGTGGTCTTGATGAAAGTTGATGAAAGGGCATCAAAGGTGCATGCATGATTAACTTAAACTAAATTGCCTCCCTTTAAGTATGTTTAAGGCTAAGCACTCCTCTAATTTCGAAAATTAAAAATGTTTTCAGAGCTATGGAAGAGCTCAAACATAAATTTAGAGAAGTTTTTAAACCATTAAAAACAAATGTAAGTCGAAAATATTTTCCGACTACGTTGATATCGGTCTCACTGGTATAGTTTGCCTTCATTGGTTGAGAGCAAACTTTTTCCCGGCTTGATCATGGGGGCATAGGTTTAGGTTCTAATTTTGGCTCAATGAGAGAGGTTTTGAATGAAATAAAATTGAATGAGGCTTAGAAAAATTCTAATCTTAGAGAAACCAAGGATATAGTTTTTTTTAAACCAACCAAAAGTTTAAATTCTAGGTTCACGCGAGTCCTACCACGTGCTGAAATTTAATTAACACCTAGGTATAAGTTGTGGCTCTACTCGTGTGTTTTTAGCATGAAAAACAAGTCAACCACAACACCATAACTAGGATGAATGGGTGAGTTAGGTTCCGAATTTATTTGGTTGTGGTTTCTCGAAAAGAAACAAAACACATAGGAGGGTTCATATAAAGGGTTTATGATCAAGCAAAATATTCAACCAAGAATTATGTCTCTAATATTGTTCAACCACTTCTAAGTCTAATGTCTTTGCATAATAAAATTCAAAACTAAATTAAAAAGACTCGAAAAACCTGGAATCGGGTTGTCCTCCCGGTAGCTTATTCTTGACTCGACGAAACGGGTTGCCTCCCGCCTAGCGCTTCGTTTATAGTCCATAGCTAGACTTCTTCACTTGATTACTTTGGATCAACGCTCTTTGCGGGCGTTGCAATCTTGGGTACCCACTTCCGCACCATCTTGGGCACGGGCTTATCTTCCGGCTTAGTCATTTTTTTTGGTCTTCACAGGCGGCTTTTCTTCCTTTGTCTTGACGGATGCAACACCTTCCTTGATTTTCTTTACGTCCTTCTTCTTCGGCTCTTTCTTCTTTTTCAGCCCTTCCTTCTTCCTTGGTTCTTCCGCCTTCTCGAAATTGAATGAACTGACGGAACATGGAATTGTAGGGCATCCGGGGTCCTTTTGCTTCTCTAGCCCATTAGCAATAGCGGCACTACACTCCTCGGACATCTTGACGTGATCTACCCCGAGTGTTGCTATCTCATATTTATTTGCAAGTATGTCTTTAAAGTAACGAGAATATGTAGGTACTTGTAGGGCATCTACTAATGGCATGTTGATGCTAAGTCTACGCACAACCTCCACAAACTTCTCAAAGTGGTTGTCAAGTTTACCTCGGAAGTAGCGTGGCTTGAGTTGTGGTATCCTCGTGTCTTCTTCCGGCATCTCAAACTCGGGCTCTTCGGTGACGATCCCCGTAACCTTCTCCTTAGCCATCCCCTCCGCCTCGGCGGATGGTTTAAGCTTCCTTGCTCCCGCGGAACGTTCCGGATCTTTGGTCTCCTTTCCTGAACGTGTTTGAATTGCCGTCGCCGATTCGGGACCTTTAGGTTGTCCAAGCTTCCTTCATCATTAGTGAGGCGCCCTGCAAGTTGTCCCACTGCGTCTCGAGCATCTTGTTAACACCAAAAAATGGTACAGGAAAGGGACTGACTTGTGGGCCGAGCTTGGTGATGAAATACCATTCGGCTAGAAAAGATCTTCTCAGAGGGTTCGGTAAAAGGTGCTTGCGGTCGGCAATGCGCCATCATTCGCAAAAAAGGACCTGCGCTTTTAAAAGGAAGTTTTCGAATACGTGGTGACGTGGTCTGATATAAGGAAGGAACGAGTTGATGGCGTATACGAGATGGACATTGGCGTCGGGGCATTAATTTAGACATTAAATGTTGTACTCTTAGTCGACCAGGAGTCGTGTTAGGACAAGGGTATAAATATAAACCCTTGATGTCCGTAATAGGATCGAACATCTACACAACAAAACCGACCCCATGCCAAAACATCGAGTCCTTTAGTCGAGTCGCCGAGTTCTTCAAGAGGAGCCATCGATCCGTCGACTCCGTAAGTACCGCAACCTTGTATCATGTCTAGTATCATGCGGTGGATTTAGACCGTGATGCAAGTAGTCTTGTTACCTTGCTTAGTATCATGCGGTGGATTTAAGCTTGGTTCAAGAGGGTTTCTTGTTGGATCATGAGTCATGCGGTAGGCTAAGATCTAGCTCGAAGCTAGTTATCGGCTCTATTAGATTTGGCAAGATCTAATAGATTCATTAAGTTACCACGTGTTGCTTTGAATTTTTATTTATGTTTAAATTCATGTAACACCTCTTTGCCCAATCTAGATTAATTGGTTTCGGCTTTACATCTTTGAGATCTGTGTGGTGTATTTTTAAGTCTTTGTTTATTATAAAAGATCAAGTGCTTTCAATAGCCGAACTCAGATCAATCTAGATTGTCACGCGTTGCGGGTTCAAGCTTTGACTTTTCAAATGTTTGTTCCTTCTCCACGGAACCCGGATCGTCTGAACAGATTCGCAATGCTCCCAGTAAAACGTGTTCATAAGTCTGTTTTAAATAATGTATGCTTTTAGCCTTCCATATTTAGATTGTATCATGCGGTGGATTAATCTTTTTGTGGTTGGTGGCACGGTTTCAAACAAGTCGTATCATGCGGTGGATTAACTTGTTTGTGATCATGCTTGACGGGTTTGAAAGTACCTAGACATGCGGTAGACTAGTGCTTTTGGCCTATGCATGCTTGTTTACTTCACATTTATAATCATGCTTTTACCTTATTTGTTTTAATTGTTACTTATCCTCAAAAATCGGTCATGATCACGTGCAAGTAACGCTATTTAAATAAAGACCGATCTTTTGTCATGCTTTGCGCCATCCATTCGGCTATATCCTATTTTCATGTTTTAAAGCTCCGAATGATATTCAAACTGACCGATGATAGCTTGTTGTAGCTATATGTCATTTTAATTGGCTTTCTAGCCGTAAATACGGAACTGTCTGGTACCACCCGGCAAGTTCCATGTTTTATCTAACTATTTTCATCCTTTGTCGGGCCAGAAAATTGATCGCACGCTGATCGTGCACGTGTTTTAAGCCGCCTCCTTTCGCTTGCTGTTTGGCGCGGGTGCTGATTTTGCGCCAACACACTTTTTGGCACGCCTTGGGACACAATCTAGCTGATTCAAGATGCCTGATATTCAAGACGTCATGGATGTCACCATTAACGACTTGTCTCCGGAACAGCAAGTGCAGTTGAAGGATGCCATTGACCAGTTTCAACAGAAGTGTTTGATGTCATTTGGCAAGAACAGAAGTGGTGTGCCATATCTCAAATCTGACATGCCAAGGGTTCTGTTACCAGGGGAGCCTGATACCACGTCTGCTCAAGAGAAACAGGAGGCCTTGCAAGCTTTTCGGGAGACTATAGATACCGTGATGGTCAAACATCATACTGCTTTCTTGAATATGTTCAAGCAAATGATGATTTGAGTCTTTGGCCCAGGCATGGAGAGGACGCTCAGTCGAGTATTCCCTCAATCATCTACTGTGGAGGTTGGAGAAACCAGTACTGCTCAACCAGTTCGAGATGCGAGTGCCCAGCCGCCTCTACAGAGTATGGGAGGCCAACCAATCCAACCACCTCCGCAAAGCGTGGGGAGTCAACCGATCCAGCCGCCTCTACAAAGCAATGGAGGCCACCCAGTCCAACAACCGAACCCGTATCAGGCAATGCCCAATAGGCCTACATATGAAGACCTAGCGTTCGGTTCATCTGGAGTGCCACCTAACTCTACTTACAGGATAGCCCCGGCCAACAACAGGCTGCAGAAGAATATGTATGGTGGGGGGTATTCAGAAGTTGTGGACTATGGCGCCATTGATGCTTTCCCAAACCCTGGATATGGTGCAGCTGCAGGAATGCAAGATGCTAATGATGATCTCATGGTGCAGAAAATGGCCGATGTTTTGCAACATCAATTCAGCCTTAAACCTAAAATGCAGGGACAAGCATACACACCTCCTTTCCAGTGGTACCACAGGTGGTTTTGCCACCAAGGGTGAAACCTCCTACGATTTCACAAAGTTCTGGGCAAGATGATACAAGCATCTTGTGGAACACATAGCACGATACTTGATGCAGCTTGGGAAGCTTCACCGATGAGGCTATCTGTGGTCGATACTTTCCTTTGTCGCTTGATGTGCCTTCACATGGTTTGCTTCTTTGCCTGCTCAATCGATCAGTACCTGGAAAGATTTGGAACAAAAGTTCCATGCTCATTACTTCAGTGGTAGTACTGAGAAAAAGCTAATTGATCTGGCTACCCTGAGACAGAGGCACAATGAAACACCCTTAGAATTTCTCAGAAGGTTCAGAGAGGTCAAAGGCATGTGCTTCTCTTTGAATCTGCCAGATGATCAATTGGCTGACATGGCTGTTGCTGGTATGTTGCCAGCTATTCGGGAGAAGCTGTTTGGCATGGAGTTTGACAATCTTGGTCAGCTGTCCCAGAGGTTGTCATTAATGAGCAATCAAGCTTACGGATTCAAGAAAGACTCCAGGTTTGCCAAGCACAACGATATAGCTGATATCTACAACCAATTCCTCGAAAGAGCTGATCAAGTGGAAGAGTTTGATGATGATGAGGAAGTAGCAGCAGCTGAGATCATGTGGGGCAAAGAGCCGTTAACTGTGAACCAAAGGTGGATAAAGCAGGCCAAGGCACATACGATTTTGATGTGACCAAGGCTGATAAGCTTTTTGAGTTCCTTGTGAAGGAAGGCCGAATCAAGTTGCCAGAGGGGCATTCTATGCTTCGGCCTGATGGAGTTAAAGAGAAACGTTACTGTGGATTTCATGACAGGAACTCTCACTCCATTAATGATTGCAGGGTTTTCAGGATGAGGATTCAGAAGGCTATCCAGGAGGGTCACTTGAAGTTTGACAATAAGATGAAGCTGGATGGCAATCCTTTCCCTCAGAACATGGTGGGTTTCTCTGTTATCATGGTAACCGCTGAGGAGAAGGGGAAAGTAAAGGTCTTAACTTCAGCAAGAGCAAAGCAAGATGGATCAGTTGATCCTGCTCGGCAAGTGATGTGAACAGTCCACAAGGAAGCACCTCGCATCCTGAAAAGCCAAATTGAAGTGGGGGAATCTTCCAGAACCAAACCCAGGGTGACTACACGCATCCTCCTTAACAAGTGGCAGCGTCAACAAGAAAAGGAACGCTATCAAAAACAGAAATACGAGGAGGAGGCACGAAGGTTTGAGGAAGAAGCGCACAGAAAACAGCTAGAAGAACATGCACGAGAGCAGGAGCGTGCACATTGGGGATGTGCATTCTTCAGGCATTGCTGGAATGAGGGCTTGAAGCTTCCTACACTGAACAATTGCCCTGAATGCAGTGATAAATACACTGAGTATAGGCAGGATACTGTCAATCGCCGATCCGTCCATGAAAGAATTGGAAGGGTTCATCCTAGTGACGGTCGGCGCGTAAAAATAAATAAAGTCAATGATCACCCAAGGAAGAGATACGCTGGTCAAAGGTGGGTTGATCAAGAAGAGCAGGAGCGTGAATACATCTGGCAAGAAGGACAGTGGTGCCCACCTGGCTTGAGGAGAAGCCAAAAGAGAAGGGTTCAACGCCTGAGGAATCAAGAGTTGAAACAAGCAGGGATCAAGAGGAAGCAGGTGTGGCGTCCAAAGAATAGGCCTGATGGATCGGGTCGTTCGGCTCCAACATGCATGGTATATCTTTTGCCGAATGAGTTCATGGCTCCAGCTAACCAAGTTGTGCAGGAAGAAGTGTCCCCAGACATCAATGAGGATGAACAACTTGGGGTGTTGGCTAGCTGTGCAACCTTCGACAAACCGTCCAAGAATCGACACATGAGGCCGTTGTACTTAAGAGGATACGTCAATGGCAAGCCATTGACCAAGATGTTTGTTGATGGTGGAGCTGCAACAACGTGATGCCGCACACCACGCTCGTGAAGCTTGGCATGGGCCCCGAGATTTAACGCCAACAAGCATAATTTTGAATGATTTTGCTGGGAATCCTTCAGATACCAAGGGCTGTGTGCATGTGGATTTGATGATCGGGTCCAATACTCTGCTCACGACCTTCTTTGTCATTGAGGGCAAAGGGGCTTATAGCTTGCTGCTTGACGGACCGATCCATGCAACGCGCATCCCATCTACCATGCACCAACAGTTGTTCAATGGGTAGATGATGATATAGAAGTAGTCCAAGCAGATGATTCGTGAGTGGCTAACGTTGAACCAGCTTTCTAGGAGTATCAAGGCATAGATTGCTTCTCAGGAAAAGACTGGGGTGAAGGTCCTGTTGAACCAACAAGAAGTGATCAACGATTCAAGCAATGGCTCTTATAGCAATTTTTAATGGATAATCCAATCGATGGAACTGATGGGAAGTTAGGGCGTGGATTCATGTCGGCTGACAAATTGGAAGAAATTGACATTGGAGATGGTGACAAGCCAAGGCCGACATTTATCAGTGCTAACTTAGATTCAAGTTTCAGAGAAGGATTAATCAAGCTATTGAAAGAATATAAAGATTGCTTCGCTTGGGATTATTCGGAGATGCCTGGTTTGGATCGTTCCATTGTTGAGCATCGGTTGCCAATTAAGCCTGGTTTTAAACCTTATAAGCAACCTCCCCGAAAAATCTACAAGGATGAAGTATTGGCTGATGTGAAAAAAGAAGTTGAGCGATTGATTAATGCGAATTTCATTCGGCCATGCAGATATGCGGAGTGGATCTCTACAATCATCCCTGCACAAGAAAAATGGGAAGATGAGGGTTTGTATAGACTTTAGAGATTTAAATGAGCTACTCCCATGGATGGATACCCAATGCCCGTTGTTGATTTATTGGTTGATGTCATTGGACATAAAGTTACGGTTTCATGGATGGTAATGCAGTGGTACAATCAAATTTTATGGCAATAGAAGACATATCAAGACAACCTTCAGATGTCCTGGACATATAGGCCTTTTTGAGTGGATTGTCATGACATTTGGGTTGAAGAATGTCGGTGCAACTTATCAAAGAGCCATGAATTATATATTTCATGAGTTGATCGGCAAAATTGTTGAGATATACATTGATGATGTCGTGATCAAGTCTTTGAATCATGACTCACACTTGGATGATGTGAGAAAAACTCTAGAGTGCACCCGAAAGCATGGGTTGAAGATGAATCCAAACAAGTGTGCCTTCGGAGTTTCAGCTGGAGAATTCTTGGGATTTCTGGTACATGAAGGGGGAATAGAAGTTGGCAAGAAAAGCATGAAAGCTATTGACGAAGTTGTTCCTCCAACCAATCTCAAGGAATTGCAATCACTGCTTGGCAAGATCAATTTTGTGAGAAGATTCATTTCAAATTTGTCACAAAAGGTTTTGCCTTTTTCTCCGCTGCTGAGGATCAAGAAAGATCAGAAGTTTATATGGGGTGACGAACAACAAAAGGCTTTTGATGAGATCAAGCGGTACATGAAGGAACCACCAGTGTTGGTGCCTCCACAGTTGAACAAGCCTTTCAAGTTGTACGTGGCGGCCGATACCCAAACTATTGGATCGGCCCTTATACAAGAATTTGAAGGAAAGGAACGGATAGTGGCGTACCTTAGCCGAAAATTACTTGATCCTGAAACCAGGTATTCGGCTGCGGAGAAGCTTTGCATGTGTGTTTATTACTCGTGTACAAAGTTTCGGCACTACTTGTTGAATGCCGAATGCGTTGTGTACTCAAAGTTTGATGTAATTAAACACATGTTATCTATGCCAATTTTGAATGGAAGGATTGGCAAGTGGATTTTGGCTTTATCTGAGTTTGAGCTGAAATTTGAATCGGCAAAAGCTGTTAAAGGTCAGATTATTGCTGATTTTATTACCGAACATCGTGATCCATCAATTGATTTGCTTGAAATTACTCCTTGGGCTTTGTTCTTTGATGGATCTTCATGTGGCAAAGGTGGTGGAGTAGGAATTTTATTAATTTCACCCAGAGGTGAGATGTTTGAGTTTGCTATCCCTATTCAACCTACTGTCACAAACAATGAAGTGAATACTAAGCTAATCGCTAGAGGGCTTCAATATTTGAAAGAAGCAAAGGCTATTTCAGTTGAAATTTATGGAGATTCAAAGCTAGTTATAAAACAATTGAATGGCCAATATGAATGTAGAAGTGATATCCTGAGGAATTACTACGAAGAGTGCAAGGAAATCTTGAAAAGTTTTCAGTTAGTAATTCTACAACATATTCCTAGAGAATACAATGAAGAGGCAAACAGGTTGGCTCAAAGTGCTTCGGGTTATAGAGAAAATCAAGAAGTGTTTGCCATGGAGATGTGTGCTTTCGGGAGTGACCTAGCAGAGGATGATTGGAGAAAAGAGATTGCTGATTATCTGGAGAATCCATCTCGAAAGGTTTCTAGGAAGCTCAGGTATAAAGCTATGAAATTTGTTCTTCTTGATGGACGTTTGTTTTACAAATCGTTAGATGGGGTGTTGCTACAATGCCTGGGTCCAGAAGAAGCAAAGAAAATGATGAGTGAAGTGCACGATGGGTTATGTGGGGCGCATCAATCGGCTTACCGCATGAAATGGGTTATCAGGCACACTGGATGTGTTTGGCCGACGATGCTGGAGGATTGCTTTGAGTATTACAAAGGTTGTCAAGATTGTCAGAAGTTTGGAAATATACAAAGAGTCCCAGCATCAGCTCTGAATCCTATTATCAAGCCATGGCCATTCAGAGGATGGGGTATAGATTTGATTGGCCAAATAAATCCTCCATCTAGCAAGGGGCATAAATTTGTGCTTTTGGCAACAGATTATTTCACCAAATGGGTTGAGGCAATTCCATTGAAGAAAGTAACATCAGAAAACATGGTTGAATTTGTTAAAGAACACATCATCTACCGATTTGAGATTCCTCAAACAATTACAACTGATCAAGGAGCTCAATTTGTATCTTTAGAGTTCAGAGAGTTTGCTGAAAGCATGGGAATCAAATTATTGAATTCTTCTCCTTATTATGCCCAAGCTAATGGTCAAGCAGAGGCTTCTAACAAGATCATGATCAAGCTTATACAAAAGAAAATTGATCAGAAGCCAAAGAGGTGGCATTCGGTACTCAATGAGGCTTTGTGGGCTTACCGAATGGCTCCTCATGGAGCTACAAAAACATCTCCTTATGAGTTGGTTTATGGGCATCATGCTGTTTTGCCACAGGGAAATACAATCAGATTCGAGGAGAGTGGTTTTGCAAAAGGATTTAAGTTCCAAAGATTACAGTGGCTTAATGATGGATGAATTAGAGGATTTGCATACGATTCGTCTTAAGGCCCTGGAAAATATTGAGAAGAACAAGATGCGAGTTGCTAAATATTACAACAAGAAAGTAAAGGTCAAGCAATTTGCGTAGGAGATTTGGTTTGAAAGGCCATCGCCGATCGGGACTAAATACATGTCCAAATGGTCCCCTAATTGGGAAGGTCCTTTTCGGGTAGTTAGATGTGCTCCTGGTAATGCTTACATATTGAAAACTCTACTAGGAGAGGAGTTTACTGCTGCTATAAATGGAAGATATTTGAAGAAATATTATCCTAGTATTGAAGTTGATCGTTGATTACAAGCACCAGGATTACGGCATCCGATACGAAATAGCCGGCGCTCGGGAAGAAGCCTTTAGAACAAAAATCCTAGAAGATGGCCAATACTAGAATGTATTGCCCTTAGCACAAAAATACTCCACATTACAAATGTTTCTTGCAGGCTTTTATTTGACAACCCAACTACTTAAGATTACAAGAGGTGGGAAGGCACGGAGGAAGAAGCGAAAGTATGCTTCATTCCTTTGATTCTTTGTTTTTCCTCTTCAGCTCCTCCCTCTTCAACTGTTCCAGGACCACCGTAACGGCAACCTGGAAGCTTCAAGGGTTGCCATGACTTACAGCTTCCATTAGGCTGTCCCAGGAAGCCTTCAAGTTGTTGTACCTGTCAGAGACATCTAGGAGAAGGAAACAGTTGTTAGATGTGAAGATCTGAGCTTAAGCATGGGAGTCAAATGAAAATGGAGATTCACTCTACCAACGCCTCCAAACTCATGCGGCTGGCGTGGTACCGGCGGTGATGTCCCGCAGGTTGTGCTCTAGATGCCGAATACGGCGGCGCAGTTGGTGGTTGATTCTCTGTTCCGACGTGGCGTTCTCTTCTTCAGTGGAGGAATCGGAGAGGATGTACTCGGGAACCTCTTCAGTTCCAAAGATCTCTTCAGGAAGCAGGTCAAGACTAAAAAAAAGCAGAGAGGCGTAAACCATGAGATTGCAAACGAAAGCAAGAAACAGATTGACAGAAAACTCACTCTCAAATGGTACGCTTCTTTGGTGGAGTGTTGTCCTCCTTGATGGGTTGCTTTCCCTTGTCCGCCATGGCCTTGGGGTTTTCTCCTTTGGAGCAGGGGGAGAAGATGTGAGGTGATGGAAGTGTATGCGAGTGGATTTGCAGGGCACCCAGGAGGCTATTTTATTGACTGTGAGAGTGCATTGGGAATGATGACTGGTTGGCGTGCGTTATTGGAATACCAAGCGGCAGGGTTTTCTTCCCGAATGCGAAGGGTTTTCGTTGAACAGTGTTTATGGTTCCCGAATTGAAGATTTTCTGAGGATTTTGTGCCAAGGGGCAGGAGTTTTTGCTTGTTCGGCTAAGAAAAAGTTCCCGAATTCGTTCAAAAATAGTAAAGTTCGCATTCACGAGCAGAAGGGAATCATCGCAATATAGACACAGAAGTTAAAATTTCATTATTTATTGCTGAAAATTCAAACATCCCTAGTACAAACTAATCAAAAAGCCTGTTTAGCACAGACTGGGGATGGATGATTTCGGCGATGGCGTCGCCGTGGCCGTCGAGGCGCTCCAGGATGACTTCGATCTCGTCGACGTCCTCTGGTGCGCCGCCCTGGAAGCCACGCGGCTGTATGGAGTAGTCGACGTCGGTGTGCGTCGCCATGGCGGCCAGGCCCAAGGTGGTGCCCAGGCGGACGCCGTGGAGGGCCACCTCATCGACACGGTCTTCCACCGCGGCGATGCGGTCCGCCGGTGTGTCCCCGGGGGCGTTCACCTTGTCCGCCAGTTGCTTCACCAGCATCTTCAGCTGGTTAAGCTCGGCGTCGCGGGCTGCAAAGTTGCAAGGCAATGGCGGTTAGTTTCAAAAGTTAAATTGGATCAAAGTCAATCAAAGGAATTTACCGTCAATGGTCTCCAGCAGCTGTTTGCGCTGATGCTCCCATTCGAGCTCAGCGATGCCGGCTTTCTTGGAAACCTCTCCCAGCTCGCGCTGGGATTCGTCACGCTCCGCCTTGAAACGGAGGGCGTCGCGCTCGCCGTAGCGCGAGGGGAGTAGTTGTACGACTCCGAGGAGTCGTCCGGCAGGGCTGGATTCGCGGCCGGTGCAGGGGCCGGATTCCACTGGATGAGCCTGAAACAAAGAGGATCGTCAGAAACAGAAGGAAATCTGGAAGGAATCGTAAAGGAAGTTAACGATCACTGCCTCCGACGAGCGCCGGCGCGGCTTCCTTCCGCCTCGTCGCTGGCACGGCGCCTGCTGCCGCTACCCGCCATCAGGTGTTTTGGGTGCGCTAGTGATGGAGAAGGAAAGCTTAGATTGGCAAAGGCTTGAAGGCAAAAGACTTGGTGAAAGGCTGGGGGCACCTACGGTTTTATTTATGGGGGTGGTAAAGAGATCGTGGCCCTGGATCGTGGTGCATATCCCGAGAAATTTGGAAGGTGGAGAGGCTTCCTTAACTGAATCGCCGTCGGGTCGTTTGGAATTCAAGCTGAGTCATATTCGGTTGACTGGCTCGGCTGAGTTGCGGTCGGAGTGCTATTCGGGTATGGTACTGTTTGGCCGGAGTTACTGAATGGATCGTCTAAAAATTGCAAACAGGAAGAGACAGAGAATGGAAAGTGAAGTTTGTGGTAAACAAAGTTACAAGGACGATCAATCATTCAGCTACAAATTGTTTGGCACAGTCAAATGTTCAAATACTTTGCAATTACACTAGAAGCATCTGATATCATTTTGCTGATATTTTCTAACAGTTTTTGATCAGCTTCTTGAGTGTTGGACAGGACGGAAATCTTTGACTTGAGCTGGTTTGATTCAATCATGGCTGCTGAAGTTTCCTTTTGGATTTTCTCTGTTAATCCAGGGAGTTCGGCTATCTTCTTCCTGTCAGCCTCAATTTCAGCTGTCAAAGTCTTCAACTCAGCTTCTAGTGCAGCTTTCCTGGCAATCTTCAACTCAAGTGCAGGTTGCAGTTCAGCTATCAGCTCCTTGTTGCTTTGGATTTGAGCCTGGGATTCTTTCACGAACTGCTTGACTTTGGCTCTCTTTGCTCAAGGACTGGTCGGGAGGATTGGTTCTTTAAAGCTCGCCTCACTGCTGCATAATGATTGTCCAGATGAGAGATGGGCTCCAGGGAGGCTTTGATATTACTGGGAAGTTCTTGATCAATGGATTCAAGTATTTCCTCCAAACGATCAACGTCTCTAACTTGATCCTGGATATCCCTTTGCAACAAAGAAAAGACTTCTCTCAGTTTTGCCTGATTTTCCTCTGACAAAGCTTGATTTGAAGAAGCCTCATCTCCTTTTTCGGCAGTTGGGTCATCCACAATAAATGGAGGGCTTGATGTTGATGTAGCCTGGTTTTGAAAGGAGGAATTGCCGAATTAGGGATGATTTATTAAATGGGAATGAAAGTGCAGATGTTTATACTTACTTCATTTCTGGTTTCCTGAATTGGAAAGGAGGTTTGTTCAGGCTCAAGAGGGGTTTCCTGAGTGATCAGCTGAGGAGGAGCTTGAGGAGTTCCTGGTAGAGCTGAAGCTTCTATTTGGGGGGAAGCTGGTGCAGTCCCTGGTAGATTTGAAGCCGGCTGAGGTGAAGGTGGATTCATCCTCGGTGAAACCGGAGCTCGCTTGAGAGGGGGATGATTGAATCCTTGGTGAAGCTGAAGTTTCTGCTTGAGGGGAAGATGTTTGAACCCTTGGTGAATTTGGATTTGAAGCATGTTGAGGAGAAGAAATCTCCACAGGTTGATTCACCAATGTTTCTTCTGCAGATGACAAATGAAGGGTAAATGCCAATGTAAATAATGGTCTTTAAAAGAAAGTAAAATAGTAAGGATCATACCAGCAGATGGAGCATTGGCAGGTTCTGAAGTTGTTGATGGTTGCTGAATTCTGGTATGAAATTACACAAGATAAATTTGTCAGAATGAAGAATGGTCTTGTGTTCAGGAAGGAAGAGATATTACCTCAATGAGAACTCTTTTGGTGGTTCTTTTCTTCTTGGCAGCTGAAGGAGCAACCAGAGATGGAGCTTTCCTCTTATCGGTTGAACTGATAAGATTTGGGTCTAATTTAGCATATCTGGACATCACTGAGCCAGAGTTGTGGATTTAAATCCTAAAGCAGAAATTGGGCCTGCAGCATTGTAAGAAATTGTCGCTAGAGGGGCAGTCGTGTTCTGCAAGAAGTGACAAAAATCATGATCAGAAGGAGGGCATGCTTGATGTAAGAACAAGATAGGTGCATTACCTCTGAAGTTGGCTGGAAGTCAGGCATTAGCTCAAGACAAAAGGAGTGCACTGGCTTGCTGAAGATATGATCATGAAGTTCTTGCCACCAGGAGATGAAAAGAGGATGAGCTATTGATGTTGGTATAAAGGACCAAGGATAAATAGTTGGGCTGCATTGATATTCAAAGACCCTTTTTGCTTGCAGGCTTTCTTTTATTTCCTCTCGGGCTTGAGGAATTCATGAAGAAATAGCCTTGGAGGCACTTGGCCACATCCTAGCTGCCGAGCCATCATGTTTTGATAATATTCATAGGTACTATGATTTTGCCTTCCTCCACAAAATTCTGCTGGCAGGATGCATGGATGGATGAAGATATTGAAAATCTCTATGGATTTTGCATCATTGCATCCATTTTCAAAAGTAAATTCATAAGGAAGGGTCAGGTTATCATTGTTCAAATAAGGAAGCCAAAGGGGATTGGTGAAACCTCTGAAGAAAAGCTCAAAGAGTTGACTGATGTTTTGGTCAATGATTATGGTTGAGGCAGCTTCACCATAGGTTTGGCATCCTTTTGTGATCTGAATTTCTCCTTCTTTATAACCAGATGAAGGAAAATGCCGATTGTTGAGATTAACACCAATGATCTGATGCATATATAGCTGTAGCCACATCTGTACAAACCACCAGGGACCATTGACACAAGAGATTTTTTGGCTGGTGTGCATCAGATGAGTGGTTTGATGAAGCATATGGTACACATTTCCTAAGAGGTACTTCCCGAGGGGAATGGAGTGACCAGTAGCCAAATCTTCAGCCATTGCAATATGATTCAAGGTTGGCTCATTGGCTTTGCCACAAAAGATAAATATGCATAGCCACATGTTTAGGAAGGCCCTCAGATTCAACGCTCACCGAGGACCATCGAGATATGGTTCTGGATATACTGTTTATATCCAGATCCTGTTTTTACTCCTCTTTGCCTGATGGAGTTTTTGTACTTGTAAGGGTACATGGATCCTGTGACATCAAGGCCGGTCATCATGTATACATCGGCCAAAGTGGGGACATTGGTCCATGACCAAAAGGAAAGCATTGCTGCTTTGACCGTAAATGGCAGGCTGCAATTAGAAGACTCTCATTCTTGGGGGTTTCGGCTAGAGATAACTCCAAGCACTGGGCAATACAAAGGCTGTCCCAATTGCTGGTTTTTACACTCTTATCTTCGAGTATCCTCTTATACCAGTTTCTCCAACCTGCAATTGGGGCAGGGGCCAGTTTTTAAAGGCATCTTGCCACGCATGAGGTCTTGACAAAGCCGATTTGAAGGGTACTCTGTTGGATTCGGCTTCAATAAACTCATAGTCGGAGATTCCCATAGGTCCGAGGAAATAGGATGATGATTTATCCTCGATGGGAATCAAGCTCAAGGGATAGAGCCTATCGTGAAAAGGCAAGAGGAAGAAATCTAAGGTGGGGATCGAAGAAGTAATACCGAATGAACCTTAAGGGGATGAGATTTACCTGAACAGCTTGATTTTGGTCCGCCATTGAAGGTTTGAGCTTGAAGATTGATGACCTAGGGTTTGGATCTGAGCGGAGGCTCCAACAGATTGCAAGAGGAAGGAATGGGTGTTAAACGGATTTAGCTCAAAGATGTTGGGCATTTATGGTCAATCCCGGAATAAAATCACTTTTATCCCATAATTGAAGGGGCATATGTTAACACCAAAAAATGGTACAGGAAAGGGACTGACTTGTGGGCCGAGCTTGGTGATGAAATACCATTCGGCTAGAAAAGATCTTCTCAGAGGCTTCGGTAAAAGGTGCTTGCGGTCGGCAATGCGCCATCATTCGGCAAAAGGACTGCTTTGGCGCTTTTAAAGGAAGTTTTCGGAATACGTGGTGACGTGGCCCGATATAAGGAAGGAACGAGTTGATGGCGTATACGAGATGGACATTGGCGTCGGGGCATTAATTTAGACATTAAATGTTGTACTGTAGTCCACTGTGAGTCGTGTTAGGACAAGGGTATAAATATAAACCCTTGATGTCCGTAATAGAGATCGAACATCTACACAACAAAACCGCCCGTACAAACATCGAGTCCTTTAGTCGAGTCCGCCGAGTTCTTCGAGAGGAGCCATCGATCCGCCGACTGTAAGTACCGCAACCTTGTATCATGTCTAGTATCATGCGTGGATTTAGACCGATGCAAGCAAGAGGGTTTCTTGTTGGATCATGAGTCATGCGGTAGGCTAAGATCTAGCTCGAAGCTAGTTATCGGCTCTATTAGATTTGGCAAGATCTAATAGATTCATTAAGTTACCACGTGTTGCTTTGAATTTTTATTTATGTTTAAATTCATGTAACACCTCTTTGCCCAATCTAGATTAATTGGTTTCGGCTTTACATCTTTGAGATCCGTGTGGTGTATTTTTAAGTCTTTGTTTATTATAAAAGATCAAGTGCTTTCAATAGCCGAACTCGTGATCAATCTAGATTGTCACGCCGCTATGGTTCAAGCTTTGACTTTTCAAATGTTTGTTCCTTCTCCATGAACCCGGATCGTCAGACAGATTCGCAATGCTCCCATGAGTAAAACGTGTTCATAAGTCTGTTTTAAATAATGTATGCTTTTAGCCTTCCATATTTAGATTGTATCATGCGGTGGATTAATCTTTTTGTGGTTGGTGGCACGGTTTCAAACAAGTCGTATCATGCGGTGGATTAATTTGTTTGTGATCATGCTTGACAGGTTTGAAAGTACCTAGACATGCGGTAGACTAGTGCTTTTGTCCTATGCATGCTTGTTTACTTCATTTATAATCATGCTTTTACCTTATTTGTTTTAATTGTTACTTATCCTCAAAAATCGGTCATGATCACGTGCAAGTAACGCTATTTAAATAAAGACCGATCTTTTGTCATGCTTGCGTCATCCATTCGGCTATATCCTGTTTTCATGTTTTAAAGCTCCTAATGATATTCAAAATCACACGATGATAGCTTGTTGTAGCTATATGTCATTTTAATTGGCTTTAGTCAGAATACGGAACTGTCTGGTACCACCCGGCAAGTTCCATGTTTTATCTAACTATTTTCATCCTTTGTCGGGCTTCAGAAAATTGACCGCACGCCGGATCGTGCACGTGTTTTAAGCCAGCTCCTTTCGGCTTGCTGTGTGCTTGGCGCGGGGTGCTGATTTTGCGTCAACACATCTTCATCATGTTGAGCACTTGATGGTTGGAGCTCCCGACCTCCGTCACTTTGCTATCGATGTTCTCCAACACCTTGTCTATGGCTTTGAACTTGGTGACGGTGTCCTTGTTGATCTTAGCTTGCTCGTCCATGAATTCCTTCAATTGTATACGAAGCGGAACCGAATTCGGAATGGATGAGCTTGCATTAAATTGAGGTCTACCTTGCCCGTAGCGGAAGTTCGGCAATTCTCCCTTCCTCATGTAATCGAGCACCTTGGCTTCCTCCGGACAATCTTTGTGGACATGGCCGTACTCTCCGCATTCTTCACATGTAGATCTTGCTTCGGCGGCCTTCAAGTCTTGAGCCTCTTTCTTTTCTATCTCCATCTTCTCCAACCTCCTCATGAGTGAATCAATCTTGCCTTCAAGTATGTTCTCCTTCTCCACTTGCAAGACTCCCTTGACGTTTCCCGTGGGTTGAACCGGATGTAGGCGTCCGGATGACGCCCATGTGTCATTATCCGTGACCTTCTTGAATAGAGTGAAAGCTTCCGTCGGTGTAAGCTCGATGATAGATCCTCCCGCCGATGCATCGATGATCGTCCTTGACGCCATGGTGAGTCCTTGATAGAACTTTTGCACGAGGTCTTCCTTCGGGAACTTGTGATGTGGAACCGCCTGAGTGTACTCATTGAAGCACTCGAATGCCTCCGAGATAGTTTCCGTAGGATATTGAACAAAGGTGGCAATCTTATTACGCAAGCTTTGAGTTTTACCCGTGAGTAGTATTCCTTCATGAAAGCCTTCATCAACGTGTTCCAATTTTGCACCGTCTCCGCCGGTTGAGAGTGGAACCATTGCAAAGCCTTCCCGAGTAGTGAGAACGGAAAAAGCCTTGCCCTCATTTGATCTTGAGTCACCCCATCCATGTTGAAAGTTTGACATAGTTGAATGAATGCTTGGAGGTGAAGGTTCGGATCCTCTTTACGTGAAGGGTGAATGTTGCACCATGGATTGTTGAGGTCTTGATCTCGAACGGTCTTCCGATCTCCTCAAGATTCAAGATTGGTAGGTCGATGATATCCGGTGCATAGCTCCCAATCTTGCGCTCTTGCAGCTTGGTCACCCATCGGTGGAAGTCGATTCTCCGAGGACTTTGAGGTGGTGAATTCTTCGGAGATTCCTTCGATCCTTTGTCTTCCGACTTCGAATCTACAAAATCCAGCTTTTTAGCTTGATGTGCTTCACGTCTCCTTAGCCTGTAAAGTTTTTCCGATCATCCACAAAATTATCGGGTTTGTTGGAGAGGTAGTCATTCATCTCCGTTAGTGTTAGCAATAAACAAAATATGCAAAAACTAGAAAGTAAAAATAAATCTATGAAAACTAGGGTTAGACAAACTAGATTAGATTTATTTTGAGGATGATCAAAGTTTAGTAGATGCAAAAAGAAAAACTAAAAGAAAACTGAAAATTACAAAAAAAAGCAATAAAAGATCAAATCTTGATCACTTGTTCCCCGGCAACGGCGCAAGAAAAAGGGGCTTGTTGACGGTTAATAGTTGTATCAAAGTTCGTTTAGACTTGCAAGCGGACAAGTCTCCCGTCGTAGTCAAGGGACCCTTCTACCCTCGAGTGGTGAACCCAAGGTATCGAATCATGAAACAAATGTGTGACGCAAAAGATGATCTAGTAAAGCCCAGTAACTTCAATCTTCGGTAAAGAGAAACCCTAATGCATCTAGATAAAGAACACAAAACTAATCTAATCTATTAAAGACCGGAGGTAACAAAGATAGATAGGGTAGATAAACCGATCTAGAGAGATCGGGTTAAGCCTTTTGTTGAAGCTCCAAGCAAGAGAAGAAGTAGCAAATCGAATCTTATTAGAAGCCTCTTTAAATCGTGATTTCCCGTCCGACTTCGAAAAAGCCCTTCTCGAACCCCTGTTCACAATGTATCCCTACTCATGCGGGTAGTCTAGGCGAGTCCAAGGACAAGTCGAGTTCTTTCGGAAGATCCGCGTGTACCTCTAGCCACCGCGGCTACAAGAACACCCTATGTGATCTATCTCGAGAATAGATCTAGAATAAGCAAAGCCCATCGAAAAACGAAATCATCGAAGAAACGCTTGATCGCTAGAAATAGATTCAACTTGATAGTTCAACTAATACAATGATACATAAACAAGATCACCACCGTGATCCTACCTTGATCTTGCTTCTAGCTCGAACTCCGACGTGGTCTTCCTTGCAAGGTTCCCACGCCGGCTAGAGACCCTAGTCAACTAGCTCGACCCTCTCCTCTCCGGGATGGTGTCCCTCTCTTCTCTACTCCTCGGCGGCCGATGACGAATTGATTCATGCGTGGCTCTCGACCCCGGGGCTATAAATAGCCCGAATGGCGGCTAGGTCAAAGGAGGGGGAATTGAGCCTGGATCGGCCGGGCCGGGCTGCCGGGCCTGGGCTCATCCAGCCCAGCCCCGGCCTCCTTCGTGGTGTCGGTTCCCGAGTCTTCTAGATGCTTCCTTCGCATGTAGGCCCTTGTCGCCGCCTCCGAGTTGGACGTAGCTCCTTATCCCGCAAGATTCGATACTTTTCTGGTTAGGTCCTCGGAGTTTGTCATCTTCTCGGCTTGAGTCCCTGGCTTCTTGGAGTCAAGTTTGCTTCATTGCATGACTTACGGGCATCAAGGTCTTGTCACAAGGTGCTTGATGAACTTATCCCTAAGTCTTGCTTTCAACGCTAAAACCCCATAAACACTAAACTCCAAAACCGACATGCACAAGTGAACTTGTTATACCACGGGGGTTAGTACCAATGGATAAGGTATAAAACTTATGCCAACATCGAAGGTAAACTCATGGCTAGGTTGACGGATTTTCACCGCCAACATGCAAATACTTTTCCTTTGAGAGATACTTGAATTCTTCAATGTTGGCACCGTCTTGCGATCTTCCTTGAATTGATGATCCATTCTCAACGATAGGTTGTGGTCAAGGAGGTAATCAAGGATGATATTTGGTTTTAAGGGTGGATATCCCGAGGTTTGTGAGATCTCCAATGTGGGATACACAATGCACGGATAAAAGGCTAGCAAAAGATAGATACGCAAAAACGGAATGACCGCTTCTTAGTCTCGGGCCAGAAATCATGGCCTGCAATAACTCACTCAAAAATAAATCTTGTACACTAAGGTTTATGCACTCAAATATATATAAGGCTCTGGATAGGTTGAACAACACACAAGTGATATTCATGACAAGGTTAGCGATATTTTTTGGGCATAAAAACCATCTTCAATCTATTCATAACTTGAGAGCACATAAAACACTATGGGTCTTTATTTTAATCATAACCTCCGCTAAAGATTAAGCTAGCATTTAGATAAATTCAGATTCATATTTTAAGAGAGCACTAGCTTTAACATGCATAAATCAATTACAAAGATAAACAAAGCGGCAATTATAATCATATATCATTATGGCACAAATTTTGTAACTTCTCCAATGATGTAAACAAGGTGGTGTCTTTATTAATGGTGAAAACAAACTGAAATACATGCTGAAAATAAACTAACACACTTGTTGAAATTTAAATAAAAACTGAAAACATTACGCAAACACAAGCAAACAAAAGCTGAAAATTACGTAAAAGGAAAAGAAAAGAAAACTAAAGTTCCTCCTTCTTCCTAATCCTCCGCCGGTGGTTGGTGTTTATAATCTTGGTAGTTGTACCCTTGCTCGTAGTAGGGTTGGACATCCCCTCCAACGAATTGATCCGGCTGCACTAGGTGAAGGCGTCCAAGCTCACAGTAATATTTGCATTGCCCTCACCAAGTTGAGCCGCGTTGGTTTGGATGGCTGCGACGTTTTGCATATTTCTCACAACATACCCTCCAATTATGGCCATGCTTTGTTGTGGTTGGGGATATTGTGCGTAGGGCTCACATGGTTACGTTGGGCACCACGTAATCTAGTGGGGCACCGTGCACCACCCCCATGCTTGCATTTGTGGCCCTCCGTAATAACTTGGAGTATGAATCCCGCCAAATGGTGGTACATAGTTAGGTTGTGCACCACCCGCTTGTGCGGAGGAAGATCCCTCCTCTATGATTCTTCCTCTTTTATTTTTCTTTGCCGGACGAGGAGTCCCTCTTCCAAACAATCTTCCCTCCCTTGAATGAAAAGCCTAAGCCTTGGATCCTAAGGGGTAGGTTCACCTTGGCCACATGAAAGCCTCTCTCATCTCCACTAATATATTTACCTTGTTTCAAATACTCAAGGCCGAGAGAGGTCCCACGTAAAAGATGTTCGGGTTTCTTGTGATCCCGGCCTTAGGGAGATGGCCAACATAGAGAGGTAGCACCTCAACCAATATCTCCCGATCCCGATGTTGCCTCGCAACACCATCGGTTGATCATAAGGTATGAGGGGTCTATTGGCTGCTTGGCAATTAAAGCCGAGTAGAGCCAATTCAACTCCGTGTCGGTCACCTTCGTCTCCCTCATCCTCCCCAATATCCTCTTGCTCATCCAAGAGTGGAATACTTGGATAATGGGGTTACGGATGCAATTGCGTTGTTGGTGGGCTTCTCCGGAGATCAAATTCCAAAACCCATCTAACAAGCCGTCCGGCACGTCGACTTTCTCCAGAGCTCCCTTTTGGAACCCAAGTAGCTCCCTAACATACTCGTAGGGAACCACTTGTTGGATTCCCTCCAAACGGAATGATAAACTTTGCACCCCCTCATCAAGGATAGGCGCAATAGTCATCAAGATTTCCAAGGCAAACTCCTTGTGGGTGTTTGCCGACACCCCGTTGGAGAATTGCACCCATCCAAGGTGCCCCAACATATAATATATGTCCGTGCCGAAACCCAAATAGTTGAGTGCTTGATCGTCGAAGTCGACGTTGGCCACAAGCCTCTTCTCAAGACGAGAGAGTTTCTTCTCCTCCTCCTCCCGACAATATGATGAAGCCATATGTGGAATACCGCGGAGTGTATGGAGGTGGCACGGATGAACGGGTCGATCGTCGAGGTGGGACGGCAGGCTCCTCCAGACGCCTCGAGGTTCGGTAAACCTCATGGACGTGCTCCTTGTTGCCCTCATGCCACCGAGGAGGAGAGTGTCGTTCCTCCTTGGCGGTGTCGTGTCCTCCTCCATGCTCCGAGGAGACTCGGAAACCGAGTGCCTCCTCGAAGACGTCGTCGAAGACGGCTTGGATGACGATGACCCCTTCTTCTTGGTGAAGAGACTTGTGGTTTTCTTCCACATGATTGCAGCACTCTTCTCTCCACTAAAATTCCGGGTTGCAACCGGTAGCTAGGCACTTAAAAACTTACTTTGGAATGTGGACTTTGAGTGGATTAGGGGTGTGTATTGTTTGAGCTATCAAGCTTGGGAAGGTTGGCTTTGTCTACGGTGGTTCTGGGCACAAAAACTTGTGCACACAAACTGAGGAAGGAGAGGGATGCTTGCCTGCAGAAGACGGGAGCCAGGGGGCTCCTTTTGAGGCCGGCCGCCGGCTGGGCCGACCGGCCTGGTGGCTCACGATCATTTCTCCTCCATGACCTCCTTGCCCACGTGCTCCACGAGTTGCACCGCCCAAACGCTCTCGTCCACTCCTTTTCTTGCATTATTGGTCCTTCCACTTGATGCTTCATGCTTTGAGTCATGTCCATGCTCCCTTGCTCCACTTGCTTCACATGCCACCATGAATTTCCTGCAAAGTCATGCTTGCTGCCCACCCATGCTTGTCCTTTGCATGTGGTCTTGATGAAAGTTGATGAAAGGGTATCCAATGGTGCATGCATGATTAACTTAAACTAGATTGCCTCCCTCTAAGTATGTTTAAGGCTAAGCACTCCTCTAATTTCGAAAATTAAAAATATTTTTAGAGCTATGGAAGAGCTCAAACATAAATTTAGAGAAGTTTTTAAACCATTAAAAACAAATGTAAGTCGAAAATATTTTCCGACTACGTTGATATCGGTCTCACCGGTATAGTTTGCCTTCATTGGTTGAGAGCAAACTTTTTCCCGGCTTGATCATGGGGGCATAGGTTTAGGTTCTAATTTTGGCTAAATGAGAGAGGTTTTGAATGAAATAAAATTAATTGAGGCTTAGAAAAATTCTAATCTTAGAGAAACCAAGGATATAGATTTTTTAAACCAACCAAAAGTTTAGTTTCTATGTTCATGCGAGTCCTACCACGTGCTGAAATTTAATTGACACCTAAGTATAAGTCATGGCTCTACTCGTGTGTTTTTAGCATGAAAATCTAGTTAACCACAACATCATAATGAGGATGAATGGTTGAGTTAGGTTCTGAATTTATTTGGTTGTGGTTTCTCAAAAACAAACAAACTCATAGGAGGGTTCAAGTAAAGGGTTTATGATCAAGCAAAATATTCAACCAAGAATTATGTCTCTAATATTGTTCAACCACTTCTAAGTCTAATGTCTTTGCGTAATAAAATTCAAAGCTAAATTATTAAAAGACTCAAAACCTGAATCGGGTTGTCCTCCTAGCTTATTCTTGACTCGACGAAACGGGTTGCCTCCCGCCTAGCGCTTTGTTTATAGTCCATAGCTACTTCTTCACTTGATTACTTTGGATCAACACTCTTTTGCGGGCGTTGCAATCTTGGGTACCACTTCCGCACCATCTTGGGCATGGGCTTATCTTTTGGCTTAGTCATTTTTTTGGTCTTCACAGGCGGCTTTTCTTCCTTTGTCTTGACGGATGCAACATCTTCCTTGACTTTCTTCACGTCCTTCTTCTTCTTCGGCTCTTTCTTCTTTTTCAGCCCTTCCTTCTTCCTTGGTTCTTCCATAACAACGTGACGATGAGGTGGAACATCTTTAACTCCAATCATATTGCATGCCTCGAGTCGTGGTCGGAACTTGAAAGAACTCCTTTCTCCGTTAATATCGAACATGATCTCCCCCTTGCCAACGTCAATTGTAGCTCCCACGGTCTTGAGGAAAGGCCTCCCAAGGATGAGCGGCTTCTCCCTCTCCCATCTCGAGCACCACGAAGTCGACGGGGATGAAGTGGTGTCCGACCTTCACGGGTACATCTTCGGCAATGCCCAAGGGATAGCGAATGGAGTTATCTCCCAACTCCAAACACATACCCGCAGGCTCCAACGGTAGGCATAGCTTCTCGAACACATCTCTTGGCATGACGCTCACACTTGCTCCAAGGTCGCACAACGCCTTCTCGAAATTGAATGAACCAATGTAACATGGAATTGTAGGGCATCCGGGTCCTTTTGCTTCTCTAGCCCATTAGCAATAGCGGCACTACACTCCTCGGACATCTTGACATGATCTACCCCAAGTGTTGCTATCTCATATTTATTTGCAAGTATGTCTTTAAAGTAACGAGAATATGTAGGTACTTGTAGGGCATCTAATAATGGCATGTTGATTCTAAGTCTACGCACAACCTCCACAAACTTCTCAAAGTGGTTGTCAAGTTTACCTCGGAAGTAGCCTGGCTTGAGTTGTGGTATCCTCGTGTCTTCTTCCGGCATCTCGAATTCGGGCTCTTCGGTGACGATCCCCGTAACTTTCTCTTTAGCAATTCCCTCCGCCTCGGCGGATGGTTTAGGCTTCCTTGCTCCCGCGGAACGTTCCGGATCTTCGGTCTCCTTTCCCGAACGTGTTTGAATGGCCTTCGCCGATTCGGGACCTTTAGGTTGTCCCGGAAGCTTCCCTTCATCATTAGTGAGGCGGCCGGCAAGTTGTCCCACTTGCGTCTCGAGCATCTTCATAATGTTGAGCACTTGATGGTTGGAGCTCCCGACCTCCGTCACTTTGCTATCAATGTTCTCCAACACCTTGTCTATGGCTTTGAACTTGATGACGGTGTCCTTGTTGATCTTAGCTTGCTCGTCCATGAACTCCTTCAATTGTATACGAAGCGGAACCGAATTCGGAATGGATGAGCTTGCATTGAATTGAGGTCGACCTTGCCCGTAGCGGAAGTTCGGCAATTCTCCCTTCCTCATATAGTCAAGCACTTTGGATTCCTCTCGACAATCCTTGTGGACATGGCCATACTCTCCGCATTCTTCGCATGTGGATCTTGCTTCGGCGGCCTTCAAGTCTTGAGCCTCTTTCTTTCTATCTCCATCTTCTCCAACCTCTTCATGAGTGAATCAATCTTGCCTTCAAGTATGTTCTCCTTCTCCACTTGCAATACTCCCTTGACGTTTCCCGTGGGTTGAACCAGATGTAGGCGTCCGAATGACGCCCATGTGTCATTATCCACGACCTTCTTGAATAGAGTGAAAGCTTCCGTAAGCTCGATGATAGATCCTCCGCGATGCATCGATGATCGCCCTGACGCCATGGTGAGTCCTTGATAGAACTTTTGCACGAGGTCTTCCTTCGGGAACTTGTGATGTGGAACCGCCCGAGTGTACTCATTGAAGCGCTCGAATGCCTCCGAGATAGTTTCTGTAGGATATTGAACAAACTTGGCAATCTTATTACGCAAGCTTTGAGTTTTACCCAGTGAGTAGTATTCCTTCATGAAAGCCTTCATCAACGTGTTCCAATTTTGCACCGTCTCCGCCGGTTGAGAGTGGAACCATTGCAAAGCCTTCCCGAGTAGCGAGAACGGAAAAAGCCTTGCCCTCATTTGATCTTGAGTCACCCCATCCATGTTGAAAGTTTGACATAGTTGAATTAATGCTTGGAGGTGAAGGTTCGGATCCTCTTTACCGGTGAAGGGTGAATGTTGCACCATGCGGATTGTTGAGGTCTTGATCTCGAACGGTCTTCCGATCTCCTCAAGATTCAAGATTGGTAGGTTGATGATATCTCGGGTGCATAGCTCCCCAATCTTGCGCTCTTGCGGTTGGTCACCCATCGGTGGAAGTCGATTCTTCCGAGGACTTTGAGGTGGTGAATTCTTCGGAGATTCCTTCGATCCCTTGTCTTTCGACTTCGAATGTACAAAATCCAGCTTTTTAGCTTGATGTGCTTCGCCTCCTTAGCCTCAGTAAAGTTTTTCCGGATCATCCACAAAATTATCGGGTTTGTTGAGAGGTAGTCATCATCTCCGTTAGGGTTAGCAATAAACAAAATATGCAAAAACTAGAAAGTAAAAGTAAATCTATGAAAACTAGGGTTAGACAAACTAGATTAGATTTATTTTGAGGATGATCAAAGTTTAGTAGATGCAAAAAGAAAAACTAAAAGAAAACTGAAAATCACAAAAAAGCAATAAAAGATCAAATCTTGATCACGTGTTCCCCGGCAACGGCACCAGAAAAAGGGGCTTGTTGACGGTTAATAGTTGTATCAAAGTTCGTTTAGACTTGCAAGCGGACAAGTCTCCCGTCGTAGTCAAGGGACCCTTCTTCCCTCGAGTGGTGAACCCAAGGTATCGAATCCGTGGAACAAATGTGTGACGCAAAAGATGATCTAGTAAAGCCAAGTAACTTCAATCTTCGGTAAAGAGAAACCCTAATGCATCTAGATAAAGAACACAAAACTAATCTAATCTACTAAAGACCGGAGGTAACAAAGAGAGATAGGGTAGATAAACCGATCTAGAGAGATCGGGTTAAGCCTTTTGTTGAAGTTCCAAGCAAGAGAAGAAGTAGCAAATCGAATCTTATTAGAAGCCTCTTTAAATCGTGGTTTCGTCCGACTCAAAAATGCCCGCCTTCGAACCCCGCTCACAACGTATTCCTATTCATGTGGGTAGTCTAGGGCGAGTCCAAGGACAAGTCGAGTTCTTTCGGAAGATCCGGCGTGTACCTCTAGCCACCGCGGCTACAAGAACACCCTATGTGATCTATCTCGAGAATAGATCTAGAATAAGCAAAGCCGATTGAAAAGAATCATCGAAACGCTTGATCGCTAGAAATAGATTCAACTTGATAATTCAACTAATACAATGATACATAAACAAGATCACCACCGGGATCCTACCTTGATGTTCTTCTAGCTCTGGGAACTCCAACGTGGTCTTCCTTGCAAGGTTCCCACGTCGGCTAGGGAGACCCTAGTCAACTAGCTCGACCCTCTCCTCTCAGGGATGGTGTCCCTCTCTTCTCTGCTCCTCGGCGGCCGATGACGAATTGATTGATCCGTGGCTCTTGACCCCGGGGCTATAAATAGCCCGAATGGCGGCTAGGTCAAAGGAGGGGGCAAATGGGCCCTGGACTGGGCTGGGCCGGCCGGCCTGGGCCCATCGAGGCCCAATTCCCGGCCTCCTTTGTGTGGTGTCGGTTCCCGAGTCTTCTAGATCCTTCCCCCTTCTGCATGTAGGCCCTTGTCGCCGCCTCTCCGAATTGGACGTAGCTCCTTGTCCCACAAGATTCGGCACTTTTCTGGTTAGGTCCTCGGAGTTTGTCATCTTCTCGGGTTGAGTCCCTGGTTTCTTGGAGTCAAGTTTGCTTCATTGCATGACTTGTACGGGGCTTCAAGGTCTTGTCACAAGGTGCTTGATGAACTTATCCCGGAAGTCTTGCTTTCAACGCTAAAACCCTGCATAAACACTAAACTCCAAAACCGACATGCACATGTGAACTTGTTATACCACGGGGGTTAGTACCAATGGATAAGGTATAAAACTTATGCCAACACCGAAGGTAAACTCATGGCTAGGTTGATGGATTTTCACCGTCAACACGTGGTAAAGCCATGGTGGAGTTCCGGAGCCGCGACTTGAATTCGTCAAGTCGTTTGTACCTTCAACATTCGGTGATGTAATCATATCTTGTCATACTTTGATCTACTACGAGTTATGCTTATTCATATGTGTAGCTACCATATGCCTTTGGTAGGACTAGATCGAATCATGGTGATTAGTCTTGTCTTGCGGATACACCGTAGTAGTGCACGGACCGAGATTTATCGCTCGGTGATGATTATCCTCGCGTAGTGACAGTACGAGAGGGGAGAAAACGGCGAGTGAACGTGCATCGGACCACTCCATATCGGGTTACTCCATATCGAGTGTAATCCTTATCATAGTATAGGTTTAGATTGGTTTATCACATTGGTCGGAACAGCAACAAGAAGACGATAGGTTAGGTTTACCTTTGGTTTGCTTACCTTTATGGCTAGGTGGATGTGATCCATACATCCCTTCATGTTTGTATGTTACCTTTATGCAATCAATGCTTCACATAGGGTTAGACCGGTAGGTTAGATAGAGAACCTTAGTGGTTTGCTTCCGATCCTTGGATTGACAAATCTAGGGAGGACCCTCCTTGGTGAAAAAGGCACCAAGTCACCCGTAGGCTTGCGGTGAACTTGAGCACCGGTTTTACACCAACAAGCCCCTTTTTTGGCAATCTATCTTTCTTTAACTAACCCTAATTTTTATTATTGCATATATGCTTACTTTCTTGTTTGTGTCCTTGAAAGTAGGTGAAAAGCTAGACACAAGACGTTCGAGAAATTCATAATCCACTCAGACAAGATGATGACTACATCAAGATTCACTCTTTAGTGGTAGGTGCTAACTTTTGTTAGTGTCCCATCATCCGCTATTGAGTCCACACCCTACATGAGTGATGTTAAACAAGGTATGTCAATGTGTCAATTAATGTTTTAAGACTAATGTTTCGTGGAGGTTTGTTTGTTCAAGCAATAGGTGTTGGAAGCAATCATGTTGCGAAGAAGCACCCGTCACTTTGGCTAAAGCAAAATCATGAAGAAGACACACCATTGCCGTCATGCTACTCGCTGGTCCAGCAATGGTGACGACTTAAAGCCAAAGGAGACGATGTAACACCTCAAGACCACAAGATCAAGGTCACAACATATTCGGATCAATTCACAAGAAGTTTCTGTTCCCATCAATTTCTCCACAACCTCAAGGGAGAACAACAGGATATCTTTGGATATTTAGAAGCCCCATGAAGTTACACTTCCAACGAATCAAGAATCAAGTCAATCAGAGGTTCCTACAAGCGGGTATGGCCGAATTACCGAAGGTTGCGCGTTCTGAAATTTTCTGGACAGCACGCAAGAGCGGAAACAAAACGGCTATAGCTCCCTCATTTGGGCTCCGATTAAGATGAATGAGTACCCGTTGGAAAGGTAATTTTATAAAGTTTTCAATGGAACAATATTTTGGTATATGTTCTGTACACAAGGGAAAATCCACGAAAAAGAGTGAGCAGCAACGTGATGAGAACAAGATAGTGGAGATGAGGACGACGACAACAAAGAGAAGCTTGGGCAACGCTTCCATTAGACCACACGAGATGAAATTCAGAAGTTTGGAACAAAACAAAGACCCCAAGAACATTGGCAAAAGAAGGCACAAGTTGGCAACATCCGACGCTAGGAGATGTTAGAAGCAAATCACCATGGATTACACACAAATGATGGCATCCAATGGCGCGGATACTCTGGGCTCTCACACGAAGGATCATGGAGTTACATGAAGATATTTGAGACATGTGTGAAGTCCTACAAATGAATAAGAAGAGTGAGTCCACACAAGGCAACCTTGATGATGTGTGGCACGAACGAAGGAATTGCGAAAAGACGATACAAGCCACCGATCATTGAAGATTGTTTGCTTTCAACTCCGAGAGACCACTCACGATGAAAAGCTCGAAGGCCAAGGTACAAATTAACCTCTCAAGATACTTTTGGAGCTAATAATATTCCTTTGATATATCTATGATTCATATCCATTAGTGAGGTTGATTCAATTCTATGCCTTGTTCTTATGATAATCATGATAGGCTAGAATTTCTTGAGAGAGATAAAGAGGCTTTGTTGTGCTTAAAATTTGTTACATGCCTAATGAACCTTTGCCTAATGAGAGCTTAGTGCTGAGCAAGAAAACTTATGCTATAATTAATCACAACTTACTTTGTCATAAATTGTGGTTATGGAAGCGTTTGTTTGCAATATGATTTGTAAATCTTGGACTTGCTTTGTGCTGGTCAAGCTAGTGACCTTAAAAGAGCAAATTGTGGGAGAAATCCCAAGTTTCACTAACCATGCAGGGCATTAAATATAAATTAAGATGAGAGAAGTCATACCCTAAGGAATTGCAAACCCGTGCATCACCGTCACCCAACCTCAAAAACAGACGTCGCTGTTTTCATTAATTTTGAGGACCTGGTCAGACATGTTCAAGGAAGAAAAAGCTGAAAATCAGAAGCTCCATCAAGTGCCGGTTCCAACGCATCCAAGATCGATGAATTTGAAGAACCGTACAAGGAGATATGGCAAAAACATTGAGCGATGTGCAGTCTGAAATCAGCTTTGGACAGATTGCAGCGCCGGAGTAGAACGGGCATAACTCACTCGATCGGGCACCACGCATGGAAGCTATTGTTCTCTACATGGTCTGATCTGGACAGAGAGGAAAATTTGTGAAACAAGAGGCAGCGATAAAGTGCGATGGAGAAGGTGATGATGATGATGCAATGAGATGATTGGGCAAGCTTCTCATCGAGCATAAGTGATCGTGTCAAGCATGGAGAGTGGATCAAGGCTGCATGAACACCTTCAAATCTTGCATGAAGGATTATGGCTCGCAACAATAAGAAGGTATGTGAGAAAGTCGAGCTCTCGACTTTAAATGAAGCGCTTTGCAGGAGGCAACCCAATTTTTATTTATATATATACATGACCGTCTACATTGTGCTCTTTAATCGAACCATCAAGTAACATTGTACCATTGCTCTAATAAAAACCACAACACCATGTTGTATGTTTTAGTTGCTATTGAGGGAGCACTTTGTTATTTGATCTCAAAACCTTGTAGACCTTTTTTTTGTGCCTATTAGAGTTTAGAGTCTTTTCTTTTGTTTCTTTTAGAGAGATATATGAAGTTGGCATCATCCTTTGATTCTAAACTTGTGGCTAGTTAATTTAGGCTAACTTTTGTTTTAGACAACCTCCATATCATGTTGTTTTGTTCATCCATGTTATATTGCATTGCATGTTGTGTTAATCTAACTTTTCGTCCAACCAACCTAAGGCTTCCTATAACCCCACCAAAACCATAGCCTATAGAGGTAGGATTTCTTGAGTTGACCGAGGCTCTCACCCGGGTTGAACAAGTCTACCCCTTTCCTCTTTTCTAATTAAAAACTTTGACTAGCCTCCCCATAAAATCCTTAAGAAAACTTCCCCTACCTATAGACATCCTAAAACCATAGGTTTGTAGAAGGACTCTAGGACCACCTTAGTTAGAATGTCTATGCTTGACTTTCTCTCTTCAAAATCCTCGTTTGAGCCAAAATATAAGATACCCATAACCTACCCTTAAACCTTGTTAGTTTGGTTGATTGATTCTTTTCGATGGGTGACTTCCTTGTTGACAATGCTTACTTTGTATGGAGTGTGAGATCAAGCTTTGTCCTTTGCTTATTATGGACCACATCGAAAGTGTTTTTAAAACCTTGCTAATGTTTGTTTGTGCTAACTTTCTGCATTTGTATTTTACATCCATCTCTTTGTCATCATCCACTTTATGTTAGCTTGGGACATTTTGTGAAACTTTATGATGAATGCTTTCATATCCATGTTAATGCTTGCCGGCATGCGTTACTACTTTTTGCAATCTTGTGTAAACATGGTGTTTAGACATGATTGGAGACCACCATCATTTAGTCTTATATCCTGAGCTATCATGTTGCATTAGTTGGTTTATAAACTTAGCAATGCGCCATACTTTTCTTGCACTATAAAGAATTATTGATCTTGGGATGAACATGGTGTTTTGACCTTGGTTAATAAATCTCTATGGGAATAGAAAGTTTGGCAACCACTTTGTAAGCATGGAGCTTAGAATTTGGTGTAAACATTGTTTTGTTTTTAAACCATCCTATCATTTGCATGCACGCTTGTACTCACGTACACCCATTAGGATTTTCGCTAGATTAACTATGCCACAAGTGAAGATCGTAGGGATGTCATGGTTTGTTGGCATAGGGTGAGTATTCCCGACCGTCACCTCGGGGGTACTTTGTGCATTATAGTTATTTTGCAGGCATGGTGAATCACTCCCATGAGTTCGTGATAAAAGCTGAAATCAAGATCATCAACACCTCCAAAATCCCGAAGGGAGCACTGCTGTTTTCATCAAGATTAAGCACATGTTCAGAGATGTACAAAAGGGAAAAATTGGATATTCAAGTGCTCCATTAAGTCTACTTTGCATCAAGAATCAACATTTTAGGAGACCTGTGCAAGAAGTTACAACCAAATCTTTGGGCGTCACACATTCTGAAATCAGCCTGGGACAGCTTGCACCAACAAAGTAAAAAGGGCGTAACTCTCTTGTTCGAGTCCTATCGGGATGAATGACCACTCATTGAAAGATAATTTCAAGAACTTTGCAATGGATCTATTATTCAGTGCATACTCAGTTCTGGAAGTAGAAGAAAAACTCGTGGAAGATGAACCAGCGGTAAGGGACAACATGGAAGGAGGAGAAGATGAGATGAGAAACATTTGGGAGCAAGGCTCCCGGCAAAGGGCGGACATTGAAGGACAACAAAGGCAACAATGTGATGATGATCTCCACGCATGGCGGTGGGACTTCAAGAATTTTAAGATGGTTCATCATCTTCCGTGCAACATGCTAAGCATGGGGAGACTTGGTGGACGAAAGAAGAGCATGGAGTTCAAGGATCACGGTTGCTACGGATGCCGATCTTCCTTCTTCCATGCTAGGCACGATGCTTAAGCATGGGGGAGGGCGCGCTACATCACAAGCATCAAAGGACGGTAACAATTCCTCAACCTCTCTCTGTCCTTGTCTTTCTAAATGCTTGTATATATGTATATGCCTTCAACAACCTTAGATGCAACTTTTGTATGTCTCGTTAAATAACATGGCTTCTAGGAGTACAACCTAGTTTTAGTTTTGTTTATTGTCATCACCTTGTGCTC